>CM062934.1:35329267-36719892 GCA_031878705.1 Tapirus indicus
AGAGTGTGTTTCTGGAGAATGTTAGTTCTGCAAAGGGAACTTACAGCCAGTGCTTCTCAGCTCTAGGGCAGAGTGTGTGGCTGCTGTAGAAAGAGTTCTCTGAGCCACTGTTTTTCTGCAGGGAAGACAAACACCTATCAGACAAGCTGAAATCGAGCAGCTTCCACAGGGCACTCTGCTGCCTGGTTCCCAGAATGTGCGCTCCAGATGAATCTTAACAGCTACAGCTGAGTGGGTTTCTGGCCTAGGTTATTTCTTCAAATGGAACTTATGCCGAGTTCATCTCAGCTCTACTCCAACGTTTCTAGTAGACTCAGAAGAATCTGCTTGGGAACTACGCATCTGCATTCTGCCTTGTTCGGGCAGAGCGACCTGTTCACTGAACTCTCCTGCACACTCCCCAGTAAGAGATAGAACTGCGTGTGTTTCTGCACACTGTTAGTTCTTCAAAGGGAAGTTCTTCCCAGTGCTTCTCAGCTCCAGTGAGAAGCTTGTACTTGCTGTGCAACCAGATTCCTAAGCAGCTCCTTGCAAGCCACTATCGCACAGAGCCTTCTGGCAGCATCCAAGCAAGAGCTATCGCCGGCTGCTCCACTCTGTGTTTCCATGCATATGTGAGGTGAGCTAGTCACTGAAGAGTTAGGAGAGAGTGTGTTTCTGGAGAATGTGACTTCTGCAAAGGGAACTTACAGCCAGTGCTTCTCAGCTCTAGGGCAGAGTGTGTGGCTGCTGTAGAAAGAGTTCTCTAAGCCACCGTTTCTCTGCAGGGAGCACAAACACCTATCAGACAAGCTGAAATCGAGCAGCTTCCACAGGGCACTCTGCTGCCTGGTTCCCAGAATGTGCGCTCCAGATGAATCTTCACAGCTACAGCTGAGTGGGTTTCTGGCCTAGGTTATTTCTTCAAATGGAACTCATGCCGAGTTCATCTCAGCTCTACTCCCACGTTTCTAGTAGACTCAGAAGAATCTGCTTGGGAACTACGCATCTGCATTCTGCCTTGTTCGGGCAGAGCGGCCTGTTCACTGAACTCTCCTGCACACTCCCCAGTAAGAGATAGAACTGCGTGTGTTTCTGCACACTGTTAGTTCTTCCAAGGGAAGTTCTTCCCAGTGCTTCTCAGCTCCAGTGAGAAGCTTGTACTTGCTGTGCAACCAGATTCCTAAGCAGCTCCTTGCCAGCCACTATCGCACAGAGCCTTCTGGCAGCATCCAAGCAAGAGCTATCGCCGGCTGCCCCACTCTGGGTTTCCATGCATATGTGAGGTGAGCTAGTAACTTAAGAGTTAGGAGAGAGTGTGTTTCTGGAGAATGTTACTTCTGCAAAGGGAACTTACAGCCAGTGCTTCTCAGCTCTAGGGCAGAGTGTGTGGCTGCTGTAGAAAGAGTTCTCTGAGCCACTGTTTCTCTGCAGGGAAGACAAACACCTATCAGACAAGCTGAAATCGAGCAGCTTCCACAGGGCACTCTGCTGCCTGGTTCCCAGAATGTGCGCTCCAGATGAATCTTCACAGCTACAGCTGAGTGGGTTTCTGGCCTAGGTTATTTCCTCAAATGGAACTTATGCCGAGTTCATCTCAGCTCTACTCCCACGTTTCTAGTAGACTCAGAAGAATCTGCTTGGGAACTACGCATCTGCATTCTGCCTTGTTCGGGCAGAGCGGCCTGTTCACTGAACTCTCCTGCACACTCCCCAGTAAGAGATAGAACTGCGTGTGTTTCTGCACACTGTTAGTTCTTCACAGGGACGTTCTTCCCAGTCCTTCTCAGCTCCAGTGAGAAGCTTGTACTTGCTGTGCCACTAGATTCCTAAGCAGCTCCTTGCAAGCCACTATCACCCAGAGCCTTCTGGCAGCATCCACGCAAGAGATATCGCCGCCTGCTCCACTCTGGGTTTCCATGCATATGTGAGGTGAGCTAGTCACTTAAGAGTTAGGAGAGAGTGTGTTTCTGGAGAATGTTACTTCTGCAAAGGGAACTTACAGCCAGTGCTTCTCAGCTCTAGGGCAGAGTGTGTGGCTGCTGTAGAAAGAGTTCTCTAAGCCACTGTTTCTCTGCAGGGAAGACAAACACCTATCAGACAAGCTGAAATCAGCAGCTTCCACAGGGCACTCTGCTGCCTGGTTCCCAGAATGTGCGCTCCGGATGCATCTTAACAGCTACAGCTGAGTGGGTTTCTGGCCTAGGTTATTTCTTCAAATGGAACTTATGCCGAGTTCATCTCAGCTCTACTCCCACGTTTCTAGTAGACTCAGAAGAATCTGCTTGGGAACTACGCATCTGCAATCTGCCTTGTTCGGGCAGAGCGGCCTGTTTACTGAACTCTCCTGCACACTCCCCAGTAAGAGATAGAACTGCGTGTGTTTCTGCACACTGTTAGTTCTTCACAGGGAAGTTCTTCCCAGTGCTTCTCAGCTCCAGTGAGAAGCTTGTACTTGCTGTGCCACTAGATTGCTAAGCAGCTCCTTGCAAGCCACTATCACCCAGAGCCTTCTGGCAGCATCCACGCAAGAGCTATCGCCGCCTGCTCCACTCTGGGTTTCCATGCATATGTGAGGTGAGCTAGTCACTGAAGAGTTAGGAGAGAGTGTGTTTCTGGAGAATGTGACTTCTGCAAAGGGAACTTACAGCCAGTGCTTCTCAGCTCTAGGGCAGAGTGTGTGGCTGCTGTAGAAAGAGTTCTCTAAGCCACTGTTTCTCTGCAGGGAAGACAAACACCTATCAGACAAGCTGAAATCAGCAGCTTCCACAGGGCACTCTGCTGCCTGGTTCCCAGAATGTGTGCTCCGGATGCATCTTAACAGCTACAGCTGAGTGGGTTTCTGGCCTGGGTTATTCCTTCAAATGGAACTTATGGCGAGTTCATCTCAGCTCTACTCCAACGTTTCTAGTAGACTCAGAAGAATATGCTTGGGAACTACGCATCTGCAATCTGCCTTGTTCGGGTAGAGCGGCCTGTTCACTGAACTCTCCTGCACACTCCCCAGTAAGAGATAGAACTGCGTGTGTTTCTGCACACTGTTAGTTCTTCACAGGCAAGTTCTTCCCAGTCCTTCTCAGCTCCAGTGAGAAGCTTGTACTTGCTGTGCCACTAGATTCCTAAGCAGCTCATGCAAGCCACTATCGCCCAGAGCCTTCTGGCAGCATCCACGCAAGAGCTATCGTCGCCTGCTCCACTCTGGGTTTCCATGCATATGTGAGGTGAGCTAGTCACTGAAGAGTTAGGAGAGAGTGTGTTTCTGGACAATGTGACTTCTGCAAAGGGAACTTACAGCCAGTGCTTCTCAGCTCTAGGGCAGAGTGTGTGGCTGCTGTAGAAAGAGTTCTCTAAGCCACTGTTTCTCTGCAGGGAAGACAAACACCTATCAGACAAGCTGAAATCAGCAGCTTCCACAGGGCACTCTGCTGCCTGGTTCCCAGAATGTGCGCTCCAGATGAATCTTAAGAGCTACCGCTGATTGGGTTTCTGGCCTAGGTTATTTCTTCAAATGGAACTTATGCCGAGTTCATCTCAGCTCTACTCCAACGTTTCTAGTAGACTCAGAAGAATATGCTTGGGAACTACGCATGTGCATTCTGCCTTGTTCGGGCAGAGCGGCCTGTTCACTGAACTCTCCTGCACACTCCCCAGTAAGAGATAGAACTGCGTGTGTTTCTGCACACTGTTAGTTCTTCACAGGGAAGTTCTTCCCAGTCCTTCTCAGCTCCAGTGAGAAGCTTGTACTTGCTGTGCCACTAGATTCCTAAGCAGCTCCTTGCAAGCCACTATCGCCCAGAGCCTTCTGGCAGCATCCACGCAAGAGCTATCGCCGCCGGCTCCACTCTGGGTTTCCATGCATATGTGAGGTGAGCTAGTAACTGAAGAGTTAGGAGAGAGTGTGTTTCTGCAGAATGTGACTTCTGCAAAGGGAACTTACAGCCAGTGCTTCTCAGCTCTAGGGCAGAGTGTGTGGCTGCTGTAGAAAGAGTTCTCTAAGCCACCGTTTCTCTGCAGGGAAGACAAACACCTATCAGACAAGCTGAAATCGAGCAGCTTCCACAGGGCACTCTGCTGCCTGGTTCCCAGAATGTGCGCTCCAGATGAATCTTCACAGCTACAGCTGAGTGGGTTTCTGGCCTAGGTTATTTCTTCAAATGGAACTTATGCCGAGTTCATCTCAGCTCTACTCCAACGTTTCTAGTAGACTCAGAAGAATATGCTTGGGAATTACGCATGTGCCTTCTGCCTTGTTCGGGCAGAGCGGCCTGTTCACTGAACTCTCCTGCACACTCCCCAGTAAGAGATAGAACGGCGTGTGTTTCTGCACACTGTTAGCTCTTCCAAGGGAAGTTCTTCCCAGTCCTTCTCAGCTCCAGTGAGAAGCTTGTACTTGCTGTGCCACTAGATTCCTAAGCAGCTCCTTACCAGCCACTATCGCCCAGAGCCTTCTGGCAGCATCCACGCAAGAGCTATCGCTGCCTGCTCCACTCTGGGTTTCCATGCATATGTGAGGTGAGCTAGTCACTTAAGAGTTAGGAGAGAGTGTGTTTCTGGAGCATGTTACTTCTGCAAAGGGAACTTACAGCCAGTGCTTCTCAGCTCTAGGGCAGAGTGTGTGGTTGCTGTAGAAAGAGTTCTCTAAGCCACTGTTTCTCTGCAGGGAAGACACACACCTATCAGACAAGCTGAAATCGAGCAGCTTCCACAGGGCACTCTGCTGCCTGGTTCCCAGAATGTGCGCTCCAGATGAATCTTAACAGCTACAGCTGAGTGGGTTTCTGGCCTAGGTTATTTTTTCAAATGGAACTAATGCCGAGTTCATCTCAGCTCTACTCCAACGTTTCTAGTAGACTCAGAAGAATATGCATGGGAATTACGCATGTGCAATCTGCCTTGTTCGGGCAGAGCGGCCTGTTCACTGAATTCTCCTGCACACTCCCCAGTAAGAGATAGAACTGCGTGTGTTTCTGCACACTGTTAGTTCTTCACAGGGAAGTTCTTCCCAGTCCTCAGCTCCAGTGAGAAGCTTGTACTTGCTGTGCCACTAGATTCCTAAGCAGCTCCTTGCAAGCCACTATCGCCCAGAGACTTCTTGCAGCATCCACGCAAAAGCTATCGTCGCCTGCTCCACTCTGGGTTTCCATGCATATGTGAGGTGAGCTAGTAACTTAAGAGTTAGGAGAGAGTGTGTTTCTGGACAATGTTACCTCTGCAAAGGGAACTTACAGCCAGTGCTTCTCAGCTCTAGGGCAGAGTGTGTGGCTGCTGTAGAAAGAGTTCTCTAAGCCACTGTTTCTCTGCAGGGAAGACAAACACCTATCAGACAAGCTGAAATCAGCAGCTTCCACAGGGCACTCTGCTGCCTGGTTCCCAGAATGTGCGCTCCAGATGAATCTTCACAGCTACAGTTGAGTGGGTTTCTGGCCTAGGTTATTTCTTCAAATGGAACTTATGCCGAGTTCATCTCAGCTCTACTCCAACGTTTCTAGTAGACTCAGAAGAATCTGCTTGGGAACTACGCATCTGCATTCTGCCTTGTTCGGGCAGAGTGGCCTGTTCACTGAACTCTCCTGAACACTCCCCAGTAAGAGATAGAACTGCGTGTGTTTCTGCACACTGTTAGTTCTTCCAAAGGAAGTTCTTCCCAGTGCTTCTCAGCTCCAGTGAGAAGCTTGTACTTGCTGTGCAACCAGATTCCTAAGCAGCTCCTTGCAAGCCACTATCGCACAGAGCCTTCTGGCAGCATCCACGCAAGAGCTATCGCGGCCTGCTCCACTCTGGGTTTCCATGCATATGTGAGGTGAGCTAGTAACTGAAGAGTTAGGAGAGAGTGTGTTTCTGCAGAATGTGACTTCTGCAAAGGGAACTTACAGCCAGTGCTTCTCAGCTCTAGGGCAGAGTGTGTGGCTGCTGTAGAAAGAGTTCTCTAAGCCACTGTTTCTCTGCAGGGAAGACAAACACCTATCAGACAAGCTGAAATCGAGCAGCTTCCACAGGGCACTCTACTGCCTGGTTCCCAGAATGTGCGCTTCAGATGAATCTTAACAGCTACAGCTGAGTGGGTTTCTGGCCTAGGTTATTTCTTCAAATGGAACTTATGCCGAGTTCATCTCAGCTCTACTCCAACGTTTCTAGTAGACACAGAAGAATATGCTTGGGAACTACGCAGATGCAATCTGCCTTGTTCGGGCAGAGCGGCCTGTTCACTGAACTCTCCTGCACACTCCCCAGTAAGAGATAGAACTGCGTGTGTTTCTGCACACTGCTAGTTCTTCACAGGGAAGTTCTTCCCAGTCCTTCTCAGCTCCAGTGAGAAGCTTGTACTTGCTGTGCCACTAGATTCCTAAGCAGCTCCTTGCAAGCCACTATCGCCCAGAGCCTTCTGGCAGCATACACGCAAGAGCTATCGCCGCCTGCTCCACTCTGGGTTTCCATGCATATGTGAAGTCAGCTAGTCACTTAAGAGTTAGGAGAGAGTGTGTTTCTGGAGCATGTTACTTCTGCAAAGGAAACTTACAGCCAGTGCTTCTCAGCTCTAGGGCAGAGTGTGTGGTTGCTGTAGAAAGAGTTCTCTAAGCCACTGTTTCTCTGCAGGGAAGACACACACCTATCAGACAAGCTGAAATCGAGCAGCTTCCACAGGGCACTCTGCTGCCTGGTTCCCAGAATGTGCGCTCCAGATGAATCTTCACAGCTACAGCTCAGTGGGTTTCTGGCCTAGGTTATTTCTTCAAATGGAACTTATGCCGAGTTCATCTCAGCTGTACTCCAACGTTTCTAGTAGACTCAGAATAATATGCTTGGGAATCACGCATGTGCAATCTGCCTTGTTCGGGCAGAGCGGCCTGTTCACTGAACTCTCCTGCACACTCCCCAGTAAGAGATAGAACTGCGTGTGTTTCTGCACACTGTTAGTTCTTCACAGGGAAGTTCTTCCCAGTCCTTCTCAGCTCCAGTGAGAAGCTTGTACTTGCTGTGCAACTAGATTCCTAAGCAGCTCCTTGCAAGCCACTATCGCCCAGAGACTTCTTGCAGCATCCACGCAAGAGCTATCGTCGCCTGCTCCACTCTGGGTTTCCATGCATATGTGAGGTGAGCTAGTAACTGAAGAGTTAGGAGAGAGTGTGTTTCTGCAGAATGTGACTTCTGCAAAGGGAACTTACAGCCAGTGCTTCTCAGCTCTAGGGCAGAGTGTGTGGCTGCTGTAGAAAGAGTTCTCTAAGCCACCGTTTCTCTGCAGGGAAGACAAACACCTATCAGACAAGCTGAAATCGAGCAGCTTCCACAGGGCACTCTTCTGCCTGGTTCCCAGAATGTGCGCTCCAGATGAATCTTCACAGCTACAGCTGAGTGGGTTTCTGGCCTAGGTTATTTCTTCAAATGGAACTTATGCCGAGTTCATCTCAGCTCTACTCCAATGTTTCTAGTAGACTCAGAAGAATATGCTTGGGAATTACGCATGTGCCTTCTGCCTTGTTCGGGCAGAGCGGCCTGTTCACTGAACTCTCCTGCACACTCCCCAGTAAGAGATAGAACTGCGTGTGTTTCTGCACACTGTTAGTTCTTCACAGGTAAGTTCTTCCCAGTCGTTCTCAGCTCCAGTGAGAAGCTTGTACTTGCTGTGCCACTAGATTCCTAAGCAGCTCCTTGCAAGCCACTATCGCCCAGAGCCTTCTGGCAGCATCCACGCAAGAGCTATCGCCGGCTGCTCCACTTTGGGTTTCCATGCATATGTGAGGTGAGCTAGTCACTTAAGAGTTAGGAGAGAGTGTGTTTCTGGAGAATGTTACTTCTGCAAAGGGAACTTACAGCCAGTGCTTCTCAGCTCTAGGGCAGAGTGTGTGGCTGCTGTAGAAAGAGTTCTCTAAGCCACTGTTTCTCTGCAGGGAAGACAAACACCTATCAGACAAGCTGAAATCCAGCAGCTTCCACAGGGCACTCTGCTGCCTGGTTCCCAGAATGTGCGCTCCAGATGAATCTTAACAGCTACAGCTGAGTGGGTTTCTGGCCTAGGTTATTTCTTCAAATGGAACTTATGCCGAGTTCATCTCAGCTCTACTCCAACGTTTCTAGTAGACACAGAAGAATATGCTTGGGAACTACGCATCTGCAATCTGCCTTGTTCGTGCAGAGCGGCCTGTTCACTGAACTCTCCTGCACACTCCCCAGTAAGAGATAGAACTGCGTGTGTTTCTGCACACTGTTAGTTCTTCCAAGGGAAGTTCTTCCCAGTCCTTCTCAGCTCCAGTGAGAAGCTTGTACTTGCTGTGCCACTAGATTCCTAAGCAGCTCCTTGCAAGCCACTATCGCCCAGAGCCTTCTGGCAGCATCCACGCAAGAGCTATCGCCGCCTGCTCCACTCTGGGTTTCCATGCATATGTGAGGTGAGCTAGTAACTGAAGAGTTAGGAGAGAGTGTGTTTCTGGAGAATGTGACTTCTGCAAAGGGAACTTACAGCCAGTGCTTCTCAGCTCTAGGGCAGAGTGTTTGGCAGCTGTTGAAAGAGTTCTCTAAGCCACCGTTTCTCTGCAGGGCGCACAAACAACTATCAGACAAGCTGAAATCGAGCAGCTTCCACAGGGCACTCTGCTGCCTGGTTCCCAGAATGTGCGCTCCAGATGAATCTTAAGAGCTACCGCTGAGTGGGTTTCTGGCCTAGGTTATTTCTTCAAATGGAACTTATGCCGAGTTCATCTCAGCTCTACTCCAACGTTTCAAGTAGACTCAGAAGAATATGCTTGGGAACTACGCATGTGCATTCTGCCTTGTTCAGGCAGAGCGGCCTCTTCACTGAACTCTCCTGCACACTCCCCAGTAAGAGATAGAACTGCGTGTGTTTCTGCACACTGTTAGTTCTTCACAGGGAAGTTCTTCCCAGTCCTTCTCAGCTCCAGTGAGAAGCTTGTACTTGCTGTGCCACTAGATTCCTAAGCAGCTCCTTGCAAGCCACTATCGCCCAGAGCCTTCTGGCAGCATCCACGCAAGAGCTATCGCCGCCTGCTCCACTCTGGGTTTCCATGCATATGTGAGGTGAGCTAGTAACTGAAGAGTTAGGAGAGAGTGTGTTTCTGGAGAATGTGACTTCTGCAAAGGGAACTTACAGCCAGTGCTTCTCAGCTCTAGGGCAGAGTGTTTGGCAGCTGTTGAAAGAGTTCTCTAAGCCACCGTTTCTCTGCAGGGAGCACAAACACCTATCAGACAAGCTGAAATCGAGCAGCTTCCACAGGGCACTCTGCTGCCTGGTTCCCAGAGTGTGCGCTCCAGATGAATCTTCATAGCTACAGTTGAGTGGGTTTCTGGCCTAGGTTATTTCTTCAAATGGAACTTATGCCGAGTTCATCTCAGCTCTACTCCCACGTTTCTAGTAGACTCAGAAGAATCTGCTTGGGAACTACGCATCTGCATTCTGCCTTCTTCGGGCAGAGCGGCCTGTTCACTGAACTCTCCTGCACACTCCCCAGTAAGAGATAGAACTGCGTGTGTTTCTGCACACTGTTAGTTCTTCACAGGGAAGTTCTTCCCAGTCCTTCTCAGCTCCAGTGAGAAGCTTGTACTTGCTGTGCCACTAGATTCCTAAGCAGCTCCTTGCAAGCCACTATCGCCCAGAGCCTTCTGGCAGCATCCACGCAAGAGCTATCGCCGCCTGCTCCACTCTGGGTTTCCATGCATATGTGAGGTGAGCTAGTCACTGAAGACTTAGGAGAGAGTGTGTTTCTGCAGAATGTGACTTCTGCAAAGGGAACTTACAGCCAGTGCTTCTCAGCTCTAGGGCAGAGTGTGTGGCTGCTGTAGAAAGAGTTCTGTAAGCCACCGTTTCTCTGCAGGGAAGACAAACACCTAGCAGACAAGCTGAAATCGAGCAGCTTCCACAGGGCACTCTGCTGCCTGGTTCCCAGAATGTGCGCTCCAGATGAATCTTCACAGCTACAGCTGAGTGGGTTTCTGGCCTAGGTTATTTCTTCAAATGGAACTTATGCCGAGTTCATCTCAGCTCTACTCCCACGTTTCTAGTAGACTCAGAAGAATCTGCTTGGGAACTACGCATCTGCATTCTGCCTTGTTCGGGCAGAGCGGCCTGTTCACTGAACTCACCTGCACACTCCCCAGTAAGAGATAGAACTGCGTGTGTTTCTGCACACTGTTAGTTCTTCCAAGGGAAGTTCTTCCCAGTGCTTCTCAGCTCCAGTGAGAAGCTTGTACTTGCTGTGCAACCAGATTCCTAAGCAGCTCCTTGCAAGACACTATCGCACAGAGCCTTCTGGCAGCATCCAACCAAGAGCTATCGCCGGCTGCTCCACTCTGGGTTTCCATGCATATGTGAGGTGAGCTACTCACTGAAGAGTTAGGAGAGAGTGTGTTTCTGGAGAATGTGACTTCTGCAAAGGGAACTTACAGCCAGTGCTTCTCAGCTCTAGGGCAGAGTGTGTGGCTGCTGTAGAAAGAGTTCTCTAAGCCACCGTTTCTCTGCAGGGAAGACAAACACCTATCAGACAAGCCGAAATCGAGCAGCTTCCACAGGGCACTCTGCTGCCTGGTTCCCAGAATGTGCGCTCCAGATGAATCTTCACAGCTACAGCTGAGTGGGTTTCTGGCCTAGGTTATTTCTTCAAATGGAACTTATGCCGAGTTCATCTCAGCTCTACTCCAACGTTTCTAGTAGACTCAGAAGAATCTGCTTGGGAACTACGCATCTGCATTCTGCCTTGTTCGGGCAGAGCGGCCTGTTCACTGATCTCTCCTGCACACTCCCCGGTAAGAGATAGAACTGCGTGTGTTTCTGCACACTGTTAGTTCTTCCAAGGGAAGTTCTTCCCAGTGCTTCTCAGCTCCAGTGAGAAGCTTGTACTTGCTGTGCAACCAGATTCCTAAGCAGCTCCTTGCAAGCCACTATCGCACAGAGCCTTCTGGCAGCATCCAAGCAAGAGCTATCGCCGGCTGCTCCACTCTGGGTTTCCATGCATATGTGAGGTGAGCTAGTCACTGAAGAGTTAGGAGAGAGTGTGTTTCTGGAGAATGTGACTTCTGCATAGGGAACTTACAGCCAGTGCTTCTCAGCTCTAGGGCAGAGTGTGTGGCTGCTGTAGAAAGAGTTCTCTAAGCCACCGTTTCTCTGCAGGGAGCACAAACACCTATCAGACAAGCTGAAATCGAGCAGCTTCCACAGGGCACTCTGCTGCCTGATTCCCAGAATGTGCGCTCCAGATGAATCTTCACAGCTACAGCTGAGTGGGTTTCTGGCCTAGGTTATTTCTTCAAATGGAACTTATGCCGAGTTCATCTCAGCTCTACTCCCATGTTTCTAGTAGACTCAGAAGAATCTGCTTGGGAACTACGCATCTGCATTCTGCCTTGTTCGGGCAGAGCGGCCTGTTCACTGAACTCTCCTGCCCACTCCCCAGTAAGAGATAGAACTGCGTGTGTTTCTGCACACTGTTAGTTCTTCAAAGGGAAGTTCTTCCCAGTGCTTCTCAGCTCCAGTGAGAAGCTTGTACTTGCTGTGCAACCAGATTCCTAAGCAGCTCCTTGCCAGCCACTATCGCACAGAGCCTTCTGGCAGCATCCAAGCAAGAGCTATCGCCGGCTGCCCCACTCTGGGTTTCCATGCATATGTGAGGTGAGCTAGTAACTGAAGAGTTAGGAGAGAGTGTGTTTCTGGAGAATGTGACTTCTGCAAAGGGAACTTACAGCCAGTGCTTCTCAGCTCTAGGGCAGAGTGTGTGGCTGCTGTAGAAAGAGTTCTCTGAGCCACTGTTTCTCTGCAGGGAAGACAAACACCTATCAGACAAGCTGAAATCGAGCAGCTTCCACAGGGCACTCTGCTGCCTGGTTCCCAGAATGTGCGCTCCAGATGAATCTTCACAGCTAAAGCTGAGTGGGTTTCTGGCCTAGGTTATTTCTTCAAATGGAACTTATGCCGAGTTCATCTCAGCTCTACTCCAACGTTTCTAGTAGACTCAGAAGAATCTGCTTGGGAACTACGCATCTGCATTCTGCCTTGTTCGGGCAGAGCGGCCTGTTCACTGAACTCTCCTGCACACTCCCCAGTAAGAGATAGAACTGCGTGTGTTTCTGCACACTGTTAGTTCTTCACAGGGAAGTTCTTCCCAGTCCTTCTCAGCTCCAGTGAGAAGCTTGTACTTGCTGTGCCACTAGATTCCTAAGCAGCTCCTTGCAAGCCACTATCACCCAGAGCCTTCTGGCAGCATCCACGCAAGAGATATCGCCGCCTGCTCCACTCTGGGTTTCCATGCATATGTGAGGTGAGCTAGTCACTTAAGAGTTAGGAGAGAGTGTGTTTCTGGAGAATGTTACTTCTGCAAAGGGAACTTACAGCCAGTGCTTCTCAGCTCTAGGGCAGAGTGTGTGGCTGCTGTAGAAAGAGTTCTCTAAGCCACTGTTTCTCTGCAGGGAAGACAAACACCTATCAGACAAGCTGAAATCAGCAGCTTCCACAGGGCACTCTGCTGCCTGGTTCCCAGAATGTGCGCTCCGGATGCATCTTAACAGCTACAGCTGAGTGGGTTTCTGGCCTAGGTTATTTCTTCAAATGGAACTTATGCCGAGTTCATCTCAGCTCTACTCCAACGTTTCTAGTAGACTCAGAAGAATCTGCTTGGGAACTACGCATCTGCAATCTGCCTTGTTCGGGCAGAGCGGCCTGTTTACTGAACTCTCCTGCACACTCCCCAGTAAGAGATAGAACTGCGTGTGTTTCTGCACACTGTTAGTTCTTCACAGGGAAGTTCTTCCCAGTGCTTCTCAGCTCCAGTGAGAAGCTTGTACTTGCTGTGCCACTAGATTGCTAAGCAGCTCCTTGCAAGCCACTATCACCCAGAGCCTTCTGGCAGCATCCACGCAAGAGCTATCGCCGCCAGCTCCACTCTGGGTTTCCATGCATATGTGAGGTGAGCTAGTCACTTAAGAGTTAGGAGAGAGTGTGTTTCTGGAGAATGTGACTTCTGCAAAGGGAACTTACAGCCAGTGCTTCTCAGCTCTAGGGCAGAGTGTGTGGCTGCTGTAGAAAGAGTTCTCTAAGCCACTGTTTCTCTGCAGGGAAGACAAACACCTATCAGACAAGCTGAAATCAGCAGCTTCCACAGGGCACTCTGCTGCCTGGTTCCCAGAATGTGTGTTCCGGATGCATCTTAACAGCTACAGCTGAGTGGGTTTCTGGCCTAGGTTATTCCTTCAAATGGAACTTATGCCGAGTTCATCTCAGCTCTACTCCAACGTTTCTAGTAGACTCAGAAGAATATGCTTGGGAACTACGCATCTGCAATCTGCCTTGTTCGGGTAGAGCGGCCTGTTCACTGAACTCTCCTGCACACTCCCCAGTAAGAGATAGAACTGCGTGTGTTTCTGCACACTGTTAGTTCTTCACAGGCAAGTTCTTCCCAGTCCTTCTCAGCTCCAGTGAGAAGCTTGTACTTGCTGTGCCACTAGATTCCTAAGCAGCTCCTTGCAAGCCACTATCGCCCAGAGCCTTCTGGCAGCATCCACGCAAGAGCTATCGTCGCCTGCTCCACTCTGGGTTTCCATGCATATGTGAGGTGAGCTAGTCACTGAAGAGTTAGGAGAGAGTGTGTTTCTGGACAATGTGACTTCTGCAAAGGGAACTTACAGCCAGTGCTTCTCAGCTCTAGGGCAGAGTGTGTGGCTGCTGTAGAAAGAGTTCTCTAAGCCACTGTTTCTCTGCAGGGAAGACAAACACCTATCAGACAAGCTGAAATCAGCAGCTTCCACAGGGCACTCTGCTGCCTGGTTCCCAGAATGTGCGCTCCAGATGAATCTTAAGAGCTACCGCTGATTGGGTTTCTGGCCTAGGTTATTTCTTCAAATGGAACTTATGCCGAGTTCATCTCAGCTCTACTCCAACGTTTCTAGTAGACTCAGAAGAATATGCTTGGGAACTACGCATGTGCATTCTGCCTTGTTCGGGCAGAGCGGCCTGTTCACTGAACTCTCCTGCACACTCCCCAGTAAGAGATAGAACTGCGTGTGTTTCTGCACACTGTTAGTTCTTCACAGGGAAGTTCTTCCCAGTCCTTCTCAGCTCCAGTGAGAAGCTTGTACTTGCTGTGCCACTAGATTCCTAAGCAGCTCCTTGCAAGCCACTATCGCCCAGAGCCTTCTGGCAGCATCCACGCAAGAGCTATCGCCGCCTGCTCCACTCTGGGTTTCCATGCATATGTGAGGTGAGCTAGTAACTGAAGAGTTAGGAGAGAGTGTGTTTCTGCAGAATGTGACTTCTGTAAAGGGAACTTACAGCCAGTGCTTCTCAGCTCTAGGGCAGAGTGTGTGGCTGCTGTAGAAAGAGTTCTCTAAGCCACCGTTTCTCTGCAGGGAAGACAAACACCTATCAGACAAGCTGAAATCGAGCAGCTTCCACAGGGCACTCTGCTGCCTGGTTCCCAGAATGTGCGCTCCAGATGAATCTTCACAGCTACAGCTGAGTGGGTTTCTGGCCTAGGTTATTTCTTCAAATGGAACTTATGCCGAGTTCATCTCAGCTCTACTCCAACGTTTCTAGTAGACTCAGAAGAATATGCTTGGGAATTACGCATGTGCCTTCTGCCTTGTTCGGGCAGAGCGGCCTGTTCACTGAACTCTCCTGCACACTCCCCAGTAAGAGATAGAACTGCGTGTGTTTCTGCACACTGTTAGCTCTTCCAAGGGAAGTTCTTCCCAGTCCTTCTCAGCTCCAGTGAGAAGCTTGTACTTGCTGTGCCACTAGATTCCTAAGCAGCTCCTTACCAGCCACTATCGCCCAGAGCCTTCTGGCAGCATCCACGCAAGAGCTATCGCTGCCTGCTCCACTCTGGGTTTCCATGCATATGTGAGGTGAGCTAGTCACTTAAGAGTTAGGAGAGAGTGTGTTTCTGGAGCATGTTACTTCTGCAAAGGGAACTTACAGCCAGTGCTTCTCAGCTCTAGGGCAGAGTGTGTGGTTGCTGTAGAAAGAGTTCTCTAAGCCACTGTTTCTCTGCAGGGAAGACACACACCTATCAGACAAGCTGAAATCGAGCAGCTTCCACAGGGCACTCTGCTGCCTGGTTCCCAGAATGTGCGCTCCAGATGAATCTTAACAGCTACAGCTGAGTGGGTTTCTGGCCTAGGTTATTTTTTCAAATGGAACTAATGCCGAGTTCATCTCAGCTCTACTCCAACGTTTCTAGTAGACTCAGAAGAATATGCATGGGAATTACGCATGTGCAATCTGCCTTGTTCGGGCAGAGCGGCCTGTTCACTGAATTCTCCTGCACACTCCCCAGTAAGAGATAGAACTGCGTGTGTTTCTGCACACTGTTAGTTCTTCACAGGGAAGTTCTTCCCAGTCCTCAGCTCCAGTGAGAAGCTTGTACTTGCTGTGCCACTAGATTCCTAAGCAGCTCCTTGCAAGCCACTATCGCCCAGAGACTTCTTGCAGCATCCACGCAAAAGCTATCGTCGCCTGCTCCACTCTGGGTTTCCATGCATATGTGAGGTGAGCTAGTAACTTAAGAGTTAGGAGAGAGTGTGTTTCTGGACAATGTTACCTCTGCAAAGGGAACTTACAGCCAGTGCTTCTCAGCTCTAGGGCAGAGTGTGTGGCTGCTGTAGAAAGAGTTCTCTAAGCCACTGTTTCTCTGCAGGGAAGACAAACACCTATCAGACAAGCTGAAATCAGCAGCTTCCACAGGGCACTCTGCTGCCTGGTTCCCAGAATGTGCGCTCCAGATGAATCTTCACAGCTACAGTTGAGTGGGTTTCTGGCCTAGGTTATTTCTTCAAATGGAACTTATGCCGAGTTCATCTCAGCTCTACTCCAACGTTTCTAGTAGACTCAGAAGAATCTGCTTGGGAACTACGCATCTGCATTCTGCCTTGTTCGGGCAGAGCGGCCTGTTCACTGAACTCTCCTGCACACTCCCCAGTAAGAGATAGAACTGCGTGTGTTTCTGCACACTGTTAGTTCTTCCAAGGGAAGTTCTTCCCAGTGCTTCTCAGCTCCAGTGAGAAGCTTGTACTTGCTGTGCAACCAGATTCCTAAGCAGCTCCTTGCAAGCCACTATCGCACAGAGCCTTCTGGCAGCATCCACGCAAGAGCTATCGCGGCCTGCTCCACTCTGGGTTTCCATGCATATGTGAGGTGAGCTAGTAACTGAAGAGTTAGGAGAGAGTGTGTTTCTGCAGAATGTGACTTCTGCAAAGGGAACTTACAGCCAGTGCTTCTCAGCTCTAGGGCAGAGTGTGTGGCTGCTGTAGAAAGAGTTCTCTAAGCCACTGTTTCTCTGCAGGGAAGACAAACACCTATCAGACAAGCTGAAATCGAGCAGCTTCCACAGGGCACTCTACTGCCTGGTTCCCAGAATGTGCGCTTCAGATGAATCTTAACAGCTACAGCTGAGTGGGTTTCTGGCCTAGGTTATTTCTTCAAATGGAACTTATGCCGAGTTCATCTCAGCTCTACTCCAACGTTTCTAGTAGACACAGAAGAATATGCTTGGGAACTACGCAGATGCAATCTGCCTTGTTCGGGCAGAGCGGCCTGTTCACTGAACTCTCCTGCACACTCCCCAGTAAGAGATAGAACTGCGTGTGTTTCTGCACACTGCTAGTTCTTCACAGGGAAGTTCTTCCCAGTCCTTCTCAGCTCCAGTGAGAAGCTTGTACTTGCTGTGCCACTAGATTCCTAAGCAGCTCCTTGCAAGCCACTATCGCCCAGAGCCTTCTGGCAGCATACACGCAAGAGCTATCACCGCCTGCTCCACTCTGGGTTTCCATGCATATGTGAAGTCAGCTAGTCACTTAAGAGTTAGGAGAGAGTGTGTTTCTGGAGCATGTTACTTCTGCAAAGGAAACTTACAGCCAGTGCTTCTCAGCTCTAGGGCAGAGTGTGTGGTTGCTGTAGAAAGAGTTCTCTAAGCCACTGTTTCTCTGCAGGGAAGACACACACCTATCAGACAAGCTGAAATCGAGCAGCTTCCACAGGGCACTCTGCTGCCTGGTTCCCAGAATGTGCGCTCCAGATGAATCTTCACAGCTACAGCTGAGTGGGTTTCTGGCCTAGGTTATTTCTTCAAATGGAACTTATGCCGAGTTCATCTCAGCTGTACTCCAACGTTTCTAGTAGACTCAGAATAATATGCTTGGGAATTACGCATGTGCAATCTGCCTTGTTCGGGCAGAGCGGCCTGTTCACTGAACTCTCCTGCACACTCCCCAGTAAGAGATAGAACTGCGTGTGTTTCTGCACACTGTTAGTTCTTCACAGGGAAGTTCTTCCCAGTCCTTCTCAGCTCCAGTGAGAAGCTTGTACTTGCTGTGCAACTAGATTCCTAAGCAGCTCCTTGCAAGCCACTATCGCCCAGAGACTTCTTGCAGCATCCACGCAAGAGCTATCGCCGGCTGCTCCACTTTGGGTTTCCATGCATATGTGAGGTGAGCTAGTCACTTAAGAGTTAGGAGAGAGTGTGTTTCTGGAGAATGTTACTTCTGCAAAGGGAACTTACAGCCAGTGCTTCTCAGCTCTAGGGCAGAGTGTGTGGCTGCTGTAGAAAGAGTTCTCTAAGCCACTGTTTCTCTGCAGGGAAGACAAACACCTATCAGAGAAGCTGAAATCCAGCAGCTTCCACAGGGCACTCTGCTGCCTGGTTCCCAGAATGTGCGCTCCAGATGAATCTTCACAGCTACAGCTGAGTGGGTTTCTGGCCTAGGTTATTTCTTCAAATGGAACTTATGCCGAGTTCATCTCAGCTCTACTCCAACGTTTCTAGTAGACACAGAAGAATATGCTTGGGAACTACGCATCTGCAATCTGCCTTGTTCGTGCAGAGCGGCCTGTTCACTGAACTCTCCTGCACACTCCCCAGTAAGAGATAGAACTGCGTGTGTTTCTGCACACTGTTAGTTCTTCCAAGGGAAGTTCTTCCCAGTCCTTCTCAGCTCCAGTGAGAAGCTTGTACTTGCTGTGCCACTAGATTCCTAAGCAGCTCCTTGCAAGCCACTATCGCCCAGAGCCTTCTGGCAGCATCCACGCAAGAGCTATCGCCGCCTGCTCCACTCTGGGTTTCCATGCATATGTGAGGTGAGCTAGTCACTGAAGAGTTAGGAGAGAGTGTGTTTCTGGAGAATGTGACTTCTGCAAAGGGAACTTACAGCCAGTGCTTCTCAGCTCTAGGGCAGAGTGTTTGGCAGCTGTTGAAAGAGTTCTCTAAGCCACCGTTTCTCTGCAGGGCGCACAAACAACTATCAGACAAGCTGAAATCGAGCAGCTTCCACAGGGCACTCTGCTGCCTGGTTCCCAGAATGTGCGCTCCAGATGAATCTTAAGAGCTACCGCTGAGTGGGTTTCTGGCCTAGGTTATTTCTTCAAATGGAACTTATGCCGAGTTCATCTCAGCTCTACTCCAACGTTTCAAGTAGACTCAGAAGAATATGCTTGGGAACTACGCATGTGCATTCTGCCTTGTTCAGGCAGAGCGGCCTCTTCACTGAACTCTCCTGCACACTCCCCAGTAAGAGATAGAACTGCGTGTGTTTCTGCACACTGTTAGTTCTTCACAGGGAAGTTCTTCCCAGTCCTTCTCAGCTCCAGTGAGAAGCTTGTACTTGCTGTGCCACTAGATTCCTAAGCAGCTCCTTGCAAGCCACTATCGCCCAGAGCCTTCTGGCAGCATCCACGCAAGAGCTATCGCCGCCTGCTCCACTCTGGGTTTCCATGCATATGTGAGGTGAGCTAGTCAATTAAGAGTTAGGAGAGAGTGTGTTTCTGGAGAATGTGACTTCTGCAAAGGGAACTTACAGCCAGTGCTTCTCAGCTCTAGGGCAGAGTGTGTGGCTGCTGTAGAAAGAGTTCTCTAAGCCACTGTTTCTCTGCAGGGAAGACAAACACCTATCAGAGAAGCTGAAATCGAGCAGCTTCCACAGGGCACTCTGCTGCCTGGTTCCCAGAATGTGCGCTCCAGATGAATCTTAACAGCTACAGCTGAGTGGGTTTCTGGCCTAGGTTATTTCTTCAAATGGAACTTATGCCGAGTTCATCTCAGCTCTACTCCAACGTTTCTAGTAGACACAGAAGAATATGCTTGGGAACTACGCATCTGCAATCTGCCTTGTTCGGGCAGAGCGGCCTGTTCACTGAAATCTCCTGCACACTCCCCAGTAAGAGATAGAACTGCGTGTGTTTCTGCACACTGTTAGTTCTTCACAGGGAAGTTCTTCCCAGTCCTTCTCAGCTCCAGTGAGAAGCTTGTACTTGCTGTGCCACTAGATTCCTAAGCAGTTCCTTGCAAGCCACTATCGCCCAGAGCCTTCTGGCAGCATCCACGCAAGAGCTATCGCCGCCTGCTCCACTCTGGGTTTCCATGCATATGTGAGGTGAGCTAGTAACTTAAGAGTTAGGAGAGAGTGTGTTTCTGGAGAATGTGACTTCTGCAAAGGGAACTTACAGCCAGTGCTTCTCAGCTCTAGAGCAGAGTGTTTGGCAGCTGTTGAAAGAGTTCTCTAAGCCACCGTTTCTCTGCAGGGAGCACAAACACCTATCAGACAAGCTGAAATCGAGCAGCTTCCACAGGGCACTCTGCTGCCTGGTTCCCAGAGTGTGCGCTCCAGATGAATCTTCATAGCTACAGTTGAGTGGGTTTCTGGCCTAGGTTATTTCTTCAAATGGAACTTATGCCGAGTTCATCTCAGCTCTACTCCCACGTTTCTAGTAGACTCAGAAGAATCTGCTTGGGAACTACGCATCTGCATTCTGCCTTCTTCGGGCAGAGCGGCCTGTTCACTGAACTCTCCTGCACACTCCCCAGTAAGAGATAGAACTGCGTGTGTTTCTGCACACTGTTAGTTCTTCACAGGGAAGTTCTTCCCAGTCCTTCTCAGCTCCAGTGAGAAGCTTGTACTTGCTGTGCCACTAGATTCCTAAGCAGCTCCTTGCAAGCCACTATCGCCCAGAGCCTTCTGGCAGCATCCACGCAAGAGCTATCGCCGCCTGCTCCACTCTGGGTTTCCATGCATATGTGAGGTGAGCTAGTCACTGAAGACTTAGGAGAGAGTGTGTTTCTGCAGAATGTGACTTCTGCAAAGGGAACTTACAGCCAGTGCTTCTCAGCTCTAGGGCAGAGTGTGTGGCTGCTGTAGAAAGAGTTCTGTAAGCCACCGTTTCTCTGCAGGGAAGACAAACACCTAGCAGACAAGCTGAAATCGAGCAGCTTCCACAGGGCACTCTGCTGCCTGGTTCCCAGAATGTGCGCTCCAGATGAATCTTCACAGCTACAGCTGAGTGGGTTTCTGGCCTAGGTTATTTCTTCAAATGGAACTTATGCCGAGTTCATCTCAGCTCTACTCCCACGTTTCTAGTAGACTCAGAAGAATCTGCTTGGGAACTACGCATCTGCATTCTGCCTTGTTCGGGCAGAGCGGCCTGTTCACTGAACTCACCTGCACACTCCCCAGTAAGAGATAGAACTGCGTGTGTTTCTGCACACTGTTAGTTCTTCCAAGGGAAGTTCTTCCCAGTGCTTCTCAGCTCCAGTGACAAGCTTGTACTTGCTGTGCAACCAGATTCCTAAGCAGCTCCTTGCAAGACACTATCGCACAGAGCCTTCTGGCAGCATCCAAGCAAGAGCTATCGCCGGCTGCTCCACTCTGGGTTTCCATGCATATGTGAGGTGAGCTACTCACTGAAGAGTTAGGAGAGAGTGTGTTTCTGGAGAATGTGACTTCTGCAAAGGGAACTTACAGCCAGTGCTTCTCAGCTCTAGGGCAGAGTGTGTGGCTGCTGTAGAAAGAGTTCTCTAAGCCACCGTTTCTCTGCAGGGAAGACAAACACCTATCAGACAAGCCGAAATCGAGCAGCTTCCACAGGGCACTCTGCTGCCTGGTTCCCAGAATGTGCGCTCCAGATGAATCTTCACAGCTACAGCTGAGTGGGTTTCTGGCCTAGGTTATTTCTTCAAATGGAACTTATGCCGAGTTCATCTCAGCTCTACTCCCACGTTTCTAGTAGACTCAGAAGAATCTGCTTGGGAACTACGCATCTGCATTCTGCCTTGTTCGGGCAGAGCGGCCTGTTCACTGATCTCTCCTGCACACTCCCCGGTAAGAGATAGAACTGCGTGTGTTTCTGCACACTGTTAGTTCTTCCAAGGGAAGTTCTTCCCAGTGCTTCTCAGCTCCAGTGAGAAGCTTGTACTTGCTGTGCAACCAGATTCCTAAGCAGCTCCTTGCAAGCCACTATCGCACAGAGCCTTCTGGCAGCATCCAAGCAAGAGCTATCGCCGGCTGCTCCACTCTGGGTTTCCATGCATATGTGAGGTGAGCTAGTCACTGAAGAGTTAGGAGAGAGTGTGTTTCTGGAGAATGTGACTTCTGCATAGGGAACTTACAGCCAGTGCTTCTCAGCTCTAGGGCAGATTGTGTGGCTGCTGTAGAAAGAGTTCTCTAAGCCACCGTTTCTCTGCAGGGAGCACAAACACCTATCAGACAAGCTGAAATCGAGCAGCTTCCACAGGGCACTCTGCTGCCTGATTCCCAGAATGTGCGCTCCAGATGAATCTTCACAGCTACAGCTGAGTGGGTTTCTGGCCTAGGTTATTTCTTCAAATGGAACTTATGCCGAGTTCATCTCAGCTCTACTCCCATGTTTCTAGTAGACTCAGAAGAATCTGCTTGGGAACTACGCATCTGCATTCTGCCTTGTTCGGGCAGAGCGGCCTGTTCACTGAACTCTCCTGCCCACTCCCCAGTAAGAGATAGAACTGCGTGTGTTTCTGCACACTGTTAGTTATTCAAAGGGAAGTTCTTCCCAGTGCTTCTCAGCTCCAGTGAGAAGCTTGTACTTGCTGTGCAACCAGATTCCTAAGCAGCTCCTTGCCAGCCACTATCGCACAGAGCCTTCTGGCAGCATCCAAGCAAGAGCTATCGCCGGCTGCCCCACTCTGGGTTTCCATGCATATGTGAGGTGAGCTAGTAACTGAAGAGTTAGGAGAGAGTGTGTTTCTGGAGAATGTGACTTCTGCAAAGGGAACTTACAGCCAGTGCTTCTCAGCTCTAGGGCAGAGTGTGTGGCTGCTGTAGAAAGAGTTCTCTGAGCCACTGTTTCTCTGCAGGGAAGACAAACACCTATCAGACAAGCTGAAATCGAGCAGCTTCCACAGGGCACTCTGCTGCCTGGTTCCCAGAATGTGCGCTCCAGATGAATCTTCACAGCTACAGCTGAGTGGGTTTCTGGCCTAGGTTATTTCTTCAAATGGAACTTATGCCGAGTTCATCTCAGCTCTACTCCAACGTTTCTAGTAGACTCAGAAGAATCTGCTTGGGAACTACGCATCTGCATTCTGCCTTGTTCGGGCAGAGCGGCCTGTTCACTGAACTCTCCTGCACACTCCCCAGTAAGAGATAGAACTGCGTGTGTTTCTGCACACTGTTAGTTCTTCCAAGGGAAGTTCTTCCCAGTGCTTCTCAGCTCCAGTGAGAAGCTTGTACTTGCTGTGCAACCAGATTCCTAAGCAGCTCCTTGCAAGCCACTATCGCACAGAGCCTTCTGGCAGCATCCAAGCAAGAGCTATCGCCGGCTGCTCCACTCTGGGTTTCCATGCATATGTGAGGTGAGCTAGTCACTGAAGAGTTAGGAGAGAGTGTGTTTCTGGAGAATGTGACTTCTGCAAAGGGAACTTACAGCCAGTGCCTCTCAGCTCTAGGGCAGAGTGTGTGGCTGCTGTAGAAAGAGTTCTCTAAGCCACTGTTTCTCTGCAGGGAAGACAAACACCTATCAGACAAGCTGAAATCGAGCAGCTTCCACAGGGCACTCTGCTGCCTGGTTCCCAGAATGTGCGCTCCAGATGAATCTTCACAGCTACAGCTGAGTGGGTTTCTGGCCTAGGTTATTTCTTCAAATGGAACTTATGCCGAGTTCATCTCAGCTCTACTCCAACGTTTCTAGTAGACTCAGAAGAATCTGCTTGGGAACTACGCATCTGCATTCTGCCTTGTTCGGGCAGAGCGGCCTGTTCACTGATCTCTCCTGCACACTCTCCAGTAAGAGATAGAACTGCGTGTGTTTCTGCACACTGTTAGTTCTTCCAAGGGAAGTTCTTCCCAGTGCTTCTCAGCTCCAGTGAGAAGCTTGTACTTGCTGTGCAACCAGATTCCTAAGCAGCTCCTTGCAAGCCACTATCGCACAGAGCCTTCTGGCAGCATCCAAGCAAGAGCTATCGCCGGCTGCTCCACTGTGGGTTTCCATGCATATGTGAGGTGAGCTAGTCACTGAAGTGTTAGGAGAGTGTGTGTTTCTGGAGAATGTGACTTCTGCATAGGGAACTTACAGCCAGTGCTTCTCATCTCTAGGGCAGAGTGTGTGGCTGCTGTAGAAAGAGTTCTCTAAGCCACCGTTTATCTGCAGGGAGCACAAACACCTATCAGACAAGCTGAAATCGAGCAGCTTCCACAGGGCACTCTGCTGCCTGATTCCCAGAATGTGCGCTCCAGATGAATCTTCACAGCTACAGCTGAGTGTGTTTCTGGCCTAGGTTATTTCTTCAAATGGAACTTATGCCGAGTTCATCTCAGCTCTACTCCCATGTTTCTAGTAGACTCAGAAGAATCTGCTTGGGAACTACGCATCTGCATTCTGCCTTGTTCGGGCAGAGCGGCCTGTTCACTGAACTCTCCTGCCCACTCCCCAGTAAGAGATAGAACTGCGTGTGTTTCTGCACACTGTTAGTTCTTCAAAGGGACGTTCTTCCCAGTGCTTCTCAGCTCCAGTGAGAAGCTTGTACTTGCTGTGCAACCAGATTCCTAAGCAGCTCCTTGCCAGCCACTATCGCACAGAGCCTTCTGGCAGCATCCAAGCAAGAGCTATCGCCGGCTGCCCCACTCTGGGTTTCCATGCATATGTGAGGTGAGCTAGTAACTGAAGAGTTAGGAGAGAGTGTGTTTCTGGAGAATGTTACTTCTGCAAAGGGAACTTACAGCCAGTGCTTCTCAGCTCTAGGGCAGAGTGTGTGGCTGCTGTAGAAAGAGTTCTCTGAGCCACTGTTTCTCTGCAGGGAAGACAAACACCTATCAGACAAGCTGAAATCGAGCAGCTTCCACAGGGCACTCTGCTGCCTGGTTCCCAGAATGTGCGCTCCAGATGAATCTTCACAGCTACAGCTGAGTGGGTTTCTGGCCTAGGTTATTTCTTCAAATGGAACTTATGCCGAGTTCATCTCAGCTCTACTCCCACGTTTCTAGTAGACTCAGAAGAATCTGCTTGGGAACTACGCATCTGCATTCTGCCTTGTTCGGGCAGAGCGGCCTGTTCACTGAACTCACCTGCACACTCCCCAGTAAGAGATAGAACTGCGTGTGTTTCTGCACACTGTTAGTTCTTCCAAGGGAAGTTCTTCCCAGTGCTTCTCAGCTCCAGTGAGAAGCTTGTACTTGCTGTGCAACCAGATTCCTAAGCAGCTCCTTGCCAGCCACTATCGCACAGAGCCTTCTGGCAGCATCCAAGCAAGAGCTATCGCCGGCTGCTCCACTCTGGGTTTCCATGCATATGTGAGGTGAGCTAGTCACTGAAGAGTTAGGAGAGAGTGTGTTTCTGGAGAATGTGACTTCTGCAAAGGGAACTTACAGCCAGTGCCTCTCAGCTCTAGGGCAGAGTGTGTGGCTGCTGTAGAAAGAGTTCTCTAAGCCACTGTTTCTCAGCAGAGGAGACAAACACCTATCAGACAAGCTGAAATCGAGCAGCTTCCACAGGGCACTCTGCTGCCTGGTTCCCAGAATGTGCGCTCCAGATGAATCTTCACAGCTACAGCTGAGTGGGTTTCTGGCCTAGGTTATTTCTTCAAATGGAACTTATGCCGAGTTCATCTCAGCTCTACTCCAACGTTTCTAGTAGACTCAGAAGAATCTGCTTGGGAACTACGCATCTGCATTCTGCCTTGTTCGGGCAGAGCGGCCTGTTCACTGAACTCTCCTGCACACTCCCCAGTAAGAGATAGAACTGCGTGTGTTTCTGCACACTGTTAGTTCTTCCAAGGGAAGTTCTTCCCAGTGCTTCTCAGCTCCAGTGAGAAGCTTGTACTTGCTGTGCAACCAGATTCCTAAGCAGCTCCTTGCAAGCCACTATCGCACAGAGCCTTCTGGCAGCATCCAAGCAAGAGCTATCGCCGGCTGCTCCACTCTGGGTTTCCATGCATATGTGAGGTGAGCTAGTCACTGAAGAGTTAGGAGAGAGTGTGTTTCTGGAGAATGTGACTTCTGCAAAGGGAACTTACAGCCAGTGCTTCTCAGCTCTAGGGCAGAGTGTGTGGCTGCTGTAGAAAGAGTTCTCTAAGCCACTGTTTCTCTGCAGGGAAGACAAACACCTATCAGACAAGCTGAAATCGAGCAGCTTTCACAGGGCACTCTGCTGCCTGGTTCCCAGAATGTGCGCTCCAGATGAATCTTCACAGCTACAGCTGAGTGGGTTTCTGGCCTAGGTTATTTCTTCAAATGGAACTTATGCCGAGTTCATCTCAGCTCTACTCCAACGTTTCTAGTAGACTCAGAAGAATCTGCTTGGGAACTACGCATCTGCATTCTGCCTTGTTCGGGCAGAGCGGCCTGTTCACTGAACTCTCCTGCACACTCCCCAGTAAGAGATAGAACTGCGTGTGTTTCTGCACACTGTTAGTTCTTCCAAGGGAAGTTCTTCCCAGTGCTTCTCAGCTCCAGTGAGAAGCTTGTACTTGCTGTGCAACCAGATTCCTAAGCAGCTCCTTGCAAGCCACTATCGCACAGAGCCTTCTGGCAGCATCCAAGCAAGAGCTATCGCCGGCTGCCCCACTCTGGGTTTCCATGCATATGTGAGGTGAGCTAGTAACTGAAGAGTTAGGAGAGAGTGTGTTTCTGGAGAATGTGACTTCTGCAAAGGGAACTTACAGCCAGTGCTTCTCAGCTCTAGGGCAGAGTGTGTGGCTGCTGTTGAAAGAGTTCTCTGAGCCACTGTTTCTCTGCAGGGAAGACAAACACCTATTAGACAAGCTGAAATCGAGCAGCTTCCACAGGGCACTCTGCTGCCTGGTTCCCAGAATGTGCGCTCCAGATGAATCTTCACAGCTACAGCTGAGTGGGTTTCTGGCCTAGGTTATTTCTTCAAATGGAACTTATGCCGAGTTCATCTCAGCTCTACTCCCACGTTTCTAGTAGACTCAGAAGAATCTGCTTGGGAACTACGCATCTGCATTCTGCCTTGTTCGGGCAGAGCGGCCTGTTCACTGAACTCTCCTGCACACTCCCCAGTAAGAGATAGAACTGCGTGTGTTTCTGCACACTGTTAGTTCTTCCAAGGGAAGTTCTTCCCAGTGCTTCTCAGCTCCAGTGAGAAGCTTGTACTTGCTGTGCAACCAGATTCCTAAGCAGCTCCTTGCAAGACACTATCGCACAGAGCCTTCTGGCAGCATCCAAGCAAGAGCTATCGCCGGCTGCTCCACTCTGGGTTTCCATGCATATGTGAGGTGAGCTAGTCACTGAAGAGTTAGGAGAGAGTGTGTTTCTGGAGAATGTGACTTCTGCAAAGGGAACTTACAGCCAGTGCTTCTCAGCTCTAGGGCAGAGTGTGTGGCTGCTGTAGAAAGAGTTCTCTAAGCCACCGTTTCTCTGCAGGGAGCACAAACACCTATCAGACAAGCTGAAATCGAGCAGCTTCCACAGGGCACTCTGCTGCCTGGTTCCCAGAATGTGCGCTCCAGATGAATCTTCACAGCTACAGCTGAGTGGGTTTCTGGCCTAGGTTATTTCTTCAAATGGAACTTATGCCGAGTTCATCTCAGCTCTACTCCCACGTTTCTAGTAGACTCAGAAGAATCTGCTTGGGAACTACACATCTGCATTCTGCCTTGTTCGGGCAGAGCGGCCTGTTCACTGAACTCTCCTGCCCACTCCCCAGTAAGAGATAGAACTGCGTGTGTTTCTGCACACTGTTAGTTCTTCCAAGGGAAGTTCTTCCCAGTGCTTCTCAGCTCCAGTGAGCAGCTTGTACTTGCTGTGCAACCAGATTCCTAAGCAGCTCCTTGCAAGCCACTATCGCACAGAGCCTTCTGGCAGCATCCAAGCAAGTGCTATCGCCGGCTGCTCCACTCTGGGTTTCCATGCATATGTGAGGTGAGCTAGTCACTGAAGAGTTAGGAGAGAGTGTGTTTCTGGAGAATGTGACTTCTGCAAAGGGAACTTACAGCCAGTGCTTCTCAGCTCTAGGGCAGAGTGTGTGGCTGCTGTAGAAAGAGTTCTCTAAGCCACCGTTTCTCTGCAGGGAAGACAAACACCTATCAGACAAGCTGAAATCGAGCAGCTTCCACAGGGCACTCTGCTGCCTGGTTCCCAGAATGTGCGCTCTAGATGAATCTTCACAGCTACAGCTGAGTGGGGTCTGGCCTAGGTTATTTCTTCCAATGGAACTTATGCCGAGTTCATCTCAGCTCTACTCCCACGTTTCTAGTAGACTCAGAAGAATCTGCTTGGGAACTACGCATCTGCATTCTGCCTTGTTCGGGCAGAGCGGCCTGTTCACTGAACTCTCCTGCCCACTCCCCAGTAAGAGATAGAACTGCGTGTGTTTCTGCACACTGTTAGTTCTTCCAAGGGAAGTTCTTCCCAGTGCTTCTCAGCTCCAGTGAGAAGCTTGTACTTGCTGTGCAACCAGATTCCTAAGCAGCTCCTTGCCAGCCACTATCGCACAGAGCCTTCTGGCAGCATCCAAGCAAGAGCTATCGCCGGCTGCCCCACTCTGGGTTTCCATGCATATGTGAGGTGAGCTAGTCACTGAAGAGTTAGGAGAGAGTGTGTTTCTGGAGAATGTGACTTCTGCAAAGGGAACTTACAGCCAGTGCTTCTCAGCTCTAGGGCAGAGTGTGTGGCTGCTGTAGAAAGAGTTCTCTAAGCCACCGTTTCTCTGCAGGGAGCACAAACACCTATCAGACAAGCTGAAATCGAGCAGCTTCCACAGGGCACTCTGCTGCCTGGTTCCCAGAATGTGCGCTCCAGATGAATCTTCACAGCTACAGCTGAGTGGGTTTCTGGCCTAGGTTATTTCTTCAAATGGAACTTATGCCCAGTTCATCTCAGCTCTACTCCAACGTTTCTAGTAGACTCAGAAGAATCTGCTTGGGAACTACGCATCTGCATTCTGCCTTGTTCGGGCAGAGCGGCCTGTTCACTGAACTCTCCTGCACACTCCCCAGTAAGAGATAGAACTGCGTGTGTTTCTGCACACTGTTAGTTCTTCCAAGGGAAGTTCTTCCCAGTGCTTCTCAGCTCCAGTGAGAAGCTTGTACTTGCTGTGCAACCAGATTCCTAAGCAGCTCCTTGCAAGCCACTATCGCACAGAGCCTTCTGGCAGCACCCAAGCAAGAGCTATCGCCGGCTGCTCCACTCTGGGTTTCCATGCATATGTGAGGTGAGCTAGTCACTGAAGAGTTAGGAGAGAGTGTGTTTCTGGAGAATGTGACTTCTGCAAAGGGAACTTACAGCCAGTGCTTCTCAGCTCTAGGGCAGAGTGTGTGGCTGCTGTAGAAAGAGTTCTCTAAGCCACCGTTTCTCTGCAGGGAGCACAAACACCTATCAGACAAGCTGAAATCGAGCAGCTTCCACAGGGCACTCTGCTGCCTGGTTCCCAGAATGTGCGCTCCAGATGAATCTTCACAGCTACAGCTGAGTGGGTTTCTGGCCTAGGTTATTTCTTCAAATGGAACTTATGCCGAGTTCATCTCAGCTCTACTCCAACGTTTCTAGTAGACTCAGAAGAATCTGCTTGGGAACTACGCATCTGCATTCTGCCTTGTTCGGGCAGAGCGGCCTGTTCACTGAACTCTCCTGCACACTCCCCAGTAAGAGATAGAACTGCGTGTGTTTCTGCACACTGTTAGTTCTTCCAAGGGAAGTTCTTCCCAGTGCTTCTCAGCTCCAGTGAGAAGCTTGTACTTGCTGTGCAACTAGATTCCTAAGCAGCTCCTTGCAAGACACTATCGCACAGAGCCTTCTGGCAGCATCCAAGCAAGAGCTATCGCCGGCTGCTCCACTCTGGGTTTCCATGCATATGTGAGGTGAGCTAGTCACTGAAGAGTTAGGAGAGAGTGTGTTTCTGGAGAATGTGACTTCTGCAAAGGGAACTTACAGCCAGTGCTTCTCAGCTCTAGGGCAGAGTGTGTGGCTGCTGTAGAAAGAGTTCTCTAAGCCACTGTTTCTCTGCAGGGAAGACAAACACCTATCAGACAAGCTGAAATCGAGCAGCTTTCACAGGGCACTCTGCTGCCTGGTTCCCAGAATGTGCGCTCCAGATGAATCTTCACAGCTACAGCTGAGTGGGTTTCTGGCCTAGGTTATTTCTTCAAATGGAACTTATGCCGAGTTCATCTCAGCTCTACTCCCACGTTTCTAGTAGACTCAGAAGAATCTGCTTGGGAACTACGCATCTGCATTCTGCCTTGTTCGGGCAGAGCGGCCTGTTCACTGAACTCTCCTGCACACTCCCCAGTAAGAGATAGAACTGCGTGTGTTTCTGCACACTGTTAGTTCTTCCAAGGGAAGTTCTTCCCAGTGCTTCTCAGCTCCAGTGAGAAGCTTGTACTTGCTGTGCAACCAGATTCCTAAGCAGCTCCTTGCAAGCCACTATCGCACAGAGCCTTCTGGCAGCATCCAAGCAAGAGCTATCGCCGGCTGCCCCACTCTGGGTTTCCATGCATATGTGAGGTGAGCTAGTAACTGAAGAGTTAGGAGAGAGTGTGTTTCTGGAGAATGTGACTTCTGCAAAGGGAACTTACAGCCAGTGCTTCTCAGCTCTAGGGCAGAGTGTGTGGCTGCTGTTGAAAGAGTTCTCTGAGCCACTGTTTCTCTGCAGGGAAGACAAACACCTATCAGACAAGCTGAAATCGAGCAGCTTCCACAGGGCACTCTGCTGCCTGGTTCCCAGAATGTGCGCTCCAGATGAATCTTCACAGCTACAGCTGAGTGGGTTTCTGGCCTAGGTTATTTCTTCAAATGGAACTTATGCCGAGTTCATCTCAGCTCTACTCCCACGTTTCTAGTAGACTCAGAAGAATCTGCTTGGGAACTACGCATCTGCATTCTGCCTTGTTCGGGCAGAGCGGCCTGTTCACTGAACTCTCCTGCACACTCCCCAGTAAGAGATAGAACTGCGTGTGTTTCTGCACACTGTTAGTTCTTCCAAGGGAAGTTCTTCCCAGTGCTTCTCAGCTCCAGTGAGAAGCTTGTACTTGCTGTGCAACCAGATTCCTAAGCAGCTCCTTGCAAGACAGTATCGCACAGAGCCTTCTGGCAGCATCCAAGCAAGAGCTATCACCGGCTGCTCCACTCTGGGTTTCCATGCATATGTGAGGTGAGCTAGTCACTGAAGAGTTAGGAGAGAGTGTGTTTCTGGAGAATGTGACTTCTGCAAAGGGAACTTACAGCCAGTGCTTCTCAGCTCTAGGGCAGAGTGTGTGGCTGCTGTAGAAAGAGTTCTCTAAGCCACCGTTTCTCTGCAGGGAGCACAAACACCTATCAGACAAGCTGAAATCGAGCAGCTTCCACAGGGCACTCTGCTGCCTGGTTCCCAGAATGTGCGCTCCAGATGAATCTTCACAGCTACAGCTGAGTGGGTTTCTGGCCTAGGTTATTTCTTCAAATGGAACTTATGCCGAGTTCATCTCAGCTCTACTCCCACGTTTCTAGTAGACTCAGAAGAATCTGCTTGGGAACTACGCATCTGCATTCTGCCTTGTTCGGGCAGAGCGGCCTGTTCACTGAACTCTCCTGCCCACTCCCCAGTAAGAGATAGAACTGCGTGTGTTTCTGCACACTGTTAGTTCTTCCAAGGGAAGTTCTTCCCAGTGCTTCTCAGCTCCAGTGAGCAGCTTGTACTTGCTGTGCAACCAGATTCCTAAGCAGCTCCTTGCAAGCCACTATCGCACAGAGCCTTCTGGCAGCATCCAAGCAAGTGCTATCGCCGGCTGCTCCACTCTGGGTTTCCATGCATATGTGAGGTGAGCTAGTCACTGAAGAGTTAGGAGAGAGTGTGTTTCTGGAGAATGTGACTTCTGCAAGGGGAACTTACAGCCAGTGCTTCTCAGCTCTAGGGCAGAGTGTGTGGCTGCTGTAGAAAGAGTTCTCTAAGCCACCGTTTCTCTGCAGGGAAGACAAACACCTATCAGACAAGCTGAAATCGAGCAGCTTCCACAGGGCACTCTGCTGCCTGGTTCCCAGAATGTGCGCTCCAGATGAATCTTCACAGCTACAGCTGAGTGGGTTTCTGGCCTAGGTTATTTCTTCAAATGGAACTTATGCCGAGTTCATCTCAGCTCTACTCCCACGTTTCTAGTAGACTCAGAAGAATCTGCTTGGGAACTACGCATCTGCATTCTGCCTTGTTCGGGCAGAGCGGCCTGTTCACTGAACTCTCCTGCCCACTCCCCAGTAAGAGATAGAACTGCGTGTGTTTCTGCACACTGTTAGTTCTTCAAAGGGAAGTTCTTCCCAGTGCTTCTCAGCTCCAGTGAGAAGCTTGTACTTGCTGTGCAACCAGATTCCTAAGCAGCTCCTTGCAAGCCACTATCGCACAGAGCCTTCTGGCAGCATCCAAGCAAGAGCTATCGCCGGCTGCCCCACTCTGGGTTTCCATGCATATGTGAGGTGAGCTAGTAACTGAAGAGTTAGGAGAGAGTGTGTTTCTGGAGAATGTGACTTCTGCAAAGGGAACTTACAGCCAGTGCTTCTCAGCTCTAGGGCAGAGTGTGTGGCTGCTGTTGAAAGAGTTCTCTGAGCCACTGTTTCTCTGCAGGGAAGACAAACACCTATTAGACAAGCTGAAATCGAGCAGCTTCCACAGGGCACTCTGCTGCCTGGTTCCCAGAATGTGCGCTCCAGATGAATCTTCACAGCTACAGCTGAGTGGGTTTCTGGCCTAGGTTATTTCTTCAAATGGAACTTATGCCGAGTTCATCTCAGCTCTACTCCCACGTTTCTAGTAGACTCAGAAGAATCTGCTTGGGAACTACGCATCTGCATTCTGCCTTGTTCGGGCAGAGCGGCCTGTTCACTGAACTCTCCTGCACACTCCCCAGTAAGAGATAGAACTGCGTGTGTTTCTGCACACTGTTAGTTCTTCCAAGGGAAGTTCTTCCCAGTGCTTCTCAGCTCCAGTGAGAAGCTTGTACTTGCTGTGCAACCAGATTCCTAAGCAGCTCCTTGCAAGACACTATCGCACAGAGCCTTCTGGCAGCATCCAAGCAAGAGCTATCGCCGGCTGCTCCACTCTGGGTTTCCATGCATATGTGAGGTGAGCTAGTCACTGAAGAGTTAGGAGAGAGTGTGTTTCTGGAGAATGTGACTTCTGCAAAGGGAACTTACAGCCAGTGCTTCTCAGCTCTAGGGCAGAGTGTGTGGCTGCTGTAGAAAGAGTTCTCTAAGCCACCGTTTCTCTGCAGGGAGCACAAACACCTATCAGACAAGCTGAAATCGAGCAGCTTCCACAGGGCACTCTGCTGCCTGGTTCCCAGAATGTGCGCTCCAGATGAATCTTCACAGCTACAGCTGAGTGGGTTTCTGGCCTAGGTTATTTCTTCAAATGGAACTTATGCCGAGTTCATCTCAGCTCTACTCCCACGTTTCTAGTAGACTCAGAAGAATCTGCTTGGGAACTACACATCTGCATTCTGCCTTGTTCGGGCAGAGCGGCCTGTTCACTGAACTCTCCTGCCCACTCCCCAGTAAGAGATAGAACTGCGTGTGTTTCTGCACACTGTTAGTTCTTCCAAGGGAAGTTCTTCCCAGTGCTTCTCAGCTCCAGTGAGCAGCTTGTACTTGCTGTGCAACCAGATTCCTAAGCAGCTCCTTGCAAGCCACTATCGCACAGAGCCTTCTGGCAGCATCCAAGCAAGTGCTATCGCCGGCTGCTCCACTCTGGGTTTCCATGCATATGTGAGGTGAGCTAGTCACTGAAGAGTTAGGAGAGAGTGTGTTTCTGGAGAATGTGACTTCTGCAAAGGGAACTTACAGCCAGTGCTTCTCAGCTCTAGGGCAGAGTGTGTGGCTGCTGTAGAAAGAGTTCTCTAAGCCACCGTTTCTCTGCAGGGAAGACAAACACCTATCAGACAAGCTGAAATCGAGCAGCTTCCACAGGGCACTCTGCTGCCTGGTTCCCAGAATGTGCGCTCTAGATGAATCTTCACAGCTACAGCTGAGTGGGGTCTGGCCTAGGTTATTTCTTCCAATGGAACTTATGCCGAGTTCATCTCAGCTCTACTCCCACGTTTCTAGTAGACTCAGAAGAATCTGCTTGGGAACTACGCATCTGCATTCTGCCTTGTTCGGGCAGAGCGGCCTGTTCACTGAACTCTCCTGCCCACTCCCCAGTAATAGATAGAACTGCGTGTGTTTCTGCACACTGTTAGTTCTTCAAAGGGAAGTTCTTCCCAGTGCTTCTCAGCTCCAGTGAGAAGCTTGTACTTGCTGTGCAACCAGATTCCTAAGCAGCTCCTTGCCAGCCACTATCGCACAGAGCCTTCTGGCAGCATCCAAGCAAGAGCTATCGCCGGCTGCCCCACTCTGGGTTTCCATGCATATGTGAGGTGAGCTAGTCACTGAAGAGTTAGGAGAGAGTGTGTTTCTGGAGAATGTGACTTCTGCAAAGGGAACTTACAGCCAGTGCTTCTCAGCTCTAGGGCAGAGTGTGTGGCTGCTGTAGAAAGAGTTCTCTAAGCCACCGTTTCTCTGCAGGGAGCACAAACACCTATCAGACAAGCTGAAATCGAGCAGCTTCCACAGGGCACTCTGCTGCCTGGTTCCCAGAATGTGCGCTCCAGATGAATCTTCACAGCTACAGCTGAGTGGGTTTCTGGCCTAGGTTATTTCTTCAAATGGAACTTATGCCCAGTTCATCTCAGCTCTACTCCAACGTTTCTAGTAGACTCAGAAGAATCTGCTTGGGAACTACGCATCTGCATTCTGCCTTGTTCGGGCAGAGCGGCCTGTTCACTGAACTCTCCTGCACACTCCCCAGTAAGAGATAGAACTGCGTGTGTTTCTGCACACTGTTAGTTCTTCCAAGGGAAGTTCTTCCCAGTGCTTCTCAGCTCCAGTGAGCAGCTTGTACTTGCTGTGCAACCAGATTCCTAAGCAGCTCCTTGCAAGCCACTATCGCACAGAGCCTTCTGGCAGCATCCAAGCAAGTGCTATCGCCGGCTGCTCCACTCTGGGTTTCCATGCATATGTGAGGTGAGCTAGTCACTGAAGAGTTAGGAGAGAGTGTGTTTCTGGAGAATGTGACTTCTGCAAAGGGAACTTACAGCCAGTGCTTCTCAGCTCTAGGGCAGAGTGTGTGGCTGCTGTAGAAAGAGTTCTCTAAGCCACCGTTTCTCTGCAGGGAAGACAAACACCTATCAGACAAGCTGAAATCGAGCAGCTTCCACAGGGCACTCTGCTGCCTGGTTCCCAGAATGTGCGCTCTAGATGAATCTTCACAGCTACAGCTGAGTGGGGTCTGGCCTAGGTTATTTCTTCCAATGGAACTTATGCCGAGTTCATCTCAGCTCTACTCCCACGTTTCTAGTAGACTCAGAAGAATCTGCTTGGGAACTACGCATCTGCATTCTGCCTTGTTCGGGCAGAGCGGCCTGTTCACTGAACTCTCCTGCCCACTCCCCAGTAATAGATAGAACTGCGTGTGTTTCTGCACACTGTTAGTTCTTCAAAGGGAAGTTCTTCCCAGTGCTTCTCAGCTCCAGTGAGAAGCTTGTACTTGCTGTGCAACCAGATTCCTAAGCAGCTCCTTGCCAGCCACTATCGCACAGAGCCTTCTGGCAGCATCCAAGCAAGAGCTATCGCCGGCTGCCCCACTCTGGGTTTCCATGCATATGTGAGGTGAGCTAGTCACTGAAGAGTTAGGAGAGAGTGTGTTTCTGGAGAATGTGACTTCTGCAAAGGGAACTTACAGCCAGTGCTTCTCAGCTCTAGGGCAGAGTGTGTGGCTGCTGTAGAAAGAGTTCTCTAAGCCACCGTTTCTCTGCAGGGAGCACAAACACCTATCAGACAAGCTGAAATCGAGCAGCTTCCACAGGGCACTCTGCTGCCTGGTTCCCAGAATGTGCGCTCCAGATGAATCTTCACAGCTACAGCTGAGTGGGTTTCTGGCCTAGGTTATTTCTTCAAATGGAACTTATGCCCAGTTCATCTCAGCTCTACTCCAACGTTTCTAGTAGACTCAGAAGAATCTGCTTGGGAACTACGCATCTGCATTCTGCCTTGTTCGGGCAGAGCGGCCTGTTCACTGAACTCTCCTGCACACTCCCCAGTAAGAGATAGAACTGCGTGTGTTTCTGCACACTGTTAGTTCTTCCAAGGGAAGTTCTTCCCAGTGCTTCTCAGCTCCAGTGAGAAGCTTGTACTTGCTGTGCAACCAGATTCCTAAGCAGCTCCTTGCAAGCCACTATCGCACAGAGCCTTCTGGCAGCACCCAAGCAAGAGCTATCGCCGGCTGCTCCACTCTGGGTTTCCATGCATATGTGAGGTGAGCTAGTCACTGAAGAGTTAGGAGAGAGTGTGTTTCTGGAGAATGTGACTTCTGCAAAGGGAACTTACAGCCAGTGCTTCTCAGCTCTAGGGCAGAGTGTGTGGCTGCTGTAGAAAGAGTTCTCTAAGCCACCGTTTCTCTGCAGGGAGCACAAACACCTATCAGACAAGCTGAAATCGAGCAGCTTCCACAGGGCACTCTGCTGCCTGGTTCCCAGAATGTGCGCTCCAGATGAATCTTCACAGCTACAGCTGAGTGGGTTTCTGGCCTAGGTTATTTCTTCAAATGGAACTTATGCCGAGTTCATCTCAGCTCTACTCCAACGTTTCTAGTAGACTCAGAAGAATCTGCTTGGGAACTACGCATCTGCATTCTGCCTTGTTCGGGCAGAGCGGCCTGTTCACTGAACTCTCCTGCACACTCCCCAGTAAGAGATAGAACTGCGTGTGTTTCTGCACACTGTTAGTTCTTCCAAGGGAAGTTCTTCCCAGTGCTTCTCAGCTCCAGTGAGAAGCTTGTACTTGCTGTGCAACTAGATTCCTAAGCAGCTCCTTGCAAGACACTATCGCACAGAGCCTTCTGGCAGCATCCAAGCAAGAGCTATCGCCGGCTGCTCCACTCTGGGTTTCCATGCATATGTGAGGTGAGCTAGTCACTGAAGAGTTAGGAGAGAGTGTGTTTCTGGAGAATGTGACTTCTGCAAAGGGAACTTACAGCCAGTGCTTCTCAGCTCTAGGGCAGAGTGTGTGGCTGCTGTAGAAAGAGTTCTCTAAGCCACTGTTTCTCTGCAGGGAAGACAAACACCTATCAGACAAGCTGAAATCGAGCAGCTTTCACAGGGCACTCTGCTGCCTGGTTCCCAGAATGTGCGCTCCAGATGAATCTTCACAGCTACAGCTGAGTGGGTTTCTGGCCTAGGTTATTTCTTCAAATGGAACTTATGCCGAGTTCATCTCAGCTCTACTCCCACGTTTCTAGTAGACTCAGAAGAATCTGCTTGGGAACTACGCATCTGCATTCTGCCTTGTTCGGGCAGAGCGGCCTGTTCACTGAACTCTCCTGCACACTCCCCAGTAAGAGATAGAACTGCGTGTGTTTCTGCACACTGTTAGTTCTTCCAAGGGAAGTTCTTCCCAGTGCTTCTCAGCTCCAGTGAGAAGCTTGTACTTGCTGTGCAACCAGATTCCTAAGCAGCTCCTTGCAAGCCACTATCGCACAGAGCCTTCTGGCAGCATCCAAGCAAGAGCTATCGCCGGCTGCCCCACTCTGGGTTTCCATGCATATGTGAGGTGAGCTAGTAACTGAAGAGTTAGGAGAGAGTGTGTTTCTGGAGAATGTGACTTCTGCAAAGGGAACTTACAGCCAGTGCTTCTCAGCTCTAGGGCAGAGTGTGTGGCTGCTGTTGAAAGAGTTCTCTGAGCCACTGTTTCTCTGCAGGGAAGACAAACACCTATCAGACAAGCTGAAATCGAGCAGCTTCCACAGGGCACTCTGCTGCCTGGTTCCCAGAATGTGCGCTCCAGATGAATCTTCACAGCTACAGCTGAGTGGGTTTCTGGCCTAGGTTATTTCTTCAAATGGAACTTATGCCGAGTTCATCTCAGCTCTACTCCCACGTTTCTAGTAGACTCAGAAGAATCTGCTTGGGAACTACGCATCTGCATTCTGCCTTGTTCGGGCAGAGCGGCCTGTTCACTGAACTCTCCTGCACACTCCCCAGTAAGAGATAGAACTGCGTGTGTTTCTGCACACTGTTAGTTCTTCCAAGGGAAGTTCTTCCCAGTGCTTCTCAGCTCCAGTGAGAAGCTTGTACTTGCTGTGCAACCAGATTCCTAAGCAGCTCCTTGCAAGACACTATCGCACAGAGCCTTCTGGCAGCATCCAAGCAAGAGCTATCACCGGCTGCTCCACTCTGGGTTTCCATGCATATGTGAGGTGAGCTAGTCACTGAAGAGTTAGGAGAGAGTGTGTTTCTGGAGAATGTGACTTCTGCAAAGGGAACTTACAGCCAGTGCTTCTCAGCTCTAGGGCAGAGTGTGTGGCTGCTGTAGAAAGAGTTCTCTAAGCCACCGTTTCTCTGCAGGGAGCACAAACACCTATCAGACAAGCTGAAATCGAGCAGCTTCCACAGGGCACTCTGCTGCCTGGTTCCCAGAATGTGCGCTCCAGATGAATCTTCACAGCTACAGCTGAGTGGGTTTCTGGCCTAGGTTATTTCTTCAAATGGAACTTATGCCGAGTTCATCTCAGCTCTACTCCCACGTTTCTAGTAGACTCAGAAGAATCTGCTTGGGAACTACGCATCTGCATTCTGCCTTGTTCGGGCAGAGCGGCCTGTTCACTGAACTCTCCTGCCCACTCCCCAGTAAGAGATAGAACTGCGTGTGTTTCTGCACACTGTTAGTTCTTCCAAGGGAAGTTCTTCCCAGTGCTTCTCAGCTCCAGTGAGCAGCTTGTACTTGCTGTGCAACCAGATTCCTAAGCAGCTCCTTGCAAGCCACTATCGCACAGAGCCTTCTGGCAGCATCCAAGCAAGTGCTATCGCCGGCTGCTCCACTCTGGGTTTCCATGCATATGTGAGGTGAGCTAGTCACTGAAGAGTTAGGAGAGAGTGTGTTTCTGGAGAATGTGACTTCTGCAAGGGGAACTTACAGCCAGTGCTTCTCAGCTCTAGGGCAGAGTGTGTGGCTGCTGTAGAAAGAGTTCTCTAAGCCACCGTTTCTCTGCAGGGAAGACAAACACCTATCAGACAAGCTGAAATCGAGCAGCTTCCACAGGGCACTCTGCTGCCTGGTTCCCAGAATGTGCGCTCCAGATGAATCTTCACAGCTACAGCTGAGTGGGTTTCTGGCCTAGGTTATTTCTTCAAATGGAACTTATGCCGAGTTCATCTCAGCTCTACTCCCACGTTTCTAGTAGACTCAGAAGAATCTGCTTGGGAACTACGCATCTGCATTCTGCCTTGTTCGGGCAGAGCGGCCTGTTCACTGAACTCTCCTGCCCACTCCCCAGTAAGAGATAGAACTGCGTGTGTTTCTGCACACTGTTAGTTCTTCAAAGGGAAGTTCTTCCCAGTGCTTCTCAGCTCCAGTGAGAAGCTTGTACTTGCTGTGCAACCAGATTCCTAAGCAGCTCCTTGCCAGCCACTATCGCACAGAGCCTTCTGGCAGCATCCAAGCAAGAGCTATCGCCGGCTGCCCCACTCTGGGTTTCCATGCATATGTGAGGTGAGCTAGTCACTGAAGAGTTAGGAGAGAGTGTGTTTCTGGAGAATGTGACTTCTGCAAAGGGAACTTACAGCCAGTGCTTCTCAGCTCTAGGGCAGAGTGTGTGGCTGCTGTAGAAAGAGTTCTCTAAGCCACCGTTTCTCTGCAGGGAAGACAAACACCTATCAGACAAGCTGAAATCGAGCAGCTTCCACAGGGCACTCTGCTGCCTGGTTCCCAGAATGTGCGCTCCAGATGAATCTTCACAGCTACAGCTGAGTGGGTTTCTGGCCTAGGTTATTTCTTCAAATGGAACTTATGCCGAGTTCATCTCAGCTCTACTCCCACGTTTCTAGTAGACTCAGAAGAATCTGCTTGGGAACTACGCATCTGCATTCTGCCTTTTTCGGACAGAGCGGCCTGTTCACTGAACTCTCCTGCACACTCCCCAGTAAGAGATAGAACTGCGTGTGTTTCTGCACACTGTTAGTTCTTCAAAGGGAAGTTCTTCCCAGTGCTTCTCAGCTCCAGTGAGAAGCTTGTACTTGCTGTGCGACCAGATTCCTAAGCAGCTCCTTGCCAGCCACTATCGCACAGAGCCTTCTGGCAGCATCCAAGCAAGAGCTATCGCCGGCTGCCACACTCTGGGTTTCCATGCATATGTGAGGTGAGCTAGTAACTGAAGAGTTAGGAGAGAGTGTGTTTCTGGAGAATGTGACTTCTGCAAAGGGAACATATAGCCAGTGCTTCTCAGCTCTAGGGCAGAGTGTGTGGCTGCTGTAGAAAGAGTTCTCTGAGCCAGTGTTTCTCTGCAGGGAAGACAAACACCTATCAGACAAGCTGAAATCGAGCAGCTTCCACAGGGCACTCTGCTGCCTGGTTCCCAGAATGTGCGCTCCAGATGAATCTTCACAGCTACAGCTGAGTGGGTTTCTGGCCTAGGTTATTTCTTCAAATGGAACTTATGCCGAGTTCATCTCAGCTCTACTCCAACGTTTCTAGTAGACTCAGAAGAATCTGCTTGGGAACTACGCATCTGCATTCTGCCTTGTTCGGGCAGAGCGACCTGTTCACTGAACTCTCCTGCACACTCCCCAGTAAGAGATAGAACTGCGTGTGTTTCTGCACACTGTTAGTTCTTCAAAGGGAAGTTCTTCCCAGTGCTTCTCAGCTCCAGTGACAAGCTTGTACTTGCTGTGCAACCAGATTCCTAAGCAGCTCCTTGCAAGCCACTATCGCACAGAGCCTTCTGGCAGCATCCAAGCAAGAGCTATCGCCGGCTGCTCCACTCTGGGTTTCCATGCATATGTGAGGTGAGCTAGTCACTGAAGAGTTAGGAGAGAGTGTGTTTCTGGAGAATGTGACTTCTGCAAAGGGAACTTACAGCCAGTGCTTCTCAGCTCTAGGGCAGAGTGTGTGGCTGCTGTAGAAAGAGTTCTCTAAGCCACTGTTTCTCTGCAGGGAAGACAAACACTTATCAGACAAGCTGAAATCGAGCAGCTTTCACAGGGCACTCTGCTGCCTGGTTCCCAGAATGTGCGCTCCAGATGAATCTTCACAGCTACAGCTGAGTGGGTTTCTGGCCTAGGTTATTTCTTCAAATGGAACTTATGCCGAGTTCATCTCAGCTCTACTCCCACGTTTCTAGTAGACTCAGAAGAATCTGCTTGGGAACTACGCATCTGCATTCTGCCTTGTTCGGGCAGAGCGACCTGTTCACTGAACTCTCCTGCACACTCCCCAGTAAGAGATAGAACTGCGTGTGTTTCTGCACACTGTTAGTTCTTCCAAGGGAAGTTCTTCCCAGTGCTTCTCAGCTCCAGTGAGAAGCTTGTACTTGCTGTGCAACCAGATTCCTAAGCAGCTCCTTGCAAGCCACTATCGCACAGAGCCTTCTGGCAGCATCCAAGCAAGAGCTATCGCTTGCTGCTCCACTCTGGGTTTCCATGCATATGTGAGGTGAGCTAGTCACTGAAGAGTTAGGAGAGAGTGTGTTTCTGGAGAATGTGACTTCTGCAAAGGGAACTTACAGCCAGTGCTTCTCAGCTCTAGGGCAGAGTGTGTGGCTGCTGTAGAAAGAGTTCTCTAAGCCACCGTTTCTCTGCAGGGAGCACAAACACCTATCAGACAAGCTGAAATCGAGCAGCTTCCACAGGGCACTCTGCTGCCTGGTTCCCAGAATGTGCGCTCCAGATGAATCTTCACAGCTACAGCTGAGTGGGTTTCTGGCCTAGGTTATTTCTTCAAATGGAACTTATGCCGAGTTCATCTCAGCTCTACTCCCACGTTTCTAGTAGACTCAGAAGAATCTGCTTGGGAACTACGCATCTGCATTCTGCCTTGTTCGGGCAGAGCGACCTGTTCACTGAACTCTCCTGCACACTCCCCAGTAAGAGATAGAACTGCGTGTGTTTCTGCACACTGTTAGTTCTTCAAAGGGAAGTTCTTCCCAGTGCTTCTCAGCTCCAGTGAGAAGCTTGTACTTGCTGTGCAACCAGATTCCTAAGCAGCTCCTTGCAAGCCACTATCGCACAGAGCCTTCTGGCAGCATCCAAGCAAGAGCTATCGCCGGCTGCTCCACTCTGGGTTTCCATGCATATGTGAGGTGAGCTAGTCACTGAAGAGTTAGGAGAGAGTGTGTTTCTGGAGAATGTGACTTCTGCAAAGGGAACTTACAGCCAGTGCTTCTCAGCTCTAGGGCAGAGTGTGTGGCTGCTGTAGAAAGAGTTCTCTAAGCCACTGTTTCTCTGCAGGGAAGACAAACACTTATCAGACAAGCTGAAATCGAGCAGCTTTCACAGGGCACTCTGCTGCCTGGTTCCCAGAATGTGCGCTCCAGATGAATCTTCACAGCTACAGCTGAGTGGGTTTCTGGCCTAGGTTATTTCTTCAAATGGAACTTATGCCGAGTTCATCTCAGCTCTACTCCCACGTTTCTAGTAGACTCAGAAGAATCTGCTTGGGAACTACGCATCTGCATTCTGCCTTGTTCGGGCAGAGCGACCTGTTCACTGAACTCTCCTGCACACTCCCCAGTAAGAGATAGAACTGCGTGTGTTTCTGCACACTGTTAGTTCTTCCAAGGGAAGTTCTTCCCAGTGCTTCTCAGCTCCAGTGAGAAGCTTGTACTTGCTGTGCAACCAGATTCCTAAGCAGCTCCTTGCAAGCCACTATCGCACAGAGCCTTCTGGCAGCATCCAAGCAAGAGCTATCGCTGGCTGCTCCACTCTGGGTTTCCATGCATATGTGAGGTGACCTAGTCACTGAAGAGTTAGGAGAGAGTGTGTTTCTGGAGAATGTGACTTCTGCAAAGGGAACTTACAGCCAGTGCTTCTCAGCTCTAGGGCAGAGTGTGTGGCTGCTGTAGAAAGAGTTCTCTAAGCCACCGTTTCTCTGCAGGGAGCACAAACACCTATCAGACAAGCTGAAATCGAGCAGCTTCCACAGGGCACTCTGCTGCCTGGTTCCCAGAATGTGCGCTCCAGATGAATCTTCACAGCTACAGCTGAGTGGGTTTCTGGCCTAGGTTATTTCTTCAAATGGAACTTATGCCGAGTTCATCTCAGCTCTACTCCAACGTTTCTAGTAGACTCAGAAGAATCTGCTTGGGAACTACGCATCTGCATTCTGCCTTGTTCGGGCAGAGCGACCTGTTCACTGAACTCTCCTGCACACTCCCCAGTAAGAGATAGAACTGCGTGTGTTTCTGCACACTGTTAGTTCTTCCAAGGGAAGTTCTTCCCAGTGCTTCTCAGCTCCAGTGAGAAGCTTGTACTTGCTGTGCAACCAGATTCCTAAGCAGCTCCTTGCAAGCCACTATCGCACAGAGCCTTCTGGCAGCATCCAAGCAAGAGCTATCGCCGGCTGCTCCACTCTGGGTTTCCATGCATATGTGAGGTGAGCTAGTCACTGAAGAGTTAGGAGAGAGTGTGTTTCTGGAGAATGTGACTTCTGCAAAGGGAACTTACAGCCAGTGCTTCTCAGCTCTAGGGCAGAGTGTGTGGCTGCTGTAGAAAGAGTTCTCTAAGCCACTGTTTCTCTGCAGGGAAGACAAACACTTATCAGACAAGCTGAAATCGAGCAGCTTTCACAGGGCACTCTGCTGCCTGGTTCCCAGAATGTGCGCTCCAGATGAATCTTCACAGCTACAGCTGAGTGGGTTTCTGGCCTAGGTTATTTCTTCAAATGGAACTTATGCCGAGTTCATCTCAGCTCTACTCCCACGTTTCTAGTAGACTCAGAAGAATCTGCTTGGGAACTACGCATCTGCATTCTGCCTTGTTCGGGCAGAGCGACCTGTTCACTGAACTCTCCTGCACACTCCCCAGTAAGAGATAGAACTGCGTGTGTTTCTGCACACTGTTAGTTCTTCCAAGGGAAGTTCTTCCCAGTGCTTCTCAGCTCCAGTGAGAAGCTTGTACTTGCTGTGCAACCAGATTCCTAAGCAGCTCCTTGCAAGCCACTATCGCACAGAGCCTTCTGGCAGCATCCAAGCAAGAGCTATCGCTGGCTGCTCCACTCTGGGTTTCCATGCATATGTGAGGTGAGCTAGTCACTGAAGAGTTAGGAGAGAGTGTGTTTCTGGAGAATGTGACTTCTGCAAAGGGAACTTACAGCCAGTGCTTCTCAGCTCTAGGGCAGAGTGTGTGGCTGCTGTAGAAAGAGTTCTCTAAGCCACCGTTTCTCTGCAGGGAGCACAAACACCTATCAGACAAGCTGAAATCGAGCAGCTTCCACAGGGCACTCTGCTGCCTGGTTCCCAGAATGTGCGCTCCAGATGAATCTTCACAGCTACAGCTGAGTGGGTTTCTGGCCTAGGTTATTTCTTCAAATGGAACTTATGCCGAGTTCATCTCAGCTCTACTCCAACGTTTCTAGTAGACTCAGAAGAATCTGCTTGGGAACTACGCATCTGCATTCTGCCTTGTTCGGGCAGAGCGACCTGTTCACTGAACTCTCCTGCACACTCCCCAGTAAGAGATAGAACTGCGTGTGTTTCTGCACACTGTTAGTTCTTCAAAGGGAAGTTCTTCCCAGTGCTTCTCAGCTCCAGTGAGAAGCTTGTACTTGCTGTGCAACCAGATTCCTAAGCAGCTCCTTGCAAGCCACTATCGCACAGAGCCTTCTGGCAGCATCCAAGCAAGAGCTATCGCCGGCTGCTCCACTCTGGGTTTCCATGCATATGTGAGGTGAGCTAGTCACTGAAGAGTTAGGAGAGAGTGTGTTTCTGGAGAATGTGACTTCTGCAAAGGGAACTTACAGCCAGTGCTTCTCAGCTCTAGGGCAGAGTGTGTGGCTGCTGTAGAAACAGTTCTCTAAGCCACTGTTTCTCTGCAGGGAAGACAAACACCTATCAGACAAGCTGAAATCGAGCAGCTTTCACAGGGCACTCTGCTGCCTGGTTCCCAGAATGTGCGCTCCAGATGAATCTTCACAGCTACAGCTGAGTGGGTTTCTGGCCTAGGTTATTTCTTCAAATGGAACTTATGCCGAGTTCATCTCAGCTCTACTCCCACGTTTCTAGTAGACTCAGAAGAATCTGCTTGGGAACTACGCATCTGCATTCTGCCTTTTTCGGGCAGAGCGGCCTGTTCACTGAACTCTCCTGCACACTCCCCAGTAAGAGATAGAACTGCGTGTGTTTCAGCACACTGTTAGTTCTTCCAAGGGAAGTTCTTCCCAGTGCTTCTCAGCTCCAGTGAGAAGCTTGTACTTGCTGTGCGACCAGATTCCTAAGCAGCTCCTTGCCAGCCACTATCGCACAGAGCCTTCTGGCAGCATCCAAGCAAGAGCTATCGCCGGCTGCCACACTCTGGGTTTCCATGCATATGTGAGGTGAGCTAGTCACTGAAGAGTTAGGAGAGAGTGTGTTTCTGGAGAATGTGACTTCTGCAAAGGGAACTTACAGCCAGTGCTTCTCAGCTCTAGGGCAGAGTGTGTGGCTGCTGTAGAAACAGTTCTCTAAGCCACCGTTTCTCTGCAGGGAGCACAAACACCTATCAGACAAGCTGAAATCGAGCAGCTTCCACAGGGCACTCTGCTGCCTGGTTCCCAGAATGTGCGCTCCAGATGAATCTTCACAGCTACAGCTGAGTGGGTTTCTGGCCTAGGTTATTTCTTCAAATGGAACTTATGCCAAGTTCATCTCAGCTCTACTCCCACGTTTCTAGTAGACTCAGAAGAATCTGCTTGGGAACTACGCATCTGCATTCTGCCTTGTTCGGGCAGAGCGGCCTGTTCACTGAACTCTCCTGCACACTCCCCAGTAAGAGATAGAACTGCGTGTGTTTCAGCACACTGTTAGTTCTTCAAAGGGAAGTTCTTCCCAGTGCTTCTCAGCTCCAGTGAGAAGCTTGTACTTGCTGTGCGACCAGATTCCTAAGCAGCTCCTTGCCAGCCACTATCGCACAGAGCCTTCTGGCAGCATCCAAGCAAGAGCTATCGCCGGCTGCCACACTCTGGGTTTCCATGCATATGTGAGGTGAGCTAGTAACTGAAGAGTTAGGAGAGAGTGTGTTTCTGGAGAATGTTACTTCTGCAAAGGGAACTTACAGCCAGTGCTTCTCAGCTCTAGGGCAGAGTGTGTGGCTGCTGTAGAAAGAGTTCTCTGAGCCACTGTTTCTCTGCAGGGAAGACAAACACCTATCAGACAAGCTGAAATCGAGCAGCTTCCACAGGGCACTCTGCTGCCTGGTTCCCAGAATGTGCGCTCCAGATGAATCTTCACAGCTACAGCTGAGTGGGTTTCTGGCCTAGGTTATTTCTTCAAATGGAACTTATGCCGAGTTCATCTCAGCTCTACTCCCACGTTTCTAGTAGACTCAGAAGAATCTGCTTGGGAACTACGCATCTGCATTCTGCCTTGTTCGGGCAGAGCGGCCTGTTCACTGAACTCTCCTGCACACTCCCCAGTAAGAGATAGAACTGCGTGTGTTTCTGCACACTGTTAGTTCTTCCAAGGGAAGTTCTTCCCAGTGCTTCTCAGCTCCAGTGAGAAGCTTGTACTTGCTGTGCAACCAGATTCCTAAGCAGCTCCTTGCAAGCCACTATCGCACAGAGCCTTCTGGCAGCATCCAAGCAAGAGCTATCTCTGGCTGCTCCACTCTGGGTTTCCATGCATATGTGAGGTGAGCTAGTCACTGAAGAGTTAGGAGAGAGTGTGTTTCTGGAGAATGTGACTTGGGCAAAGGGAACTTACAGCCAGTGCTTCTCAGCTCTAGGGCAGAGTGTGTGGCTGCTGTAGAAAGAGTTCTCTAAGCCACCGTTTCTCTGCAGGGAGCACAAACACCTATCAGACAAGCTGAAATCGAGCAGCTTCCACAGGGCACTCTGCTGCCTGGTTCCCAGAATGTGCGCTCCAGATGAATCTTCACAGCTACAGCTGAGTGGGTTTCTGGCCTAGGTTATTTCTTCAAATGGAACTTATGCCGAGTTCATCTCAGCTCTACTCCCACGTTTCTAGTAGACTCAGAAGAATCTGCTTGGGAACTATGCATCTGCATTCTGCCTTGTTCGGGCAGAGCGGCCTGTTCACTGAACTCTCCTGCCCACTCCCCCGTAAGAGTAGAACTGCGTGTGTTTCTGCACACTGTTAGTTCTTCAAAGGGAAGTTCTTCCCAGTGCTTCTCAGCTCCAGTGAGAAGCTTGTACTTGCTGTGCAACCAGATTCCTAAGCAGCTCCTTGCCAGCCACTATCGCACAGAGCCTTCTGGCAGCATCCAAGCAAGAGCTATCGCCGGCTGCCACACTCTGGGTTTCCATGCATATGTGAGGTGAGCTAGTCACTGAAGAGTTAGGAGAGAGTGTGTTTCTGGAGAATGTGACTTCTGCAAAGGGAACTTACAGCCAGTGCTTCTCAGCTCTAGGGCAGAGTGTGTGGCTGCTGTAGAAAGAGTTCTCTGAGCCACTGTTTCTCTGCAGGGAAGACAAACACCTATCAGACAAGCTGAAATCGAGCAGCTTCCACAGGGCACTCTGCTGCCTGGTTCCCAGAATGTGCGCTCCAGATGAATCTTCACAGCTACAGCTGAGTGGGTTTCTGGCCTAGGTTATTTCTTCAAATGGAACTTATGCCGAGTTCATCTCAGCTCTACTCCCACGTTTCTAGTAGACTCAGAAGAATCTGCTTGGGAACTACGCATCTGCATTCTGCCTTGTTCGGGCAGAGCGGCCTGTTCACTGAACTCTCCTGCACACTCCCCAGTAAGAGATAGAACTGCGTGTGTTTCTGCACACTGTTAGTTCTTCAAAGGGAAGTTCTTCCCAGTGCTTCTCAGCTCCAGTGAGAAGCTTGTACTTGCTGTGCAACCAGATTCCTAAGCAGCTCCTTGCCAGCCACTATCGCACAGAGCCTTCTGGCAGCATCCAAGCAAGAGCTATCGCCGGCTGCCCCACTCTGGGTTTCCATGCATATGTGAGGTGAGCTAGTAACTGAAGAGTTAGGAGAGAGTGTGTTTCTGGAGAATGTGACTTCTGCAAAGGGAACTTACAGCCAGTGCTTCTCAGCTCTAGGGCAGAGTGTGTGGCTGCTGTAGAAAGAGTTCTCTAAGCCACTGTTTCTCTGCAGGGAAGACAAACACCTATCAGACAAGCTGAAATCGAGCAGCTTTCACAGGGCACTCTGCTGCCTGGTTCCCAGAATGTGCGCTCCAGATGAATCTTAACAGCTACAGCTGAGTGGGTTTCTGGCCTAGGTTATTTCTTCCAATGGAACTTATGCCGAGTTCATCTCAGCTCTACTCCAACGTTTCTAGTAGACTCAGAAGAATCTGCTTGGGAACTACGCATCTGCATTCTGCCTTGTTCGGGCAGAGCGACCTGTTCACTGAACTCTCCTGCACACTCCCCAGTAAGAGATAGAACTGCGTGTGTTTCTGCACACTGTTAGTTCTTCAAAGGGAAGTTCTTCCCAGTGCTTCTCAGCTCCAGTGAGAAGCTTGTACTTGCTGTGCAACCAGATTCCTAAGCAGCTCCTTGCAAGCCACTATCGCACAGAGCCTTCTGGCAGCATCCAAGCAAGAGCTATCGCCGGCTGCTCCACTCTGGGTTTCCATGCATATGTGAGGTGAGCTAGTCACTGAAGAGTTAGGAGAGAGTGTGTTTCTGGAGAATGTGACTTCTGCAAAGGGAACTTACAGCCAGTGCTTCTCAGCTCTAGGGCAGAGTGTGTGGCTGCTGTAGAAAGAGTTCTCTAAGCCACTGTTTCTCTGCAGGGAAGACAAACACCTATCAGACAAGCTGAAATCGAGCAGCTTTCACAGGGCACTCTGCTGCCTGGTTCCCAGAATGTGCGCTCCAGATGAATCTTCACAGCTACAGCTGAGTGGGTTTCTGGCCTAGGTTATTTCTTCAAATGGAACTTATGCCGAGTTCATCTCAGCTCTACTCCCACGTTTCTAGTAGACTCAGAAGAATCTGCTTGGGAACTACGCATCTGCATTCTGCCTTGTTCGGGCAGAGCGGCCTGTTCACTGAACTCTCCTGCACACTCCCCAGTAAGAGATAGAACTGCGTGTGTTTCTGCACACTGTTAGTTCTTCCAAGGGAAGTTCTTCCCAGTGCTTCTCAGCTCCAGTGAGAAGCTTGTACTTGCTGTGCAACCAGATTCCTAAGCAGCTCCTTGCAAGCCACTATCGCACAGAGCCTTCTGGCAGCATCCAAGCAAGAGCTATCGCTGGCTGCTCCACTCTGGGTTTCCATGCATATGTGAGGTGACCTAGTCACTGAAGAGTTAGGAGAGAGTGTGTTTCTGGAGAATGTGACTTCTGCAAAGGGAACTTACAGCCAGTGCTTCTCAGCTCTAGGGCAGAGTGTGTGGCTGCTGTAGAAAGAGTTCTCTAAGCCACCGTTTATCTGCAGGGAGCACAAACACCTATCAGACAAGCTGAAATCGAGCAGCTTCCACAGGGCACTCTGCTGCCTGGTTCCCAGAATGTGCGCTCCAGATGAATCTTCACAGCTACAGCTGAGTGGGTTTCTGGCCTAGGTTATTTCTTCAAATGGAACTTATGCCGAGTTCATCTCAGCTCTACTCCCACGTTTCTAGTAGACTCAGAAGAATCTGCTTGGGAACTACGCATCTGCATTCTGCCTTGTTCGGGCAGAGCGGCCTGTTCACTGAACTCTCCTGCCCACTCCCCAGTAAGAGTAGAACTGCGTGTGTTTCTGCACACTGTTAGTTCTTCAAAGGGAAGTTCTTCCCAGTGCTTCTCAGCTCCAGTGAGAAGCTTGTACTTGCTGTGCAACCAGATTCCTAAGCAGCTCCTTGCAAGCCACTATCGCACAGAGCCTTCTGGCAGCATCCAAGCAAGAGCTATCGCCGGCTGCTCCACTCTGGGTTTCCATGCATATGTGAGGTGAGCTAGTCACTGAAGAGTTAGGAGAGAGTGTGTTTCTGGAGAATGTGACTTCTGCAAAGGGAACTTACAGCCAGTGCTTCTCAGCTCTAGGGCAGAGTGTGTGGCTGCTGTAGAAAGAGTTCTCTGAGCCACTGTTTCTCTGCAGGGAAGACAAACACCTATCAGACAAGCTGAAATCGAGCAGCTTCCACAGGGCACTCTGCTGCCTGGTTCCCAGAATGTGCGCTCCAGATGAATCTTCACAGCTACAGCTGAGTGGGTTTCTGGCCTAGGTTATTTCTTCAAATGGAACTTATGCCGAGTTCATCTCAGCTCTACTCCAACGTTTCTAGTAGACTCAGAAGAATCTGCTTGGGAACTACGCATCTGCATTCTGCCTTGTTCGGGCAGAGCGACCTGTTCACTGAACTCTCCTGCACACTCCCCAGTAAGAGATAGAACTGCGTGTGTTTCTGCACACTGTTAGTTCTTCCAAGGGAAGTTCTTCCCAGTGCTTCTCAGCTCCAGTGAGAAGCTTGTACTTGCTGTGCAACCAGATTCCTAAGCAGCTCCTTGCAAGCCACTATCGCACAGAGCCTTCTGGCAGCATCCAAGCAAGAGCTATCGCCGGCTGCTCCACTCTGGGTTTCCATGCATATGTGAGGTGAGCTAGTCACTGAAGAGTTAGGAGAGAGTGTGTTTCTGGAGAATGTGACTTCTGCAAAGGGAACTTACAGCCAGTGCTTCTCAGCTCTAGGGCAGAGTGTGTGGCTGCTGTAGAAAGAGTTCTCTAAGCCACTGTTTCTCTGCAGGGAAGACAAACACCTATCAGACAAGCTGAAATCGAGCAGCTTTCACAGGGCACTCTGCTGCCTGGTTCCCAGAATGTGCGCTCCAGATGAATCTTCACAGCTACAGCTGAGTGGGTTTCTGGCCTAGGTTATTTCTTCAAATGGAACTTATGCCGAGTTCATCTCAGCTCTACTCCCACGTTTCTAGTAGACTCAGAAGAATCTGCTTGGGAACTACGCATCTGCATTCTGCCTTGTTCGGGCAGAGCGGCCTGTTCACTGAACTCTCCTGCACACTCCCCAGTAAGAGATAGAACTGCGTGTGTTTCTGCACACTGTTAGTTCTTCCAAGGGAAGTTCTTCCCAGTGCTTCTCAGCTCCAGTGAGAAGCTTGTACTTGCTGTGCAACCAGATTCCTAAGCAGCTCCTTGCAAGCCACTATCGCACAGAGCCTTCTGGCAGCATCCAAGCAAGAGCTATCGCTGGCTGCTCCACTCTGGGTTTCCATGCATATGTGAGGTGACCTAGTCACTGAAGAGTTAGGAGAGAGTGTGTTTCTGGAGAATGTGACTTCTGCAAAGGGAACTTACAGCCAGTGCTTCTCAGCTCTAGGGCAGAGTGTGTGGCTGCTGTAGAAAGAGTTCTCTAAGCCACCGTTTCTCTGCAGGGAGCACAAACACCTATCAGACAAGCTGAAATCGAGCAGCTTCCACAGGGCACTCTGCTGCCTGGTTCCCAGAATGTGCGCTCCAGATGAATCTTCACAGCTACAGCTGAGTGGGTTTCTGGCCTAGGTTATTTCTTCAAATGGAACTTATGCCGAGTTCATCTCAGCTCTACTCCCACGTTTCTAGTAGACTCAGAAGAATCTGCTTGGGAACTACGCATCTGCATTCTGCCTTGTTCGGGCAGAGCGGCCTGTTCACTGAACTCTCCTGCCCACTCCCCAGTAAGAGTAGAACTGCGTGTGTTTCTGCACACTGTTAGTTCTTCAAAGGGAAGTTCTTCCCAGTGCTTCTCAGCTCCAGTGAGAAGCTTGTACTTGCTGTGCAACCAGATTCCTAAGCAGCTCCTTGCAAGCCACTATCGCACAGAGCCTTCTGGCAGCATCCAAGCAAGAGCTATCGCCGGCTGCTCCACTCTGGGTTTCCATGCATATGTGAGGTGAGCTAGTCACTGAAGAGTTAGGAGAGAGTGTGTTTCTGGAGAATGTGACTTCTGCAAAGGGAACTTACAGCCAGTGCTTCTCAGCTCTAGGGCAGAGTGTGTGGCTGCTGTAGAAAGAGTTCTCTGAGCCACTGTTTCTCTGCAGGGAAGACAAACACCTATCAGACAAGCTGAAATCGAGCAGCTTCCACAGGGCACTCTGCTGCCTGGTTCCCAGAATGTGCGCTCCAGATGAATCTTCACAGCTACAGCTGAGTGGGTTTCTGGCCTAGGTTATTTCTTCAAATGGAACTTATGCCGAGTTCATCTCAGCTCTACTCCAACGTTTCTAGTAGACTCAGAAGAATCTGCTTGGGAACTACGCATCTGCATTCTGCCTTGTTCGGGCAGAGCGACCTGTTCACTGAACTCTCCTGCACACTCCCCAGTAAGAGATAGAACTGCGTGTGTTTCTGCACACTGTTAGTTCTTCCAAGGGAAGTTCTTCCCAGTGCTTCTCAGCTCCAGTGAGAAGCTTGTACTTGCTGTGCAACCAGATTCCTAAGCAGCTCCTTGCAAGCCACTATCGCACAGAGCCTTCTGGCAGCATCCAAGCAAGAGCTATCGCCGGCTGCTCCACTCTGGGTTTCCATGCATATGTGAGGTGAGCTAGTCACTGAAGAGTTAGGAGAGAGTGTGTTTCTGGAGAATGTGACTTATGCAAAGGGAACTTACAGCCAGTGCTTCTCAGCTCTAGGGCAGAGTGTGTGGCTGCTGTAGAAAGAGTTCTCTAAGCCACTGTTTCTCTGCAGGGAAGACAAACACCTATCAGACAAGCTGAAATCGAGCAGCTTTCACAGGGCACTCTGCTGCCTGGTTCCCAGAATGTGCGCTCCAGATGAATCTTCACAGCTACAGCTGAGTGGGTTTCTGGCCTAGGTTATTTCTTCAAATGGAACTTATGCCGAGTTCATCTCAGCTCTACTCCCACGTTTCTAGTAGACTCAGAAGAATCTGCTTGGGAACTACGCATCTGCATTCTGCCTTGTTCGGGCAGAGCGGCCTGTTCACTGAACTCTCCTGCACACTCCCCAGTAAGAGATAGAACTGCGTGTGTTTCTGCACACTGTTAGTTCTTCCAAGGGAAGTTCTTCCCAGTGCTTCTCAGCTCCAGTGAGAAGCTTGTACTTGCTGTGCAACCAGATTCCTAAGCAGCTCCTTGCAAGCCACTATCGCACAGAGCCTTCTGGCAGCATCCAAGCAAGAGCTATCGCTGGCTGCTCCACTCTGGGTTTCCATGCATATGTGAGGTGACCTAGTCACTGAAGAGTTAGGAGAGAGTGTGTTTCTGGAGAATGTGACTTCTGCAAAGGGAACTTACAGCCAGTGCTTCTCAGCTCTAGGGCAGAGTGTGTGGCTGCTGTAGAAAGAGTTCTCTAAGCCACCGTTTCTCTGCAGGGAGCACAAACACCTATCAGACAAGCTGAAATCGAGCAGCTTCCACAGGGCACTCTGCTGCCTGGTTCCCAGAATGTGCGCTCCAGATGAATCTTCACAGCTACAGCTGAGTGGGTTTCTGGCCTAGGTTATTTCTTCAAATGGAACTTATGCCGAGTTCATCTCAGCTCTACTCCCACGTTTCTAGTAGACTCAGAAGAATCTGCTTGGGAACTACGCATCTGCATTCTGCCTTGTTCGGGCAGAGCGGCCTGTTCACTGAACTCTCCTGCCCACTCCCCAGTAAGAGTAGAACTGCGTGTGTTTCTGCACACTGTTAGTTCTTCAAAGGGAAGTTCTTCCCAGTGCTTCTCAGCTCCAGTGAGAAGCTTGTACTTGCTGTGCAACCAGATTCCTAAGCAGCTCCTTGCAAGCCACTATCGCACAGAGCCTTCTGGCAGCATCCAAGCAAGAGCTATCGCCGGCTGCTCCACTCTGGGTTTCCATGCATATGTGAGGTGAGCTAGTCACTGAAGAGTTAGGAGAGAGTGTGTTTCTGGAGAATGTGACTTCTGCAAAGGGAACTTACAGCCAGTGCTTCTCAGCTCTAGGGCAGAGTGTGTGGCTGCTGTAGAAAGAGTTCTCTGAGCCACTGTTTCTCTGCAGGGAAGACAAACACCTATCAGACAAGCTGAAATCGAGCAGCTTCCACAGGGCACTCTGCTGCCTGGTTCCCAGAATGTGCGCTCCAGATGAATCTTCACAGCTACAGCTGAGTGGGTTTCTGGCCTAGGTTATTTCTTCAAATGGAACTTATGCCGAGTTCATCTCAGCTCTACTCCAACGTTTCTAGTAGACTCAGAAGAATCTGCTTGGGAACTACGCATCTGCATTCTGCCTTGTTCGGGCAGAGCGACCTGTTCACTGAACTCTCCTGCACACTCCCCAGTAAGAGATAGAACTGCGTGTGTTTCTGCACACTGTTAGTTCTTCCAAGGGAAGTTCTTCCCAGTGCTTCTCAGCTCCAGTGAGAAGCTTGTACTTGCTGTGCAACCAGATTCCTAAGCAGCTCCTTGCAAGCCACTATCGCACAGAGCCTTCTGGCAGCATCCAAGCAAGAGCTATCGCCGGCTGCTCCACTCTGGGTTTCCATGCATATGTGAGGTGAGCTAGTCACTGAAGAGTTAGGAGAGAGTGTGTTTCTGGAGAATGTGACTTCTGCAAAGGGAACTTACAGCCAGTGCTTCTCAGCTCTAGGGCAGAGTGTGTGGCTGCTGTAGAAAGAGTTCTCTAAGCCACTGTTTCTCTGCAGGGAAGACAAACACCTATCAGACAAGCTGAAATCGAGCAGCTTTCACAGGGCACTCTGCTGCCTGGTTCCCAGAATGTGCGCTCCAGATGAATCTTCACAGCTACAGCTGAGTGGGTTTCTGGCCTAGGTTATTTCTTCAAATGGAACTTATGCCGAGTTCATCTCAGCTCTACTCCCACGTTTCTAGTAGACTCAGAAGAATCTGCTTGGGAACTACGCATCTGCATTCTGCCTTGTTCGGGCAGAGCGGCCTGTTCACTGAACTCTCCTGCACACTCCCCAGTAAGAGATAGAACTGCGTGTGTTTCTGCACACTGTTAGTTCTTCCAAGGGAAGTTCTTCCCAGTGCTTCTCAGCTCCAGTGAGAAGCTTGTACTTGCTGTGCAACCAGATTCCTAAGCAGCTCCTTGCAAGCCACTATCGCACAGAGCCTTCTGGCAGCATCCAAGCAAGAGCTATCGCTGGCTGCTCCACTCTGGGTTTCCATGCATATGTGAGGTGACCTAGTCACTGAAGAGTTAGGAGAGAGTGTGTTTCTGGAGAATGTGACTTCTGCAAAGGGAACTTACAGCCAGTGCTTCTCAGCTCTAGGGCAGAGTGTGTGGCTGCTGTAGAAAGAGTTCTCTAAGCCACCGTTTCTCTGCAGGGAGCACAAACACCTATCAGACAAGCTGAAATCGAGCAGCTTCCACAGGGCACTCTGCTGCCTGGTTCCCAGAATGTGCGCTCCAGATGAATCTTCACAGCTACAGCTGAGTGGGTTTCTGGCCTAGGTTATTTCTTCAAATGGAACTTATGCCGAGTTCATCTCAGCTCTACTCCCACGTTTCTAGTAGACTCAGAAGAATCTGCTTGGGAACTACGCATCTGCATTCTGCCTTGTTCGGGCAGAGCGGCCTGTTCACTGAACTCTCCTGCCCACTCCCCAGTAAGAGTAGAACTGCGTGTGTTTCTGCACACTGTTAGTTCTTCAAAGGGAAGTTCTTCCCAGTGCTTCTCAGCTCCAGTGAGAAGCTTGTACTTGCTGTGCAACCAGATTCCTAAGCAGCTCCTTGCAAGCCACTATCGCACAGAGCCTTCTGGCAGCATCCAAGCAAGAGCTATCGCCGGCTGCTCCACTCTGGGTTTCCATGCATATGTGAGGTGAGCTAGTCACTGAAGAGTTAGGAGAGAGTGTGTTTCTGGAGAATGTGACTTCTGCAAAGGGAACTTACAGCCAGTGCTTCTCAGCTCTAGGGCAGAGTGTGTGGCTGCTGTAGAAAGAGTTCTCTGAGCCACTGTTTCTCTGCAGGGAAGACAAACACCTATCAGACAAGCTGAAATCGAGCAGCTTCCACAGGGCACTCTGCTGCCTGGTTCCCAGAATGTGCGCTCCAGATGAATCTTCACAGCTACAGCTGAGTGGGTTTCTGGCCTAGGTTATTTCTTCAAATGGAACTTATGCCGAGTTCATCTCAGCTCTACTCCAACGTTTCTAGTAGACTCAGAAGAATCTGCTTGGGAACTACGCATCTGCATTCTGCCTTGTTCGGGCAGAGCGACCTGTTCACTGAACTCTCCTGCACACTCCCCAGTAAGAGATAGAACTGCGTGTGTTTCTGCACACTGTTAGTTCTTCCAAGGGAAGTTCTTCCCAGTGCTTCTCAGCTCCAGTGAGAAGCTTGTACTTGCTGTGCAACCAGATTCCTAAGCAGCTCCTTGCAAGCCACTATCGCACAGAGCCTTCTGGCAGCATCCAAGCAAGAGCTATCGCTGGCTGCTCCACTCTGGGTTTCCATGCATATGTGAGGTGACCTAGTCACTGAAGAGTTAGGAGAGAGTGTGTTTCTGGAGAATGTGACTTCTGCAAAGGGAACTTACAGCCAGTGCTTCTCAGCTCTAGGGCAGAGTGTGTGGCTGCTGTAGAAAGAGTTCTCTAAGCCACCGTTTCTCTGCAGGGAGCACAAACACCTATCAGACAAGCTGAAATCGAGCAGCTTCCACAGGGCACTCTGCTGCCTGGTTCCCAGAATGTGCGCTCCAGATGAATCTTCACAGCTACAGCTGAGTGGGTTTCTGGCCTAGGTTATTTCTTCAAATGGAACTTATGCCGAGTTCATCTCAGCTCTACTCCCACGTTTCTAGTAGACTCAGAAGAATCTGCTTGGGAACTACGCATCTGCATTCTGCCTTGTTCGGGCAGAGCGGCCTGTTCACTGAACTCTCCTGCCCACTCCCCAGTAAGAGTAGAACTGCGTGTGTTTCTGCACACTGTTAGTTCTTCAAAGGGAAGTTCTTCCCAGTGCTTCTCAGCTCCAGTGAGAAGCTTGTACTTGCTGTGCAACCAGATTCCTAAGCAGCTCCTTGCAAGCCACTATCGCACAGAGCCTTCTGGCAGCATCCAAGCAAGAGCTATCGCCGGCTGCTCCACTCTGGGTTTCCATGCATATGTGAGGTGAGCTAGTCACTGAAGAGTTAGGAGAGAGTGTGTTTCTGGAGAATGTGACTTCTGCAAAGGGAACTTACAGCCAGTGCTTCTCAGCTCTAGGGCAGAGTGTGTGGCTGCTGTAGAAAGAGTTCTCTGAGCCACTGTTTCTCTGCAGGGAAGACAAACACCTATCAGACAAGCTGAAATCGAGCAGCTTCCACAGGGCACTCTGCTGCCTGGTTCCCAGAATGTGCGCTCCAGATGAATCTTCACAGCTACAGCTGAGTGGGTTTCTGGCCTAGGTTATTTCTTCAAATGGAACTTATGCCGAGTTCATCTCAGCTCTACTCCCACGTTTCTAGTAGACTCAGAAGAATCTGCTTGGGAACTACGCATCTGCATTCTGCCTTGTTCGGGCAGAGCGACCTGTTCACTGAACTCTCCTGCACACTCCCCAGTAAGAGATAGAACTGCGTGTGTTTCTGCACACTGTTAGTTCTTCCAAGGGAAGTTCTTCCCAGTGCTTCTCAGCTCCAGTGAGAAGCTTGTACTTGCTGTGCAACCAGATTCCTAAGCAGCTCCTTGCAAGCCACTATCGCACAGAGCCTTCTGGCAGCATCCAAGCAAGAGCTATCGCCGGCTGCTCCACTCTGGGTTTCCATGCATATGTGAGGTGAGCTAGTCACTGAAGAGTTAGGAGAGAGTGTGTTTCTGGAGAATGTGACTTCTGCAAAGGGAACTTACAGCCAGTGCTTCTCAGCTCTAGGGCAGAGTGTGTGGCTGCTGTAGAAAGAGTTCTCTAAGCCACTGTTTCTCTGCAGGGAAGACAAACACCTATCAGACAAGCTGAAATCGAGCAGCTTTCACAGGGCACTCTGCTGCCTGGTTCCCAGAATGTGCGCTCCAGATGAATCTTCACAGCTACAGCTGAGTGGGTTTCTGGCCTAGGTTATTTCTTCAAATGGAACTTATGCCGAGTTCATCTCAGCTCTACTCCCACGTTTCTAGTAGACTCAGAAGAATCTGCTTGGGAACTACGCATCTGCATTCTGCCTTGTTCGGGCAGAGCGGCCTGTTCACTGAACTCTCCTGCACACTCCCCAGTAAGAGATAGAACTGCGTGTGTTTCTGCACACTGTTAGTTCTTCCAAGGGAAGTTCTTCCCAGTGCTTCTCAGCTCCAGTGAGAAGCTTGTACTTGCTGTGCAACCAGATTCCTAAGCAGCTCCTTGCAAGCCACTATCGCACAGAGCCTTCTGGCAGCATCCAAGCAAGAGCTATCGCTGGCTGCTCCACTCTGGGTTTCCATGCATATGTGAGGTGACCTAGTCACTGAAGAGTTAGGAGAGAGTGTGTTTCTGGAGAATGTGACTTCTGCAAAGGGAACTTACAGCCAGTGCTTCTCAGCTCTAGGGCAGAGTGTGTGGCTGCTGTAGAAAGAGTTCTCTAAGCCACCGTTTCTCTGCAGGGAGCACAAACACCTATCAGACAAGCTGAAATCGAGCAGCTTCCACAGGGCACTCTGCTGCCTGGTTCCCAGAATGTGCGCTCCAGATGAATCTTCACAGCTACAGCTGAGTGGGTTTCTGGCCTAGGTTATTTCTTCAAATGGAACTTATGCCGAGTTCATCTCAGCTCTACTCCCACGTTTCTAGTAGACTCAGAAGAATCTGCTTGGGAACTACGCATCTGCATTCTGCCTTGTTCGGGCAGAGCGGCCTGTTCACTGAACTCTCCTGCCCACTCCCCAGTAAGAGTAGAACTGCGTGTGTTTCTGCACACTGTTAGTTCTTCAAAGGGAAGTTCTTCCCAGTGCTTCTCAGCTCCAGTGAGAAGCTTGTACTTGCTGTGCAACCAGATTCCTAAGCAGCTCCTTGCAAGCCACTATCGCACAGAGCCTTCTGGCAGCATCCAAGCAAGAGCTATCGCCGGCTGCTCCACTCTGGGTTTCCATGCATATGTGAGGTGAGCTAGTCACTGAAGAGTTAGGAGAGAGTGTGTTTCTGGAGAATGTGACTTCTGCAAAGGGAACTTACAGCCAGTGCTTCTCAGCTCTAGGGCAGAGTGTGTGGCTGCTGTAGAAAGAGTTCTCTGAGCCACTGTTTCTCTGCAGGGAAGACAAACACCTATCAGACAAGCTGAAATCGAGCAGCTTCCACAGGGCACTCTGCTGCCTGGTTCCCAGAATGTGCGCTCCAGATGAATCTTCACAGCTACAGCTGAGTGGGTTTCTGGCCTAGGTTATTTCTTCAAATGGAACTTATGCCGAGTTCATCTCAGCTCTACTCCAACGTTTCTAGTAGACTCAGAAGAATCTGCTTGGGAACTACGCATCTGCATTCTGCCTTGTTCGGGCAGAGCGACCTGTTCACTGAACTCTCCTGCACACTCCCCAGTAAGAGATAGAACTGCGTGTGTTTCTGCACACTGTTAGTTCTTCCAAGGGAAGTTCTTCCCAGTGCTTCTCAGCTCCAGTGAGAAGCTTGTACTTGCTGTGCAACCAGATTCCTAAGCAGCTCCTTGCAAGCCACTATCGCACAGAGCCTTCTGGCAGCATCCAAGCAAGAGCTATCGCCGGCTGCTCCACTCTGGGTTTCCATGCATATGTGAGGTGAGCTAGTCACTGAAGAGTTAGGAGAGAGTGTGTTTCTGGAGAATGTGACTTCTGCAAAGGGAACTTACAGCCAGTGCTTCTCAGCTCTAGGGCAGAGTGTGTGGCTGCTGTAGAAAGAGTTCTCTAAGCCACTGTTTCTCTGCAGGGAAGACAAACACCTATCAGACAAGCTGAAATCGAGCAGCTTTCACAGGGCACTCTGCTGCCTGGTTCCCAGAATGTGCGCTCCAGATGAATCTTCACAGCTACAGCTGAGTGGGTTTCTGGCCTAGGTTATTTCTTCAAATGGAACTTATGCCGAGTTCATCTCAGCTCTACTCCCACGTTTCTAGTAGACTCAGAAGAATCTGCTTGGGAACTACGCATCTGCATTCTGCCTTGTTCGGGCAGAGCGGCCTGTTCACTGAACTCTCCTGCACACTCCCCAGTAAGAGATAGAACTGCGTGTGTTTCTGCACACTGTTAGTTCTTCCAAGGGAAGTTCTTCCCAGTGCTTCTCAGCTCCAGTGAGAAGCTTGTACTTGCTGTGCAACCAGATTCCTAAGCAGCTCCTTGCAAGCCACTATCGCACAGAGCCTTCTGGCAGCATCCAAGCAAGAGCTATCGCTGGCTGCTCCACTCTGGGTTTCCATGCATATGTGAGGTGACCTAGTCACTGAAGAGTTAGGAGAGAGTGTGTTTCTGGAGAATGTGACTTCTGCAAAGGGAACTTACAGCCAGTGCTTCTCAGCTCTAGGGCAGAGTGTGTGGCTGCTGTAGAAAGAGTTCTCTAAGCCACCGTTTCTCTGCAGGGAGCACAAACACCTATCAGACAAGCTGAAATCGAGCAGCTTCCACAGGGCACTCTGCTGCCTGGTTCCCAGAATGTGCGCTCCAGATGAATCTTCACAGCTACAGCTGAGTGGGTTTCTGGCCTAGGTTATTTCTTCAAATGGAACTTATGCCGAGTTCATCTCAGCTCTACTCCCACGTTTCTAGTAGACTCAGAAGAATCTGCTTGGGAACTACGCATCTGCATTCTGCCTTGTTCGGGCAGAGCGGCCTGTTCACTGAACTCTCCTGCCCACTCCCCAGTAAGAGTAGAACTGCGTGTGTTTCTGCACACTGTTAGTTCTTCAAAGGGAAGTTCTTCCCAGTCCTTCTCAGCTCCAGTGAGAAGCTTGTACTTGCTGTGCAACCAGATTCCTAAGCAGCTCCTTGCAAGCCACTATCGCACAGAGCCTTCTGGCAGCATCCAAGCAAGAGCTATCGCCGGCTGCTCCACTCTGGGTTTCCATGCATATGTGAGGTGAGCTAGTCACTGAAGAGTTAGGAGAGAGTGTGTTTCTGGAGAATGTGACTTCTGCAAAGGGAACTTACAGCCAGTGCTTCTCAGCTCTAGGGCAGAGTGTGTGGCTGCTGTAGAAAGAGTTCTCTGAGCCACTGTTTCTCTGCAGGGAAGACAAACACCTATCAGACAAGCTGAAATCGAGCAGCTTCCACAGGGCACTCTGCTGCCTGGTTCCCAGAATGTGCGCTCCAGATGAATCTTCACAGCTACAGCTGAGTGGGTTTCTGGCCTAGGTTATTTCTTCAAATGGAACTTATGCCGAGTTCATCTCAGCTCTACTCCAACGTTTCTAGTAGACTCAGAAGAATCTGCTTGGGAACTACGCATCTGCATTCTGCCTTGTTCGGGCAGAGCGACCTGTTCACTGAACTCTCCTGCACACTCCCCAGTAAGAGATAGAACTGCGTGTGTTTCTGCACACTGTTAGTTCTTCCAAGGGAAGTTCTTCCCAGTGCTTCTCAGCTCCAGTGAGAAGCTTGTACTTGCTGTGCAACCAGATTCCTAAGCAGCTCCTTGCAAGCCACTATCGCACAGAGCCTTCTGGCAGCATCCAAGCAAGAGCTATCGCCGGCTGCTCCACTCTGGGTTTCCATGCATATGTGAGGTGAGCTAGTCACTGAAGAGTTAGGAGAGAGTGTGTTTCTGGAGAATGTGACTTCTGCAAAGGGAACTTACAGCCAGTGCTTCTCAGCTCTAGGGCAGAGTGTGTGGCTGCTGTAGAAAGAGTTCTCTAAGCCACTGTTTCTCTGCAGGGAAGACAAACACCTATCAGACAAGCTGAAATCGAGCAGCTTTCACAGGGCACTCTGCTGCCTGGTTCCCAGAATGTGCGCTCCAGATGAATCTTCACAGCTACAGCTGAGTGGGTTTCTGGCCTAGGTTATTTCTTCAAATGGAACTTATGCCGAGTTCATCTCAGCTCTACTCCCACGTTTCTAGTAGACTCAGAAGAATCTGCTTGGGAACTACGCATCTGCATTCTGCCTTGTTCGGGCAGAGCGGCCTGTTCACTGAACTCTCCTGCACACTCCCCAGTAAGAGATAGAACTGCGTGTGTTTCTGCACACTGTTAGTTCTTCCAAGGGAAGTTCTTCCCAGTGCTTCTCAGCTCCAGTGAGAAGCTTGTACTTGCTGTGCAACCAGATTCCTAAGCAGCTCCTTGCAAGCCACTATCGCACAGAGCCTTCTGGCTGCATCCAAGCAAGAGCTATCGCTGGCTGCTCCACTCTGGGTTTCCATGCATATGTGAGGTGAGCTAGTCACTGAAGAGTTAGGAGAGAGTGTGTTTCTGGAGAATGTGACTTCTGCAAAGGGAACTTACAGCCAGTGCTTCTCAGCTCTAGGCCAGAGTGTGTGGCTACTGTAGAAAGAGTTCTCTAAGCCACCGTTTCTCTGCAGGGAGCACAAACACCTATCAGACAAGCTGAAATCGAGCAGCTTCCACAGGGCACTCTGCTGCCTGGTTCCCAGAATGTGCGCTCCAGATGAATCTTCACAGCTACAGCTGAGTGGGTTTCTGGCCTAGGTTATTTCTTCAAATGGAACTTATGCCGAGTTCATCTCAGCTCTACTCCCACGTTTCTAGTAGACTCAGAAGAATCTGCTTGGGAACTACGCATCTGCATTCTGCCTTGTTCGGGCAGAGCGGCCTGTTCACTGAACTTTCCTGCCCACTCCCCAGTAAGAGTAGAAATGCGTGTGTTTCTGCACACTGTTAGTTCTTCAAAGGGAAGTTCTTCCCAGTGCTTCTCAGCTCCAGTGAGAAGCTTGTACTTGCTGTGCAACCAGATTCCTAAGCAGCTCCTTGCCAGCCACTATCGCACAGAGCCTTCTGGCAGCATCCAAGCAAGAGCTATCCCCGGCTGCCACACTCTGGGTTTCCATGCATATGTGAGGTGAGCTAGTAACTGAAGAGTTAGGAGAGAGTGTGTTTCTGGAGAATGTTACTTCTGCAAAGGGAACTTACAGCCAGTGCTTCTCAGCTCTAGGGCAGAGTGTGTGGCTGCTGTAGAAAGAGTTCTCTGAGCCACTGTTTTTCTGCAGGGAAGACAAACACCTATCAGACAAGCTGAAATCGAGCAGCTTCCACAGGGCACTCTGCTGCCTGGTTCCCAGAATGTGCGCTCCAGATGAATCTTAACAGCTACAGCTGAGTGGGTTTCTGGCCTAGGTTATTTCTTCAAATGGAACTTATGCCGAGTTCATCTCAGCTCTACTCCAACGTTTCTAGTAGACTCAGAAGAATCTGCTTGGGAACTACGCATCTGCATTCTGCCTTGTTCGGGCAGAGCGGTCTGTTCAATGAACTCTCCTGCACACTCCCCAGTAATAGATAGAACTGCGTGTGTTTCTGCACACTGTTAGTTCTTCAAAGGGAAGTTCTTCCCAGTGCTTCTCAGCTCCAGTGAGAAGCTTGTACTTGCTGTGCAACCAGATTCCTAAGCAGCTCCTTGCAAGCCACTATCGCACAGAGCCTTCTGGCAGCATCCAAGCAAGAGCTATCGCCGGCTGCTCCACTCTGGGTTTCCATGCATATGTGAGGTGAGCTAGTCACTGAAGAGTTAGGAGAGAGTGTCTTTCTGAAGAATGTGACTTCTGCAAAGGGAACTTACAGCCAGTGCTTCTCAGCTCTAGGGCAGAGTGTGTGGCTGCTGTAGAAAGAGTTCTCTAAGCCACTGTTTCTCTGCAGGGAAGACAAACACCTATCAGACAAGCTGAAATCGAGCAGCTTTCACAGGGCACTCTGCTGCCTGGTTCCCAGAATGTGCGCTCCAGATGAATCTTCACAGCTACAGCTGAGTGGGTTTCTGGCCTAGGTTATTTCTTCAAATGGAACTTATGCCGAGTTCATCTCAGCTCTACTCCCACGTTTCTAGTAGACTCAGAAGAATCTGCTTGGGAACTACGCATCTGCATTCTGCCTTGTTCGGGCAGAGCGGCCTGTTCACTGAACTCTCCTGCACACTCCCCAGTAAGAGATAGAACTGCGTGTGTTTCTGCACACTGTTAGTTCTTCCAAGGGAAGTTCTTCCCAGTGCTTCTCAGCTCCAGTGAGAAGCTTGTACTTGCTGTGCAACCAGATTCCTAAGCAGCTCCTTGCAAGCCACTATCGCACAGAGCCTTCTGGCAGCATCCAAGCAAGAGCTATCGCCGGCTGCTCCACTCTGGGTTTCCATGCATATGTGAGGTGAGCTAGTCACTGAAGAGTTAGGAGAGAGTGTGTTTCTGGAGAATGTGACTTCTGCAAAGGGAACTTACAGCCAGTGCTTCTCAGCTCTAGGCCAGAGTGTGTGGCTACTGTAGAAAGAGTTCTCTAAGCCACCGTTTCTCTGCAGGGAGCACAAACACCTATCAGACAAGCTGAAATCGAGCAGCTTCCACAGGGCACTCTGCTGCCTGGTTCCCAGAATGTGCGCTCCAGATGAATCTTCACAGCTACAGCTGAGTGGGTTTCTGGCCTAGGTTATTTCTTCAAATGGAACTTATGCCGAGTTCATCTCAGCTCTACTCCCACGTTTCTAGTAGACTCAGAAGAATCTGCTTGGGAACTACGCATCTGCATTCTGCCTTGTTCGGGCAGAGCGGCCTGTTCACTGAACTTTCCTGCCCACTCCCCAGTAAGAGTAGAACTGCGTGTGTTTCTGCACACTGTTAGTTCTTCAAAGGGAAGTTCTTCCCAGTGCTTCTCAGCTCCAGTGAGAAGCTTGTACTTGCTGTGCAACCAGATTCCTAAGCAGCTCCTTGCCAGCCACTATCGCACAGAGCCTTCTGGCAGCATCCAAGCAAGAGCTATCCCCGGCTGCCACACTCTGGGTTTCCATGCATATGTGAGGTGAGCTAGTAACTGAAGAGTTAGGAGAGAGTGTGTTTCTGGAGAATGTTACTTCTGCAAAGGGAACTTACAGCCAGTGCTTCTCAGCTCTAGGGCAGAGTGTGTGGCTGCTGTAGAAAGAGTTCTCTGAGCCACTGTTTTTCTGCAGGGAAGACAAACACCTATCAGACAAGCTGAAATCGAGCAGCTTCCACAGGGCACTCTGCTGCCTGGTTCCCAGAATGTGCGCTCCAGATGAATCTTAACAGCTACAGCTGAGTGGGTTTCTGGCCTAGGTTATTTCTTCAAATGGAACTTATGCCGAGTTCATCTCAGCTCTACTCCCACGTTTCTAGTAGACTCAGAAGAATCTGCTTGGGAACTACGCATCTGCATTCTGCCTTGTTCGGGCAGAGCGGCCTGTTCACTGAACTCTCCTGCCCACTCCCCAGTAAGAGTAGAACTGCGTGTGTTTCTGCACACTGTTAGTTCTTCAAAGGGAAGTTCTTCCCAGTGCTTCTCAGCTCCAGTGAGAAGCTTGTACTTGCTGTGCAACCAGATTCCTAAGCAGCTCCTTGCAAGCCACTATCGCACAGAGCCTTCTGGCAGCATCCAAGCAAGAGCTATCGCCGGCTGCTCCACTCTGGGTTTCCATGCATATGTGAGGTGAGCTAGTCACTGAAGAGTTAGGAGAGAGTGTGTTTCTGGAGAATGTGACTTCTGCAAAGGGAACTTACAGCCAGTGCTTCTCAGCTCTAGGGCAGAGTGTGTGGCTGCTGTAGAAAGAGTTCTCTGAGCCACTGTTTCTCTGCAGGGAAGACAAACACCTATCAGACAAGCTGAAATCGAGCAGCTTCCACAGGGCACTCTGCTGCCTGGTTCCCAGAATGTGCGCTCCAGATGAATCTTCACAGCTACAGCTGAGTGGGTTTCTGGCCTAGGTTATTTCTTCAAATGGAACTTATGCCGAGTTCATCTCAGCTCTACTCCAACGTTTCTAGTAGACTCAGAAGAATCTGCTTGGGAACTACGCATCTGCATTCTGCCTTGTTCGGGCAGAGCGACCTGTTCACTGAACTCTCCTGCACACTCCCCAGTAAGAGATAGAACTGCGTGTGTTTCTGCACACTGTTAGTTCTTCAAAGGGAAGTTCTTCCCAGTGCTTCTCAGCTCCAGTGAGAAGCTTGTACTTGCTGTGCAACCAGATTCCTAAGCAGCTCCTTGCAAGCCACTATCGCACAGAGCCTTCTGGCAGCATCCAAGCAAGAGCTATCGCCGGCTGCTCCACTCTGGGTTTCCATGCATATGTGAGGTGAGCTAGTCACTGAAGAGTTAGGAGAGAGTGTGTTTCTGGAGAATGTGACTTCTGCAAAGGGAACTTACAGCCAGTGCTTCTCAGCTCTAGGGCAGAGTGTGTGGCTGCTGTAGAAAGAGTTCTCTAAGCCACTGTTTCTCTGCAGGGAAGACAAACACCTATCAGACAAGCTGAAATCGAGCAGCTTTCACAGGGCACTCTGCTGCCTGGTTCCCAGAATGTGCGCTCCAGATGAATCTTCACAGCTACAGCTGAGTGGGTTTCTGGCCTAGGTTATTTCTTCAAATGGAACTTATGCCGAGTTCATCTCAGCTCTACTCCCACGTTTCTAGTAGACTCAGAAGAATCTGCTTGGGAACTACGCATCTGCATTCTGCCTTGTTCGGGCAGAGCGGCCTGTTCACTGAACTCTCCTGCACACTCCCCAGTAAGAGATAGAACTGCGTGTGTTTCTGCACACTGTTAGTTCTTCCAAGGGAAGTTCTTCCCAGTGCTTCTCAGCTCCAGTGAGAAGCTTGTACTTGCTGTGCAACCAGATTCCTAAGCAGCTCCTTGCAAGCCACTATCGCACAGAGCCTTCTGGCTGCATCCAAGCAAGAGCTATCGCTGGCTGCTCCACTCTGGGTTTCCATGCATATGTGAGGTGAGCTAGTCACTGAAGAGTTAGGAGAGAGTGTGTTTCTGGAGAATGTGACTTCTGCAAAGGGAACTTACAGCCAGTGCTTCTCAGCTCTAGGGCAGAGTGTGTGGCTACTGTAGAAAGAGTTCTCTAAGCCACCGTTTCTCTGCAGGGAGCACAAACACCTATCAGACAAGCTGAAATCGAGCAGCTTCCACAGGGCACTCTGCTGCCTGGTTCCCAGAATGTGCGCTCCAGATGAATCTTCACAGCTACAGCTGAGTGGGTTTCTGGCCTAGGTTATTTCTTCAAATGGAACTTATGCCGAGTTCATCTCAGCTCTACTCCCACGTTTCTAGTAGACTCAGAAGAATCTGCTTGGGAACTACGCATCTGCATTCTGCCTTGTTCGGGCAGAGCGGTCTGTTCAATGAACTCTCCTGCACACTCCCCAGTAATAGATAGAACTGCGTGTGTTTCTGCACACTGTTAGTTCTTCAAAGGGAAGTTCTTCCCAGTGCTTCTCAGCTCCAGTGAGAAGCTTGTACTTGCTGTGCAACCAGATTCCTAAGCAGCTCCTTGCAAGCCACTATCGCACAGAGCCTTCTGGCAGCATCCAAGCAAGAGCTATCGCCGGCTGCTCCACTCTGGGTTTCCATGCATATGTGAGGTGAGCTAGTCACTGAAGAGTTAGGAGAGAGTGTCTTTCTGAAGAATGTGACTTCTGCAAAGGGAACTTACAGCCAGTGCTTCTCAGCTCTAGGGCAGAGTGTGTGGCTGCTGTAGAAAGAGTTCTCTAAGCCACTGTTTCTCTGCAGGGAAGACAAACACCTATCAGACAAGCTGAAATCGAGCAGCTTTCACAGGGCACTCTGCTGCCTGGTTCCCAGAATGTGCGCTCCAGATGAATCTTCACAGCTACAGCTGAGTGGGTTTCGGGCCTAGGTTATTTCTTCAAATGGAACTTATGCCGAGTTCATCTCAGCTCTACTCCCACGTTTCTAGTAGACTCAGAAGAATCTGCTTGGGAACTACGCATCTGCATTCTGCCTTGTTCGGGCAGAGCGGCCTGTTCACTGAACTCTCCTGCACACTCCCCAGTAAGAGATAGAACTGCGTGTGTTTCTGCACACTGTTAGTTCTTCCAAGGGAAGTTCTTCCCAGTGCTTCTCAGCTCCAGTGAGAAGCTTGTACTTGCTGTGCAACCAGATTCCTAAGCAGCTCCTTGCAAGCCACTATCGCACAGAGCCTTCTGGCAGCATCCAAGCAAGAGCTATCGCCGGCTGCTCCACTCTGGGTTTCCATGCATATGTGAGGTGAGCTAGTCACTGAAGAGTTAGGAGAGAGTGTGTTTCTGGAGAATGTGACTTCTGCAAAGGGAACTTACAGCCAGTGCTTCTCAGCTCTAGGGCAGAGTGTGTGGCTGCTGTAGAAAGAGTTCTCTGAGCCACTGTTTCTCTGCAGGGAAGACAAACACCTATCAGACAAGCTGAAATCGAGCAGCTTCCACAGGGCACTCTGCTGCCTGGTTCCCAGAATGTGCGCTCCAGATGAATCTTAACAGCTACAGCTGAGTGGGTTTCTGGCCTAGGTTATTTCTTCAAATGGAACTTATGCCGAGTTCATCTCAGCTCTACTCCAACGTTTCTAGTAGACTCAGAAGAATCTGCTTGGGAACTACGCATCTGCATTCTGCCTTGTTCGGGCAGAGCGACCTGTTCACTGAACTCTCCTGCACACTCCCCAGTAAGAGATAGAACTGCGTGTGTTTCTGCACACTGTTAGTTCTTCAAAGGGAAGTTCTTCCCAGTGCTTCTCAGCTCCAGTGAGAAGCTTGTACTTGCTGTGCAACCAGATTCCTAAGCAGCTCCTTGCAAGCCACTATCGCACAGAGCCTTCTGGCAGCATCCAAGCAAGAGCTATCGCCGGCTGCTCCACTCTGGGTTTCCATGCATATGTGAGGTGAGCTAGTCACTGAAGAGTTAGGAGAGAGTGTGTTTCTGGAGAATGTGACTTCTGCAAAGGGAACTTACAGCCAGTGCTTCTCAGCTCTAGGGCAGAGTGTGTGGCTGCTGTAGAAAGAGTTCTCTAAGCCACTGTTTCTCTGCAGGGAAGACAAACACCTATCAGACAAGCTGAAATCGGGCAGCTTTCACAGGGCACTCTGCTGCCTGGTTCCCAGAATGTGCGCTCCAGATGAATCTTCACAGCTACAGCTGAGTGGGTTTCTGGCCTAGGTTATTTCTTCAAATGGAACTTATGCCGAGTTCATCTCAGCTCTACTCCCACGTTTCTAGTAGACTCAGAAGAATCTGCTTGGGAACTACGCATCTGCATTCTGCCTTGTTCGGGCAGAGCGGCCTGTTCACTGAACTCTCCTGCACACTCCCCAGTAAGAGATAGAACTGCGTGTGTTTCTGCACACTGTTAGTTCTTCCAAGGGAAGTTCTTCCCAGTGCTTCTCAGCTCCAGTGAGAAGCTTGTACTTGCTGTGCAACCAGATTCCTAAGCAGCTCCTTGCAAGCCACTATCGCACAGAGCCTTCTGGCTGCATCCAAGCAAGAGCTATCGCTGGCTGCTCCACTCTGGGTTTCCATGCATATGTGAGGTGAGCTAGTCACTGAAGAGTTAGGAGAGAGTGTGTTTCTGGAGAATGTGACTTCTGCAAAGGGAACTTACAGCCAGTGCTTCTCAGCTCTAGGCCAGAGTGTGTGGCTACTGTAGAAAGAGTTCTCTAAGCCACCGTTTCTCTGCAGGGAGCACAAACACCTATCAGACAAGCTGAAATCGAGCAGCTTCCACAGGGCACTCTGCTGCCTGGTTCCCAGAATGTGCGCTCCAGATGAATCTTCACAGCTACAGCTGAGTGGGTTTCTGGCCTAGGTTATTTCTTCAAATGGAACTTATGCCGAGTTCATCTCAGCTCTACTCCCACGTTTCTAGTAGACTCAGAAGAATCTGCTTGGGAACTACGCATCTGCATTCTGCCTTGTTCGGGCAGAGCGGCCTGTTCACTGAACTTTCCTGCCCACTCCCCAGTAAGAGTAGAACTGCGTGTGTTTCTGCACACTGTTAGTTCTTCAAAGGGAAGTTCTTCCCAGTGCTTCTCAGCTCCAGTGAGAAGCTTGTACTTGCTGTGCAACCAGATTCCTAAGCAGCTCCTTGCCAGCCACTATCGCACAGAGCCTTCTGGCAGCATCCAAGCAAGAGCTATCCCCGGCTGCCACACTCTGGGTTTCCATGCATATGTGAGGTGAGCTAGTAACTGAAGAGTTAGGAGAGAGTGTGTTTCTGGAGAATGTTACTTCTGCAAAGGGAACTTACAGCCAGTGCTTCTCAGCTCTAGGGCAGAGTGTGTGGCTGCTGTAGAAAGAGTTCTCTGAGCCACTGTTTTTCTGCAGGGAAGACAAACACCTATCAGACAAGCTGAAATCGAGCAGCTTCCACAGGGCACTCTGCTGCCTGGTTCCCAGAATGTGCGCTCCAGATGAATCTTCACAGCTACAGCTGAGTGGGTTTCTGGCCTAGGTTATTTCTTCAAATGGAACTTATGCCGAGTTCATCTCAGCTCTACTCCAACGTTTCTAGTAGACTCAGAAGAATCTGCTTGGGAACTACGCATCTGCATTCTGCCTTGTTCGGGCAGAGCGGTCTGTTCAATGAACTCTCCTGCACACTCCCCAGTAATAGATAGAACTGCGTGTGTTTCTGCACACTGTTAGTTCTTCAAAGGGAAGTTCTTCCCAGTGCTTCTCAGCTCCAGTGAGAAGCTTGTACTTGCTGTGCAACCAGATTCCTAAGCAGCTCCTTGCAAGCCACTATCGCACAGAGCCTTCTGGCAGCATCCAAGCAAGAGCTATCGCCGGCTGCTCCACTCTGGGTTTCCATGCATATGTGAGGTGAGCTAGTCACTGAAGAGTTAGGAGAGAGTGTCTTTCTGAAGAATGTGACTTCTGCAAAGGGAACTTACAGCCAGTGCTTCTCAGCTCTAGGGCAGAGTGTGTGGCTGCTGTAGAAAGAGTTCTCTAAGCCACTGTTTCTCTGCAGGGAAGACAAACACCTATCAGACAAGCTGAAATCGAGCAGCTTTCACAGGGCACTCTGCTGCCTGGTTCCCAGAATGTGCGCTCCAGATGAATCTTCACAGCTACAGCTGAGTGGGTTTCTGGCCTAGGTTATTTCTTCAAATGGAACTTATGCCGAGTTCATCTCAGCTCTACTCCCACGTTTCTAGTAGACTCAGAAGAATCTGCTTGGGAACTACGCATCTGCATTCTGCCTTGTTCGGGCAGAGCGGCCTGTTCACTGAACTCTCCTGCACACTCCCCAGTAAGAGATAGAACTGCGTGTGTTTCTGCACACTGTTAGTTCTTCCAAGGGAAGTTCTTCCCAGTGCTTCTCAGCTCCAGTGAGAAGCTTGTACTTGCTGTGCAACCAGATTCCTAAGCAGCTCCTTGCAAGCCACTATCGCACAGAGCCTTCTGGCTGCATCCAAGCAAGAGCTATCGCTGGCTGCTCCACTCTGGGTTTCCATGCATATGTGAGGTGAGCTAGTCACTGAAGAGTTAGGAGAGAGTGTGTTTCTGGAGAATGTGACTTCTGCAAAGGGAACTTACAGCCAGTGCTTCTCAGCTCTAGGGCAGAGTGTGTGGCTACTGTAGAAAGAGTTCTCTAAGCCACCGTTTCTCTGCAGGGAGCACAAACACCTATCAGACAAGCTGAAATCGAGCAGCTTCCACAGGGCACTCTGCTGCCTGGTTCCCAGAATGTGCGCTCCAGATGAATCTTCACAGCTACAGCTGAGTGGGTTTCTGGCCTAGGTTATTTCTTCAAATGGAACTTATGCCGAGTTCATCTCAGCTCTACTCCCACGTTTCTAGTAGACTCAGAAGAATCTGCTTGGGAACTACGCATCTGCATTCTGCCTTGTTCGGGCAGAGCGGCCTGTTCACTGAACTTTCCTGCCCACTCCCCAGTAAGAGTAGAACTGCGTGTGTTTCTGCACACTGTTAGTTCTTCAAAGGGAAGTTCTTCCCAGTGCTTCTCAGCTCCAGTGAGAAGCTTGTACTTGCTGTGCAACCAGATTCCTAAGCAGCTCCTTGCCAGCCACTATCGCACAGAGCCTTCTGGCAGCATCCAAGCAAGAGCTATCCCCGGCTGCCACACTCTGGGTTTCCATGCATATGTGAGGTGAGCTAGTAACTGAAGAGTTAGGAGAGAGTGTGTTTCTGGAGAATGTTACTTCTGCAAAGGGAACTTACAGCCAGTGCTTCTCAGCTCTAGGGCAGAGTGTGTGGCTGCTGTAGAAAGAGTTCTCTGAGCCACTGTTTTTCTGCAGGGAAGACAAACACCTATCAGACAAGCTGAAATCGAGCAGCTTCCACAGGGCACTCTGCTGCCTGGTTCCCAGAATGTGCGCTCCAGATGAATCTTCACAGCTACAGCTGAGTGGGTTTCTGGCCTAGGTTATTTCTTCAAATGGAACTTATGCCGAGTTCATCTCAGCTCTACTCCAACGTTTCTAGTAGACTCAGAAGAATCTGCTTGGGAACTACGCATCTGCATTCTGCCTTGTTCGGGCAGAGCGGTCTGTTCAATGAACTCTCCTGCACACTCCCCAGTAATAGATAGAACTGCGTGTGTTTCTGCACACTGTTAGTTCTTCAAAGGGAAGTTCTTCCCAGTGCTTCTCAGCTCCAGTGAGAAGCTTGTACTTGCTGTGCAACCAGATTCCTAAGCAGCTCCTTGCAAGCCACTATCGCACAGAGCCTTCTGGCAGCATCCAAGCAAGAGCTATCGCCGGCTGCTCCACTCTGGGTTTCCATGCATATGTGAGGTGAGCTAGTCACTGAAGAGTTAGGAGAGAGTGTCTTTCTGAAGAATGTGACTTCTGCAAAGGGAACTTACAGCCAGTGCTTCTCAGCTCTAGGGCAGAGTGTGTGGCTGCTGTAGAAAGAGTTCTCTAAGCCACTGTTTCTCTGCAGGGAAGACAAACACCTATCAGACAAGCTGAAATCGAGCAGCTTTCACAGGGCACTCTGCTGCCTGGTTCCCAGAATGTGCGCTCCAGATGAATCTTCACAGCTACAGCTGAGTGGGTTTCGGGCCTAGGTTATTTCTTCAAATGGAACTTATGCCGAGTTCATCTCAGCTCTACTCCCACGTTTCTAGTAGACTCAGAAGAATCTGCTTGGGAACTACGCATCTGCATTCTGCCTTGTTCGGGCAGAGCGGCCTGTTCACTGAACTCTCCTGCACACTCCCCAGTAAGAGATAGAACTGCGTGTGTTTCTGCACACTGTTAGTTCTTCCAAGGGAAGTTCTTCCCAGTGCTTCTCAGCTCCAGTGAGAAGCTTGTACTTGCTGTGCAACCAGATTCCTAAGCAGCTCCTTGCAAGCCACTATCGCACAGAGCCTTCTGGCAGCATCCAAGCAAGAGCTATCGCCGGCTGCTCCACTCTGGGTTTCCATGCATATGTGAGGTGAGCTAGTCACTGAAGAGTTAGGAGAGAGTGTGTTTCTGGAGAATGTGACTTCTGCAAAGGGAACTTACAGCCAGTGCTTCTCAGCTCTAGGGCAGAGTGTGTGGCTGCTGTAGAAAGAGTTCTCTGAGCCACTGTTTCTCTGCAGGGAAGACAAACACCTATCAGACAAGCTGAAATCGAGCAGCTTCCACAGGGCACTCTGCTGCCTGGTTCCCAGAATGTGCGCTCCAGATGAATCTTCACAGCTACAGCTGAGTGGGTTTCTGGCCTAGGTTATTTCTTCAAATGGAACTTATGCCGAGTTCATCTCAGCTCTACTCCAACGTTTCTAGTAGACTCAGAAGAATCTGCTTGGGAACTACGCATCTGCATTCTGCCTTGTTCGGGCAGAGCGACCTGTTCACTGAACTCTCCTGCACACTCCCCAGTAAGAGATAGAACTGCGTGTGTTTCTGCACACTGTTAGTTCTTCAAAGGGAAGTTCTTCCCAGTGCTTCTCAGCTCCAGTGAGAAGCTTGTACTTGCTGTGCAACCAGATTCCTAAGCAGCTCCTTGCAAGCCACTATCGCACAGAGCCTTCTGGCAGCATCCAAGCAAGAGCTATCGCCGGCTGCTCCACTCTGGGTTTCCATGCATATGTGAGGTGAGCTAGTCACTGAAGAGTTAGGAGAGAGTGTGTTTCTGGAGAATGTGACTTCTGCAAAGGGAACTTACAGCCAGTGCTTCTCAGCTCTAGGGCAGAGTGTGTGGCTGCTGTAGAAAGAGTTCTCTAAGCCACTGTTTCTCTGCAGGGAAGACAAACACCTATCAGACAAGCTGAAATCGGGCAGCTTTCACAGGGCACTCTGCTGCCTGGTTCCCAGAATGTGCGCTCCAGATGAATCTTCACAGCTACAGCTGAGTGGGTTTCTGGCCTAGGTTATTTCTTCAAATGGAACTTATGCCGAGTTCATCTCAGCTCTACTCCCACGTTTCTAGTAGACTCAGAAGAATCTGCTTGGGAACTACGCATCTGCATTCTGCCTTGTTCGGGCAGAGCGGCCTGTTCACTGAACTCTCCTGCACACTCCCCAGTAAGAGATAGAACTGCGTGTGTTTCTGCACACTGTTAGTTCTTCCAAGGGAAGTTCTTCCCAGTGCTTCTCAGCTCCAGTGAGAAGCTTGTACTTGCTGTGCAACCAGATTCCTAAGCAGCTCCTTGCAAGCCACTATCGCACAGAGCCTTCTGGCTGCATCCAAGCAAGAGCTATCGCTGGCTGCTCCACTCTGGGTTTCCATGCATATGTGAGGTGAGCTAGTCACTGAAGAGTTAGGAGAGAGTGTCTTTCTGAAGAATGTGACTTCTGCAAAGGGAACTTACAGCCAGTGCTTCTCAGCTCTAGGGCAGAGTGTGTGGCTGCTGTAGAAAGAGTTCTCTAAGCCACTGTTTGTCTGCAGGGAAGACAAACACCTATCAGACAAGCTGAAATCGAGCAGCTTTCACAGGGCACTCTGCTGCCTGGTTCCCAGAATGTGCGCTCCAGATGAATCTTCACAGCTACAGCTGAGTGGGTTTCGGGCCTAGGTTATTTCTTCAAATGGAACTTATGCCGAGTTCATCTCAGCTCTACTCCCACGTTTCTAGTAGACTCAGAAGAATCTGCTTGGGAACTACGCATCTGCATTCTGCCTTGTTCGGGCAGAGCGGCCTGTTCACTGAACTCTCCTGCACACTCCCCAGTAAGAGATAGAACTGCGTGTGTTTCTGCACACTGTTAGTTCTTCCAAGGGAAGTTCTTCCCAGTGCTTCTCAGCTCCAGTGAGAAGCTTGTACTTGCTGTGCAACCAGATTCCTAAGCAGCTCCTTGCAAGCCACTATCGCACAGAGCCTTCTGGCAGCATCCAAGCAAGAGCTATCGCCGGCTGCTCCACTCTGGGTTTCCATGCATATGTGAGGTGAGCTAGTCACTGAAGAGTTAGGAGAGAGTGTGTTTCTGGAGAATGTGACTTCTGCAAAGGGAACTTACAGCCAGTGCTTCTCAGCTCTAGGGCAGAGTGTGTGGCTGCTGTAGAAAGAGTTCTCTGAGCCACTGTTTCTCTGCAGGGAAGACAAACACCTATCAGACAAGCTGAAATCGAGCAGCTTCCACAGGGCACTCTGCTGCCTGGTTCCCAGAATGTGGGCTCCAGATGAATCTTAACAGCTACAGCTGAGTGGGTTTCTGGCCTAGGTTATTTCTTCAAATGGAACTTATGCCGAGTTCATCTCAGCTCTACTCCAACGTTTCTAGTAGACTCAGAAGAATCTGCTTGGGAACTACGCATCTGCATTCTGCCTTGTTCGGGCAGAGCGACCTGTTCACTGAACTCTCCTGCACACTCCCCAGTAAGAGATAGAACTGCGTGTGTTTCTGCACACTGTTAGTTCTTCAAAGGGAAGTTCTTCCCAGTGCTTCTCAGCTCCAGTGAGAAGCTTGTACTTGCTGTGCAACCAGATTCCTAAGCAGCTCCTTGCAAGCCACTATCGCACAGAGCCTTCTGGCAGCATCCAAGCAAGAGCTATCGCCGGCTGCTCCACTCTGGGTTTCCATGCATATGTGAGGTGAGCTAGTCACTGAAGAGTTAGGAGAGAGTGTGTTTCTGGAGAATGTGACTTCTGCAAAGGGAACTTACAGCCAGTGCTTCTCAGCTCTAGGGCAGAGTGTGTGGCTGCTGTAGAAAGAGTTCTCTAAGCCACTGTTTCTCTGCAGGGAAGACAAACACCTATCAGACAAGCTGAAATCGGGCAGCTTTCACAGGGCACTCTGCTGCCTGGTTCCCAGAATGTGCGCTCCAGATGAATCTTCACAGCTACAGCTGAGTGGGTTTCTGGCCTAGGTTATTTCTTCAAATGGAACTTATGCCGAGTTCATCTCAGCTCTACTCCCACGTTTCTAGTAGACTCAGAAGAATCTGCTTGGGAACTACGCATCTGCATTCTGCCTTGTTCGGGCAGAGCGGCCTGTTCACTGAACTCTCCTGCACACTCCCCAGTAAGAGATAGAACTGCGTGTGTTTCTGCACACTGTTAGTTCTTCCAAGGGAAGTTCTTCCCAGTGCTTCTCAGCTCCAGTGAGAAGCTTGTACTTGCTGTGCAACCAGATTCCTAAGCAGCTCCTTGCAAGCCACTATCGCACAGAGCCTTCTGGCTGCATCCAAGCAAGAGCTATCGCTGGCTGCTCCACTCTGGGTTTCCATGCATATGTGAGGTGAGCTAGTCACTGAAGAGTTAGGAGAGAGTGTGTTTCTGGAGAATGTGACTTCTGCAAAGGGAACTTACAGCCAGTGCTTCTCAGCTCTAGGGCAGAGTGTGTGGCTACTGTAGAAAGAGTTCTCTAAGCCACCGTTTCTCTGCAGGGAGCACAAACACCTATCAGACAAGCTGAAATCGAGCAGCTTCCACAGGGCACTCTGCTGCCTGGTTCCCAGAATGTGCGCTCCAGATGAATCTTCACAGCTACAGCTGAGTGGGTTTCTGGCCTAGGTTATTTCTTCAAATGGAACTTATGCCGAGTTCATCTCAGCTCTACTCCCACGTTTCTAGTAGACTCAGAAGAATCTGCTTGGGAACTACGCATCTGCATTCTGCCTTGTTCGGGCAGAGCGGCCTGTTCACTGAACTTTCCTGCCCACTCCCCAGTAAGAGTAGAACTGCGTGTGTTTCTGCACACTGTTAGTTCTTCAAAGGGAAGTTCTTCCCAGTGCTTCTCAGCTCCAGTGAGAAGCTTGTACTTGCTGTGCAACCAGATTCCTAAGCAGCTCCTTGCCAGCCACTATCGCACAGAGCCTTCTGGCAGCATCCAAGCAAGAGCTATCCCCGGCTGCCACACTCTGGGTTTCCATGCATATGTGAGGTGAGCTAGTAACTGAAGAGTTAGGAGAGAGTGTGTTTCTGGAGAATGTTACTTCTGCAAAGGGAACTTACAGCCAGTGCTTCTCAGCTCTAGGGCAGAGTGTGTGGCTGCTGTAGAAAGAGTTCTCTGAGCCACTGTTTTTCTGCAGGGAAGACAAACACCTATCAGACAAGCTGAAATCGAGCAGCTTCCACAGGGCACTCTGCTGCCTGGTTCCCAGAATGTGCGCTCCAGATGAATCTTCACAGCTACAGCTGAGTGGGTTTCTGGCCTAGGTTATTTCTTCAAATGGAACTTATGCCGAGTTCATCTCAGCTCTACTCCAACGTTTCTAGTAGACTCAGAAGAATCTGCTTGGGAACTACGCATCTGCATTCTGCCTTGTTCGGGCAGAGCGGTCTGTTCAATGAACTCTCCTGCACACTCCCCAGTAATAGATAGAACTGCGTGTGTTTCTGCACACTGTTAGTTCTTCAAAGGGAAGTTCTTCCCAGTGCTTCTCAGCTCCAGTGAGAAGCTTGTACTTGCTGTGCAACCAGATTCCTAAGCAGCTCCTTGCAAGCCACTATCGCACAGAGCCTTCTGGCAGCATCCAAGCAAGAGCTATCGCCGGCTGCTCCACTCTGGGTTTCCATGCATATGTGAGGTGAGCTAGTCACTGAAGAGTTAGGAGAGAGTGTCTTTCTGAAGAATGTGACTTCTGCAAAGGGAACTTACAGCCAGTGCTTCTCAGCTCTAGGGCAGAGTGTGTGGCTGCTGTAGAAAGAGTTCTCTAAGCCACCGTTTCTCTACAGGGAGCACAAACACCTATCAGACAAGCTGAAATCGAGCAGCTTCCACAGGGCACTCTGCTGCCTGGTTCCCAGAATGTGCGCTCCAGATGAATCTTCACAGCTACAGCTGAGTGGGTTTCTGGCCTAGGTTATTTCTTCAAATGGAACTTATGCCGAGTTCATCTCAGCTCTACTCCCACGTTTCTAGTAGACTCAGAAGAATCTGCTTGGGAACTACGCATCTGCATTCTGCCTTGTTCGGGCAGAGCGGCCTGTTCACTGAACTCTCCTGCACACTCCCCAGTAAGAGATAGAACTGCGTGTGTTTCTGCACACTGTTAGTTCTTCCAAGGGAAGTTCTTCCCAGTGCTTCTCAGCTCTAGTGAGAAGCTTGTACTTGCTGTGCAACCAGATTCCTAAGCAGCTCCTTGCCAGCCACTATCGCACAGAGCCTTCTGGCAGCATCCAAGCAAGAGCTATCGCCGGCTGCTCCACTCTGGGTTTCCATGCATATGTGAGGTGAGCTAGTCACTGAAGAGTTAGGAGAGAGTGTGTTTCTGGAGAATGTGACTTCTGCAAAGGGAACTTACAGCCAGTGCTTCTCAGCTCTAGGGCAGAGTGTGTGGCTGCTGTAGAAAGAGTTCTCTAAGCCATTGTTTCTCTGCAGGGAAGACAAACACCTGTCAGACAAGCTGAACTCGAGCAGCTTTCACAGGGCACTCTGCTGCCTGGTTCCCAGAATGTGCGCTCCAGATGAATCTTCACAGCTACAGCTGAGTGGGTTTCTGGCCTAGGTTATTTCTTCAAATGGAACTTATGCCGAGTTCATCTCAGCTCTACTCCCACGTTTCTAGTAGACTCAGAAGAATCTGCTTGGGAACTACGCATCTGCATTCTGCCTTGTTCGGGCAGAGCGGCCTGTTCACTGAACTCTCCTGCACACTCCCCAGTAAGAGATAGAACTGCGTGTGTTTCTGCACACTATTAGTTCTTCCAAGGGAAGTTCTTCCCAGTGCTTCTCAGCTCCAGTGAGAAGCTTGTACTTGCTGTGCAACCAGATTCCTAAGCAGCTCCTTGCAAGCCACTATCGCACAGAGCCTTCTGGCAGCATCCAAGCAAGAGCTATCGCCGGCTGCCACACTCTGGGTTTCCATGCATATGTGAGGTGAGCTAGTCACTGAAGAGTTAGGAGAGAGTGTGTTTCTGGAGAATGTGACTTCTGCAAAGGGAACTTACAGCCAGTGATTCTCAGCTCTAGGGCAGAGTGTGTGGCTGCTGTAGAAAGAGTTCTCTGAGCCACTGTTTTTCTGCAGGGAAGACAAACACCTATCAGACAAGCTGAAATCGAGCAGCTTTCACAGGGCACTCTGCTGCCTGGTTCCCAGAATGTGCGCTCCAGATGAATCTTCACAGCTACAGCTGAGTGGGTTTCTGGCCTAGGTTATTTCTTCAAATGGAACTTATGCCGAGTTCATCTCAGCTCTACTCCCACGTTTCTAGTAGACTCAGAAGAATCTGCTTGGGAACTACGCATCTGCATTCTGCCTTTTTCGGGCAGAGTGGCCTGTTCACTGAACTCTCCTGCACACTCCCCAGTAAGAGATAGAACTGCGTGTGTTTCTGCACACTGTTAGTTCTTCCAAGGGAAGTTCTTCCCAGTGCTTCTCAGCTCCAGTGAGAAGCTTGTACTTGCTGTGCAACCAGATTCCTAAGCAGCTCCTTGCAAGCCACTATCGCACAGAGCCTTCTGGCAGCATCCAAGCAAGAGCTATCGCTGGCTGCTCCACTCTGGGTTTCCATGCATATGTGAGGTGAGCTAGTCACTGAAGAGTTAGGAGAGAGTGTGTTTCTGGAGAATGTGACTTCTGCAAAGGGAACTTACAGCCAGTGCTTCTCAGCTCTAGGGCAGAGTGTGTGGCTGCTGTAGAAAGAGTTCTCTAAGCCACCGTTTCTCTGCAGGGAGCACAAACACCTATCAGACAAGCTGAAATCGAGCAGCTTCCACAGGGCACTCTGCTGCCTGGTTCCCAGAATGTGCGCTCCAGATGAATCTTCACAGCTACAGCTGAGTGGGTTTCTGGCCTAGGTTATTTCTTCAAATGGAACTTATGCCGAGTTCATCTCAGCTCTACTCCCACGTTTCTAGTAGACTCAGAAGAATCTGCTTGGGAACTACGCATCTGCATTCTGCCTTGTTCGGGCAGAGCGGCCTGTTCACTGAACTCTCCTGCACACTCCCCAGTAAGAGATAGAACTGCGTGTGTTTCTGCACACTGTTAGTTCTTCAAAGGGAAGTTCTTCCCAGTGCTTCTCAGCTCTAGTGAGAAGCTTGTACTTGCTGTGCAACCAGATTCCTAAGCAGCTCCTTGCCAGCCACTATCGCACAGAGCCTTCTGGCAGCATCCAAGCAAGAGCTATCGCCGGCTGCTCCACTCTGGGTTTCCATGCATATGTGAGGTGAGCTAGTCACTGAAGAGTTAGGAGAGAGTGTGTTTCTGGAGAATGTGACTTCTGCAAAGGGAACTTACAGCCAGTGCTTCTCAGCTCTAGGGCAGAGTGTGTGGCTGCTGTAGAAAGAGTTCTCTAAGCCATTGTTTCTCTGCAGGGAAGACAAACACCTATCAGACAAGCTGAACTCGAGCAGCTTTCACAGGGCACTCTGCTGCCTGGTTCCCAGAATGTGCGCTCCAGATGAATCTTCACAGCTACAGCTGAGTGGGTTTCTGGCCTAGGTTATTTCTTCAAATGGAACTTATGCCGAGTTCATCTCAGCTCTACTCCCACGTTTCTAGTAGACTCAGAAGAATCTGCTTGGGAACTACGCATCTGCATTCTGCCTTGTTCGGGCAGAGCGGCCTGTTCACTGAACTCTCCTGCACACTCCCCAGTAAGAGATAGAACTGCGTGTGTTTCTGCACACTGTTAGTTCTTCCAAGGGAAGTTCTTCCCAGTGCTTCTCAGCTCCAGTGAGAAGCTTGTACTTGCTGTGCAACCAGATTCCTAAGCAGCTCCTTGCAAGCCACTATCGCACAGAGCCTTCTGGCTGCATCCAAGCAAGAGCTATCGCTGGCTGCTCCACTCTGGGTTTCCATGCATATGTGAGGTGAGCTAGTCACTGAAGAGTTAGGAGAGAGTGTGTTTCTGGAGAATGTGACTTCTGCAAAGGGAACTTACAGCCAGTGCTTCTCAGCTCTAGGGCAGAGTGTGTGGCTACTGTAGAAAGAGTTCTCTAAGCCACCGTTTCTCTGCAGGGAGCACAAACACCTATCAGACAAGCTGAAATCGAGCAGCTTCCACAGGGCACTCTGCTGCCTGGTTCCCAGAATGTGCGCTCCAGATGAATCTTCACAGCTACAGCTGAGTGGGTTTCTGGCCTAGGTTATTTCTTCAAATGGAACTTATGCCGAGTTCATCTCAGCTCTACTCCCACGTTTCTAGTAGACTCAGAAGAATCTGCTTGGGAACTACGCATCTGCATTCTGCCTTGTTCGGGCAGAGCGGCCTGTTCACTGAACTTTCCTGCCCACTCCCCAGTAAGAGTAGAACTGCGTGTGTTTCTGCACACTGTTAGTTCTTCAAAGGGAAGTTCTTCCCAGTGCTTCTCAGCTCCAGTGAGAAGCTTGTACTTGCTGTGCAACCAGATTCCTAAGCAGCTCCTTGCCAGCCACTATCGCACAGAGCCTTCTGGCAGCATCCAAGCAAGAGCTATCCCCGGCTGCCACACTCTGGGTTTCCATGCATATGTGAGGTGAGCTAGTAACTGAAGAGTTAGGAGAGAGTGTGTTTCTGGAGAATGTTACTTCTGCAAAGGGAACTTACAGCCAGTGCTTCTCAGCTCTAGGGCAGAGTGTGTGGCTGCTGTAGAAAGAGTTCTCTGAGCCACTGTTTTTCTGCAGGGAAGACAAACACCTATCAGACAAGCTGAAATCGAGCAGCTTTCACAGGGCACTCTGCTGCCTGGTTCCCAGAATGTGCGCTCCAGATGAATCTTCACAGCTACAGCTGAGTGGGTTTCTGGCCTAGGTTATTTCTTCAAATGGAACTTATGCCGAGTTCATCTCAGCTCTACTCCCACGTTTCTAGTAGACTCAGAAGAATCTGCTTGGGAACTACGCATCTGCATTCTGCCTTTTTCGGGCAGAGTGGCCTGTTCACTGAACTCTCCTGCACACTCCCCAGTAAGAGATAGAACTGCGTGTGTTTCTGCACACTGTTAGTTCTTCCAAGGGAAGTTCTTCCCAGTGCTTCTCAGCTCCAGTGAGAAGCTTGTACTTGCTGTGCAACCAGATTCCTAAGCAGCTCCTTGCAAGCCACTATCGCACAGAGCCTTCTGGCAGCATCCAAGCAAGAGCTATCGCTGGCTGCTCCACTCTGGGTTTCCATGCATATGTGAGGTGAGCTAGTCACTGAAGAGTTAGGAGAGAGTGTGTTTCTGGAGAATGTGACTTCTGCAAAGGGAACTTACAGCCAGTGCTTCTCAGCTCTAGGGCAGAGTGTGTGGCTGCTGTAGAAAGAGTTCTCTAAGCCACCGTTTCTCTGCAGGGAGCACAAACACCTATCAGACAAGCTGAAATCGAGCAGCTTCCACAGGGCACTCTGCTGCCTGGTTCCCAGAATGTGCGCTCCAGATGAATCTTCACAGCTACAGCTGAGTGGGTTTCTGGCCTAGGTTATTTCTTCAAATGGAACTTATGCCGAGTTCATCTCAGCTCTACTCCCACGTTTCTAGTAGACTCAGAAGAATCTGCTTGGGAACTACGCATCTGCATTCTGCCTTGTTCGGGCAGAGCGGCCTGTTCACTGAACTCTCCTGCACACTCCCCAGTAAGAGATAGAACTGCGTGTGTTTCTGCACACTGTTAGTTCTTCAAAGGGAAGTTCTTCCCAGTGCTTCTCAGCTCTAGTGAGAAGCTTGTACTTGCTGTGCAACCAGATTCCTAAGCAGCTCCTTGCCAGCCACTATCGCACAGAGCCTTCTGGCAGCATCCAAGCAAGAGCTATCGCCGGCTGCTCCACTCTGGGTTTCCATGCATATGTGAGGTGAGCTAGTCACTGAAGAGTTAGGAGAGAGTGTGTTTCTGGAGAATGTGACTTCTGCAAAGGGAACTTACAGCCAGTGCTTCTCAGCTCTAGGGCAGAGTGTGTGGCTGCTGTAGAAAGAGTTCTCTAAGCCATTGTTTCTCTGCAGGGAAGACAAACACCTATCAGACAAGCTGAACTCGAGCAGCTTTCACAGGGCACTCTGCTGCCTGGTTCCCAGAATGTGCGCTCCAGATGAATCTTCACAGCTACAGCTGAGTGGGTTTCTGGCCTAGGTTATTTCTTCAAATGGAACTTATGCCGAGTTCATCTCAGCTCTACTCCCACGTTTCTAGTAGACTCAGAAGAATCTGCTTGGGAACTACGCATCTGCATTCTGCCTTGTTCGGGCAGAGCGGCCTGTTCACTGAACTCTCCTGCACACTCCCCAGTAAGAGATAGAACTGCGTGTGTTTCTGCACACTGTTAGTTCTTCCAAGGGAAGTTCTTCCCAGTGCTTCTCAGCTCCAGTGAGAAGCTTGTACTTGCTGTGCAACCAGATTCCTAAGCAGCTCCTTGCAAGCCACTATCGCACAGAGCCTTCTGGCTGCATCCAAGCAAGAGCTATCGCTGGCTGCTCCACTCTGGGTTTCCATGCATATGTGAGGTGAGCTAGTCACTGAAGAGTTAGGAGAGAGTGTGTTTCTGGAGAATGTGACTACTGCAAAGGGAACTTACAGCCAGTGCTTCTCAGCTCTAGGGCAGAGTGTGTGGCTACTGTAGAAAGAGTTCTCTAAGCCACCGTTTCTCTGCAGGGAGCACAAACACCTATCAGACAAGCTGAAATCGAGCAGCTTCCACAGGGCACTCTGCTGCCTGGTTCCCAGAATGTGCGCTCCAGATGAATCTTCACAGCTACAGCTGAGTGGGTTTCTGGCCTAGGTTATTTCTTCAAATGGAACTTATGCCGAGTTCATCTCAGCTCTACTCCCACGTTTCTAGTAGACTCAGAAGAATCTGCTTGGGAACTACGCATCTGCATTCTGCCTTGTTCGGGCAGAGCGGCCTGTTCACTGAACTTTCCTGCCCACTCCCCAGTAAGAGTAGAACTGCGTGTGTTTCTGCACACTGTTAGTTCTTCAAAGGGAAGTTCTTCCCAGTGCTTCTCAGCTCCAGTGAGAAGCTTGTACTTGCTGTGCAACCAGATTCCTAAGCAGCTCCTTGCCAGCCACTATCGCACAGAGCCTTCTGGCAGCATCCAAGCAAGAGCTATCCCCGGCTGCCACACTCTGGGTTTCCATGCATATGTGAGGTGAGCTAGTAACTGAAGAGTTAGGAGAGAGTGTGTTTCTGGAGAATGTTACTTCTGCAAAGGGAACTTACAGCCAGTGCTTCTCAGCTCTAGGGCAGAGTGTGTGGCTGCTGTAGAAAGAGTTCTCTGAGCCACTGTTTTTCTGCAGGGAAGACAAACACCTATCAGACAAGCTGAAATCGAGCAGCTTCCACAGGGCACTCTGCTGCCTGGTTCCCAGAATGTGCGCTCCAGATGAATCTTCACAGCTACAGCTGAGTGGGTTTCTGGCCTAGGTTATTTCTTCAAATGGAACTTATGCCGAGTTCATCTCAGCTCTACTCCAACGTTTCTAGTAGACTCAGAAGAATCTGCTTGGGAACTACGCATCTGCATTCTGCCTTGTTCGGGCAGAGCGGTCTGTTCAATGAACTCTCCTGCACACTCCCCAGTAATAGATAGAACTGCGTGTGTTTCTGCACACTGTTAGTTCTTCAAAGGGAAGTTCTTCCCAGTGCTTCTCAGCTCCAGTGAGAAGCTTGTACTTGCTGTGCAACCAGATTCCTAAGCAGCTCCTTGCAAGCCACTATCGCACAGAGCCTTCTGGCAGCATCCAAGCAAGAGCTATCGCCGGCTGCTCCACTCTGGGTTTCCATGCATATGTGAGGTGAGCTAGTCACTGAAGAGTTAGGAGAGAGTGTCTTTCTGAAGAATGTGACTTCTGCAAAGGGAACTTACAGCCAGTGCTTCTCAGCTCTAGGGCAGAGTGTGTGGCTGCTGTAGAAAGAGTTCTCTAAGCCACTGTTTCTCTGCAGGGAAGACAAACACCTATCAGACAAGCTGAAATCGAGCAGCTTTCACAGGGCACTCTGCTGCCTGGTTCCCAGAATGTGCGCTCCAGATGAATCTTCACAGCTACAGCTGAGTGGGTTTCTGGCCTAGGTTATTTCTTCAAATGGAACTTATGCCGAGTTCATCTCAGCTCTACTCCCACGTTTCTAGTAGACTCAGAAGAATCTGCTTGGGAACTACGCATCTGCATTCTGCCTTGTTCGGGCAGAGCGGCCTGTTCACTGAACTCTCCTGCACACTCCCCAGTAAGAGATAGAACTGCGTGTGTTTCTGCACACTGTTAATTCTTCCAAGGGAAGTTCTTCCCAGTGCTTCTCAGCTCCAGTGAGAAGCTTGTACTTGCTGTGCAACCAGATTCCTAAGCAGCTCCTTGCAAGCCACTATCGCACAGAGCCTTCTGGCAGCATCCAAGCAAGAGCTATCGCCGGCTGCTCCACTCTGGGTTTCCATGCATATGTGAGGTGAGCTAGTCACTGAAGAGTTAGGAGAGAGTGTGTTTCTGGAGAATGTGACTTCTGCAAAGGGAACTTACAGCCAGTGCTTCTCAGCTCTAGGGCAGAGTGTGTGGCTGCTGTAGAAAGAGTTCTCTGAGCCACTGTTTCTCTGCAGGGAAGACAAACACCTATCAGACAAGCTGAAATCGAGCAGCTTCCACAGGGCACTCTGCTGCCTGGTTCCCAGAATGTGCGCTCCAGATGAATCTTCACAGCTACAGCTGAGTGGGTTTCTGGCCTAGGTTATTTCTTCAAATGGAACTTATGCCGAGTTCATCTCAGCTCTACTCCAACGTTTCTAGTAGACTCAGAAGAATCTGCTTGGGAACTACGCATCTGCATTCTGCCTTGTTCGGGCAGAGCGACCTGTTCACTGAACTCTCCTGCACACTCCCCAGTAAGAGATAGAACTGCGTGTGTTTCTGCACACTGTTAGTTCTTCAAAGGGAAGTTCTTCCCAGTGCTTCTCAGCTCCAGTGACAAGCTTGTACTTGCTGTGCAACCAGATTCCTAAGCAGCTCCTTGCAAGCCACTATCGCACAGAGCCTTCTGGCAGCATCCAAGCAAGAGCTATCGCCGGCTGCTCCACTCTGGGTTTCCATGCATATGTGAGGTGAGCTAGTCACTGAAGAGTTAGGAGAGAGTGTGTTTCTGGAGAATGTGACTTCTGCAAAGGGAACTTACAGCCAGTGCTTCTCAGCTCTAGGGCAGAGTGTGTGGCTGCTGTAGAAAGAGTTCTCTAAGCCACTGTTTCTCTGCAGGGAAGACAAACACCTATCAGACAAGCTGAAATCGGGCAGCTTTCACAGGGCACTCTGCTGCCTGGTTCCCAGAATGTGCGCTCCAGATGAATCTTCACAGCTACAGCTGAGTGGGTTTCTGGCCTAGGTTATTTCTTCAAATGGAACTTATGCCGAGTTCATCTCAGCTCTACTCCCACGTTTCTAGTAGACTCAGAAGAATCTGCTTGGGAACTACGCATCTGCATTCTGCCTTGTTCGGGCAGAGCGGCCTGTTCACTGAACTCTCCTGCACACTCCCCAGTAAGAGATAGAACTGCGTGTGTTTCTGCACACTGTTAGTTCTTCAAAGGGAAGTTCTTCCCAGTGCTTCTCAGCTCTAGTGAGAAGCTTGTACTTGCTGTGCAACCAGATTCCTAAGCAGCTCCTTGCCAGCCACTATCGCACAGAGCCTTCTGGCAGCATCCAAGCAAGAGCTATCGCCGGCTGCTCCACTCTGGGTTTCCATGCATATGTGAGGTGAGCTAGTCACTGAAGAGTTAGGAGAGAGTGTGTTTCTGGAGAATGTGACTTCTGCAAAGGGAACTTACAGCCAGTGCTTCTCAGCTCTAGGGCAGAGTGTGTGGCTGCTGTAGAAAGAGTTCTCTAAGCCATTGTTTCTCTGCAGGGAAGACAAACACCTATCAGACAAGCTGAACTCGAGCAGCTTTCACAGGGCACTCTGCTGCCTGGTTCCCAGAATGTGCGCTCCAGATGAATCTTCACAGCTACAGCTGAGTGGGTTTCTGGCCTAGGTTATTTCTTCAAATGGAACTTATGCCGAGTTCATCTCAGCTCTACTCCCACGTTTCTAGTAGACTCAGAAGAATCTGCTTGGGAACTACGCATCTGCATTCTGCCTTGTTCGGGCAGAGCGGCCTGTTCACTGAACTCTCCTGCACACTCCCCAGTAAGAGATAGAACTGCGTGTGTTTCTGCACACTGTTAGTTCTTCCAAGGGAAGTTCTTCCCAGTGCTTCTCAGCTCCAGTGAGAAGCTTGTACTTGCTGTGCAACCAGATTCCTAAGCAGCTCCTTGCAAGCCACTATCGCACAGAGCCTTCTGGCTGCATCCAAGCAAGAGCTATCGCTGGCTGCTCCACTCTGGGTTTCCATGCATATGTGAGGTGAGCTAGTCACTGAAGAGTTAGGAGAGAGTGTGTTTCTGGAGAATGTGACTTCTGCAAAGGGAACTTACAGCCAGTGCTTCTCAGCTCTAGGGCAGAGTGTGTGGCTACTGTAGAAAGAGTTCTCTAAGCCACCGTTTCTCTGCAGGGAGCACAAACACCTATCAGACAAGCTGAAATCGAGCAGCTTCCACAGGGCACTCTGCTGCCTGGTTCCCAGAATGTGCGCTCCAGATGAATCTTCACAGCTACAGCTGAGTGGGTTTCTGGCCTAGGTTATTTCTTCAAATGGAACTTATGCCGAGTTCATCTCAGCTCTACTCCCACGTTTCTAGTAGACTCAGAAGAATCTGCTTGGGAACTACGCATCTGCATTCTGCCTTGTTCGGGCAGAGCGGCCTGTTCACTGAACTTTCCTGCCCACTCCCCAGTAAGAGTAGAACTGCGTGTGTTTCTGCACACTGTTAGTTCTTCAAAGGGAAGTTCTTCCCAGTGCTTCTCAGCTCCAGTGAGAAGCTTGTACTTGCTGTGCAACCAGATTCCTAAGCAGCTCCTTGCCAGCCACTATCGCACAGAGCCTTCTGGCAGCATCCAAGCAAGAGCTATCCCCGGCTGCCACACTCTGGGTTTCCATGCATATGTGAGGTGAGCTAGTAACTGAAGAGTTAGGAGAGAGTGTGTTTCTGGAGAATGTTACTTCTGCAAAGGGAACTTACAGCCAGTGCTTCTCAGCTCTAGGGCAGAGTGTGTGGCTGCTGTAGAAAGAGTTCTCTGAGCCACTGTTTTTCTGCAGGGAAGACAAACACCTATCAGACAAGCTGAAATCGAGCAGCTTCCACAGGGCACTCTGCTGCCTGGTTCCCAGAATGTGCGCTCCAGATGAATCTTCACAGCTACAGCTGAGTGGGTTTCTGGCCTAGGTTATTTCTTCAAATGGAACTTATGCCGAGTTCATCTCAGCTCTACTCCAACGTTTCTAGTAGACTCAGAAGAATCTGCTTGGGAACTACGCATCTGCATTCTGCCTTGTTCGGGCAGAGCGGTCTGTTCAATGAACTCTCCTGCACACTCCCCAGTAATAGATAGAACTGCGTGTGTTTCTGCACACTGTTAGTTCTTCAAAGGGAAGTTCTTCCCAGTGCTTCTCAGCTCCAGTGAGAAGCTTGTACTTGCTGTGCAACCAGATTCCTAAGCAGCTCCTTGCAAGCCACTATCGCACAGAGCCTTCTGGCAGCATCCAAGCAAGAGCTATCGCCGGCTGCTCCACTCTGGGTTTCCATGCATATGTGAGGTGAGCTAGTCACTGAAGAGTTAGGAGAGAGTGTCTTTCTGAAGAATGTGACTTCTGCAAAGGGAACTTACAGCCAGTGCTTCTCAGCTCTAGGGCAGAGTGTGTGGCTGCTGTAGAAAGAGTTCTCTAAGCCACTGTTTCTCTGCAGGGAAGACAAACACCTATCAGACAAGCTGAAATCGAGCAGCTTTCACAGGGCACTCTGCTGCCTGGTTCCCAGAATGTGCGCTCCAGATGAATCTTCACAGCTACAGCTGAGTGGGTTTCTGGCCTAGGTTATTTCTTCAAATGGAACTTATGCCGAGTTCATCTCAGCTCTACTCCCACGTTTCTAGTAGACTCAGAAGAATCTGCTTGGGAACTACGCATCTGCATTCTGCCTTGTTCGGGCAGAGCGGCCTGTTCACTGAACTCTCCTGCACACTCCCCAGTAAGAGATAGAACTGCGTGTGTTTCTGCACACTGTTAGTTCTTCCAAGGGAAGTTCTTCCCAGTGCTTCTCAGCTCCAGTGAGAAGCTTGTACTTGCTGTGCAACCAGATTCCTAAGCAGCTCCTTGCAAGCCACTATCGCACAGAGCCTTCTGGCAGCATCCAAGCAAGAGCTATCGCCGGCTGCTCCACTCTGGGTTTCCATGCATATGTGAGGTGAGCTAGTCACTGAAGAGTTAGGAGAGAGTGTGTTTCTGGAGAATGTGACTTCTGCAAAGGGAACTTACAGCCAGTGCTTCTCAGCTCTAGGGCAGAGTGTGTGGCTGCTGTAGAAAGAGTTCTCTGAGCCACTGTTTCTCTGCAGGGAAGACAAACACCTATCAGACAAGCTGAAATCGAGCAGCTTCCACAGGGCACTCTGCTGCCTGGTTCCCAGAATGTGCGCTCCAGATGAATCTTCACAGCTACAGCTGAGTGGGTTTCTGGCCTAGGTTATTTCTTCAAATGGAACTTATGCCGAGTTCATCTCAGCTCTACTCCAACGTTTCTAGTAGACTCAGAAGAATCTGCTTGGGAACTACGCATCTGCATTCTGCCTTGTTCGGGCAGAGCGACCTGTTCACTGAACTCTCCTGCACACTCCCCAGTAAGAGATAGAACTGCGTGTGTTTCTGCACACTGTTAGTTCTTCAAAGGGAAGTTCTTCCCAGTGCTTCTCAGCTCCAGTGAGAAGCTTGTACTTGCTGTGCAACCAGATTCCTAAGCAGCTCCTTGCAAGCCACTATCGCACAGAGCCTTCTGGCAGCATCCAAGCAAGAGCTATCGCCGGCTGCTCCACTCTGGGTTTCCATGCATATGTGAGGTGAGCTAGTCACTGAAGAGTTAGGAGAGAGTGTGTTTCTGGAGAATGTGACTTCTGCAAAGGGAACTTACAGCCAGTGCTTCTCAGCTCTAGGGCAGAGTGTGTGGCTGCTGTAGAAAGAGTTCTCTAAGCCACTGTTTCTCTGCAGGGAAGACAAACACCTATCAGACAAGCTGAAATCGGGCAGCTTTCACAGGGCACTCTGCTGCCTGGTTCCCAGAATGTGCGCTCCAGATGAATCTTCACAGCTACAGCTGAGTGGGTTTCTGGCCTAGGTTATTTCTTCAAATGGAACTTATGCCGAGTTCATCTCAGCTCTACTCCCACGTTTCTAGTAGACTCAGAAGAATCTGCTTGGGAACTACGCATCTGCATTCTGCCTTGTTCGGGCAGAGCGGCCTGTTCACTGAACTCTCCTGCACACTCCCCAGTAAGAGATAGAACTGCGTGTGTTTCTGCACACTGTTAGTTCTTCCAAGGGAAGTTCTTCCCAGTGCTTCTCAGCTCCAGTGAGAAGCTTGTACTTGCTGTGCAACCAGATTCCTAAGCAGCTCCTTGCAAGCCACTATCGCACAGAGCCTTCTGGCTGCATCCAAGCAAGAGCTATCGCTGGCTGCTCCACTCTGGGTTTCCATGCATATGTGAGGTGAGCTAGTCACTGAAGAGTTAGGAGAGAGTGTGTTTCTGGAGAATGTGACTTCTGCAAAGGGAACTTACAGCCAGTGCTTCTCAGCTCTAGGGCAGAGTGTGTGGCTACTGTAGAAAGTGTTCTCTAAGCCACCGTTTCTCTGCAGGGAGCACAAACACCTATCAGACAAGCTGAAATCGAGCAGCTTCCACAGGGCACTCTGCTGCCTGGTTCCCAGAATGTGCGCTCCAGATGAATCTTCACAGCTACAGCTGAGTGGGTTTCTGGCCTAGGTTATTTCTTCAAATGGAACTTATGCCGAGTTCATCTCAGCTCTACTCCCACGTTTCTAGTAGACTCAGAAGAATCTGCTTGGGAACTACGCATCTGCATTCTGCCTTGTTCGGGCAGAGCGGCCTGTTCACTGAACTTTCCTGCCCACTCCCCAGTAAGAGTAGAACTGCGTGTGTTTCTGCACACTGTTAGTTCTTCAAAGGGAAGTTCTTCCCAGTGCTTCTCAGCTCCAGTGAGAAGCTTGTACTTGCTGTGCAACCAGATTCCTAAGCAGCTCCTTGCCAGCCACTATCGCACAGAGCCTTCTGGCAGCATCCAAGCAAGAGCTATCCCCGGCTGCCACACTCTGGGTTTCCATGCATATGTGAGGTGAGCTAGTAACTGAAGAGTTAGGAGAGAGTGTGTTTCTGGAGAATGTTACTTCTGCAAAGGGAACTTACAGCCAGTGCTTCTCAGCTCTAGGGCAGAGTGTGTGGCTGCTGTAGAAAGAGTTCTCTGAGCCACTGTTTTTCTGCAGGGAAGACAAACACCTATCAGACAAGCTGAAATCGAGCAGCTTCCACAGGGCACTCTGCTGCCTGGTTCCCAGAATGTGCGCTCCAGATGAATCTTAACAGCTACAGCTGAGTGGGTTTCTGGCCTAGGTTATTTCTTCAAATGGAACTTATGCCGAGTTCATCTCAGCTCTACTCCAACGTTTCTAGTAGACTCAGAAGAATCTGCTTGGGAACTACGCATCTGCATTCTGCCTTGTTCGGGCAGAGCGGTCTGTTCAATGAACTCTCCTGCACACTCCCCAGTAATAGATAGAACTGCGTGTGTTTCTGCACACTGTTAGTTCTTCAAAGGGAAGTTCTTCCCAGTGCTTCTCAGCTCCAGTGAGAAGCTTGTACTTGCTGTGCAACCAGATTCCTAAGCAGCTCCTTGCAAGCCACTATCGCACAGAGCCTTCTGGCAGCATCCAAGCAAGAGCTATCGCCGGCTGCTCCACTCTGGGTTTCCATGCATATGTGAGGTGAGCTAGTCACTGAAGAGTTAGGAGAGAGTGTCTTTCTGAAGAATGTGACTTCTGCAAAGGGAACTTACAGCCAGTGCTTCTCAGCTCTAGGGCAGAGTGTGTGGCTGCTGTAGAAAGAGTTCTCTAAGCCACTGTTTCTCTGCAGGGAAGACAAACACCTATCAGACAAGCTGAAATCGAGCAGCTTTCACAGGGCACTCTGCTGCCTGGTTCCCAGAATGTGCGCTCCAGATGAATCTTCACAGCTACAGCTGAGTGGGTTTCTGGCCTAGGTTATTTCTTCAAATGGAACTTATGCCGAGTTCATCTCAGCTCTACTCCCACGTTTCTAGTAGACTCAGAAGAATCTGCTTGGGAACTACGCATCTGCATTCTGCCTTTTTCGGGCAGAGCGGCCTGTTCACTGAACTCTCCTGCACACTCCCCAGTAAGAGATAGAACTGCGTGTGTTTCTGCACACTGTTAGTTCTTCCAAGGGAAGTTCTTCCCAGTGCTTCTCAGCTCCAGTGAGAAGCTTGTACTTGCTGTGCAACCAGATTCCTAAGCAGCTCCTTGCAAGCCACTATCGCACAGAGCCTTCTGGCAGCATCCAAGCAAGAGCTATCGCTGGCTGCTCCACTCTGGGTTTCCATGCATATGTGAGGTGAGCTAGTCACTGAAGAGTTAGGAGAGAGTGTGTTTCTGGAGAATGTGACTTCTGCAAAGGGAACTTACAGCCAGTGCTTCTCAGCTCTAGGGCAGAGTGTGTGGCTGCTGTAGAAAGAGTTCTCTAAGCCACCGTTTCTCTACAGGGAGCACAAACACCTATCAGACAAGCTGAAATCGAGCAGCTTCCACAGGGCACTCTGCTGCCTGGTTCCCAGAATGTGCGCTCCAGATGAATCTTCACAGCTACAGCTGAGTGGGTTTCTGGCCTAGGTTATTTCTTCAAATGGAACTTATGCCGAGTTCATCTCAGCTCTACTCCCACGTTTCTAGTAGACTCAGAAGAATCTGCTTGGGAACTACGCATCTGCATTCTGCCTTGTTCGGGCAGAGCGGCCTGTTCACTGAACTCTCCTGCACACTCCCCAGTAAGAGATAGAACTGCGTGTGTTTCTGCACACTGTTAGTTCTTCAAAGGGAAGTTCTTCCCAGTGCTTCTCAGCTCTAGTGAGAAGCTTGTACTTGCTGTGCAACCAGATTCCTAAGCAGCTCCTTGCCAGCCACTATCGCACAGAGCCTTCTGGCAGCATCCAAGCAAGAGCTATCGCCGGCTGCTCCACTCTGGGTTTCCATGCATATGTGAGGTGAGCTAGTCACTGAAGAGTTAGGAGAGAGTGTGTTTCTGGAGAATGTGACTTCTGCAAAGGGAACTTACAGCCAGTGCTTCTCAGCTCTAGGGCAGAGTGTGTGGCTGCTGTAGAAAGAGTTCTCTAAGCCATTGTTTCTCTGCAGGGAAGACAAACACCTGTCAGACAAGCTGAACTCGAGCAGCTTTCACAGGGCACTCTGCTGCCTGGTTCCCAGAATGTGCGCTCCAGATGAATCTTCACAGCTACAGCTGAGTGGGTTTCTGGCCTAGGTTATTTCTTCAAATGGAACTTATGCCGAGTTCATCTCAGCTCTACTCCCACGTTTCTAGTAGACTCAGAAGAATCTGCTTGGGAACTACGCATCTGCATTCTGCCTTGTTCGGGCAGAGCGGCCTGTTCACTGAACTCTCCTGCACACTCCCCAGTAAGAGATAGAACTGCGTGTGTTTCTGCACACTGTTAGTTCTTCAAAGGTAAGTTCTTCCCAGTGCTTCTCAGCTCCAGTGAGAAGCTTGTACTTGCTGTGCAACCAGATTCCTAAGCAGCTCCTTGCCAGCCACTATCGCACAGAGCCTTCTGGCAGCATCCAAGCAAGAGCTATCGCCGGCTGCCCCACTCTGTGTTTCCATGCATATGTGAGGTGAGCTAGTAACTGAAGAGTTAGGAGAGAGTGTGTTTCTGGAGAATGTTACTTCTGCAAAGGGAACTTACAGCCAGTGCTTCTCAGCTCTAGGGCAGAGTGTGTGGCTGCTGTAGAAAGAGTTCTCTGAGCCACTGTTTTTCTGCAGGGAAGACAAACACCTATCAGACAAGCTGAAATAGAGCAGCTTCCACAGTGCACTCTGCTGCCTGGTTCCCAGAATGTGCGCTCCAGATGAATCTTCACAGCTACAGCTGAGTGGGTTTCTGGCCTAGGTTATTTCTTCAAATGGAACTTATGCCGAGTTCATCTCAGCTCTACTCCCACGTTTCTAGTAGACTCAGAAGAATCTGCTTGGGAACTACGCATCTGCATTCTGCCTTTTTCGGGCAGAGCGGCCTGTTCACTGAACTCTCCTGCACACTCCCCAGTAAGAGATAGAACTGCGTGTGTTTCTGCACACTATTAGTTCTTCCAAGGGAAGTTCTTCCCAGTGCTTCTCAGCTCCAGTGAGAAGCTTGTACTTGCTGTGCAACCAGATTCCTAAGCAGCTCCTTGCAAGCCACTATCGCACAGAGCCTTCTGGCAGCATCCAAGCAAGAGCTATCGCCGGCTGCCACACTCTGGGTTTCCATGCATATGTGAGGTGAGCTAGTCACTGAAGAGTTAGGAGAGAGTGTGTTTCTGGAGAATGTGACTTCTGCAAAGGGAACTTACAGCCAGTGCTTCTCAGCTCTAGGGCAGAGTGTGTGGCTGCTGTAGAAAGAGTTCTCTAAGCCACCGTTTCTCTGCAGGGAGCACAAACACCTATCAGACAAGCTGAAATCGAGCAGCTTCCACAGGGCACTCTGCTGCCTGGTTCCCAGAATGTGCGCTCCAGATGAATCTTCACAGCTACAGCTGAGTGGGTTTCTGGCCTAGGTTATTTCTTCAAATGGAACTTATGCCGAGTTCATCTCAGCTCTACTCCCACGTTTCTAGTAGACTCAGAAGAATCTGCTTGGGAACTACGCATCTGCATTCTGCCTTGTTCGGGCAGAGCGGCCTGTTCACTGAACTCTCCTGCACACTCCCCAGTAAGAGATAGAACTGCGTGTGTTTCTGCACACTGTTAGTTCTTCAAAGGGAAGTTCTTCCCAGTGCTTCTCAGCTCTAGTGAGAAGCTTGTACTTGCTGTGCAACCAGATTCCTAAGCAGCTCCTTGCCAGCCACTATCGCACAGAGCCTTCTGGCAGCATCCAAGCAAGAGCTATCGCCGGCTGCTCCACTCTGGGTTTCCATGCATATGTGAGGTGAGCTAGTCACTGAAGAGTTAGGAGAGAGTGTGTTTCTGGAGAATGTGACTTCTGCAAAGGGAACTTACAGCCAGTGCTTCTCAGCTCTAGGGCAGAGTGTGTGGCTGCTGTAGAAAGAGTTCCCTAAGCCATTGTTTCTCTGCAGGTAAGACAAACACCTATCAGACAAGCTGAACTCGAGCAGCTTTCACAGGGCACTCTGCTGCCTGGTTCCCAGAATGTGCGCTCCAGATGAATCTTCACAGCTACAGCTGAGTGGGTTTCTGGCCTAGGTTATTTCTTCAAATGGAACTTATGCCGAGTTCATCTCAGCTCTACTCCCACGTTTCTAGTAGACTCAGAAGAATCTGCTTGGGAACTACGCATCTGCATTCTGCCTTGTTCGGGCAGAGCGGCCTGTTCACTGAACTCTCCTGCACACTCCCCAGTAAGAGATAGAACTGCGTGTGTTTCTGCACACTGTTAGTTCTTCAAAGGTAAGTTCTTCCCAGTGCTTCTCAGCTCCAGTGAGAAGCTTGTACTTGCTGTGCAACCAGATTCCTAAGCAGCTCCTTGCCAGCCACTATCGCACAGAGCCTTCTGGCAGCATCCAAGCAAGAGCTATCGCCGGCTGCTCCACTCTGGGTTTCCATGCATATGTGAGGTGAGCTAGTCACTGAAGAGTTAGGAGAGAGTGTGTTTCTGGAGAATGTGACTTCTGCAAAGGGAACTTACAGCCAGTGCTTCTCAGCTCTAGGGCAGAGTGTGTGGCTGCTGTAGAAAGAGTTCTATAAGCCACCGATTCTCTGCAGGGAGCACAAACACCTATCAGACAAGCTGAAATCGAGCAGCTTCCACAGGGCACTCTGCTGCCTGGTTCCCAGAATGTGCGCTCCAGATGAATCTTAACAGCTACAGCTGAGTGGGTTTCTGGCCTAGGTTATTTCTTCCAATGGAACTTATGCCGAGTTCATCTCAGCTCTACTCCCACGTTTCTAGTAGACTCAGAAGAATCTGCTTGGGAACTACGCATCTGCATTCTGCCTTGTTCGGGCAGAGCGGCCTGTTCACTGAACTCTCCTGCCCACTCTCCAGTAAGAGATAGAACTGCGTGTATTTCTGCACACTGTTAGTTCTTCCAAGGGAAGTTCTTCCCAGTGCTTCTCAGCTCCAGTGAGAAGCTTGTACTTGCTGTGCAACCAGATTCCTAAGGAGCTCCTTGCCAGCCACTATCGCACAGAGCCTTCTGGCAGCATCCAAGCAAGAGCTATCGCCGGCTGCCCCACTCTGGGTTTCCATGCATATGTGAGGTGAGCTAGTATCTGAAGAGTTAGGAGAGAGTGTGTTTCTGGAGAATGTTACTTCTGCAAAGGGAACTTACAGCCAGTGCTTCTCAGCTCTAGGGCAGAGTGTGTGGCTGCTGTAGAAAGAGTTCTCTAAGCCACTGTTTCTCTGCAGGCAAGACAAACACCTATCAGACAAGCTGAAATCGAGCAGCTTCCACAGGGCACTCTGCTGCCTGGTTCCCAGAATGTGCGCTCCAGATGAATCTTCACAGCTACAGCTGAGTGGGTTTCTGGCCTAGGTTATTTCTTCAAATGGAACTTATGCCGAGTTCATCTCAGCTCTACTCCAACGTTTCTAGTAGACTCAGAAGAATCTGCTTGGGAACTACGCATCTGCATGCTGCCTTTTTCGGGCAGAGTGGCCTGTTCACTGAACTCTCCTGCACACTCCCCAGTAAGAGATAGAACTGCGTGTGTTTCTGCACACTGTTAGTTCTTCCAAGGGAAGTTCTTCCCAGTGCTTCTCAGCTCCAGTGAGAAGCTTGTACTTGCTGTGCAACCAGATTCCTAAGCAGCTCCTTGCAAGCCTCTATCGCACAGAGCCTTCTGGCAGCATCCAAGCAAGAGCTATCGCTGGCTGCTCCACTCTGGGTTTCCATGCATATGTGAGGTGAGCTAGTCACTGAAGAGTTAGGAGAGAGTGTGTTTCTGGAGAATGTGACTTCTGCAAAGGGAACTTACAGCCAGTGCTTCTCAGCTCTAGGGCAGAGTGTGTGGCTGCTGTAGAAAGAGTTCTCTAAGCCATTGTTTCTCTGCAGGGAAGACAAACACCTATCAGACAAGCTGAACTCGAGCAGCTTTCACAGGGCACTCTGCTGCCTGGTTCCCAGAATGTGCGCTCCAGATGAATCTTCACAGCTACAGCTGAGTGGGTTTCTGGCCTAGGTTATTTCTTCAAATGGAACTTATGCCGAGTTCATCTCAGCTCTACTCCCACGTTTCTAGTAGACTCAGAAGAATCTGCTTGGGAACTACGCATCTGCATTCTGCCTTGTTCGGGCAGAGCGGCCTGTTCACTGAACTCTCCTGCACACTCCCCAGTAAGAGATAGAACTGCGTGTGTTTCTGCACACTGTTAGTTCTTCAAAGGGAAGTTCTTCCCAGTGCTTCTCAGCTCCAGTGAGAAGCTTGTACTTGCTGTGCAACCAGATTCCTAAGCAGCTCCTTGCCAGCCACTATCGCACAGAGCCTTCTGGCAGCATCCAAGCAAGAGCTATCGCCGGCTGCTCCACTCTGGGTTTCCATGCATATGTGAGGTGAGCTAGTCACTGAAGAGTTAGGAGAGAGTGTGTTTCTGGAGAATGTGACTTCTGCAAAGGGAACTTACAGCCAGTGCTTCTCAGCTCTAGGGCAGAGTGTGTGGCTGCTGTAGAAAGAGTTCTATAAGCCACCGATTCTCTGCAGGGAGCACAAACACCTATCAGACAAGCTGAAATCGAGCAGCTTCCACAGGGCACTCTGCTGCCTGGTTCCCAGAATGTGCGCTCCAGATGAATCTTAACAGCTACAGCTGAGTGGGTTTCTGGCCTAGGTTATTTCTTCCAATGGAACTTATGCCGAGTTCATCTCAGCTCTACTCCCACGTTTCTAGTAGACTCAGAAGAATCTGCTTGGGAACTACGCATCTGCATTCTGCCTTGTTCGGGCAGAGCGGCCTGTTCACTGAACTCTCCTGCCCACTCTCCAGTAAGAGATAGAACTGCGTGTATTTCTGCACACTGTTAGTTCTTCCAAGGGAAGTTCTTCCCAGTGCTTCTCAGCTCCAGTGAGAAGCTTGTACTTGCTGTGCAACCAGATTCCTAAGGAGCTCCTTGCCAGCCACTATCGCACAGAGCCTTCTGGCAGCATCCAAGCAAGAGCTATCGCCGGCTGCCCCACTCTGGGTTTCCATGCATATGTGAGGTGAGCTAGTATCTGAAGAGTTAGGAGAGAGTGTGTTTCTGGAGAATGTTACTTCTGCAAAGGGAACTTACAGCCAGTGCTTCTCAGCTCTAGGGCAGAGTGTGTGGCTGCTGTAGAAAGAGTTCTCTAAGCCACTGTTTCTCTGCAGGCAAGACAAACACCTATCAGACAAGCTGAAATCGAGCAGCTTCCACAGGGCACTCTGCTGCCTGGTTCCCAGAATGTGCGCTCCAGATGAATCTTCACAGCTACAGCTGAGTGGGTTTCTGGCCTAGGTTATTTCTTCAAATGGAACTTATGCCGAGTTCATCTCAGCTCTACTCCAACGTTTCTAGTAGACTCAGAAGAATCTGCTTGGGAACTACGCATCTGCATTCTGCCTTGTTCGGGCAGAGCGACCTGTTCACTGAACTCTCCTGCACACTCCCCAGTAAGAGATAGAACTGCGTGTGTTTCTGCACACTGTTAGTTCTTCAAAGGGAAGTTCTTCCCAGTGCTTCTCAGCTCCAGTGAGAAGCTTGTACTTGCTGTGCAACCAGATTCCTAAGCAGCTCCTTGCAAGCCACTATCGCACAGAGCCTTCTGGCAGCATCCAAGCAAGAGCTATCGCCGGCTGCTCCACTCTGGGTTTCCATGCATATGTGAGGTGAGCTAGTCACTGAAGAGTTAGGAGAGAGTGTGTTTCTGGAGAATGTGACTTCTGCAAAGGGAACTTACAGCCAGTGCTTCTCAGCTCTAGGGCAGAGTGTGTGGCTGCTGTAGAAAGAGTTCTCTAAGCCACTGTTTCTCTGCAGGGAAGACAAACACCTATCAGACAAGCTGAAATCGAGCAGCTTTCACAGGGCACTCTGCTGCCTGGTTCCCAGAATGTGCGCTCCAGATGAATCTTCACAGCTACAGCTGAGTGGGTTTCTGGCCTAGGTTATTTCTTCAAATGGAACTTATGCCGAGTTCATCTCAGCTCTACTCCCACGTTTCTAGTAGACTCAGAAGAATCTGCTTGGGAACTACGCATCTGCATTCTGCCTTGTTCGGGCAGAGCGGCCTGTTCACTGAACTCTCCTGCACACTCCCCAGTAAGAGATAGAACTGCGTGTGTTTCTGCACACTGTTAGTTCTTCCAAGGGAAGTTCTTCCCAGTGCTTCTCAGCTCCAGTGAGAAGCTTGTACTTGCTGTGCAACCAGATTCCTAAGCAGCTCCTTGCAAGCCACTATCGCACAGAGCCTTCTGGCAGCATCCAAGCAAGAGCTATCGCTGGCTGCTCCACTCTGGGTTTCCATGCATATGTGAGGTGAGCTAGTCACTGAAGAGTTAGGAGAGAGTGTGTTTCTGGAGAATGTGACTTCTGCAAAGGGAACTTACAGCCAGTGCTTCTCAGCTCTAGGGCAGAGTGTGTGGCTGCTGTAGAAAGAGTTCTCTAAGCCACCGTTTCTCTGCAGGGAGCACAAACACCTATCAGACAAGCTGAAATCGAGCAGCTTCCACAGGGCACTCTGCTGCCTGGTTCCCAGAATGTGCGCTCCAGATGAATCTTCACAGCTACAGCTGAGTGGGTTTCTGGCCTAGGTTATTTCTTCAAATGGAACTTATGCCGAGTTCATCTCAGCTCTACTCCCACGTTTCTAGTAGACTCAGAAGAATCTGCTTGGGAACTACGCATCTGCATTCTGCCTTGTTCGGGCAGAGCGGCCTGTTCACTGAACTCTCCTGCCCACTCCCCAGTAAGAGATAGAACTGCGTGTGTTTCTGCACACTGTTAGTTCTTCAAAGGGAAGTTCTTCCCAGTGCTTCTCAGCTCCAGTGAGAAGCTTGTACTTGCTGTGCAACCAGATTCCTAAGCAGCTCCTTGCCAGCCACTATCGCACAGAGCCTTCTGGCAGCATCCAAGCAAGAGCTATCGCCGGCTGCCACACTCTGGGTTTCCATGCATATGTGAGGTGAGCTAGTAACTGAAGAGTTAGGAGAGAGTGTGTTTCTGGAGAATGTGACTTCTGCAAAGGGAACTTACAGCCAGTGCTTCTCAGCTCTAGGGCAGAGTGTGTGGCTGCTGTAGAAAGAGTTCTCTAAGCCACTGTTTCTCTGCAGGGAGCACAAACACCTATCAGACAAGCTGAAATCGAGCAGCTTCCACAGGGCACTCTGCTGCCTGGTTCCCAGAATGTGCGCTCCAGATGAATCTTCACAGCTACAGCTGAGTGGGTTTCTGGCCTAAGTTATTTCTTCTAATGGAACTTATGCCGAGTTCATCTCAGCTCTACTCCCACGTTTCTAGTAGACTCAGAAGAATCTGCTTGGGAACTACACATCTGCATTCTGCCTTGTTCGGGCAGAGCGGCCTGTTCACTGAACTCTCCTGCCCACTCCCCAGTAAGAGTAGAACTGCGTGTGTTTCTGCACACTGTTAGTTCTTCAAAGGGAAGTTCTTCCCAGTGCTTCTCAGCTCCAGTGAGAAGCTTGTACTTGCTGTGCAACCAGATTCCTAAGCAGCTCCTTGCCAGCCACTATCGCACAGAGCCTTCTGGCAGCATCCAAGCAAGAGCTATCCCCGGCTGCCACACTCTGGGTTTCCATGCATATGTGAGGTGAGCTAGTCACTGAAGAGTTAGGAGAGAGTGTGTTTCTGGAGAATGTGACTTCTGCAAAGGGAACTTACAGCCAGTGCTTCTCAGCTCTAGGGCAGAGTGTGTGGCTGCTGTAGAAAGAGTTCTCTAAGCCACCGTTTCTCTGCAGGGAGCACAAACACCTATCAGACAAGCTGAAATCGAGCAGCTTCCACAGGGCACTCTGCTGCCTGGTTCCCAGAATGTGCGCTCCAGATGAATCTTCACAGCTACAGCTGAGTGGGTTTCTGGCCTAGGTTATTTCTTCAAATGGAACTTATGCCGAGTTCATCTCAGCTCTACTCCCACGTTTCTAGTAGACTCAGAAGAATCTGCTTGGGAACTACGCATCTGCATTCTGCCTTGTTCGGGCAGAGCGGCCTGTTCACTGAACTCTCCTGCACACTCCCCAGTAAGAGTAGAACTGCGTGTGTTTCTGCACACTGTTAGTTCTTCCAAGGGAAGTTCTTCCCAGTGCTTCTCAGCTCCAGTGAGAAGCTTGTACTTGCTGTGCAACCAGATTCCTAAGCAGCTCCTTGCCAGCCACTATCGCACAGAGCCTTCTGGCAGCATCCAAGCAAGAGCTATCGCCGGCTGCTCCACTCTGGGTTTCCATGCATATGTGAGGTGAGCTAGTCACTGAAGAGTTAGGAGAGAGTGTGTTTCTGGAGAATGTGACTTCTGCAAAGGGAACTTACAGCCAGTGCTTCTCAGCTCTAGGGCAGAGTGTGTGGCTGCTGTAGAAAGAGTTCTCTAAGCCATTGTTTCTCTGCAGGGAAGACAAACACCTGTCAGACAAGCTGAACTCGAGCAGCTTTCACAGGGCACTCTGCTGCCTGGTTCCCAGAATGTGCGCTCCAGATGAATCTTCACAGCTACAGCTGAGTGGGTTTCTGGCCTAGGTTATTTCTTCAAATGGAACTTATGCCGAGTTCATCTCAGCTCTACTCCCACGTTTCTAGTAGACTCAGAAGAATCTGCTTGGGAACTACGCATCTGCATTCTGCCTTGTTCGGGCAGAGCGGCCTGTTCACTGAACTCTCCTGCACACTCCCCAGTAAGAGATAGAACTGCGTGTGTTTCTACACACTGTTAGTTCTTCAAAGGGAAGTTCTTCCCAGTGCTTCTCAGCTCCAGTGAGAAGCTTGTACTTGCTGTGCAACCAGATTCCTAAGCAGCTCCTTGCCAGCCACTATCGCACAGAGCCTTCTGGCAGCATCCAAGCAAGAGCTATCGCCGGCTGCCCCACTCTGTGTTTCCATGCATATGTGAGGTGAGCTAGTAACTGAAGAGTTAGGAGAGAGTGTGTTTCTGGAGAATGTTACTTCTGCAAATGGAACTTACAGCCAGTGCTTCTCAGCTCTAGGGCAGAGTGTGTGGCTGCTGTAGAAAGAGTTCTCTGAGCCACTGTTTTTCTGCAGGGAAGACAAACACCTATCAGACAAGCTGAAATAGAGCAGCTTCCACAGGGCACTCTGCTGCCTGGTTCCCAGAATGTGCGCTCCAGATGAATCTTCACAGCTACAGCTGAGTGGGTTTCTGGCCTAGGTTATTTCTTCAAATGGAACTTATGCCGAGTTCATCTCAGCTCTACTCCCACGTTTCTAGTAGACTCAGAAGAATCTGCTTGGGAACTACACATCTGCATTCTGCCTTTTTCGGGCAGAGCGGCCTGTTCACTGAACTCTCCTGCACACTCCCCAGTAAGAGATAGAACTGCGTGTGTTTCTGCACACTATTAGTTCTTCCAAGGGAAGTTCTTCCCAGTGCTTCTCAGCTCCAGTGAGAAGCTTGTACTTGCTGTGCAACCAGATTCCTAAGCAGCTCCTTGCAAGCCACTATCGCACAGAGCCTTCTGGCAGCATCCAAGCAAGAGCTATCGCTGGCTGCTCCACTCTGGGTTTCCATGCATATGTGAGGTGAGCTAGTCACTGAAGAGTTAGGAGAGAGTGTGTTTCTGGAGAATGTGACTTCTGCAAAGGGAACTTACAGCCAGTGCTTCTCAGCTCTAGGGCAGAGTGTGTGGCTGCTGTAGAAAGAGTTCTCTAAGCCACCGTTTCTCTGCAGGGAGCACAAACACCTATCAGACAAGCTGAAATCGAGCAGCTTCCACAGGGCACTCTGCTGCCTGGTTCCCAGAATGTGCGCTCCAGATGAATCTTCACAGCTACAGCTGAGTGGGTTTCGGGCCTAGGTTATTTCTTCAAATGGAACTTATGCCGAGTTCATCTCAGCTCTACTCCCACGTTTCTAGTAGACTCAGAAGAATCTGCTTGGGAACTACGCATCTGCATTCTGCCTTGTTCGGGCAGAGCGGCCTGTTCACTGAACTCTCCTGCACACTCCCCAGTAAGAGATAGAACTGCGTGTGTTTCTGCACACTGTTAGTTCTTCCAAGGGAAGTTCTTCCCAGTGCTTCTCAGCTCCAGTGAGAAGCTTGTACTTGCTGTGAAACCAGATTCCTAAGCAGCTCCTTGCCAGCCACTATCGCACAGAGCCTTCTGGCAGCATCCAAGCAAGAGCTATCGCCGGCTGCTCCACTCTGGGTTTCCATGCATATGTGAGGTGAGCTAGTCACTGAAGAGTTAGGAGAGAGTGTGTTTCTGGAGAATGTTACTTCTGCAAAGGGAACTTACAGCCAGTGCTTCTCAGCTCTAGGGCAGAGTGTGTGGCTGCTGTAGAAAGAGTTCTCTGAGCCACTGTTTTTCTGCAGGGAAGACAAACACCTATCAGACAAGCTGAAATAGAGCAGCTTCCACAGGGCACTCTGCTGCCTGGTTCCCAGAATGTGCGCTCCAGATGAATCTTAACAGCTACAGCTGAGTGGGTTTCTGGCCTAGGTTATTTCTTCAAATGGAACTTATGCCGAGTTCATCTCAGCTCTACTCCAACGTTTCTAGTAGACTCAGAAGAATCTGCTTGGGAACTACGCATCTGCATTCTGCCTTGTTCGGGCAGAGCGACCTGTTCACTGAACTCTCCTGCACACTCCCCAGTAAGAGATAGAACTGCGTGTGTTTCTGCACACTGTTAGTTCTTCCAAGGGAAGTTCTTCCCAGTGCTTCTCAGCTCCAGTGAGAAGCTTGTACTTGCTGTGCAACCAGATTCCTAAGCAGCTCCTTGCCAGCCACTATCGCACAGAGCCTTCTGGCAGCATCCAAGCAAGAGCTATCGCCGGCTGCTCCACTCTGGGTTTCCATGCATATGTGAGGTGAGCTAGTCACTGAAGAGTTAGGAGAGAGTGTGTTTCTGGAGAATGTGACTTCTGCAAAGGGAACTTACAGCCAGTGCTTCTCAGCTCTAGGGCAGAGTGTGTGGCTGCTGTAGAAAGAGTTCTCTAAGCCATTGTTTCTCTGCAGGGAAGACAAACACCTGTCAGACAAGCTGAACTCGAGCAGCTTTCACAGGGCACTCTGCTGCCTGGTTCCCAGAATGTGCGCTCCAGATGAATCTTCACAGCTACAGCTGAGTGGGTTTCTGGCCTAGGTTATTTCTTCAAATGGAACTTATGCCGAGTTCATCTCAGCTCTACTCCCACGTTTCTAGTAGACTCAGAAGAATCTGCTTGGGAACTACGCATCTGCATTCTGCCTTGTTCGGGCAGAGCGGCCTGTTCACTGAACTCTCCTGCACACTCCCCAGTAAGAGATAGAACTGCGTGTGTTTCTACACACTGTTAGTTCTTCAAAGGGAAGTTCTTCCCAGTGCTTCTCAGCTCCAGTGAGAAGCTTGTACTTGCTGTGCAACCAGATTCCTAAGCAGCTCCTTGCCAGCCACTATCGCACAGAGCCTTCTGGCAGCATCCAAGCAAGAGCTATCGCCGGCTGCCCCACTCTGTGTTTCCATGCATATGTGAGGTGAGCTAGTAACTGAAGAGTTAGGAGAGAGTGTGTTTCTGGAGAATGTTACTTCTGCAAATGGAACTTACAGCCAGTGCTTCTCAGCTCTAGGGCAGAGTGTGTGGCTGCTGTAGAAAGAGTTCTCTGAGCCACTGTTTTTCTGCAGGGAAGACAAACACCTATCAGACAAGCTGAAATAGAGCAGCTTCCACAGGGCACTCTGCTGCCTGGTTCCCAGAATGTGCGCTCCAGATGAATCTTCACAGCTACAGCTGAGTGGGTTTCTGGCCTAGGTTATTTCTTCAAATGGAACTTATGCCGAGTTCATCTCAGCTCTACTCCCACGTTTCTAGTAGACTCAGAAGAATCTGCTTGGGAACTACACATCTGCATTCTGCCTTTTTCGGGCAGAGCGGCCTGTTCACTGAACTCTCCTGCACACTCCCCAGTAAGAGATAGAACTGCGTGTGTTTCTGCACACTATTAGTTCTTCCAAGGGAAGTTCTTCCCAGTGCTTCTCAGCTCCAGTGAGAAGCTTGTACTTGCTGTGCAACCAGATTCCTAAGCAGCTCCTTGCAAGCCACTATCGCACAGAGCCTTCTGGCAGCATCCAAGCAAGAGCTATCGCTGGCTGCTCCACTCTGGGTTTCCATGCATATGTGAGGTGAGCTAGTCACTGAAGAGTTAGGAGAGAGTGTGTTTCTGGAGAATGTGACTTCTGCAAAGGGAACTTACAGCCAGTGCTTCTCAGCTCTAGGGCAGAGTGTGTGGCTGCTGTAGAAAGAGTTCTCTAAGCCACCGTTTCTCTGCAGGGAGCACAAACACCTATCAGACAAGCTGAAATCGAGCAGCTTCCACAGGGCACTCTGCTGCCTGGTTCCCAGAATGTGCGCTCCAGATGAATCTTCACAGCTACAGCTGAGTGGGTTTCGGGCCTAGGTTATTTCTTCAAATGGAACTTATGCCGAGTTCATCTCAGCTCTACTCCCACGTTTCTAGTAGACTCAGAAGAATCTGCTTGGGAACTACGCATCTGCATTCTGCCTTGTTCGGGCAGAGCGGCCTGTTCACTGAACTCTCCTGCACACTCCCCAGTAAGAGATAGAACTGCGTGTGTTTCTGCACACTGTTAGTTCTTCCAAGGGAAGTTCTTCCCAGTGCTTCTCAGCTCCAGTGAGAAGCTTGTACTTGCTGTGAAACCAGATTCCTAAGCAGCTCCTTGCCAGCCACTATCGCACAGAGCCTTCTGGCAGCATCCAAGCAAGAGCTATCGCCGGCTGCTCCACTCTGGGTTTCCATGCATATGTGAGGTGAGCTAGTCACTGAAGAGTTAGGAGAGAGTGTGTTTCTGGAGAATGTTACTTCTGCAAAGGGAACTTACAGCCAGTGCTTCTCAGCTCTAGGGCAGAGTGTGTGGCTGCTGTAGAAAGAGTTCTCTGAGCCACTGTTTTTCTGCAGGGAAGACAAACACCTATCAGACAAGCTGAAATAGAGCAGCTTCCACAGGGCACTCTGCTGCCTGGTTCCCAGAATGTGCGCTCCAGATGAATCTTAACAGCTACAGCTGAGTGGGTTTCTGGCCTAGGTTATTTCTTCAAATGGAACTTATGCCGAGTTCATCTCAGCTCTACTCCAACGTTTCTAGTAGACTCAGAAGAATCTGCTTGGGAACTACGCATCTGCATTCTGCCTTGTTCGGGCAGAGCGACCTGTTCACTGAACTCTCCTGCACACTCCCCAGTAAGAGATAGAACTGCGTGTGTTTCTGCACACTGTTAGTTCTTCCAAGGGAAGTTCTTCCCAGTGCTTCTCAGCTCCAGTGAGAAGCTTGTACTTGCTGTGCAACCAGATTCCTAAGCAGCTCCTTGCAAGCCACTATCGCACAGAGCCTTCTGGCAGCATCCAAGCAAGAGCTATCGCCGGCTGCTCCACTCTGGGTTTCCATGCATATGTGAGGTGAGCTAGTCACTGAAGAGTTAGGAGAGAGTGTGTTTCTGGAGAATGTGACTTCTGCAAAGGGAACTTATAGCCAGTGCTTCTCAGCTCTAGGGCAGAGTGTGTGGCTGCTGTAGAAAGAGTTCTCTAAGCCACTGTTTCTCTGCAGGGAAGACAAACACCTATCAGACAAGCTGAAATCGAGCAGCTTTCACAGGGCACTCTGCTGCCTGGTTCCCAGAATGTGCGCTCCAGATGAATCTTCACAGCTACAGCTGAGTGGGTTTCGGGCCTAGGTTATTTCTTCAAATGGAACTTATGCCGAGTTCATCTCAGCTCTACTCCAACGTTTCTAGTAGACTCAGAAGAATCTGCTTGGGAACTACGCATCTGCATTCTGCCTTGTTCGGGCAGAGCGGCCTGTTCACTGAACTCTCCTGCACACTCCCCAGTAAGAGATAGAACTGCGTGTGTTTCTGCACACTGTTAGTTCTTCAAAGGGAAGTTCATCCCAGTGCTTCTCAGCTCCAGTGAGAAGCTTGTACTTGCTGTGCAACCAGATTCCTAAGCAGCTCCTTGCCAGCCACTATCGCACAGAGCCTTCTGGCAGCATCCAAGCAAGAGCTATCGCCGGCTGCCCCACTCTGGGTTTCCATGCATATGTGAGGTGAGCTAGTAACTGAAGAGTTAGGAGAGAGTGTGTTTCTGGAGAATGTGACTTCTGCAAAGGGAACTTACAGCCAGTGCTTCTCAGCTCTAGGGCAGAGTGTGTGGCTGCTGTAGAAAGAGTTCTCTAAGCCACTGTTTCTCTGCAGGGAAGACAAACACCTATCAGACAAGCTGAAATCGAGCAGCTTCCACAGGGCACTCTGCTGCCTGGTTCCCAGAATGTGCGCTCCAGATGAATCTTAACAGCTACAGCTGAGTGGGTTTCTGGCCTAGGTTATTTCTTCAAATCGAACTTATGCCGAGTTCATCTCAGCTCTACTCCAACGTTTCTAGTAGACTCTGAAGAATATGCTTGGGAACTACGCATCTGCAATCTGCCTTGTTCGGGCAGAGCGGCCTGTTCACTGAACTCTCCTGCACACTCCCCAGTAAGAGATAGAACTGCGTGTGTTTCTGCACACTGTTAGTTCTTCACAGGGAAGTTCTTCCCAGTCCTTCTCAGCTCCAGTGAGAAGCTTGTACTTGCTGTGCCACTAGATTCCTAAGCAGCTCCTTGCAAGCCACTATCACCCAGAGCCTTCTGGCAGCATCCACGCAAGAGCTATCGCCGCCTGCTCCACTCTGGGTTTCCATGCATATGTGAGGTGAGCTAGTCACTTAAGAGGTAGGAGAGAGTGTGTTTCTGGAGAATGTTACTTCTGCAAAGGGAACTTACAGCCAGTGCTTCTCAGCTCTAGGGCAGAGTGTGTGGCTGCTGTAGAAAGAGTTCTCTAAGCCACTGTTTCTCTGCAGGGAAGACAAACACCTATCAGACAAGCTGAAATCAGCAGCTTCCACAGGGCACTCTGCTGCCTGGTTCCCAGAATGTGCGCTCTGGATGCATCTTAACAGCTACAGCTGAGTGGGTTTCTGGCCTAGGTTATTTCTTCAAATGGAACTTATGCCGAGTTCATCTCAGCTCTACTCCAACGTTTCTAGTAGACTCAGAAGAATCTGCTTGGGAACTACGCATCTGCAATCTGCCTTGTTCGGGCAGAGCGGCCTGTTCACTGAACTCTCCTGCACACTCCCCAGTAAGAGATAGAACTGCGTGTGTTTCTGCACACTGTTAGTTCTTCACAGGGAAGTTCTTCCCAGTCCTTCTCAGCTCCAGTGAGAAGCTTGTACTTGCTGTGCCACTAGATTCCTAAGCAGCTCCTTGCAAGGCACTATCGCCCAGAGCCTTCTGGCAGCATCCACGCAAGATCTATCGCCGCCTGCTCCACTCTGGGTTTCCATGCATATGTGAGGCGAGCTGGTAACTTAAGGGTTAGGAGAGAGTGTGTTTCTGGAGAATGTGACTTCTGCAAAGGGAACTTACAGCCAGTGCTTCTCAGCTCTAGGGCAGAGTGTGTGGCTGCTGTAGAAAGAGTTCTCTAAGCCACTGTTTCTCTGCAGGGAAGACAAACACCTATCAGACAAGCTGAAATCGAGCAGCTTCCACAGGGCACTCTGCTGCCTGGTTCCCAGAATGTGCGCTCCGGATGCATCTTAACAGCTACAGCTGAGTGGGTTTCTGGCCTAGGTTATTTCTTCAAATGGAACTTATGCCGAGTTCATCTCAGCTCTACTCAAACGTTTCTAGTAGACACAGAAGTATATGCTTGGGAACTGCGCATCTGCAATCTGCCTTGTTCGGGCAGAGCGGCCTGTTCACTGAACTCTCCTGCACACTCCCCAGTAAGAGATAGAATTGCGTGTCTTTCTGCACACTCTTAGTTCTTCACAGGGAAGTTCTTCCCAGTCCTTCTCAGCTCCAGTGAGAAGCTTGTACTTGCTGTGCCACTAGATTCCTAAGCAGCTCCTTGCAAGCCACTATCGCCCAGAGCCTTCTGGCAGCATCCACGCAAGAGCTATCGCCGCCTGCTCCACTCTGGGTTTCCATGCATATGTGAGATGAGCTAGTCACTTAAGAGTTAGGAGAGAGTGTGTTTCTGGAGAATGTTACTTCTGCAAAGGGAACTTACAGCCAGTGCTTCTCAGCTCTAGGGCAGAGTGTGTGGCTGCTGTAGAAAGAGTTCTCTAAGCCACTGTTTCTCTGCAGGGAAGACAAACACCTATCAGACAAGCTGAACTCGAGCAGCTTCCACAGGGCACTCTGCTGCCTGGTTCCCAGAATGTGCGCTCCAGATGAATCTTAACAGCTACAGCTGAGTGGGTTTCTGGCCTAGGTTATTTCTTCAAATGGAACTTATGCCGAGTTCATCTCAGCTCTACTCCAACGTTTCTAGTAGACTCAGAAGAATATGCTTGGGAACTACGCATGTGCATTCTGCCTTGTTCGGGCAGAGCGGCCTGTTCACTGAACTCTCCTGCCCACTCCCCAGTAAGAGATAGAACTGCGTGTGTTTCTGCACACTGTTAGTTCTTCACAGGGAAGTTCTTCCCAGTCCTTCTCAGCTCCAGTGAGAAGCTTGTACTTGCTGTGCCACTAGATTCCTAAGCAGCTCCTTGCAAGCCACTATCGCCCAGAGCCTTCTGGCAGCATCCACGCAAGAGCTATCGCCGCCTGCTCCACTCTGGGTTTCCATGCATATGTGAGGTGAGCTAGTCACTTAAGAGTTAGGAGAGAGTGTGTTTCTGGAGAATGTGACTTCTGCAAAGGGAACTTACAGCCAGTGCTTCTCAGCTCTAGGGCAGAGTGTGTGGCTGCTGTAGAAAGAGTTCTCTAAGCCACTGTTTCTCTGCAGGGAAGACAAACACCTATCAGAGAATCTGAAATCCAGCAGCTTCCACAGGGCACTCTGCTGCCTGGTTCCCAGAATGTGCGCTCCAGATGAATCTTAACAGCTACAGCTGAGTGGGTTTCTGGCCTAGGTTATTTCTTCAAATGGAACTTATGCCGAGTTCATCTCAGCTCTACTCCCACGTTTCTAGTAGACTCAGAAGAATCTGCTTGGGAACTACGCATCTGTATTCTGCCTTGTTCGGGCAGAACGGCCTGTTCACTGAACTCTCCTGCACACTCCCCAGTAAGAGATAGAACTGCGTTTGTTTCTGCACACTGTTAGTTCTTCCAAGGGAAGTTCTTCCCAGTGCTTCTCAGCTCCAGTGAGAAGCTTGTACTTGCTGTGCAACCAGATTCCTAAGCAGCTCCTTGCAAGCCACTATCGCACAGAGCCTTCTGGCAGCATCCACGCAAGAGCTATCGCCGCCTGCTCCACTCTGGGTTTCCATGCATATGTGAGGTGAGCTAGTCACTGAAGAGTTAGGAGAGAGTGTGTTTCTGGAGAATGTTACTTCTGCAAAGGGAACTTACAGCCAGAGCTTCTCAGCTCTAGGGCAGAGTGTGTGGCTGCTGTAGAAAGAGTTCTCTAAGCCACTGTTTCTCTGCAGGGAAGACAAACACCTATCAGACAAGCTGAAATCCAGCAGCTTCCACAGGGCACTCTGCTGCCTGGTTCCCAGAATGTGCGCTCCAGATGAATCTTAACAGCTACAGCTAAGTGGGTTTCTGGCCTAGGTTATTTCTTCAAATGGAACTTATGCCGAGTTCATCTCAGCTCTACTCCAACGTTTCCAGTAGACACAGAAGAATATGCTTGGGAACTACGCATCTGCAATCTGCCTTGTTCGGGCAGAGCGGCCTGTTCACTGAACTCTCCTGCACACTCCCCAGTAAGAGATAGAACTGCGTGTGTTTCTGCACACTGTTAGTTCTTCACAGGGAAGTTCTTCCCAGTCCTTCTCAGCTCCAGTGAGAAGCTTGTACTTGCTGTGCCACTAGATTCCTAAGCAGCTCCTTGCAAGCCACTATCGCCCAGAGCCTTCTGGCAGCATCCACGCAAGAGCTATCGTCGCCTGCTCCACTCTGGGTTTCCATGCATATGTGAGGTGAGCTAGTCACTGAAGAGTTAGGAGAGAGTGTGTTTCTGGACAATGTGACTTCTGCAAAGGGAACTTACAGCCAGTGCTTCTCAGCTCTAGGGCAGAGTGTGTGGCTGCTGTAGAAAGAGTTCTCTAAGCCACTGTTTCTCTGCAGGGAAGACAAACACCTATCAGACAAGCTGAAATCGAGCAGCTTCCACAGGGCACTCTGCTGCCTGGTTCCCAGAATGTGCGCTCCAGATGAATCTTAAGAGCTACCGCTGATTGGGTTTCTGGCCTAGGTTAACTCTTCAAATGGAACTTATGCCGAGTTCATCTCAGCTCTACTCCAACGTTTCTAGTAGACTCAGAAGAATATGCTTGGGAACTACGCATGTGCATTCTGCCTTGTTCGGGCAGAGCGGCCTGTTCACTGAACTCTCCTGCACACTCCCCAGTAAGAGATAGAACTGCGTGTGTTTCTGCACACTGTTAGTTCTTCACAGGGAAGTTCTTCCCAGTCCTTCTCAGCTCCAGTGAGAAGCTTGTACTTGCTGTGCCACTAGATTCCTAAGCAGCTCCTTGCAAGCCACTATCGCCCAGAGCCTTCTGGCAGCATCCACGCAAGACCTATCGCCGCCTGCTCCACTCTGGGTTTCCATGCATATGTGAGGTGAGCTAGTAACTGAAGAGTTAGGAGAGAGTGTGTTTCTGCAGAATGTGACTTCTGCAAAGGGAACTTACAGCCAGTGCTTCTCAGCTCTAGGGCAGAGTGTGTGGCTGCTGTAGAAAGAGTTCTCTAAGCCACCGTTTCTCTGCAGGGAAGACAAACACCTATCAGACAAGCTGAAATCGAGCAGCTTCCACAGGGCACTCTGCTGCCTGGTTCCCAGAATGTGCGCTCCAGATGAATCTTCACAGCTACAGCTGAGTGGGTTTCTGGCCTAGGTTATTTCTTCAAATGGAACTTATGCCGAGTTCATCTCAGCTCTACTCCAACGTTTCTAGTAGACTCAGAAGAATATGCTTGGGAATTACGCATGTGCCTTCTGCCTTGTTCGGGCAGAGCGGCCTGTTCACTGAACTCTCCTGCACACTCCCCAGTAAGAGATAGAACTGCGTGTGTTTCTGCACACTGTTAGTTCTTCACAGGGAAGTTCTTCCCAGTCCTTCTCAGCTCCAGTGAGAAGCTTGTACTTGCTGTGCCACTAGATTCCTAAGCAGCTCCTTGCCAGCCACTATCGCCCAGAGCCTTCTGGCAGCATCCACGCAAGAGCTATCGCTGCCTGCTCCACTCTGGGTTTCCATGCATATGTGAGGTGAGCTAGTCACTTAAGAGTTAGGAGAGAGTGTGTTTCTGGAGCATGTTACTTCTGCAAAGGGAACTTACAGCCAGTGCTTCTCAGCTCTAGGGCAGAGTGTGTGGTTGCTGTAGAAAGACTTCTCTAAGCCACTGTTTCTCTGCAGGGAAGACACACACCTATCAGACAAGCTGAAATCGAGCAGCTTCCACAGGGCACTCTGCTGCCTGGTTCCCAGAATGTGCGCTCCAGATGAATCTTCACAGCTACAGCTGAGTGGGTTTCTGGCCTAGGTTATTTCTTCAAATGGAACTAATGCCGAGTAAATCTCAGCTCTACTCCAACGTTTCTAGTAGACTCAGAAGAATATGCTTGGGAATTACGCATGTGCAATCTGCCTTGTTCGGGCAGAGCGGCCTGTTCACTGAATTCTCCTGCACACTCCCCAGTAAGAGATAGAACTGCGTGTGTTTCTGCACACTGTTAGTTCTTCCAAGGGAAGTTCTTCCCAGTCGTTCTCAGCTCCAGTGAGAAGCTTGTACTTGCTGTGCCACTAGATTCCTAAGCAGCTCCTTGCAAGCCACTATCGCCCAGAGCCTTCTGGCAGCATCCACGCAAGAGCTATCGCCGGCTGCTCCACTCTGGGTTTCCATGCATATGTGAGGTGAGCTAGTCACTTAAGAGTTAGGAGAGAGTGTGTTTCTGGAGAATGTTACTTCTGCAAAGGGAACTTACAGCCAGTGCTTCTCAGCTCTAGGGCAGAGTGTGTGGCTGCTGTAGAAAGAGTTCTCTAAGCCACTGTTTCTCTGCAGGGAAGACAAACACCTATCAGAGAAGCTGAAATCCAGCAGCTTCCACAGGGCACTCTGCTGCCTGGTTCCCAGAATGTGCGCTCCAGATGAATCTTAACAGCTACAGCTGAGTGGGTTTCTGGCCTAGGTTATTTCTTCAAATGGAACTTATGCCGAGTTCATCTCAGCTCTACTCCAACGTTTCTAGTAGACACAGAAGAATATGCTTGGGAACTACGCATCTGCAATCTGCCTTGTTCGTGCAGAGCGGCCTGTTCACTGAACTCTCCTGCACACTCCCCAGTAAGAGATAGAACTGCGTGTGTTTCTGCACACTGTTAGTTCTTCACAGGGAAGTTCTTCCCAGTCCTTCTCAGCTCCAGTGAGAAGCTTGTACTTGCTGTGCCACTAGATTCCTAAGCAGCTCCTTGCAAGCCACTATCGCCCAGAGCCTTCTGGCAGCATCCACGCAAGAGCTATCGCCGCCTGCTCCACTCTGGGTTTCCATGCATATGTGAGGTGAGCTAGTAACTTAAGAGTTAGGAGAGAGTGTGTTTCTGGAGAATGTGACTTCTGCAAAGGGAACTTACAGCCAGTGCTTCTCTGCTCTAGGGCAGAGTGTTTGGCAGCTGTTGAAAGAGTTCTCTAAGCCACCGTTTCTCTGCAGGGCGCACAAACACCTATCAGACAAGCTGAAATCGAGCAGCTTCCACAGGGCACTCTGCTGCCTGGTTCCCAGAATGTGCGCTCCAGATGAATCTTAAGAGCTACCGCTGAGTGGGTTTCTGGCCTAGGTTATTTCTTCAAATGGAACTTATGCCGAGTTCATCTCAGCTCTACTCCAACGTTTCAAGTAGACTCAGAAGAATATGCTTGGGAACTACGCATGTGCATTCTGCCTTGTTCAGGCAGAGCGGCCTCTTCACTGAACTCTCCTGCACACTCCCCAGTAAGAGATAGAACTGCGTGTGTTTCTGCACACTGTTAGTTCTTCACAGGGAAGTTCTTCCCAGTCCTTCTCAGCTCCAGTGAGAAGCTTGTACTTGCTGTGCCACTAGATTCCTAAGCAGCTCCTTGCAAGCCACTATCGCCCAGAGCCTTCTGGCAGCATCCACGCAAGAGCTATCGCCGCCTGCTCCACTCTGGGTTTCCATGCATATGTGAGGTGAGCTAGTCACTTAAGAGTTAGGAGAGAGTGTGTTTCTGGAGAATGTTACTTCTGCAAAGGGAACTTACAGCCAGTGCTTCTCAGCTCTAGGGCAGAGTGTGTGGCTGCTGTAGAAAGAGTTCTCTAAGCCACTGTTTCTCTGCAGGGAAGACAAACACCTATCAGAGAAGCTGAAATCCAGCAGCTTCCACAGGGCACTCTGCTGCCTGGTTCCCAGAATGTGCGCTCCAGATGAATCTTAACAGCTACAGCTGAGTGGGTTTCTGGCCTAGGTTATTTCTTCAAATGGAACTTATGCCGAGTTCATCTCAGCTCTACTCCCACGTTTCTAGTAGACTCAGAAGAATCTGCTTGGGAACTACGCATCTGCATTCTGCCTTGTTCGGGCAGAGCGGCCTCTTCACTGAACTCACCTGCACACTCCCCAGTAAGAGATAGAACTGCGTGTGTTTCTGCACACTGTTAGTTCTTCCAAGGGAAGTTCTTCCCAGTGCTTCTCAGCTCCAGTGAGAAGCTTGTACTTGCTGTGCAACCAGATTCCTAAGCAGCTCCTTGCAAGCCACTATCGCACAGAGCCTTCTGGCAGCATCCAAGCAAGAGCTATCGCCGGCTGCTCCACTCTGGGTTTCCATGCATATGTGAGGTGAGCTAGTCACTGAAGAGTTAGGAGAGAGTGTGTTTCTGGAGAATGTGACTTCTGCAAAGGGAACTTACAGCCAGTGCTTCTCAGCTCTAGGGCAGAGTGTGTGGCTGCTGTAGAAAGAGTTCTCTAAGCCACTGTTTCTCTGCAGGGAGCACAAACACCTATCAGACAAGCTGAAATCGAGCAGCTTCCACAGGGCACTCTGCTGCCTGGTTCCCAGAATGTGCGCTCCAGATGAATCTTAACAGCTACAGCTGAGTGGGTTTCTGGCCTAGGTTATTTCTTCAAATGGAACTTATGCCGAGTTCATCTCAGCTCTACTCCAACGTTTCCAGTAGACACAGAAGAATATGCTTGGGAACTACGCATCTGCAATCTGCCTTGTTCGGGCAGAGCGGCCTGTTCACTGAACTCTCCTGCACACTCCCCAGTAAGAGATAGAACTGCGTGTGTTTCTGCACACTGTTAGTTCTTCCAAGGGAAGTTCTTCCCAGTCCTTCTCAGCTCCAGTGAGAAGCTTGTACTTGCTGTGCCACTAGATTCCTAAGCAGCTCCTTGCCAGCCACTATCGCCCAGAGCCTTCTGGCAGCATCCACGCAAGAGCTATCGCTGCCTGCTCCACTCTGGGTTTCCATGCATATGTGAGGTGAGCTAGTCACTTAAGAGTTAGGAGAGAGTGTGTTTCTGGAGCATGTTACTTCTGCAAAGGGAACTTACAGCCAGTGCTTCTCAGCTCTAGGGCAGAGTGTGTGGTTGCTGTAGAAAGACTTCTCTAAGCCACTGTTTCTCTGCAGGGAAGACACACACCTATCAGACAAGCTGAAATCGAGCAGCTTCCACAGGGCACTCTGCTGCCTGGTTCCCAGAATGTGCGCTCCAGATGAATCTTCACAGCTACAGCTGAGTGGGTTTCTGGCCTAGGTTATTTCTTCAAATGGAACTAATGCCGAGTAAATCTCAGCTCTACTCCAACGTTTCTAGTAGACTCAGAAGAATATGCTTGGGAATTACGCATGTGCAATCTGCCTTGTTCGGGCAGAGCGGCCTGTTCACTGAATTCTCCTGCACACTCCCCAGTAAGAGATAGAACTGCGTGTGTTTCTGCACACTGTTAGTTCTTCACAGGGAAGTTCTTCCCAGTCCTTCTCAGCTCCAGTGAGAAGCTTGTACTTGCTGTGCCACTAGATTCCTAAGCAGCTCCTTGCAAGCCACTATCGCCCAGAGACTTCTTGCAGCATCCACGCAAAAGCTATCGTCGCCTGCTCCACTCTGGGTTTCCATGCATATGTGAGGTGAGCTAGTAACTTAAGAGTTAGGAGAGAGTGTGTTTCTGGACAATGTTACCTCTGCAAAGGGAACTTACAGCCAGTGCTTCTCAGCTCTAGGGCAGAGTGTGTGGCTGCTGTAGAAAGAGTTCTCTAAGCCACTGTTTCTCTGCAGGGAAGACAAACACCTATCAGACAAGCTGAAATCAGCAGCTTCCACAGGGCACTCTGCTGGCTGGTTCCCAGAATGTGCGCTCCAGATGAATCTTCACAGCTACAGTTGAGTGGGTTTCTGGCCTAGGTTATTTCTTCAAATGGAACTTATGCCGAGTTCATCTCAGCTCTACTCCAACGTTTCTAGTAGACTCAGAAGAATCTGCTTGGGAACTACGCATCTGCATTCTGCCTTGTTCGGGCAGAGCGGCCTGTTCACTGAACTCTCCTGCACACTCCCCAGTAAGAGATAGAACTGCGTGTGTTTCTGCACACTGTTAGTTCTTCCAAGGGAAGTTCTTCCCAGTGATTCTCAGCTCCAGTGAGAAGCTTGTACTTGCTGTGCAACCAGATTCCTAAGCAGCTCCTTGCAAGCCACTATCGCACAGAGCCTTCTGGCAGCATCCACGCAAGAGCTATCGCGGCCTGCTCCACTCTGGGTTTCCATGCATATGTGAGGTGAGCTAGTAACTGAAGAGTTAGGAGAGAGTGTGTTTCTGCAGAATGTGACTTCTGCAAAGGGAACTTACAGCCAGTGCTTCTCAGCTCTAGGGCAGAGTGTGTGGCTGCTGTAGAAAGAGTTCTCTAAGCCACTGTTTCTCTGCAGGGAAGACAAACACCTATCAGACAAGCTGAAATCGAGCAGCTTCCACAGGGCACTCTACTGCCTGGTTCCCAGAATGTGCGCTTCAGATGAATCTTAACAGCTACAGCTGAGTGGGTTTCTGGCCTAGGTTATTTCTTCAAATGGAACTTATGCCGAGTTCATCTCAGCTCTACTCCAACGTTTCTAGTAGACACAGAAGAATATGCTTGGGAACTACGCAGATGCAATCTGCCTTGTTCGGGCAGAGCGGCCTGTTCACTGAACTCTCCTGCACACTCCCCAGTAAGAGATAGAACTGCGTGTGTTTCTGCACACTGCTAGTTCTTCACAGGGAAGTTCTTCCCAGTCCTTCTCAGCTCCAGTGAGAAGCTTGTACTTGCTGTGCCACTAGATTCCTAAGCAGCTCCTTGCAAGCCACTATCGCACAGAGCCTTCTGGCAGCATACACGGAAGAGCTATCGCCGCCTGCTCCACTCTGGTTTTCCATGCATATGTGAGGTCAGCTAGTCACTTAAGAGTTAGGAGAGAGTGTGTTTCTGGAGCATGTTACTTCTGCAAAGGAAACTTACAGCCAGTGCTTCTCAGCTCTAGGGCAGAGTGTGTGGTTGCTGTAGAAAGAGTTCTCTAAGCCACTGTTTCTCTGCAGGGAAGACACACACCTATCAGACAAGCTGAAATCGAGCAGCTTCCACAGGGCACTCTGCTGCCTGGTTCCCAGAATGTGCGCTCCAGATGAATCTTCACAGCTACAGCTGAGTGGGTTTCTGGCCTAGGTTATTTCTTCAAATGGAACTTATGCCGAGTTCATCTCAGCTGTACTCCAACGTTTCTAGTAGACTCACAATAATATGCTTGGGAATTACGCATGTGCAATCTGCCTTGTTCGGGCAGAGCGGCCTGTTCACTGAACTCTCCTGCACACTCCCCAGTAAGAGATAGAACTGCGTGTGTTTCTGCACACTGTTAGTTCTTCACAGGGAAGTTCTTCCCAGTCCTTCTCAGCTCCAGTGAGAAGCTTGTACTTGCTGTGCAACTAGATTCCTAAGCAGCTCCTTGCAAGCCACTATCGCCCAGAGACTTCTTGCAGCATCCACGCGAGAGCTATCGTCGCCTGCTTCACTCTGGGTTTCCATGCATATGTGAGGTGAGCTAGTAACTGAAGAGTTAGGAGAGAGTGTGTTTCTGCAGAATGTGACTTCTGCAAAGGGAACTTACAGCCAGTGCTTCTCAGCTCTAGGGCAGAGTGTGTGGCTGCTGTAGAAAGAGTTCTCTAAGCCACCGTTTCTCTGCAGGGAAGACAAACACCTATCAGACAAGCTGAAATCGAGCAGCTTCCACAGGGCACTCTGCTGCCTGGTTCCCAGAATGTGCGCTCCAGATGAATCTTCACAGCTACAGCTGAGTGGGTTTCTGGCCTAGGTTATTTCTTCAAATGGAACTTATGCCGAGTTCATCTCAGCTCTACTCCAATGTTTCTAGTAGACTCAGAAGAATATGCTTGGGAATTACGCATGTGCCTTCTGCCTTGTTCGGGCAGAGCGGCCTGTTCACTGAACTCTCCTGCACACTCCCCAGTAAGAGATAGAACTGCGTGTGTTTCTGCACACTGTTAGTTCTTCACAGGGAAGTTCTTCCCAGTCGTTCTCAGCTCCAGTGAGAAGCTTGTACTTGCTGTGCCACTAGATTCCTAAGCAGCTCCTTGCAAGCCACTATCGCCCAGAGCCTTCTGGCAGCATCCACGCAAGAGCTATCGCCGGCTGCTCCACTCTGGGTTTCCATGCATATGTGAGGTGAGCTAGTCACTTAAGAGTTAGGAGAGAGTGTGTTTCTGGAGAATGTTACTTCTGCAAAGGGAACTTACAGCCAGTGCTTCTCAGCTCTAGGGCAGAGTGTGTGGCTGCTGTAGAAAGAGTTCTCTAAGCCACTGTTTCTCTGCAGGGAAGACAAACACCTATCAGAGAAGCTGAAATCCAGCAGCTTCCACAGGGCACTCTGCTGCCTGGTTCCCAGAATGTGCGCTCCAGATGAATCTTAACAGCTACAGCTGAGTGGGTTTCTGGCCTAGGTTATTTCTTCAAATGGAACTTATGCCGAGTTCATCTCAGCTCTACTCCAACGTTTCTAGTAGACACAGAAGAATATGCTTGGGAACTACGCATCTGCAATCTGCCTTGTTCGTGCAGAGCGGCCTGTTCACTGAACTCTCCTGCACACTCCCCAGTAAGAGATAGAACTGCGTGTGTTTCTGCACACTGTTAGTTCTTCACAGGGAAGTTCTTCCCAGTCCTTCTCAGCTCCAGTGAGAAGCTTGTACTTGCTGTGCCACTAGATTCCTAAGCAGCTCCTTGCAAGCCACTATCGCCCAGAGCCTTCTGGCAGCATCCACGCAAGAGCTATCGCCGCCTGCTCCACTCTGGGTTTCCATGCATATGTGAGGTGAGCTAGTCACTTAAGAGTTAGGAGAGAGTGTGTTTCTGGAGAATGTTACTTCTGCAAAGGGAACTTACAGCCAGTGCTTCTCAGCTCTAGGGCAGAGTGTGTGGCTGCTGTAGAAAGAGTTCTCTAAGCCACTGTTTCTCTGCAGGGAAGACAAACACCTATCAGAGAAGCTGAAATCCAGCAGCTTCCACAGGGCACTCTGCTGCCTGGTTCCCAGAATGTGCGCTCCAGATGAATCTTAGCAGCTACAGCTGAGTGGGTTTCTGGCCTAGGTTATTTCTTCAAATGGAACTTATGCCGAGTTCATCTCAGCTCTACTCCCACGTTTCTAGTAGACTCAGAAGAATCTGCTTGGGAACTACGCATCTGCATTCTGCCTTGTTTGGGCAGAGCGGCCTGTTCACTGAACTCTCCTGCACACTCCCCAGTAAGAGATAGAACTGCGTGTGTTTCTGCACACTGTTAGTTCTTCCAAGGGAAGTTCTTCCCAGTGCTTCTCAGCTCCAGTGAGAAGCTTGTACTTGCTGTGCAACCAGATTCCTAAGCAGCTCCTTGGAAGCCACTATCGCACAGAGCCTTCTGGCAGCATCCAAGCAAGAGCTATCGCTGGCTGCTCCACTCTGGGTTTCCATGCATATGTGAGGTGAGCTAGTCACTGAAGAGTTAGGAGAGAGTGTGTTTCTGGAGAATGTGACTTCTGCAAAGGGAACTTACAGCCAGTGCTTCTCAGCTCTAGGGCAGAGTATGTGGCTGCTGTAGAAAGAGTTCTCTAAGCCACCGTTTCTCTGCAGGGAGCACAAACACCTATCAGACAAGCTGAAATCGAGCAGCTTCCACAGGGCACTCTGCTGCCTGGTTCCCAGAATGTGCGCTCCAGATGAATCTTCACAGCTACAGCTGAGTGGGTTTCTGGCCTAGGTTATTTCTTCAAATGGAACTTATGCCGAGTTCATCTCAGCTCTACTCCCACGTTTCTAGTAGACTCAGAAGAATCTGCTTGGGAACTACGCATCTGCATTCTGCCTTGTTCGGGCAGAGCGGCCTGTTCACTGAACTCTCCTGCACACTCCCCAGTAAGAGATAGAACTGCGTGTGTTTCTGCACACTGTTAGTTCTTCAAAGGGAAGTTCTTCCCAGTGCTTCTCAGCTCTAGTGAGAAGCTTGTACTTGCTGTGCAACCAGATTCCTAAGCAGCTCCTTGCCAGCCACTATCGCACAGAGCCTTCTGGCAGCATCCAAGCAAGAGCTATCGCCGGCTGCTCCACTCTGGGTTTCCATGCATATGTGAGGTGAGCTAGTCACTGAAGAGTTAGGAGAGAGTGTGTTTCTGGAGAATGTGACTTCTGCAAAGGGAACTTACAGCCAGTGCTTCTCAGCTCTAGGGCAGAGTGTGTGGCTGCTGTAGAAAGAGTTCTCTAAGCCATTGTTTCTCTGCAGGGAAGACAAACACCTATCAGACAAGCTGAACACGAGCAGCTTTCACAGGGCACTCTGCTGCCTGGTTCCCAGAATGTGCGCTCCAGATGAATCTTCACAGCTACAGCTGAGTGGGTTTCTGGCCTAGGTTATTTCTTCAAATGGAACTTATGCCGAGTTCATCTCAGCTCTACTCCCACGTTTCTAGTAGACTCAGAAGAATCTGCTTGGGAACTACGCATCTGCATTCTGCCTTGTTCGGGGAGAGCGGCCTGTTCACTGAACTCTCCTGCACACTCCCCAGTAAGAGATAGAACTGCGTGTGTTTCTGCACACTGTTAGTTCTTCAAAGGTAAGTTCTTCCCAGTGCTTCTCAGCTCCAGTGAGAAGCTTGTACTTGCTGTGCAACCAGATTCCTAAGCAGCTCCTTGCCAGCCACTATCGCACAGAGCCTTCTGGCAGCATCCAAGCAAGAGCTATCGCCGGCTGCTCCACTCTGGGTTTCCATGCATATGTGAGGTGAGCTAGTCACTGAAGAGTTAGGAGAGAGTGTGTTTCTGGAGAATGTGACTTCTGCAAAGGGAACTTACAGCCAGTGCTTCTCAGCTCTAGGGCAGAGTGTGTGGCTGCTGTAGAAAGAGTTCTATAAGCCACCGATTCTCTGCAGGGAGCACAAACACCTATCAGACAAGCTGAAATCGAGCAGCTTCCACAGGGCACTCTGCTGCCTGGTTCCCAGAATGTGCGCTCCAGATGAATCTTCACAGCTACAGCTGAGTGGGTTTCTGGCCTAGGTTATTTCTTCCAATGGAACTTATGCCGAGTTCATCTCAGCTCTACTCCCACGTTTCTAGTAGACTCAGAAGAATCTGCTTGGGAACTACGCATCTGCATTCTGCCTTGTTCGGGCAGAGCGGCCTGTTCACTGAACTCTCCTGCCCACTCTCCAGTAAGAGATAGAACTGCGTGTATTTCTGCACACTGTTAGTTCTTCCAAGGGAAGTTCTTCCCAGTGCTTCTCAGCTCCAGTGAGAAGCTTGTACTTGCTGTGCAACCAGATTCCTAAGCAGCTCCTTGCCAGCCACTATCGCACAGAGCCTTCTGGCAGCATCCAAGCAAGAGCTATCGCCGGCTGCCCCACTCTGGGTTTCCATGCATATGTGAGGTGAGCTAGTAACTGAAGAGTTAGGAGAGAGTGTGTTTCTGGAGAATGTTACTTCTGGAAAGGGAACTTACAGCCAGTGCTTCTCAGCTCTAGGGCAGAGTGTGTGGCTGCTGTAGAAAGAGTTCTCTAAGCCACTGTTTCTCTGCAGGCAAGACAAACACCTATCAGACAAGCTGAAATCGAGCAGCTTCCACAGGGCACTCTGCTGCCTGGTTCCCAGAATGTGCGCTCCAGATGAATCTTCACAGCTACAGCTGAGTGGGTTTCTGGCCTAGGTTATTTCTTCAAATGGAACTTATGCCGAGTTCATCTCAGCTCTACTCGAACGTTTCTAGTAGACTCAGAAGAATCTCCTGGGAACTACGCATCTGCATTCTGCCTTGTTCGGGCAGAGCGACCTGTTCACTGAACTCTCCTGCACACTCCCCAGTAAGAGATAGAACTGCGTGTGTTTCTGCACACTGTTAGTTCTTCCAAGGGAAGTTCTTCCTAGTGCTTCTCAGCTCCAGTGAGAAGCTTGTACTTGCTGTGCAACCAGATTCCTAAGCAGCTCCTTGCCAGCCACTATCGCACAGAGCCTTCTGGCAGCATCCAAGCAAGAGCTATCGCCGGCTGCCCCACTCTGGGTTTCCATGCATATGTGAGGTGAGCTAGTAACTGAAGAGTTAGGAGAGAGTGTGTTTCTGGAGAATGTTACTTCTGCAAAGGGAACTTACAGCCAGTGCTTCTCAGCTCTAGGGCAGAGTGTGTGGCTGCTGTAGAAAGAGTTCTCTAAGCCACCGATTCTCTGCAGGGAGCACAAACACCTATCAGACAAGCTGAAATCGAGCAGCTTCCACAGGGCACTCTGCTGCCTGGTTCCCAGAATGTGCGCTCCAGATGAATCTTCACAGCTACAGCTGAGTGGGTTTCTGGCCTAGGTTATTTCTTCAAATGGAACTTATGCCGAGTTCATCTCAGCTCTACTCCAACGTTTCTAGTAGACTCAGAAGAATCTGCTTGGGAAGTACGCATCTGCATTCTGCCTTGTTCGGGCAGAGCGACCTGTTCACTGAACTCTCCTGCACACTCCCCAGTAAGAGATAGAACTGAGTGTGTTTCTGCACACTGTTAGTTCTTCCAAGGGATGTTCTTCCCAGTGCTTCTCAGCTCCAGTGAGAAGCTTGTACTTGCTGTGCAACCAGATTCCTAAGCAGCTCCTTGCCAGCCACTATCGCACAGAGCCTTCTGGCAGCATCCAAGCAAGAGCTATCGCCGGCTGCCCCACTCTGGGTTTCCATGCATATGTGAGGTGAGCTAGTAACTGAAGAGTTAGGAGAGAGTGTGTTTCTGGAGAATGTTACTTCTGCAAAGGGAACTTACAGCCAGTGCTTCTCAGCTCTAGGGCAGAGTGTGTGGCTGCTGTAGAAAGAGTTCTCTAAGCCACTGTTTCTCTGCAGGCAAGACAAACACCTATCAGACAAGCTGAAATCGAGCAGCTTCCACAGGGCACTCTGCTGCCTGGTTCCCAGAATGTGCGCTCCAGATGAATCTTCACAGCTACAGCTGAGTGGGTTTCTGGCCTAGGTTATTTCTTCAAATGGAACTTATGCCGAGTTCATCTCAGCTCTACTCCCACGTTTCTAGTAGACTCAGAAGAATCTGCTTGGGAACTACGCATCTGCATTCTGCCTTGTTCGGGCAGAGCGGCCTGTTCACTGAACTCTCCTGCCCACTCCCCAGTAAGAGATAGAACTGCGTGTGTTTCTGCACACTGTTAGTTCTTCAAAGGGAAGTTCTTCCCAGTGCTTCTCAGCTCCAGTGAGAAGCTTGTACTTGCTGTGCAACCAGATTCCTAAGCAGCTCCTTGCCAGCCACTATCGCACAGAGCCTTCTGGCAGCATACAAGCAAGAGCTATCGCCGGCTGCCACACTCTGGGTTTCCATGCATATGTGAGGTGAGCTAGTCACTGAAGAGTTAGGAGAGGGTGTGTTTCTGGAGAATGTGACTTCTGCAAAGGGAACTTACAGCCAGTGCTTCTCAGCTCTAGGGCAGAGTGTGTGGCTGCTGTAGAAAGTGTTCTCTAAGCCACTGTTTCTCTGCAGGGAAGACAAACACCTATCAGACAAGCTGAAATCGAGCAGCTTTCACAGGGCACTCTGCTGCCTGGTTCCCAGAATGTGCGCTTCAGATGAATCTTCACAGCTACAGCTGAGTGGGTTTCTGGCCTAGGTTATTTCTTCAAATGGAACTTATGCCGAGTTCATCTCAGCTCTACTCCCACGTTTCTAGTAGACTCAGAAGAATCTGCTTGGGAACTACGCATCTGCATTCTGCCTTGTTCGGGCAGAGCGGCCTGTTCACTGAACTCTCCTGCACACTCCCCAGTAAGAGATAGAACTGCGTGTGTTTCTGCACACTGTTAGTTCTTCCAAGGGAAGTTCTTCCCAGTGCTTCTCAGCTCCAGTGAGAAGCTTGTACTTGCTGTGCAACCAGATTCCTAAGCAGCTCCTTGCCAGCCACTATCGCACAGAGCCTTCTGGCAGCATCCAAGCAAGAGCTATCACCGGCTGCCACACTCTGGGTTTCCATGCATATGTGAGGTGAGCTAGTCACTGAAGAGTTAGGAGAGAGTGTGTTTCTGGAGAATGTGACTTCTGGAAAGGGAACTTACAGCCAGTGCTTCTCAGCTCTAGGGCAGAGTGTGTGGCTGCTGTAGAAAGAGTTCTCTAAGCCACCGTTTCTCTGCAGGGAGCACAAACACCTATCAGACAAGCTGAAATCGAGCAGCTTCCACAGGGCACTCTGCTGCCTGGTTCCCAGAATGTGCGCTCCAGATGAATCTTCACAGCTACAGCTGAGTGGGTTTCTGGCCTAGGTTATTTCCTCAAATGGAACTTATGCCGAGTTCATCTCAGCTCTACTCCCACGTTTCTAGTAGACTCAGAAGAATCTGCTTGGGAACTACGCATCTGCATTCTGCCTTGTTCGGGCAGAGCGGCCTGTTCACTGAACTCTCCTGCACACTCCCCAGTAAGAGATAGAACTGCGTGTGTTTCTGCACACTGTTAGATCTTCAAAGGGAAGTTCTTCCCAGTGCTTCTCAGCTCCAGTGAGAAGCTTGTACTGGCTGCGCAACCAGATTCCTAAGCAGGTCCTTGCAAGCCACTATCGCACAGAGCCTTCTGGCAGCATCCAAGCAAGAGCTATCGCCGGCTGCTCCACTCTGGGTTTCCATGCATATGTGAGGTGAGCTAGTAACTGAAGAGTTAGGAGAGAGTGTGTTTCTGGAGAATGTGACTTCTGCAAAGGGAAATTACAGCCAGTGCTTCTCAGCTCTAGGGCAGAGTGTGTGGCTGCTGTAGAAAGAGTTCTCTAAGCCACCGATTCTCTGCAGGGAGCACAAACACCTATCAGACAAGCTGAAATCGAGCAGCTTCCACAGGGCACTCTGCTGCCTGGTTCCCAGAATGTGCGCTCCAGATGAATCTTAACAGCTACAGCTGAGTGGGTTTCTGGCCTAGGTTATTTCTTCAGATGGAACTTATGCCGAGTTCATCTCAGCTCTACTCCCACGTTTCTAGTAGACTCAGAAGAATCTGCTTGGGAACTACGCATCTGCATTCTGCCTTGTTCGGGCAGAGCGGCCTGTTCACTGAACTCTCCTGCCCACTCTCCAGTAAGAGATAGAACTGCGTGTGTTTCTGCACACTGTTAGTTCTTCCAAGGGAAGTTCTTCCCAGTGCTTCTCAGCTCCAGTGAGAAGCTTGTACTTGCTGTGCAACCAGATTCCTAAGCAGCTCCTTGCCAGCCACTATCGCCCAGAGCCTTCTGGCAGCATCCAAGCAAGAGATATCGCCGGCTGCCCCACTCTGGGTTTCCATGCATATGTGAGGTGAGCTAGTAACTGAAGAGTTAGGAGAGAGTGTGTTTCTGGAGAATGTTACTTCTGGAAAGGGAACTTACAGCCAGTGCTTCTCAGCTCTAGGGCAGAGTGTGTGGCTGCTGTAGAAAGAGTTCTCTAAGCCACTGTTTCTCTGCAGGCAAGACAAACACCTATCAGACAAGCTGAAATCGAGCAGCTTCCACAGGGCACTCTGCTGCCTGGTTCCCAGAATGTGCGCTCCAGATGAATCTTAACAGCTACAGCTGAGTGGGTTTCTGGCCTAGGTTATTTCTTCAGATGGAACTTATGCCGAGTTCATCTCAGCTCTACTCCCACGTTTCTAGTAGACTCAGAAGAATCTGCTTGGGAACTACGCATCTGCATTCTGCCTTGTTCGGGCAGAGCGGCCTGTTCACTGAACTCTCCTGCACACTCCCCAGTAAGAGATAGAACTGCGTGTGTTTCTGCACACTGTTAGTTCTTCCAAGGGAAGTTCTTCCCAGTGCTTCTCAGCTCCAGTGAGAAGCTTGTACTTGCTGTGCAACCAGATTCCTAAGCAGCTCCTTGCAAGCCACTATCGCACAGAACCTTCTGGCAGCATCCAAGCAAGAGCTATCGCCGGCTGCCCCACTCTGGGTTTCCATGCATTTGTGAGGTGAGCTAGTAACTGAAGAGTTAGGAGAGAGTGTGTTTCTGGAGAATGTTACTTTCTGCAAAGGGAACTTACAGCCAGTGCTTCTCAGCTCTAGGGCAGAGTGTGTGGCTGCTGTAGAAAGAGTTCTCTAAGCCACCGATTCTCTGCAGGGAGCACAAACACCTATCAGACAAGCTGAAATCGAGCAGCTTCCACAGGGCACTCTGCTGCCTGGTTCCCAGAATGTGCGCTCCAGATGAATCTTCACAGCTACAGCTGAGTGGGTTTCTGGCCTAGGTTATTTCTTCAAATGGAACTTATGCCGAGTTCATCTCAGCTCTACTCCCACGTTTCTAGTAGACTCAGAAGAATCTGCTTGGGAACTACGCATCTGCATTCTGCCTTGTTCGGGCAGAGCGGTCTGTTCACTGAACTCTCCTGCACACTCCCCAGTAAGAGATAGAACTGCGTGTGTTTCTGCACACTGTTAGTTCTTCCAAGGGAAGTTCTTCCCAGTGCTTCTCAGCTCCAGTGAGAAGCTTGTACTTGCTGTGCAACCAGATTCCTAAGCAGCTCCTTGCAAGCCACTATCGCACAGAGCCTTCTGGCAGCATCCAAGCAAGAGCTATCGCCGGCTGCTCCACTCTGGGTTTCCATGCATATGTGACGTGAGCTAGTCACTGAAGAGTTAGGAGAGAGTGTGTTTCTGGAGAATGTGACTTCTGCAAAGGGAACTTACAGCCAGTGCTTCTCAGCTCTAGGGCAGAGTGTGTGGCTGCTGTAGAAAGAGTTCTCTAAGCCACCGTTTCTCTGCAGGGAGCACAAACACCTATCAGACAAGCTGAAATCGAGCAGCTTCCACAGGGCACTCTGCTGCCTGGTTCCCAGAATGTGCGCTCCAGATGAATCTTCACAGCTACAGCTGAGTGGGTTTCTGGCCTAGGTTATTTCTTCAAATGGAACTTATGCCGAGTTCATCTCAGCTCTACTCCCACGTTTCTAGTAGACTCAGAAGAATCTGCTTGGGAACTACGCATCTGCATTCTGCCTTGTTCGGGCAGAGCGGCCTGTTCACTGTGCTCTCCTGCACACTCCCCAGTAAGAGATAGTACTGCGTGTGTTTCTGCACACTGTTAGTTCTTCCAAGGGAAGTTCTTCCCAGTGCTTCTCAGCTCCAGTGAGAAGCTTGTACTTGCTGTGCAACCAGATTCCTAAGCAGCTCCTTGCAAGCCACTATCGCACATAGCCTTCGGGCAGCATCCAAGCAAGAGCTATCGCCGGCTGCTCCACTCTGGGTTTCCATGCATATGTGAGGTGAGCTAGTCACTGAAGAGTTAGGAGAGAGTGTGTTTCTGGAGAATGTGACTTCCGCAAAGGGAACCTACAGCCAGTGCTTCTCAGCTCTAGGGCAGAGTGTGTGGCTGCTGTAGAAAGAGTTCTCTAAGACACCATTTCTCTCCAGGGAGCACAAACACTTATCAGGCAAGCGGAAATCGAGCAGCTTCCACAGGGCACTCTGCTGCCTGGTTCCCAGAATGTGCGCTCCAGATGAATCTTCACAGCTACAGCTGAGTGGGTTTCTGGCCTAGGTTATTTCTTCAAATGGAACTTATACCGAGTTCATCTCAGCTCTACTCCAACGTTTCTAGTAGACTCAGAAGAATCTGCTTGGGAACTACGCATCTGCATTCTGCCTTGTTCGGGCAGAGCGGCCTGTTCACTGAACTCTCCTGCACACTCCCCAGTAAGAGATAGAACTGCGTGTGTTTCTGCACACTGTTAGTTCTTCACAGGGAAGTTCTTCCCAGTCCTTCTCAGCTCCAGTGAGAAGCTTGTACTTGCTGTGCCACTAGATTCCTAAGCAGCTCCTTGCAAGCCACTATCGCCCAGAGCCTTGTGGCAGCATCCACGCAAGTGCTATCGCCGCCTGCTCCACTCTGGGTTTCCATGCATATGTGAGGTGAGCTGGTCACTTAAGGGTTAGGAGAGAGTGTGTTTCTGGAGAATGTGACTTCTGCAAAGGTAACTTACAGCCAGTGCTTCTCAGCTCTAGGGCAGAGTGTGTGGCTGCTGTAGAAAGAGTTCTCTAAGCCACTGTTTCTCTGCAGGGAAAACAAACACCTATCAGACAAGCTGAAATCGAGCAGCTTCCACAGGGCACTCTGCTGCCTGGTTCCCAGAATGTGCGCTCCGGATGCATCTTAACAGCTACAGCTGAGTGGGTTTCTGGCCTAGGTTATTTCTTCCAATGGAACTTATGCCGAGTTCATCTCAGCTCTACTCCAACGTTTCTAGTAGACTCAGAAGAATCTGCTTGGGAACTACGCATCTGCAATCTGCCTTGTTCGGGCAGAGCGGCCTGTTCACTGAACTCTCCTGCACACTCCCCAGTAAGAGATAGAACTGCGTGTGTTTCTGCACACTGTTAGTTCTTCCAAGGGAAGTTCTTCCCAGTGCTTCTCAGCTCCAGTGAGAAGCTTGTACTTGCTGTGCAACCAGATTCCTAAGCAGCTCCTTGCAAGCCACTATCGCACAGAGCCTTCTGGCAGCATCCAAGCAAGAGCTATCGCCGGCTGCTCCACTCTGGGTTTCCATGCATATGTGAGGTGAGCTAGTCACTGAAGAGTTAGGAGAGAGTGTGTTTCTGGAGAATGTGACTTCTGCAAAGGGAACTTACAGCCAGTGCTTCTCAGCTCTAGGGCAGAGTGTGTGGCTGCTGTAGAAAGAGTTCTCTAAGCCACCGTTTCTCTGCAGCGAAGACAAACACCTATCAGACAAGCTGAAATCGAGCAGCTTCCACAGGGCACTCTGCTGCCTGGTTCCCAGAATGTGCGCTCCAGATGAATCTTCACAGCTACAGCTGAGTGGGTTTCTGGCCTAGGTTATTTCTTCAAATGAAACTTATGCCGAGTTCATCTCAGCTCTACTCCCACGTTTCTAGTAGACTCAGAAGAATCTGCTTGGGAATTACGCATCTGCATTCTGCCTTGTTCGGGCAGAGCGGCCTGTTCACTGAACTCTCCTGCACACTCCCCAGTAAGAGATAGAACTGCGTGTGTTTCTGCACACTGTTAGTTCTTCCAAGGGAAGTTCTTCCCAGTGCTTCTCAGCTCCAGTGAGAAGCTTGTACTTGCTGTGCAACCAGATTCCTAAGCAGCTCCTTGCAAGCCACTATCGCACAGAGCCTTCTGGCAGCATCCAAGCAAGAGCTATCGCCGGCTGCTCCACTCTGGGTTTCCATGCATATGTGAGGTGAGCTAGTCACTGAAGAGTTAGGAGAGAGTGTGTTTCTGGAGAATGTGACTTCTGCAAAGGGAACTTACAGCCAGTGCTTCTCAGCTCTAGGGCAGAGTGTGTGGCTGCTGTAGAAAGAGTTCTCTAAGCCACCGTTTCTCTGCAGGGAAGACAAACACCTATCAGACAAGCTGAAATCGAGCAGCTTCCACAGGGCACTCTGCTGCCTGGTTCCCAGAATGTGCGCTCCAGATGAATCTTCACAGCTACAGCTGAGTGGGTTTCTGGCCTAGGTTATTTCTTCAAATGGAACTTATGCCGAGTTCATCTCAGCTCTACTCCCACGTTTCTAGTAGACTCAGAAGAATCTGCTTGGGAACTACGCATCTGCATTCTGCCTTGTTCGGGCAGAGCGGCCTGTTCACTGAACTCTCCTGCACACTCCCCAGTAAGAGATAGAACTGCGTGTGTTTCTGCACACTGTTAGTTCTTCCAAGGGAAGTTCTTCCCAGTGCTTCTCAGCTCCAGTGAGAAGCTTGTACTTGCTGTGCAACCAGATTCCTAAGCAGCTCCTTGCAAGCCACTATCGCACAGAGCCTTCTGGCAGCATCCAAGCAAGAGCTATCGCCGGCTGCTCCACTCTGGGTTTCCATGCATATGTGAGGTGAGCTAGTCACTGAGGAGTTAGGAGAGAGTGTGTTTCTGGAGAATGTGACTTCTGCAAAGGGAACTTACAGCCAGTGCTTCTCAGCTCTAAGGCAGAGTGTGTGGCTGCTGTAGAAAGAGTTCTCTAAGCCACCGTTTCTCTGCAGGGAAGACAAACACCTATCAGACAAGCTGAAATCGAGCAGCTTCCACAGGGCACTCTGCTGCCTGGTTCCCAGAATGTGCGCTCCAGATGAATCTTCACAGCTACAGCTGAGTGGGTTTCTGGCCTAGGTTATTTCTTCAAATGGAACTTATGCCGAGTTCATCTCAGCTCTACTCCCACGTTTCTAGTAGACTCAGAAGAATCTGCTTGGGAACTACGCATCTGCATTCTGCCTTGTTCGGGCAGAGCGGCCTGTTCACTGAACTCTCCTGCACACTCCCCAGTAAGAGATAGAACTGCGTGTGTTTCTGCACACTGTTAGTTCTTCCAAGGGAAGTTCTTCCCAGTGCTTCTCAGCTCCAGTGAGAAGCTTGTACTTGCTGTGCAACCAGATTCCTAAGCAGCTCCTTGCAAGCCACTATCGCACAGAGCCTTCTGGCAGCATCCAAGCAAGAGCTATCGCCGGCTGCTCCACTCTGGGTTTCCATGCATATGTGAGGTGAGCTAGTAACTGAAGAGTTAGGAGAGAGTGTGTTTCTGGAGAATGTGACTTCTGCAAAGGGAACTTACAGCCAGTGCTTCTCCGCTCTAGGGCAGAGTGTGTGGCTGCTGTAGAAAGAGTTCTCTAAGCCACTGTTTCTCTGCAGGGAAGACTAACACCTATCAGACAAGCTGAAATCGAGCAGCTTTCACAGGGCCCTCTGCTGCCTGGTTACCAGAATGTGCGCTCCAGATGAATCTTCACAGCTACAGCTGAGTGGGTTTCTGGCCTAGGTTATTTCTTCAGATGGAACTTATGCCGAGTTCATCTCAGCTCTACTCCCACGTTTCTAGTAGACTCAGAAGAATCTGCTTGGGAACTACGCATCTGCATTCTGCCTTGTTCGGGCAGAGCGGCCTGTTCACTGAACTCTCCTGCACACTCCCCAGTAAGAGATAGAACTGCGTGTGTTTCTGCACACTGTTAGTTCTTCCAAGGGAAGTTCTTCCCAGTGCTTCTCAGCTCCAGTGAGAAGCTTGTACTTGCTGTGCAACCAGATTCCTAAGCAGCTCCTTGCAAGCCACTATCGCACAGAGCCTTCTGGCAGCATCCAAGCAAGAGCTATCGCCGGCTGCTCCACTCTGGGTTGCCATGCATATGTGAGGTGAGCTAGTAACTGAAGAGTTAGGAGAGAGTGTGTTTCTGGAGAATGTGACTTCTGCAAACGGAACTTACAGCCACTGCTTCTCAGCTCTAGGGCAGAGTGTGTGGCTGCTGTAGAAAGAGTTCTCTAAGCCACTGTTTCTCTGCAGGGAAGACAAACACCTATCAGACAAGCTGAAATCGAGCAGCTTTCACAGGGCCCTCTGCTGCCTGGTTCCCAGAATGTGCGCTCCAGATGAATCTTCACAGCTACAGCTGAGTGGGTTTCTTGCCTAGGTTATTTCTTCAGATGGAACTTATGCCGAGTTCATCTCAGCTCTACTCCAACGTTTCTAGTAGACTCAGAAGAATCTGCTTGGGAACTACGCATCTGCATTCTGCCTTGTTCGGGCAGAGCGGCCTGTTCACTGAACTCTCCTGCACACTCCCCAGTAAGAGATAGAACTGCGTGTGTTTCTGCACACTGTTAGTTCTTCCAAGGGAAGTTCTTCCCAGTGCTTCTCAGCTCCAGTGAGAAGCTTGTACTTGCTGTGCAACCAGATTCCTAAGCAGCTCCTTGCAAGCCACTATCGCACAGAGCCTTCTGGCAGCATCCAAGCAAGAGCTATCGCCGGCTGCTCCACTCTGGGTTGCCATGCATATGTGAGGTGAGCTAGTAACTGAAGAGTTAGGAGAGAGTGTGTTTCTGGAGAATGTGACTTCTGCAAACGGAACTTACAGCCACTGCTTCTCAGCTCTAGGGCAGAGTGTGTGGCTGCTGTAGAAAGAGTTCTGTAAGCCACTGTTTCTCTGCAGGGAAGACAAACACCTATCAGACAAGCTGAAATCGAGCAGCTTTCACAGGGCCCTCTGCTGCCTGGTTCCCAGAATGTGCGCTCCAGATGAATCTTCACCGCTACAGCTGAGTGGGTTTCTGGCCTAGGTTATTTCTTCAGATGGAACTTATGCCGAGTTCATCTCAGCTCTACTCCAACGTTTCTAGTAGACTCAGAAGAATCTGCTTGGGAACTACGCATCTGCATTCTGCCTTGTTCGGGCAGAGCGGCCTGTTCACTGAACTCTCCTGCACACTCCCCAGTAAGAGATAGAACTGCGTGTGTTTCTGCACGCTGTTAGTTCTTCCAAGGGAAGTTCTTCCCAGTGCTTCTCAGCTCCAGTGAGAAGCTTGTACTTGCTGTGCAACCAGATTCCTAAGCAGCTCCTTGCCAGCCACTATCGCACAGAGCCTTCTGGCAGCATCCAAGCAAGAGCTATCGCCGGCTGCTCCACTCTGGTTTGCCATGCATATGTGAGGTGAGCTAGTCACTGAAGAGTTAGGAGAGAGTGTGTTTCTGGAGAATGTGACTTCTGCAAAGGGAACTTACAGCCAGTGCTTCTCAGCTCTAGGGCAGAGTGTGTGGCTGCTGTAGAAAGAGTTCTCTAAGCCACCGTTTCTCTGCAGGGAGCACAAACACCTATCAGACAAGCTGAAATAGAGCAGCTTCCACAGGGCACTCTGCTGCCTGGTTCCCAGAATGTGCGCTCCAGATGAATCTTCACAGCTACAGCTGAGTGGGTTTCTGGCCTAGGTTATTTCTTCAAATGGAACTTATGCCGAGTTCATCTCAGCTCTACTCCCACGTTTCTAGTAGACTCAGAAGAATCTGCTTGGGAACTACGCATCTGCATTCTGCCTTGTTCGGGCAGAGCGAACTGTTCACTGAACTCTCCTGCACACTCCCCAGTAAGAGATAGAACTGCGTGTGTTTCTGCACACTGTTAGTTCTTCCAAGGGAAGTTCTTCCCAGTGCTTCTCAGCTCCAGTGAGAAGCTTGTACTTGCTGTGCAACCAGATTCCTAAGCAGCTCCTTGCAAGCCACTATCGCACAGAGCCTTCTGGCAGCATCCAAGCAAGAGCTATCGCCGGCTGCTCCACTCTGGGTTTCCATGCATATGTGAGGTGAGCTAGTCACTGAGGAGTTAGGAGAGAGTGTGTTTCTGGAGAATGTGACTTCTGCAAAGGGAACTTACAGCCAGTGCTTCTCAGCTCTAAGGCAGAGTGTGTGGCTGCTGTAGAAAGAGTTCTCTAAGCCACCGTTTCTCTGCAGGGAAGACAAACACCTATCAGACAAGCTGAAATCGAGCAGCTTCCACAGGGCACTCTGCTGCCTGGTTCCCAGAATGTGCGCTCCAGATGAATCTTCACAGCTACAGCTGAGTGGGTTTCTGGCCTAGGTTATTTCTTCAAATGGAACTTATGCCGAGTTCATCTCAGCTCTACTCCCACGTTTCTAGTAGACTCAGAAGAATCTGCTTGGGAACTACGCATCTGCATTCTGCCTTGTTCGGGCAGAGCGGCCTGTTCACTGAACTCTCCTGCACACTCCCCAGTAAGAGATAGAACTGCGTGTGTTTCTGCACACTGTTAGTTCTTCCAAGGGAAGTTCTTCCCAGTGCTTCTCAGCTCCAGTGAGAAGCTTGTACTTGCTGTGCAACCAGATTCCTAAGCAGCTCCTTGCAAGCCACTATCGCACAGAGCCTTCTGGCAGCATCCAAGCAAGAGCTATCGCCGGCTGCTCCACTCTGGGTTTCCATGCATATGTGAGGTGAGCTAGTAACTGAAGAGTTAGGAGAGAGTGTGTTTCTGGAGAATGTGACTTCTGCAAAGGGAACTTACAGCCAGTGCTTCTCCGCTCTAGGGCAGAGTGTGTGGCTGCTGTAGAAAGAGTTCTCTAAGCCACTGTTTCTCTGCAGGGAAGACAAACACCTATCAGACAAGCTGAAATCGAGCAGCTTTCACAGGGCCCTCTGCTGCCTGGTTACCAGAATGTGCGCTCCAGATGAATCTTCACAGCTACAGCTGAGTGGGTTTCTGGCCTAGGTTATTTCTTCAGATGGAACTTATGCCGAGTTCATCTCAGCTCTACTCCCACGTTTCTAGTAGACTCAGAAGAATCTGCTTGGGAACTACGCATCTGCATTCTGCCTTGTTCGGGCAGAGCGGCCTGTTCACTGAACTCTCCTGCACACTCCCCAGTAAGAGATAGAACTGCGTGTGTTTCTGCACACTGTTAGTTCTTCCAAGGGAAGTTCTTCCCAGTGCTTCTCAGCTCCAGTGAGAAGCTTGTACTTGCTGTGCAACCAGATTCCTAAGCAGCTCCTTGCAAGCCACTATCGCACAGAGCCTTCTGGCAGCATCCAAGCAAGAGCTATCGCCGGCTGCTCCACTCTGGGTTGCCATGCATATGTGAGGTGAGCTAGTAACTGAAGAGTTAGGAGAGAGTGTGTTTCTGGAGAATGTGACTTCTGCAAACGGAACTTACAGCCACTGCTTCTCAGCTCTAGGGCAGAGTGTGTGGCTGCTGTAGAAAGAGTTCTCTAAGCCACTGTTTCTCTGCAGGGAAGACAAACACCTATCAGACAAGCTGAAATCGAGCAGCTTTCACAGGGCCCTCTGCTGCCTGGTTCCCAGAATGTGCGCTCCAGATGAATCTTCACAGCTACAGCTGAGTGGGTTTCTTGCCTAGGTTATTTCTTCAGATGGAACTTATGCCGAGTTCATCTCAGCTCTACTCCAACGTTTCTAGTAGACTCAGAAGAATCTGCTTGGGAACTACGCATCTGCATTCTGCCTTGTTCGGGCAGAGCGGCCTGTTCACTGAACTCTCCTGCACACTCCCCAGTAAGAGATAGAACTGCGTGTGTTTCTGCACACTGTTAGTTCTTCCAAGGGAAGTTCTTCCCAGTGCTTCTCAGCTCCAGTGAGAAGCTTGTACTTGCTGTGCAACCAGATTCCTAAGCAGCTCCTTGCAAGCCACTATCGCACAGAGCCTTCTGGCAGCATCCAAGCAAGAGCTATCGCCGGCTGCTCCACTCTGGGTTGCCATGCATATGTGAGGTGAGCTAGTAACTGAAGAGTTAGGAGAGAGTGTGTTTCTGGAGAATGTGACTTCTGCAAACGGAACTTACAGCCACTGCTTCTCAGCTCTAGGGCAGAGTGTGTGGCTGCTGTAGAAAGAGTTCTGTAAGCCACTGTTTCTCTGCAGGGAAGACAAACACCTATCAGACAAGCTGAAATCGAGCAGCTTTCACAGGGCCCTCTGCTGCCTGGTTCCCAGAATGTGCGCTCCAGATGAATCTTCACAGCTACAGCTGAGTGGGTTTCTGGCCTAGGTTATTTCTTCAGATGGAACTTATGCCGAGTTCATCTCAGCTCTACTCCAACGTTTCTAGTAGACTCAGAAGAATCTGCTTGGGAACTACGCATCTGCATTCTGCCTTGTTCGGGCAGAGCGGCCTGTTCACTGAACTCTCCTGCACACTCCCCAGTAAGAGATAGAACTGCGTGTGTTTCTGCACGCTATTAGTTCTTCCAAGGGAAGTTCTTCCCAGTGCTTCTCAGCTCCAGTGAGAAGCTTGTACTTGCTGTGCAACCAGATTCCTAAGCAGCTCCTTGCCAGCCACTATCGCACAGAGCCTTCTGGCAGCATCCAAGCAAGAGCTATCGCCGGCTGCTCCACTCTGGTTTGCCATGCATATGTGAGGTGAGCTAGTCACTGAAGAGTTAGGAGAGAGTGTGTTTCTGGAGAATGTGACTTCTGCAAAGGGAACTTACAGCCAGTGCTTCTCAGCTCTAGGGCAGAGTGTGTGGCTGCTGTAGAAAGAGTTCTCTAAGCCACCGTTTCTCTGCAGGGAGCACAAACACCTATCAGACAAGCTGAAATAGAGCAGCTTCCACAGGGCACTCTGCTGCCTGGTTCCCAGAATGTGCGCTCCAGATGAATCTTCACAGCTACAGCTGAGTGGGTTTCTGGCCTAGGTTATTTCTTCAAATGGAACTTATGCCGAGTTCATCTCAGCTCTACTCCCACGTTTCTAGTAGACTCAGAAGAATCTGCTTGGGAACTACGCATCTGCATTCTGCCTTGTTCGGGCAGAGCGAACTGTTCACTGAACTCTCCTGCACACTCCCCAGTAAGAGATAGAACTGCGTGTGTTTCTGCACACTGTTAGTTCTTCCAAGGGAAGTTCTTCCCAGTGCTTCTCAGCTCCAGTGAGAAGCTTGTACTTGCTGTGCAACCAGATTCCTAAGCAGCTCCTTGCAAGCCACTATCGCACAGAGCCTTCTGGCAGCATCCAAGCAAGAGCTATCGCCGGCTGCTCCACTCTGGGTTGCCATGCATATGTGAGGTGAGCTAGTCACTGAAGAGTTAGGAGATTGTGTGTTTCTGGAGAATGTGACTTCTGCAAACGGAACTTACAGCCACTGCTTCTCAGCTCTAGGGCAGAGTGTGTGGCTGCTGTAGAAAGAGTTCTCTAAGCCACTGTTTCTCTGCAGGGAAGACAAACACCTATCAGACAAGCTGAAATCGAGCAGCTTTCACAGGGCCCTCTGCTGCCTGGTTCCCAGAATGTGCGCTCCAGATGAATCTTCACAGCTACAGCTGAGTGGGTTTCTGGCCTAGGTTATTTCTTCAGATGGAACTTATGCCGAGTTCATCTCAGCTCTACTCCAACGTTTCTAGTAGACTCAGAAGAATCTGCTTGGGAACTACGCATCTGCATTCTGCCTTGTTCGGGCAGAGCGGCCTGTTCACTGAACTCTCCTGCACACTCCCCAGTAAGAGATAGAACTGCGTGTGTTTCTGCACGCTGTTAGTTCTTCCAAGGGAAGTTCTTCCCAGTGCTTCTCAGCTCCAGTGAGAAGCTTGTACTTGCTGTGCAACCAGATTCCTAAGCAGCTCCTTGCAAGCCACTATCGCACAGAGCCTTCTGGCAGCATCCAAGCAAGAGCTATCGCCGGCTGCTCCACTCTGGGTTTCCATGCATATGTGAGGTGAGCTAGTCACTGAAGAGTTAGGAGAGAGTGTGTTTCTGGAGAATGTGACTTCTGCAAAGGGAACTTACAGCCAGTGCTTCTCAGCTCTAGGGCAGAGTGTGTGGCTGCTGTAGAAAGAGTTCTCTAAGCCACCGTTTCTCTGCAGGGAGCACAAACACCTATCAGACAAGCTGAAATCGAGCAGCTTCCACAGGGCACTCTGCTGCCTGGTTCCCAGAATGTGCGCTCCAGATGAATCTTCACAGCTACAGCTGAGTGGGTTTCTGGCCTAGGTTATTTCTTCAAATGGAACTTATGCCGAGTTCATCTCAGCTCTACTCCCACGTTTCTAGTAGACTCAGAAGAATCTGCTTGGGAACTACGCATCTGCATTCTGCCTTGTTCGGGCAGAGCGGCCTGTTCACTGAACTCTCCTGCACACTCCCCAGTAAGAGATAGAACTGCGTGTGTTTCTGCACACTGTTAGTTCTTCCAAGGGAAGTTCTTCCCAGTGCTTCTCAGCTCCAGTGAGAAGCTTGTACTTGCTGTGCAACCAGATTCCTAAGCAGCTCCTTGCAAGCCACTATCGCACAGAGCCTTCTGGCAGCATCCAAGCAAGAGCTATCGCCGGCTGCTCCACTCTGGGTTTCCATGCATATGTGAGGTGAGCTAGTCACTGAAGAGTTAGGAGAGAGTGTGTTTCTGGAGAATGTGACTTCTGCAAAGGGAACTTACAGCCAGTGCTTCTCAGCTCTAGGGCAGAGTGTGTGGCTGCTGTAGAAAGAGTTCTCTAAGCCACCGTTTCTCTGCAGGGAAGACAAACACCTATCAGACAAGCTGAAATCGAGCAGCTTTCACAGGGCCCTCTGCTGCCTGGTTCCCAGAATGTGCGCTCCAGATGAATCTTCACAGCTACAGCTGAGTGGGTTTCTGGCCTAGGTTATTTCTTCAGATGGAACTTATGCCGAGTTCATCTCAGCTCTACTCCAACGTTTCTAGTAGACTCAGAAGAATCTGCTTGGGAACTACGCATCTGCATTCTGCCTTGTTCGGGCAGAGCGGCCTGTTCACTGAACTCTCCTGCACACTCCCCAGTAAGAGATAGAACTGCGTGTGTTTCTGCACGCTGTTAGTTCTTCCAAGGGAAGTTCTTCCCAGTGCTTCTCAGCTCCAGTGAGAAGCTTGTACTTGCTGTGCAACCAGATTCCTAAGCAGCTCCTTGCAAGCCACTATCGCACAGAGCCTTCTGGCAGCATCCAAGCAAGAGCTATCGCCGGCTGCTCCACTCTGGGTTTCCATGCATATGTGAGGTGAGCTAGTCACTGAAGAGTTAGGAGAGAGTGTGTTTCTGGAGAATGTGACTTCTGCAAAGGGAACTTACAGCCAGTGCTTCTCAGCTCTAGGGCAGAGTGTGTGGCTGCTGTAGAAAGAGTTCTCTAAGCCACCGTTTCTCTGCAGGGAGCACAAACACCTATCAGACAAGCTGAAATCGAGCAGCTTCCACAGGGCACTCTGCTGCCTGGTTCCCAGAATGTGCGCTCCAGATGAATCTTCACAGCTACAGCTGAGTGGGTTTCTGGCCTAGGTTATTTCTTCAAATGGAACTTATGCCGAGTTCATCTCAGCTCTACTCCCACGTTTCTAGTAGACTCAGAAGAATCTGCTTGGGAACTACGCATCTGCATTCTGCCTTGTTCGGGCAGAGCGGCCTGTTCACTGAACTCTCCTGCACACTCCCCAGTAAGAGATAGAACTGCGTGTGTTTCTGCACACTGTTAGTTCTTCCAAGGGAAGTTCTTCCCAGTGCTTCTCAGCTCCAGTGAGAAGCTTGTACTTGCTGTGCAACCAGATTCCTAAGCAGCTCCTTGCAAGCCACTATCGCACAGAGCCTTCTGGCAGCATCCAAGCAAGAGCTATCGCCGGCTGCTCCACTCTGGGTTTCCATGCATATGTGAGGTGAGCTAGTCACTGAAGAGTTAGGAGAGAGTGTGTTTCTGGAGAATGTGACTTCTGCAAAGGGAACTTACAGCCAGTGCTTCTCAGCTCTAGGGCAGAGTGTGTGGCTGCTGTAGAAAGAGTTCTCTAAGCCACCGTTTCTCTGCAGGGAAGACAAACACCTATCAGACAAGCTGAAATCGAGCAGCTTCCACAGGGCACTCTGCTGCCTGGTTCCCAGAATGTGCGCTCCAGATGAATCTTCACAGCTACAGCTGAGTGGGTTTCTGGCCTAGGTTATTTCTTCAAATGGAACTTATGCCGAGTTCATCTCAGCTCTACTCCCACGTTTCTAGTAGACTCAGAAGAATCTGCTTGGGAACTACGCATCTGCATTCTGCCTTGTTCGGGCAGAGCAGCCTGTTCACTGAACTCTCCTGCACACTCCCCAGTAAGAGATAGAACTGCGTGTGTTTCTGCACACTGTTAGTTCTTCCAAGGGAAGTTCTTCCCAGTGCTTCTCAGCTCCAGTGAGAAGCTTGTACTTGCTGTGCAACCAGATTCCTAAGCAGCTCCTTGCCAGCCACTATCGCACAGAGCCTTCTGGCAGCATCCAAGCAAGAGCTATCGCCGGCTGCTCCACTCTGGGTTTCCATGCATATGTGAGGTGAGCTAGTCACTGAAGAGTTAGGAGAGAGTGTGTTTCTGGAGAATGTGACTTCTGCAAAGGGAACTTACAGCCAGTGCTTCTCAGCTCTAGGGCAGAGTGTGTGGCTGCTGTAGAAAGAGTTCTCTAAGCCACCGTTTCTTTGCAGGGAAGACAAACACCTATCAGACAAGCTGAAATCGAGCAGCTTCCACAGGGCACTCTGCTGCCTGGTTCCCAGAATGTGCGCTCCAGATGAATCTTCACAGCTACAGCTGAGTGGGTTTCTGGCCTAGGTTATTTCTTCAAATGGAACTTATGCCGAGTTCATCTCAGCTCTACTCCCACGTTTCTAGTAGACTCAGAAGAATCTGCTTGGGAACTACGCATCTGCATTCTGCCTTGTTCGGGCAGAGCGGCCTGTTCACTGAACTCTCCTGCCAACTCCCCAGTAAGAGACAGAACTGGGTGTGTTTCTGCACACTGTTAGTTCTTCCAAGGGAAGTTCTTCCCAGTGCTTCTCAGCTGCAGTGAGAAGCTTGTACTTGCTGTGCAACCAGATTCCTAAGCAGCTCCTTGCAAGCCACTATCGCACAGAGCCTTCTGGCAGCATCCAAGCAAGAGCTATCGCCGGCTGCCCCACTCTGGGTTTCCATGCATATGTGAGGTGAGCTAGTTGAAGAGTTAGGAGAGAGTGTGTTTCTGGAGAATGTGACTTCTGCAAAGGGAACTTACAGCCAGTGCTTCTCAGCTCTAAGGCAGAGTGTGTGGCTGCTGTAGAAAGAGTTCTCTAAGCCACCGTTTCTCTGCAGGGAAGACAAACACCTATCAGACAAGCTGAAATCGAGCAGCTTCCACAGGGCACTCTGCTGCCTGGTTCCCAGAATGTGCGCTCCAGATGAATCTTCACAGCTACAGCTGAGTGGGTTTCTGGCCTAGGTTATTTCTTCAAATGGAACTTATGCCGAGTTCATCTCAGCTCTACTCCCACGTTTCTAGTAGACTCAGAAGAATCTGCTTGGGAACTACGCATCTGCATTCTGCCTTGTTCGGGCAGAGCGGCCTGTTCACTGAACTCTCCTGCACACTCCCCAGTAAGAGATAGAACTGCGTGTGTTTCTGCACACTGTTAGTTCTTCCAAGGGAAGTTCTTCCCAGTGCTTCTCAGCTCCAGTGAGAAGCTTGTACTTGCTGTGCAACCAGATTCCTAAGCAGCTCCTTGCAAGCCACTATCGCACAGAGCCTTCTGGCAGCATCCAAGCAAGAGCTATCGCCGGCTGCTCCACTCTGGGTTTCCATGCATATGTGAGGTGAGCTAGTAACTGAAGAGTTAGGAGAGAGTGTGTTTCTGGAGAATGTGACTTCTGCAAACGGAACTTACAGCCACTGCTTCTCAGCTCTAGGGCAGAGTGTGTGGCTGCTGTAGAAAGAGTTCTCTAAGCCACTGTTTCTCTGCAGGGAAGTCAAACACCTATCAGACAAGCTGAAATCGAGCAGCTTTCACAGGGCCCTCTGCTGCCTGGTTCCCAGAATGTGCGCTCCAGATGAATCTTCACAGCTACAGCTGAGTGGGTTTCTGGCCTAGGTTATTTCTTCAGATGGAACTTATGCCGAGTTCATCTCAGCTCTACTCCAACGTTTCTAGTAGACTCAGAAGAATCTGCTTGGGAACTACGCATCTGCATTCTGCCTTGTTCGGGCAGAGCGGCCTGTTCACTGAACTCTCCTGCACACTCCCCAGTAAGAGATAGAACTGCGTGTGTTTCTGCACACTGTTAGTTCTTCCAAGGGAAGTTCTTCCCAGTGCTTCTCAGCTCCAGTGAGAAGCTTGTACTTGCTGTGCAACCAGATTCCTAAGCAGCTCCTTGCAAGCCACTATCGCACAGAGCCTTCTGGCAGCATCCAAGCAAGAGCTATCGCCGGCTGCTCCACTCTGGGTTGCCATGCATATGTGAGGTGAGCTAGTCACTGAAGAGTTAGGAGAGAGTGTGTTTCTGGAGAATGTGACTTCTGCAAAGGGAACTTACAGCCAGTGCTTCTCAGCTCTAGGGCAGAGTGTGTGGCTGCTGTAGAAAGAGTTCTCTAAGCCACCGTTTCTCTGCAGGGAGCACAAACACCTATCAGACAAGCTGAAATAGAGCAGCTTCCACAGGGCACTCTGCTGCCTGGTTCCCAGAATGTGCGCTCCAGATGAATCTTCACAGCTACAGCTGAGTGGGTTTCTGGCCTAGGTTATTTCTTCAAATGGAACTTATGCCGAGTTCATCTCAGCTCTACTCCCACGTTTCTAGTAGACTCAGAAGAATCTGCTTGGGAACTACGCATCTGCATTCTGCCTTGTTCGGGCAGAGCGGCCTGTTCACTGAACTCTCCTGCACACTCCCCAGTAAGAGATAGAACTGCGTGTGTTTCTGCACACTGTTAGTTCTTCCAAGGGAAGTTCTTCCCAGTGCTTCTCAGCTCCAGTGAGAAGCTTGTACTTGCTGTGCAACCAGATTCCTAAGCAGCTCCTTGCAAGCCACTATCGCACAGAGCCTTCTGGCAGCATCCAAGCAAGAGCTATCACCGGCTGCTCCACTCTGGGTTGCCATGCATATGTGAGGTGAGCTAGTCACTGAAGAGTTAGGAGAGAGTGTGTTTCTGGAGAATGTGACTTCTGCAAAGGGAACTTACAGCCACTGCTTCTCAGCTCTAGGGCAGAGTGTGTGGCTGCTGTAGAAAGAGTTCTCTAAGCCACTGTTTCTCTGCAGGGAAGACAAACACCTATCAGACAAGCTGAAATCGAGCAGCTTTCACAGGGCCCTCTGCTGCCTGGTTCCCAGAATGTGCGCTCCAGATGAATCTTCACAGCTACAGCTGAGTGGGTTTCTGGCCTAGGTTATTTCTTCAGATGGAACTTATGCCGAGTTCATCTCAGCTCTACTCGAACGTTTCTAGTAGACTCAGAAGAATCTGCTTGGGAACTACGCATCTGCATTCTGCCTTGTTCGGGCAGAGCGGCCTGTTCACTGAACTCTCCTGCACACTCCCCAGTAAGAGATAGAACTGCGTGTGTTTCTGCACACTGTTAGTTCTTCCAAGGGAAGTTCTTCCCAGTGCTTCTCAGCTCCAGTGAGAAGCTTGTACTTGCTGTGCAACCAGATTCCTAAGCAGCTCCTTGCAAGCCACTATCGCACAGAGCCTTCTGGCAGCATCCAAGCAAGAGCTATCGCCGGCTGCTCCACTCTGGGTTTCCATGCATATGTGAGGTGAGCCAGTCACTGAAGAGTTAGGAGAGAGTGTGTTTCTGGAGAATGTGACTTCTGCAAAGGGAACTTACAGCCAGTGCTTCTCAGCTCTAGGGCAGAGTGTGTGGCTGCTGTATAAAGAGTTCTCTAAGCCACCGTTTCTCTGCAGGGAAGACAAACACCTATCAGACAAGCTGAAATCGAGCAGCTTCCACAGGGCACTCTGCTGCCTGGTTCCCAGAATGTGCGCTCCAGATGAATCTTCACAGCTACAGCTGAGTGGGTTTCTGGCCTAGGTTATTTCTTCAAATGGAACTTATGCCGAGTTCATCTCAGCTCTACTCCCACGTTTCTAGTAGACTCAGAAGAATCTGCTTGGGAACTACGCATCTGCATTCTGCCTTGTTCGGGCAGAGCAGCCTGTTCACTGAACTCTCCTGCACACTCCCCAGTAAGAGATAGAACTGCGTGTGTTTCTGCACACTGTTAGTTCTTCCAAGGGAAGTTCTTCCCAGTGCTTCTCAGCTCCAGTGAGAAGCTTGTACTTGCTGTGCAACCAGATTCCTAAGCAGCTCCTTGCAAGCCACTATCGCACAGAGCCTTCTGGCAGCATCCAAGCAAGAGCTATCGCCGGCTGCTCCACTCTTGGTTGCCATGCATATGTGAGGTGAGCTAGTCACTGAAGAGTTAGGAGAGAGTGTGTTTCTGGAGAATGTGACTTCTGCAAAGGGAACTTACAGCCAGTGCTTCTCAGCTCTAGGGCAGAGTGTGTGGCTGCTGTAGAAAGAGTTCTCTAAGCCACCGTTTCTCTGCAGGGAGCACAAACACCTATCAGACAAGCTGAAATCGAGCAGCTTCCACAGGGCACTCTGCTGCCTGGTTCCCAGAATGTGCGCTCCAGATGAATCTTCACAGCTACAGCTGAGTGGGTTTCTGGCCTAGGTTATTTCTTCAAATGGAACTTATGCCGAGTTCATCTCAGCTCTACTCCCACGTTTCTAGTAGACTCAGAAGAATCTGCTTGGGAACTACGCATCTGCATTCTGCCTTGTTCGGGCAGAGCGGCCTGTTCACTGAACTCTCCTGCACACTCCCCAGTAAGAGATAGAACTGCGTGTGTTTCTGCACACTGTTAGTTCTTCCAAGGGAAGTTCTTCCCAGTGCTTCTCAGCTCCAGTGAGAAGCTTGTACTTGCTGTGCAACCAGATTCCTAAGCAGCTCCTTGCAAGCCACTATCGCACAGAGCCTTCTGGCAGCATCCAAGCACGAGCTACCGCCGGCTGCTCCACTCTGGGTTTCCATGCATATGTGAGGTGAGCTAGTCACTGAAGAGTTAGGAGAGAGTGTGTTTCTGGAGAATGTGACTTCTGCAAAGGGAACTTACAGCCAGTGCTTCTCAGCTCTAGGGCAGAGTGTGTGGCTGCTGTAGAAAGAGTTCTCTAAGCCACTGTTTCTCTGCAGGGAAGACAAACACCTATCAGACAAGCTGAAATCGAGCAGCTTTCACAGGGCCCTCTGCTGCCTGGTTCCCAGAATGTGCGCTCCAGATGAATCTTCACAGCTACAGCTGAGTGGGTTTCTGGCCTAGGTTATTTCTTCAGATGGAACTTATGCCGAGTTCATCTCAGCTCTACTCCAACGTTTCTAGTAGACTCAGAAGAATCTGCTTGGGAACTACGCATCTGCATTCTGCCTTGTTCGGGCAGAGCGGCCTGTTCACTGAACTCTCCTGCACACTCCCCAGTAAGAGATAGAACTGCGTGTGTTTCTGCACACTGTTAGTTCTTCCAAGGGAAGTTCTTCCCAGTGCTTCTCAGCTCCAGTGAGAAGCTTGTACTTGCTGTGCAACCAGATTCCTAAGCAGCTCCTTGCAAGCCACTATCGCACAGAGCCTTCTGGCAGCATCCAAGCAAGAGCTATCGCCGGCTGCTCCACTCTGGGTTGCCATGCATATGTGAGGTGAGCTAGTCACTGAAGAGTTAGGAGAGAGTGTGTTTCTGGAGAATGTGACTTCTGCAAAGGGAACTTACAGCCAGTGCTTCTCAGCTCTAGGGCAGAGTGTGTGGCTGCTGTAGAAAGAGTTCTCTAAGCCACCGTTTCTCTGCAGGGAAGACAAACACCTATCAGACAAGCTGAAATCGAGCAGCTTCCACAGGGCACTCTGCTGCCTGGTTCCCAGAATGTGCGCTCCAGATGAATCTTCACAGCTACAGCTGAGTGGGTTTCTGGCCTAGGTTATTTCTTCAAATGGAACTTATGCCGAGTTCATCTCAGCTCTACTCCCACGTTTCTAGTAGACTCAGAAGAATCTGCTTGGGAACTACGCATCTGCATTCTGCCTTGTTCGGGCAGAGCGGCCTGTTCACTGAACTCTCCTGCACACTCCCCAGTAAGAGATAGAACTGCGTGTGTTTCTGCACACTGTTAGTTCTTCCAAGGGAAGTTCTTCCCAGTGCTTCTCAGCTCCAGTGAGAAGCTTGTACTTGCTGTGCAACCAGATTCCTAAGCAGCTCCTTGCAAGCCACTATCGCACAGAGCCTTCTGGCAGCATCCACGCAAGAGCTATCGCCGGCTGCTCCACTCTGGGTTTCCATGCATATGTGAGGTGAGCTAGTCACTGAAGAGTTAGGAGAGAGTGTGTTTCTGGAGAATGTTACTTCTGCAAAGGGAACTTACAGCCAGGGCTTCTCAGCTCTAGGGCAGAGTGTGTGGCTGCTGTAGAAAGAGTTCTCTAAGCCACTGATTCTCTGCAGGGAAGACAAACACCTATCAGACAAGCTGAAATCGAGCAGCTTCCACAGGGCACTCTGCTGCCTGGTTCCCAGAATGTGCGCTCCAGATGAATCTTAACAGCTACAGCTGAGTGGGTTTCTGGCCTAGGTTATTTCTTCAAATGGAACTTATGCCGAGTTCATCTCAGCTCTACTCCAACGTTTCTAGTAGACACAGAAGAATATGCTTGGGAACTACGCATCTGCAATCTGCCTTTTTCGGGCAGAGCGGCCTGTTCACTGAACTCTCCTGCACACTCCCCAGTAAGAGATAGAACTGCGTGTGTTTCTGCACACTGTTAGTTCTTCACAGGGAAGTTCTTCCCAGTCCTTCTCAGCTCCAGTGAGAAGCTTGTACTTGCTGTGCCACTAGATTCCTAAGCAGCTCCTTGCAAGCCACTATCGCCCAGAGCCTTCTGGCAGCATCCACGCAAGAGCTATCGCCGCCTGCTCCACTCTGGTTTTCCATGCATATGTGAGGTCAGCTAGTCACTTAAGAGTTAGGAGAGAGTGTGTTTCTGGAGAATGTTACTTCTGCAAAGGGAACTTACAGCCAGTGCTTCTCAGCTCTAGGGCAGAGTGTGTGGCTGCTGTAGAAAGAGTTCTCTAAGCCACTGTTTCTCTGCAGGGAAGCCAAACACCTATCAGACAAGATGAAATCGAGCATCTTCCACAGGGCACTCTGCTGCCTGGTTCCCAGAAGGTTCGCTCCAGATGAATCTTAACAGCTACAGCTAAGTGGGTTTCTGGCCTAGGTTATTTCTTCAAATGGAACTTATGCCGAGTTCATCTCAGCTCTACTCGAACGTTTCTAGTAGACACAGAAGGATAAGCTTGGGAACTACGCATCTGCAATCTGCCTTGTTCGGGCAGAGCGGCCTGTTCACTGAACTCTCCTGCACACTCCCCAGTAAGAGATAGAACTGCGTGTGTTTCTGCACACTGTTAGTTCTTCACAGGGAAGTTCTTTCCAGTCCTTCTCAGCTCCAGAGAGAAGCTTGTACTTGCTGTGCCACTAGATTCCTAAGCAGCTCCTTGCAAGCCACTATCGCCCAGAGCCTTCTGGCAGCATCCACGCAAGAGCTATCGCCGCCTGCTCCACTCTGGGTTTCCATGCATATGTGAGGTGAGCTAGTCACTGAAGAGTTAGGAGAGAGTGTGTTTCTGGAGAATGTTACTTCTGCACAGGGAACTTACAGCCAGTGCTTCTCAGCTCTAGGGCAGAGTGTGTGGCTGCTGTGGAAAGAGTTCTCTAAGCCACTGTTTCTCTGCAGGGAAGACCAACACCTATCAGACAAGCTGAAATCAAGAAGCTTCCACAGGGCACTCTGCTGCCTGGTTCCCAGAATGTGCGCTCCGGATGAATCTTAACAGCTACAGCTGAGTGGGTTTCTGGCCTAGGTTATTTCTTCAAATGGAACTTATGCCGAGTTCATCTCAGCTCTACTCCCACGTTTCTAGTAGACTCAGAAGAATCTGCTTGGGAACTACGCATCTGCATTCTGCCTTGTTCGGGCAGAGCGGCCTGTTCACTGAACTCTCCTGCACACTCCCCAGTAAGAGATAGAACTGCGTGTGTTTCTGCACACTGTTAGTTCTTCACAGGGAAGTTCTTCCCAGTCCTTCTCAGCTCCAGTGAGAAGCTTGTACTTGCTGTGCCACTAGATTCCTAAGCAGCTCCTTGCAAGCCACTATCGCCCAGAGCCTTCTGGCAGCATCCACGCAAGAGCTATCGCCGCCTGCTCCACTCTGGTTTTCCATGCATATGTGAGGTCAGCTAGTCACTTAAGAGTTAGGAGAGAGTGTGTTTCTGGAGAATGTTACTTCTGCAAAGGGAACTTACAGCCAGTGCTTCTCAGCTCTAGGGCAGAGTGTGTGGCTGCTGTAGAAAGAGTTCTCTAAGCCACTGTTTCTCTGCAGGGAAGCCAAACACCTATCAGACAAGATGAAATCGAGCATCTTCCACAGGGCACTCTGCTGCCTGGTTCCCAGAAGGTGCGCTCCAGATGAATCTTAACAGCTACAGCTAAGTGGGTTTCTGGCCTAGGTTATTTCTTCAAATGGAACTTATGCCGAGTTCATCTCAGCTCTACTCGAACGTTTCTAGTAGACACAGAAGGATATGCTTGGGAACTACGCATCTGCAATCTGCCTTGTTCGGGCAGAGCGGCCTGTTCACTGAACTCTCCTGCACACTCCCCAGTAAGAGATAGAACTGCGTGTGTTTCTGCACACTGTTAGTTCTTCACAGGGAAGTTCTTTCCAGTCCTTCTCAGCTCCAGAGAGAAGCTTGTACTTGCTGTGCCACTAGATTCCTAAGCAGCTCCTTGCAAGCCACTATCGCCCAGAGCCTTCTGGCAGCATCCACGCAAGAGCTATCGCCGCCTGCTCCACTCTGGGTTTCCATGCATATGTGAGGTGAGCTAGTCACTGAAGAGTTAGGAGAGAGTGTGTTTCTGGAGAATGTTACTTCTGCACAGGGAACTTACAGCCAGTGCTTCTCAGCTCTAGGGCAGAGTGTGTGGCTGCTGTGGAAAGAGTTCTCTAAGCCACTGTTTCTCTGCAGGGAAGACCAACACCTATCAGACAAGCTGAAATCAAGAAGCTTCCACAGGGCACTCTGCTGCCTGGTTCCCAGAATGTGCGCTCCGGATGAATCTTAACAGCTACAGCTGAGTGGGTTTCTGGCCTAGGTTATTTCTTCAAATGGAACTTATGCCGAGTTCATCTCAGCTCTACTCCAACGTTTCTAGTAGACACAGAAGAATATGCTTGGGAACTACGCATCTGCAATCTGCCTTGTTCGGGCAGAGCGGCCTGTTCACTGAACTCTCCTGCACACTCCCCAGTAAGAGATAGAACTGCGTGTGTTTCTGCACACTGTTAGTTCTTCACAGGGAAGTTCTTCCCAGTCCTTCTCAGCTCCAGTGAGAAGCTTGTACTTGCTGTGCCACTAGATTCCTAAGCAGCTCCTTGCAAGCCACTATCGCCCAGAGCCTTCGGGCAGCATCCACGCAAGCGCTTTCGCCGCCTGCTCCACTCTGGGTTTCCATGCATATGTGAGGTGAGCTAGGAACTTAAGAGTTAGGAAAGGGTGTGTTTCTGGAGAATGTTACTTCTGCAAAGGGAACTTACAGCCAGTGCTTCTCAGCTCTAGGGCAGAGTGTGTGGCTGCTGTAGAAAGAGTTCTCTAAGCCACTGTTTCTCTGCAGGGAAGACAAACACCTATCAGACAAGCTGAAATCGAGCAGCTTGCACAGGGCACTCTGCTGCGTGGTTCCCAGAATGTGCGCTTCAGATGAATCTTAACAGCTACAGCTGAGTGGGTTTCTGGCCTAGGTTATTTCTTCAAATGGAACTTATGCCGAGTTCATCTCAGCTCTACTCCAACGTTTCCAGTAGACTCAGAAGAATATGCTTGGGAACTACACATCTGCAATCTGCCTTGTTCGGGCAGAGCGGCCTGTTCACTGAACTCTCCTGCACACTCCCCAGTAAGAGATAGAACTGCGTGTGTTTCTGCACACTGTTAGTTCTTCACAGGGAAGTTCTTCCCAGTCCTTCTCAGCTCCAGTGAGAAGCTTGTACTTGCTGTGCCACTAGATTCCTAAGCAGCTCCTTGCAAGCCACTATCGCCCAGAGCCTTCTGGCAGCATCCACGCAAGAGCTATCGCCGCCTGCTCCACTCTGGGTTTCCATGCATATGTGAGGTGAGCTAGGAACTTAAGAGTTAGGAGAGGGTGTGTTTCTGGAGAATGTGACTTCTGCAAAGGGAACTTACAGCCAGTGCTTCTCAGCTCTAGGGCAGAGTGTGTGGCTGCTGTAGAAAGTGTTCTCTAAGCCACTGTTTCTCTGCAGGGAAGACAAACACCTATCAGACAAGCTGAAATCGAGCAGCTTCCACAGGGCACTCTGCTGCCTGGTTCCCAGAATGTGCGCTCCAGATGAATCTTAACAGCTACAGCTGAGTGGGTTTCTGGCCTAGGTTATTTCTTCAAATGGAACTTATGCCGAGTTCATCTCAGCTCTACTCCAACGTTTCTAGTAGACACAGAAGAATATGCTTGGGAACTACGCATCTGCAATCTGCCTTGTTCGGGCAGAGCGGCCTGTTCACTGAACTCTCCTGCACACTCCCCAGTAAGAGATAGAACTGCGTGTGTTTCTGCACACTGTTAGTTCTTCACAGGGAAGTTCTTCCCAGTCCTTCTCAGCTCCAGTGAGAAGCTTGTACTTGCTGTGCCACTAGATTCCTAAGCAGCTCCTTGCAAGCCACTATCGCCCAGAGCCTTCTGGCAGCATCCACGCAAGAGCTATCGCCGCCTGCTCCACTCTGTGTTTCCATGCATATGTGAGGTGAGCTAGGAACTTAAGAGTTAGGAGAGGGTGTGTTTCTGGAGAATGTTACTTCTGCAAAGGGAACTTACAGCCAGTGCTTCTCAGCTCTAGGGCAGAGTGTGTGGCTGCTGTAGAAAGAGTTCTCTAAGCCACTGTTTCTCTGCAGGGAAGACAAACACCTATCAGAGAGCTGAAATCGAGCAGCTTCCACAGGGCACTCTGCTGCCTGGTTCCCAGAATGTGCGCTCCAGATGAATCTTAACAGCTACAGCTGAGTGGGTTTCTGGCCTAGGTTATTTCTTCAAATGGAACTTATGCCGAGTTCATCTCAGCTCTACTCCAACGTTTCTAGTAGACACAGAAGAATATGCTTGGGATCTACGCATCTGCAATCTGCCTTGTTCGGGCAGAGCGGCCTGTTCACTGAACTCTCCTGCACACTCCCCAGTAAGAGATAGAACTGCGTGTGTTTCTGCACACTGTTAGTTCTTCACAGGGAAGTTCTTCCCAGTCCTTCTCAGCTCCAGTGAGAAGCTTGTACTTGCTGTGCCACTAGATTCCTAAGCAGCTCCTTGCAAGCCACTATCGCCCAGAGCCTTCTGGCAGCATCCACGCAAGCGCTATCGCCGCCTGCTCCACTCTGGGTTTCCATGCATATGTGAGGTGAGCTAGGAACTTAAGAGTTAGGAGAGGGTGTGTTTCTGGAGAATGTTACTTCTGCAAAGGGAACTTACAGCCAGTGCTTCTCAGCTCTAGGGCAGAGTGTGTGGCTGCTGTAGAAAGAGTTCTCTAAGCCACTGTTTCTCTGCAGGGAAGCCAAACACCTATCAGACAAGATGAAATCGAGCAGCTTCCACAGGGCACTCTGCTGCCTGGTTCCCAGAATGTGCGCTCCAGATGAATCTTAACAGCTACAGCTAAGTGGGTTTCTGGCCTAGGTTATTTCTTCAAATGGAACTTATGCCGAGTTCATCTCAGCTCTACTCGAACGTTTCTAGTAGACACAGAAGGATATGCTTGGGAACTACGCATCTGCAATCTGCCTTGTTCGGGCAGAGCGGCCTGTTCACTGAACTCTCCTGCACACTCCCCAGTAAGAGATAGAACTGCGTGTGTTTCTGCACACTGTTAGTTCTTCACAGGGAAGTTCTTTCCAGTCCTTCTCAGCTCCAGAGAGAAGCTTGTACTTGCTGTGCCACTAGATTCCTAAGCAGCTCCTTGCAAGCCACTATCGCCCAGAGCCTTCTGGCAGCATCCACGCAAGAGCTATCGCCGCCTGCTCCACTCTGGGTTTCCATGCATATGTGAGGTGAGCTAGTCACTGAAGAGTTAGGAGAGAGTGTGTTTCTGGAGAATGTTACTTCTGCACAGGGAACTTACAGCCAGTGCTTCTCAGCTCTAGGGCAGAGTGTGTGGCTGCTGTGGAAAGAGTTCTCTAAGCCACTGATTCTCTGCAGGGAAGACCAACACCTATCAGACAAGCTGAAATCAAGAAGCTTCCACAGGGCACTCTGCTGCCTGGTTCCCAGAATGTGCGCTCCGGATGAATCTTAACAGCTACAGCTGAGTGGGTTTCTGGCCTAGGTTATTTCTTCAAATGGAACTTATGCCGAGTTCATCTCAGCTCTACTCCAACGTTTCTAGTAGACACAGAAGAATATGCTTGGGAACTACGCATCTGCAATCTGCCTTGTTCGGGCAGAGCGGCCTGTTCACTGAACTCTCCTGCACACTCCTCAGTAAGAGATAGAACTGCGTGTGTTTCTGCACACTGTTAGTTCTTCACAGGGAAGTTCTTCCCAGTCCTTCTCAGCTCCAGTGAGAAGCTTGTACTTGCTGTGCCACTAGATTCCTAAGCAGCTCCTTGCAAGCCACTATCGCCCAGAGCCTTCTGGCAGCATCCACGCAAGAGCTATCGCCGCCTGCTCCACTCTGGGTTTCCATGCATATGTGAGGAGAGCTAGTCACTGAAGAGTTAGGAGAGAGTGTGTTTCTGGAGAATGTTACTTCTGCACAGGGAACTTACAGCCAGTGCTTCTCAGCTCTAGGGCAGAGTGTGTGGCTGCTGTGGAAAGAGTTCTCTAAGCCACTGTTTCTCTGCAGGGAAGACCAACACCTATCAGACAAGCTGAAATCAAGAAGCTTCCACAGGGCACTCTGCTGCCTGGTTCCCAGAATGTGCGCTCCGGATGAATCTTAACAGCTACAGCTGAGTGGGTTTCTGGCCTAGGTTATTTCTTCAAATGGAACTTATGCCGAGTTCATCTCAGCTCTACTCCAACGTTTCTAGTAGACACAGAAGAATATGCTTGGGAACTACGCATCTGCAATCTGCCTTGTTCGGGCAGAGCGGCCTGTTCACTGAACTCTCCTGCACACTCCCCAGTAAGAGATAGAACTGCGTGTGTTTCTGCACACTGTTAGTTCTTCACAGGGAAGTTCTTCCCAGTCCTTCTCAGCTCCAGTGAGAAGCTTGTACTTGCTGTGCCACTAGATTCCTAAGCAGCTCCTTGCAAGCCACTATCGCCCAGAGCCTTCTGGCAGCATCCACGCAAGCGCTTTCGCCGCCTGCTCCACTCTGGGTTTCCATGCATATGTGAGGTGAGCTAGGAACTTAAGAGTTAGGAGAGGGTGTGTTTCTGGAGAATGTTACTTCTGCAAAGGGAACTTACAGCCAGTGCTTCTCAGCTCTAGGGCAGAGTGTGTGGCTGCTGTAGAAAGAGTTCTCTAAGCCACTGTTTCTCTGCAGGGAAGACAAACACCTATCAGACAAGCTGAAATCGAGCAGCTTGCACAGGGCACTCTGCTGCGTGGTTCCCAGAATGTGCGCTTCAGATGAATCTTAACAGCTACAGCTGAGTGGGTTTCTGGCCTAGGTTATTTCTTCAAATGGAACTTATGCCGAGTTCATCTCAGCTCTACTCCAACGTTTCCAGTAGACTCAGAAGAATATGCTTGGGAACTACACATCTGCAATCTGCCTTGTTCGGGCAGAGCGGCCTGTTCACTGAACTCTCCTGCACACTCCCCAGTAAGAGATAGAACTGCGTGTGTTTCTGCACACTGTTAGTTCTTCACAGGGAAGTTCTTCCCAGTCCTTCTCAGCTCCAGTGAGAAGCTTGTACTTGCTGTGCCACTAGATTCCTAAGCAGCTCCTTGCAAGCCACTATCGCCCAGAGCCTTCTGGCAGCATCCACGCAAGAGCTATCGCCGCCTGAACCACTCTGGGTTTCCATGCATATGTGAGGTGAGCTAGGAACTTAAGAGTTAGGAGAGGGTGTGTTTCTGGAGAATGTGACTTCTGCAAAGGGAACTTACAGCCAGTGCTTCTCAGCTCTAGGGCAGAGTGTGTGGCTGCTGTAGAAAGTGTTCTCTAAGCCACTGTTTCTCTGCAGGGAAGACAAACACCTATCAGACAAGCTGAAATCGAGCAGCTTCCACAGGGCACTCTGCTGCCTGGTTCCCAGAATGTGCGCTCCAGATGAATCTTAACAGCTACAGCTGAGTGGGTTTCTGGCCTAGGTTATTTCTTCAAATGGAACTTATGCCGAGTTCATCTCAGCTCTACTCCAACGTTTCTAGTAGACACAGAAGAATATGCTTGGGAACTACGCATCTGCAATCTGCCTTGTTCGGGCAGAGCGGCCTGTTCACTGAACTCTCCTGCACACTCCCCAGTAAGAGATAGAACTGCGTGTGTTTCTGCACACTGTTAGTTCTTCACAGGGAAGTTCTTCCCAGTCCTTCTCAGCTCCAGTGAGAAGCTTGTACTTGCTGTGCCACTAGATTCCTAAGCAGCTCCTTGCAAGCCACTATCGCCCAGAGCCTTCTGGCAGCATCCACGCAAGAGCTATCGCCGCCTGCTCCACTCTGTGTTTCCATGCATATGTGAGGTGAGCTAGGAACTTAAGAGTTAGGAGAGGGTGTGTTTCTGGAGAATGTTACTTCTGCAAAGGGAACTTACAGCCAGTGCTTCTCAGCTCTAGGGCAGAGTGTGTGGCTGCTGTAGAAAGAGTTCTCTAAGCCACTGTTTCTCTGCAGGGAAGACAAACACCTATCAGACAAGCTGAAATCGAGCAGCTTCCACAGGGCACTCTGCTGCCTGGTTCCCAGAATGTGCGCTCCAGATGAATCTTAACAGCTACAGCTGAGTGGGTTTCTGGCCTAGGTTATTTCTTCAAATGGAACTTATGCCGAGTTCATCTCAGCTCTACTCCAACGTTTCTAGTAGACACAGAAGAATATGCTTGGGATCTACGCATCTGCAATCTGCCTTGTTCGGGCAGAGCGGCCTGTTCACTGAACTCTCCTGCACACTCCCCAGTAAGAGATAGAACTGCGTGTGTTTCTGCACACTGTTAGTTCTTCACAGGGAAGTTCTTCCCAGTCCTTCTCAGCTCCAGTGAGAAGCTTGTACTTGCTGTGCCACTAGATTCCTAAGCAGCTCCTTGCAAGCCACTATCGCCCAGAGCCTTCTGGCAGCATCCACGCAAGAGCTATCGCCGCCTGCTCCACTCTGGGTTTCCATGCATATGTGAGGTGAGCTAGTAACTTAAGAGTTAGGAGAGAGTGTGTTTCTGGAGAATGTTACTTCTGCAAAGGGAACTTACAGCCAGTGCTTCTCAGCTCTAGGGCAGAGTGTGTGGCTGCTGTAGAAAGAGTTCTCTAAGCCACTGTTTCTCTGCAGGGAAGACAAACACCTATCAGACAAGCTGAAATCGAGCAGCTTCCACAGGGCACTCTGCTGCCTGGTTCCCAGATTGTGCGCTCCAGATGAATCTTAACAGCTACAGCTGAGTGGGTTTCTGGCCTAGGTTATTTCTTCAAATGGAACTTATGCCGAGTTCATCTCAGCTCTACTCCAACGTTTCTAGTAGACTCAGAAGGATATGCTTGGGAACTACGCATGTGCATTCTGCCTTGTTCGGGCAGAGCGGCCTGTTCACTGAACTCTCCTGCACACTCCCCAGTAAGAGATAGAACTGCGTGTGTTTCTGCACACTGTTAGTTCTTCACAGGGAAGTTCTTCCCAGTCCTTCTCAGCTCCAGTGAGAAGCTTGTACTTGCTGTGCCACTAGATTCCTAAGCAGCTCCTTGCAAGCCACTATCGCCCAGAGCCTTCTGTCAGCATCCACGCAAGAGCTATCGCCGCCTGCTCCACTCTGGGTTTCCATGCATATGTGAGGTGAGCTAGTAACTTAAGAGTTAGGAGAGAGGGTGTTTCTGGAGAATGTGACTTCTGCAAAGGGAACTTACAGCCAGTGCTTCTCAGCTCTAGGGCAGAGTGTGTGGCTGCTGTAGAAAGAGTTCTCTAAGCCACTGTTTCTCTGCAGGGAAGACAAACACCTATCAGACAAGCTGAAATCGAGCAGCTTCCACAGGGCACTCTGCTGCCTGGTTCCCAGAATGTGCGCTCCAGATGAATCTTAACAGCTACAGCTGAGTGGGTTTCTGGCCTAGGTTATTTCTTCAAATGGAACTTATGCCGAGTTCATCTCAGCTCTACTCCAACGTTTCTAGTAGACACAGAAGAATATGCTTGGGAACTACGCATCTGCAATCTGCCTTGTTCGGGCAGAGCGGCCTGTTCACTGAACTCTCCTGCACACTCCCCAGTAAGAGATAGAACTGCGTGTGTTTCTGCACACTGTTAGTTCTTCACAGGGAAGTTCTTCCCAGTCCTTCTCAGCTCCAGTGAGAAGCTTGTACTTGCTGTGCCACTAGATTCCTAAGCAGCTCCTTGCAAGCCACTATCGCCCAGAGCCTTCTGGCAGCATCCACGCAAGAGCTATCGCCCCCTGCTCCACTCTGGGTTTCCATGCATATGTGAGGTGAGCTAGGAACTTAAGAGTTAGGAGAGGGTGTGTTTCTGGAGAATGTTACTTCTGCAAAGGGAACTTACAGCCAGTGCTTCTCAGCTCTAGGGCAGAGTGTGTGGCTGCTGTAGAAAGAGTTCTCTAAGCCACTGTTTCTCTGCAGGGAAGACAAACACCTATCAGACAAGCTGAAATCGAGCAGCTTCCACAGGGCACTCTGCTGCCTGGTTCCCAGAATGTGCGCTCCAGATGAATCTTAACAGCTACAGCTGAGTGGGTTTCTGGCCTAGGTTATTTCTTCAAATGGAACTTATGCCGAGTTCATCTCAGCTCTACTCCAACGTTTCTAGTAGACACAGAAGAGTATGCTTGGGAACTACGCATCTGCAATCTGCCTTGTTCGGGCAGAGCGGCCTGTTCACTGAACTCTCCTGCACACTCCCCAGTAAGAGATAGAACTGCGTGTGTTTCTGCACACTGTTAGTTCTTCACAGGGAAGTTCTTCCCAGTCCTTCTCAGCTCCAGTGAGAAGCTTGTACTTGCTGTGCCACTAGATTCCTAAGCAGCTCCTTGCAAGCCACTATCGCCCAGAGCCTTCTGGCAGCATCCACGCAAGAGCTATCGCCGCCTGCTCCACTCTGGGTTTCCATGCATATGTGAGGTGAGCTAGTAACTTAAGAGTTAGGAGAGGGTGTGTTTCTGGAGAATGTTACTTCTGCACAGGGAACTTACAGCCAGTGCTTCTCAGCTCTAAGGCAGAGTGTGTGGCTGCTGTAGAAAGAGTTCTCTAAGCCACTGTTTCTCTGCAGGGAAGACAAACACCTATCAGACAAGCTGAAATCGAGCAGCTTCCACAGGGCACTCTGCTGCCTGGTTCCCAGAATGTGCGCTCCAGATGAATCTTAACAGCTACAGCTGAGTGGGTTTCTGGCCTAGGTTATTGCTTCAAATGGAACTTATGCCGAGTTCATCTCAGCTCTACTCCAACGTTTCTAGTAGACACAGAGGAATATGCTTGGGAACTACGCATCTGCAATCTGCCTTGTTCGGGCAGAGCGGCCTGTTCACTGAACTCTCCTGCACACTCCCCAGTAAGAGATAGAACTGCGTGTGTTTCTGCACACTGTTAGTTCTTCACAGGGAAGTTCTTCCCAGTCCTTCTCAGCTCCAGTGAGAAGCTTGTACTTGCTGTGCCACTAGATTCCTAAGCAGCTCCTTGCAAGCCACTATCGCCCAGAGCCTTCTGGCAGCATCCACGCAAGAGCTATCGCCGCCTGCTCCACTCTGGGTTTCCATGCATATGTGAGGTGAGCTAGTAACTTAAGAGTTAGGAGAGAGTGTGTTTCTGGAGAATGTTACTTCTGCAAAGGGAACTTACAGCCAGTGCTTCTCAGCTCTAGGGCAGAGTGTGTGGCTGCTGTAGAAAGAGTTCTCTAAGCCACTGTTTCTCTGCAGGGAAGACAAACACCTATCAGACAAGCTGAAATCGAGCAGCTTCCACAGGGCACTCTGCTGCCTGGTTCCCAGATTGTGCGCTCCAGATGAATCTTAACAGCTACAGCTGAGTGGGTTTCTGGCCTAGGTTATTTCTTCAAATGGAACTTATGCCGAGTTCATCTCAGCTCTACTCCAACGTTTCTAGTAGACTCAGAAGGATATGCTTGGGAACTACGCATGTGCATTCTGCCTTGTTCGGGCAGAGCGGCCTGTTCACTGAACTCTCCTGCACACTCCCCAGTAAGAGATAGAACTGCGTGTGTTTCTGCACACTGTTAGTTCTTCACAGGGAAGTTCTTCCCAGTCCTTCTCAGCTCCAGTGAGAAGCTTGTACTTGCTGTGCCACTAGATTCCTAAGCAGCTCCTTGCAAGCCACTATCGCCCAGAGCCTTCTGTCAGCATCCACGCAAGAGCTATCGCCGCCTGCTCCACTCTGGGTTTCCATGCATATGTGAGGTGAGCTAGTAACTTAAGAGTTAGGAGAGAGGGTGTTTCTGGAGAATGTGACTTCTGCAAAGGGAACTTACAGCCAGTGCTTCTCAGCTCTAGGGCAGAGTGTGTGGCTGCTGTAGAAAGAGTTCTCTAAGCCACTGTTTCTCTGCAGGGAAGACAAACACCTATCAGACAAGCTGAAATCGAGCAGCTTCCACAGGGCACTCTGCTGCCTGGTTCCCAGAATGTGCGCTCCAGATGAATCTTAACAGCTACAGCTGAGTGGGTTTCTGGCCTAGGTTATTTCTTCAAATGGAACTTATGCCGAGTTCATCTCAGCTCTACTCCAACGTTTCTACTAGACACAGAAGAATATGCTTGGGAACTACGCATCTGCAATCTGCCTTGTTCGGGCAGAGCGGCCTGTTCACTGAACTCTCCTGCACACTCCCCAGTAAGAGATAGAACTGCATGTGTTTCTGCACACTGTTAGTTCTTCACAGGGAAGTTCTTCCCAGTCCTTATCAGCTCCAGTGAGAAGCTTGTACTTGCTGTGCCACTAGATTCCTAAGCAGCTCCTTGCAAGCCACTATCGCCCAGAGCCTTCTGGCAGCATCCACGCAAGAGCTATCTCCGCCTGCTCCACTCTGGGTTTCCATGCATATGTGAGGTGAGCTAGGAACTTAAGAGTTAGGAGAGGGTGTGTTTCTGGAGAATGTTACTTCTGCAAAGGGAACTTACAGCCAGTGCTTCTCAGCTCTAGGGCAGAGTGTGTGGCTGCTGTAGAAAGAGTTCTCTAAGCCACTGTTTCTCTGCAGGGAAGACAAACACCTATCAGACAAGCTGAAATCGAGCAGCTTCCACAGGGCACTCTGCTGCCTGGTTCCCAGAATGTGCGCTCCAGATGAATCTTCACAGCTACAGCTGAGTGGGTTTCTGGCCTAGGTTATTTCTTCAAATGGAACTTATGCCGAGTTCATCTCAGCTCTACTCCAACGTTTCTAGTAGACACAGAAGAATATGCTTGGGAACTACGCATCTGCAATCTGCCTTGTTCGGGCAGAGCGGCCTGTTCACTGAACTCTCCTGCACACTCCCCAGTAAGAGATAGAACTGCGTGTGTTTCTGCACACTGTTAGTTCTTCACAGGGAAGTTCTTCCCAGTCCTTCTCAGCTCCAGTGAGAAGCTTGTACTTGCTGTGCCACTAGATTCCTAAGCAGCTCCTTGCAAGCCACTATCGCCCAGAGCCTTCTGGCAGCATCCACGCAAGAGCTATCGCCGCCTGCTCCACTCTGGGTTTCCATGATATGTGAGGTGAGCTAGTCACTTAAGAGTTAGGAGAGGGTGTGTTTCTGGAGAATGTTACTTCTGCAAAGGGAACTTACAGCCAGTGCTTCTCAGCTCTAGGGCAGAGTGTGTGGCTGCTGTAGAAAGAGTTCTCTAAGCCACTGTTTCTCTGCAGGGAAGACAAACACCTATCAGACAAGCTGAAATCGAGCAGCTTCCACAGGGCACTCTGCTGCCTGGTTCCCAGAATGTGCGCTCCAGATGAATCTTCACAGCTACAGCTGAGTGGGTTTCTGGCCTAGGTTATTTCTTCAAATGGAACTCTTGCCGAGTTCATCTCAGCTCTACTCCAACGTTTCTAGTAGACACAGAAGAATATGCTTGGGAACTACGCATCTGCAATCTGCCTTGTTCGGGCAGAGCGGCCTGTTCACTGAACTCTCCTGCACACTCCCCAGTAAGAGATAGAACTGCGTGTGTTTCTGCACACTGTTAGTTCTTCACAGGGAAGTTCTTCCCAGTCCTTCTCAGCTCCAGTGAGAAGCTTGTACTTGCTGTGCCACTAGATTCCTAAGCAGCTCCTTGCAAGCCACTATCGCCCAGAGCCTTCTGGCAGCATCCACGCAAGAGCTATCGCCGCCTGCTCCACTCTGGGTTTCCATGCATATGTGAGGTGAGCTAGTAACTTAAGAGTTAGGAGAGAGTGTGTTTCTGGAGAATGTTACTTTTGCAAAGGGAACTTACAGCCAGTGCTTCTCAGCTCTAGGGCAGAGTGTGTGGCTGCTGTAGAAAGAGTTCTCTAAGCCACTGTTTCTCTGCAGGGAAGACAAACACCTATCAGACAAGCTGAAATCGAGCAGCTTCCACAGGGCACTCTGCTGCCTGGTTCCCAGAATGTGCGCTCCAGATGAATCTTCACAGCTACAGCTGAGTGGGTTTCTGGCCTAGGTTATTTCTTCAAATGGAACTTATGCCGAGTTCATCTCAGCTCTACTCCAACATTTCTAGTAGACACAGAAGAATATGCTTGGGAACTACGCATCTGCAATCTGCCTTGTTCGGGCAGAGCGGCCTGTTCACTGAACTCTCCTGCACACTCCCCAGTAAGAGATAGAACTGCGTGTGTTTCTGCACACTGTTAGTTCTTCACAGGGAAGTTCTTCCCAGTCCTTCTCAGCTCCAGTGAGAAGCTTGTACTTGCTGTGCCACTAGATTCCTAAGCAGCTCCTTGCAAGCCACTATCGCCCAGAGCCTTCTGGCAGCATCCACGCAAGAGCTATCGCCGCCTGCTCCACTCTGGGTTTCCATGCATATGTGAGGTGAGCTAGTAACTTAAGAGTTAGGAGAGAGTGTGTTTCTGGAGAATGTTACTTCTGCAAAGGGAACTTACAGCCAGTGCTTCTCAGCTCTAGGGCAGAGTGTGTGGCTGCTGTAGAAAGAGTTCTCTAAGCCACTGTTTCTCTGCAGGGAAGACAAACACCTATCAGACAAGCTGAAATCGAGCAGCTTCCACAGGGCACTCTGCTGCCTGGTTCCCAGAATGTGCGCTCCAGATGAATCTTCACAGCTACAGCTGAGTGGGTTTCTGGCCTAGGTTATTTCTTCAAATGGAACTTATGCCGAGTTCATCTCAGCTCTACTCCAACATTTCTAGTAGACACAGAAGAATATGCTTGGGAACTACGCATCTGCAATCTGCCTTGTTCGGGCAGAGCGGCCTGTTCACTGAACTCTCCTGCACACTCCCCAGTAAGAGATAGAACTGCGTGTGTTTCTGCACACTGTTAGTTCTTCACAGGGAAGTTCTTCCCAGTCCTTCTCAGCTCCAGTGAGAAGCTTGTACTTGCTGTGCCACTAGATTCCTAAGCAGCTCCTTGCAAGCCACTATCGCCCAGAGCCTTCTGGCAGCATCCACGCAAGAGCTATCGCCGCCTGCTCCACTCTGGGTTTCCATGCATATGTGAGGTGAGGTAGGAACTTAAGAGTTAGGAGAGGGTGTGTTTCTGGAGAATGTGACTTCTGCAAAGGGAACTTACAGCCAGTGCTTCTCAGCTCTAGGGCAGAGTGTGTGGCTGCTGTAGAAAGAGTTCTCTAAGCCACTGTTTCTCTGCAGGGAAGACAAACACCTATCAGACAAGCTGAAATCGAGCAGCTTCCACAGGGCACTCTGCTGCCTGGTTCCCAGAATGTGCGCTCCAGATGAATCTTAACAGCTACAGCTGAGTGGGTTTCTGGCCTAGGTTATTTCTTCAAATGGAACTTATGCCGAGTTCATCTCAGCTCTACTCCAACGTTTCTAGTAGACACAGAAGAATATGCTTGGGAACTACGCATCTGCAATCTGCCTTGTTCGGGCAGAGCGGCCTGTTCACTGAACTCTCCTGCACACTCCCCAGTAAGAGATAGAACTGCGTGTGTTTCTGCACACTGTTAGTTCTTCACAGGGAAGTTCTTCCCAGTCCTTCTCAGCTCCAGTGAGAAGCTTGTACTTGCTGTGCCACTAGATTCCTAAGCAGCTCCTTGCAAGCCACTATCGCCCAGAGCCTTCTGGCAGCATCCACGCAAGAGCTATCGCCGCCTGCTCCACTCTGGGTTTCCATGCATATGTGAGGTGAGCTAGGAACTTAAGAGTTAGGAGAGAGTGTGTTTCTGGAGAATGTTACTTCTGCAAAGGGAACTTACAGCCAGTGCTTCTCAGCTCTAGGGCAGAGTGTGTGGCTGCTGTAGAAAGAGTTCTCTAAGCCACTGTTTCTCTGCAGGGAAGACAAACACCTATCAGACAAGCTGAAATCGAGCAGCTTCCACAGGGCACTCTGCTGCCTGGTTCCCAGAATGTGCGCTCCAGATGAATCTTAACAGCTACAGCTGAGTGGGTTTCTGGCCTAGGTTATTTCTTCAAATGGAACTTATGCCGAGTTCATCTCAGCTCTACTCCAACGTTTCTAGTAGACTCAGAAGAATATGCTTGGGAACTACACATGTGCCTTCTGCCTTGTTCGGGCAGAGCGACCTGTTCACTGAACTCTCCTGCACACTCCCCAGTAAGAGATAGAACTGCGTGTGTTTCTGCACACTGTTAATTCTTCACAGGGAAGTTCTTCCCAGTCCTTCTCAGCTCCAGTGAGAAGCTTGTACTTGCTGTGCCACTAGATTCCTAAGCAGCTGCTTGCAAGCCACTATCGCCCAGAGCCTTCTGGCAGCATCCACGCAAGAGCTATCGCCGCCTGCTCCACTCTGGGTTTCCATGCATATGTGAGGTGAGCTAGTCACTTAAGAGTTAGGAGAGAGTGTGTTTCTGGAGAATGTGACTTCTGCAAAGGGAACTTACAGCCAGTGCTTCTCAGCTCTAGGGCAGAGTCTGTGGCTGCTGTAGAAAGAGTTCTCTAAGCCACTGTTTCTCTGCAGGGAAGACAAACACCTATCAGACAAGCTGAAATCGAGCAGCTTCCACAGGGCACTCTGCTGCCTGGTTCCCAGAATGTGCGCTCCAGATGAATCTTAACAGCTACAGCTGAGTGGGTTTCTGGCCTAGGTTATTGCTTCAAATGGAACTTATGCCGAGTTCATCTCAGCTCTACTCCAACGTTTCTAGTAGACACAGAAGAATATGCTTGGGAACTACGCATCTGCAATCTGCCTTGTTCGGGCAGAGCGGCCTGTTCACTGAACTCTCCTGCACACTCCCCAGTAAGAGATAGAACTGCGTGTGTTTCTGCACACTGTTAGTTCTTCACAGGGAAGTTCTTCCCAGTCCTTCTCAGCTCCAGTGAGAAGCTTGTACTTGCTGTGCCACTAGATTCCTAAGCAGCTCCTTGCAAGCCACTATCGCCCAGAGCCTTCTGGCAGCATCCACGCAAGAGCTATCGCCCCCTGCTCCACTCTGGGTTTCCATGCATATGTGAGGTGAGCTAGGAACTTAAGAGTTAGGAGAGAGTGTGTTTCTGGAGAATGTTACTTCTGCAAAGGGAACTTACAGCCAGTGCTTCTCAGCTCTAGGGCAGAGTGTGTGGCTGCTGTAGAAAGAGTTCTCTAAGCCACTGTTTCTCTGCAGGGAAGACAAACACCTATCAGACAAGCTGAAATCGAGCAGCTTCCACAGGGCACTCTGCTGCCTGGTTCCCAGAATGTGCGCTCCAGATGAATCTTAACAGCTACAGCTGAGTGGGTTTCTGGCCTAGGTTATTTCTTCAAATGGAACTTATGCCGAGTTCATCTCAGCTCTACTCCAACGTTTCTAGTAGACACAGAAGAGTATGCTTGGGAACTACGCATCTGCAATCTGCCTTGTTCGGGCAGAGCGGCCTGTTCACTGAACTCTCCTGCACACTCCCCAGTAAGAGATAGAACTGCGTGTGTTTCTGCACACTGTTAGTTCTTCACAGGGAAGTTCTTCCCAGTCCTTCTCAGCTCCAGTGAGAAGCTTGTACTTGCTGTGCCACTAGATTCCTAAGCAGCTCCTTGCAAGCCACTATCGCCCAGAGCCTTCTGGCAGCATCCACGCAAGAGCTATCGCCGCCTGCTCCACTCTGGGTTTCCATGCATATGTGAGGTGAGCTAGGAACTTAAGAGTTAGGAGAGGGTGTGTTTCTGGAGAATGTTACTTCTGCAAAGGGAACTTACAGCCAGTGCTTCTCAGCTCTAGGGCAGAGTGTGTGGCTGCTGTAGAAAGAGTTCTCTAAGCCACTGTTTCTCTGCAGGGAAGACAAACACCTATCAGACAAGCTGAAATCGAGCAGCTTCCACAGGGCACCCTGCTGCCTGGTTCCCAGAATGTGCGCTCCAGATGAATCTTCACAGCTACAGCTGAGTGGGTTTCTGGCCTAGGTTATTTCTTCAAATGGAACTTATGCCGAGTTCATCTCAGCTCTACTCCAACGTTTCTAGTAGACTCAGAAGAATATGCTTGGGAACTACGCATGTGCCTTCTGCCTTGTTCGGGCAGAGCGACCTGTTCACTGAACTCTCCTGCACACTCCCCAGTAAGAGATAGAACTGCGTGTGTTTCTGCACACTGTTAGTTCTTCACAGGGAAGTTCTTCCCAGTCCTTCTCAGCTCCAGTGAGAAGCTTGTACTTGCTGTGCCACTAGATTCCTAAGCAGCTCCTTGCAAGCCACTATCGCCCAGAGCCTTCTGGCAGCATCCACGCAAGAGCTATCGCCGCCTGCTCCACTCTGGGTTTCCATGCATATGTGAGGTGAGCTAGTCACTTAAGAGTTAGGAGAGAGTGTGTTTCTGGAGAATGTGACTTCTGCAAAGGGAACTTACAGCCAGTGCTTCTCAGCTCTAGGGCAGAGTGTGTGGCTGCTGTAGAAAGAGTTCTCTAAGCCACTGTTTCTCTGCAGGGAAGACAAACACCTATCACACAAGCTGAAATCGAGCGGTTCCACAGGGCACTCTGCTGCCTGGTTCCCAGAATGTGCGCTCCAGATGAATCTTCACAGCTACAGCTGAGTGGGTTTCTGGCCTAGGTTATTTCTTCAAATGGAACTTATGCCGAGTTCATCTCAGCTCTACTCCAACGTTTCTAGTAGACTCAGAAGAATATGCTTGGGAACTACGCATGTGCATTCTGCCTTGTTCGGGCAGAGCGGCCTGTTCACTGAACTCTCCTGCACACTCCCCAGTAAGAGATAGAACTGCGTGTGTTTCTGCACACTGTTAGTTCTTCACAGGGAAGTTCTTCCCAGTCCTTCTCAGCTCCAGTGAGAAGCTTGTACTTGCTGTGCCACTAGATTCCTAAGCAGCTCCTTGCAAGCCACTATCGCCCAGAGCCTTCTGGCAGCATCCACGCAAGAGCTATCGCCGCCTGCTCCACTCTGGGTTTCCATGCATATGTGAGGTGAGCTAGGAACTTAAGAGTTAGGAGAGAGTGTGTTTCTGGAGAATGTGACTTCTGCAAAGGGAACTTACAGCCAGTGCTTCTCAGCTCTAGGGCAGAGTGTGTGGCTGCTGTAGAAAGAGTTCTCTAAGCCACTGTTTCTCTGCAGGGAAGACAAACACCTATCAGACAAGCTGAAATCGAGCAGCTTCCACAGGGCACTCTGCTGCCTGGTTCCCAGAATGTGCGCTCCAGATGAATCTTAACAGCTACAGCTGAGTGGGTTTCTGACCTAGGTTATTTCTTCAAATGGAACTTATGCCGAGTTCATCTCAGCTCTACTCCAACGTTTCTAGTAGACTCAGAAGAATCTGCTTGGGAACTACGCATCTGCATTCTGCCTTGTTCGGGCAGAGCGGCCTGTTCACTGAACTCTCCTGCACACTCCCCAGTAAGAGATAGAACTGCGTGTGTTTCTGCACACTGTTAGTTCTTCACAGGGAAGTTCTTCCCAGTCCTTCTCAGCTCCACTGAGAAGCTTGTACTTGCTGTGCCACTAGATTCCTAAGCAGCTCCTTGCAAGCCACTATCGCCCAGAGCCTTCTGGCAGCATCCACGCAAGAGCTATCGCCGCCTGCTCCACTCTGGTTTTCCATGCATATGTGAGGTGAGCTAGTAACTTAAGAGTTAGGAGAGAGTGTGTTTCTGGAGCATGTTACTTCTGCAAAGGGAACTTACAGCCAGTGCTTCTCAGCTCTAGGGCAGAGTGTGTGGCTGCTGTAGAAAGAGTTCTCTAAGCCACTGTTTCTCTGCAGGGAAGACAAACACCTATCAGACAAGCTGAAATCGAGCACAACTTCCACAGGGCACTCTGCTGCCTGGTTCCCAGAATGTGCGCTCCAGATGAATCTTAACAGCTACAGCTGAGTGGGTTTCTGGCCTAGGTTATTTCTTCAAATGGAACTTATGCCGAGTTCATCTCAGCTCTACTCCAACGTTTCTAGTAGACACAGAAGAATATGCTTGGGAACTACGCATCTGCAATCTGCCTTGTTCGGGCAGAGCGGCCTGTTCACTGAACTCTCCTGCACACTCCCCAGTAAGAGATAGAACTGCGTGTGTTTCTGCACACTGTTAGTTCTTCACAGGGAAGTTCTTCCCAGTCCTTCTCAGCTCCAGTGAGAAGCTTGTACCTGCTGTGCCACTAGATTCCTAAGCTGCTCCTTGCAAGCCACTTTCGCCAAGAGCCTTCTGGCAGCATCCACGCAAGAGCTATCGCCGCCTGTTCCACTCTGGGTTTCCATGCATATGTGAGGTGAGCTAGTCACTGAATAGTTAGGAGAGAGTGTGTTTCTGGAGAATGTTACTTCTGCAAAGGGAACCTACAGCCAGTGCTTCTCAGCTCAAGGGCAGAGTGTGTGGCTGCTGTAGAAAGAGTTCTCTAAGCCACTGTTTCTCTGCAGGGAAGACAAACACCTATCAGACAAGCTGAAATCGAGCAGCTTCCACAGGGCACTCTGCTGCCTGGTTCCCAGAATGTGCGCTCCAGATGAATCTTAACAGCTACAGCTGAGTGGGTTTCTGGCCTAGGTTATTTCTTCAAATGGAACTTATGCCGAGTTCATCTCAGCTCTACTCCAACGTTTCTAGTAGACAGAGAAGATGATGCTTGGGAACTACGCATCTGCAATCTGCCTTGTTCGGGCAGAGCGGCCTGTTCACTGAACTCTCCTGCACACTCCCCAGTAAGAGATAGAACTGCATGTGTTTCTGCACACTGTTAGTTCTTCACAGGGAAGTTCTTCCCAGTCCTTCTCAGCTCCAGTGAGAAGCTTGTACTTGCTGTGCCACTAGATTCCTAAGCAGCTCCTTGCAAGCCACTATCGCCCAGAGCCTTCTGGCAGCATCCACGCAAGAGCTATCGCCGCCTGCTCCACTCTGGGTTTCCATGCATATGTGAGGTGAGCTAGGAACTTAAGAGTTAGGAGAGAGTGTGTTTCTGGAGAATGTGACTTCTGCAAAGGGAACTTACAGCCAGTGCTTCTCAGCTCTAGGGCAGAGTGTGTGGCTGCTGTAGAAATAGTTCTCTAAGCCACTGTTTCTCTGCAGGGAAGACAAACACCTATCAGACAAGCTGAAATCGAGCAGCTTCCACAGGGCACTCTGCTGCCTGGTTCCCAGAATGTGCGCTCCAGATGAATCTTAACAGCTACAGCTGAGTGGGTTTCTGACCTAGGTTATTTCTTCAAATGGAACTTATGCCGAGTTCATCTCAGCTCTACTCCAACGTTTCTAGTAGACTCAGAAGAATATGCTTGGGAACTACACATCTGCATTCTGCCTTGTTCGGGCAGAGCGGCCTGTTCACTGAACTCTCCTGCACACTCCCCAGTAAGAGATAGAACTGCGTGTGTTTCTGCACACTGTTAGTTCTTCACAGGGAAGTTCTTCCCAGTCCTTCTCAGCTCCAGTGAGAAGCTTGTACTTGCTGTGCCACTAGATTCCTAAGCAGCTCCTTGCAAGCCACTATCGCCCAGAGCCTTCTGGCAGCATCCACGCAAGAGCTATCGCCGCCTGCTCCACTCTGGGTTTCCATGCATATGTGAGGTGAGCTAGGAACTTAAGAGTTAGGAGAGGGTGTGTTTCTGGAGAATGTGACTTCTGCAAAGGGAACTTACAGCCAGTGCTTCTCAGCTCTAGGGCAGAGTGTGTGGCTGCTGTAGAAAGTGTTCTCTAAGCCACTGTTTCTCTGCAGGGAAGACAAACACCTATCAGACAAGCTGAAATCGAGCAGCTTCCACAGGGCACTCTGCTGCCTGGTTCCCAGAATGTGCGCTCCAGATGAATCTTAACAGCTACAGCTGAGTGGGTTTCTGGCCTAGGTTATTTCTTCAAATGGAACTTATGCCGAGTTCATCTCAGCTCTACTCCAACGTTTCTAGTAGACACAGAAGAATATGCTTGGGAACTACGCATCTGCAATCTGCCTTGTTCGGGCAGAGCGGCCTGTTCACTGAACTCTCCTGCACACTCCCCAGTAAGAGATAGAACTGCGTGTGTTTCTGCACACTGTTAGTTCTTCACAGGGAAGTTCTTCCCAGTCCTTCTCAGCTCCAGTGAGAAGCTTGTACTTGCTGTGCCACTAGATTCCTAAGCAGCTCCTTGCAAGCCACTATCGCCCAGAGCCTTCTGGCAGCATCCACGCAAGAGCTATCGCCGCCTGCTCCACTCTGTGTTTCCATGCATATGTGAGGTGAGCTAGGAACTTAAGAGTTAGGAGAGGGTGTGTTTCTGGAGAATGTTACTTCTGCAAAGGGAACTTACAGCCAGTGCTTCTCAGCTCTAGGGCAGAGTGTGTGGCTGCTGTAGAAAGAGTTCTCTAAGCCACTGTTTCTCTGCAGGGAAGACAAACACCTATCAGACAAGCTGAAATCGAGCAGCTTCCACAGGGCACTCTGCTGCCTGGTTCCCAGAATGTGCGCTCCAGATGAATCTTAACAGCTACAGCTGAGTGGGTTTCTGGCCTAGGTTATTTCTTCAAATGGAACTTATGCCGAGTTCATCTCAGCTCTACTCCAACGTTTCTAGTAGACACAGAAGAATATGCTTGGGATCTACGCATCTGCAATCTGCCTTGTTCGGGCAGAGCGGCCTGTTCACTGAACTCTCCTGCACACTCCCCAGTAAGAGATAGAACTGCGTGTGTTTCTGCACACTGTTAGTTCTTCACAGGGAAGTTCTTCCCAGTCCTTCTCAGCTCCAGTGAGAAGCTTGTACTTGCTGTGCCACTAGATTCCTAAGCAGCTCCTTGCAAGCCACTATCGCCCAGAGCCTTCTGGCAGCATCCACGCAAGCGCTATCGCCGCCTGCTCCACTCTGGGTTTCCATGCATATGTGAGGTGAGCTAGGAACTTAAGAGTTAGGAGAGGGTGTGTTTCTGGAGAATGTTACTTCTGCAAAGGGAACTTACAGCCAGTGCTTCTCAGCTCTAGGGCAGAGTGTGTGGCTGCTGTAGAAAGAGTTCTCTAAGCCACTGTTTCTCTGCAGGGAAGCCAAACACCTATCAGACAAGATGAAATCGAGCAGCTTCCACAGGGCACTCTGCTGCCTGGTTCCCAGAAGGTGCGCTCCAGATGAATCTTAACAGCTACAGCTAAGTGGGTTTCTGGCCTAGGTTATTTCTTCAAATGGAACTTATGCCGAGTTCATCTCAGCTCTACTCGAACGTTTCTAGTAGACACAGAAGGATATGCTTGGGAACTACGCATCTGCAATCTGCCTTGTTCGGGCAGAGCGGCCTGTTCACTGAACTCTCCTGCACACTCCCCAGTAAGAGATAGAACTGCGTGTGTTTCTGCACACTGTTAGTTCTTCACAGGGAAGTTCTTTCCAGTCCTTCTCAGCTCCAGAGAGAAGCTTGTACTTGCTGTGCCACTAGATTCCTAAGCAGCTCCTTGCAAGCCACTATCGCCCAGAGCCTTCTGGCAGCATCCACGCAAGAGCTATCGCCGCCTGCTCCACTCTGGGTTTCCATGCATATGTGAGGTGAGCTAGTCACTGAAGAGTTAGGAGAGAGTGTGTTTCTGGAGAATGTTACTTCTGCACAGGGAACTTACAGCCAGTGCTTCTCAGCTCTAGGGCAGAGTGTGTGGCTGCTGTGGAAAGAGTTCTCTAAGCCACTGATTCTCTGCAGGGAAGACCAACACCTATCAGACAAGCTGAAATCAAGAAGCTTCCACAGGGCACTCTGCTGCCTGGTTCCCAGAATGTGCGCTCCGGATGAATCTTAACAGCTACAGCTGAGTGGGTTTCTGGCCTAGGTTATTTCTTCAAATGGAACTTATGCCGAGTTCATCTCAGCTCTACTCCAACGTTTCTAGTAGACACAGAAGAATATGCTTGGGAACTACGCATCTGCAATCTGACTTGTTCGGGCAGAGCGGCCTGTTCACTGAACTCTCCTGCACACTCCTCAGTAAGAGATAGAACTGCGTGTGTTTCTGCACACTGTTAGTTCTTCACAGGGAAGTTCTTCCCAGTCCTTCTCAGCTCCAGTGAGAAGCTTGTACTTGCTGTGCCACTAGATTCCTAAGCAGCTCCTTGCAAGCCACTATCGCCCAGAGCCTTCTGGCAGCATCCACGCAAGAGCTATCGCCGCCTGCTCCACTCTGGGTTTCCATGCATATGTGAGGAGAGCTAGTCACTGAAGAGTTAGGAGAGAGTGTGTTTCTGGAGAATGTTACTTCTGCACAGGGAACTTACAGCCAGTGCTTCTCAGCTCTAGGGCAGAGTGTGTGGCTGCTGTGGAAAGAGTTCTCTAAGCCACTGTTTCTCTGCAGGGAAGACCAACACCTATCAGACAAGCTGAAATCAAGAAGCTTCCACAGGGCACTCTGCTGCCTGGTTCCCAGAATGTGCGCTCCGGATGAATCTTAACAGCTACAGCTGAGTGGGTTTCTGGCCTAGGTTATTTCTTCAAATGGAACTTATGCCGAGTTCATCTCAGCTCTACTCCAACGTTTCTAGTAGACACAGAAGAATATGCTTGGGAACTACGCATCTGCAATCTGCCTTGTTCGGGCAGAGCGGCCTGTTCACTGAACTCTCCTGCACACTCCCCAGTAAGAGATAGAACTGCGTGTGTTTCTGCACACTGTTAGTTCTTCACAGGGAAGTTCTTCCCAGTCCTTCTCAGCTCCAGTGAGAAGCTTGTACTTGCTGTGCCACTAGATTCCTAAGCAGCTCCTTGCAAGCCACTATCGCCCAGAGCCTTCTGGCAGCATCCACGCAAGCGCTTTCGCCGCCTGCTCCACTCTGGGTTTCCATGCATATGTGAGGTGAGCTAGGAACTTAAGAGTTAGGAGAGGGTGTGTTTCTGGAGAATGTTACTTCTGCAAAGGGAACTTACAGCCAGTGCTTCTCAGCTCTAGGGCAGAGTGTGTGGCTGCTGTAGAAAGAGTTCTCTAAGCCACTGTTTCTCTGCAGGGAAGACAAACACCTATCAGACAAGCTGAAATCGAGCAGCTTGCACAGGGCACTCTGCTGCGTGGTTCCCAGAATGTGCGCTTCAGATGAATCTTAACAGCTACAGCTGAGTGGGTTTCTGGCCTAGGTTATTTCTTCAAATGGAACTTATGCCGAGTTCATCTCAGCTCTACTCCAACGTTTCCAGTAGACTCAGAAGAATATGCTTGGGAACTACACATCTGCAATCTGCCTTGTTCGGGCAGAGCGGCCTGTTCACTGAACTCTCCTGCACACTCCCCAGTAAGAGATAGAACTGCGTGTGTTTCTGCACACTGTTAGTTCTTCACAGGGAAGTTCTTCCCAGTCCTTCTCAGCTCCAGTGAGAAGCTTGTACTTGCTGTGCCACTAGATTCCTAAGCAGCTCCTTGCAAGCCACTATCGCCCAGAGCCTTCTGGCAGCATCCACGCAAGAGCTATCGCCGCCTGCTCCACTCTGGGTTTCCATGCATATGTGAGGTGAGCTAGGAACTTAAGAGTTAGGAGAGGGTGTGTTTCTGGAGAATGTGACTTCTGCAAAGGGAACTTACAGCCAGTGCTTCTCAGCTCTAGGGCAGAGTATGTGGCTGCTGTAGAAAGTGTTCTCTAAGCCACTGTTTCTCTGCAGGGAAGACAAACACCTATCAGACAAGCTGAAATCGAGCAGCTTCCACAGGGCACTCTGCTGCCTGGTTCCCAGAATGTGCGCTCCAGATGAATCTTAACAGCTACAGCTGAGTGGGTTTCTGGCCTAGGTTATTTCTTCAAATGGAACTTATGCCGAGTTCATCTCAGCTCTACTCCAACGTTTCTAGTAGACACAGAAGAATATGCTTGGGAACTACGCATCTGCAATCTGCCTTGTTCGGGCAGAGCGGCCTGTTCACTGAACTCTCCTGCACACTCCCCAGTAAGAGATAGAACTGCGTGTGTTTCTGCACACTGTTAGTTCTTCACAGGGAAGTTCTTCCCAGTCCTTCTCAGCTCCAGTGAGAAGCTTGTACTTGCTGTGCCACTAGATTCCTAAGCAGCTCCTTGCAAGCCACTATCGCCCAGAGCCTTCTGGCAGCATCCACGCAAGAGCTATCGCCGCCTGCTCCACTCTGTGTTTCCATGCATATGTGAGGTGAGCTAGGAACTTAAGAGTTAGGAGAGGGTGTGTTTCTGGAGAATGTTACTTCTGCAAAGGGAACTTACAGCCAGTGCTTCTCAGCTCTAGGGCAGAGTGTGTGGCTGCTGTAGAAAGAGTTCTCTAAGCCACTGTTTCTCTGCAGGGAAGACAAACACCTATCAGACAAGCTGAAATCGAGCAGCTTCCACAGGGCACTCTGCTGCCTGGTTCCCAGAATGTGCGCTCCAGATGAATCTTAACAGCTACAGCTGAGTGGGTTTCTGGCCTAGGTTATTTCTTCAAATGGAACTTATGCCGAGTTCATCTCAGCTCTACTCCAACGTTTCTAGTAGACACAGAAGAATATGCTTGGGATCTACGCATCTGCAATCTGCCTTGTTCGGGCAGAGCGGCCTGTTCACTGAACTCTCCTGCACACTCCCCAGTAAGAGATAGAACTGCGTGTGTTTCTGCACACTGTTAGTTCTTCACAGGGAAGTTCTTCCCAGTCCTTCTCAGCTCCAGTGAGAAGCTTGTACTTGCTGTGCCACTAGATTCCTAAGCAGCTCCTTGCAAGCCACTATCGCCCAGAGCCTTCTGGCAGCATCCACGCAAGCGCTATCGCCGCCTGCTCCACTCTGGGTTTCCATGCATATGTGAGGTGAGCTAGGAACTTAAGAGTTAAGAGAGGGTGTGTTTCTGGAGAATGTTACTTCTGCACAGGGAACTTACAGCCAGTGCTTCTCAGCTCTGTGGCAGAGTGTGTGGCTGCTGTAGAAAGTGTTCTCTAAGCCACTGTTTCTCTGCAGGGAAGACAAACACTTATCAGACAAGCTGAAATCGAGCAGCTTCCACAGGGCACTCTGCTGCCTGGTTCCCAGAATGTGCGCTCCAGATGAATCTTAACAGCTACAGCTGAGTGGGTTTCTGGCCTAGGTTATTTCTTCAAATGGAACTTATGCCGAGTTCATCTCAGCTCTACTCCAACGTTTCTAGTAGACACAGAGGAATATGCTTGGGAACTACGCATCTGCAATCTGCCTTGTTCGGGCAGAGCGGCCTGTTCACTGAACTCTCCTGCACACTCCCCAGTAAGAGATAGAACTGCGTGTGTTTCTGCACACTGTTAGTTCTTCACAGGGAAGTTCTTCCCAGTCCTTCTCAGCTCCAGTGAGAAGCTTGTACTTGCTGTGCCACTAGATTCCTAAGCAGCTCCTTGCAAGCCACTATCGCCCAGAGCCTTCTGGCAGCATCCACGCAAGAGCTATCGCCGCCTGCTCCACTCTGGGTTTCCATGCATATGTGAGGTGAGCTAGTAACTTAAGAGTTAGGAGAGAGTGTGTTTCTGGAGAATGTTACTTCTGCAAAGGGAACTTACAGCCAGTGCTTCTCAGCTCTAGGGCAGAGTGTGTGGCTGCTGTAGAAAGAGTTCTCTAAGCCACTGTTTCTCTGCAGGGAAGACAAACACCTATCAGACAAGCTGAAATCGAGCAGCTTCCACAGGGCACTCTGCTGCCTGGTTCCCAGATTGTGCGCTCCAGATGAATCTTAACAGCTACAGCTGAGTGGGTTTCTGGCCTAGGTTATTTCTTCAAATGGAACTTATGCCGAGTTCATCTCAGCTCTACTCCAACGTTTCTAGTAGACTCAGAAGGATATGCTTGGGAACTACGCATGTGCATTCTGCCTTGTTCGGGCAGAGCGGCCTGTTCACTGAACTCTCCTGCACACTCCCCAGTAAGAGATAGAACTGCGTGTGTTTCTGCACACTGTTAGTTCTTCACAGGGAAGTTCTTCCCAGTCCTTCTCAGCTCCAGTGAGAAGCTTGTACTTGCTGTGCCACTAGATTCCTAAGCAGCTCCTTGCAAGCCACTATCGCCCAGAGCCTTCTGTCAGCATCCACGCAAGAGCTATCGCCGCCTGCTCCACTCTGGGTTTCCATGCATATGTGAGGTGAGCTAGTAACTTAAGAGTTAGGAGAGAGGGTGTTTCTGGAGAATGTGACTTCTGCAAAGGGAACTTACAGCCAGTGCTTCTCAGCTCTAGGGCAGAGTGTGTGGCTGCTGTAGAAAGAGTTCTCTAAGCCACTGTTTCTCTGCAGGGAAGACAAACACCTATCAGACAAGCTGAAATCGAGCAGCTTCCACAGGGCACTCTGCTGCCTGGTTCCCAGAATGTGCGCTCCAGATGAATCTTAACAGCTACAGCTGAGTGGGTTTCTGGCCTAGGTTATTTCTTCAAATGGAACTTATGCCGAGTTCATCTCAGCTCTACTCCAACGTTTCTACTAGACACAGAAGAATATGCTTGGGAACTACGCATCTGCAATCTGCCTTGTTCGGGCAGAGCGGCCTGTTCACTGAACTCTCCTGCACACTCCCCAGTAAGAGATAGAACTGCATGTGTTTCTGCACACTGTTAGTTCTTCACAGGGAAGTTCTTCCCAGTCCTTATCAGCTCCAGTGAGAAGCTTGTACTTGCTGTGCCACTAGATTCCTAAGCAGCTCCTTGCAAGCCACTATCGCCCAGAGCCTTCTGGCAGCATCCACGCAAGAGCTATCTCCGCCTGCTCCACTCTGGGTTTCCATGCATATGTGAGGTGAGCTAGGAACTTAAGAGTTAGGAGAGGGTGTGTTTCTGGAGAATGTTACTTCTGCAAAGGGAACTTACAGCCAGTGCTTCTCAGCTCTAGGGCAGAGTGTGTGGCTGCTGTAGAAAGAGTTCTCTAAGCCACTGTTTCTCTGCAGGGAAGACAAACACCTATCAGACAAGCTGAAATTGAGCAGCTTCCACAGGGCACTCTGCTGCCTGGTTCCCAGAATGTGCGCTCCAGATGAATCTTCACAGCTACAGCTGAGTAGGTTTCTGGCCTAGGTTATTTCTTCAAATGGAACTTATGCCGAGTTCATCTCAGCTCTACTCCAACGTTTCTAGTAGACACAGAAGAATATGCTTGGGAACTACGCATCTGCAATCTGCCTTGTTCGGGCAGAGCGGCCTGTTCACTGAACTCTCCTGCACACTCCCCAGTAAGAGATAGAACTGCGTGTGTTTCTGCACACTGTTAGTTCTTCACAGGGAAGTTCTTCCCAGTCCTTCTCAGCTCCAGTGAGAAGCTTGTACTTGCTGTGCCACTAGATTCCTAAGCAGCTCCTTGCAAGCCACTATCGCCCAGAGCCTTCTGGCAGCATCCACGCAAGAGCTATCGCCGCCTGCTCCACTCTGGGTTTCCATGATATGTGAGGTGAGCTAGTCACTTAAGAGTTAGGAGAGGGTGTGTTTCTGGAGAATGTTACTTCTGCAAAGGGAACTTACAGCCAGTGCTTCTCAGCTCTAGGGCAGAGTGTGTGGCTGCTGTAGAAAGAGTTCTCTAAGCCACTGTTTCTCTGCAGGGAAGACAAACACCTATCAGACAAGCTGAAATCGAGCAGCTTCCACAGGGCACTCTGCTGCCTGGTTCCCAGAATGTGCGCTCCAGATGAATCTTCACAGCTACAGCTGAGTGGGTTTCTGGCCTAGGTTATTTCTTCAAATGGAACTCTTGCCGAGTTCATCTCAGCTCTACTCCAACGTTTCTAGTAGACACAGAAGAATATGCTTGGGAACTACGCATCTGCAATCTGCCTTGTTCGGGCAGAGCGGCCTGTTCACTGAACTCTCCTGCACACTCCCCAGTAAGAGATAGAACTGCGTGTGTTTCTGCACACTGTTAGTTCTTCACAGGGAAGTTCTTCCCAGTCCTTCTCAGCTCCAGTGAGAAGCTTGTACTTGCTGTGCCACTAGATTCCTAAGCAGCTCCTTGCAAGCCACTATCGCCCAGAGCCTTCTGGCAGCATCCACGCAAGAGCTATCGCCGCCTGCTCCACTCTGGGTTTCCATGCATATGTGAGGTGAGCTAGTAACTTAAGAGTTAGGAGAGGGTGTGTTTCTGGAGAATGTTACTTCTGCACAGGGAACTTACAGCCAGTGCTTCTCAGCTCTAAGGCAGAGTGTGTGGCTGCTGTAGAAAGAGTTCTCTAAGCCACTGTTTCTCTGCAGGGAAGACAAACACCTATCAGACAAGCTGAAATCGAGCAGCTTCCACAGGGCACTCTGCTGCCTGGTTCCCAGAATGTGCGCTCCAGATGAATCTTAACAGCTACAGCTGAGTGGGTTTCTGGCCTAGGTTATTGCTTCAAATGGAACTTATGCCGAGTTCATCTCAGCTCTACTCCAACGTTTCTAGTAGACACAGAAGAATATGCTTGGGAACTACGCATCTGCAATCTGCCTTGTTCGGGCAGAGCGGCCTGTTCACTGAACTCTCCTGCACACTCCCCAGTAAGAGATAGAACTGCGTGTGTTTCTGCACACTGTTAGTTCTTCACAGGGAAGTTCTTCCCAGTCCTTCTCAGCTCCAGTGAGAAGCTTGTACTTGCTGTGCCACTAGATTCCTAAGCAGCTCCTTGCAAGCCACTATCGCCCAGAGCCTTCTGGCAGCATCCACGCAAGAGCTATCGCCGCCTGCTCCACTCTGGGTTTCCATGCATATGTGAGGTGAGCTAGTAACTTAAGAGTTAGGAGAGAGTGTGTTTCTGGAGAATGTTACTTCTGCAAAGGGAACTTACAGCCAGTGCTTCTCAGCTCTAGGGCAGAGTGTGTGGCTGCTGTAGAAAGAGTTCTCTAAGCCACTGTTTCTCTGCAGGGAAGACAAACACCTATCAGACAAGCTGAAATCGAGCAGCTTCCACAGGGCACTCTGCTGCCTGGTTCCCAGAATGTGCGCTCCAGATGAATCTTCACAGCTACAGCTGAGTGGGTTTCTGGCCTAGGTTATTTCTTCAAATGGAACTTATGCCGAGTTCATCTCAGCTCTACTCCAACATTTCTAGTAGACACAGAAGAATATGCTTGGGAACTACGCATCTGCAATCTGCCTTGTTCGGGCAGAGCGGCCTGTTCACTGAACTCTCCTGCACACTCCCCAGTAAGAGATAGAACTGCGTGTGTTTCTGCACACTGTTAGTTCTTCACAGGGAAGTTCTTCCCAGTCCTTCTCAGCTCCAGTGAGAAGCTTGTACTTGCTGTGCCACTAGATTCCTAAGCAGCTCCTTGCAAGCCACTATCGCCCAGAGCCTTCTGGCAGCATCCACGCAAGAGCTATCGCCGCCTGCTCCACTCTGGGTTTCCATGCATATGTGAGGTGAGCTAGTAACTTAAGAGTTAGGAGAGAGTGTGTTTCTGGAGAATGTTACTTCTGCAAAGGGAACTTACAGCCAGTGCTTCTCAGCTCTAGGGCAGAGTGTGTGGCTGCTGTAGAAAGAGTTCTCTAAGCCACTGTTTCTCTGCAGGGAAGACAAACACCTATCAGACAAGCTGAAATCGAGCAGCTTCCACAGGGCACTCTGCTGCCTGGTTCCCAGAATGTGCGCTCCAGATGAATCTTCACAGCTACAGCTGAGTGGGTTTCTGGCCTAGGTTATTTCTTCAAATGGAACTTATGCCGAGTTCATCTCAGCTCTACTCCAACATTTCTAGTAGACACAGAAGAATATGCTTGGGAACTACGCATCTGCAATCTGCCTTGTTCGGGCAGAGCGGCCTGTTCACTGAACTCTCCTGCACACTCCCCAGTAAGAGATAGAACTGCGTGTGTTTCTGCACACTGTTAGTTCTTCACAGGGAAGTTCTTCCCAGTCCTTCTCAGCTCCAGTGAGAAGCTTGTACTTGCTGTGCCACTAGATTCCTAAGCAGCTCCTTGCAAGCCACTATCGCCCAGAGCCTTCTGGCAGCATCCACGCAAGAGCTATCGCCGCCTGCTCCACTCTGGGTTTCCATGCATATGTGAGGTGAGGTAGGAACTTAAGAGTTAGGAGAGGGTGTGTTTCTGGAGAATGTGACTTCTGCAAAGGGAACTTACAGCCAGTGCTTCTCAGCTCTAGGGCAGAGTGTGTGGCTGCTGTAGAAAGAGTTCTCTAAGCCACTGTTTCTCTGCAGGGAAGACAAACACCTATCAGACAAGCTGAAATCGAGCAGCTTCCACAGGGCACTCTGCTGCCTGGTTCCCAGAATGTGCGCTCCAGATGAATCTTAACAGCTACAGCTGAGTGGGTTTCTGGCCTAGGTTATTTCTTCAAATGGAACTTATGCCGAGTTCATCTCAGCTCTACTCCAACGTTTCTAGTAGACACAGAAGAATATGCTTGGGAACTACGCATCTGCAATCTGCCTTGTTCGGGCAGAGCGGCCTGTTCACTGAACTCTCCTGCACACTCCCCAGTAAGAGATAGAACTGCGTGTGTTTCTGCACACTGTTAGTTCTTCACAGGGAAGTTCTTCCCAGTCCTTCTCAGCTCCAGTGAGAAGCTTGTACTTGCTGTGCCACTAGATTCCTAAGCAGCTCCTTGCAAGCCACTATCGCCCAGAGCCTTCTGGCAGCATCCACGCAAGAGCTATCGCCGCCTGCTCCACTCTGGGTTTCCATGCATATGTGAGGTGAGCTAGGAACTTAAGAGTTAGGAGAGAGTGTGTTTCTGGAGAATGTTACTTCTGCAAAGGGAACTTACAGCCAGTGCTTCTCAGCTCTAGGGCAGAGTGTGTGGCTGCTGTAGAAAGAGTTCTCTAAGCCACTGTTTCTCTGCAGGGAAGACAAACACCTATCAGACAAGCTGAAATCGAGCAGCTTCCACAGGGCACTCTGCTGCCTGGTTCCCAGAATGTGCGCTCCAGATGAATCTTAACAGCTACAGCTGAGTGGGTTTCTGGCCTAGGTTATTTCTTCAAATGGAACTTATGCCGAGTTCATCTCAGCTCTACTCCAACGTTTCTAGTAGACTCAGAAGAATATGCTTGGGAACTACACATGTGCCTTCTGCCTTGTTCGGGCAGAGCGACCTGTTCACTGAACTCTCCTGCACACTCCCCAGTAAGAGATAGAACTGCGTGTGTTTCTGCACACTGTTAATTCTTCACAGGGAAGTTCTTCCCAGTCCTTCTCAGCTCCAGTGAGAAGCTTGTACTTGCTGTGCCACTAGATTCCTAAGCAGCTGCTTGCAAGCCACTATCGCCCAGAGCCTTCTGGCAGCATCCACGCAAGAGCTATCGCCGCCTGCTCCACTCTGGGTTTCCATGCATATGTGAGGTGAGCTAGTCACTTAAGAGTTAGGAGAGAGTGTGTTTCTGGAGAATGTGACTTCTGCAAAGGGAACTTACAGCCAGTGCTTCTCAGCTCTAGGGCAGAGTCTGTGGCTGCTGTAGAAAGAGTTCTCTAAGCCACTGTTTCTCTGCAGGGAAGACAAACACCTATCAGACAAGCTGAAATCGAGCAGCTTCCACAGGGCACTCTGCTGCCTGGTTCCCAGAATGTGCGCTCCAGATGAATCTTAACAGCTACAGCTGAGTGGGTTTCTGGCCTAGGTTATTGCTTCAAATGGAACTTATGCCGAGTTCATCTCAGCTCTACTCCAACGTTTCTAGTAGACACAGAAGAATATGCTTGGGAACTACGCATCTGCAATCTGCCTTGTTCGGGCAGAGCGGCCTGTTCACTGAACTCTCCTGCACACTCCCCAGTAAGAGATAGAACTGCGTGTGTTTCTGCACACTGTTAGTTCTTCACAGGGAAGTTCTTCCCAGTCCTTCTCAGCTCCAGTGAGAAGCTTGTACTTGCTGTGTCACTAGATTCCTAAGCAGCTCCTTGCAAGCCACTATCGCCCAGAGCCTTCTGGCAGCATCCACGCAAGAGCTATCGCCCCCTGCTCCACTCTGGGTTTCCATGCATATGTGAGGTGAGCTAGGAACTTAAGAGTTAGGAGAGAGTGTGTTTCTGGAGAATGTTACTTCTGCAAAGGGAACTTACAGCCAGTGCTTCTCAGCTCTAGGGCAGAGTGTGTGGCTGCTGTAGAAAGAGTTCTCTAAGCCACTGTTTCTCTGCAGGGAAGACAAACACCTATCAGACAAGCTGAAATCGAGCAGCTTCCACAGGGCACTCTGCTGCCTGGTTCCCAGAATGTGCGCTCCAGATGAATCTTAACAGCTACAGCTGAGTGGGTTTCTGGCCTAGGTTATTTCTTCAAATGGAACTTATGCCGAGTTCATCTCAGCTCTACTCCAACGTTTCTAGTAGACACAGAAGAGTATGCTTGGGAACTACGCATCTGCAATCTGCCTTGTTCGGGCAGAGCGGCCTGTTCACTGAACTCTCCTGCACACTCCCCAGTAAGAGATAGAACTGCGTGTGTTTCTGCACACTGTTAGTTCTTCACAGGGAAGTTCTTCCCAGTCCTTCTCAGCTCCAGTGAGAAGCTTGTACTTGCTGTGCCACTAGATTCCTAAGCAGCTCCTTGCAAGCCACTATCGCCCAGAGCCTTCTGGCAGCATCCACGCAAGAGCTATCGCCGCCTGCTCCACTCTGTGTTTCCATGCATATGTGAGGTGAGCTAGGAACTTAAGAGTTAGGAGAGGGTGTGTTTCTGGAGAATGTTACTTCTGCAAAGGGAACTTACAGCCAGTGCTTCTCAGCTCTAGGGCAGAGTGTGTGGCTGCTGTAGAAAGAGTTCTCTAAGCCACTGTTTCTCTGCAGGGAAGACAAACACCTATCAGACAAGCTGAAATCGAGCAGCTTCCACAGGGCACCCTGCTGCCTGGTTCCCAGAATGTGCGCTCCAGATGAATCTTCACAGCTACAGCTGAGTGGGTTTCTGGCCTAGGTTATTTCTTCAAATGGAACTTATGCCGAGTTCATCTCAGCTCTACTCCAACGTTTCTAGTAGACTCAGAAGAATATGCTTGGGAACTACGCATGTGCCTTCTGCCTTGTTCGGGCAGAGCGACCTGTTCACTGAACTCTCCTGCACACTCCCCAGTAAGAGATAGAACTGCGTGTGTTTCTGCACACTGTTAGTTCTTCACAGGGAAGTTCTTCCCAGTCCTTCTCAGCTCCAGTGAGAAGCTTGTACTTGCTGTGCCACTAGATTCCTAAGCAGCTCCTTGCAAGCCACTATCGCCCAGAGCCTTCTGGCAGCATCCACGCAAGAGCTATCGCCGCCTGCTCCACTCTGGGTTTCCATGCATATGTGAGGTGAGCTAGTCACTTAAGAGTTAGGAGAGAGTGTGTTTCTGGAGAATGTGACTTCTGCAAAGGGAACTTACAGCCAGTGCTTCTCAGCTCTAGGGCAGAGTGTGTGGCTGCTGTAGAAAGAGTTCTCTAAGCCACTGTTTCTCTGCAGGGAAGACAAACACCTATCACACAAGCTGAAATCGAGCAGCTTCCACAGGGCACTCTGCTGCCTGGTTCCCAGAATGTGCGCTCCAGATGAATCTTCACAGCTACAGCTGAGTGGGTTTCTGGCCTAGGTTATTTCTTCAAATGGAACTTATGCCGAGTTCATCTCAGCTCTACTCCAACGTTTCTAGTAGACTCAGAAGAATATGCTTGGGAACTACGCATGTGCATTCTGCCTTGTTCGGGCAGAGCGGCCTGTTCACTGAACTCTCCTGCACACTCCCCAGTAAGAGATAGAACTGCGTGTGTTTCTGCACACTGTTAGTTCTTCACAGGGAAGTTCTTCCCAGTCCTTCTCAGCTCCAGTGAGAAGCTTGTACTTGCTGTGCCACTAGATTCCTAAGCAGCTCCTTGCAAGCCACTATCGCCCAGAGCCTTCTGGCAGCATCCACGCAAGAGCTATCGCCGCCTGCTCCACTCTGGGTTTCCATGCATATGTGAGGTGAGCTAGGAACTTAAGAGTTAGGAGAGAGTGTGTTTCTGGAGAATGTGACTTCTGCAAAGGGAACTTACAGCCAGTGCTTCTCAGCTCTAGGGCAGAGTGTGTGGCTGCTGTAGAAAGAGTTCTCTAAGCCACTGTTTCTCTGCAGGGAAGACAAACACCTATCAGACAAGCTGAAATCGAGCAGCTTCCACAGGGCACTCTGCTGCCTGGTTCCCAGAATGTGCGCTCCAGATGAATCTTAACAGCTACAGCTGAGTGGGTTTCTGACCTAGGTTATTTCTTCAAATGGAACTTATGCCGAGTTCATCTCAGCTCTACTCCAACGTTTCTAGTAGACTCAGAAGAATCTGCTTGGGAACTACGCATCTGCATTCTGCCTTGTTCGGGCAGAGCGGCCTGTTCACTGAACTCTCCTGCACACTCCCCAGTAAGAGATAGAACTGCGTGTGTTTCTGCACACTGTTAGTTCTTCACAGGGAAGTTCTTCCCAGTCCTTCTCAGCTCCACTGAGAAGCTTGTACTTGCTGTGCCACTAGATTCCTAAGCAGCTCCTTGCAAGCCACTATCGCCCAGAGCCTTCTGGCAGCATCCACGCAAGAGCTATCGCCGCCTGCTCCACTCTGGTTTTCCATGCATATGTGAGGTGAGCTAGTAACTTAAGAGTTAGGAGAGAGTGTGTTTCTGGAGAATGTTACTTCTGCAAAGGGAACTTACAGCCAGTGCTTCTCAGCTCTAGGGCAGAGTGTGTGGCTGCTGTAGAAAGAGTTCTCTAAGCCACTGTTTCTCTGCAGGGAAGACAAACACCTATCAGACAAGCTGAAATCGAGCACAACTTCCACAGGGCACTCTGCTGCCTGGTTCCCAGAATGTGCGCTCCAGATGAATCTTAACAGCTACAGCTGAGTGGGTTTCTGGCCTAGGTTATTTCTTCAAATGGAACTTATGCCGAGTTCATCTCAGCTCTACTCCAACGTTTCTAGTAGACACAGAAGAATATGCTTGGGAACTACGCATCTGCAATCTGCCTTGTTCGGGCAGAGCGGCCTGTTCACTGAACTCTCCTGCACACTCCCCAGTAAGAGATAGAACTGCGTGTGTTTCTGCACACTGTTAGTTCTTCACAGGGAAGTTCTTCCCAGTCCTTCTCAGCTCCAGTGAGAAGCTTGTACCTGCTGTGCCACTAGATTCCTAAGCTGCTCCTTGCAAGCCACTTTCGCCAAGAGCCTTCTGGCAGCATCCACGCAAGAGCTATCGCCGCCTGTTCCACTCTGGGTTTCCATGCATATGTGAGGTGAGCTAGTCACTGAATAGTTAGGAGAGAGTGTGTTTCTGGAGAATGTTACTTCTGCAAAGGGAACCTACAGCCAGTGCTTCTCAGCTCAAGGGCAGAGTGTGTGGCTGCTGTAGAAAGAGTTCTCTAAGCCACTGTTTCTCTGCAGGGAAGCCAAACACCTATCAGACAAGATGAAATCGAGCAGCTTCCACAGGGCACTCTGCTGCCTGGTTCCCAGAAGGTGCGCTCCAGATGAATCTTAACAGCTACAGCTAAGTGGGTTTCTGGCCTAGGTTATTTCTTCAAATGGAACTTATGCCGAGTTCATCTCAGCTCTACTCGAACGTTTCTAGTAGACACAGAAGGATATGCTTGGGAACTACGCATCTGCAATCTGCCTTGTTCGGGCAGAGCGGCCTGTTCACTGAACTCTCCTGCACACTCCCCAGTAAGAGATAGAACTGCGTGTGTTTCTGCACACTGTTAGTTCTTCACAGGGAAGTTCTTTCCAGTCCTTCTCAGCTCCAGAGAGATGCTTGTACTTGCTGTGCCACTAGATTCCTAAGCAGCTCCTTGCAAGCCACTATCGCCCAGAGCCTTCTGGCAGCATCCACGCAAGAGCTATCGCCGCCTGCTCCACTCTGGGTTTCCATGCATATGTGAGGTGAGCTAGTCACTGAAGAGTTAGGAGAGAGTGTGTTTCTGGAGAATGTTACTTCTGCACAGGGAACTTACAGCCAGTGCTTCTCAGCTCTAGGGCAGAGTGTGTGGCTGCTGTGGAAAGAGTTCTCTAAGCCACTGATTCTCTGCAGGGAAGACCAACACCTATCAGACAAGCTGAAATCAAGAAGCTTCCACAGGGCACTCTGCTGCCTGGTTCCCAGAATGTGCGCTCCGGATGAATCTTAACAGCTACAGCTGAGTGGGTTTCTGGCCTAGGTTATTTCTTCAAATGGAACTTATGCCGAGTTCATCTCAGCTCTACTCCAACGTTTCTAGTAGACACAGAAGAATATGCTTGGGAACTACGCATCTGCAATCTGCCTTGTTCGGGCAGAGCGGCCTGTTCACTGAACTCTCCTGCACACTCCTCAGTAAGAGATAGAACTGCGTGTGTTTCTGCACACTGTTAGTTCTTCACAGGGAAGTTCTTCCCAGTCCTTCTCAGCTCCAGTGAGAAGCTTGTACTTGCTGTGCCACTAGATTCCTAAGCAGCTCCTTGCAAGCCACTATCGCCCAGAGCCTTCTGGCAGCATCCACGCAAGAGCTATCGCCGCCTGCTCCACTCTGGGTTTCCATGCATATGTGAGGAGAGCTAGTCACTGAAGAGTTAGGAGAGAGTGTGTTTCTGGAGAATGTTACTTCTGCACAGGGAACTTACAGCCAGTGCTTCTCAGCTCTAGGGCAGAGTGTGTGGCTGCTGTGGAAAGAGTTCTCTAAGCCACTGTTTCTCTGCAGGGAAGACCAACACCTATCAGACAAGCTGAAATCAAGAAGCTTCCACAGGGCACTCTGCTGCCTGGTTCCCAGAATGTGCGCTCCGGATGAATCTTAACAGCTACAGCTGAGTGGGTTTCTGGCCTAGGTTATTTCTTCAAATGGAACTTATGCCGAGTTCATCTCAGCTCTACTCCAACGTTTCTAGTAGACACAGAAGAATATGCTTGGGAACTACGCATCTGCAATCTGCCTTGTTCGGGCAGAGCGGCCTGTTCACTGAACTCTCCTGCACACTCCCCAGTAAGAGATAGAACTGCGTGTGTTTCTGCACACTGTTAGTTCTTCACAGGGAAGTTCTTCCCAGTCCTTCTCAGCTCCAGTGAGAAGCTTGTACTTGCTGTGCCACTAGATTCCTAAGCAGCTCCTTGCAAGCCACTATCGCCCAGAGCCTTCTGGCAGCATCCACGCAAGCGCTTTCGCCGCCTGCTCCACTCTGGGTTTCCATGCATATGTGAGGTGAGCTAGGAACTTAAGAGTTAGGAGAGGGTGTGTTTCTGGAGAATGTTACTTCTGCAAAGGGAACTTACAGCCAGTGCTTCTCAGCTCTAGGGCAGAGTGTGTGGCTGCTGTAGAAAGAGTTCTCTAAGCCACTGTTTCTCTGCAGGGAAGACAAACACCTATCAGACAAGCTGAAATCGAGCAGCTTGCACAGGGCACTCTGCTGCGTGGTTCCCAGAATGTGCGCTTCAGATGAATCTTAACAGCTACAGCTGAGTGGGTTTCTGGCCTAGGTTATTTCTTCAAATGGAACTTATGCCGAGTTCATCTCAGCTCTACTCCAACGTTTCCAGTAGACTCAGAAGAATATGCTTGGGAACTACACATCTGCAATCTGCCTTGTTCGGGCAGAGCGGCCTGTTCACTGAACTCTCCTGCACACTCCCCAGTAAGAGATAGAACTGCGTGTGTTTCTGCACACTGTTAGTTCTTCACAGGGAAGTTCTTCCCAGTCCTTCTCAGCTCCAGTGAGAAGCTTGTACTTGCTGTGCCACTAGATTCCTAAGCAGCTCCTTGCAAGCCACTATCGCCCAGAGCCTTCTGGCAGCATCCACGCAAGAGCTATCGCCGCCTGCTCCACTCTGGGTTTCCATGCATATGTGAGGTGAGCTAGGAACTTAAGAGTTAGGAGAGGGTGTGTTTCTGGAGAATGTGACTTCTGCAAAGGGAACTTACAGCCAGTGCTTCTCAGCTCTAGGGCAGAGTGTGTGGCTGCTGTAGAAAGAGTTCTCTAAGCCACTGTTTCTCTGCAGGGAAGACAAACACCTATCAGACAAGCTGAAATCGAGCAGCTTCCACAGGGCACTCTGCTGCCTGGTTCCCAGAATGTGCGCTCCAGATGAATCTTAACAGCTACAGCTGAGTGGGTTTCTGGCCTAGGTTATTTCTTCAAATGGAACTTATGCCGAGTTCATCTCAGCTCTACTCCAACGTTTCTAGTAGACACAGAAGAATATGCTTGGGAACTACGCATCTGCAATCTGCCTTGTTCGGGCAGAGCGGCCTGTTCACTGAACTCTCCTGCACACTCCCCAGTAAGAGATAGAACTGCGTGTGTTTCTGCACACTGTTAGTTCTTCACAGGGAAGTTCTTCCCAGTCCTTCTCAGCTCCAGTGAGAAGCTTGTACTTGCTGTGCCACTAGATTCCTAAGCAGCTCCTTGCAAGCCACTATCGCCCAGAGCCTTCTGGCAGCATCCACGCAAGAGCTATCGCCGCCTGCTCCACTCTGTGTTTCCATGCATATGTGAGGTGAGCTAGGAACTTAAGAGTTAGGAGAGGGTGTGTTTCTGGAGAATGTTACTTCTGCAAAGGGAACTTACAGCCAGTGCTTCTCAGCTCTAGGGCAGAGTGTGTGGCTGCTGTAGAAAGAGTTCTCTAAGCCACTGTTTCTCTGCAGGGAAGACAAACACCTATCAGACAAGCTGAAATCGAGCAGCTTCCACAGGGCACTCTGCTGCCTGGTTCCCAGAATGTGCGCTCCAGATGAATCTTAACAGCTACAGCTGAGTGGGTTTCTGGCCTAGGTTATTTCTTCAAATGGAACTTATGCCGAGTTCATCTCAGCTCTACTCCAACGTTTCTAGTAGACACAGAAGAATATGCTTGGGATCTACGCATCTGCAATCTGCCTTGTTCGGGCAGAGCGGCCTGTTCACTGAACTCTCCTGCACACTCCCCAGTAAGAGATAGAACTGCGTGTGTTTCTGCACACTGTTAGTTCTTCACAGGGAAGTTCTTCCCAGTCCTTCTCAGCTCCAGTGAGAAGCTTGTACTTGCTGTGCCACTAGATTCCTAAGCAGCTCCTTGCAAGCCACTATCGCCCAGAGCCTTCTGGCAGCATCCACGCAAGAGCTATCGCCGCCTGCTCCACTCTGGGTTTCCATGCATATGTGAGGTGAGCTAGTAACTTAAGAGTTAGGAGAGAGTGTGTTTCTGGAGAATGTTACTTCTGCAAAGGGAACTTACAGCCAGTGCTTCTCAGCTCTAGGGCAGAGTGTGTGGCTGCTGTAGAAAGAGTTCTCTAAGCCACTGTTTCTCTGCAGGGAAGACAAACACCTATCAGACAAGCTGAAATCGAGCAGCTTCCACAGGGCACTCTGCTGCCTGGTTCCCAGATTGTGCGCTCCAGATGAATCTTAACAGCTACAGCTGAGTGGGTTTCTGGCCTAGGTTATTTCTTCAAATGGAACTTATGCCGAGTTCATCTCAGCTCTACTCCAACGTTTCTAGTAGACTCAGAAGGATATGCTTGGGAACTACGCATGTGCATTCTGCCTTGTTCGGGCAGAGCGGCCTGTTCACTGAACTCTCCTGCACACTCCCCAGTAAGAGATAGAACTGCGTGTGTTTCTGCACACTGTTAGTTCTTCACAGGGAAGTTCTTCCCAGTCCTTCTCAGCTCCAGTGAGAAGCTTGTACTTGCTGTGCCACTAGATTCCTAAGCAGCTCCTTGCAAGCCACTATCGCCCAGAGCCTTCTGTCAGCATCCACGCAAGAGCTATCGCCGCCTGCTCCACTCTGGGTTTCCATGCATATGTGAGGTGAGCTAGTAACTTAAGAGTTAGGAGAGAGGGTGTTTCTGGAGAATGTGACTTCTGCAAAGGGAACTTACAGCCAGTGCTTCTCAGCTCTAGGGCAGAGTGTGTGGCTGCTGTAGAAAGAGTTCTCTAAGCCACTGTTTCTCTGCAGGGAAGACAAACACCTATCAGACAAGCTGAAATCGAGCAGCTTCCACAGGGCACTCTGCTGCCTGGTTCCCAGAATGTGCGCTCCAGATGAATCTTAACAGCTACAGCTGAGTGGGTTTCTGGCCTAGGTTATTTCTTCAAATGGAACTTATGCCGAGTTCATCTCAGCTCTACTCCAACGTTTCTAGTAGACACAGAAGAATATGCTTGGGAACTACGCATCTGCAATCTGCCTTGTTCGGGCAGAGCGGCCTGTTCACTGAACTCTCCTGCACACTCCCCAGTAAGAGATAGAACTGCATGTGTTTCTGCACACTGTTAGTTCTTCACAGGGAAGTTCTTCCCAGTCCTTATCAGCTCCAGTGAGAAGCTTGTACTTGCTGTGCCACTAGATTCCTAAGCAGCTCCTTGCAAGCCACTATCGCCCAGAGCCTTCTGGCAGCATCCACGCAAGAGCTATCTCCGCCTGCTCCACTCTGGGTTTCCATGCATATGTGAGGTGAGCTAGGAACTTAAGAGTTAGGAGAGGGTGTGTTTCTGGAGAATGTTACTTCTGCAAAGGGAACTTACAGCCAGTGCTTCTCAGCTCTAGGGCAGAGTGTGTGGCTGCTGTAGAAAGAGTTCTCTAAGCCACTGTTTCTCTGCAGGGAAGACAAACACCTATCAGACAAGCTGAAATCGAGCAGCTTCCACAGGGCACTCTGCTGCCTGGTTCCCAGAATGTGCGCTCCAGATGAATCTTCACAGCTACAGCTGAGTAGGTTTCTGGCCTAGGTTATTTCTTCAAATGGAACTTATGCCGAGTTCATCTCAGCTCTACTCCAACGTTTCTAGTAGACACAGAAGAATATGCTTGGGAACTACGCATCTGCAATCTGCCTTGTTCGGGCAGAGCGGCCTGTTCACTGAACTCTCCTGCACACTCCCCAGTAAGAGATAGAACTGCGTGTGTTTCTGCACACTGTTAGTTCTTCACAGGGAAGTTCTTCCCAGTCCTTCTCAGCTCCAGTGAGAAGCTTGTACTTGCTGTGCCACTAGATTCCTAAGCAGCTCCTTGCAAGCCACTATCGCCCAGAGCCTTCTGGCAGCATCCACGCAAGAGCTATCGCCGCCTGCTCCACTCTGGGTTTCCATGATATGTGAGGTGAGCTAGTCACTTAAGAGTTAGGAGAGGGTGTGTTTCTGGAGAATGTTACTTCTGCAAAGGGAACTTACAGCCAGTGCTTCTCAGCTCTAGGGCAGAGTGTGTGGCTGCTGTAGAAAGAGTTCTCTAAGCCACTGTTTCTCTGCAGGGAAGACAAACACCTATCAGACAAGCTGAAATCGAGCAGCTTCCACAGGGCACTCTGCTGCCTGGTTCCCAGAATGTGCGCTCCAGATGAATCTTCACAGCTACAGCTGAGTGGGTTTCTGGCCTAGGTTATTTCTTCAAATGGAACTCTTGCCGAGTTCATCTCAGCTCTACTCCAACGTTTCTAGTAGACACAGAAGAATATGCTTGGGAACTACGCATCTGCAATCTGCCTTGTTCGGGCAGAGCGGCCTGTTCACTGAACTCTCCTGCACACTCCCCAGTAAGAGATAGAACTGCGTGTGTTTCTGCACACTGTTAGTTCTTCACAGGGAAGTTCTTCCCAGTCCTTCTCAGCTCCAGTGAGAAGCTTGTACTTGCTGTGCCACTAGATTCCTAAGCAGCTCCTTGCAAGCCACTATCGCCCAGAGCCTTCTGGCAGCATCCACGCAAGAGCTATCGCCGCCTGCTCCACTCTGGGTTTCCATGCATATGTGAGGTGAGCTAGTAACTTAAGAGTTAGGAGAGGGTGTGTTTCTGGAGAATGTTACTTCTGCACAGGGAACTTACAGCCAGTGCTTCTCAGCTCTAAGGCAGAGTGTGTGGCTGCTGTAGAAAGAGTTCTCTAAGCCACTGTTTCTCTGCAGGGAAGACAAACACCTATCAGACAAGCTGAAATCGAGCAGCTTCCACAGGGCACTCTGCTGCCTGGTTCCCAGAATGTGCGCTCCAGATGAATCTTAACAGCTACAGCTGAGTGGGTTTCTGGCCTAGGTTATTGCTTCAAATGGAACTTATGCCGAGTTCATCTCAGCTCTACTCCAACGTTTCTAGTAGACACAGAGGAATATGCTTGGGAACTACGCATCTGCAATCTGCCTTGTTCGGGCAGAGCGGCCTGTTCACTGAACTCTCCTGCACACTCCCCAGTAAGAGATAGAACTGCGTGTGTTTCTGCACACTGTTAGTTCTTCACAGGGAAGTTCTTCCCAGTCCTTCTCAGCTCCAGTGAGAAGCTTGTACTTGCTGTGCCACTAGATTCCTAAGCAGCTCCTTGCAAGCCACTATCGCCCAGAGCCTTCTGGCAGCATCCACGCAAGAGCTATCGCCGCCTGCTCCACTCTGGGTTTCCATGCATATGTGAGGTGAGCTAGTAACTTAAGAGTTAGGAGAGAGTGTGTTTCTGGAGAATGTTACTTCTGCAAAGGGAACTTACAGCCAGTGCTTCTCAGCTCTAGGGCAGAGTGTGTGGCTGCTGTAGAAAGAGTTCTCTAAGCCACTGTTTCTCTGCAGGGAAGACAAACACCTATCAGACAAGCTGAAATCGAGCAGCTTCCACAGGGCACTCTGCTGCCTGGTTCCCAGATTGTGCGCTCCAGATGAATCTTAACAGCTACAGCTGAGTGGGTTTCTGGCCTAGGTTATTTCTTCAAATGGAACTTATGCCGAGTTCATCTCAGCTCTACTCCAACGTTTCTAGTAGACTCAGAAGGATATGCTTGGGAACTACGCATGTGCATTCTGCCTTGTTCGGGCAGAGCGGCCTGTTCACTGAACTCTCCTGCACACTCCCCAGTAAGAGATAGAACTGCGTGTGTTTCTGCACACTGTTAGTTCTTCACAGGGAAGTTCTTCCCAGTCCTTCTCAGCTCCAGTGAGAAGCTTGTACTTGCTGTGCCACTAGATTCCTAAGCAGCTCCTTGCAAGCCACTATCGCCCAGAGCCTTCTGGCAGCATCCACGCAAGAGCTATCGCCGCCTGCTCCACTCTGGGTTTCCATGCATATGTGAGGTGAGCTAGTAACTTAAGAGTTAGGAGAGAGGGTGTTTCTGGAGAATGTGACTTCTGCAAAGGGAACTTACAGCCAGTGCTTCTCAGCTCTAGGGCAGAGTGTGTGGCTGCTGTAGAAAGAGTTCTCTAAGCCACTGTTTCTCTGCAGGGAAGACAAACACCTATCAGACAAGCTGAAATCGAGCAGCTTCCACAGGGCACTCTGCTGCCTGGTTCCCAGAATGTGCGCTCCAGATGAATCTTAACAGCTACAGCTGAGTGGGTTTCTGGCCTAGGTTATTTCTTCAAATGGAACTTATGCCGAGTTCATCTCAGCTCTACTCCAACGTTTCTACTAGACACAGAAGAATATGCTTGGGAACTACGCATCTGCAATCTGCCTTGTTCGGGCAGAGCGGCCTGTTCACTGAACTCTCCTGCACACTCCCCAGTAAGAGATAGAACTGCATGTGTTTCTGCACACTGTTAGTTCTTCACAGGGAAGTTCTTCCCAGTCCTTATCAGCTCCAGTGAGAAGCTTGTACTTGCTGTGCCACTAGATTCCTAAGCAGCTCCTTGCAAGCCACTATCGCCCAGAGCCTTCTGGCAGCATCCACGCAAGAGCTATCTCCGCCTGCTCCACTCTGGGTTTCCATGCATATGTGAGGTGAGCTAGGAACTTAAGAGTTAGGAGAGGGTGTGTTTCTGGAGAATGTTACTTCTGCAAAGGGAACTTACAGCCAGTGCTTCTCAGCTCTAGGGCAGAGTGTGTGGCTGCTGTAGAAAGAGTTCTCTAAGCCACTGTTTCTCTGCAGGGAAGACAAACACCTATCAGACAAGCTGAAATCGAGCAGCTTCCACAGGGCACTCTGCTGCCTGGTTCCCAGAATGTGCGCTCCAGATGAATCTTCACAGCTACAGCTGAGTAGGTTTCTGGCCTAGGTTATTTCTTCAAATGGAACTTATGCCGAGTTCATCTCAGCTCTACTCCAACGTTTCTAGTAGACACAGAAGAATATGCTTGGGAACTACGCATCTGCAATCTGCCTTGTTCGGGCAGAGCGGCCTGTTCACTGAACTCTCCTGCACACTCCCCAGTAAGAGATAGAACTGCGTGTGTTTCTGCACACTGTTAGTTCTTCACAGGGAAGTTCTTCCCAGTCCTTCTCAGCTCCAGTGAGAAGCTTGTACTTGCTGTGCCACTAGATTCCTAAGCAGCTCCTTGCAAGCCACTATCGCCCAGAGCCTTCTGGCAGCATCCACGCAAGAGCTATCGCCGCCTGCTCCACTCTGGGTTTCCATGATATGTGAGGTGAGCTAGTCACTTAAGATTTAGGAGAGGGTGTGTTTCTGGAGAATGTTACTTCTGCAAAGGGAACTTACAGCCAGTGCTTCTCAGCTCTAGGGCAGAGTGTGTGGCTGCTGTAGAAAGAGTTCTCTAAGCCACTGTTTCTCTGCAGGGAAGACAAACACCTATCAGACAAGCTGAAATCGAGCAGCTTCCACAGGGCACTCTGCTGCCTGGTTCCCAGAATGTGCGCTCCAGATGAATCTTCACAGCTACAGCTGAGTGGGTTTCTGGCCTAGGTTATTTCTTCAAATGGAACTCTTGCCGAGTTCATCTCAGCTCTACTCCAACGTTTCTAGTAGACACAGAAGAATATGCTTGGGAACTACGCATCTGCAATCTGCCTTGTTCGGGCAGAGCGGCCTGTTCACTGAACTCTCCTGCACACTCCCCAGTAAGAGATAGAACTGCGTGTGTTTCTGCACACTGTTAGTTCTTCACAGGGAAGTTCTTCCCAGTCCTTCTCAGCTCCAGTGAGAAGCTTGTACTTGCTGTGCCACTAGATTCCTAAGCAGCTCCTTGCAAGCCACTATCGCCCAGAGCCTTCTGGCAGCATCCACGCAAGAGCTATCGCCGCCTGCTCCACTCTGGGTTTCCATGCATATGTGAGGTGAGCTAGTAACTTAAGAGTTAGGAGAGGGTGTGTTTCTGGAGAATGTTACTTCTGCACAGGGAACTTACAGCCAGTGCTTCTCAGCTCTAAGGCAGAGTGTGTGGCTGCTGTAGAAAGAGTTCTCTAAGCCACTGTTTCTCTGCAGGGAAGACAAACACCTATCAGACAAGCTGAAATCGAGCAGCTTCCACAGGGCACTCTGCTGCCTGGTTCCCAGAATGTGCGCTCCAGATGAATCTTAACAGCTACAGCTGAGTGGGTTTCTGGCCTAGGTTATTGCTTCAAATGGAACTTATGCCGAGTTCATCTCAGCTCTACTCCAACGTTTCTAGTAGACACAGAAGAATATGCTTGGGAACTACGCATCTGCAATCTGCCTTGTTCGGGCAGAGCGGCCTGTTCACTGAACTCTCCTGCACACTCCCCAGTAAGAGATAGAACTGCGTGTGTTTCTGCACACTGTTAGTTCTTCACAGGGAAGTTCTTCCCAGTCCTTCTCAGCTCCAGTGAGAAGCTTGTACTTGCTGTGCCACTAGATTCCTAAGCAGCTCCTTGCAAGCCACTATCGCCCAGAGCCTTCTGGCAGCATCCACGCAAGAGCTATCGCCGCCTGCTCCACTCTGGGTTTCCATGCATATGTGAGGTGAGCTAGTAACTTAAGAGTTAGGAGAGAGTGTGTTTCTGGAGAATGTTACTTCTGCAAAGGGAACTTACAGCCAGTGCTTCTCAGCTCTAGGGCAGAGTGTGTGGCTGCTGTAGAAAGAGTTCTCTAAGCCACTGTTTCTCTGCAGGGAAGACAAACACCTATCAGACAAGCTGAAATCGAGCAGCTTCCACAGGGCACTCTGCTGCCTGGTTCCCAGAATGTGCGCTCCAGATGAATCTTCACAGCTACAGCTGAGTGGGTTTCTGGCCTAGGTTATTTCTTCAAATGGAACTTATGCCGAGTTCATCTCAGCTCTACTCCAACATTTCTAGTAGACACAGAAGAATATGCTTGGGAACTACGCATCTGCAATCTGCCTTGTTCGGGCAGAGCGGCCTGTTCACTGAACTCTCCTGCACACTCCCCAGTAAGAGATAGAACTGCGTGTGTTTCTGCACACTGTTAGTTCTTCACAGGGAAGTTCTTCCCAGTCCTTCTCAGCTCCAGTGAGAAGCTTGTACTTGCTGTGCCACTAGATTCCTAAGCAGCTCCTTGCAAGCCACTATCGCCCAGAGCCTTCTGGCAGCATCCACGCAAGAGCTATCGCCGCCTGCTCCACTCTGGGTTTCCATGCATATGTGAGGTGAGCTAGTAACTTAAGAGTTAGGAGAGAGTGTGTTTCTGGAGAATGTTACTTCTGCAAAGGGAACTTACAGCCAGTGCTTCTCAGCTCTAGGGCAGAGTGTGTGGCTGCTGTAGAAAGAGTTCTCTAAGCCACTGTTTCTCTGCAGGGAAGACAAACACCTATCAGACAAGCTGAAATCGAGCAGCTTCCACAGGGCACTCTGCTGCCTGGTTCCCAGAATGTGCGCTCCAGATGAATCTTCACAGCTACAGCTGAGTGGGTTTCTGGCCTAGGTTATTTCTTCAAATGGAACTTATGCCGAGTTCATCTCAGCTCTACTCCAACATTTCTAGTAGACACAGAAGAATATGCTTGGGAACTACGCATCTGCAATCTGCCTTGTTCGGGCAGAGCGGCCTGTTCACTGAACTCTCCTGCACACTCCCCAGTAAGAGATAGAACTGCGTGTGTTTCTGCACACTGTTAGTTCTTCACAGGGAAGTTCTTCCCAGTCCTTCTCAGCTCCAGTGAGAAGCTTGTACTTGCTGTGCCACTAGATTCCTAAGCAGCTCCTTGCAAGCCACTATCGCCCAGAGCCTTCTGGCAGCATCCACGCAAGAGCTATCGCCGCCTGCTCCACTCTGGGTTTCCATGCATATGTGAGGTGAGGTAGGAACTTAAGAGTTAGGAGAGGGTGTGTTTCTGGAGAATGTGACTTCTGCAAAGGGAACTTACAGCCAGTGCTTCTCAGCTCTAGGGCAGAGTGTGTGGCTGCTGTAGAAAGAGTTCTCTAAGCCACTGTTTCTCTGCAGGGAAGACAAACACCTATCAGACAAGCTGAAATCGAGCAGCTTCCACAGGGCACTCTGCTGCCTGGTTCCCAGAATGTGCGCTCCAGATGAATCTTAACAGCTACAGCTGAGTGGGTTTCTGGCCTAGGTTATTTCTTCAAATGGAACTTATGCCGAGTTCATCTCAGCTCTACTCCAACGTTTCTAGTAGACACAGAAGAATATGCTTGGGAACTACGCATCTGCAATCTGCCTTGTTCGGGCAGAGCGGCCTGTTCACTGAACTCTCCTGCACACTCCCCAGTAAGAGATAGAACTGCGTGTGTTTCTGCACACTGTTAGTTCTTCACAGGGAAGTTCTTCCCAGTCCTTCTCAGCTCCAGTGAGAAGCTTGTACTTGCTGTGCCACTAGATTCCTAAGCAGCTCCTTGCAAGCCACTATCGCCCAGAGCCTTCTGGCAGCATCCACGCAAGAGCTATCGCCGCCTGCTCCACTCTGGGTTTCCATGCATATGTGAGGTGAGCTAGGAACTTAAGAGTTAGGAGAGAGTGTGTTTCTGGAGAATGTTACTTCTGCAAAGGGAACTTACAGCCAGTGCTTCTCAGCTCTAGGGCAGAGTGTGTGGCTGCTGTAGAAAGAGTTCTCTAAGCCACTGTTTCTCTGCAGGGAAGACAAACACCTATCAGACAAGCTGAAATCGAGCAGCTTCCACAGGGCACTCTGCTGCCTGGTTCCCAGAATGTGCGCTCCAGATGAATCTTAACAGCTACAGCTGAGTGGGTTTCTGGCCTAGGTTATTTCTTCAAATGGAACTTATGCCGAGTTCATCTCAGCTCTACTCCAACGTTTCTAGTAGACTCAGAAGAATATGCTTGGGAACTACACATGTGCCTTCTGCCTTGTTCGGGCAGAGCGACCTGTTCACTGAACTCTCCTGCACACTCCCCAGTAAGAGATAGAACTGCGTGTGTTTCTGCACACTGTTAATTCTTCACAGGGAAGTTCTTCCCAGTCCTTCTCAGCTCCAGTGAGAAGCTTGTACTTGCTGTGCCACTAGATTCCTAAGCAGCTGCTTGCAAGCCACTATCGCCCAGAGCCTTCTGGCAGCATCCACGCAAGAGCTATCGCCGCCTGCTCCACTCTGGGTTTCCATGCATATGTGAGGTGAGCTAGTCACTTAAGAGTTAGGAGAGAGTGTGTTTCTGGAGAATGTGACTTCTGCAAAGGGAACTTACAGCCAGTGCTTCTCAGCTCTAGGGCAGAGTCTGTGGCTGCTGTAGAAAGAGTTCTCTAAGCCACTGTTTCTCTGCAGGGAAGACAAACACCTATCAGACAAGCTGAAATCGAGCAGCTTCCACAGGGCACTCTGCTGCCTGGTTCCCAGAATGTGCGCTCCAGATGAATCTTAACAGCTACAGCTGAGTGGGTTTCTGGCCTAGGTTATTGCTTCAAATGGAACTTATGCCGAGTTCATCTCAGCTCTACTCCAACGTTTCTAGTAGACACAGAAGAATATGCTTGGGAACTACGCATCTGCAATCTGCCTTGTTCGGGCAGAGCGGCCTGTTCACTGAACTCTCCTGCACACTCCCCAGTAAGAGATAGAACTGCGTGTGTTTCTGCACACTGTTAGTTCTTCACAGGGAAGTTCTTCCCAGTCCTTCTCAGCTCCAGTGAGAAGCTTGTACTTGCTGTGCCACTAGATTCCTAAGCAGCTCCTTGCAAGCCACTATCGCCCAGAGCCTTCTGGCAGCATCCACGCAAGAGCTATCGCCCCCTGCTCCACTCTGGGTTTCCATGCATATGTGAGGTGAGCTAGGAACTTAAGAGTTAGGAGAGAGTGTGTTTCTGGAGAATGTTACTTCTGCAAAGGGAACTTACAGCCAGTGCTTCTCAGCTCTAGGGCAGAGTGTGTGGCTGCTGTAGAAAGAGTTCTCTAAGCCACTGTTTCTCTGCAGGGAAGACAAACACCTATCAGACAAGCTGAAATCGAGCAGCTTCCACAGGGCACTCTGCTGCCTGGTTCCCAGAATGTGCGCTCCAGATGAATCTTAACAGCTACAGCTGAGTGGGTTTCTGGCCTAGGTTATTTCTTCAAATGGAACTTATGCCGAGTTCATCTCAGCTCTACTCCAACGTTTCTAGTAGACACAGAAGAGTATGCTTGGGAACTACGCATCTGCAATCTGCCTTGTTCGGGCAGAGCGGCCTGTTCACTGAACTCTCCTGCACACTCCCCAGTAAGAGATAGAACTGCGTGTGTTTCTGCACACTGTTAGTTCTTCACAGGGAAGTTCTTCCCAGTCCTTCTCAGCTCCAGTGAGAAGCTTGTACTTGCTGTGCCACTAGATTCCTAAGCAGCTCCTTGCAAGCCACTATCGCCCAGAGCCTTCTGGCAGCATCCACGCAAGAGCTATCGCCGCCTGCTCCACTCTGGGTTTCCATGCATATGTGAGGTGAGCTAGGAACTTAAGAGTTAGGAGAGGGTGTGTTTCTGGAGAATGTTACTTCTGCAAAGGGAACTTACAGCCAGTGCTTCTCAGCTCTAGGGCAGAGTGTGTGGCTGCTGTAGAAAGAGTTCTCTAAGCCACTGTTTCTCTGCAGGGAAGACAAACACCTATCAGACAAGCTGAAATCGAGCAGCTTCCACAGGGCACCCTGCTGCCTGGTTCCCAGAATGTGCGCTCCAGATGAATCTTCACAGCTACAGCTGAGTGGGTTTCTGGCCTAGGTTATTTCTTCAAATGGAACTTATGCCGAGTTCATCTCAGCTCTACTCCAACGTTTCTAGTTGACTCAGAAGAATATGCTTGGGAACTACGCATGTGCCTTCTGCCTTGTTCGGGCAGAGCGACCTGTTCACTGAACTCTCCTGCACACTCCCCAGTAAGAGATAGAACTGCGTGTGTTTCTGCACACTGTTAGTTCTTCACAGGGAAGTTCTTCCCAGTCCTTCTCAGCTCCAGTGAGAAGCTTGTACTTGCTGTGCCACTAGATTCCTAAGCAGCTCCTTGCAAGCCACTATCGCCCAGAGCCTTCTGGCAGCATCCACGCAAGAGCTATCGCCGCCTGCTCCACTCTGGGTTTCCATGCATATGTGAGGTGAGCTAGTCACTTAAGAGTTAGGAGAGAGTGTGTTTCTGGAGAATGTGACTTCTGCAAAGGGAACTTACAGCCAGTGCTTCTCAGCTCTAGGGCAGAGTGTGTGGCTGCTGTAGAAAGAGTTCTCTAAGCCACTGTTTCTCTGCAGGGAAGACAAACACCTATCACACAAGCTGAAATCGAGCGGTTCCACAGGGCACTCTGCTGCCTGGTTCCCAGAATGTGCGCTCCAGATGAATCTTCACAGCTACAGCTGAGTGGGTTTCTGGCCTAGGTTATTTCTTCAAATGGAACTTATGCCGAGTTCATCTCAGCTCTACTCCAACGTTTCTAGTAGACTCAGAAGAATATGCTTGGGAACTACGCATGTGCATTCTGCCTTGTTCGGGCAGAGCGGCCTGTTCACTGAACTCTCCTGCACACTCCCCAGTAAGAGATAGAACTGCGTGTGTTTCTGCACACTGTTAGTTCTTCACAGGGAAGTTCTTCCCAGTCCTTCTCAGCTCCAGTGAGAAGCTTGTACTTGCTGTGCCACTAGATTCCTAAGCAGCTCCTTGCAAGCCACTATCGCCCAGAGCCTTCTGGCAGCATCCACGCAAGAGCTATCGCCGCCTGCTCCACTCTGGGTTTCCATGCATATGTGAGGTGAGCTAGGAACTTAAGAGTTAGGAGAGAGTGTGTTTCTGGAGAATGTGACTTCTGCAAAGGGAACTTACAGCCAGTGCTTCTCAGCTCTAGGGCAGAGTGTGTGGCTGCTGTAGAAAGAGTTCTCTAAGCCACTGTTTCTCTGCAGGGAAGACAAACACCTATCAGACAAGCTGAAATCGAGCAGCTTCCACAGGGCACTCTGCTGCCTGGTTCCCAGAATGTGCGCTCCAGATGAATCTTAACAGCTACAGCTGAGTGGGTTTCTGACCTAGGTTATTTCTTCAAATGGAACTTATGCCGAGTTCATCTCAGCTCTACTCCAACGTTTCTAGTAGACTCAGAAGAATCTGCTTGGGAACTACGCATCTGCATTCTGCCTTGTTCGGGCAGAGCGGCCTGTTCACTGAACTCTCCTGCACACTCCCCAGTAAGAGATAGAACTGCGTGTGTTTCTGCACACTGTTAGTTCTTCACAGGGAAGTTCTTCCCAGTCCTTCTCAGCTCCACTGAGAAGCTTGTACTTGCTGTGCCACTAGATTCCTAAGCAGCTCCTTGCAAGCCACTATCGCCCAGAGCCTTCTGGCAGCATCCACGCAAGAGCTATCGCCGCCTGCTCCACTCTGGTTTTCCATGCATATGTGAGGTGAGCTAGTAACTTAAGAGTTAGGAGAGAGTGTGTTTCTGGAGCATGTTACTTCTGCAAAGGGAACTTACAGCCAGTGCTTCTCAGCTCTAGGGCAGAGTGTGTGGCTGCTGTAGAAAGAGTTCTCTAAGCCACTGTTTCTCTGCAGGGAAGACAAACACCTATCAGACAAGCTGAAATCGAGCACAACTTCCACAGGGCACTCTGCTGCCTGGTTCCCAGAATGTGCGCTCCAGATGAATCTTAACAGCTACAGCTGAGTGGGTTTCTGGCCTAGGTTATTTCTTCAAATGGAACTTATGCCGAGTTCATCTCAGCTCTACTCCAACGTTTCTAGTAGACACAGAAGAATATGCTTGGGAACTACGCATCTGCAATCTGCCTTGTTCGGGCAGAGCGGCCTGTTCACTGAACTCTCCTGCACACTCCCCAGTAAGAGATAGAACTGCGTGTGTTTCTGCACACTGTTAGTTCTTCACAGGGAAGTTCTTCCCAGTCCTTCTCAGCTCCAGTGAGAAGCTTGTACCTGCTGTGCCACTAGATTCCTAAGCTGCTCCTTGCAAGCCACTTTCGCCAAGAGCCTTCTGGCAGCATCCACGCAAGAGCTATCGCCGCCTGTTCCACTCTGGGTTTCCATGCATATGTGAGGTGAGCTAGTCACTGAATAGTTAGGAGAGAGTGTGTTTCTGGAGAATGTTACTTCTGCAAAGGGAACCTACAGCCAGTGCTTCTCAGCTCAAGGGCAGAGTGTGTGGCTGCTGTAGAAAGAGTTCTCTAAGCCACTGTTTCTCTGCAGGGAAGACAAACACCTATCAGACAAGCTGAAATCGAGCAGCTTCCACAGGGCACTCTGCTGCCTGGTTCCCAGAATGTGCGCTCCAGATGAATCTTAACAGCTACAGCTGAGTGGGTTTCTGGCCTAGGTTATTTCTTCAAATGGAACTTATGCCGAGTTCATCTCAGCTCTACTCCAACGTTTCTAGTAGACAGAGAAGATGATGCTTGGGAACTACGCATCTGCAATCTGCCTTGTTCGGGCAGAGCGGCCTGTTCACTGAACTCTCCTGCACACTCCCCAGTAAGAGATAGAACTGCATGTGTTTCTGCACACTGTTAGTTCTTCACAGGGAAGTTCTTCCCAGTCCTTCTCAGCTCCAGTGAGAAGCTTGTACTTGCTGTGCCACTAGATTCCTAAGCAGCTCCTTGCAAGCCACTATCGCCCAGAGCCTTCTGGCAGCATCCACGCAAGAGCTATCGCCGCCTGCTCCACTCTGGGTTTCCATGCATATGTGAGGTGAGCTAGGAACTTAAGAGTTAGGAGAGAGTGTGTTTCTGGAGAATGTGACTTCTGCAAAGGGAACTTACAGCCAGTGCTTCTCAGCTCTAGGGCAGAGTGTGTGGCTGCTGTAGAAATAGTTCTCTAAGCCACTGTTTCTCTGCAGGGAAGACAAACACCTATCAGACAAGCTGAAATCGAGCAGCTTCCACAGGGCACTCTGCTGCCTGGTTCCCAGAATGTGCGCTCCAGATGAATCTTAACAGCTACAGCTGAGTGGGTTTCTGACCTAGGTTATTTCTTCAAATGGAACTTATGCCGAGTTCATCTCAGCTCTACTCCAACGTTTCTAGTAGACTCAGAAGAATATGCTTGGGAACTACGCATCTGCATTCTGCCTTGTTCGGGCAGAGCGGCCTGTTCACTGAACTCTCCTGCACACTCCCCAGTAAGAGATAGAACTGCGTGTGTTTCTGCACACTGTTAGTTCTTCACAGGGAAGTTCTTCCCAGTCCTTCTCAGCTCCAGTGAGAAGCTTGTACTTGCTGTGCCACTAGATTCCTAAGCAGCTCCTTGCAAGCCACTATCGCCCAGAGCCTTCTGGCAGCATCCACGCAAGAGCTATCGCCGCCTGCTCCACTCTGGGTTTCCATGCATATGTGAGGTGAGCTAGGAACTTAAGAGTTAGGAGAGGGTGTGTTTCTGGAGAATGTGACTTCTGCAAAGGGAACTTACAGCCAGTGCTTCTCAGCTCTAGGGCAGAGTGTGTGGCTGCTGTAGAAAGTGTTCTCTAAGCCACTGTTTCTCTGCAGGGAAGACAAACACCTATCAGACAAGCTGAAATCGAGCAGCTTCCACAGGGCACTCTGCTGCCTGGTTCCCAGAATGTGCGCTCCAGATGAATCTTAACAGCTACAGCTGAGTGGGTTTCTGGCCTAGGTTATTTCTTCAAATGGAACTTATGCCGAGTTCATCTCAGCTCTACTCCAACGTTTCTAGTAGACACAGAAGAATATGCTTGGGAACTACGCATCTGCAATCTGCCTTGTTCGGGCAGAGCGGCCTGTTCACTGAACTCTCCTGCACACTCCCCAGTAAGAGATAGAACTGCGTGTGTTTCTGCACACTGTTAGTTCTTCACAGGGAAGTTCTTCCCAGTCCTTCTCAGCTCCAGTGAGAAGCTTGTACTTGCTGTGCCACTAGATTCCTAAGCAGCTCCTTGCAAGCCACTATCGCCCAGAGCCTTCTGGCAGCATCCACGCAAGAGCTATCGCCGCCTGCTCCACTCTGTGTTTCCATGCATATGTGAGGTGAGCTAGGAACTTAAGAGTTAGGAGAGGGTGTGTTTCTGGAGAATGTTACTTCTGCAAAGGGAACTTACAGCCAGTGCTTCTCAGCTCTAGGGCAGAGTGTGTGGCTGCTGTAGAAAGAGTTCTCTAAGCCACTGTTTCTCTGCAGGGAAGACAAACACCTATCAGACAAGCTGAAATCGAGCAGCTTCCACAGGGCACTCTGCTGCCTGGTTCCCAGAATGTGCGCTCCAGATGAATCTTAACAGCTACAGCTGAGTGGGTTTCTGGCCTAGGTTATTTCTTCAAATGGAACTTATGCCGAGTTCATCTCAGCTCTACTCCAACGTTTCTAGTAGACACAGAAGAATATGCTTGGGATCTACGCATCTGCAATCTGCCTTGTTCGGGCAGAGCGGCCTGTTCACTGAACTCTCCTGCACACTCCCCAGTAAGAGATAGAACTGCGTGTGTTTCTGCACACTGTTAGTTCTTCACAGGGAAGTTCTTCCCAGTCCTTCTCAGCTCCAGTGAGAAGCTTGTACTTGCTGTGCCACTAGATTCCTAAGCAGCTCCTTGCAAGCCACTATCGCCCAGAGCCTTCTGGCAGCATCCACGCAAGCGCTATCGCCGCCTGCTCCACTCTGGGTTTCCATGCATATGTGAGGTGAGCTAGGAACTTAAGAGTTAGGAGAGGGTGTGTTTCTGGAGAATGTTACTTCTGCAAAGGGAACTTACAGCCAGTGCTTCTCAGCTCTAGGGCAGAGTGTGTGGCTGCTGTAGAAAGAGTTCTCTAAGCCACTGTTTCTCTGCAGGGAAGCCAAACACCTATCAGACAAGATGAAATCGAGCAGCTTCCACAGGGCACTCTGCTGCCTGGTTCCCAGAAGGTGCGCTCCAGATGAATCTTAACAGCTACAGCTAAGTGGGTTTCTGGCCTAGGTTATTTCTTCAAATGGAACTTATGCCGAGTTCATCTCAGCTCTACTCGAACGTTTCTAGTAGACACAGAAGGATATGCTTGGGAACTACGCATCTGCAATCTGCCTTGTTCGGGCAGAGCGGCCTGTTCACTGAACTCTCCTGCACACTCCCCAGTAAGAGATAGAACTGCGTGTGTTTCTGCACACTGTTAGTTCTTCACAGGGAAGTTCTTTCCAGTCCTTCTCAGCTCCAGAGAGAAGCTTGTACTTGCTGTGCCACTAGATTCCTAAGCAGCTCCTTGCAAGCCACTATCGCCCAGAGCCTTCTGGCAGCATCCACGCAAGAGCTATCGCCGCCTGCTCCACTCTGGGTTTCCATGCATATGTGAGGTGAGCTAGTCACTGAAGAGTTAGGAGAGAGTGTGTTTCTGGAGAATGTTACTTCTGCACAGGGAACTTACAGCCAGTGCTTCTCAGCTCTAGGGCAGAGTGTGTGGCTGCTGTGGAAAGAGTTCTCTAAGCCACTGATTCTCTGCAGGGAAGACCAACACCTATCAGACAAGCTGAAATCAAGAAGCTTCCACAGGGCACTCTGCTGCCTGGTTCCCAGAATGTGCGCTCCGGATGAATCTTAACAGCTACAGCTGAGTGGGTTTCTGGCCTAGGTTATTTCTTCAAATGGAACTTATGCCGAGTTCATCTCAGCTCTACTCCAACGTTTCTAGTAGACACAGAAGAATATGCTTGGGAACTACGCATCTGCAATCTGCCTTGTTCGGGCAGAGCGGCCTGTTCACTGAACTCTCCTGCACACTCCTCAGTAAGAGATAGAACTGCGTGTGTTTCTGCACACTGTTAGTTCTTCACAGGGAAGTTCTTCCCAGTCCTTCTCAGCTCCAGTGAGAAGCTTGTACTTGCTGTGCCACTAGATTCCTAAGCAGCTCCTTGCAAGCCACTATCGCCCAGAGCCTTCTGGCAGCATCCACGCAAGAGCTATCGCCGCCTGCTCCACTCTGGGTTTCCATGCATATGTGAGGAGAGCTAGTCACTGAAGAGTTAGGAGAGAGTGTGTTTCTGGAGAATGTTACTTCTGCAAAGGGAACTTACAGCCAGTGCTTCTCAGCTCTAGGGCAGAGTGTGTGGCTGCTGTGGAAAGAGTTCTCTAAGCCACTGTTTCTCTGCAGGGAAGACAAACACCTATCAGACAAGCTGAAATCAAGAAGCTTCCACAGGGCACTCTGCTGCCTGGTTCCCAGAATGTGCGCTCCGGATGAATCTTAACAGCTACAGCTGAGTGGGTTTCTGGCCTAGGTTATTTCTTCAAATGGAACTTATGCCGAGTTCATCTCAGCTCTACTCCAACGTTTCTAGTAGACACAGAAGAATATGCTTGGGAACTACGCATCTGCAATCTGCCTTGTTCGGGCAGAGCGGCCTGTTCACTGAACTCTCCTGCACACTCCCCAGTAAGAGATAGAACTGCGTGTGTTTCTGCACACTGTTAGTTCTTCACAGGGAAGTTCTTCCCAGTCCTTCTCAGCTCCAGTGAGAAGCTTGTACTTGCTGTGCCACTAGATTCCTAAGCAGCTCCTTGCAAGCCACTATCGCCCAGAGCCTTCTGGCAGCATCCACGCAAGCGCTTTCGCCGCCTGCTCCACTCTGGGTTTCCATGCATATGTGAGGTGAGCTAGGAACTTAAGAGTTAGGAGAGGGTGTGTTTCTGGAGAATGTTACTTCTGCAAAGGGAACTTACAGCCAGTGCTTCTCAGCTCTAGGGCAGAGTGTGTGGCTGCTGTAGAAAGAGTTCTCTAAGCCACTGTTTCTCTGCAGGGAAGACAAACACCTATCAGACAAGCTGAAATCGAGCAGCTTGCACAGGGCACTCTGCTGCGTGGTTCCCAGAATGTGCGCTTCAGATGAATCTTAACAGCTACAGCTGAGTGGGTTTCTGGCCTAGGTTATTTCTTCAAATGGAACTTATGCCGAGTTCATCTCAGCTCTACTCCAACGTTTCCAGTAGACTCAGAAGAATATGCTTGGGAACTACACATCTGCAATCTGCCTTGTTCGGGCAGAGCGGCCTGTTCACTGAACTCTCCTGCACACTCCCCAGTAAGAGATAGAACTGCGTGTGTTTCTGCACACTGTTAGTTCTTCACAGGGAAGTTCTTCCCAGTCCTTCTCAGCTCCAGTGAGAAGCTTGTACTTGCTGTGCCACTAGATTCCTAAGCAGCTCCTTGCAAGCCACTATCGCCCAGAGCCTTCTGGCAGCATCCACGCAAGAGCTATCGCCGCCTGCTCCACTCTGGGTTTCCATGCATATGTGAGGTGAGCTAGGAACTTAAGAGTTAGGAGAGGGTGTGTTTCTGGAGAATGTGACTTCTGCAAAGGGAACTTACAGCCAGTGCTTCTCAGCTCTAGGGCAGAGTATGTGGCTGCTGTAGAAAGTGTTCTCTAAGCCACTGTTTCTCTGCAGGGAAGACAAACACCTATCAGACAAGCTGAAATCGAGCAGCTTCCACAGGGCACTCTGCTGCCTGGTTCCCAGAATGTGCGCTCCAGATGAATCTTAACAGCTACAGCTGAGTGGGTTTCTGGCCTAGGTTATTTCTTCAAATGGAACTTATGCCGAGTTCATCTCAGCTCTACTCCAACGTTTCTAGTAGACACAGAAGAATATGCTTGGGAACTACGCATCTGCAATCTGCCTTGTTCGGGCAGAGCGGCCTGTTCACTGAACTCTCCTGCACACTCCCCAGTAAGAGATAGAACTGCGTGTGTTTCTGCACACTGTTAGTTCTTCACAGGGAAGTTCTTCCCAGTCCTTCTCAGCTCCAGTGAGAAGCTTGTACTTGCTGTGCCACTAGATTCCTAAGCAGCTCCTTGCAAGCCACTATCGCCCAGAGCCTTCTGGCAGCATCCACGCAAGAGCTATCGCCGCCTGCTCCACTCTGTGTTTCCATGCATATGTGAGGTGAGCTAGGAACTTAAGAGTTAGGAGAGGGTGTGTTTCTGGAGAATGTTACTTCTGCAAAGGGAACTTACAGCCAGTGCTTCTCAGCTCTAGGGCAGAGTGTGTGGCTGCTGTAGAAAGAGTTCTCTAAGCCACTGTTTCTCTGCAGGGAAGACAAACACCTATCAGACAAGCTGAAATCGAGCAGCTTCCACAGGGCACTCTGCTGCCTGGTTCCCAGAATGTGCGCTCCAGATGAATCTTAACAGCTACAGCTGAGTGGGTTTCTGGCCTAGGTTATTTCTTCAAATGGAACTTATGCCGAGTTCATCTCAGCTCTACTCCAACGTTTCTAGTAGACACAGAAGAATATGCTTGGGATCTACGCATCTGCAATCTGCCTTGTTCGGGCAGAGCGGCCTGTTCACTGAACTCTCCTGCACACTCCCCAGTAAGAGATAGAACTGCGTGTGTTTCTGCACACTGTTAGTTCTTCACAGGGAAGTTCTTCCCAGTCCTTCTCAGCTCCAGTGAGAAGCTTGTACTTGCTGTGCCACTAGATTCCTAAGCAGCTCCTTGCAAGCCACTATCGCCCAGAGCCTTCTGGCAGCATCCACGCAAGCGCTATCGCCGCCTGCTCCACTCTGGGTTTCCATGCATATGTGAGGTGAGCTAGGAACTTAAGAGTTAAGAGAGGGTGTGTTTCTGGAGAATGTTACTTCTGCACAGGGAACTTACAGCCAGTGCTTCTCAGCTCTGTGGCAGAGTGTGTGGCTGCTGTAGAAAGTGTTCTCTAAGCCACTGTTTCTCTGCAGGGAAGACAAACACTTATCAGACAAGCTGAAATCGAGCAGCTTCCACAGGGCACTCTGCTGCCTGGTTCCCAGAATGTGCGCTCCAGATGAATCTTAACAGCTACAGCTGAGTGGGTTTCTGGCCTAGGTTATTTCTTCAAATGGAACTTATGCCGAGTTCATCTCAGCTCTACTCCAACGTTTCTAGTAGACACAGAGGAATATGCTTGGGAACTACGCATCTGCAATCTGCCTTGTTCGGGCAGAGCGGCCTGTTCACTGAACTCTCCTGCACACTCCCCAGTAAGAGATAGAACTGCGTGTGTTTCTGCACACTGTTAGTTCTTCACAGGGAAGTTCTTCCCAGTCCTTCTCAGCTCCAGTGAGAAGCTTGTACTTGCTGTGCCACTAGATTCCTAAGCAGCTCCTTGCAAGCCACTATCGCCCAGAGCCTTCTGGCAGCATCCACGCAAGAGCTATCGCCGCCTGCTCCACTCTGGGTTTCCATGCATATGTGAGGTGAGCTAGTAACTTAAGAGTTAGGAGAGAGTGTGTTTCTGGAGAATGTTACTTCTGCAAAGGGAACTTACAGCCAGTGCTTCTCAGCTCTAGGGCAGAGTGTGTGGCTGCTGTAGAAAGAGTTCTCTAAGCCACTGTTTCTCTGCAGGGAAGACAAACACCTATCAGACAAGCTGAAATCGAGCAGCTTCCACAGGGCACTCTGCTGCCTGGTTCCCAGATTGTGCGCTCCAGATGAATCTTAACAGCTACAGCTGAGTGGGTTTCTGGCCTAGGTTATTTCTTCAAATGGAACTTATGCCGAGTTCATCTCAGCTCTACTCCAACGTTTCTAGTAGACTCAGAAGGATATGCTTGGGAACTACGCATGTGCATTCTGCCTTGTTCGGGCAGAGCGGCCTGTTCACTGAACTCTCCTGCACACTCCCCAGTAAGAGATAGAACTGCGTGTGTTTCTGCACACTGTTAGTTCTTCACAGGGAAGTTCTTCCCAGTCCTTCTCAGCTCCAGTGAGAAGCTTGTACTTGCTGTGCCACTAGATTCCTAAGCAGCTCCTTGCAAGCCACTATCGCCCAGAGCCTTCTGTCAGCATCCACGCAAGAGCTATCGCCGCCTGCTCCACTCTGGGTTTCCATGCATATGTGAGGTGAGCTAGTAACTTAAGAGTTAGGAGAGAGGGTGTTTCTGGAGAATGTGACTTCTGCAAAGGGAACTTACAGCCAGTGCTTCTCAGCTCTAGGGCAGAGTGTGTGGCTGCTGTAGAAAGAGTTCTCTAAGCCACTGTTTCTCTGCAGGGAAGACAAACACCTATCAGACAAGCTGAAATCGAGCAGCTTCCACAGGGCACTCTGCTGCCTGGTTCCCAGAATGTGCGCTCCAGATGAATCTTAACAGCTACAGCTGAGTGGGTTTCTGGCCTAGGTTATTTCTTCAAATGGAACTTATGCCGAGTTCATCTCAGCTCTACTCCAACGTTTCTACTAGACACAGAAGAATATGCTTGGGAACTACGCATCTGCAATCTGCCTTGTTCGGGCAGAGCGGCCTGTTCACTGAACTCTCCTGCACACTCCCCAGTAAGAGATAGAACTGCATGTGTTTCTGCACACTGTTAGTTCTTCACAGGGAAGTTCTTCCCAGTCCTTATCAGCTCCAGTGAGAAGCTTGTACTTGCTGTGCCACTAGATTCCTAAGCAGCTCCTTGCAAGCCACTATCGCCCAGAGCCTTCTGGCAGCATCCACGCAAGAGCTATCTCCGCCTGCTCCACTCTGGGTTTCCATGCATATGTGAGGTGAGCTAGGAACTTAAGAGTTAGGAGAGGGTGTGTTTCTGGAGAATGTTACTTCTGCAAAGGGAACTTACAGCCAGTGCTTCTCAGCTCTAGGGCAGAGTGTGTGGCTGCTGTAGAAAGAGTTCTCTAAGCCACTGTTTCTCTGCAGGGAAGACAAACACCTATCAGACAAGCTGAAATTGAGCAGCTTCCACAGGGCACTCTGCTGCCTGGTTCCCAGAATGTGCGCTCCAGATGAATCTTCACAGCTACAGCTGAGTAGGTTTCTGGCCTAGGTTATTTCTTCAAATGGAACTTATGCCGAGTTCATCTCAGCTCTACTCCAACGTTTCTAGTAGACACAGAAGAATATGCTTGGGAACTACGCATCTGCAATCTGCCTTGTTCGGGCAGAGCGGCCTGTTCACTGAACTCTCCTGCACACTCCCCAGTAAGAGATAGAACTGCGTGTGTTTCTGCACACTGTTAGTTCTTCACAGGGAAGTTCTTCCCAGTCCTTCTCAGCTCCAGTGAGAAGCTTGTACTTGCTGTGCCACTAGATTCCTAAGCAGCTCCTTGCAAGCCACTATCGCCCAGAGCCTTCTGGCAGCATCCACGCAAGAGCTATCGCCGCCTGCTCCACTCTGGGTTTCCATGATATGTGAGGTGAGCTAGTCACTTAAGAGTTAGGAGAGGGTGTGTTTCTGGAGAATGTTACTTCTGCAAAGGGAACTTACAGCCAGTGCTTCTCAGCTCTAGGGCAGAGTGTGTGGCTGCTGTAGAAAGAGTTCTCTAAGCCACTGTTTCTCTGCAGGGAAGACAAACACCTATCAGACAAGCTGAAATCGAGCAGCTTCCACAGGGCACTCTGCTGCCTGGTTCCCAGAATGTGCGCTCCAGATGAATCTTCACAGCTACAGCTGAGTGGGTTTCTGGCCTAGGTTATTTCTTCAAATGGAACTCTTGCCGAGTTCATCTCAGCTCTACTCCAACGTTTCTAGTAGACACAGAAGAATATGCTTGGGAACTACGCATCTGCAATCTGCCTTGTTCGGGCAGAGCGGCCTGTTCACTGAACTCTCCTGCACACTCCCCAGTAAGAGATAGAACTGCGTGTGTTTCTGCACACTGTTAGTTCTTCACAGGGAAGTTCTTCCCAGTCCTTCTCAGCTCCAGTGAGAAGCTTGTACTTGCTGTGCCACTAGATTCCTAAGCAGCTCCTTGCAAGCCACTATCGCCCAGAGCCTTCTGGCAGCATCCACGCAAGAGCTATCGCCGCCTGCTCCACTCTGGGTTTCCATGCATATGTGAGGTGAGCTAGTAACTTAAGAGTTAGGAGAGTGTGTGTTTCTGGAGAATGTTACTTCTGCACAGGGAACTTACAGCCAGTGCTTCTCAGCTCTAAGGCAGAGTGTGTGGCTGCTGTAGAAAGAGTTCTCTAAGCCACTGTTTCTCTGCAGGGAAGACAAACACCTATCAGACAAGCTGAAATCGAGCAGCTTCCACAGGGCACTCTGCTGCCTGGTTCCCAGAATGTGCGCTCCAGATGAATCTTAACAGCTACAGCTGAGTGGGTTTCTGGCCTAGGTTATTGCTTCAAATGGAACTTATGCCGAGTTCATCTCAGCTCTACTCCAACGTTTCTAGTAGACACAGAAGAATATGCTTGGGAACTACGCATCTGCAATCTGCCTTGTTCGGGCAGAGCGGCCTGTTCACTGAACTCTCCTGCACACTCCCCAGTAAGAGATAGAACTGCGTGTGTTTCTGCACACTGTTAGTTCTTCACAGGGAAGTTCTTCCCAGTCCTTCTCAGCTCCAGTGAGAAGCTTGTACTTGCTGTGCCACTAGATTCCTAAGCAGCTCCTTGCAAGCCACTATCGCCCAGAGCCTTCTGGCAGCATCCACGCAAGAGCTATCGCCGCCTGCTCCACTCTGGGTTTCCATGCATATGTGAGGTGAGCTAGTAACTTAAGAGTTAGGAGAGAGTGTGTTTCTGGAGAATGTTACTTCTGCAAAGGGAACTTACAGCCAGTGCTTCTCAGCTCTAGGGCAGAGTGTGTGGCTGCTGTAGAAAGAGTTCTCTAAGCCACTGTTTCTCTGCAGGGAAGACAAACACCTATCAGACAAGCTGAAATCGAGCAGCTTCCACAGGGCACTCTGCTGCCTGGTTCCCAGAATGTGCGCTCCAGATGAATCTTCACAGCTACAGCTGAGTGGGTTTCTGGCCTAGGTTATTTCTTCAAATGGAACTTATGCCGAGTTCATCTCAGCTCTACTCCAACATTTCTAGTAGACACAGAAGAATATGCTTGGGAACTACGCATCTGCAATCTGCCTTGTTCGGGCAGAGCGGCCTGTTCACTGAACTCTCCTGCACACTCCCCAGTAAGAGATAGAACTGCGTGTGTTTCTGCACACTGTTAGTTCTTCACAGGGAAGTTCTTCCCAGTCCTTCTCAGCTCCAGTGAGAAGCTTGTACTTGCTGTGCCACTAGATTCCTAAGCAGCTCCTTGCAAGCCACTATCGCCCAGAGCCTTCTGGCAGCATCCACGCAAGAGCTATCGCCGCCTGCTCCACTCTGGGTTTCCATGCATATGTGAGGTGAGCTAGTAACTTAAGAGTTAGGAGAGAGTGTGTTTCTGGAGAATGTTACTTCTGCAAAGGGAACTTACAGCCAGTGCTTCTCAGCTCTAGGGCAGAGTGTGTGGCTGCTGTAGAAAGAGTTCTCTAAGCCACTGTTTCTCTGCAGGGAAGACAAACACCTATCAGACAAGCTGAAATCGAGCAGCTTCCACAGGGCACTCTGCTGCCTGGTTCCCAGAATGTGCGCTCCAGATGAATCTTCACAGCTACAGCTGAGTGGGTTTCTGGCCTAGGTTATTTCTTCAAATGGAACTTATGCCGAGTTCATCTCAGCTCTACTCCAACATTTCTAGTAGACACAGAAGAATATGCTTGGGAACTACGCATCTGCAATCTGCCTTGTTCGGGCAGAGCGGCCTGTTCACTGAACTCTCCTGCACACTCCCCAGTAAGAGATAGAACTGCGTGTGTTTCTGCACACTGTTAGTTCTTCACAGGGAAGTTCTTCCCAGTCCTTCTCAGCTCCAGTGAGAAGCTTGTACTTGCTGTGCCACTAGATTCCTAAGCAGCTCCTTGCAAGCCACTATCGCCCAGAGCCTTCTGGCAGCATCCACGCAAGAGCTATCGCCGCCTGCTCCACTCTGGGTTTCCATGCATATGTGAGGTGAGCTAGGAACTTAAGAGTTAGGAGAGAGTGTGTTTCTGGAGAATGTTACTTCTGCAAAGGGAACTTACAGCCAGTGCTTCTCAGCTCTAGGGCAGAGTGTGTGGCTGCTGTAGAAAGAGTTCTCTAAGCCACTGTTTCTCTGCAGGGAAGACAAACACCTATCAGACAAGCTGAAATCGAGCAGCTTCCACAGGGCACTCTGCTGCCTGGTTCCCAGAATGTGCGCTCCAGATGAATCTTAACAGCTACAGCTGAGTGGGTTTCTGGCCTAGGTTATTTCTTCAAATGGAACTTATGCCGAGTTCATCTCAGCTCTACTCCAACGTTTCTAGTAGACTCAGAAGAATATGCTTGGGAACTACACATGTGCCTTCTGCCTTGTTCGGGCAGAGCGACCTGTTCACTGAACTCTCCTGCACACTCCCCAGTAAGAGATAGAACTGCGTGTGTTTCTGCACACTGTTAATTCTTCACAGGGAAGTTCTTCCCAGTCCTTCTCAGCTCCAGTGAGAAGCTTGTACTTGCTGTGCCACTAGATTCCTAAGCAGCTGCTTGCAAGCCACTATCGCCCAGAGCCTTCTGGCAGCATCCACGCAAGAGCTATCGCCGCCTGCTCCACTCTGGGTTTCCATGCATATGTGAGGTGAGCTAGTCACTTAAGAGTTAGGAGAGAGTGTGTTTCTGGAGAATGTGACTTCTGCAAAGGGAACTTACAGCCAGTGCTTCTCAGCTCTAGGGCAGAGTCTGTGGCTGCTGTAGAAAGAGTTCTCTAAGCCACTGTTTCTCTGCAGGGAAGACAAACACCTATCAGACAAGCTGAAATCGAGCAGCTTCCACAGGGCACTCTGCTGCCTGGTTCCCAGAATGTGCGCTCCAGATGAATCTTAACAGCTACAGCTGAGTGGGTTTCTGGCCTAGGTTATTGCTTCAAATGGAACTTATGCCGAGTTCATCTCAGCTCTACTCCAACGTTTCTAGTAGACACAGAAGAATATGCTTGGGAACTACGCATCTGCAATCTGCCTTGTTCGGGCAGAGCGGCCTGTTCACTGAACTCTCCTGCACACTCCCCAGTAAGAGATAGAACTGCGTGTGTTTCTGCACACTGTTAGTTCTTCACAGGGAAGTTCTTCCCAGTCCTTCTCAGCTCCAGTGAGAAGCTTGTACTTGCTGTGCCACTAGATTCCTAAGCAGCTCCTTGCAAGCCACTATCGCCCAGAGCCTTCTGGCAGCATCCACGCAAGAGCTATCGCCCCCTGCTCCACTCTGGGTTTCCATGCATATGTGAGGTGAGCTAGGAACTTAAGAGTTAGGAGAGAGTGTGTTTCTGGAGAATGTTACTTCTGCAAAGGGAACTTACAGCCAGTGCTTCTCAGCTCTAGGGCAGAGTGTGTGGCTGCTGTAGAAAGAGTTCTCTAAGCCACTGTTTCTCTGCAGGGAAGACAAACACCTATCAGACAAGCTGAAATCGAGCAGCTTCCACAGGGCACTCTGCTGCCTGGTTCCCAGAATGTGCGCTCCAGATGAATCTTAACAGCTACAGCTGAGTGGGTTTCTGGCCTAGGTTATTTCTTCAAATGGAACTTATGCCGAGTTCATCTCAGCTCTACTCCAACGTTTCTAGTAGACACAGAAGAGTATGCTTGGGAACTACGCATCTGCAATCTGCCTTGTTCGGGCAGAGCGGCCTGTTCACTGAACTCTCCTGCACACTCCCCAGTAAGAGATAGAACTGCGTGTGTTTCTGCACACTGTTAGTTCTTCACAGGGAAGTTCTTCCCAGTCCTTCTCAGCTCCAGTGAGAAGCTTGTACTTGCTGTGCCACTAGATTCCTAAGCAGCTCCTTGCAAGCCACTATCGCCCAGAGCCTTCTGGCAGCATCCACGCAAGAGCTATCGCCGCCTGCTCCACTCTGTGTTTCCATGCATATGTGAGGTGAGCTAGGAACTTAAGAGTTAGGAGAGGGTGTGTTTCTGGAGAATGTTACTTCTGCAAAGGGAACTTACAGCCAGTGCTTCTCAGCTCTAGGGCAGAGTGTGTGGCTGCTGTAGAAAGAGTTCTCTAAGCCACTGTTTCTCTGCAGGGAAGACAAACACCTATCAGACAAGCTGAAATCGAGCAGCTTCCACAGGGCACCCTGCTGCCTGGTTCCCAGAATGTGCGCTCCAGATGAATCTTCACAGCTACAGCTGAGTGGGTTTCTGGCCTAGGTTATTTCTTCAAATGGAACTTATGCCGAGTTCATCTCAGCTCTACTCCAACGTTTCTAGTAGACTCAGAAGAATATGCTTGGGAACTACGCATGTGCCTTCTGCCTTGTTCGGGCAGAGCGACCTGTTCACTGAACTCTCCTGCACACTCCCCAGTAAGAGATAGAACTGCGTGTGTTTCTGCACACTGTTAGTTCTTCACAGGGAAGTTCTTCCCAGTCCTTCTCAGCTCCAGTGAGAAGCTTGTACTTGCTGTGCCACTAGATTCCTAAGCAGCTCCTTGCAAGCCACTATCGCCCAGAGCCTTCTGGCAGCATCCACGCAAGAGCTATCGCCGCCTGCTCCACTCTGGGTTTCCATGCATATGTGAGGTGAGCTAGTCACTTAAGAGTTAGGAGAGAGTGTGTTTCTGGAGAATGTGACTTCTGCAAAGGGAACTTACAGCCAGTGCTTCTCAGCTCTAGGGCAGAGTGTGTGGCTGCTGTAGAAAGAGTTCTCTAAGCCACTGTTTCTCTGCAGGGAAGACAAACACCTATCACACAAGCTGAAATCGAGCAGCTTCCACAGGGCACTCTGCTGCCTGGTTCCCAGAATGTGCGCTCCAGATGAATCTTCACAGCTACAGCTGAGTGGGTTTCTGGCCTAGGTTATTTCTTCAAATGGAACTTATGCCGAGTTCATCTCAGCTCTACTCCAACGTTTCTAGTAGACTCAGAAGAATATGCTTGGGAACTACGCATGTGCATTCTGCCTTGTTCGGGCAGAGCGGCCTGTTCACTGAACTCTCCTGCACACTCCCCAGTAAGAGATAGAACTGCGTGTGTTTCTGCACACTGTTAGTTCTTCACAGGGAAGTTCTTCCCAGTCCTTCTCAGCTCCTGTGAGAAGCTTGTACTTGCTGTGCCACTAGATTCCTAAGCAGCTCCTTGCAAGCCACTATCGCCCAGAGCCTTCTGGCAGCATCCACGCAAGAGCTATCGCCGCCTGCTCCACTCTGGGTTTCCATGCATATGTGAGGTGAGCTAGGAACTTAAGAGTTAGGAGAGAGTGTGTTTCTGGAGAATGTGACTTCTGCAAAGGGAACTTACAGCCAGTGCTTCTCAGCTCTAGGGCAGAGTGTGTGGCTGCTGTAGAAAGAGTTCTCTAAGCCACTGTTTCTCTGCAGGGAAGACAAACACCTATCAGACAAGCTGAAATCGAGCAGCTTCCACAGGGCACTCTGCTGCCTGGTTCCCAGAATGTGCGCTCCAGATGAATCTTAACAGCTACAGCTGAGTGGGTTTCTGACCTAGGTTATTTCTTCAAATGGAACTTATGCCGAGTTCATCTCAGCTCTACTCCAACGTTTCTAGTAGACTCAGAAGAATCTGCTTGGGAACTACGCATCTGCATTCTGCCTTGTTCGGGCAGAGCGGCCTGTTCACTGAACTCTCCTGCACACTCCCCAGTAAGAGATAGAACTGCGTGTGTTTCTGCACACTGTTAGTTCTTCACAGGGAAGTTCTTCCCAGTCCTTCTCAGCTCCACTGAGAAGCTTGTACTTGCTGTGCCACTAGATTCCTAAGCAGCTCCTTGCAAGCCACTATCGCCCAGAGCCTTCTGGCAGCATCCACGCAAGAGCTATCGCCGCCTGCTCCACTCTGGTTTTCCATGCATATGTGAGGTGAGCTAGTATCTTAAGAGTTAGGAGAGAGTGTGTTTCTGGAGAATGTTACTTCTGCAAAGGGAACTTACAGCCAGTGCTTCTCAGCTCTAGGGCAGAGTGTGTGGCTGCTGTAGAAAGAGTTCTCTAAGCCACTGTTTCTCTGCAGGGAAGACAAACACCTATCAGACAAGCTGAAATCGAGCACAACTTCCACAGGGCACTCTGCTGCCTGGTTCCCAGAATGTGCGCTCCAGATGAATCTTAACAGCTACAGCTGAGTGGGTTTCTGGCCTAGGTTATTTCTTCAAATGGAACTTATGCCGAGTTCATCTCAGCTCTACTCCAACGTTTCTAGTAGACACAGAAGAATATGCTTGGGAACTACGCATCTGCAATCTGCCTTGTTCGGGCAGAGCGGCCTGTTCACTGAACTCTCCTGCACACTCCCCAGTAAGAGATAGAACTGCGTGTGTTTCTGCACACTGTTAGTTCTTCACAGGGAAGTTCTTCCCAGTCCTTCTCAGCTCCAGTGAGAAGCTTGTACCTGCTGTGCCACTAGATTCCTAAGCTGCTCCTTGCAAGCCACTTTCGCCAAGAGCCTTCTGGCAGCATCCACGCAAGAGCTATCGCCGCCTGTTCCACTCTGGGTTTCCATGCATATGTGAGGTGAGCTAGTCACTGAATAGTTAGGAGAGAGTGTGTTTCTGGAGAATGTTACTTCTGCAAAGGGAACCTACAGCCAGTGCTTCTCAGCTCAAGGGCAGAGTGTGTGGCTGCTGTAGAAAGAGTTCTCTAAGCCACTGTTTCTCTGCAGGGAAGACAAACACCTATCAGACAAGCTGAAATCGAGCAGCTTCCACAGGGCACTCTGCTGCCTGGTTCCCAGAATGTGCGCTCCAGATGAATCTTAACAGCTACAGCTGAGTGGGTTTCTGGCCTAGGTTATTTCTTCAAATGGAACTTATGCCGAGTTCATCTCAGCTCTACTCCAACGTTTCTAGTAGACAGAGAAGATGATGCTTGGGAACTACGCATCTGCAATCTGCCTTGTTCGGGCAGAGCGGCCTGTTCACTGAACTCTCCTGCACACTCCCCAGTAAGAGATAGAACTGCATGTGTTTCTGCACACTGTTAGTTCTTCACAGGGAAGTTCTTCCCAGTCCTTCTCAGCTCCAGTGAGAAGCTTGTACTTGCTGTGCCACTAGATTCCTAAGCAGCTCCTTGCAAGCCACTATCGCCCAGAGCCTTCTGGCAGCATCCACGCAAGAGCTATCGCCGCCTGCTCCACTCTGGGTTTCCATGCATATGTGAGGTGAGCTAGGAACTTAAGAGTTAGGAGAGAGTGTGTTTCTGGAGCATGTTACTTCTGCAAAGGGAACTTACAGCCAGTGCTTCTCAGCTCTAGGGTAGAGTGTGTGGCTGCTGTAGAAAGAGTTCTCTAAGCCACTGTTTCTCTGCAGGGAAGACAAACACCTATCAGACAAGCTGAAATCGAGCAGCTTGCACAGGGCACTCTGCTGCCTGGTTCCCAGAATGTGCGCTCCAGATGAATCTTCACAGCTACAGCTGAGTGGGTTTCTGGCCTAGGTTATTTCTTCGAATGGAACTTATGCCGAGTTCATCTCAGCTCTACTCCAACGTTTCTAGTAGACTCAGAAGAATATGCTTGGGAACTACGCATGTGCATTCTGCCTTGTTCGGGCAGAGCGGCCTGTTCACTGAACTCTCCTGCACACTCCCCAGTAAGAGATAGAACTGCGTGTGTTTCTGCACACTGTTAGTTCTTCACAGGGAAGTTCTTCCCAGTCCTTCTCAGCTCCAGTGAGAAGCTTGTACTTGCTGTGCCACTAGATTCCTAAGCAGCTCCTTGCAAGCCACTATCGCCCAGAGCCTTCTGGCAGCATCCACGCAAGAGCTATCGCCGCCTGCTCCACTCTGGGTTTCCATGCATATGTGAGGTGAGCTAGTCACTTAAGAGTTAGGAGAGAGGGTGTTTCTGGAGAATGTTACTTCTGCAAAGGGAACTTACAGCCAGTGCTTCTCAGCTCTAGGGCAGAGTGTGTGGCTGCTGTAGAAAGAGTTCTCTAAGCCACTGTTTCTCTGCAGGGAAGACAAACACCTATCACACAAGCTGAAATCGAGCAGCTTCCACAGGGCACTCTGCTGCCTGGTTCCCAGAATGTGCGCTCCAGATGAATCTTCACAGCTACAGCTGAGTGGGTTTCTGACCTAGGTTATTTCTTCAAATGGAACTTATGCCGAGTTCATCTCAGCTCTACTCCAACGTTTCTAGTAGACTCAGAAGAATATGCTTGGGAACTACGCATCTGCATTCTGCCTTGTTCGGGCAGAGCGGCCTGTTCACTGAACTCTCCTGCACACTCCCCAGTAAGAGATAGAACTGCGTGTGTTTCTGCACACTGTTAGTTCTTCACAGGGAAGTTCTTCCCAGTCCTTCTCAGCTCCAGTGAGAAGCTTGTACCTGCTGTGCCACTAGATTCCTAAGCTGCTCCTTGCAAGCCACTTTCGCCAAGAGCCTTCTGGCAGCATCCACGCAAGAGCTATCGCCGCCTGTTCCACTCTGGGTTTCCATGCATATGTGAGGTGAGCTAGTAACTTAAGAGTTAGGAGAGAGTGTGTTTCTGGAGAATGTTACTTCTGCAAAGGGAACCTACAGCCAGTGCTTCTCAGCTCAAGGGCAGAGTGTGTGGCTGCTGTAGAAAGAGTTCTCTAAGCCACTGTTTCTCTGCAGGGAAGACAAACACCTATCAGACAAGCTGAAATCGAGCAGCTTCCACAGGGCACTCTGCTGCCTGGTTCCCAGAATGTGCGCTCCAGATGAATCTTAACAGCTACAGCTGAGTGGGTTTCTGGCCTAGGTTATTTCTTCAAATGGAACTTATGCCGAGTTCATCTCAGCTCTACTCCAACGTTTCTAGTAGACAGAGAAGATGATGCTTGGGAACTACGCATCTGCAATCTGCCTTGTTCGGGCAGAGCGGCCTGTTCACTGAACTCTCCTGCACACTCCCCAGTAAGAGATAGAACTGCGTGTGTTTCTGCACACTGTTAGTTCTTCACAGGGAAGTTCTTCCCAGTCCTTCTCAGCTCCAGTGAGAAGCTTGTACTTGCTGTGCCACTAGATTCCTAAGCAGCTCCTTGGAAGCCGCTATCGCCCAGAGACTTCTGGCAGCATCCACGCAAGAGCTATCGCCGCATGCTCCACTCTGGGTTTCCATGCATATGTGAGGTGAGCTAGTCACTTAAGAGTTAGCAGAGAGTGTGTTTCTGGAGAATGTTACTTCTGCAAAGGGAACTTACAGCCAGTGCTTCTCAGCTCTAGGGCAGAGTGTGTGGCTGCTGTAGAAAGAGTTCTCTAAGCCACTGTTTCTCTGCAGGGAAGACAAACACCTATCACACAAGCTGAAATCGAGCAGCTTCCACAGGGCACTCTGCTGCCTGGTTCCCAGAATGTGCGCTCCAGATGAATCTTCACAGCTACAGCTGAGTGGGTTTCTGGCCTAGGTTATTTCTTCAAATGGAACTTATGCCGAGTTCATCTCAGCTCTACTCCAACGTTTCTAGTAGACTCAGAAGAATATGCTTGGGAACTACGCATGTGCATTCTGCCTTGTTCGGGCAGAGCGGCCTGTTCACTGAACTCTCCTGCACACTCCCCAGTAAGAGATAGAACTGCGTGTGTTTCTGCACACTGTTAGTTCTTCACAGGGAAGTTCTTCCCAGTCCTTCTCAGCTCCAGTGAGAAGCTTGTACTTGCTGTGCCACTAGATTCCTAAGCAGCTCCTTGCAAGCCACTATCGCCCAGAGCCTTCTGGCAGCATCCACGCAAGAGCTATCGCCGCCTGCTCCACTCTGGTTTTCCATGCATATGTGAGGTGAGCTAGGAACTTAAGAGTTAGGAGAGAGTGTGTTTCTGGAGAATGTGACTTCTGCAAAGGGAACTTACAGCCAGTGCTTCTCAGCTCTAGGGCAGAGTGTGTGGCTGCTGTAGAAAGAGTTCTCTAAGCCACTGTTTCTCTGCAGGGAAGACAAACACCTATCAGACAAGCTGAAATCGAGCAGCTTCCACAGGGCACTCTGCTGCCTGGTTCCCAGAATGTGCGCTCCAGATGAATCTTCACAGCTACAGCTGAGTGGGTTTCTGGCCTAGGTTATTTCTTCAAATGGAACTTATGCCGAGTTCATCTCAGCTCTACTCCAACGTTTCTAGTAGACACAGAAGAATATGCTTGGGAACTACGCATCTGCAATCTGCCTTGTTCGGGCAGAGCGGCCTGTTCACTGAACTCTCCTGCACACTCCCCAGTAAGAGATAGAACTGCGTGTGTTTCTGCACACTGTTAGTTCTTCACAGGGAAGTTCTTCCCAGTCCTTCTCAGCTCCAGTGAGAAGCTTGTACTTGCTGTGCCACTAGATTCCTAAGCAGCTCCTTGCAAGCCACTATCGCCCAGAGCCTTCTGGCAGCATCCACGCAAGAGCTATCGCCGCCTGCTCCACTCTGGGTTTCCATGCATATGTGAGGTGAGCTAGTCACTTAAGAGTTAGGAGAGAGTGTGTTTCTGGGTAATGTGACTTCTGCAAAGGGAACTTACAGCCAGTGCTTCTCAGCTCTAGGGCAGAGTCTGTGGCTGCTGTAGAAAGAGTTCTCTAAGCCACTGTTTCTCTGCAGGGAAGACAAACACCTATCAGACAAGCTGAAATCGAGCAGCTTCCACAGGGCACTCTGCTGCCTGCTTCCCAGAATGTGTGCTGCAGATGAATCTTAACAGCTACAGCTGAGTGGGTTTCTGGCCTAGGTTATTTCTTCAAATGGAACTTATGCCGAGTTCATCTCAGCTCTACTCCAACGTTTCTAGTAGACACAGAAGAATATGCTTGGGAACTACGCATCTGCAATCTGCCTTGTTCGGGCAGAGCGGCCTGTTCACTGAACTCTCCTGCACACTCCCCAGTAAGAGATAGAACTGCGTGTGTTTCTGCACACTGTTAGTTCTTCACAGGGAAGTTCTTCCCAGTCCTTCTCAGCTCCAGTGAGAAGCTTGTACTTGCTGTGCCACTAGATTCCTAAGCAGCTCCTTGCAAGCCACTATCGCCCAGAGCCTTCTGGCAGCATCCACGCAAGAGCTATCGCCGCCTGCTCCACTCTGGGTTTCCATGCATATGTGAGGTGAGCTAGGAACTTAAGAGTTAGGAGAGAGTGTGTTTCTGGAGAATGTGACTTCTGCAAAGGGAACTTACAGCCAGTGCTTCTCAGCTCTAGGGCAGAGTGTGTGGCTGCTGTAGAAAGAGTTCTCTAAGCCACTGTTTCTCTGCAGGGAAGACAAACACCTATCAGACAAGCTGAAATCGAGCAGCTTCCACAGGGCACTCTGCTGCCTGGTTCCCAGAATGTGCGCTCCAGATGAATCTTAACAGCTACAGCTGAGTGGGTTTCTGGCCTAGGTTATTTCTTCAAATGGAACTTATGCCGAGTTCATCTCAGCTCTACTCCAACGTTTCTAGTAGACTCAGAAGAATATGCTTGGGAACTACGCATGTGCATTCTGCCTTGTTCGGGCAGAGCGGCCTGTTCACTGAACTCTCCTGCACACTCCCCAGTAAGAGATAGAACTGCATGTGTTTCTGCACACTGTCAGTCCTTCACAGGGAAGTTCTTCCCAGTCCTTCTCAGCTCCAGTGAGAAGCTTGTACTTGCTGTGCCACTAGATTCCTAAGCAGCTCCTTGCAAGCCACTATCGCCCAGAGCCTTCTGGCAGCATCCACGCAAGAGCTATCGCCGCCTGCTCCACTCTGGGTTTCCATGCATATGTGAGGTGAGCTAGGAACTTAAGAGTTAGGAGAGGGTGTGTTTCTGGAGAATGTTACTTCTGCAAAGGGGACTTACAGCCGGTGCTTCTCAGCTCTAGGGCAGAGTGTGTGGCTGCTGTAGAAAGAGTTCTCTAAGCCACTGTTTCTCTGCAGGGAAGACAAACACCTATCAGACAAGCTGAAATCGAGCAGCTTCCACAGGGCACTCTGCTGCCTGGTTCCCAGAATGTGCGCTCCAGATGAATCTTCACAGCTACAGCTGAGTGGGTTTCTGGCCTAGGTTATTTCTTCAAATGGAACTTATGCCGAGTTCATCTCAGCTCTACTCCAACGTTTCTAGCAGACACAGAAGAATATGCTTGGGAACTACGCATCTGCAATCTGCCTTGTTCGGGCAGAGCGGCCTGTTCACTGAACTCTCCTGCACACTCCCCAGTAAGAGATAGAACTGCGTGTGTTTCTGCACACTGTTAGTTCTTCACAGGGAAGTTCTTCCCAGTCCTTCTCAGCTCCAGTGAGAAGCTTGTACTTGCTGTGCCACTAGATTCCTAAGCAGCTCCTTGCAAGCCACTATCGCCCAGAGCCTTCTGGCAGCATCCACGCAAGAGCTATCGCCGCCTGCTCCACTCTGGGTTTCCATGCATATGTGAGGTGAGCTAGTCACTTAAGAGTTAGGAGAGAGTGTGTTTCTGGAGAATGTGACTTCTGCAAAGGGAACTTACAGCCAGTGCTTCTCAGCTCTAGGGCAGAGTGTGTGGCTGCTGTAGAAAGAGTTCTCTAAGCCACTGTTTCTCTGCAGGGAAGACAAACACCTATCAGACAAGCTGAAATCGAGCAGCTTCCACAGGCCCTCTGCTGCCTGGTTCCCAGAATGTGCGCTCCAGATGAATCTTAACAGCTACAGCTGAGTGGGTTTCTGGCCTAGGTTATTTCTTCAAATGGAACTTATGCCGAGTTCATCTCAGCTCTACTCCAACGTTTCTAGTAGACACAGAAGAATATGCTTGGGAACTACGCATCTGCAATCTGCCTTGTTCGGGCAGAGCGGCCTGTTCACTGAACTCTCCTGCACACTCCCCAGTAAGAGATAGAACTGCGTGTGTTTCTGCACACTGTTAGTTCTTCACAGGGAAGTTCTTCCCAGTCCTTCTCAGCTCCAGTGAGAAGCTTGTACTTGCTGTGCCACTAGATTCCTAAGCAGCTCCTTGCAAGCCACTATCGCCCAGAGCCTTCTGGCAGCATCCACGCAAGAGCTATCGCCGCCTGCTCCACTCTGGGTTTCCATGCATATGTGAGGTGAGCTAGTCACTTAAGAGTTAGGAGAGAGTGTGTTTCTGGAGAATGTTACTTCTGCAAAGGGAACTTACAGCCAGTGCTTCTCAGCTCTAGGGCAGAGTGTGTGGCTGCTGTAGAAAGAGTTCTCTAAGCCACTGTTTCTCTGCAGGGAAGACAAACACCTATCAGACAAGCTGAAATCAGCAGCTTCCACAGGGCACTCTGCTGCCTGGTTCCCAGAATGTGCGCTCCGGATGAATCTTAACAGCTATAGCTGAGTGGGTTTCTGGCCTAGGTTATTTCTTCAAATGGAACTTATGCCGAGTTCATCTCAGCTCTACGCCAACGTTTCTAGTAGACACAGAAGGATATGCTTGGGAAGTACGCATCTGCAATCTGCCTTTTTCGGGCAGAGCGGCCTGTTCACTGAACTCTCCTGCACACTCCCCAGTAAGAGATAGAACTGCGTGTGTTTCTGCACACTGTTAGTTCTTCACAGGGAAGTTCTTCCCAGTCCTTCTCAGCTCCAGTGAGAAGCTTGTACTTGCTGTGCCACTAGATTCCTAAGCAGCTCCTTGCAAGCCACTATCGCCCAGAGCCTTCTGGCAGCATCCACGCAAGAGCTATCGCCGCCTGCTCCACTCTGGGTTTCCATGCATATGTGAGGTGAGCTAGTCACTGAATAGTTAGGAGAGAGTGTGTTTTTGGAGAATGTTACTTCTGCACAGGGAACTTACAGCCAGTGCTTCTCAGCTCTAGGGCAGAGTGTGTGGCTGCTGTAGAAAGAGTTCTCTAAGCCACTGTTTCTCTGCAGGGAAGACAAACACCTATCAGACAAGCTGAAATCGAGCAGCTTCCACAGGGCACTCTGCTGCCTGGTTCCCAGAATGTGCGCTCCGGATGAATCTTAACAGCTACAGCTGAGTGGGTTTCTGGCCTAGGTTATTTCTTCAAATGGAACTTATGCCGAGTTCATCTCAGCTCTACTCCAACGTTTCTAGTAGACACAGAAGAATATGCTTGGGAACTACGCATCTGCAATCTGCCTTGTTCGGGCAGAGCGGCCTGTTCACTGAACTCTCCTGCACACTCCCCAGTAAGAGATAGAACTGCGTGTGTTTCTGCACACTGTTAGTTCTTCACAGGGAAGTTCTTCCCAGTCCTTCTCAGCTCCAGTGAGAAGCTTGTACTTGCTGTGCCACTAGATTCCTAAGCAGCTCGTTGCAAGCCACTATCGCCCAGAGCCTTCTGGCAGCATCCATGCAAGAGCTATCGCCGCCTGCTCCACTCTGGGTTTCCATGCATATGTGAGGTGAGCTAGTCACTTAAGAGTTAGGAGAGAGTGTGTTTCTGGAGAATGTTACTTCTGCAAAGGGAACTTACAGCCAGTGCTTCTCAGCTCTAGGGCAGAGTGTGTGGCTGCTGTAGAAAGAGTTCTCTAAGCCACTGTTTCTCTGCAGGGAAGACAAACACCTATCAGACAAGCTGAAATCGAGCAGCTTCCACAGGGCACTCTGCTGCCTGGTTCCCAGAATGTGCGCTCCAGATGAATCTTAACAGCTACAGCTGAGTGGGTTTCTGGCCTAGGTTATTTCTTCAAATGGAACTTAGGCCGAGTTCATCTCAGCTCTACTCCAACGTTTCTAGTAGACACAGAAGAATATGCTTGGGAACTACGCATCTGCAATCTGCCTTGTTCGGGCAGAGCGGCCTGTTCACTGAACTCTCCTGCACACTCCCCAGTAAGAGATAGAACTGCGTGTGTTTCTGCACACTGTTAGTTCTTCACAGGGAAGTTCTTCCCAGTCCTTCTCAGCTCCAGTGAGAAGCTTGTACTTGCTGTGCCACTAGATTCCTAAGCAGCTCCTTGCAAGCCGCTATCACCGAGAGCCTTCTGGCAGCATCCACGCAAGAGCTATCGCCGCCTGCTCCACTCTGGGTTTCCATGCATATGTGAGGTGAGCTAGGAACTTAAGAGTTAGGAGAGAGTGTGTTTCTGGAGAATGTTACTTCTGCAAAGGGAACTTACAGCCAGTGCTTCTCAGCTCTAGGGCAGAGTGTGTGGCTGCTGTAGAAAGAGTTCTCTAAGCCACTGTTTCTCTGCAGGGAAGACAAACACCTATCAGACAAGCTGAAATCAGCAGCTTCCACAGGGCACTCTGCTGCCTGGTTCCCAGAATGTGCGCTCCGGATGAATCTTAACAGCTACAGCTGAGTGGGTTTCTGGACTGGGTTATTTCTTCAAATGGAACTTAGGCCGAGTTCATCTCAGCTCTACTCCAACTTTTCTAGTAGACACAGAAGAATATGCTTGGGAACTACGCATCTGCAATCTGCCTTGTTCGGGCATAGCGGCCTGTTCACTGAACTCTCCTGCACACTCCCCAGTAAGAGATAGAACTGCGTGTGTTTCTGCACACTGTTAGTTCTTCACAGGGAAGTTCTTCCCAGTCCTTCTCAGCTCCAGTGAGAAGCTTGTACTTGCTGTGCCACTAGATTCCTAAGCAGCTCCTTGCAAGCCACTATCGCCCAGAGCCTTCTGGCAGCATCCACGCAAGAGCTATCGCCGCCTGCTCCACTCTGGGTTTCCATGCATATGTGAGGTGATCTAGTAACTTAAGAGTTAGGAGAGAGTGTGTTTCTGGAGAATGTTACTTCTGCACAGGGAACTTACAGCCAGTGCTTCTCAGCTCTAGGGCAGAGTGTGTGGCTGCTGTAGAAAGAGTTCTCTAAGCCACTGTTTCTCTGCAGGGAAGACAAACACCTATCAGACAAGCTGAAATCAGCAGCTTCCACAGGGCACTCTGCTGCCTGGTTCCCAGAATGTGCGCTCCGGATGAATCTTCACAGCTACAGCTGAGTGGGTTTCTGGCCTAGGTTATTTCTTCAAATGGAACTTATGCCGAGTTTATCTCAGCTCTACTCCAACGTTTCTAGTACACACAGAGGAATATGCTTGGGAACTACGCATCTGCAATCTGCCTTGTACGGGCAGAGCGGCCTGTTCACTGAACTCTCCTGCACACTCCCCAGTAAGAGATAGAACTGCGTGTGTTTCTGCACACTGTTAGTTCTTCACAGGGAAGTTCTTCCCAGTCCTTCTCAGCTCCAGTGAGAAGCTTGTACTTGCTGTGCCACTAGATTCCTAAGCAGCTCCTTGCAAGCCACTATCGCCCAGAGCCTTCTGGCAGCATCCACGCAAGAGCTATCGCCCCCTGCTCCACTCTGGGTTTCCATGCATATGTGAGGTGAGCTAGTCACTTAAGAGTTAGGAGAGAGTGTGTTTCTGGAGAATGTTACTTCTGCAAAGGGAACTTACAGCCAGTGCTTCTCAGCTCTAGGGCAGAGTGTGTGGCTGCTGTAGAAAGAGTTCTCTAAGCCACTGTTTCTCTGCAGGGAAGACAAACACCTATCAGACAAGCTGAAATCGAGCAGCTTCCACAGGGCACTCTGCTGCCTGGTTCCCAGAATGTGCGCTCCAGATGAATCTTAACAGCTACAGCTGAGTGGGTTTCTGGCCTAGGTTATTTCTTCAAATGGAACTTATGCCGAGTTCATCTCAGCTCTACTCCAACGTTTCTAGTAGACACAGAAGAATATGCTTGGGAACTACGCATCTGCAATCTGCCTTGTTCGGGCAGAGCGGCCTGTTCACTGAACTCTCCTGCACACTCCCCAGTAAGAGATAGAACTGCGTGTGTTTCTGCACACTGTTAGTTCTTCACAGGGAAGTTCTTCCCAGTCCTTCTCAGCTCCAGTGAGAAGCTTGTACCTGCTGTGCCACTAGATTCCTAAGCTGCTCCTTGCAAGCCACTTTCGCCCAGAGCCTTCTGGCAGCATCCACGCAAGAGCTATCGCCGCCTGTTCCACTCTGGGTTTCCATGCATATGTGAGGTGAGCTAGTAACTTAAGAGTTAGGAGAGAGTGTGTTTCTGGAGAATGTTACTTCTGCAAAGGGAACCTACAGCCAGTGCTTCTCAGCTCAAGGGCAGAGTGTGTGGCTGCTGTAGAAAGAGTTCTCTAAGCCACTGTTTCTCTGCAGGGAAGACAAACACCTATCAGACAAGCTGAAATCGAGCAGCTTCCACAGGGCACTCTGCTGCCTGGTTCCCAGAATGTGCGCTCCAGATGAATCTTAACAGCTACAGCTGAGTGGGTTTCTGGCCTAGGTTATTTCTTCAAATGGAACTTATGCCGAGTTCATCTCAGCTCTACTCCAACGTTTCTAGTAGACACAGAAGATGATGCTTGGGAACTACGCATCTGCAATCTGCCTTGTTCGGGCAGAGCGGCCTGTTCACTGAACTCTCCTGCACACTCCCCAGTAAGAGATAGAACTGCGTGTGTTTCTGCACACTGTTAGTTCTTCACAGGGAAGTTCTTCCCAGTCCTTCTCAGCTCCAGTGAGAAGCTTGTACCTGCTGTGCCACTAGATTCCTAAGCTGCTCCTTGCAAGCCACTTTCGCCCAGAGCCTTCTGGCAGCATCCACGCAAGAGCTATCGCCGCCTGTTCCACTCTGGGTTTCCATGCATATGTGAGGTGAGCTAGTAACTTAAGAGTTAGGAGAGAGTGTGTTTCTGGAGAATGTTACTTCTGCAAAGGGAACCTACAGCCAGTGCTTCTCAGCTCAAGGGCAGAGTGTGTGGCTGCTGTAGAAAGAGTTCTCTAAGCCACTGTTTCTCTGCAGGGAAGACAAACACCTATCAGACAAGCTGAAATCGAGCAGCTTCCACAGGGCACTCTGCTGCCTGGTTCCCAGAATGTGCGCTCCAGATGAATCTTAACAGCTACAGCTGAGTGGGTTTCTGGCCTAGGTTATTTCTTCAAATGGAACTTATGCCGAGTTCATCTCAGCTCTACTCCAACGTTTCTAGTAGACACAGAAGATGATGCTTGGGAACTACGCATCTGCAATCTGCCTTGTTCGGGCAGAGCGGCCTGTTCACTGAACTCTCCTGCACACTCCCCAGTAAGAGATAGAACTGCGTGTGTTTCTGCACACTGTTAGTTCTTCACAGGGAAGTTCTTCCCAGTCCTTCTCAGCTCCAGTGAGAAGCTTGTACTTGCTGTGCCACTAGATTCCTAAGCAGCTCCTTGGAAGCCGCTATCGCCCAGAGACTTCTGGCAGCATCCACGCAAGAGCTATCGCCGCCTGCTCCACTCTGGGTTTCCATGCATATGTGAGGTGAGCTAGTCACTTAAGAGTTAGGAGAGAGTGTGTTTCTGGAGAATGTTACTTCTGCACAGGGAACTTACAGCCAGTGCTTCTCAGCTCTAGGGCAGAGTGTGTGGCTGCTGTAGAAAGAGTTCTCTAAGCCACTGTTTCTCTGCAGGGAAGACAAACACCTATCAGACAAGCTGAAATCAGCAGCTTCCACAGGGCACTCTGCTGCCTGGTTCCCAGAATGTGCGCTCCGGATGAATCTTAACAGCTACAGCTGAGTGGGTTTCTGGCCTAGGTTATTTCTTCAAATGGAACTTATGCCGAGTTTATCTCAGCTCTACTCCAACGTTTCTAGTACACACAGAGGAATATGCTTGGGAACTACGCATCTCCAATCTGCCTTGTACGGGCAGAGCGGCCTGTTCACTGAACTCTCCTGCACACTCCCCAGTAAGAGATAGAACTGCGTGTGTTTCTGCACACTGTTAGTTCTTCACAGGGAAGTTCTTCCCAGTCCTTCTCAGCTCCAGTGAGAAGCTTGTACTTGCTGTGCCACTAGATTCCTAAGCAGCTCCTTGCAAGCCACTATCGCCCAGAGCCTTCTGGCAGCATCCACGCAAGAGCTATCGCCGCCTGCTCCACTCTGGGTTTCCATGCATATGTGAGGTGAGCTAGGAACTTAAGAGTTAGGAGAGAGTGTGTTTCTGGAGAATGTTACTTCTGCAAAGGGAACTTACAGCCAGTGCTTCTCAGCTCTAGGGCAGAGTGTGTGGCTGCTGTAGAAAGAGTTCTCTAAGCCACTGTTTCTCTGCAGGGAAGACAAACACCTATCAGACAAGCTGAAATCGAGCAGCTTCCACAGGGCACTCTGCTGCCTGGTTCCCAGAATGTGCGCTCCAGATGAATCTTAACAGCTACAGCTGAGTGGGTTTCTGGCCTAGGTTATTTCTTCAAATGGAACTTATGCCGAGTTCATCTCAGCTCTACTCCAACGTTTCTAGTAGACTCAGAAGAATATGCTTGGGAACTACGCATCTGCATTCTGCCTTGTTCGGGCAGAGCGGCCTGTTCACTGAACTCTCCTGCACACTCCCCAGTAAGAGATAGAACTGCGTGTGTTTCTGCACACTGTCAGTCCTTCACAGGGAAGTTCTTCCCAGTCCTTCTCAGCTCCAGTGAGAAGCTTGTACTTGCTGTGCCACTAGATTCCTAAGCAGCTCCTTGCAAGCCACTATCGCCCAGAGCCTTCTGGCAGCATCCACGCAAGAGCTATCGCCGCCTGCTCCACTCTGGGTTTCCATGCATATGTGAGGTGAGCTAGTCACTTAAGAGTTAGGAGAGAGTGTGTTTCTGGAGAATGTTACTTCTGCAAAGGGAACTTACAGCCAGTGCTTCTCAGCTCTAGGGCAGAGTGTGTGGCTGCTGTAGAAAGAGTTCTCTAAGCCACTGTTTCTCTGCAGGGAAGACAAACACCTATCAGACAAGCTGAAATCGAGCAGCTTCCACAGGGCACTCTGCTGCCTGGTTCCCAGAATGTGCGCTCCAGATGAATCTTAACAGCTACAGCTGAGTGGGTTTCTGACCTAGGTTATTTCTTCAAATGGAACTTATGCCGAGTTCATCTCAGCTCTACTCCAACGTTTCTAGTAGACTCAGAAGAATATGCTTGGGAACTACGCATCTGCATTCTGCCTTGTTCGGGCAGAGCGGCCTGTTCACTGAACTCTCCTGCACACTCCCCAGTAAGAGATAGAACTGCGTGTGTTTCTGCACACTGTTAGTTCTTCACAGGGAAGTTCTTCCCAGTCCTTCTCAGCTCCACTGAGAAGCTTGTACTTGCTGTGCCACTAGATTCCTAAGCAGCTCCTTGCAAGCCACTATCGCCCAGAGCCTTCTGGCAGCATCCACGCAAGAGCTATCGCCGCCTGCTCCACTCTGGTTTTCCATGCATATGTGAGGTGAGCTAGTAACTTAAGAGTTAGGAGAGAGTGTGTTTCTGGAGCATGTTACTTCTGCAAAGGGAACTTACAGCCAGTGCTTCTCAGCTCTAGGGCAGAGTGTGTGGCTGCTATAGAAAGAGTTCTCTAAGCCACTGTTTCTCTGCAGGGAAGACAAACACCTATCAGACAAGCTGAAATCGAGCACAACTTCCACAGGGCACTCTGCTGCCTGGTTCCCAGAATGTGCGCTCCAGATGAATCTTCACAGCTACAGCTGAGTGGGTTTCTGGCCTAGGTTATTTCTTCAAATGGAACTTATGCCGAGTTCATCTCAGCTCTACTCCAACGTTTCTAGTAGACACAGAAGAATATGCTTGGGAACTACGCATCTGCAATCTGCCTTGTTCGGGCAGAGCGGCCTGTTCACTGAACTCTCCTGCACACTCCCCAGTAAGAGATAGAACTGCGTGTGTTTCTGCACACTGTTAGTTCTTCACAGGGAAGTTCTTCCCAGTCCTTCTCAGCTCCAGTGAGAAGCTTGTACCTGCTGTGCCACTAGATTCCTAAGCTGCTCCTTGCAAGCCACTTTCGCCCAGAGCCTTCTGGCAGCATCCACGCAAGAGCTATCGCCGCCTGTTCCACTCTGGGTTTCCATGCATATGTGAGGTGAGCTAGTAACTTAAGAGTTAGGAGAGAGTGTGTTTCTGGAGAATGTTACTTCTGCAAAGGGAACCTACAGCCAGTGCTTCTCAGCTCAAGGGCAGAGTGTGTGGCTGCTGTAGAAAGAGTTCTCTAAGCCACTGTTTCTCTGCAGGGAAGACAAACACCTATCAGACAAGCTGAAATCGAGCAGCTTCCACAGGGCACTCTGCTGCCTGGTTCCCAGAATGCGCGCTCCAGATGAATCTTAACAGCTACAGCTGAGTGGGTTTCTGGCCTAGGTTATTTCTTCAAATGGAACTTATGCCGAGTTCATCTCAGCTCTACTCCAACGTTTCTAGTAGACACAGAAGATGATGCTTGGGAACTACGCATCTGCAATCTGCCTTGTTCGGGCAGAGCGGCCTGTTCACTGAACTCTCCTGCACACTCCCCAGTAAGAGATAGAACTGCGTGTGTTTCTGCACACTGTTAGTTCTTCACAGGGAAGTTCTTCCCAGTCCTTCTCAGCTCCAGTGAGAAGCTTGTACTTGCTGTGCCACTAGATTCCTAAGCAGCTCCTTGGAAGCCGCTATCGCCCAGAGACTTCTGGCAGCATCCACGCAAGAGCTATCGCCGCCTGCTCCACTCTGGGTTTCCATGCATATGTGAGGTGAGCTAGTCACTTAAGAGTTAGGAGAGAGTGTGTTTCTGGAGAATGTTACTTCTGCAAAGGGAACTTACAGCCAGTGCTTCTCAGCTCTAGGGCAGAGTGTGTGGCTGCTGTAGAAAGAGTTCTCTAAGCCACTGTTTCTCTGCAGGGAAGACAAACACCTATCACACAAGCTGAAATCGAGCAGCTTCCACAGGGCACTCTGCTGCCTGGTTCCCAGAATGTGCGCTCCAGATGAATCTTCACAGCTACAGCTGAGTGGGTTTCTGGCCTAGGTTATTTCTTCAAATGGAACTTATGCCGAGTTCATCTCAGCTCTACTCCAACGTTTCTAGTAGACTCAGAAGAATATGCTTGGGAACTACGCATGTGCATTCTGCCTTGTTCGGGCAGAGCGGCCTGTTCACTGAACTCTCCTGCACACTCCCCAGTAAGAGATAGAACTGCGTGTGTTTCTGCACACTGTTAGTTCTTCACAGGGAAGTTCTTCCCAGTCCTTCTCAGCTCCAGTGAGAAGCTTGTACTTGCTGTGCCACTAGATTCCTAAGCAGCTCCTTGCAAGCCACTATCGCCCAGAGCCTTCTGGCAGCATCCACGCAAGAGCTATCGCCGCCTGCTCCACTCTGGGTTTCCATGCATATGTGAGGTGAGCTAGGAACTTAAGAGTTAGGAGAGAGTGTGTTTCTGGAGAATGTTACTTCTGCAAAGGGAACTTACAGCCAGTGCTTCTCAGCTCTAGGGCAGAGTGTGTGGCTGCTGTAGAAAGAGTTCTCTAAGCCACTGTTTCTCTGCAGGGAAGACAAACACCTATCAGACAAGCTGAAATCGAGCAGCTTCCACAGGGCACTCTGCTGCCTGGTTCCCAGAATGTGCGCTCCAGATGAATCTTAACAGCTACAGCTGAGTGGGTTTCTGGCCTAGGTTATTTCTTCAAATGGAACTTATGCCGAGTTCATCTCAGCTCTACTCCAACGTTTCTAGTAGACTCAGAAGAATATGCTTGGGAACTACGCATCTGCATTCTGCCTTGTTCGGGCAGAGCGGCCTGTTCACTGAACTCTCCTGCACACTCCCCAGTAAGAGATAGAACTGCGTGTGTTTCTGCACACTGTCAGTCCTTCACAGGGAAGTTCTTCCCAGTCCTTCTCAGCTCCAGTGAGAAGCTTGTACTTGCTGTGCCACTAGATTCCTAAGCAGCTCCTTGCAAGCCACTATCGCCCAGAGCCTTCTGGCAGCATCCACGCAAGAGCTATCGCCGCCTGCTCCACTCTGGGTTTCCATGCATATGTGAGGTGAGCTAGTCACTTAAGAGTTAGGAGAGAGTGTGTTTCTGGAGAATGTTACTTCTGCAAAGGGAACTTACAGCCAGTGCTTCTCAGCTCTAGGGCAGAGTGTGTGGCTGCTGTAGAAAGAGTTCTCTAAGCCACTGTTTCTCTGCAGGGAAGACAAACACCTATCAGACAAGCTGAAATCGAGCAGCTTCCACAGGGCACTCTGCTGCCTGGTTCCCAGAATGTGCGCTCCAGATGAATCTTAACAGCTACAGCTGAGTGGGTTTCTGACCTAGGTTATTTCTTCAAATGGAACTTATGCCGAGTTCATCTCAGCTCTACTCCAACGTTTCTAGTAGACTCAGAAGAATATGCTTGGGAACTACGCATCTGCATTCTGCCTTGTTCGGGCAGAGCGGCCTGTTCACTGAACTCTCCTGCACACTCCCCAGTAAGAGATAGAACTGCGTGTGTTTCTGCACACTGTTAGTTCTTCACAGGGAAGTTCTTCCCAGTCCTTCTCAGCTCCACTGAGAAGCTTGTACTTGCTGTGCCACTAGATTCCTAAGCAGCTCCTTGCAAGCCACTATCGCCCAGAGCCTTCTGGCAGCATCCACGCAAGAGCTATCGCCGCCTGCTCCACTCTGGTTTTCCATGCATATGTGAGGTGAGCTAGTAACTTAAGAGTTAGGAGAGAGTGTGTTTCTGGAGCATGTTAGTTCTGCAAAGGGAACCTACAGCCAGTGCTTCTCAGCTCAAGGGCAGAGTGTGTGGCTGCTGTAGAAAGAGTTCTCTAAGCCACTGTTTCTCTGCAGGGAAGACAAACACCTATCAGACAAGCTGAAATCGAGCAGCTTCCACAGGGCACTCTGCTGCCTGGTTCCCAGAATGCGCGCTCCAGATGAATCTTAACAGCTACAGCTGAGTGGGTTTCTGGCCTAGGTTATTTCTTCAAATGGAACTTATGCCGAGTTCATCTCAGCTCTACTCCAACGTTTCTAGTAGACACAGAAGATGATGCTTGGGAACTACGCATCTGCAATCTGCCTTGTTCGGGCAGAGCGGCCTGTTCACTGAACTCTCCTGCACACTCCCCAGTAAGAGATAGAACTGCGTGTGTTTCTGCACACTGTTAGTTCTTCACAGGGAAGTTCTTCCCAGTCCTTCTCAGCTCCAGTGAGAAGCTTGTACTTGCTGTGCCACTAGATTCCTAAGCAGCTCCTTGGAAGCCGCTATCGCCCAGAGACTTCTGGCAGCATCCACGCAAGAGCTATCGCCGCCTGCTCCACTCTGGGTTTCCATGCATATGTGAGGTGAGCTAGTCACTTAAGAGTTAGGAGAGAGTGTGTTTCTGGAGAATGTTACTTCTGCAAAGGGAACTTACAGCCAGTGCTTCTCAGCTCTAGGGCAGAGTGTGTGGCTGCTGTAGAAAGAGTTCTCTAAGCCACTGTTTCTCTGCAGGGAAGACAAACACCTATCACACAAGCTGAAATCGAGCAGCTTCCACAGGGCACTCTGCTGCCTGGTTCCCAGAATGTGCGCTCCAGATGAATCTTCACAGCTACAGCTGAGTGGGTTTCTGGCCTAGGTTATTTCTTCAAATGGAACTTATGCCGAGTTCATCTCAGCTCTACTCCAACGTTTCTAGTAGACTCAGAAGAATATGCTTGGGAACTACGCATGTGCATTCTGCCTTGTTCGGGCAGAGCGGCCTGTTCACTGAACTCTCCTGCACACTCCCCAGTAAGAGATAGAACTGCGTGTGTTTCTGCACACTGTTAGTTCTTCACAGGGAAGTTCTTCCCAGTCCTTCTCAGCTCCAGTGAGAAGCTTGTACTTGCTGTGCCACTAGATTCCTAAGCAGCTCCTTGCAAGCCACTATCGCCCAGAGCCTTCTGGCAGCATCCACGCAAGAGCTATCGCCGCCTGCTCCACTCTGGTTTTCCATGCATATGTGAGGTGAGCTAGGAACTTAAGAGTTAGGAGAGAGTGTGTTTCTGGAGAATGTGACTTCTGCAAAGGGAACTTACAGCCAGTGCTTCTCAGCTCTAGGGCAGAGTGTGTGGCTGCTGTAGAAAGAGTTCTCTAAGCCACTGTTTCTCTGCAGGGAAGACAAACACCTATCAGACAAGCTGAAATCGAGCAGCTTCCACAGGGCACTCTGCTGCCTGGTTCCCAGAATGTGCGCTCCAGATGAATCTTCACAGCTACAGCTGAGTGGGTTTCTGGCCTAGGTTATTTCTTCAAATGGAACTTATGCCGAGTTCATCTCAGCTCTACTCCAACGTTTCTAGTAGACACAGAAGAATATGCTTGGGAACTACGCATCTGCAATCTGCCTTGTTCGGGCAGAGCGGCCTGTTCACTGAACTCTCCTGCACACTCCCCAGTAAGAGATAGAACTGCGTGTGTTTCTGCACACTGTTAGTTCTTCACAGGGAAGTTCTTCCCAGTCCTTCTCAGCTCCAGTGAGAAGCTTGTACTTGCTGTGCCACTAGATTCCTAAGCAGCTCCTTGCAAGCCACTATCGCCCAGAGCCTTCTGGCAGCATCCACGCAAGAGCTATCGCCGCCTGCTCCACTCTGGGTTTCCATGCATATGTGAGGTGAGCTAGTCACTTAAGAGTTAGGAGAGAGTGTGTTTCTGGAGAATGTGACTTCTGCAAAGGGAACTTACAGCCAGTGCTTCTCAGCTCTAGGGCAGAGTCTGTGGCTGCTGTAGAAAGAGTTCTCTAAGCCACTGTTTCTCTGCAGGGAAGACAAACACCTATCAGACAAGCTGAAATTGAGCAGCTTCCACAGGGCACTCTGCTGCCTGCTTCCCAGAATGTGTGCTGCAGATGAATCTTAACAGCTACAGCTGAGTGGGTTTCTGGCCTAGGTTATTTCTTCAAATGGAACTTATGCCGAGTTGATCTCAGCTCTACTCCAACGTTTCTAGTAGACACAGAAGAATATGCTTGGGAACTACGCATCTGCAATCTGCCTTGTTCGGGCAGAGCGGCCTGTTCACTGAACTCTCCTGCACACTCCCCAGTAAGAGATAGAACTGCGTGTGTTTCTGCACACTGTTAGTTCTTCACAGGGAAGTTCTTCCCAGTCCTTCTCAGCTCCAGTGAGAAGCTTGTACTTGCTGTGCCACTAGATTCCTAAGCAGCTCCTTGCAAGCCACTATCGCCCAGAGCCTTCTGGCAGCATCCACGCAAGAGCTATCGCCGCCTGCTCCACTCTGGGTTTCCATGCATATGTGAGGTGAGCTAGGAACTTAAGAGTTAGGAGAGAGTGTGTTTCTGGAGAATGTTACTTCTGCAAAGGGAACTTACAGCCAGTGCTTCTCAGCTCTAGGGCAGAGTGTGTGGCTGCTGTAGAAAGAGTTCTCTAAGCCACTGTTTCTCTGCAGGGAAGACAAACACCTATCAGACAAGCTGAAATCGAGCAGCTTCCACAGGGCACTCTGCTGCCTGGTTCCCAGAATGTGCGCTCCAGATGAATCTTAACAGCTACAGCTGAGTGGGTTTCTGGCCTAGGTTATTTCTTCAAATGGAACTTATGCCGAGTTCATCTCAGCTCTACTCCAACGTTTCTAGTAGACTCAGAAGAATATGCTTGGGAACTACGCATGTGCATTCTGCCTTGTTCGGGCAGAGCGGCCTGTTCACTGAACTCTCCTGCACACTCCCCAGTAAGAGATAGAACTGCGTGTGTTTCTGCACACTGTCAGTCCTTCACAGGGAAGTTCTTCCCAGTCCTTCTCAGCTCCAGTGAGAAGCTTGTACTTGCTGTGCCACTAGATTCCTAAGCAGCTCCTTGCAAGCCACTATCGCCCAGAGCCTTCTGGCAGCATCCACGCAAGAGCTATCGCCGCCTGCTCCACTCTGGGTTTCCATGCATATGTGAGGTGAGCTAGGAACTTAACAGTTAGGAGAGGGTGTGTTTCTGGAGAATGTTACTTCTGCAAAGGGGACTTACAGCCGGTGCTTCTCAGCTCTATGGCAGAGTGTGTGGCTGCTGTAGAAAGAGTTCTCTAAGCCACTGTTTCTCTGCAGGGAAGACAAACACCTATCAGACAAGCTGAAATCGAGCAGCTTCCACAGGGCACTCTGCTGCCTGGTTCCCAGAATGTGCGCTCCAGATGAATCTTAACAGCTACAGCTGAGTGGGTTTCTGGCCTAGGTTATTTCTTCAAATGGAACTTATGCCGAGTTCATCTCAGCTCTACTCCAACGTTTCTAGTAGACACAGAAGAATATGCTTGGGAACTACGCATCTGCAATCTGCCTTGTTCGGGCAGAGCGGCCTGTTCACTGAACTCTCCTGCACACTCCCCAGTAAGAGATAGAACTGCGTGTGTTTCTGCACACTGTTAGTTCTTCACAGGGAAGTTCTTCCCAGTCCTTCTCAGCTCCAGTGAGAAGCTTGTACTTGCTGTGCCACTAGATTCCTAAGCAGCTCCTTGCAAGCCACTATCGCCCAGAGCCTTCTGGCAGCATCCACGCAAGAGCTATCGCCGCCTGCTCCACTCTGGGTTTCCATGCATATGTGAGGTGAGCTAGTCACTTAAGTGTTAGGAGAGAGTGTGTTTCTGGAGAATGTGACTTCTGCAAAGGGAACTTACAGCCAGTGCTTCTCAGCTCTAGGGCAGAGTGTGTGGCTGCTGTAGAAAGAGTTCTCTAAGCCACTGTTTCTCTGCAGGGAAGACAAACACCTATCAGACAAGCTGAAATCGAGCAGCTTCCACAGGCCCTCTGCTGCCTGGTTCCCAGAATGTGCGCTCCAGATGAATCTTAACAGCTACAGCTGAGTGGGTTTCTGGCCTAGGTTATTTCTTCAAATGGAACTTATGCCGAGTTCATCTCAGCTCTACTCCAACGTTTCTAGTAGACACAGAAGAATATGCTTGGGAACTACGCATCTGCAATCTGCCTTGTTCGGGCAGAGCGGCCTGTTCACTGAACTCTCCTGCACACTCCCCAGTAAGAGATAGAACTGCGTGTGTTTCTGCACACTGTTAGTTCTTCACAGGGAAGTTCTTCCCAGTCCTTCTCAGCTCCAGTGAGAAGCTTGTACTTGCTGTGCCACTAGATTCCTAAGCAGCTCCTTGCAAGCCACTATCGCCCAGAGCCTTCTGGCAGCATCCACGCAAGAGCTATCGCCGCCTGCTCCACTCTGGGTTTCCATGCATATGTGAGGTGAGCTAGTCACTTAAGAGTTAGGAGAGAGTGTGTTTCTGGAGAATGTTACTTCTGCAAAGAGAACTTACAGCCAGTGCTTCTCAGCTCTAGGGCAGAGTGTGTGGCTGCTGTAGAAAGAGTTCTCTAAGCCACTGTTTCTCTGCAGGGAAGACCAACACCTATCAGACAAGCTGAAATCGAGCAGCTTCCACAGGGCACTCTGCTGCCTGGTTCCCAGAATGTGCGCTCCGGATGAATCTTAACAGCTATAGCTGAGTGGGTTTCTGGCCTAGGTTATTTCATCAAATGGAACCTATGCCGAGTTCATCTCAGCTCTACTCCAACTTTTCTAGTAGACACAGAAGAATCTGCTTGGGAACTACGCATCTGCAATCTGCCTTTTTCGGGCAGAGCGGCCTGTTCACTGAACTCTCCTGCACACTCCCCAGTAAGAGATAGAACTGCGTGTGTTTCTGCACACTGTTAGTTCTTCACAGGGATGTTCTTCCCAGTCCTTCTCAGCTCCAGTGAGAAGCTTGTACTTGCTGTGCCACTAGATTCCTAAGCAGCTCCTTGCAAGCCACTATCGCCCAGAGCCTTCTGGCAGCATCCACGCAAGAGCTATCGCCGCCTGCTCCACTCTGGTTTTCCATGCATATGTGAGGTCAGCTAGTAACTTAAGAGTTAGGAGAGAGTGTGTTTCTGGAGAATGGTACTTCTGCAAAGGGAACTTACAGCCAGTGCTTCTCAGCTCTAGGGCAGAGTGTGTGGCTGCTGTAGAAAGAGTTCTCTAAGCCACTGTTTCTCTGCAGGGAAGACAAACACCTATCAGACAAGCTGAAATCGAGCAGCTTCCACAGGGCACTCTGCTGCCTGGTTCCCAGAAGGTGCGCTCCAGATGAATCTTCACAGCTACAGCTGAGTGGGTTTCTGGCCTAGGTTATTTCTTCAAATGGAACTTATGCCGAGTTCATCTCAGCTCTACTCCAACGTTTCTAGTAGACACAGAGGAATATGCTTGGGAACTACGCATGTGCCTTCTGCCTTGTACGGGCAGAGCGGCCTGTTCACTGAACTCTCCTGCACACTCCCCAGTAAGAGATAGAACTGCATGTGTTTCTGCACACTGTTAGTTCTTCACAGGGAAGTTCTTCCCAGTCCTTCTCAGCTCCAGTGAGAAGCTTGTACTTGCTGTGCCACTAGATTCCTAAGCAGCTCCTTGCAAGCCACTATCGCCCAGAGCCTTCTGGCAGCATCCACGCAAGAGCTATCGCCGCCTGCTCCACTCTGGCTTTCCATGCATATGTGAGGTGAGCTAGTCACTTAAGAGTTAGGAGAGAGTGTGTTTCTGGAGAATGTTACTTCTGCAAAGGGAACTTACAGCCAGTGCTTCTCAGCTCTAGGGCAGAGTGTGTGGCTGCTGTAGAAAGAGTTCTCTAAGCCACTGTTTCTCTACAGGGAAGACAAACACCTATCAGACAAGCTGAAATCGAGCAGCTTCCACAGGGCACTCTGCTGCCTGGTTCCCAGAATGTGCGCTCCAGATGAATCTTAACAGCTACAGCTGAGTGGGTTTCTGGCCTAGGTTATTGCTTCAAATGGAACTTATGCCGAGTTCATCTCAGCTCTACTCCAACGTTTCTAGTAGACACAGAAGAATATGCTTGGGAACTACGCATCTGCAATCTGCCTTGTTCGGGCAGAGCGGCCTGTTCACTGAACTCTCCTGCACACTCCCCAGTAAGAGATAGAACTGCGTGTGTTTCTGCACACTGTTAGTTCTTCACAGGGAAGTTCTTCCCAGTCCTTCTCAGCTCCAGTGAGAAGCTTGTACTTGCTGTGCCACTAGATTCCTAAGCAGCTCCTTGCAAGCCACTATCGCCCAGAGCCTTCTGGCAGCATCCACGCAAGAGCTATCGCCGCCTGCTCCACTCTGGGTTTCCATGCATATGTGAGGTCAGCTAGTCACTTAAGAGTTAGGAGAGAGTGTGTTTCTGGAGAATGTTACTTCTGCAAAGGGAACTTACAGCCAGTGCTTCTCAGCTCTAGGGCAGAGTGTGTGGCTGCTGTAGAAAGAGTTCTCTAAGCCACTGTTTCTCTGCAGGGAAGACAAACACCTATCAGACAAGCTGAAATCGAGCAGCTTCCACAGGGCACTCTGCTGCCTGGTTCCCAGAATGTGCGCTCCAGATGAATCTTAACAGCTACAGCTGAGTGGGTTTCTGGCCTAGGTTATTTCTTCAAATGGAACTTATGCCGAGTTCATCTCAGCTCTACTCGAACGTTTCTAGTAGACACAGAAGGATATGCTTGGGAATTACGCATCTGCAATCTGCCTTGTTCGGGCAGAGCGGCCTGTTCACTGAACTCTCCTGCACACTCCCCAGTAAGAGATAGAACTGCGTGTGTTTCTGCACACTGTTAGTTCTTCACAGGGAAGTTCTTTGCAGTCCTTCTCAGCTCCAGTGAGAAGCTTGTACTTGCTGTGCCACTAGATTCCTAAGCAGCTCCTTGCAAGCCACTATCACCCAGAGCCTTCTGGCAGCATCCACGCAAGAGCTATCGCCGCCTGCTCCACTCTGGGTTTCCATGCATATGTGAGGTGAGCTAGTCACTGAAGAGTTAGGAGAGAGTGTGTTTCTGGAGAAGGTTACTTCTGCACAGGGAACTTACAGCCAGTGCTTCTCAGCTCTAGGGCTGAGTGTGTGGCTGCTGTAGAAAGAGTTCTCTAAGCCACTGTTTCTCTGCAGGGAAGACCAACACCTATCAGACAAGCTGAAATCGAGCAGCTTCCACAGGGCACTCTGCTGCCTGGTTCCCAGAATGTGCGCTCCAGATGAATCTTAACAGCTACAGCTGAGTGGGTTTCTGGCCTAGGTTATTTCTTCAAATGGAACTTATGCCGAGTTCATCTCAGCTCTACTCCAACTTTTCTAGTAGACACAGAAGAATCTGCTTGGGAACTACGCATCTGCAATCTGCCTTTTTCGGGCAGAGCGGCCTGTTCACTGAACTCTCCTGCACACTCCCCAGTAAGAGATAGAACTGCGTGTGTTTCTGCACACTGTTAGTTCTTCACAGGGATGTTCTTCCCAGTCCTTCTCAGCTCCAGTGAGAAGCTTGTACTTGCTGTGCCACTAGATTCCTAAGCAGCTCCTTGCAAGCCACTATCGCCCAGAGCCTTCTGGCAGCATCCACGCAAGAGCTATCGCCGCCTGCTCCACTCTGGTTTTCCATGCATATGTGAGGTCAGCTAGTAACTTAAGAGTTAGGAGAGAGTGTGTTTCTGGAGAATGGTACTTCTGCAAAGGGAACTTACAGCCAGTGCTTCTCAGCTCTAGGGCAGAGTGTGTGGCTGCTGTAGAAAGAGTTCTCTAAGCCACTGTTTCTCTGCAGGGAAGACAAACACCTATCAGACAAGCTGAAATCGAGCAGCTTCCACAGGGCACTCTGCTGCCTGGTTCCCAGAAGGTGCGCTCCAGATGAATCTTCACAGCTACAGCTGAGTGGGTTTCTGGCCTAGGTTATTTCTTCAAATGGAACTTATGCCGAGTTCATCTCAGCTCTACTCGAACGTTTCTAGTAGACACAGAAGGATATGCTTGGGAACTACGCATCTGCAATCTGCCTTGTTCGGGCAGAGCGGCCTGTTCACTGAACTCTCCTGCACACTCCCCAGTAAGAGATAGAACTGCGTGTGTTTCTGCACACTGTTAGTTCTTCACAGGGAAGTTCTTCCCAGTCCTTCTCAGCTCCAGTGAGAAGCTTGTACTTGCTGTGCCACTAGATTCCTAAGCAGCTCCTTGCAAGCCACTATCGCCCAGAGCCTTCTGGCAGCATCCACGCAAGAGCTATCGCCGCCTGCTCCACTCTGGGTTTCCATGCATATGTGAGGTGAGCTAGTCACTGAAGAGTTAGGAGAGAGTGTGTTTCTGGAGAATGTTACTTCTGCACAGGGAACTTACAGCCAGTGCTTCTCAGCTCTAGGGCAGAGTGTGTGGCTGCTGTAGAAAGAGTTCTCTAAGCCACTGTTTCTCTGCAGGGAAGACAAACACCTATCAGACAAGCTGAAATCGAGCAGCTTCCACAGGGCACTCTGCTGCCTGGTTCCCAGAATGTGCGCTCCAGATGAATCTTAACAGCTACAGCTGAGTGGGTTTCTGGCCTAGGTTATTTCTTCAAATGGAACTTATGCCGAGTTCATCTCAGCTCTACTCCAACGTTTCTAGTAGACACAGAAGAATCTGCTTGGGAACTACGCATCTGCAATCTGCCTTTTTCGGGCAGAGCGGCCTGTTCACTGAACTCTCCTGCACACTCCCCAGTAAGAGATAGAACTGCGTGTGTTTCTGCACACTGTTAGTTCTTCACAGGGAAGTTCTTCCCAGTCCTTCTCAGCTCCAGTGAGAAGCTTGTACTTGCTGTGCCACTAGATTCCTAAGCAGCTCCTTGCAAGCCACTATCGCCCAGAGCCCTCTGGCAGCATCCACGCAAGAGCTATCGCCGCCTGCTCCACCCTGGTTTTCCATGCATATGTGAGGTCAGCTAGTAACTTAAGAGTTAGGAGAGAGTGTGTTTCTGGAGAATGTTACTTCTGCAAAGGGAACTTACAGCCAGTGCTTCTCAGCTCTAGGGCAGAGTGTGTGGCTGCTGTAGAAAGAGTTCTCTAAGCCACTGTTTCTCTGCAGGGAAGACAAACACCTATCAGACAAGCTGAAATCGAGCAGCTTCCACAGGGCACTCTGCTGCCTGGTTCCCAGAATGTGCGCTCCAGATGAATCTTCACAGCTACAGCTGAGTGGGTTTCTGGCCTAGGTTATTTCTTCAAATGGAACTTATGCCGAGTTCATCTCAGCTCTACTCCAACGTTTCTAGTAGACACAGAAGAATATGCTTGGGAACTACGCATCTGCAATCTGCCTTGTTCGGGCAGAGCGGCCTGTTCACTGAACTCTCCTGCACACTCCCCAGTAAGAGATAGAACTGCGTGTGTTTCTGCACACTGTTAGTTCTTCACAGGGAAGTTCTTCCCAGTCCTTCTCAGCTCCAGTGAGAAGCTTGTACTTGCTGTGCCACTAGATTCCTAAGCAGCTCCTTGCAAGCCGCTATCGCCGAGAGCCTTCTGGCAGCATCCACGCAAGAGCTATCGCCGCCTGCTCCACTCTGGGTTTCCATGCATATGTGAGGTGAGCTAGGAACTTAAGAGTTAGGAGAGAGTGTGTTTCTGGAGAATGTTACTTCTGCAAAGGGAACTTACAGCCAGTGCTTCTCAGCTCTAGGGCAGAGTGTGTGGCTGCTGTAGAAAGAGTTCTCTAAGCCACTGTTTCTCTGCAGGGAAGACAAACACCTATCAGACAAGCTGAAATCAGCAGCTTCCACAGGGCACTCTGCTGCCTGGTTCCCAGAATGTGCGCTCCGGATGAATCTTAACAGCTATAGCTGAGTGGGTTTCTGGCCTGGGTTATTTCTTCAAATGGAACTTAGGCCGAGTTCATCTCAGCTCTACTCCAACGTTTCTAGTAGACACAGAAGAATATGCTTGGGAACTACGCATCTGCAATATGCCTTGTTCGGGCATAGCGGCCTGTTCACTGAACTCTCCTGCACACTCCCCAGTAAGAGATAGAACTGCGTGTGTTTCTGCACACTGTTAGTTCTTCACAGGGAAGTTCTTCCCAGTCCTTCTCAGCTCCAGTGAGAAGCTTGTACTTGCTGTGCCACTAGATTCCTAAGCAGCTCCTTGCAAGCCACTATAGCCCAGAGCCTTCTGGCAGCATCCACGCAAGAGCTATCGCCGCCTGCTCCACTCTGGGTTTCCATGCATATGTGAGGTGATCTAGTAACTTAAGAGTTAGGAGAGAGTGTGTTTCTGGAGAATGTTACTTCTGCACAGGGAACTTACAGCCAGTGCTTCTCAGCTCTAGGGCAGAGTGTGTGGCTGCTGTAGAAAGAGTTCTCTAAGCCACTGTTTCTCTGCAGGGAAGACAAACACTTATCAGACGAGCTGAAATCAGCAGCTTCCACAGGGCACTCTGCTGCCTGGTTCCCAGAATGTGCGCTCCGGATGAATCTTCACAGCTACAGCTGAGTGGGTTTCTGGCCTAGGTTATTTCTTCAAATGGAACTTATGCCGAGTTCATCTCAGCTCTACTCCAAAGTTTCTAGTAGACACAGAAGGATAAGCTTGGGAACTACGCATCTGCAATCTGCCTTGTTCGGGCAGAGCGGCCTGTTCACTGAACTCTCCTGCACACTCCCCAGTAAGAGATAGAACTGCGTGTGTTTCTGCACACTGTTAGTTCTTCACAGGGAAGTTCTTCCCAGTCCTTCTCAGCTCCAGTGAGAAGCTTGTACTTGCTGTGCCACTAGATTCCTAAGCAGCTCCTTGCAAGCCACTATCGCCCAGAGCCTTCTGGCAGCATCCACGCAAGAGCTATCGCCGCCTGCTCCACTCTGGGTTTCCATGCATATGTGAGGTGAGCTAGTAACTTAAGAGTTAGGAGAGAGTGTGTTTCTGGAGAATGTTACTTCTGCAAAGGGAACTTACAGCCAGTGCTTCTCAGCTCTAGGGCAGAGTGTGTGGCTGCTGTAGAAAGAGTTCTCTAAGCCACTGTTTCTCTGCAGGGAAGACAAACACCTATCAGACAAGCTGAAATCAGCAGCTTCCACAGGGCACTCTGCTGCCTGGTTCCCAGAATGTGCGCTCCGGATGAATCTTAACAGCTACAGCTGAGTGGGTTTCTGGCCTAGGTTATTTCTTCAAATGGAACTTATGCCGAGTTTATCTCAGCTCTACTCCAACGTTTCTAGTACACACAGAGGAATATGCTTGGGAACTACGCATCTGCAATCTGCCTTTTACGGGCAGAGCGGCCTGTTCACTGAACTCTCCTGCACACTCCCCAGTAAGAGATAGAACTGCGTGTGTTTCTGCACACTGTTAGTTCTTCACAGGGAAGTTCTTCCCAGTCCTTCTCAGCTCCAGTGAGAAGCTTGTACTTGCTGTGCCACTAGATTCCTAAGCAGCTCCTTGCAAGCCACTATCGCCCAGAGCCTTCTGGCAGCATCCACGCAAGAGCTATCGCCGCCTGCTCCACTCTGGGTTTCCATGCATATGTGAGGTGAGCTAGTAACTTAAGAGTTAGGAGAGAGTGTGTTTCTGGAGAATGTTACTTCTGCAAAGGGAACTTACAGCCAGTGCTTCTCAGCTCTAGGGCAGAGTGTGTGGCTGCTGTAGAAAGAGTTCTCTAAGCCACTGTTTCTCTGCAGGGAAGACAAACACCTATCAGACAAGCTGAAATCGAGCAGCTTCCACAGGGCACTCTGCTGCCTGGTTCCCAGAATGTGCGCTCCAGATGAATCTTAACAGCTACAGCTGAGTGGGTTTCTGGCCTAGGTTATTTCTTCAAATGGAACTTATGGCGAGTTCATCTCAGCTCTACTCCAACGTTTCTAGTAGACACAGAAGGATATGCTTGGGAACTACGCATCTGCAATCTGCCTTGTTCGGGCAGAGCGGCCTGTTCACTGAACTCTCCTGCACACTCCCCAGTAAGAGATAGAACTGCGTGTGTTTCTGCACACTGTTAGTTCTTCACAGGGAAGTTCTTCCCAGTCCTTCTCAGCTCCACTGAGAAGCTTGTACTTGCTGTGCCACTAGATTCTTAAGCAGCTCCTTGCAAGCCACTATGGCCCAGAGCCTTCTGGCAGCATCCACGCAAGAGCTATCACCGCCTGCTCCACTCTGGGTTTCCATGCATATGTGAGGTGAGCTAGGAACTTAAGAGTTAGGAGAGAGTGTGTTTCTGGAGAATGTTACTTCTGCAAAGGGAACTTACAGCCAGTGCTTCTCAGCTCTAGGGCAGAGTGTGTGGCTGCTGTAGAAAGAGTTCTCTAAGCCACTGTTTCTCTGCAGGGAAGACAAACACCTATCAGACAAGCTGAAATCAGCAGCTTCCACAGGGCACTCTGCTGCCTGGTTCCCAGAATGTGCGCTCCAGATGAATCTTCACAGCTACAGCTGAGTTGGTTTCTGGCCTAGGTTATTTCTTCAAATGGAACTTATGCCGAGTTCATCTCAGCTCTACTCCAACGTTTCTAGTAGACACAGAAGAATATGCTTGGGAACTACGCAAGTGCCTTCTGCCTTGTACGGGCAGAGCGGCCTGTTCACTGAACTCTCCTGCACACTCCCCAGTAAGAGATAGAACTGCGTGTGTTTCTGCACACTGTTAGTTCTTCACAGGGAAGTTCTTCCCAGTCCTTCTCAGCTCCAGTGAGAAGCTTGTACTTGCTGTGCCACTAGATTCCTAAGCAGCTCCTTGCAAGCCACTATCGCCCAGAGCCTTCTGGCAGCATCCACGCAAGAGCTATCGCCGCCTGCTCCACTCTGGGTTTCCATGCATATGTGAGGTGAGCTAGTCACTTAAGAGTTAGGAGAGAGTGTGTTTCTGGAGAATGTTACTTCTGCAAAGGGAACTTACAGCCAGTGCTTCTCAGCTCTAGGGCAGAGTGTGTGGCTGCTGTAGAAAGAGTTCTCTAAGCCACTGTTTCTCTGCAGGGAAGACAAACACCTATCAGACAAGCTGAAATCGAGCAGCTTCCACAGGGCACCCTGCTGCCTGGTTCCCAGAATGTGCGCTCCAGATGAATCTTAACAGCTACAGCTGAGTGGGTTTCTGGCCTAGGTTATTTCTTCAAATGGAACTTATGCCGAGTTCATCTCAGCTCTACTCCAACGTTTCTAGTAGACACAGAAGGATATGCTTGAGAACTACGCATCTGCAATCTGCCTTGTTCGGGCAGAGCGGCCTGTTCACTGAACTCTCCTGCACACTCCCCAGTAAGAGATAGAACTGCGTGTGTTTCTGCACACTGTTAGTTCTTCACAGGGAAGTTCTTCCCAGTCCTTCTCAGCTCCAGTGAGAAGCTTGTACTTGCTGTGCCACTAGATTCCTAAGCAGCTCCTTGCAAGCCACTATCGCCGAGAGCCTTCTGGCAGCATCCACGCAAGAGCTATCGCCGCCTGCTCCACTCTGGGTTTCCATGCATATGTGAGGTGAGCTAGGAACTTAAGAGTTAGGAGAGAGTGTGTTTCTGGAGAATGTTACTTCTGCAAAGGGAACTTACAGCCAGTGCTTCTCAGCTCTAGGGCAGAGTGTGTGGCTGCTGTAGAAAGAGTTCTCTAAGCCACTGTTTCTCTGCAGGGAAGACAAACACCTATCAGACAAGCTGAAATCAGCAGCTTCCACAGGGCACTCTGCTGCCTGGTTCCCAGAATGTGCGCTCCGGATGAATCTTAACAGCTACAGCTGAGTGGGTTTCTGGCCTGGGTTATTTCTTCAAATGGAACTTAGGCCGAGTTCATCTCAGCTCTACTCCAACTTTTCTAGTAGACACAGAAGAATATGCTTGGGAACTACGCATCTGCAATCTGCCTTGTTCGGGCAGAACGGGGAAGAACTTCCCTGTGAAGAACTAACAGTGTGCAGAAACACACGCAGTTCTATCTCTTACTGGGGAGTGTGCAGGAGAGTTCAGTGAACAGGCCGCTCTGCCCGAACAAGGCAGATTGCAGATGCGTAGTTCCCAAGCATATTCTTCTGTGTCTACTAGAAACGTTGGAGTAGAGCTGAGATGAACTCGGCCTAAGTTCCATTTGAAGAAATAACCTAGGCCAGAAACCCACTCAGCTGTAGCTGATAAGATTCATCTGGAGCGCACATTCTGGGAACCAGGCAGCAGAGTGCCCTGTGGAAGCTGCTCGATTTCAGCTTGTCTGATAGGTGTTTGTCTTCCCTGCAGAGAAACAGTGGCTTAGAGAACTCTTTCTACAGCAGCCACACACTCTGCCCTAGAGCTGAGAAGCACTGGCTGTAAGTTCCCTTTGCAGAAGTAACATTCTCCAGAAACACACTCTCTCCTAACTCTTAAGTGACTAGCTCACCTCACATATGCATGGAAACCCAGAGTGGAGCAGGCGGCGATAGCTCTTGCGTGGATGCTGCCAGAAGGCTCTGGGCGACAGTGGCTTGCAAGGAGCTGCTTAGGAATCTAGTGGCACAGCAAGTACAAGCTTCTCACTGGAGCTGAGAAGGACTGGGAAGAACTTCCCTGTGAAGAACTAACAGTGTGCAGAAACACACGCAGTTCTATCTCTTACTGGGGAGTGTGCAGGAGAGTTCAGTGAACAGGCCGCTCTGCCCGAACAAGGCAGATTGCAGATGCGTAGTTCCCAAGCATATTCTTCTGTGTCTACTAGAAACGTTGGAGTAGAGCTGAGATGAACTCGGCCTAAGTTCCATTTGAAGAAATAACCTAGGCCAGAAACCCACTCAGCTGTAGCTGATAAGATTCATCTGGAGCGCACATTCTGGGAACCAGGCAGCAGAGTGCCCTGTGGAAGCTGCTCGATTTCAGCTTGTCTGATAGGTGTTTGTCTTCCCTGCAGAGAAACAGTGGCTTAGAGAACTCTTTCTACAGCAGCCACACACTCTGCCCTAGAGCTGAGAAGCACTGGCTGTAAGTTCCCTTTGCAGAAGTAACATTCTCCAGAAACACACTCTCTCCTAACTCTTAAGTGACTAGCTCACCTCACATATGCATGGAAACCCAGAGTGGAGCAGGCGGCGATAGCTCTTGCTTGGATGCTTCCAGAAGGCTCTGGGCGACAGTGGCTTGCAAGGAGCTGCTTAGGAATCTAGTGGCACAGCAAGTACAAGCTTCTCACTGGAGCTGAGAAGGACTGGGAAGAACTTCCCTGTGAAGAACTAACAGTGTGCAGAAACACACGCAGTTCTATCTCTTACTGGGGAGTGTGCAGGAGAGTTCAGTGAACAGGCCGCTCTGCCCGAACAAGGCAGATTGCAGATGCGTAGTTCCCAAGCATATTCTTCTGTGTCTACTAGAAACGTTGGAGTAGAGCTGAGATGAACTCGGCCTAAGTTCCATTTGAAGAAATAACCTAGGCCAGAAACCCACTCAGCTGTAGCTGATAAGATTCATCTGGAGCGCACATTCTGGGAACCAGGCAGCAGAGTGCCCTGTGGAAGCTGCTCGATTTCAGCTTGTCTGATAGGTGTTTGTCTTCCCTGCAGAGAAACAGTGGCTTAGAGAACTCTTTCTACAGCAGCCACACACTCTGCCCTAGAGCTGAGAAGCACTGGCTGTAAGTTCCCTTTGCAGAAGTCACATTCTCCAGAAACACACTCTCTCCTAACTCTTAAGTGACTAGCTCACCTCACATATGCATGGAAACCCAGAGTGGAGCAGGCGGCGATAGCTCTTGCGTGGATGCTGCCAGAAGGCTCTGGGCGACAGTGGCTTGCAAGGAGCTGCTTAGGAATCTAGTGGCACAGCAAGTACAAGCTTCTCACTGGAGCTGAGAAGGACTGGGAAGAACTTCCCTGTGAAGAACTAACAGTGTGCAGAAACACACGCAGTTCTATCTCTTACTGGGGAGTGTGCAGGAGAGTTCAGTGAACAGGCCGCTCTGCCCGAACAAGGCAGATTGCAGATGCGTAGTTCCCAAGCATATTCTTCTGTGTCTACTAGAAACGTTGGAGTAGAGCTGAGATGAACTCGGCCTAAGTTCCATTTGAAGAAATAACCTAGGCCAGAAACCCACTCAGCTGTAGCTGATAAGATTCATCTGGAGCGCACATTCTGGGAACCAGGCAGCAGAGTGCCCTGTGGAAGCTGCTCGATTTCAGCTTGTCTGATAGGTGTTTGTCTTCCCTGCAGAGAAACAGTGGCTTAGAGAACTCTTTCTACAGCAGCCACACACTCTGCCCTAGAGCTGAGAAGCACTGGCTGTAAGTTCCCTTTGCAGAAGTAACATTCTCCAGAAACACACTCTCTCCTAACTCTTAAGTGACTAGCTCACCTCACATATGCATGGAAACCCAGAGTGGAGCAGGCGGCGATAGCTCTTGCGTGGATGCTGCCAGAAGGCTCTGTGCGATAGTGGCTTGCAAGGAGCTGCTTAGGAATCTAGTGGCACAGCAAGTACAAGCTTCTCACTGGAGCTGAGAAGGACTGGGAAGAACTTCCCTGTGAAGAACTAACAGTGTGCAGAAACACACGCAGTTCTATCTCTTACTGGGGAGTGTGCAGGAGAGTTCAGTGAACAGGCCGCTCTGCCCGAACAAGGCAGATTGCAGATGCGTAGTTCCCAAGCATATTCTTCTGTGTCTACTAGAAACGTTGGAGTAGAGCTGAGATGAACTCGGCATAAGTTCCATTTGAAGAAATAACCTAGGCCAGAAACCCACTCAGCTGTAGCTGATAAGATTCATCTGGAGCGCACATTCTGGGAACCAGGCAGCAGAGTGCCCTGTGGAAGCTGCTCGATTTCAGCTTGTCTGATAGGTGTTTGTCTTCCCTGCAGAGAAACAGTGGCTTAGAGAACTCTTTCTACAGCAGCCACACACTCTGCCCTAGAGCTGAGAAGCACTGGCTGTAAGTTCCCTTTGCAGAAGTCACATTCTCCAGAAACACACTCTCTCCTAACTCTTAAGTGACTAGCTCACCTCACATATGCATGGAAACCCAGAGTGGAGCAGGCGGCGATAGCTCTTGCGTGGATGCTGCCAGAAGGCTCTGGGCGATAGTGGCTTGCAAGGAGCTGCTTAGGAATCTAGTGGCACAGCAAGTACAAGCTTCTCACTGGAGCTGAGAAGGACTGGGAAGAACTTCCCTGTGAAGAACTAACAGTGTGCAGAAACACACGCAGTTCTATCTCTTACTGGGGAGTGTGCAGGAGAGTTCAGTGAACAGGCCGCTCTGCCCGAACAAGGCAGATTGCAGATGCGTAGTTCCCAAGCATATTCTTCTGTGTCTACTAGAAACGTTGGAGTAGAGCTGAGATGAACTCGGCATAAGTTCCATTTGAAGCAATAACCTAGGCCAGAAACCCACTCAGCTGTAGCTGATAAGATTCATCTGGAGCGCACATTCTGGGAACCAGGCAGCAGAGTGCCCTGTGGAAGCTGCTCGATTTCAGCTTGTCTGATAGGTGTTTGTCTTCCCTGCAGAGAAACAGTGGCTTAGAGAACTCTTTCTACAGCAGCCACACACTCTGCCCTAGAGCTGAGAAGCACTGGCTGTAAGTTCCCTTTGCAGAAGTAACATTCTCCAGAAACACACTCTCTCCTAACTCTTAAGTGACTAGCTCACCTCACATATGCATGGAAACCCAGAGTGGAGCAGGCGGCGATAGCTCTTGCGTGGATGCTGCCAGAAGGCTCTGGGCGATAGTGGCTTGCAAGGAGCTGCTTAGGAATCTAGTGGCACAGCAAGTACAAGCTTCTCACTGGAGCTGAGAAGGACTGGGAAGAACTTCCCTGTGAAGAACTAACAGTGTGCAGAAACACACGCAGTTCTATCTCTTACTGGGGAGTGTGCAGGAGAGTTCAGTGAACAGGCCGCTCTGCCCGAACAAGGCAGATTGCAGATGCGTAGTTCCCAAGCATATTCTTCTGTGTCTACTAGAAACGTTGGAGTAGAGCTGAGATGAACTCGGCATAAGTTCCATTTGAAGAAATAACCTAGGCCAGAAACCCACTCAGCTGTAGCTGATAAGATTCATCTGGAGCGCACATTCTGGGAACCAGGCAGCAGAGTGCCCTGTGGAAGCTGCTCGATTTCAGCTTGTCTGATAGGTGTTTGTCTTCCCTGCAGAGAAACAGTGGCTTAGAGAACTCTTTCTACAGCAGCCACACACTCTGCCCTAGAGCTGAGAAGCACTGGCTGTAAGTTCCCTTTGCAGAAGTCACATTCTCCAGAAACACACTCTCTCCTAACTCTTAAGTTCCTAGCTCACCTCACATATGCATGGAAACCCAGAGTGGAGCAGGCGGCGATAGCTCTTGCGTGGATGCTGCCAGAAGGCTCTGGGCGATAGTGGCTTGCAAGGAGCTGCTTAGGAATCTAGTGGCACAGCAAGTACAAGCTTCTCACTGGAGCTGAGAAGGACTGGGAAGAACTTCCCTGTGAAGAACTAACAGTGTGCAGAAACACACGCAGTTCTATCTCTTACTGGGGAGTGTGCAGGAGAGTTCAGTGAACAGGCCGCTCTGCCCGAACAAGGCAGATTGCAGATGCGTAGTTCCCAAGCATATTCTTCTGTGTCTACTAGAAACGTTGGAGTAGAGCTGAGATGAACTCGGCATAAGTTCCATTTGAAGAAATAACCTAGGCCAGAAACCCACTCAGCTGTAGCTGATAAGATTCATCTGGAGCGCACATTCTGGGAACCAGGCAGCAGAGTGCCCTGTGGAAGCTGCTCGATTTCAGCTTGTCTGATAGGTGTTTGTCTTCCCTGCAGAGAAACAGTGGCTTAGAGAACTCTTTCTACAGCAGCCACACACTCTGCCCTAGAGCTGAGAAGCACTGGCTGTAAGTTCCCTGTGCAGAAGTCACATTCTCCAGAAACACACTCTCTCCTAACTCTTAAGTGACTAGCTCACCTCACATATGCATGGAAACCCAGAGTGGAGCAGGCGGCCATAGCTCTTGCGTGGATGCTGCCAGAAGGCTCTGGGCGATAGTGGCTTGCAAGGAGCTGCTTAGGAATCTAGTGGCACAGCAAGTACAAGCTTCTCACTGGAGCTGAGAAGGACTGGGAAGAACTTCCCTGTGAAGAACTAACAGTGTGCAGAAACACACGCAGTTCTATCTCTTACTGGGGAGTGTGCAGGAGAGTTCAGTGAACAGGCCGCTCTGCCCGAACAAGGCAGATTGCAGATGCGTAGTTCCCAAGCATATTCTTCTGTGTCTACTAGAAACGTTGGAGTAGAGCTGAGATGAACTCGGCCTAAGTTCCATTTGAAGAAATAACCTAGGCCAGAAACCCACTCAGCTGTAGCTGTGAAGATTCATCTGGAGCGCACATTCTGGGAACCAGGCAGCAGAGTGCCCTGTGGAAGCTGCTCGATTTCAGCTTGTCTGATAGGTGTTTGTCTTCCCTGCAGAGAAACAGTGGCTTAGAGAACTCTTTCTACAGCAGCCACACACTCTGCCCTAGAGCTGAGAAGCACTGGCTGTAAGTTCCCTTTGCAGAAGTAACATTCTCCAGAAACACACTCTCTCCTAACTCTTAAGTGACTATCTCACCTCACATATGCATGGAAACCCAGAGTGGAGCAGGCGGCGATAGCTCTTGCGTGGATGCTGCCAGAAGGCTCTGGGCGATAGTGGCTTGCAAGGAGCTGCTTAGGAATCTAGTGGCACAGCAAGTACAAGCTTCTCACTGGAGCTTAGAAGGACTGGGAAGAACTTCCCTGTGAAGAACTAACAGTGTGCAGAACCACACGCAGTTCTATCTCTTACTGGGGAGTGTGCAGGAGAGTTCAGTGAACAGGCCGCTCTGCCCGAACAAGGCATATTGCAGATGCGTAGTTCCCAAGCATATTCTTCTGTGTCTACTAGAAACGTTGGAGTAGAGCTGAGATGAACTCGGCCTAAGTTCCATTTGAAGAAATAACCTAGGCCAGAAACCCACTCAGCTGTAGCTGATAAGATTCATCTGGAGCGCACATTCTGGGAACCAGGCAGCAGAGTGCCCTGTGGAAGCTGCTCGATTTCAGCTTGTCTGATAGGTGTTTGTCTTCCCTGCAGAGAAACAGTGGCTTAGAGAACTCTTTCTACAGCAGCCACACACTCTGCCCTAGAGCTGAGAAGCACTGGCTGTAAGTTCCCTTTGCAGAAGTAACATTCTCCAGAAACACACTCTCTCCTAACTCTTAAGTGACTAGCTCACCTCACATATGCATGGAAACCCAGAGTGGAGCAGGCGGCGATAGCTCTTGCGTGGATGCTGCCAGAAGGCTCTGGGCGATAGTGGCTTGCAAGGAGCTGCTTAGGAATCTAGTGGCACAGCAAGTACAAGCTTCTCACTGGAGCTGAGAAGGACTGGGAAGAACTTCCCTGTGAAGAACTAACAGTGTGCAGAAACACACGCAGTTCTATCTCTTACTGGGGAGTGTGCAGGAGAGTTCAGTGAACAGGCCGCTCTGCCCGAACAAGGCAGATTGCAGATGCGTAGTTCCCAAGCATATTCTTCTGTGTCTACTAGAAACGTTGGAGTAGAGCTGAGATGAACTCGGCCTAAGTTCCATTTGAAGAAATAACCTAGGCCAGAAACCCACTCAGCTGTAGCTGATAAGATTCATCTGGAGCGCACATTCTGGGAACCAGGCAGCAGAGTGCCCTGTGGAAGCTGCTCGATTTCAGCTTGTCTGATAGCTGTTTGTCTTCCCTGCAGAGAAACAGTGGCTAGAGAACTCTTTCTACAGCAGCCACACACTCTGCCCTAGAGCTGAGAAGCACTGGCTGTAAGTTCCCTTTGCAGAAGTAACGTTCTCCAGAAACACACTCTCTCCTAACTCTTAAGTGACTAGCTCACCTCACATATGCATGGAAACCCAGAGTGGAGCAGGCGGCGATAGCTCTTGCGTGGATGCTGCCAGAAGGCTCTGGGCGATAGTGGCTTGCAAGGAGCTGCTTAGGAATCTAGTGGCACAGCAAGTACAAGCTTCTCACTGGAGCTGAGAAGGACTGGGAAGAACTTCCCTGTGAAGAACTAACAGTGTGCAGAAACACACGCAGTTCTATCTCTTACTGGGGAGTGTGCAGGAGAGTTCAGTGAACAGGCCGCTCTGCCCGAACAAGGCAGATTGCAGATGCGTAGTTCCCAAGCATATTCTTCTGTGTCTACTAGAAACGTTGGAGTAGAGCTGAGATGAACTCGGCATAAGTTCCATTTGAAGAAATAACCTAGGCCAGAAACCCACTCAGCTGTAGTTGATAAGATTCATCTGGAGCGCACATTCTGGGAACCAGGCAGCAGAGTGCCCTGTGGAAGCTGCTCGATTTCAGCTTGTCTGATAGGTGTTTGTCTTCCCTGCAGAGAAACAGTGGCTTAGAGAACTCTTTCTACAGCAGCCACACACTCTGCCCTAGAGCTGAGAAGCACTGGCTGTAAGTTCCCTTTGCAGAAGTAACATTCTCCAGAAACACACTCTCTCCTAACTCTTAAGTGACTAGCTCACCTCACATATGCATGGAAACCCAGAGTGGAGCAGGCGGCGATAGCTCTTGCGTGGATGCTGCCAGAAGGCTCTGGGCGATAGTGGCTTGCAAGGAGCTGCTTAGGAATCTAGTGGCACAGCAAGTACAAGCTTCTCACTGGAGCTGAGAAGGACTGGGAAGAACTTCCCTGTGAAGAACTAACAGTGTGCAGAAACACACGCAGTTCTATCTCTTACTGGGGAGTGTGCAGGAGAGTTCAGTGAACAGGCCGCTCTGCCCGAACAAGGCAGATTGCAGATGCGTAGTTCCCAAGCATATTCTTCTGTGTCTACTAGAAACGTTGGAGTAGAGCTGAGATGAACTCGGCCTAAGTTCCATTTGAAGAAATAACCTAGGCCAGAAACCCACTCAGCTGTAGCTGATAAGATTCATCTGGAGCGCACATTCTGGGAACCAGGCAGCAGAGTGCCCTGTGGAAGCTGCTCGATTTCAGCTTGTCTGATAGCTGTTTGTCTTCCCTGCAGAGAAACAGTGGCTAGAGAACTCTTTCTACAGCAGCCACACACTCTGCCCTAGAGCTGAGAAGCACTGGCTGTAAGTTCCCTTTGCAGAAGTAACGTTCTCCAGAAACACACTCTCTCCTAACTCTTAAGTGACGAGCTCACCTCACATATGCATGGAAACCCAGAGTGGAGCAGGCGGCGATAGCTCTTGCGTGGATGCTGCCAGAAGGCTCTGGGCGATAGTGGCTTGCAAGGAGCTGCTTAGGAATCTAGTGGCACAGCAAGTACAAGCTTCTCACTGGAGCTGAGAAGGACTGGGAAGAACTTCCCTGTGAAGAACTAACAGTGTGCAGAAACACACGCAGTTCTATCTCTTACTGGGGAGTGTGCAGGAGAGTTCAGTGAACAGGCCGCTCTGCCCGAACAAGGCAGATTGCAGATGCGTAGTTCCCAAGCATATTCTTCTGTGTCTACTAGAAACGTTGGAGTAGAGCTGAGATGAACTCGGCCTAAGTTCCATTTGAAGAAATAACCTAGGCCAGAAACCCACTCAGCTGTAGCTGATAAGATTCATCTGGAGCGCACATTCTGGGAACCAGGCAGCAGAGTGCCCTGTGGAAGCTGCTCGATTTCAGCTTGTCTGATAGCTGTTTGTCTTCCCTGCAGAGAAACAGTGGCTTAGAGAACTCTTTCTACAGCAGCCACACACTCTGCCCTAGAGCTGAGAAGCACTGGCTGTAAGTTCCCTTTGCAGAAGTAACGTTCTCCAGAAACACACTCTCTCCTAACTCTTAAGTGACGAGCTCACCTCACATATGCATGGAAACCCAGAGTGGAGCAGGCGGCGATAGCTCTTGCGTGGATGCTGCCAGAAGGCTCTGGGCGATAGTGGCTTGCAAGGAGCTGCTTAGGAATCTAGTGGCACAGCAAGTACAAGCTTCTCACTGGAGCTGAGAAGGACTGGGAAGAACTTCCCTGTGAAGAACTAACAGTGTGCAGAAACACACGCAGTTCTATCTCTTACTGGGGAGTGTGCAGGAGAGTTCAGTGAACAGGCCGCTCTGCCCGAACAAGGCAGATTGCAGATGCGTAGTTCCCAAGCATATTCTTCTGTGTCTACTAGAAACGTTGGAGTAGAGCTGAGATGAACTCGGCCTAAGTTCCATTTGAAGAAATAACCTAGGCCAGAAACCCACTCAGCTGTAGCTGATAAGATTCATCTGGAGCGCACATTCTGGGAACCAGGCAGCAGAGTGCCCTGTGGAAGCTGCTCGATTTCAGCTTGTCTGATAGCTGTTTGTCTTCCCTGCAGAGAAACAGTGGCTTAGAGAACTCTTTCTACAGCAGCCACACACTCTGCCCTAGAGCTGAGAAGCACTGGCTGTAAGTTCCCTTTGCAGAAGTAACATTCTCCAGAAACACACTCTCTCCTAACTCTTAAGTGACTAGCTCACCTCACATATGCATGGAAACCCAGAGTGGAGCAGGCGGCGATAGCTCTTGCGTGGATGCTGCCAGAAGGCTCTGGGCGATAGTGGCTTGCAAGGAGCTGCTTAGGAATCTAGTGGCACAGCAAGTACAAGCTTCTCACTGGAGCTGAGAAGGACTGGGAAGAACTTCCCTGTGAAGAACTAACAGTGTGCAGAAACACACGCAGTTCTATCTCTTACTGGGGAGTGTGCAGGAGAGTTCAGTGAACAGGCCGCTCTGCCCGAACAAGGCAGATTGCAGATGCGTAGTTCCCAAGCATATTCTTCTGTGTCTACTAGAAACGTTGGAGTAGAGCTGAGATGAACTCGGCATAAGTTCCATTTGAAGAAATAACCTAGGCCAGAAACCCACTCAGCTGTAGCTGATAAGATTCATCTGGAGCGCACATTCTGGGAACCAGGCAGCAGAGTGCCCTGTGGAAGCTGCTCGATTTCAGCTTGTCTGATAGGTGTTTGTCTTCCCTGCAGAGAAACAGTGGCTTAGAGAACTCTTTCTACAGCAGCCACACACTCTGCCCTAGAGCTGAGAAGCACTGGCTGTAAGTTCCCTTTGCAGAAGTAACATTCTCCAGAAACACACTCTCTCCTAACTCTTAAGTGACTAGCTCACCTCACATATGCATGGAAACCCAGAGTGGAGCAGGCGGCGATAGCTCTTGCGTGGATGCTGCCAGAAGGCTCTGGGCGATAGTGGCTTGCAAGGAGCTGCTTAGGAATCTAGTGGCACAGCAAGTACAAGCTTCTCACTGGAGCTGAGAAGGACTGGGAAGAACTTCCCTGTGAAGAACTAACAGTGTGCAGAAACACACGCAGTTCTATCTCTTACTGGGGAGTGTGCAGGAGAGTTCAGTGAACAGGCCGCTCTGCCCGAACAAGGCAGATTGCAGATGCGTAGTTCCCAAGCATATTCTTCTGTGTCTACTAGAAACGTTGGAGTAGAGCTGAGATGAACTCGGCCTAAGTTCCATTTGAAGAAATAACCTAGGCCAGAAACCCACTCAGCTGTAGCTGATAAGATTCATCTGGAGCGCACATTCTGGGAACCAGGCAGCAGAGTGCCCTGTGGAAGCTGCTCGATTTCAGCTTGTCTGATAGGTGTTTGTCTTCCCTGCAGAGAAACAGTGGCTTAGAGAACTCTTTCTACAGCAGCCACACACTCTGCCCTAGAGCTGAGAAGCACTGGCTGTAAGTTCCCTTTGCAGAAGTAACGTTCTCCAGAAACACACTCTCTCCTAACTCTTAAGTGACTAGCTCACCTCACATATGCATGGAAACCCAGAGTGGAGCAGGCGGCGATAGCTCTTGCGTGGATGCTGCCAGAAGGCTCTGGGCGATAGTGGCTTGCAAGGAGCTGCTTAGGAATCTAGTGGCACAGCAAGTACAAGCTTCTCACTGGAGCTGAGAAGGACTGGGAAGAACTTCCCTGTGAAGAACTAACAGTGTGCAGAAACACACGCAGTTCTATCTCTTACTGGGGAGTGTGCAGGAGAGTTCAGTGAACAGGCCGCTCTGCCCGAACAAGGCAGATTGCAGATGCGTAGTTCCCAAGCATATTCTTCTGTGTCTACTAGAAACGTTGGAGTAGAGCTGAGATGAACTCGGCATAAGTTCCATTTGAAGAAATAACCTAGGCCAGAAACCCACTCAGCTGTAGCTGATAAGATTCATCTGGAGCGCACATTCTGGGAACCAGGCAGCAGAGTGCCCTGTGGAAGCTGCTCGATTTCAGCTTGTCTGATAGGTGTTTGTCTTCCCTGCAGAGAAACAGTGGCTTAGAGAACTCTTTCTACAGCAGCCACACACTCTGCCCTAGAGCTGAGAAGCACTGGCTGTAAGCTCCCTTTGCAGAAGTAACGTTCTCCAGAAACACACTCTCTCCTAACTCTTAAGTGACTAGCTCACCTCACATATGCATGGAAACCCAGAGTGGAGCAGGCGGCGATAGCTCTTGCGTGGATGCTGCCAGAAGGCTCTGGGCGATAGTGGCTTGCAAGGAGCTGCTTAGGAATCTAGTGGCACAGCAAGTACAAGCTTCTCACTGGAGCTGAGAAGGACTGGGAAGAACTTCCCTGTGAAGAACTAACAGTGTGCAGAAACACACGCAGTTCTATCTCTTACTGGGGAGTGTGCAGGAGAGTTCAGTGAACAGGCCGCTCTGCCCGAACAAGGCAGATTGCAGATGCGTAGTTCCCAAGCATATTCTTCTGTGTCTACTAGAAACGTTGGAGTAGAGCTGAGATGAACTCGGCCTAAGTTCCATTTGAAGAAATAACCTAGGCCAGAAACCCACTCAGCTGTAGCTGATAAGATTCATCTGGAGCGCACATTCTGGGAACCAGGCAGCAGAGTGCCCTGTGGAAGCTGCTCGATTTCAGCTTGTCTGATAGCTGTTTGTCTTCCCTGCAGAGAAACAGTGGCTAGAGAACTCTTTCTACAGCAGCCACACACTCTGCCCTAGAGCTGAGAAGCACTGGCTGTAAGTTCCCTTTGCAGAAGTAACGTTCTCCAGAAACACACTCTCTCCTAACTCTTAAGTGACGAGCTCACCTCACATATGCATGGAAACCCAGAGTGGAGCAGGCGGCGATAGCTCTTGCGTGGATGCTGCCAGAAGGCTCTGGGCGATAGTGGCTTGCAAGGAGCTGCTTAGGAATCTAGTGGCACAGCAAGTACAAGCTTCTCACTGGAGCTGAGAAGGACTGGGAAGAACTTCCCTGTGAAGAACTAACAGTGTGCAGAAACACACGCAGTTCTATCTCTTACTGGGGAGTGTGCAGGAGAGTTCAGTGAACAGGCCGCTCTGCCCGAACAAGGCAGATTGCAGATGCGTAGTTCCCAAGCATATTCTTCTGTGTCTACTAGAAACGTTGGAGTAGAGCTGAGATGAACTCGGCCTAAGTTCCATTTGAAGAAATAACCTAGGCCAGAAACCCACTCAGCTGTAGCTGATAAGATTCATCTGGAGCGCACATTCTGGGAACCAGGCAGCAGAGTGCCCTGTGGAAGCTGCTCGATTTCAGCTTGTCTGATAGCTGTTTGTCTTCCCTGCAGAGAAACAGTGGCTTAGAGAACTCTTTCTACAGCAGCCACACACTCTGCCCTAGAGCTGAGAAGCACTGGCTGTAAGTTCCCTTTGCAGAAGTAACGTTCTCCAGAAACACACTCTCTCCTAACTCTTAAGTGACGAGCTCACCTCACATATGCATGGAAACCCAGAGTGGAGCAGGCGGCGATAGCTCTTGCGTGGATGCTGCCAGAAGGCTCTGGGCGATAGTGGCTTGCAAGGAGCTGCTTAGGAATCTAGTGGCACAGCAAGTACAAGCTTCTCACTGGAGCTGAGAAGGACTGGGAAGAACTTCCCTGTGAAGAACTAACAGTGTGCAGAAACACACGCAGTTCTATCTCTTACTGGGGAGTGTGCAGGAGAGTTCAGTGAACAGGCCGCTCTGCCCGAACAAGGCAGATTGCAGATGCGTAGTTCCCAAGCATATTCTTCTGTGTCTACTAGAAACGTTGGAGTAGAGCTGAGATGAACTCGGCCTAAGTTCCATTTGAAGAAATAACCTAGGCCAGAAACCCACTCAGCTGTAGCTGATAAGATTCATCTGGAGCGCACATTCTGGGAACCAGGCAGCAGAGTGCCCTGTGGAAGCTGCTCGATTTCAGCTTGTCTGATAGCTGTTTGTCTTCCCTGCAGAGAAACAGTGGCTTAGAGAACTCTTTCTACAGCAGCCACACACTCTGCCCTAGAGCTGAGAAGCACTGGCTGTAAGTTCCCTTTGCAGAAGTAACATTCTCCAGAAACACACTCTCTCCTAACTCTTAAGTGACTAGCTCACCTCACATATGCATGGAAACCCAGAGTGGAGCAGGCGGCGATAGCTCTTGCGTGGATGCTGCCAGAAGGCTCTGGGCGATAGTGGCTTGCAAGGAGCTGCTTAGGAATCTAGTGGCACAGCAAGTACAAGCTTCTCACTGGAGCTGAGAAGGACTGGGAAGAACTTCCCTGTGAAGAACTAACAGTGTGCAGAAACACACGCAGTTCTATCTCTTACTGGGGAGTGTGCAGGAGAGTTCAGTGAACAGGCCGCTCTGCCCGAACAAGGCAGATTGCAGATGCGTAGTTCCCAAGCATATTCTTCTGTGTCTACTAGAAACGTTGGAGTAGAGCTGAGATGAACTCGGCATAAGTTCCATTTGAAGAAATAACCTAGGCCAGAAACCCACTCAGCTGTAGCTGATAAGATTCATCTGGAGCGCACATTCTGGGAACCAGGCAGCAGAGTGCCCTGTGGAAGCTGCTCGATTTCAGCTTGTCTGATAGGTGTTTGTCTTCCCTGCAGAGAAACAGTGGCTTAGAGAACTCTTTCTACAGCAGCCACACACTCTGCCCTAGAGCTGAGAAGCACTGGCTGTAAGTTCCCTTTGCAGAAGTAACATTCTCCAGAAACACACTCTCTCCTAACTCTTAAGTGACTAGCTCACCTCACATATGCATGGAAACCCAGAGTGGAGCAGGCGGCGATAGCTCTTGCGTGGATGCTGCCAGAAGGCTCTGGGCGATAGTGGCTTGCAAGGAGCTGCTTAGGAATCTAGTGGCACAGCAAGTACAAGCTTCTCACTGGAGCTGAGAAGGACTGGGAAGAACTTCCCTGTGAAGAACTAACAGTGTGCAGAAACACACGCAGTTCTATCTCTTACTGGGGAGTGTGCAGGAGAGTTCAGTGAACAGGCCGCTCTGCCCGAACAAGGCAGATTGCAGATGCGTAGTTCCCAAGCATATTCTTCTGTGTCTACTAGAAACGTTGGAGTAGAGCTGAGATGAACTCGGCCTAAGTTCCATTTGAAGAAATAACCTAGGCCAGAAACCCACTCAGCTGTAGCTGATAAGATTCATCTGGAGCGCACATTCTGGGAACCAGGCAGCAGAGTGCCCTGTGGAAGCTGCTCGATTTCAGCTTGTCTGATAGGTGTTTGTCTTCCCTGCAGAGAAACAGTGGCTTAGAGAACTCTTTCTACAGCAGCCACACACTCTGCCCTAGAGCTGAGAAGCACTGGCTGTAAGTTCCCTTTGCAGAAGTAACGTTCTCCAGAAACACACTCTCTCCTAACTCTTAAGTGACTAGCTCACCTCACATATGCATGGAAACCCAGAGTGGAGCAGGCGGCGATAGCTCTTGCGTGGATGCTGCCAGAAGGCTCTGGGCGATAGTGGCTTGCAAGGAGCTGCTTAGGAATCTAGTGGCACAGCAAGTACAAGCTTCTCACTGGAGCTGAGAAGGACTGGGAAGAACTTCCCTGTGAAGAACTAACAGTGTGCAGAAACACACGCAGTTCTATCTCTTACTGGGGAGTGTGCAGGAGAGTTCAGTGAACAGGCCGCTCTGCCCGAACAAGGCAGATTGCAGATGCGTAGTTCCCAAGCATATTCTTCTGTGTCTACTAGAAACGTTGGAGTAGAGCTGAGATGAACTCGGCCTAAGTTCCATTTGAAGAAATAACCTAGGCCAGAAACCCACTCAGCTGTAGCTGATAAGATTCATCTGGAGCGCACATTCTGGGAACCAGGCAGCAGAGTGCCCTGTGGAAGCTGCTCGATTTCAGCTTGTCTGATAGGTGTTTGTCTTCCCTGCAGAGAAACAGTGGCTTAGAGAACTCTTTCTACAGCAGCCACACACTCTGCCCTAGAGCTGAGAAGCACTGGCTGTAAGCTCCCTTTGCAGAAGTAACGTTCTCCAGAAACACACTCTCTCCTAACTCTTAAGTGACTAGCTCACCTCACATATGCATGGAAACCCAGAGTGGAGCAGGCGGCGATAGCTCTTGCGTGGATGCTGCCAGAAGGCTCTGGGCGATAGTGGCTTGCAAGGAGCTGCTTAGGAATCTAGTGGCACAGCAAGTACAAGCTTCTCACTGGAGCTGAGAAGGACTGGGAAGAACTTCCCTGTGAAGAACTAACAGTGTGCAGAAACACACGCAGTTCTATCTCTTACTGGGGAGTGTGCAGGAGAGTTCAGTGAACAGGCCGCTCTGCCCGAACAAGGCAGATTGCAGATGCGTAGTTCCCAAGCATATTCTTCTGTGTCTACTAGAAACGTTGGAGTAGAGCTGAGATGAACTCGGCCTAAGTTCCATTTGAAGAAATAACCTAGGTCAGAAACCCACTCAGCTGTAGCTGATAAGATTCATCTGGAGCGCACATTCTGGGAACCAGGCAGCAGAGTGCCCTGTGGAAGCTGCTCGATTTCAGCTTGTCTGATAGGTGTTTGTCTTCCCTGCAGAGAAACAGTGGCTTAGAGAACTCTTTCTACAGCAGCCACACACTCTGCCCTAGAGCTGAGAAGCACTGGCTGTAAGTTCCCTTTGCAGAAGTAACATTCTCCAGAAACACACTCTCTCCTAACTCTTAAGTTACTAGCTCACCTCACATATGCATGGAAACCCAGAGTGGAGCAGGCGGCGATAGCTCTTGCGTGGATGCTGCCAGAAGGCTCTGGGCGATAGTGGCTTGCAAGGAGCTGCTTAGGAATCTAGTGGCACAGCAAGTACAAGCTTCTCACTGGAGCTGAGAAGGACTGGGAAGAACTTCCCTGTGAAGAACTAACAGTGTGCAGAAACACACGCAGTTCTATCTCTTACTGGGGAGTGTGCAGGAGAGTTCAGTGAACAGGCCGCTCTGCCCGAACAAGGCAGATTGCAGATGCGTAGTTCCCAAGCATATTCTTCTGTGTCTACTAGAAACGTTGGAGTAGAGCTGAGATGAACTCGGCATAAGTTCCATTTGAAGAAATAACCTAGGCCAGAAACCCACTCAGCTGTAGCTGATAAGATTCATCTGGAGCGCACATTCTGGGAACCAGGCAGCAGAGTGCCCTGTGGAAGCTGCTCGATTTCAGCTTGTCTGATAGGTGTTTGTCTTCCCTGCAGAGAAACAGTGGCTTAGAGAACTCTTTCTACAGCAGCCACACACTCTGCCCTAGAGCTGAGAAGCACTGGCTGTAAGTTCCCTTTGCAGAAGTAACGTTCTCCAGAAACACACTCTCTCCTAACTCTTAAGTGACTAGCTCACCTCACATATGCATGGAAACCCAGAGTGGAGCAGGCGGCGATAGCTCTTGCGTGGATGCTGCCAGAAGGCTCTGGGCGATAGTGGCTTGCAAGGAGCTGCTTAGGAATCTAGTGGCACAGCAAGTACAAGCTTCTCACTGGAGCTGAGAAGGACTGGGAAGAACTTCCCTGTGAAGAACTAACAGTGTGCAGAAACACACGCAGTTCTATCTCTTACTGGGGAGTGTGCAGGAGAGTTCAGTGAACAGGCCGCTCTGCCCGAACAAGGCAGATTGCAGATGCGTAGTTCCCAAGCATATTCTTCTGTGTCTACTAGAAACGTTGGAGTAGAGCTGAGATGAACTCGGCATAAGTTCCATTTGAAGAAATAACCTAGGCCAGAAACCCACGCAGCTGTAGTTGATAAGATTCATCTGGAGCGCACATTCTGGGAACCAGGCAGCAGAGTGCCCTGTGGAAGCTGCTCGATTTCAGCTTGTCTGATAGGTGTTTGTCTTCCCTGCAGAGAAACAGTGGCTTAGAGAACTCTTTCTACAGCAGCCACACACTCTGCCCTAGAGCTGAGAAGCACTGGCTGTAAGTTCCCTTTGCAGAAGTAACATTCTCCAGAAACACACTCTCTCCTAACTCTTAAGTGACTAGCTCACCTCACATATGCATGGAAACCCAGAGTGGAGCAGGCGGCGATAGCTCTTGCGTGGATGCTGCCAGAAGGCTCTGGGCGATAGTGGCTTGCAAGGAGCTGCTTAGGAATCTAGTGGCACAGCAAGTACAAGCTTCTCACTGGAGCTGAGAAGGACTGGGAAGAACTTCCCTGTGAAGAACTAACAGTGTGCAGAAACACACGCAGTTCTATCTCTTACTGGGGAGTGTGCAGGAGAGTTCAGTGAACAGGCCGCTCTGCCCGAACAAGGCAGATTGCAGATGCGTAGTTCCCAAGCATATTCTTCTGTGTCTACTAGAAACGTTGGAGTAGAGCTGAGATGAACTCGGCCTAAGTTCCATTTGAAGAAATAACCTAGGCCAGAAACCCACTCAGCTGTAGCTGTTAAGATTCATCTGGAGCGCACATTCTGGGAACCAGGCAGCAGAGTGCCCTGTGGAAGCTGCTCGATTTCATCTTGTCTGATAGCTGTTTGTCTTCCCTGCAGAGAAACAGTGGCTAGAGAACTCTTTCTACAGCAGCCACATACTCTGCCCTAGAGCTGAGAAGCACTGGCTGTAAGTTCCCTTTGCAGAAGTAACGTTCTCCAGAAACACACTCTCTCCTAACTCTTAAGTGACTAGCTCACCTCACATATGCATGGAAACCCAGAGTGGAGCAGGCGGCGATAGCTCTTGCGTGGATGCTGCCAGAAGGCTCTGGGCGATAGTGGCTTGCAAGGAGCTGCTTAGGAATCTAGTGGCACAGCAAGTACAAGCTTCTCACTGGAGCTGAGAAGGACTGGGAAGAACTTCCCTGTGAAGAACTAACAGTGTGCAGAAACACACGCAGTTCTATCTCTTACTGGGGAGTGTGCAGGAGAGTTCAGTGAACAGGCCGCTCTGCCCGAACAAGGCAGATTGCAGATGCGTAGTTCCCAAGCATATTCTTCTGTGTCTACTAGAAACGTTGGAGTAGAGCTGAGATGAACTCGGCCTAAGTTCCATTTGAAGAAATAACCTAGGTCAGAAACCCACTCAGCTGTAGCTGATAAGATTCATCTGGAGCGCACATTCTGGGAACCAGGCAGCAGAGTGCCCTGTGGAAGCTGCTCGATTTCAGCTTGTCTGATAGCTGTTTGTCTTCCCTGCAGAGAAACAGTGGCTAGAGAACTCTTTCTACAGCAGCCACACACTCTGCCCTAGAGCTGAGAAGCACTGGCTGTAAGTTCCCTTTGCAGAAGTAACGTTCTCCAGAAACACACTCTCTCCTAACTCTTAAGTGACTAGCTCACCTCACATATGCATGGAAACCCAGAGTGGAGCAGGCGGCAATAGCTCTTGCGTGGATGCTGCCAGAAGGCTCTGGGCGATAGTGGCTTGCAAGGAGCTGCTTAGGAATCTAGTGGCACAGCAAGTACAAGCTTCTCACTGGAGCTGAGAAGGACTGGGAAGAACTTCCCTGTGAAGAACTAACAGTGTGCAGAAACACACGCAGTTCTATCTCTTACTGGGGAGTGTGCAGGAGAGTTCAGTGAACAGGCCGCTCTGCCCGAACAAGGCAGATTGCAGATGCGTAGTTCCCAAGCATATTCTTCTGTGTCTACTAGAAACGTTGGAGTAGAGCTGAGATGAACTCGGCATAAGTTCCATTTGAAGAAATAACCTAGGCCAGAAACCCACTCAGCTGTAGCTGATAAGATTCATCTGGAGCGCACATTCTGGGAACCAGGCAGCAGAGTGCCCTGTGGAAGCTGCTCGATTTCAGCTTGTCTGATAGGTGTTTGTCTTCCCTGCAGAGAAACAGTGGCTTAGAGAACTCTTTCTACAGCAGCCACACACTCTGCCCTAGAGCTGAGAAGCACTGGCTGTAAGTTCCCTTTGCAGAAGTAACATTCTCCAGAAACACACTCTCTCCTAACTCTTAAGTTACTAGCTCACCTCACATATGCATGGAAACCCAGAGTGGAGCAGGCGGCGATAGCTCTTGCGTGGATGCTGCCAGAAGGCTCTGGGCGATAGTGGCTTGCAAGGAGCTGCTTAGGAATCTAGTGGCACAGCAAGTACAAGCTTCTCACTGGAGCTGAGAAGGACTGGGAAGAACTTCCCTGTGAAGAACTAACAGTGTGCAGAAACACACGCAGTTCTATCTCTTACTGGGGAGTGTGCAGGAGAGTTCAGTGAACAGGCCGCTCTGCCCGAACAAGGCAGATTGCAGATGCGTAGTTCCCAAGCAGATTCTTCTGTGTCTACTAGAAACGTTGGAGTAGAGCTGAGATGAACTCGGCATAAGTTCCATTTGAAGAAATAACCTAGGCCAGAAACCCACTCAGCTGTAGCTGATAAGATTCATCTGGAGCGCACATTCTGGGAACCAGGCAGCAGAGTGCCCTGTGGAAGCTGCTCGATTTCAGCTTGTCTGATAGGTGTTTGTCTTCCCTGCAGAGAAACAGTGGCTTAGAGAACTCTTTCTACAGCAGCCACACACTCTGCCCTAGAGCTGAGAAGCACTGGCTGTAAGTTCCCTTTGCAGAAGTAACATTCTCCAGAAACACACTCTCTCCTAACTCTTAAGTGACTAGCTCACCTCACATATGCATGGAAACCCAGAGTGGAGCAGGCGGCGATAGCTCTTGCGTGGATGCTGCCAGAAGGCTCTGGGCGATAGTGGCTTGCAAGGAGCTGCTTAGGAATCTAGTGGCACAGCAAGTACAAGCTTCTCACTGGAGCTGAGAAGGACTGGGAAGAACTTCCCTGTGAAGAACTAACAGTGTGCAGAAACACACGCAGTTCTATCTCTTACTGGGGAGTGTGCAGGAGAGTTCAGTGAACAGGCCGCTCTGCCCGAACAAGGCAGATTGCAGATGCGTAGTTCCCAAGCATATTCTTCTGTGTCTACTAGAAACGTTGGAGTAGAGCTGAGATGAACTCGGCCTAAGTTCCATTTGAAGAAATAACCTAGGCCAGAATCCCACTCAGCTGTAGCTGATAAGATTCATCTGGAGCGCACATTCTGGGAACCAGGCAGCAGAGTGCCCTGTGGAAGCTGCTCGATTTCAGCTTGTCTGATAGCTGTTTGTCTTCCCTGCAGAGAAACAGTGGCTAGAGAACTCTTTCTACAGCAGCCACACACTCTGCCCTAGAGCTGAGAAGCACTGGCTGTAAGTTCCCTTTGCAGAAGTAACGTTCTCCAGAAACACACTCTCTCCTAACTCTTAAGTGACTAGCTCACCTCACATATGCATGGAAACCCAGAGTGGAGCAGGCGGCGATAGCTCTTGCGTGGATGCTGCCAGAAGGCTCTGGGCGATAGTGGCTTGCAAGGAGCTGCTTAGGAATCTAGTGGCACAGCAAGTACAAGCTTCTCACTGGAGCTGAGAAGGACTGGGAAGAACTTCCCTGTGAAGAACTAACAGTGTGCAGAAACACACGCAGTTCTATCTCTTACTGGGGAGTGTGCAGGAGAGTTCAGTGAACAGGCCGCTCTGCCCGAACAAGGCAGATTGCAGATGCGTAGTTCCCAAGCATATTCTTCTGTGTCTACTAGAAACGTTGGAGTAGAGCTGAGATGAACTCGGCATAAGTTCCATTTGAAGAAATAACCTAGGCCAGAAACCCACTCAGCTGTAGTTGATAAGATTCATCTGGAGCGCACATTCTGGGAACCAGGCAGCAGAGTGCCCTGTGGAAGCTGCTCGATTTCAGCTTGTCTGATAGGTGTTTGTCTTCCCTGCAGAGAAACAGTGGCTTAGAGAACTCTTTCTACAGCAGCCACACACTCTGCCCTAGAGCTGAGAAGCACTGGCTGTAAGTTCCCTTTGCAGAAGTAACGTTCTCCAGAAACACACTCTCTCCTAACTCTTAAGTGACTAGCTCACCTCACATATGCATGGAAACCCAGAGTGGAGCAGGCGGCGATAGCTCTTGCGTGGATGCTGCCAGAAGGCTCTGGGCGATAGTGGCTTGCAAGGAGCTGCTTAGGAATCTAGTGGCACAGCAAGTACAAGCTTCTCACTGGAGCTGAGAAGGACTGGGAAGAACTTCCCTGTGAAGAACTAACAGTGTGCAGAAACACACGCAGTTCTATCTCTTACTGGGGAGTGTGCAGGAGAGTTCAGTGAACAGGCCGCTCTGCCCGAACAAGGCAGATTGCAGATGCGTAGTTCCCAAGCATATTCTTCTGTGTCTACTAGAAACGTTGGAGTAGAGCTGAGATGAACTCGGCATAAGTTCCATTTGAAGAAATAACCTAGGCCAGAAACCCACGCAGCTGTAGTTGATAAGATTCATCTGGAGCGCACATTCTGGGAACCAGGCAGCAGAGTGCCCTGTGGAAGCTGCTCGATTTCAGCTTGTCTGATAGGTGTTTGTCTTCCCTGCAGAGAAACAGTGGCTTAGAGAACTCTTTCTACAGCAGCCACACACTCTGCCCTAGAGCTGAGAAGCACTGGCTGTAAGTTCCCTTTGCAGAAGTAACATTCTCCAGAAACACACTCTCTCCTAACTCTTAAGTGACTAGCTCACCTCACATATGCATGGAAACCCAGAGTGGAGCAGGCGGCGATAGCTCTTGCGTGGATGCTGCCAGAAGGCTCTGGGCGATAGTGGCTTGCAAGGAGCTGCTTAGGAATCTAGTGGCACAGCAAGTACAAGCTTCTCACTGGAGCTGAGAAGGACTGGGAAGAACTTCCCTGTGAAGAACTAACAGTGTGCAGAAACACACGCAGTTCTATCTCTTACTGGGGAGTGTGCAGGAGAGTTCAGTGAACAGGCCGCTCTGCCCGAACAAGGCAGATTGCAGATGCGTAGTTCCCAAGCATATTCTTCTGTGTCTACTAGAAACGTTGGAGTAGAGCTGAGATGAACTCGGCCTAAGTTCCATTTGAAGAAATAACCTAGGCCAGAAACCCACTCAGCTGTAGCTGTTAAGATTCATCTGGAGCGCACATTCTGGGAACCAGGCAGCAGAGTGCCCTGTGGAAGCTGCTCGATTTCAGCTTGTCTGATAGCTGTTTGTCTTCCCTGCAGAGAAACAGTGGCTAGAGAACTCTTTCTACAGCAGCCACACACTCTGCCCTAGAGCTGAGAAGCACTGGCTGTAAGTTCCCTTTGCAGAAGTAACATTCTCCAGAAACACACTCTCTCCTAACTCTTAAGTGACTAGCTCACCTCACATATGCATGGAAACCCAGAGTGGAGCAGGCGGCGATAGCTCTTGCGTGGATGCTGCCAGAAGGCTCTGGGCGATAGTGGCTTGCAAGGAGCTGCTTAGGAATCTAGTGGCACAGCAAGTACAAGCTTCTCACTGGAGCTGAGAAGGACTGGGAAGAACTTCCCTGTGAAGAACTAACAGTGTGCAGAAACACACGCAGTTCTATCTCTTACTGGGGAGTGTGCAGGAGAGTTCAGTGAACAGGCCGCTCTGCCCGAACAAGGCAGATTGCAGATGCGTAGTTCCCAAGCATATTCTTCTGTGTCTACTAGAAACGTTGGAGTAGAGCTGAGATGAACTCGGCATAAGTTCCATTTGAAGAAATAACCTAGGCCAGAAACCCACTCAGCTGTAGCTGATAAGATTCATCTGGAGCGCACATTCTGGGAACCAGGCAGCAGAGGGCCCTGTGGAAGCTGCTCGATTTCAGCTTGTCTGATAGGTGTTTGTCTTCCCTGCAGAGAAACAGTGGCTTAGAGAACTCTTTCTACAGCAGCCACACACTCTGCCCTAGAGCTGAGAAGCACTGGCTGTAAGTTCCCTTTGCAGAAGTAACATTCTCCAGAAACACACTCTCTCCTAACTCTTAAGTGACTAGCTCACCTCACATATGCATGGAAACCCAGAGTGGAGCAGGCGGCGATAGCTCTTGCGTGGATGCTGCCAGAAGGCTCTGGGCGATAGTGGCTTGCAAGGAGCTGCTTAGGAATCTAGTGGCACAGCAAGTACAAGCTTCTCACTGGAGCTGAGAAGGACTGGGAAGAACTTCCCTGTGAAGAACTAACAGTGTGCAGAAACACACGCAGTTCTATCTCTTACTGGGGAGTGTGCAGGAGAGTTCAGTGAACAGGCCGCTCTGCCCGAACAAGGCAGATTGCAGATGCGTAGTTCCCAAGCATATTCTTCTGTGTCTACTAGAAACGTTGGAGTAGAGCTGAGATGAACTCGGCATAAGTTCCATTTGAAGAAATAACCTAGGCCAGAAACCCACTCAGCTGTAGCTGATAAGATTCATCTGGAGCGCACATTCTGGGAACCAGGCAGCAGAGGGCCCTGTGGAAGCTGCTCGATTTCAGCTTGTCTGATAGGTGTTTGTCTTCCCTGCAGAGAAACAGTGGCTTAGAGAACTCTTTCTACAGCAGCCACACACTCTGCCCTAGAGCTGAGAAGCACTGGCTGTAAGTTCCCTTTGCAGAAGTAACATTCTCCAGAAACACACTCTCTCCTAACTCTTAAGTGACTAGCTCACCTCACATATGCATGGAAACCCAGAGTGGAGCAGGCGGCGATAGCTCTTGCGTGGATGCTGCCAGAAGGCTCTGGGCGATAGTGGCTTGCAAGGAGCTGCTTAGGAATCTAGTGGCACAGCAAGTACAAGCTTCTCACTGGAGCTGAGAAGGACTGGGAAGAACTTCCCTGTGAAGAACTAACAGTGTGCAGAAACACACGCAGTTCTATCTCTTACTGGGGAGTGTGCAGGAGAGTTCAGTGAACAGGCCGCTCTGCCCGAACAAGGCAGATTGCAGATGCGTAGTTCCCAAGCAGATTCTTCTGTGTCTACTAGAAACGTTGGAGTAGAGCTGAGATGAACTCGGCATAAGTTCCATTTGAAGAAATAACCTAGGCCAGAAACCCACTCAGCTGTAGCTGATAAGATTCATCTGGAGCGCACATTCTGGGAACCAGGCAGCAGAGTGCCCTGTGGAAGCTGCTCGATTTCAGCTTGTCTGATAGGTGTTTGTCTTCCCTGCAGAGAAACAGTGGCTTAGAGAACTCTTTCTACAGCAGCCACACACTCTGCCCTAGAGCTGAGAAGCACTGGCTGTAAGTTCCCTTTGCAGAAGTAACGTTCTCCAGAAACACACTCTCTCCTAACTCTTAAGTGACTAGCTCACCTCACATATGCATGGAAACCCAGAGTGGAGCAGGCGGCGATAGCTCTTGCGTGGATGCTGCCAGAAGGCTCTGGGCGATAGTGGCTTGCAAGGAGCTGCTTAGGAATCTAGTGGCACAGCAAGTACAAGCTTCTCACTGGAGCTGAGAAGGACTGGGAAGAACTTCCCTGTGAAGAACTAACAGTGTGCAGAAACACACGCAGTTCTATCTCTTACTGGGGAGTGTGCAGGAGTGTTCAGTGAACAGGCCGCTCTGCCCGAACAAGGCAGATTGCAGATGCGTAGTTCCCAAGCATAGTCTTCTGTGTCTACTAGAAACGTTGGAGTAGAGCTGAGATGAACTCGGCATAAGTTCCATTTGAAGAAATAACCTAGGCCAGAAACCCACTCAGCTGTAGCTGATAAGATTCATCTGGAGCGCACATTCTGGGAACCAGGCAGCAGAGTGCCCTGTGGAAGCTGCTCGATTTCAGCTTGTCTGATAGGTGTTTGTCTTCCCTGCAGAGAAACAGTGGCTTAGAGAACTCTTTCTACAGCAGCCACACACTCTGCCCTAGAGCTGAGAAGCACTGGCTGTAAGTTCCCTTTGCAGAAGTAACATTCTCCAGAAACACACTCTCTCCTAACTCTTAAGTTCCTAGCTCACCTCACATATGCATGGAAACCCAGAGTGGAGCAGGCGGCGATAGCTCTTGCGTGGATGCTGCCAGAAGGCTCTGGGCGATAGTGGCTTGCAAGGAGCTGCTTAGGAATCTAGTGGCACAGCAAGTACAAGCTTCTCACTGGAGCTGAGAAGGACTGGGAAGAACTTCCCTGTGAAGAACTAACAGTGTGCAGAAACACACGCAGTTCTATCTCTTACTGGGGAGTGTGCAGGAGAGTTCAGTGAACAGGCCGCTCTGCCCGAACAAGGCAGATTGCAGATGCGTAGTTCCCAAGCATATTCTTCTGTGTCTACTAGAAACGTTGGAGTAGAGCTGAGATGAACTCGGCCTAAGTTCCATTTGAAGAAATAACCTAGGCCAGAAACCCACTCAGCTGTAGCTGTTAAGATTCATCTGGAGCGCACATTCTGGGAACCAGGCAGCAGAGTGCCCTGTGGAAGCTGCTCGATTTCATCTTGTCTGATAGCTGTTTGTCTTCCCTGCAGAGAAACAGTGGCTAGAGAACTCTTTCTACAGCAGCCACACACTCTGCCCTAGAGCTGAGAAGCACTGGCTGTAAGTTCCCTTTGCAGAAGTAACGTTCTCCAGAAACACACTCTCTCCTAACTCTTAAGTGACTAGCTCACCTCACATATGCATGGAAACCCAGAGTGGAGCAGGCGGCGATAGCTCTTGCGTGGATGCTGCCAGAAGGCTCTGGGCGATAGTGGCTTGCAAGGAGCTGCTTAGGAATCTAGTGGCACAGCAAGTACAAGCTTCTCACTGGAGCTGAGAAGGACTGGGAAGAACTTCCCTGTGAAGAACTAACAGTGTGCAGAAACACACGCAGTTCTATCTCTTACTGGGGAGTGTGCAGGAGAGTTCAGTGAACAGGCCGCTCTGCCCGAACAAGGCAGATTGCAGATGCGTAGTTCCCAAGCATATTCTTCTGTGTCTACTAGAAACGTTGGAGTAGAGCTGAGATGAACTCGGCCTAAGTTCCATTTGAAGAAATAACCTAGGCCAGAAACCCACTCAGCTGTAGCTGTGAAGATTCATCTGGAGCGCACATTCTGGGAACCAGGCAGCAGAGTGCCCTGTGGAAGCTGCTCGATTTCAGCTTGTCTGATAGGTGTTTGTCTTCCCTGCAGAGAAACAGTGGCTTAGAGAACTCTTTCTACAGCAGCCACACACTCTGCCCTAGAGCTGAGAAGCACTGGCTGTAAGCTCCCTTTGCAGAAGTAACGTTCTCCAGAAACACACTCTCTCCTAACTCTTAAGTGACTAGCTCACCTCACATATGCATGGAAACCCAGAGTGGAGCAGGCGGCGATAGCTCTTGCGTGGATGCTGCCAGAAGGCTCTGGGCGATAGTGGCTTGCAAGGAGCTGCTTAGGAATCTAGTGGCACAGCAAGTACAAGCTTCTCACTGGAGCTGAGAAGGACTGGGAAGAACTTCCCTGTGAAGAACTAACAGTGTGCAGAAACACACGCAGTTCTATCTCTTACTGGGGAGTGTGCAGGAGAGTTCAGTGAACAGGCCGCTCTGCCCGAACAAGGCAGATTGCAGATGCGTAGTTCCCAAGCATATTCTTCTGTGTCTACTAGAAACGTTGGAGTAGAGCTGAGATGAACTCGGCCTAAGTTCCATTTGAAGAAATAACCTAGGTCAGAAACCCACTCAGCTGTAGCTGATAAGATTCATCTGGAGCGCACATTCTGGGAACCAGGCAGCAGAGTGCCCTGTGGAAGCTGCTCGATTTCAGCTTGTCTGATAGCTGTTTGTCTTCCCTGCAGAGAAACAGTGGCTAGAGAACTCTTTCTACAGCAGCCACACACTCTGCCCTAGAGCTGAGAAGCACTGGCTGTAAGTTCCCTTTGCAGAAGTAACGTTCTCCAGAAACACACTCTCTCCTAACTCTTAAGTGACTAGCTCACCTCACATATGCATGGAAACCCAGAGTGGAGCAGGCGGCGATAGCTCTTGCGTGGATGCTGCCAGAAGGCTCTGGGCGATAGTGGCTTGCAAGGAGCTGCTTAGGAATCTAGTGGCACAGCAAGTACAAGCTTCTCACTGGAGCTGAGAAGGACTGGGAAGAACTTCCCTGTGAAGAACTAACAGTGTGCAGAAACACACGCAGTTCTATCTCTTACTGGGGAGTGTGCAGGAGAGTTCAGTGAACAGGCCGCTCTGCCCGAACAAGGCAGATTGCAGATGCGTAGTTCCCAAGCATATTCTTCTGTGTCTACTAGAAACGTTGGAGTAGAGCTGAGATGAACTCGGCATAAGTTCCATTTGAAGAAATAACCTAGGCCAGAAACCCACTCAGCTGTAGCTGATAAGATTCATCTGGAGCGCACATTCTGGGAACCAGGCAGCAGAGTGCCCTGTGGAAGCTGCTCGATTTCAGCTTGTCTGATAGGTGTTTGTCTTCCCTGCAGAGAAACAGTGGCTTAGAGAACTCTTTCTACAGCAGCCACACACTCTGCCCTAGAGCTGAGAAGCACTGGCTGTAAGTTCCCTTTGCAGAAGTAACATTCTCCAGAAACACACTCTCTCCTAACTCTTAAGTGACTAGCTCACCTCACATATGCATGGAAACCCAGAGTGGAGCAGGCGGCGATAGCTCTTGCGTGGATGCTGCCAGAAGGCTCTGGGCGATAGTGGCTTGCAAGGAGCTGCTTAGGAATCTAGTGGCACAGCAAGTACAAGCTTCTCACTGGAGCTGAGAAGGACTGGGAAGAACTTCCCTGTGAAGAACTAACAGTGTGCAGAAACACACGCAGTTCTATCTCTTACTGGGGAGTGTGCAGGAGAGTTCAGTGAACAGGCCGCTCTGCCCGAACAAGGCAGATTGCAGATGCGTAGTTCCCAAGCATATTCTTCTGTGTCTACTAGAAACGTTGGAGTAGAGCTGAGATGAACTCGGCCTAAGTTCCATTTGAAGAAATAACCTAGGCCAGAAACCCACTCAGCTGTAGCTGTGAAGATTCATCTGGAGCGCACATTCTGGGAACCAGGCAGCAGAGTGCCCTGTGGAAGCTGCTCGATTTCAGCTTGTCTGATAGGTGTTTGTCTTCCCTGCAGAGAAACAGTGGCTTAGAGAACTCTTTCTACAGCAGCCACACACTCTGCCCTAGAGCTGAGAAGCACTGGCTGTAAGCTCCCTTTGCAGAAGTAACGTTCTCCAGAAACACACTCTCTCCTAACTCTTAAGTGACTAGCTCACCTCACATATGCATGGAAACCCAGAGTGGAGCAGGCGGCGATAGCTCTTGCGTGGATGCTGCCAGAAGGCTCTGGGCGATAGTGGCTTGCAAGGAGCTGCTTAGGAATCTAGTGGCACAGCAAGTACAAGCTTCTCACTGGAGCTGAGAAGGACTGGGAAGAACTTCCCTGTGAAGAACTAACAGTGTGCAGAAACACACGCAGTTCTATCTCTTACTGGGGAGTGTGCAGGAGAGTTCAGTGAACAGGCCGCTCTGCCCGAACAAGGCAGATTGCAGATGCGTAGTTCCCAAGCATATTCTTCTGTGTCTACTAGAAACGTTGGAGTAGAGCTGAGATGAACTCGGCCTAAGTTCCATTTGAAGAAATAACCTAGGTCAGAAACCCACTCAGCTGTAGCTGATAAGATTCATCTGGAGCGCACATTCTGGGAACCAGGCAGCAGAGTGCCCTGTGGAAGCTGCTCGATTTCAGCTTGTCTGATAGCTGTTTGTCTTCCCTGCAGAGAAACAGTGGCTAGAGAACTCTTTCTACAGCAGCCACACACTCTGCCCTAGAGCTGAGAAGCACTGGCTGTAAGTTCCCTTTGCAGAAGTAACGTTCTCCAGAAACACACTCTCTCCTAACTCTTAAGTGACTAGCTCACCTCACATATGCATGGAAACCCAGAGTGGAGCAGGCGGCGATAGCTCTTGCGTGGATGCTGCCAGAAGGCTCTGGGCGATAGTGGCTTGCAAGGAGCTGCTTAGGAATCTAGTGGCACAGCAAGTACAAGCTTCTCACTGGAGCTGAGAAGGACTGGGAAGAACTTCCCTGTGAAGAACTAACAGTGTGCAGAAACACACGCAGTTCTATCTCTTACTGGGGAGTGTGCAGGAGAGTTCAGTGAACAGGCCGCTCTGCCCGAACAAGGCAGATTGCAGATGCGTAGTTCCCAAGCATATTCTTCTGTGTCTACTAGAAACGTTGGAGTAGAGCTGAGATGAACTCGGCATAAGTTCCATTTGAAGAAATAACCTAGGCCAGAAACCCACTCAGCTGTAGCTGATAAGATTCATCTGGAGCGCACATTCTGGGAACCAGGCAGCAGAGTGCCCTGTGGAAGCTGCTCGATTTCAGCTTGTCTGATAGGTGTTTGTCTTCCCTGCAGAGAAACAGTGGCTTAGAGAACTCTTTCTACAGCAGCCACACACTCTGCCCTAGAGCTGAGAAGCACTGGCTGTAAGTTCCCTTTGCAGAAGTAACATTCTCCAGAAACACACTCTCTCCTAACTCTTAAGTGACTAGCTCACCTCACATATGCATGGAAACCCAGAGTGGAGCAGGCGGCGATAGCTCTTGCGTGGATGCTGCCAGAAGGCTCTGGGCGATAGTGGCTTGCAAGGAGCTGCTTAGGAATCTAGTGGCACAGCAAGTACAAGCTTCTCACTGGAGCTGAGAAGGACTGGGAAGAACTTCCCTGTGAAGAACTAACAGTGTGCAGAAACACACGCAGTTCTATCTCTTACTGGGGAGTGTGCAGGAGAGTTCAGTGAACAGGCCGCTCTGCCCGAACAAGGCAGATTGCAGATGCGTAGTTCCCAAGCAGATTCTTCTGTGTCTACTAGAAACGTTGGAGTAGAGCTGAGATGAACTCGGCATAAGTTCCATTTGAAGAAATAACCTAGGCCAGAAACCCACTCAGCTGTAGTTGATAAGATTCATCTGGAGCGCACATTCTGGGAACCAGGCAGCAGAGTGCCCTGTGGAAGCTGCTCGATTTCAGCTTGTCTGATAGCTGTTTGTCTTCCCTGCAGAGAAACAGTGGCTTAGAGAACTCTTTCTACAGCAGCCACACACTCTGCCCTAGAGCTGAGAAGCACTGGCTGTAAGTTCCCTTTGCAGAAGTAACATTCTCCAGAAACACACTCTCTCCTAACTCTTAAGTGACTAGCTCACCTCACATATGCATGGAAACCCAGAGTGGAGCAGGCGGCGATAGCTCTTGCGTGGATGCTGCCAGAAGGCTCTGGGCGATAGTGGCTTGCAAGGAGCTGCTTAGGAATCTAGTGGCACAGCAAGTACAAGCTTCTCACTGGAGCTGAGAAGGACTGGGAAGAACTTCCCTGTGAAGAACTAACAGTGTGCAGAAACACACGCAGTTCTATCTCTTACTGGGGAGTGTGCAGGAGAGTTCAGTGAACAGGCCGCTCTGCCCGAACAAGGCAGATTGCAGATGCGTAGTTCCCAAGCATATTCTTCTGTGTCTACTAGAAACGTTGGAGTAGAGCTGAGATGAACTCGGCCTAAGTTCCATTTGAAGAAATAACCTAGGCCAGAATCCCACTCAGCTGTAGCTGATAAGATTCATCTGGAGCGCACATTCTGGGAACCAGGCAGCAGAGTGCCCTGTGGAAGCTGCTCGATTTCAGCTTGTCTGATAGCTGTTTGTCTTCCCTGCAGAGAAACAGTGGCTAGAGAACTCTTTCTACAGCAGCCACACACTCTGCCCTAGAGCTGAGAAGCACTGGCTGTAAGTTCCCTTTGCAGAAGTAACGTTCTCCAGAAACACACTCTCTCCTAACTCTTAAGTGACTAGCTCACCTCACATATGCATGGAAACCCAGAGTGGAGCAGGCGGCGATAGCTCTTGCGTGGATGCTGCCAGAAGGCTCTGGGCGATAGTGGCTTGCAAGGAGCTGCTTAGGAATCTAGTGGCACAGCAAGTACAAGCTTCTCACTGGAGCTGAGAAGGACTGGGAAGAACTTCCCTGTGAAGAACTAACAGTGTGCAGAAACACACGCAGTTCTATCTCTTACTGGGGAGTGTGCAGGAGAGTTCAGTGAACAGGCCGCTCTGCCCGAACAAGGCAGATTGCAGATGCGTAGTTCCCAAGCATATTCTTCTGTGTCTACTAGAAACGTTGGAGTAGAGCTGAGATGAACTCGGCATAAGTTCCATTTGAAGAAATAACCTAGGCCAGAAACCCACTCAGCTGTAGTTGATAAGATTCATCTGGAGCGCACATTCTGGGAACCAGGCAGCAGAGTGCCCTGTGGAAGCTGCTCGATTTCAGCTTGTCTGATAGGTGTTTGTCTTCCCTGCAGAGAAACAGTGGCTTAGAGAACTCTTTCTACAGCAGCCACACACTCTGCCCTAGAGCTGAGAAGCACTGGCTGTAAGTTCCCTTTGCAGAAGTAACGTTCTCCAGAAACACACTCTCTCCTAACTCTTAAGTGACTAGCTCACCTCACATATGCATGGAAACCCAGAGTGGAGCAGGCGGCGATAGCTCTTGCGTGGATGCTGCCAGAAGGCTCTGGGCGATAGTGGCTTGCAAGGAGCTGCTTAGGAATCTAGTGGCACAGCAAGTACAAGCTTCTCACTGGAGCTGAGAAGGACTGGGAAGAACTTCCCTGTGAAGAACTAACAGTGTGCAGAAACACACGCAGTTCTATCTCTTACTGGGGAGTGTGCAGGAGAGTTCAGTGAACAGGCCGCTCTGCCCGAACAAGGCAGATTGCAGATGCGTAGTTCCCAAGCATATTCTTCTGTGTCTACTAGAAACGTTGGAGTAGAGCTGAGATGAACTCGGCATAAGTTCCATTTGAAGAAATAACCTAGGCCAGAAACCCACGCAGCTGTAGTTGATAAGATTCATCTGGAGCGCACATTCTGGGAACCAGGCAGCAGAGTGCCCTGTGGAAGCTGCTCGATTTCAGCTTGTCTGATAGGTGTTTGTCTTCCCTGCAGAGAAACAGTGGCTTAGAGAACTCTTTCTACAGCAGCCACACACTCTGCCCTAGAGCTGAGAAGCACTGGCTGTAAGTTCCCTTTGCAGAAGTAACATTCTCCAGAAACACACTCTCTCCTAACTCTTAAGTGACTAGCTCACCTCACATATGCATGGAAACCCAGAGTGGAGCAGGCGGCGATAGCTCTTGCGTGGATGCTGCCAGAAGGCTCTGGGCGATAGTGGCTTGCAAGGAGCTGCTTAGGAATCTAGTGGCACAGCAAGTACAAGCTTCTCACTGGAGCTGAGAAGGACTGGGAAGAACTTCCCTGTGAAGAACTAACAGTGTGCAGAAACACACGCAGTTCTATCTCTTACTGGGGAGTGTGCAGGAGAGTTCAGTGAACAGGCCGCTCTGCCCGAACAAGGCAGATTGCAGATGCGTAGTTCCCAAGCATATTCTTCTGTGTCTACTAGAAACGTTGGAGTAGAGCTGAGATGAACTCGGCCTAAGTTCCATTTGAAGAAATAACCTAGGCCAGAAACCCACTCAGCTGTAGCTGTGAAGATTCATCTGGAGCGCACATTCTGGGAACCAGGCAGCAGAGTGCCCTGTGGAAGCTGCTCGATTTCAGCTTGTCTGATAGCTGTTTGTCTTCCCTGCAGAGAAACAGTGGCTAGAGAACTCTTTCTACAGCAGCCACACACTCTGCCCTAGAGCTGAGAAGCACTGGCTGTAAGTTCCCTTTGCAGAAGTAACATTCTCCAGAAACACACTCTCTCCTAACTCTTAAGTGACTAGCTCACCTCACATATGCATGGAAACCCAGAGTGGAGCAGGCGGCGATAGCTCTTGCGTGGATGCTGCCAGAAGGCTCTGGGCGATAGTGGCTTGCAAGGAGCTGCTTAGGAATCTAGTGGCACAGCAAGTACAAGCTTCTCACTGGAGCTGAGAAGGACTGGGAAGAACTTCCCTGTGAAGAACTAACAGTGTGCAGAAACACACGCAGTTCTATCTCTTACTGGGGAGTGTGCAGGAGAGTTCAGTGAACAGGCCGCTCTGCCCGAACAAGGCAGATTGCAGATGCGTAGTTCCCAAGCAGATTCTTCTGTGTCTACTAGAAACGTTGGAGTAGAGCTGAGATGAACTCGGCATAAGTTCCATTTGAAGAAATAACCTAGGCCAGAAACCCACTCAGCTGTAGCTGATAGATTCATCTGGAGCGCACATTCTGGGAACCAGGCAGCAGAGTGCCCTGTGGAAGCTGCTCGATTTCAGCTTGTCTGATAGCTGTTTGTCTTCCCTGCAGAGAAACAGTGGCTTAGAGAACTCTTTCTACAGCAGCCACACACTCTGCCCTAGAGCTGAGAAGCACTGGCTGTAAGTTCCCTTTGCAGAAGTAACGTTCTCCAGAAACACACTCTCTCCTAACTCTTAAGTTACTAGCTCACCTCACATATGCATGGAAACCCAGAGTGGAGCAGGCGGCGATAGCTCTTGCGTGGATGCTGCCAGAAGGCTCTGGGCGATAGTGGCTTGCAAGGAGCTGCTTAGGAATCTAGTGGCACAGCAAGTACAAGCTTCTCACTGGAGCTGAGAAGGACTGGGAAGAACTTCCCTGTGAAGAACTAACAGTGTGCAGAAACACACGCAGTTCTATCTCTTACTGGGGAGTGTGCAGGAGAGTTCAGTGAACAGGCCGCTCTGCCCGAACAAGGCAGATTGCAGATGCGTAGTTCCCAAGCATAGTCTTCTGTGTCTACTAGAAACGTTGGAGTAGAGCTGAGATGAACTCGGCATAAGTTCCATTTGAAGAAATAACCTAGGCCAGAAACCCACTCAGCTGTAGCTGATAAGATTCATCTGGAGCGCACATTCTGGGAACCAGGCAGCAGAGTGCCCTGTGGAAGCTGCTCGATTTCAGCTTGTCTGATAGGTGTTTGTCTTCCCTGCAGAGAAACAGTGGCTTAGAGAACTCTTTCTACAGCAGCCACACACTCTGCCCTAGAGCTGAGAAGCACTGGCTGTAAGTTCCCTTTGCAGAAGTAACATTCTCCAGAAACACACTCTCTCCTAACTCTTAAGTTCCTAGCTCACCTCACATATGCATGGAAACCCAGAGTGGAGCAGGCGGCGATAGCTCTTGCGTGGATGCTGCCAGAAGGCTCTGGGCGATAGTGGCTTGCAAGGAGCTGCTTAGGAATCTAGTGGCACAGCAAGTACAAGCTTCTCACTGGAGCTGAGAAGGACTGGGAAGAACTTCCCTGTGAAGAACTAACAGTGTGCAGAAACACACGCAGTTCTATCTCTTACTGGGGAGTGTGCAGGAGAGTTCAGTGAACAGGCCGCTCTGCCCGAACAAGGCAGATTGCAGATTCGTAGTTGCCAAGCAGATTCTTCTGTGTCTACTAGAAACGTTGGAGTAGAGCTGAGATGAACTCGGCATAAGTTCCATTTGAAGAAATAACCTAGGCCAGAAACCCACTCAGCTGTAGCTGTTAAGATGCATCCGGAGCGCACATTCTGGGAACCAGGCAGCAGAGTGCCCTGTGGAAGCTGCTGATTTCAGCTTGTCTGATAGGTGTTTGTCTTCCCTGCAGAGAAACAGTGGCTTAGAGAACTCTTTCTACAGCAGCCACACACTCTGCCCTAGAGCTGAGAAGCACTGGCTGTAAGTTCCCTTTGCAGAAGTAACATTCTCCAGAAACACACTCTCTCCTAACTCTTAAGTTCCTAGCTCACCTCACATATGCATGGAAACCCAGAGTGGAGCAGGCGGCCATAGCTCTTGCGTGGATGCTGCCAGAAGGCTCTGGGCGATAGTGGGTTGCAAGGAGCTGCTTAGGAATCTAGTGGCACAGCAAGTACAAGCTTCTCACTGGAGCTGAGAAGGACTGGGAAGAACTTCCCTGTGAAGAACTAACAGTGTGCAGAAACACACGCAGTTCTATCTCTTACTGGGGAGTGTGCAGGAGAGTTCAGTGAACAGGCCGCAATGCCGGAACAAGGCAGATTGCAGAAGCGTAGTTCCCAAGCATATTCTTCTGTGTCTACTAGAAACGTTGGAGTAGAGCTGAGATGAACTCGGCATAAGTTCCATTTGAAGAAATAACCTAGGCCAGAAACCCACTCAGCTGTAGCTGTGAAGATTCATCTGGAGCGCACATTCTGGGAACCAGGCAGCAGAGTGCCCTGTGGAAGCTGCTGATTTCAGCTTGTCTGATAGGTGTTTGTCTTCCCTGCAGAGAAACAGTGGCTTAGAGAACTCTTTCTACAGCAGCCACACACTCTGCCCTAGAGCTGAGAAGCACTGGCTGTAAGTTCCCTTTGCAGAAGTAACATTCTCCAGAAACACACTCTCTCCTAACTCTTAAGTTCCTAGCTCACCTCACATATGCATGGAAACCCAGAGTGGAGCAGGCGGCGATAGCTCTTGCGTGGATGCTGCCAGAAGGCTCTGGGCGATAGTGGCTTGCAAGGAGCTGCTTAGGAATCTAGTGGCACAGCAAGTACAAGCTTCTCACTGGAGCTGAGAAGGACTGGGAAGAACTTCCCTGTGAAGAACTAACAGTGTGCAGAAACACACGCAGTTCTATCTCTTACTGGGGAGTGTGCAGGAGAGTTCAGTGAACAGGCCGCTCTGCCCGAACAAGGCAGATTGCAGATTCGTAGTTGCCAAGCAGATTCTTCTGTGTCTACTAGAAACGTTGGAGTAGAGCTGAGATGAACTCGGCATAAGTTCCATTTGAAGAAATAACCTAGGCCAGAAACCCACTCAGCTGTAGCTGTTAAGATGCATCCGGAGCGCACATTCTGGGAACCAGGCAGCAGAGTGCCCTGTGGAAGCTGCTGATTTCAGCTTGTCTGATAGGTGTTTGTCTTCCCTGCAGAGAAACAGTGGCTTAGAGAACTCTTTCTACAGCAGCCACACACTCTGCCCTAGAGCTGAGAAGCACTGGCTGTAAGTTCCCTTTGCAGAAGTAACATTCTCCAGAAACACACTCTCTCCTAACTCTTAAGTTCCTAGCTCACCTCACATATGCATGGAAACCCAGAGTGGAGCAGGCGGCGATAGCTCTTGCGTGGATGCTGCCAGAAGGCTCTGGGCGATAGTGGGTTGCAAGGAGCTGCTTAGGAATCTAGTGGCACAGCAAGTACAAGCTTCTCACTGGAGCTGAGAAGGACTGGGAAGAACTTCCCTGTGAAGAACTAACAGTGTGCAGAAACACACGCAGTTCTATCTCTTACTGGGGAGTGTGCAGGAGAGTTCAGTGAACAGGCCGCAATGCCGGAACAAGGCAGATTGCAGAAGCGTAGTTCCCAAGCATATTCTTCTGTGTCTACTAGAAACGTTGGAGTAGAGCTGAGATGAACTCGGCATAAGTTCCATTTGAAGAAATAACCTAGGCCAGAAACCCACTCAGCTGTAGCTGTGAAGATTCATCTGGAGCGCACATTCTGGGAACCAGGCAGCAGAGTGCCCTGTGGAAGCTGCTGATTTCAGCTTGTCTGATAGGTGTTTGTCTTCCCTGCAGAGAAACAGTGGCTTAGAGAACTCTTTCTACAGCAGCCACACACTCTGCCCTAGAGCTGAGAAGCACTGGCTGTAAGTTCCCTTTGCAGAAGTAACATTCTCCAGAAACACACTCTCTCCTAACTCTTAAGTGACTAGCTCACCTCACATATGCATGGAAACCCAGAGTGGAGCAAGCGGCGATAGCTCTTGCGTGGATGCTGCCAGAAGGCTCTGGGCGATAGTGGCTTGCAAGGAGCTGCTTAGGAATCTAGTGGCACAGCAAGTACAATCTTCTCACTGGAGCTAAGAAGGACTGGGAAGAACTTCCCTGTGAAGAACTAACAGTGTGCAGAAACACACGCAGTTCTATCTCTTACTGGGGAGTGTGCAGGAGAGTTCAGTGAACAGGCCGCTCTGCCCGAACAAGGCAGATTGCAGATGCGTAGTTCCCAAGCATATTCTTCTGTGTCTACTAGAAACGTTGGAGTAGAGCTGAGATGAACTCGGCATAAGTTCCATTTGAAGAAATAACCTAGGCCAGAAACCCACTCAGCTGTAGCTGATAAGATTCATCTGGAGCGCACATTCTGGGAACCAGGCAGCAGAGTGCCCTGTGGAAGCTGCTCGATTTCAGCTTGTCTGATAGGTGTTTGTCTTCCCTGCAGAGAAACAGTGGCTTAGAGAACTCTTTCTACAGCAGCCACACACTCTGCCCTAGAGCTGAGAAGCACTGGCTGTAAGTTCCCTTTGCAGAAGTAACGTTCTCCAGAAACACACTCTCTCCTAACTCTTAAGTTACTAGCTCACCTCACATATGCATGGAAACCCAGAGTGGAGCAGGCGGCGATAGCTCTTGCGTGGATGCTGCCAGAAGGCTCTGGGCGATAGTGGCTTGCAAGGAGCTGCTTAGGAATCTAGTGGCACAGCAAGTACAAGCTTCTCACTGGAGCTGAGAAGGACTGGGAAGAACTTCCCTGTGAAGAACTAACAGTGTGCAGAAACACACGCAGTTCTATCTCTTACTGGGGAGTGTGCAGGAGAGTTCAGTGAACAGGCCGCTCTGCCCGAACAAGGCAGATTGCAGATGCGTAGTTCCCAAGCATAGTCTTCTGTGTCTACTAGAAACGTTGGAGTAGAGCTGAGATGAACTCGGCATAAGTTCCATTTGAAGAAATAACCTAGGCCAGAAACCCACTCAGCTGTAGCTGATAAGATTCATCTGGAGCGCACATTCTGGGAACCAGGCAGCAGAGTGCCCTGTGGAAGCTGCTCGATTTCAGCTTGTCTGATAGGTGTTTGTCTTCCCTGCAGAGAAACAGTGGCTTAGAGAACTCTTTCTACAGCAGCCACACACTCTGCCCTAGAGCTGAGAAGCACTGGCTGTAAGTTCCCTTTGCAGAAGTAACGTTCTCCAGAAACACACTCTCTCCTAACTCTTAAGTGACTAGCTCACCTCACATATGCATGGAAACCCAGAGTGGAGCAGGCGGCGATAGCTCTTGCGTGGATGCTGCCAGAAGGCTCTGGGCGATAGTGGCTTGCAAGGAGCTGCTTAGGAATCTAGTGGCACAGCAAGTACAAGCTTCTCACTGGAGCTGAGAAGGACTGGGAAGAACTTCCCTGTGAAGAACTAACAGTGTGCAGAAACACACGCAGTTCTATCTCTTACTGGGGAGTGTGCAGGAGAGTTCAGTGAACAGGCCGCTCTGCCCGAACAAGGCAGATTGCAGATTCGTAGTTGCCAAGCAGATTCTTCTGTGTCTACTAGAAACGTTGGAGTAGAGCTGAGATGAACTCGGCATAAGTTCCATTTGAAGAAATAACCTAGGCCAGAAACCCACTCAGCTGTAGCTGTTAAGATGCATCCGGAGCGCACATTCTGGGAACCAGGCAGCAGAGTGCCCTGTGGAAGCTGCTGATTTCAGCTTGTCTGATAGGTGTTTGTCTTCCCTGCAGAGAAACAGTGGCTTAGAGAACTCTTTCTACAGCAGCCACACACTCTGCCCTAGAGCTGAGAAGCACTGGCTGTAAGTTCCCTTTGCAGAAGTAACATTCTCCAGAAACACACTCTCTCCTAACTCTTAAGTTCCTAGCTCACCTCACATATGCATGGAAACCCAGAGTGGAGCAGGCGGCGATAGCTCTTGCGTGGATGCTGCCAGAAGGCTCTGGGCGATAGTGGGTTGCAAGGAGCTGCTTAGGAATCTAGTGGCACAGCAAGTACAAGCTTCTCACTGGAGCTGAGAAGGACTGGGAAGAACTTCCCTGTGAAGAACTAACAGTGTGCAGAAACACACGCAGTTCTATCTCTTACTGGGGAGTGTGCAGGAGAGTTCAGTGAACATGCCGCAATGCCGGAACAAGGCAGATTGCAGATGCGTAGTTCCCAAGCATATTCTTCTGTGTCTACTAGAAACGTTGGAGTAGAGCTGAGATGAACTCGGCATAAGTTCCATTTGAAGAAATAACCTAGGCCAGAAACCCACTCAGCTGTAGCTGTGAAGATTCATCTGGAGCGCACATTCTGGGAACCAGGCAGCAGAGTGCCCTGTGGAAGCTGCTGATTTCAGCTTGTCTGATAGGTGTTTGTCTTCCCTGCAGAGAAACAGTGGCTTAGAGAACTCTTTCTACAGCAGCCACACACTCTGCCCTAGAGCTGAGAAGCACTGGCTGTAAGTTCCCTTTGCAGAAGTAACATTCTCCAGAAACACACTCTCTCCTAACTCTTAAGTGACTAGCTCACCTCACATATGCATGGAAACCCAGAGTGGAGCAGGCGGCGATAGCTCTTGCGTGGATGCTGCCAGAAGGCTCTGGGCGATAGTGGCTTGCAAGGAGCTGCTTAGGAATCTAGTGGCACAGCAAGTACAAGCTTCTCACTGGAGCTGAGAAGGACTGGGAAGAACTACCCTGTGAAGAACTAACAGTGTGCAGAAACACACGCAGTTCTATCTCTTACTGGGGAGTGTGCAGGAGAGTTCAGTGAACAGGCCGCTCTGCCCGAACAAGGCAGATTGCAGATTCGTAGTTGCCAAGCAGATTCTTCTGTGTCTACTAGAAACGTTGGAGTAGAGCTGAGATGAACTCGGCATAAGTTCCATTTGAAGAAATAACCTAGGCCAGAAACCCACTCAGCTGTAGCTGTTAAGATGCATCCGGAGCGCACATTCTGGGAACCAGGCAGCAGAGTGCCCTGTGGAAGCTGCTGATTTCAGCTTGTCTGATAGGTGTTTGTCTTCCCTGCAGAGAAACAGTGGCTTAGAGAACTCTTTCTACAGCAGCCACACACTCTGCCCTAGAGCTGAGAAGCACTGGCTGTAAGTTCCCTTTGCAGAAGTAACATTCTCCAGAAACACACTCTCTCCTAACTCTTAAGTGACTAGCTCACCTCACATATGCATGGAAACCCAGAGTGGAGCAAGCGGCGATAGCTCTTGCGTGGATGCTGCCAGAAGGCTCTGGGCGATGGTGGCTTGCAAGGAGCTGCTTAGGAATCTAGTGGCACAGCAAGTACAAGCTTCTCACTGGAGCTGAGAAGGACTGGGAAGAACTTCCCTGTGAAGAACTAACAGTGTGCAGAAACACACGCAGTTCTATCTCTTACTGGGGAGTGTGCAGGAGAGTTCAGTGAACAGGCCGCTCTGCCCGAACAAGGCAGATTGCAGATGCGTAGTTCCCAAGCATATTCTTCTGTGTCTACTAGAAACGTTGGAGTAGAGCTGAGATGAACTCGGCATAAGTTCCATTTGAAGAAATAACCTAGGCCAGAAACCCACTCAGCTGTAGCTGATAAGATTCATCTGGAGCGCACATTCTGGGAACCAGGCAGCAGAGTGCCCTGTGGAAGCTGCTCGATTTCAGCTTGTCTGATAGGTGTTTGTCTTCCCTGCAGAGAAACAGTGGCTTAGAGAACTCTTTCTACAGCAGCCACACACTCTGCCCTAGAGCTGAGAAGCACTGGCTGTAAGTTCCCTTTGCAGAAGTAACGTTCTCCAGAAACACACTCTCTCCTAACTCTTAAGTGACTAGCTCACCTCACATATGCATGGAAACCCAGAGTGGAGCAGGCGGCGATAGCTCTTGCGTGGATGCTGCCAGAAGGCTCTGGGCGATAGTGGCTTGCAAGGAGCTGCTTAGGAATCTAGTGGCACAGCAAGTACAAGCTTCTCACTGGAGCTGAGAAGGACTGGGAAGAACTTCCCTGTGAAGAACTAACAGTGTGCAGAAACACACGCAGTTCTATCTCTTACTGGGGAGTGTGCAGGAGAGTTCAGTGAACAGGCCGCTCTGCCCGAACAAGGCAGATTGCAGATGCGTAGTTCCCAAGCATAGTCTTCTGTGTCTACTAGAAACGTTGGAGTAGAGCTGAGATGAACTCGGCATAAGTTCCATTTGAAGAAATAACCTAGGCCAGAAACCCACTCAGCTGTAGCTGATAAGATTCATCTGGAGCGCACATTCTGGGAACCAGGCAGCAGAGTGCCCTGTGGAAGCTGCTCGATTTCAGCTTGTCTGATAGGTGTTTGTCTTCCCTGCAGAGAAACAGTGGCTTAGAGAACTCTTTCTACAGCAGCCACACACTCTGCCCTAGAGCTGAGAAGCACTGGCTGTAAGTTCCCTTTGCAGAAGTAACATTCTCCAGAAACACACTCTCTCCTAACTCTTAAGTGACTAGCTCACCTCACATATGCATGGAAACCCAGAGTGGAGCAGGCGGCGATAGCTCTTGCGTGGATGCTGCCAGAAGGCTCTGGGCGATAGTGGCTTGCAAGGAGCTGCTAAGGAATCTAGTGGCAGAGCAAGTACAAGCTTCTCACTGGAGCTGAGAAGGACTGGGAAGAACTTCCCTGTGAAGAACTAACAGTGTGCAGAAACACACGCAGTTCTATCTCTTACTGGGGAGTGTGCAGGAGAGTTCAGTGAACAGGCCGCTCTGCCCGAACAAGGCAGATTGCAGATTCGTAGTTGCCAAGCAGATTCTTCTGTGTCTACTAGAAACGTTGGAGTAGAGCTGAGATGAACTCGGCATAAGTTCCATTTGAAGAAATAACCTAGGCCAGAAACCCACTCAGCTGTAGCTGTTAAGATGCATCCGGAGCGCACATTCTGGGAACCAGGCAGCAGAGTGCCCTGTGGAAGCTGCTGATTTCAGCTTGTCTGATAGGTGTTTGTCTTCCCTGCAGAGAAACAGTGGCTTAGAGAACTCTTTCTACAGCAGCCACACACTCTGCCCTAGAGCTGAGAAGCACTGGCTGTAAGTTCCCTTTGCAGAAGTAACATTCTCCAGAAACACACTCTCTCCTAACTCTTAAGTGACTAGCTCACCTCACATATGCATGGAAACCCAGAGTGGAGCAGGCGGCGATAGCTCTTGCGTGGATGCTGCCAGAAGGCTCTGGGCGATAGTGGGTTGCAAGGAGCTGCTTAGGAATCTAGTGGCACAGCAAGTACAAGCTTCTCACTGGAGCTGAGAAGGACTGGGAAGAACTTCCCTGTGAAGAACTAACAGTGTGCAGAAACACACGCAGTTCTATCTCTTACTGGGGAGTGTGCAGGAGAGTTCAGTGAACAGGCCGCAATGCCGGAACAAGGCAGATTGCAGAAGCGTAGTTCCCAAGCATATTCTTCTGTGTCTACTAGAAACGTTGGAGTAGAGCTGAGATGAACTCGGCATAAGTTCCATTTGAAGAAATAACCTAGGCCAGAAACCCACTCAGCTGTAGCTGTGAAGATTCATCTGGAGCGCACATTCTGGGAACCAGGCAGCAGAGTGCCCTGTGGAAGCTGCTGATTTCAGCTTGTCTGATAGGTGTTTGTCTTCCCTGCAGAGAAACAGTGGCTTAGAGAACTCTTTCTACAGCAGCCACACACTCTGCCCTAGAGCTGAGAAGCACTGGCTGTAAGTTCCCTTTGCAGAAGTAACATTCTCCAGAAACACACTCTCTCCTAACTCTTAAGTGACTAGCTCACCTCACATATGCATGGAAACCCAGAGTGGAGCAAGCGGCGATAGCTCTTGCGTGGATGCTGCCAGAAGGCTCTGGGCGATAGTGGCTTGCAAGGAGCTGCTTAGGAATCTAGTGGCACAGCAAGTACAAGCTTCTCACTGGAGCTAAGAAGGACTGGGAAGAACTTCCCTGTGAAGAACTAACAGTGTGCAGAAACACACGCAGTTCTATCTCTTACTGGGGAGTGTGCAGGAGAGTTCAGTGAACAGGCCGCTCTGCCCGAACAAGGCAGATTGCAGATGCGTAGTTCCCAAGCATATTCTTCTGTGTCTACTAGAAACGTTGGAGTAGAGCTGAGATGAACTCGGCATAAGTTCCATTTGAAGAAATAACCTAGGCCAGAAACCCACTCAGCTGTAGCTGATAAGATTCATCTGGAGCGCACATTCTGGGAACCAGGCAGCAGAGTGCCCTGTGGAAGCTGCTCGATTTCAGCTTGTCTGATAGGTGTTTGTCTTCCCTGCAGAGAAACAGTGGCTTAGAGAACTCTTTCTACAGCAGCCACACACTCTGCCCTAGAGCTGAGAAGCACTGGCTGTAAGTTCCCTTTGCAGAAGTAACGTTCTCCAGAAACACACTCTCTCCTAACTCTTAAGTGACTAGCTCACCTCACATATGCATGGAAACCCAGAGTGGAGCAGGCGGCGATAGCTCTTGCGTGGATGCTGCCAGAAGGCTCTGGGCGATAGTGGCTTGCAAGGAGCTGCTTAGGAATCTAGTGGCACAGCAAGTACAAGCTTCTCACTGGAGCTGAGAAGGACTGGGAAGAACTTCCCTGTGAAGAACTAACAGTGTGCAGAAACACACGCAGTTCTATCTCTTACTGGGGAGTGTGCAGGAGAGTTCAGTGAACAGGCCGCTCTGCCCGAACAAGGCAGATTGCAGATTCGTAGTTGCCAAGCAGATTCTTCTGTGTCTACTAGAAACGTTGGAGTAGAGCTGAGATGAACTCGGCATAAGTTCCATTTGAAGAAATAACCTAGGCCAGAAACCCACTCAGCTGTAGCTGTTAAGATGCATCCGGAGCGCACATTCTGGGAACCAGGCAGCAGAGTGCCCTGTGGAAGCTGCTGATTTCAGCTTGTCTGATAGGTGTTTGTCTTCCCTGCAGAGAAACAGTGGCTTAGAGAACTCTTTCTACAGCAGCCACACACTCTGCCCTAGAGCTGAGAAGCACTGGCTGTAAGTTCCCTTTGCAGAAGTAACATTCTCCAGAAACACACTCTCTCCTAACTCTTAAGTTCCTAGCTCACCTCACATATGCATGGAAACCCAGAGTGGAGCAGGCGGCGATAGCTCTTGCGTGGATGCTGCCAGAAGGCTCTGGGCGATAGTGGGTTGCAAGGAGCTGCTTAGGAATCTAGTGGCACAGCAAGTACAAGCTTCTCACTGGAGCTGAGAAGGACTGGGAAGAACTTCCCTGTGAAGAACTAACAGTGTGCAGAAACACACGCAGTTCTATCTCTTACTGGGGAGTGTGCAGGAGAGTTCAGTGAACAGGCCGCAATGCCGGAACAAGGCAGATTGCAGATGCGTAGTTCCCAAGCATATTCTTCTGTGTCTACTAGAAACGTTGGAGTAGAGCTGAGATGAACTCGGCATAAGTTCCATTTGAAGAAATAACCTAGGCCAGAAACCCACTCAGCTGTAGCTGTGAAGATTCATCTGGAGCGCACATTCTGGGAACCAGGCAGCAGAGTGCCCTGTGGAAGCTGCTGATTTCAGCTTGTCTGATAGGTGTTTGTCTTCCCTGCAGAGAAACAGTGGCTTAGAGAACTCTTTCTACAGCAGCCACACACTCTGCCCTAGAGCTGAGAAGCACTGGCTGTAAGTTCCCTTTGCAGAAGTAACATTCTCCAGAAACACACTCTCTCCTAACTCTTAAGTGACTAGCTCACCTCACATATGCATGGAAACCCAGAGTGGAGCAGGCGGCGATAGCTCTTGCGTGGATGCTGCCAGAAGGCTCTGGGCGATAGTGGCTTGCAAGGAGCTGCTTAGGAATCTAGTGGCACAGCAAGTACAAGCTTCTCACTGGAGCTGAGAAGGACTGGGAAGAACTTCCCTGTGAAGAACTAACAGTGTGCAGAAACACACGCAGTTCTATCTCTTACTGGGGAGTGTGCAGGAGAGTTCAGTGAACAGGCCGCTCTGCCCGAACAAGGCAGATTGCAGATTCGTAGTTCCCAAGCAGATTCTTCTGTGTCTACTAGAAACGTTGGAGTAGAGCTGAGATGAACTCGGCATAAGTTCCATTTGAAGAAATAACCTAGGCCAGAAACCCACTCAGCTGTAGCTGTTAAGATGCATCCGGAGCGCACATTCTGGGAACCAGGCAGCAGAGTGCCCTGTGGAAGCTGCTGATTTCAGCTTGTCTGATAGGTGTTTGTCTTCCCTGCAGAGAAACAGTGGCTTAGAGAACTCTTTCTACAGCAGCCACACACTCTGCCCTAGAGCTGAGAAGCACTGGCTGTAAGTTCCCTTTGCAGAAGTAACATTCTCCAGAAACACACTCTCTCCTAACTCTTAAGTGACTAGCTCACCTCACATATGCATGGAAACCCAGAGTGGAGCAAGCGGCGATAGCTCTTGCGTGGATGCTGCCAGAAGGCTCTGGGCGATGGTGGCTTGCAAGGAGCTGCTTAGGAATCTAGTGGCACAGCAAGTACAAGCTTCTCACTGGAGCTGAGAAGGACTGGGAAGAACTTCCCTGTGAAGAACTAACAGTGTGCAGAAACACACGCAGTTCTATCTCTTACTGGGGAGTGTGCAGGAGAGTTCAGTGAACAGGCCGCTCTGCCCGAACAAGGCAGATTGCAGATGCGTAGTTCCCAAGCAGATTCTTCTGTGTCTACTAGAAACGTTGGAGTAGAGCTGAGATGAACTCGGCATAAGTTCCATTTGAAGAAATAACCTAGGCCAGAAACCCACTCAGCTGTAGCTGTTAAGATGCATCCGGAGCGCACATTCTGGGAACCAGGCAGCAGAGTGCCCTGTGGAAGCTGCTGATTTCAGCTTCTCTGATAGGTGTTTGTCTTCCCTGCAGAGAAACAGTAGCTTAGAGAACTCTTTCTACAGCAGCCACACACTCTGCCCTAGAGCTGAGAAGCACTGGCTGTAAGTTTCCTTTGCAGAAGTAACATTCTCCAGAAACACACTCTCTCCTAACTCTTAAATTCCCAGCTCACCTCACATATGCATGGAAACCCAGAGTGGAGCAAGCGGCGATAGCTCTTGCGTGGATGCTGCCAGAAGGCTCTGGGCGATAGTGGCTTGCAAGGAGCTGCTTAGGAATCTAGTGGCACAGCAAGTACAAGCTTCTCACTGGAGCTGAGAAGGACTGGGAAGAACTTCCCTGTGAAGAACTAACAGTGTGCAGAAACACACGCAGTTCTATCTCTTACTGGGGAGTGTGCAGGAGAGTTCAGTGAACAGGCCGCAATGCCGGAACAAGGCAGATTGCAGATGCGTAGTTCCCAAGCATATTCTTCTGTGTCTACTAGAAACGTTGGAGTAGAGCTGAGATGAACTCGGCATAAGTTCCATTTGAAGAAATAACCTAGGCCAGAAACCCACTCAGCTGTAGCTGTGAAGATTCATCTGGAGCGCACATTCTGGGAACCAGGCAGCAGAGTGCCCTGTGGAAGCTGCTGATTTCAGCTTGTCTGATAGGTGTTTGTCTTCCCTGCAGAGAAACAGTGGCTTAGAGAACTCTTTCTACAGCAGCCACACACTCTGCCCTAGAGCTGAGAAGCACTGGCTGTAAGTTCCCTTTGCAGAAGTAACATTCTCCAGAAACACACTCTCTCCTAACTCTTAAGTTCCTAGCTCACCTCACATATGCATGGAAACCCAGAGTGGAGCAGGCGGCGATAGCTCTTGCGTGGATGCTGCCAGAAGGCTCTGGGCGATAGTGGCTTGCAAGGAGCTGCTTAGGAATCTAGTGGCACAGCAAGTACAAGCTTCTCACTGGAGCTGAGAAGGACTGGGAAGAACTTCCCTGTGAAGAACTAACAGTGTGCAGAAACACACGCAGTTCTATCTCTTACTGGGGAGTGTGCAGGAGAGTTCAGTGAACAGGCCGCTCTGCCCGAACAAGGCAGATTGCAGATGCGTAGTTGCCAAGCAGATTCTTCTGTGTCTACTAGAAACGTTGGAGTAGAGCTGAGATGAACTCGGCATAAGTTCCATTTGAAGAAATAACCTAGGCCAGAAACCCACTCAGCTGTAGCTGTTAAGATGCATCCGGAGCGCACATTCTGGGAACCAGGCAGCAGAGTGCCCTGTGGAAGCTGCTGATTTCAGCTTGTCTGATAGGTGTTTGTCTTCCCTGCAGAGAAACAGTGGCTTAGAGAACTCTTTCTACAGCAGCCACACACTCTGCCCTAGAGCTGAGAAGCACTGGCTGTAAGTTCCCTTTGCAGAAGTAACATTCTCCAGAAACACACTCTCTCCTAACTCTTAAGTTCCTAGCTCACCTCACATATGCATGGAAACCCAGAGTGGAGCAGGCGGCGATAGCTCTTGCGTGGATGCTGCCAGAAGGCTCTGGGCGATAGTGGGTTGCAAGGAGCTGCTTAGGAATCTAGTGGCACAGCAAGTACAAGCTTCTCACTGGAGCTGAGAAGGACTGGGAAGAACTTCCCTGTGAAGAACTAACAGTGTGCAGAAACACACGCAGTTCTATCTCTTACTGGGGAGTGTGCAGGAGAGTTCAGTGAACAGGCCGCAATGCCGGAACAAGGCAGATTGCAGAAGCGTAGTTCCCAAGCATATTCTTCTGTGTCTACTAGAAACGTTGGAGTAGAGCTGAGATGAACTCGGCATAAGTTCCATTTGAAGAAATAACCTAGGCCAGAAACCCACTCAGCTGTAGCTGTGAAGATTCATCTGGAGCGCACATTCTGGGAACCAGGCAGCAGAGTGCCCTGTGGAAGCTGCTGATTTCAGCTTGTCTGATAGGTGTTTGTCTTCCCTGCAGAGAAACAGTGGCTTAGAGAACTCTTTCTACAGCAGCCACACACTCTGCCCTAGAGCTGAGAAGCACTGGCTGTAAGTTCCCTTTGCAGAAGTAACATTCTCCAGAAACACACTCTCTCCTAACTCTTAAGTTCCTAGCTCACCTCACATATGCATGGAAACCCAGAGTGGAGCAAGCGGCGATAGCTCTTGCGTGGATGCTGCCAGAAGGCTCTGGGCGATAGTGGCTTGCAAGGAGCTGCTTAGCAATCTAGTGGCACAGCAAGTACAAGCTTCTCACTAGAGCTAAGAAGGACTGGGAAGAACTTCCCTGTGAAGAACTAACAGTGTGCAGAAACACACGCAGTTCTATCTCTTACTGGGGAGTGTGCAGGAGAGTTCAGTGAACAGGCCGCTCTGCCCGAACAAGGCAGATTGCAGATGCGTAGTTCCCAAGCATATTCTTCTGTGTCTACTAGAAACGTTGGAGTAGAGCTGAGATGAACTCGGCATAAGTTCCATTTGAAGAAATAACCTAGGCCAGAAACCCACTCAGCTGTAGCTGATAAGATTCATCTGGAGCGCACATTCTGGGAACCAGGCAGCAGAGTGCCCTGTGGAAGCTGCTCGATTTCAGCTTGTCTGATAGGTGTTTGTCTTCCCTGCAGAGAAACAGTGGCTTAGAGAACTCTTTCTACAGCAGCCACACACTCTGCCCTAGAGCTGAGAAGCACTGGCTGTAAGTTCCCTTTGCAGAAGTAACGTTCTCCAGAAACACACTCTCTCCTAACTCTTAAGTGACTAGCTCACCTCACATATGCATGGAAACCCAGAGTGGAGCAGGCGGCGATAGCTCTTGCGTGGATGCTGCCAGAAGGCTCTGGGCGATAGTGGCTTGCAAGGAGCTGCTTAGGAATCTAGTGGCACAGCAAGTACAAGCTTCTCACTGGAGCTGAGAAGGACTGGGAAGAACTTCCCTGTGAAGAACTAACAGTGTGCAGAAACACACGCAGTTCTATCTCTTACTGGGGAGTGTGCAGGAGAGTTCAGTGAACAGGCCGCTCTGCCCGAACAAGGCAGATTGCAGATGCGTAGTTCCCAAGCATATCCTTCTGTGTCTACTAGAAACGTTCGAGTAGAGCTGAGATGAACTCGGCATAAGTTCCATTTGAAGAAATAACCTAGGCCAGAAACCCACTCAGCTGTAGCTGTTAAGATTCATCTGGAGCGCACATTCTGGGAACCAGGCAGCAGAGTGCCCTGTGGAAGCTGCTCGATTTCAGCTTGTCTGATAGGTGTTTGTCTTCCCTGCAGAGAAACAGTGGCTTAGAGAACTCTTTCTACAGCAGCCACACACTCTGCCCTAGAGCTGAGAAGCACTGGCTGTAAGTTCCCTTTGCAGAAGTAACATTCTCCAGAAACACACTCTCTCCTAACTCTTAAGTTCCTAGCTCACCTCACATATGCATGGAAACCCAGAGTGGAGCAGGCGGTGATAGCTCTTGCGTGGATGCTGCCAGAAGGCTCTGGGCGATAGTGGCTTGCAAGGAGCTGCTTAGGAATCTAGTGGCACAGCAAGTACAAGCTTCTCACTGGAGCTGAGAATGACTGGGAAGAACTTCCCTGTGAAGAACTAACAGTGTGCAGAAACACACGCAGTTCTATCTCTTACTGGGGAGTGTGCAGGAGAGTTCAGTGAACAGGCCGCTCTGCCCGAACAAGGCAGATTGCAGATGCGTAGTTCCCAAGCATAGTCTTCTGTGTCTACTAGAGACGTTGGAGTAGAGCTGAGATGAACTCGGCATAAGTTCCATTTGAAGAAATAACCTAGGCCAGAAACCCACTCAGCTGTAGCTGATAAGATTCATCTGGAGCGCACATTCTGGGAACCAGGCAGCAGAGTGCCCTGTGGAAGCTGCTCGATTTCAGCTTGTCTGATAGGTGTTTGTCTTCCCTGCAGAGAAACAGTGGCTTAGAGAACTCTTTCTACAGCACCCACACACTCTGCCCTAGAGCTGAGAAGCACTGGCTGTAAGTTCCCTTTGCAGAAGTAACGTTCTCCAGAAACACACTCTCTCCTAACTCTTAAGTGACTAGCTCACCTCACATATGCATGGAAACCCAGAGTGGAGCAGGCGGCGATAGCTCTTGCGTGGATGCTGCCAGAAGGCTCTGGGCGATAGTGGCTTGCAAGGAGCTGCTTAGGAATCTAGTGGCACAGCAAGTACAAGCTTCTCACTGGAGCTGAGAAGGACTGGGAAGAACTTCCCTGTGAAGAACTAACAGTGTGCAGAAACACACGCAGTTCTATCTCTTACTGGGGAGTGTGCAGGAGAGTTCAGTGAACAGGCCGCTCTGCCCGAACAAGGCAGATTGCAGATTCGTAGTTGCCAAGCAGATTCTTCTCTGTCTACTAGAAACGTTGGAGTAGAGCTGAGATGAACTCGGCATAAGTTCCATTTGAAGAAATAACCTAGGCCAGAAACCCACTCAGCTGTAGCTGTTAAGATGCATCCGGAGCGCACATTCTGGGAACCAGGCAGCAGAGTGCCCTGTGGAAGCTGCTGATTTCAGCTTGTCTGATAGGTGTTTGTCTTCCCTGCAGAGAAACAGTGGCTTAGAGAACTCTTTCTACAGCAGCCACACACTCTGCCCTAGAGCTGAGAAGCACTGGCTGTAAGTTCCCTTTGCAGAAGTAACATTCTCCAGAAACACACTCTCTCCTAACTCTTAAGTTCCTAGCTCACCTCACATATGCATGGAAACCCAGAGTGGAGCAGGCGGCGATAGCTCTTGCGTGGATGCTGCCAGAAGGCTCTGGGCGATAGTGGGTTGCAAGGAGCTGCTTAGGAATCTAGTGGCACAGCAAGTACAAGCTTCTCACTGGAGCTGAGAAGGACTGGGAAGAACTTCCCTGTGAAGAACTAACAGTGTGCAGAAACACACGCAGTTCTATCTCTTACTGGGGAGTGTGCAGGAGAGTTCAGTGAACAGGCCGCAATGCCGGAACAAGGCAGATTGCAGATGCGTAGTTCCCAAGCATATTCTTCTGTGTCTACTAGAAACGTTGGAGTAGAGCTGAGATGAACTCGGCATAAGTTCCATTTGAAGAAATAACCTAGGCCAGAAACCCACTCAGCTGTAGCTGTGAAGATTCATCTGGAGCGCACATTCTGGGAACCAGGCAGCAGAGTGCCCTGTGGAAGCTGCTGATTTCAGCTTGTCTGATAGGTGTTTGTCTTCCCTGCAGAGAAACAGTGGCTTAGAGAACTCTTTCTACAGCAGCCACACACTCTGCCCTAGAGCTGAGAAGCACTGGCTGTAAGTTCCCTTTGCAGAAGTAACATTCTCCAGAAACACACTCTCTCCTAACTCTTAAGTGACTAGCTCACCTCACATATGCATGGAAACCCAGAGTGGAGCAGGCGGCGATAGCTCTTGCGTGGATGCTGCCAGAAGGCTCTGGGCGATAGTGGCTTGCAAGGAGCTGCTTAGGAATCTAGTGGCACAGCAAGTACAAGCTTCTCACTGGAGCTGAGAAGGACTGGGAAGAACTTCCCTGTGAAGAACTAACAGTGTGCAGAAACACACGCAGTTCTATCTCTTACTGGGGAGTGTGCAGGAGAGTTCAGTGAACAGGCCGCTCTGCCCGAACAAGGCAGATTGCAGATTCGTAGTTCCCAAGCAGATTCTTCTGTGTCTACTAGAAACGTTGGAGTAGAGCTGAGATGAACTCGGCATAAGTTCCATTTGAAGAAATAACCTAGGCCAGAAACCCACTCAGCTGTAGCTGTTAAGATGCATCCGGAGCGCACATTCTGGGAACCAGGCAGCAGAGTGCCCTGTGGAAGCTGCTGATTTCAGCTTCTCTGATAGGTGTTTGTCTTCCCTGCAGAGAAACAGTAGCTTAGAGAACTCTTTCTACAGCAGCCACACACTCTGCCCTAGAGCTGAGAAGCACTGGCTGTAAGTTTCCTTTGCAGAAGTAACATTCTCCAGAAACACACTCTCTCCTAACTCTTAAATTCCTAGCTCACCTCACATATGCATGGAAACCCAGAGTGGAGCAAGCGGCGATAGCTCTTGCGTGGATGCTGCCAGAAGGCTCTGGGCGATAGTGGCTTGCAAGGAGCTGCTTAGGAATCTAGTGGCACAGCAAGTACAAGCTTCTCACTGGAGCTGAGAAGGACTGGGAAGAACTTCCCTGTGAAGAACTAACAGTGTGCAGAAACACACGCAGTTCTATCTCTTACTGGGGAGTGTGCAGGAGAGTTCAGTGAACAGGCCGCAATGCCGGAACAAGGCAGATTGCAGATGCGTAGTTCCCAAGCATATTCTTCTGTGTCTACTAGAAACGTTGGAGTAGAGCTGAGATGAACTCGGCATAAGTTCCATTTGAAGAAATAACCTAGGCCAGAAACCCACTCAGCTGTAGCTGTGAAGATTCATCTGGAGCGCACATTCTGGGAACCAGGCAGCAGAGTGCCCTGTGGAAGCTGCTGATTTCAGCTTGTCTGATAGGTGTTTGTCTTCCCTGCAGAGAAACAGTGGCTTAGAGAACTCTTTCTACAGCAGCCACACACTCTGCCCTAGAGCTGAGAAGCACTGGCTGTAAGTTCCCTTTGCAGAAGTAACATTCTCCAGAAACACACTCTCTCCTAACTCTTAAGTGACTAGCTCACCTCACATATGCATGGAAACCCAGAGTGGAGCAGGCGGCGATAGCTCTTGCGTGGATGCTGCCAGAAGGCTCTGGGCGATAGTGGCTTGCAAGGAGCTGCTTAGGAATCTAGTGGCACAGCAAGTACAAGCTTCTCACTGGAGCTGAGAAGGACTGGGAAGAACTTCCCTGTGAAGAACTAACAGTGTGCAGAAACACACGCAGTTCTATCTCTTACTGGGGAGTGTGCAGGAGAGTTCAGTGAACAGGCCGCTCTGCCCGAACAAGGCAGATTGCAGATTCGTAGTTCCCAAGCAGATTCTTCTGTGTCTACTAGAAACGTTGGAGTAGAGCTGAGATGAACTCGGCATAAGTTCCATTTGAAGAAATAACCTAGGCCAGAAACCCACTCAGCTGTAGCTGTTAAGATGCATCCGGAGCGCACATTCTGGGAACCAGGCAGCAGAGTGCCCTGTGGAAGCTGCTGATTTCAGCTTGTCTGATAGGTGTTTGTCTTCCCTGCAGAGAAACAGTGGCTTAGAGAACTCTTTCTACAGCAGCCACACACTCTGCCCTAGAGCTGAGAAGCACTGGCTGTAAGTTCCCTTTGCAGAGGTAACATTCTCCAGAAATACACTCTCTCCTAAATCTTAAGTGACTAGCTCACCTCACATATGCATGGAAACCCAGAGTGGAGCAAGCGGCGATAGCTCTTGCGTGGATGCTGCCAGAAGGCTCTGGGCGATAGTGGCTTGCAAGGAGCTGCTTAGGAATCTAGTGGCACAGCAAGTACAAGCTTCTCACTGGAGCTGAGAAGGACTGGGAAGAACTTCCCTGTGAAGAACTAACAGTGTGCAGAAACACACGCAGTTCTATCTCTTACTGGGGAGTGTGCAGGAGAGTTCAGTGAACAGGCCGCTCTGCCCGAACAAGGCAGATTGCAGATGCGTAGTTCCCAAGCAGATTCTTCTGTGTCTACTAGAAACGTTGGAGTAGAGCTGAGATGAACTCGGCATAAGTTCCATTTGAAGAAATAACCTAGGCCAGAAACCCACTCAGCTGTAGCTGTTAAGATGCATCCGGAGCGCACATTCTGGGAACCAGGCAGCAGAGTGCCCTGTGGAAGCTGCTGATTTCAGCTTCTCTGATAGGTGTTTGTCTTCCCTGCAGAGAAACAGTAGCTTAGAGAACTCTTTCTACAGCAGCCACACACTCTGCCCTAGAGCTGAGAAGCACTGGCTGTAAGTTTCCTTTGCAGAAGTAACATTCTCCAGAAACACACTCTCTCCTAACTCTTAAATTCCTAGCTCACCTCACATATGCATGGAAACCCAGAGTGGAGCAGGCGGCGATAGCTCTTGCGTGGATGCTGCCAGAAGGCTCTGGGCGATAGTGTCTTGCAATGAGCTGCTTAGGAATCTAGTGGCACAGCAAGTACAAGCTTCTCACTGGAGCTGAGAAGGACTGGGAAGAACATCCCTGTGAAGAACTAACAGTGTGCAGAAACACACGCAGTTCTATCTCTTACTGGGGAGTGTGCAGGAGAGTTCAGTGAACAGGCCGCTCTGCCCGAACAAGGCAGATTGCAGATGCGTAGTTCCCAAGCAGATTCTTCTGTGTCTACTAGAAACGTTGGAGTAGAGCTGAGATGAACTCGGCATAAGTTCCATTTGAAGAAAGAACCTAGGCCAGAAACCCACTCAGCTGTAGCTGTTAAGATGCATCCGGAGCGCACATTCTGGGAACCAGGCAGCAGAGTGCCCTGTGGAAGCTGCTGATTTCAGCTTGTCTGATAGGTGTTTGTCTTCCCTGCAGAGAAACAGTGGCTTAGAGAACTCTTTCTACAGCAGCCACACACTCTGCCCTAGAGCTGAGAAGCACTGGCTGTAAGTTCCCTTTGCAGAAGTAACATTCTCCAGAATAACACTCTCTCCTAACTCTTAAGTGACTAGCTCACCTCACATATGCATGGAAACCCAGAGTGGAGCAGGCGGCGATAGCTCTTGCGTGGATGCTGCCAGAAGGCTCTGGGCGATAGTGGCTTGCAAGGAGCTGCTTAGGAATCTAGTGGCACAGCAAGTACAAGCTTCTCACTGGAGCTGAGAAGGACTGGGAAGAACTTCCCTGTGAAGAACTAACAGTGTGCAGAAACACACGCAGTTCTATCTCTTACTGGGGAGTGTGCAGGAGAGTTCAGTGAACAGGCCGCTCTGCCCGAACAAGGCAGATTGCAGATTCGTAGTTCCCAAGCAGATTCTTCTGTGTCTACTAGAAACGTTGGAGTAGAGCTGAGATGAACTCGGCATAAGTTCCATTTGAAGAAATAACCTAGGCCAGAAACCCACTCAGCTGTAGCTGTTAAGATGCATCCGGAGCGCACATTCTGGGAACCAGGCAGCAGAGTGCCCTGTGGAAGCTGCTGATTTCAGCTTGTCTGATAGGTGTTTGTCTTCCCTGCAGAGAAACAGTGGCTTAGAGAACTCTTTCTACAGCAGCCACACACTCTGCCCTAGAGCTGAGAAGCACTGGCTGTAAGTTCCCTTTGCAGAAGTAACATTCTCCAGAAACACACTCTCTCCTAACTCTTAAGTGACTAGCTCACCTCACATATGCATGGAAACCCAGAGTGGAGCAAGCGGCGATAGCTCTTGCGTGGATGCTGCCAGAAGGCTCTGGGCGATAGTGGCTTGCAAGGAGCTGCTTAGGAATCTAGTGGCACAGCAAGTACAAGCTTCTCACTGGAGCTGAGAAGGACTGGGAAGAACTTCCCTGTGAAGAACTAACAGTGTGCAGAAACACACGCAGTTCTATCTCTTACTGGGGAGTGTGCAGGAGAGTTCAGTGAACAGGCCGCTCTGCCCGAACAAGGCAGATTGCAGATGCGTAGTTCCCAAGCAGATTCTTCTGTGTCTACTAGAAACGTTGGAGTAGAGCTGAGATGAACTCGGCATAAGTTCCATTTGAAGAAATAACCTAGACCAGAAACCCACTCAGCTGTAGCTGTTAAGATGCATCCGGAGCGCACATTCTGGGAACCAGGCAGCAGAGTGCCCTGTGGAAGCTGCTGATTTCAGCTTCTCTGATAGGTGTTTGTCTTCCCTGCAGAGAAACAGTAGCTTAGAGAACTCTTTCTACAGCAGCCACACACTCTGCCCTAGAGCTGAGAAGCACTGGCTGTAAGTTTCCTTTGCAGAAGTAACATTCTCCAGAAACACACTCTCTCCTAACTCTTAAATTCCTAGCTCACCTCACATATGCATGGAAACCCAGAGTGGAGCAGCCGGCGATAGCTCTTGCGTGGATGCTGCCAGAAGGCTCTGGGCGATAGTGTCTTGCAATGAGCTGCTTAGGAATCTAGTGGCACAGCAAGTACAAGCTTCTCACTGGAGCTGAGAAGGACTGGGAAGAACATCCCTGTGAAGAACTAACAGTGTGCAGAAACACACGCAGTTCTATCTCTTACTGGGGAGTGTGCAGGAGAGTTCAGTGAACAGGCCGCTCTGCCCGAACAAGGCAGATTGCAGATGCGTAGTTCCCAAGCAGATTCTTCTGTGTCTACTAGAAACGTTGGAGTAGAGCTGAGATGAACTCGGCATAAGTTCCATTTGAAGAAATAACCTAGGCCAGAAACCCACTCAGCTGTAGCTGTTAAGATTCATCTGGAGCGCACATTCTGGGAACCAGGCAGCAGAGTGCCCTGTGGAAGCTGCTCGATTTCAGCTTGTCTGATAGGTGTTTGTCTTCCCTGCAGAGAAACAGTGGCTTAGAGAACTCTTTCTACAGCAGCCACACACTCTGCCCTAGAGCTGAGAAGCACTGGCTGTAAGTTCCCTTTGCAGAAGTAACATTCTCCAGAAACACACTCTCTCCTAACTCTTAAGTGACTAGCTCACCTCACATATGCATGGAAACCCAGAGTGGAGCAGGCGGCGATAGCTCTTGCGTGGATGCTGCCAGAAGGCTCTGGGCGATAGTGGCTTGCAAGGAGCTGCTTAGGAATCTAGTGGCACAGCAAGTACAAGCTTCTCACTGGAGCTGAGAAGGACTGGGAAGAACTTCCCTGTGAAGAACTAACAGTGTGCAGAAACACACGCAGTTCTATCTCTTACTGGGGAGTGTGCAGGAGAGTTCAGTGAACAGGCCGCTCTGCCCGATCAAGGCAGAATGCACATGCGTAATTCCCAAGCATATTCTTTTGAGTCTACTGGAAACGTTGTAGTAGAGCTGAGATGAACTCGGCATAAGTTCCATTTGAAGAAATAACCTAGGCCAGAAACCCACTCAGCTGTAGCTGTTAAGATTCATCTGGAGCGCACATTCTGGGAACCAGGCAGCAGAGTGCCCTGTGGAAGCTGCTGATTTCAGCTTGTCTGATAGGTGTTTGTCTTCCCTGCAGAGAAACAGTGGCTTAGAGAACTCTTTCTACAGCAGCCACACACTCTGCCCTAGAGCTGAGAAGCACTGGCTGTAAGTTCCCTTTGCAGAAGTAACATTCTCCAGAAACACACTCTCTCCTAACTCTTAAGTGACTAGCTCACCTCACATATGCATGGAAACCCAGAGTGGAGCAGGCGGCGATAGCTCTTGCGTGGATGCTGCCAGAAGGCTCTGGGCGATAGTGGCTTGCAAGGAGCTGCTTAGGAATCTAGTGGCACAGCAAGTACAAGCTTCTCACTGGAGCTGAGAAGGACTGGGAAGAACTTCCCTGTGAAGAACTAACAGTGTGCAGAAACACACGCAGTTCTATCTCTTACTGGGGAGTGTGCAGGAGAGTTCAGTGAACAGGCCGCTCTGCCCGAACAAGGCAGAATGCACATGCGTAGTTCCCAAGCATATTCTTCTGTGTCTACTAGAAACGTTGGAGTAGAGCTGAGATGAACTCGGCATAAGTTCCATTTGAAGAAATAACCTAGGCCAGAAACCCACTCAGCTGTAGCTGATAAGATTCATCTGGAGCGCACATTCTGGGAACCAGGCAGCAGAGTGCCCTGTGGAAGCTGCTCGATTTCAGCTTGTCTGATAGGTGTTTGTCTTCCCTGCAGAGAAACAGTGGCTTAGAGAACTCTTTCTACAGCAGCCACACACTCTGCCCTAGAGCTGAGAAGCACTGGCTGTAAGTTCCCTTTGCAGAAGTAACGTTCTCCAGAAACACACTCTCTCCTAACTCTTAAGTGACTAGCTCACCTCACATATGCATGGAAACCCAGAGTGGAGCAGGCGGCGATAGCTCTTGCGTGGATGCTGCCAGAAGGCTCTGGGCGATAGTGGCTTGCAAGGAGCTGCTTAGGAATCTAGTGGCACAGCAAGTACAAGCTTCTCACTGGAGCTGAGAAGGACTGGGAAGAACTTCCCTGTGAAGAACTAACAGTGTGCAGAAACACACGCAGTTCTATCTCTTACTGGGGAGTGTGCAGGAGAGTTCAGTGAACAGGCCGCTCTGCCTGAACAAGGCAGATTGCAGATGCGTAGTTCCCAAGCATATTCTTCTGTGTCTACTAGAAACGTTGGAGTAGAGCTGAGATGAACTTGGCATAAGTTCCATTTGAAGAAATAACCTAGGCCAGAAACCCACTCAGCTGTAGCTGATAAGATTCATCTGGAGCGCACATTCTGGGAACCAGGCAGCAGAGTGCCCTGTGGAAGCTGCTGATTTCAGCTTCTCTGATAGGTGTTTGTCTTCCCTGCAGAGAAACAGTAGCTTAGAGAACTCTTTCTACAGCAGCCACACACTCTGCCCTAGAGCTGAGAAGCACTGGCTGTAAGTTTCCTTTGCAGAAGTAACATTCTCCAGAAACACACTCTCTCCTAACTCTTAAATTCCTAGCTCACCTCACATATGCATGGAAACCCAGAGTGGAGCAGGCGGCGATAGCTCTTGCGTGGATGCTGCCAGAAGGCTCTGGGCGATAGTGTCTTGCAATGAGCTGCTTAGGAATCTAGTGGCACAGCAAGTACAAGCTTCTCACTGGAGCTGAGAAGGACTGGGAAGAACATCCCTGTGAAGAACTAACAGTGTGCAGAAACACACGCAGTTCTATCTCTTACTGGGGAGTGTGCAGGAGAGTTCAGTGAACAGGCCGCTCTGCCCGAACAAGGCAGATTGCAGATGCGTAGTTCCCAAGCAGATTCTTCTGTGTCTACTAGAAACGTTGGAGTAGAGCTGAGATGAACTCGGCATAAGTTCCATTTGAAGAAAGAACCTAGGCCAGAAACCCACTCAGCTGTAGCTGTTAAGATGCATCCGGAGCGCACATTCTGGGAACCAGGCAGCAGAGTGCCCTGTGGAAGCTGCTGATTTCAGCTTGTCTGATAGGTGTTTGTCTTCCCTGCAGAGAAACAGTGGCTTAGAGAACTCTTTCTACAGCAGCCACACACTCTGCCCTAGAGCTGAGAAGCACTGGCTGTAAGTTCCCTTTGCAGAAGTAACATTCTCCAGAAACACACTCTCTCCTAACTCTTAAGTGACTAGCTCACCTCACATATGCATGGAAACCCAGAGTGGAGCAGGCGGCGATAGCTCTTGCGTGGATGCTGCCAGAAGGCTCTGGGCGATAGTGGCTTGCAAGGAGCTGCTTAGGAATCTAGTGGCACAGCAAGTACAAGCTTCTCACTGGAGCTGAGAAGGACTGGGAAGAACTTCCCTGTGAAGAACTAACAGTGTGCAGAAACACACGCAGTTCTATCTCTTACTGGGGAGTGTGCAGGAGAGTTCAGTGAACAGGCCGCAATGCCGGAACAAGGCAGATTGCAGATGCGTAGTTCCCAAGCATATTCTTCTGTGTCTACTAGAAACGTTGGAGTAGAGCTGAGATGAACTCGGCATAAGTTCCATTTGAAGAAATAACCTAGGCCAGAAACCCACTCAGCTGTAGCTGTGAAGATTCATCTGGAGCGCACATTCTGGGAACCAGGCAGCAGAGTGCCCTGTGGAAGCTGCTGATTTCAGCTTGTCTGATAGGTGTTTGTCTTCCCTGCAGAGAAACAGTGGCTTAGAGAACTCTTTCTACAGCAGCCACACACTCTGCCCTAGAGCTGAGAAGCACTGGCTGTAAGTTCCCTTTGCAGAAGTAACATTCTCCAGAAACACACTCTCTCCTAACTCTTAAGTGACTAGCTCACCTCACATATGCATGGAAACCCAGAGTGGAGCAGGCGGCGATAGCTCTTGCGTGGATGCTGCCAGAAGGCTCTGGGCGATAGTGGCTTGCAAGGAGCTGCTTAGGAATCTAGTGGCACAGCAAGTACAAGCTTCTCACTGGAGCTGAGAAGGACTGGGAAGAACTTCCCTGTGAAGAACTAACAGTGTGCAGAAACACACGCAGTTCTATCTCTTACTGGGGAGTGTGCAGGAGAGTTCAGTGAACAGGCCGCTCTGCCCGAACAAGGCAGATTGCAGATTCGTAGTTCCCAAGCAGATTCTTCTGTGTCTACTAGAAACGTTGGAGTAGAGCTGAGATGAACTCGGCATAAGTTCCATTTGAAGAAATAACCTAGGCCAGAAACCCACTCAGCTGTAGCTGTTAAGATGCATCCGGAGCGCACATTCTGGGAACCAGGCAGCAGAGTGCCCTGTGGAAGCTGCTGATTTCAGCTTGTCTGATAGGTGTTTGTCTTCCCTGCAGAGAAACAGTGGCTTAGAGAACTCTTTCTACAGCAGCCACACACTCTGCCCTAGAGCTGAGAAGCACTGGCTGTAAGTTCCCTTTGCAGAAGTAACATTCTCCAGAAACACACTCTCTCCTAACTCTTAAGTGACTAGCTCACCTCACATATGCATGGAAACCCAGAGTGGAGCAAGCGGCGATAGCTCTTGCGTGGATGCTGCCAGAAGGCTCTGGGCGATAGTGGCTTGCAAGGAGCTGCTTAGGAATCTAGTGGCACAGCAAGTACAAGCTTCTCACTGGAGCTGAGAAGGACTGGGAAGAACTTCCCTGTGAAGAACTAACAGTGTGCAGAAACACACGCAGTTCTATCTCTTACTGGGGAGTGTGCAGGAGAGTTCAGTGAACAGGCCGCTCTGCCCGAACAAGGCAGATTGCAGATGCGTAGTTCCCAAGCAGATTCTTCTGTGTCTACTAGAAACGTTGGAGTAGAGCTGAGATGAACTCGGCATAAGTTCCATTTGAAGAAATAACCTAGGCCAGAAACCCACTCAGCTGTAGCTGTTAAGATGCATCCGGAGCGCACATTCTGGGAACCAGGCAGCAGAGTGCCCTGTGGAAGCTGCTGATTTCAGCTTCTCTGATAGGTGTTTGTCTTCCCTGCAGAGAAACAGTAGCTTAGAGAACTCTTTCTACAGCAGCCACACACTCTGCCCTAGAGCTGAGAAGCACTGGCTGTAAGTTTCCTTTGCAGAAGTAACATTCTCCAGAAACACACTCTCTCCTAACTCTTAAATTCCTAGCTCACCTCACATATGCATGGAAACCCAGAGTGGAGCAGCCGGCGATAGCTCTTGCGTGGATGCTGCCAGAAGGCTCTGGGCGATAGTGTCTTGCAATGAGCTGCTTAGGAATCTAGTGGCACAGCAAGTACAAGCTTCTCACTGGAGCTGAGAAGGACTGGGAAGAACATCCCTGTGAAGAACTAACAGTGTGCAGAAACACACGCAGTTCTATCTCTTACTGGGGAGTGTGCAGGAGAGTTCAGTGAACAGGCCGCTCTGCCCGAACAAGGCAGATTGCAGATGCGTAGTTCCCAAGCAGATTCTTCTGTGTCTACTAGAAACGTTGGAGTAGAGCTGAGATGAACTCGGCATAAGTTCCATTTGAAGAAATAACCTAGGCCAGAAACCCACTCAGCTGTAGCTGTTAAGATTCATCTGGAGCGCACATTCTGGGAACCAGGCAGCAGAGTGCCCTGTGGAAGCTGCTCGATTTCAGCTTGTCTGATAGGTGTTTGTCTTCCCTGCAGAGAAACAGTGGCTTAGAGAACTCTTTCTACAGCAGCCACACACTCTGCCCTAGAGCTGAGAAGCACTGGCTGTAAGTTCCCTTTGCAGAAGTCACATTCTCCAGAAACACACTCTCTCCTAACTCTTAAGTGACTAGCTCACCTCACATATGCATGGAAACCCAGAGTGGAGCAGGCGGCGATAGCTCTTGCGTGGATGCTGCCAGAAGGCTCTGGGCGATAGTGGCTTGCAAGGAGCTGCTTAGGAATCTAGTGGCACAGCAAGTACAAGCTTCTCACTGGAGCTGAGAAGGACTGGGAAGAACTTCCCTGTGAAGAACTAACAGTGTGCAGAAACACACGCAGTTCTATCTCTTACTGGGGAGTGTGCAGGAGAGTTCAGTGAACAGGCCGCTCTGCCCGATCAAGGCAGAATGCACATGCGTAGTTCCCAAGCATATTCTTTTGAGTCTACTGGAAACGTTGTAGTAGAGCTGAGATGAACTCGGCATAAGTTCCATTTGAAGAAATAACCTAGGCCAGAAACCCACTCAGCTGTAGCTGTTAAGATTCATCTGGAGCGCACATTCTGGGAACCAGGCAGCAGAGTGCCCTGTGGAAGCTGCTGATTTCAGCTTGTCTGATAGGTGTTTGTCTTCCCTGCAGAGAAACAGTGGCTTAGAGAACTCTTTCTACAGCAGCCACACACTCTGCCCTAGAGCTGAGAAGCACTGGCTGTAAGTTCCCTTTGCAGAAGTAACATTCTCCAGAAACACACTCTCTCCTAACTCTTAAGTGACTAGCTCACCTCACATATGCATGGAAACCCAGAGTGGAGCAGGCGGCGATAGCTCTTGCGTGGATGCTGCCAGAAGGCTCTGGGCGATAGTGGCTTGCAAGGAGCTGCTTAGGAATCTAGTGGCACAGCAAGTACAAGCTTCTCACTGGAGCTGAGAAGGACTGGGAAGAACTTCCCTGTGAAGAACTAACAGTGTGCAGAAACACACGCAGTTCTATCTCTTACTGGGGAGTGTGCAGGAGAGTTCAGTGAACAGGCCGCTCTGCCCGAACAAGGCAGAATGCACATGCGTAGTTCCCAAGCATATTCTTCTGTGTCTACTAGAAACGTTGGAGTAGAGCTGAGATGAACTCGGCATAAGTTCCATTTGAAGAAATAACCTAGGCCAGAAACCCACTCAGCTGTAGCTGATAAGATTCATCTGGAGCGCACATTCTGGGAACCAGGCAGCAGAGTGCCCTGTGGAAGCTGCTCGATTTCAGCTTGTCTGATAGGTGTTTGTCTTCCCTGCAGAGAAACAGTGGCTTAGAGAACTCTTTCTACAGCAGCCACACACTCTGCCCTAGAGCTGAGAAGCACTGGCTGTAAGTTCCCTTTGCAGAAGTCACATTCTCCAGAAACACACTCTCTCCTAACTCTTAAGTGACTAGCTCACCTCACATATGCATGGAAACCCAGAGTGGAGCAGGCGGCGATAGCTCTTGCGTGGATGCTGCCAGAAGGCTCTGGGCGATAGTGGCTTGCAAGGAGCTGCTTAGGAATCTAGTGGCACAGCAAGTACAAGCTTCTCACTGGAGCTGAGAAGGACTGGGAAGAACTTCCCCCGTGAAGAACTAACAGTGTGCAGAAACACACGCAGTTCTATCTCTTACTGGGGAGTGTGCAGGAGAGTTCAGTGAACAGGCCGCTCTGCCCGAACAAGGCAGATTGCAGATGCGTAGTTCCCAAGCATATTCTTCTGTGTCTACTAGAAACGTTGGAGTAGAGCTGAGATGAACTCGGCATAAGTTCCATTTGAAGCAATAACCTAGGCCAGAAACCCACTCAGCTGTAGCTGATAAGATTCATCAGGAGCGCACATTCTGGGAACCAGGCAGCAGAGTGCCCTGTGGAAGCTGCTCGATTTCAGCTTGTCTGATAGGTGTTTGTCTTCCCTGCAGAGAAACAGTGGCTTAGAGAACTCTTTCTACAGCAGCCACACACTCTGCCCTAGAGCTGAGAAGCACTGGCTGTAAGTTCCCTTTGCAGAAGTAACATTCTCCAGAAACACACTCTCTCCTAACTCTTAAGTGACTAGCTCACCTCACATATGCATGGAAACCCAGAGTGGAGCAGGCGGCGATAGCTCTTGCGTGGATGCTGCCAGAAGGCTCTGGGCGATAGTGGCTTGCAAGGAGCTGCTTAGGAATCTAGTGGCACAGCAAGTACAAGCTTCTCACTGGAGCTGAGAAGGACTGGGAAGAACTTCCCTGTGAAGAACTAACAGTGTGCAGAAACACACGCAGTTCTATCTCTTACTGGGGAGTGTGCAGGAGAGTTCAGTGAACAGGCCGCTCTGCCCGAACAAGGCAGATTGCAGATGCGTAGTTCCCAAGCATATTCTTCTGTGTCTACTAGAAACGTTGGAGTAGAGCTGAGATGAACTCGGCATAAGTTCCATTTGAAGAAATAACCTAGGCCAGAAACCCACTCAGCTGTAGCTGTGAAGATTCATCTGGAGCGCACATTCTGGGAACCAGGCAGCAGAGTGCCCTGTGGAAGCTGCTCGATTTCAGCTTGTCTGATAGGTGTTTGTCTTCCCTGCAGAGAAACAGTGGCTTAGAGAACTCTTTCTACAGCAGCCACACACTCTGCCCTAGGTCTGAGAAGCACTGGCTGTAAGTTCCCTTTGCAGAAGTCACATTCTCCAGAAACACACTCTCTCCTAACTCTTCAGTGACTAGCTCACCTCACATATGCATGGAAACCCAGAGTGGAGCAGGCGGCGATAGCTCTTGCGTGGATGCTGCCAGAAGGCTCTGGGCGATAGTGGCTTGCAAGGAGCTGCTTAGGAATCTAGTGGCACAGCAAGTACAAGCTTCTCACTGGAGCTGAGAAGGACTGGGAAGAACTTCCCTGTGAAGAACTAACAGTGTGCAGAAACACACGCAGTTCTATCTCTTACTGGGGAGTGTGCAGGAGAGTTCAGTGAACAGGCCGCTCTGCCCGAACAAGGCAGATTGCAGATGCGTAGTTCCCAAGCATATTCTTCTGTGTCTACTAGAAACGTTGGAGTAGAGCTGAGATGAACTCGGCATAAGTTCCATTTGAAGAAATAACCTAGGCCAGAAACCCACTCAGCTGTAGCTGATAAGATTCATCTGGAGCGCACATTCTGGGAACCAGGCAGCAGAGTGCCCTGTGGAAGCTGCTCGATTTCAGCTTGTCTGATAGGTGTTTGTCTTCCCTGCAGAGAAACAGTGGCTTAGAGAACTCTTTCTACAGCAGCCACACACTCTGCCCTAGAGCTGAGAAGCACTGGCTGTAAGTTCCCTTTGCAGAAGTCACATTCTCCAGAAACACACTCTCTCCTAACTCTTAAGTGACTAGCTCACCTCACATATGCATGGAAACCCAGAGTGGAGCAGGCGGCGATAGCTCTTGCGTGGATGCTGCCAGAAGGCTCTGGGCGATAGTGGCTTGCAAGGAGCTGCTTAGGAATCTAGTGGCACAGCAAGTACAAGCTTCTCACTGGAGCTGAGAAGGACTGGGAAGAACTTCCCTGTGAAGAACTAACAGTGTGCAGAAACACACGCAGTTCTATCTCTTACTGGGGAGTGTGCAGGAGAGTTCAGTGAACAGGCCGCTCTGCCCGAACAAGGCAGATTGCAGATGCGTAGTTCCCAAGCATATTCTTCTGTGTCTACTAGAAACGTTGGAGTAGAGCTGAGATGAACTCGGCATAAGTTCCATTTGAAGAAATAACCTAGGCCAGAAACCCACTCAGCTGTAGCTGATAAGATTCATCTGGAGCGCACATTCTGGGAACCAGGCAGCAGAGTGCCCTGTGGAAGCTGCTCGATTTCAGCTTGTCTGATAGGTGTTTGTCTTCCCTGCAGAGAAACAGTGGCTTAGAGAACTCTTTCTACAGCAGCCACACACTCTGCCCTAGAGCTGAGAAGCACTGGCTGTAAGTTCCCTTTGCAGAAGTCACATTCTCCAGAAACACACTCTCTCCTAACTCTTAAGTGACTAGCTCACCTCACATATGCATGGAAACCCAGAGTGGAGCAGGCGGCGATAGCTCTTGCGTGGATGCTGCCAGAAGGCTCTGGGCGATAGTGGCTTGCAAGGAGCTGCTTAGGAATCTAGTGGCACAGCAAGTACAAGCTTCTCACTGGAGCTGAGAAGGACTGGGAAGAACTTCCCTGTGAAGAACTAACAGTGTGCAGAAACACACGCAGTTCTATCTCTTACTGGGGAGTGTGCAGGAGAGTTCAGTGAACAGGCCGCTCTGCCCGAACAAGGCAGATTGCAGATGCGTAGTTCCCAAGCATATTCTTCTGTGTCTACTAGAAACGTTGGAGTAGAGCTGAGATGAACTCGGCATAAGTTCCATTTGAAGAAATAACCTAGGCCAGAAACCCACTCAGCTGTAGCTGTTAAGATTCATCTGGAGCGCACAATCTGGGAACCAGGCAGCAGAGTGCCCTGTGGAAGCTGCTCGATTTCAGCTTGTCTGATAGGTGTTTGTCTTCCCTGCAGAGAAACAGTGGCTTAGAGAACTCTTTCTACAGCACCCACACACTCTGCCCTAGAGCTGAGAAGCACTGGCTGTAAGTTCCCTTTGCAGAAGTCACATTCTCCAGAAACACACTCTCTCCTAACTCTTAAGTGACTAGCTCACCTCACATATGCATGGAAACCCAGAGTGGAGCAGGCGGCGATAGCTCTTGCGTGGATGCTGCCAGAAGGCTCTGGGCGATAGTGGCTTGCAAGGAGCTGCTTAGGAATCTAGTGGCACAGCAAGTACAAGCTTCTCACTGGAGCTGAGAAGGACTGGGAAGAACTTCCCTGTGAAGAACTAACAGTGTGCAGAAACACACGCAGTTCTATCTCTTACTGGGGAGTGTGCAGGAGAGTTCAGTGAACAGGCCGCTCTGCCCGAACAAGGCAGAATGCAGATGCATAGTTCCCAAGCATATTCTTCTGTGTCTACTAGAAACGTTGGAGTAGAGCTGAGATGAACTCGGCATAAGTTCCATTTGAAGAAATAACCTAGGCCAGAAACCCACTCAGCTGTAGCTGTTAAGATTCATCTGGAGCGCACATTCTGGGAACCAGGCAGCAGAGTGCCCTGTGGAAGCTGCTCGATTTCAGCTTGTCTGATAGGTGTTTGTCTTCCCTGCAGAGAAACAGTGGCTTAGAGAACTCTTTCTACAGCAGCCACACACTCTGCCCTAGAGCTGAGAAGCACTGGCTGTAAGTTCCCTTTGCAGAAGTCACATTCTCCAGAAACACACTCTCTCCTAACTCTTAAGTGACTAGCTCACCTCACATATGCATGGAAACCCAGAGTGGAGCAGGCGGCGATAGCTCTTGCGTGGATGCTGCCAGAAGGCTCTGGGCGATAGTGGCTTGCAAGGAGCTGCTTAGGAATCTAGTGGCACAGCAAGTACAAGCTTCTCACTGGAGCTGAGAAGGACTGGGAAGAACTTCCCTGTGAAGAACTAACAGTGTGCAGAAACACACGCAGTTCTATCTCTTACTGGGGAGTGTGCAGGAGAGTTCAGTGAACAGGCCGCTCTGCCCGAACAAGGCAGATTGCAGATGCGTAGTTCCCAAGCATATTCTTCTGTGTCTACTAGAAACGTTGGAGTAGAGCTGAGATGAACTCGGCATAAGTTCCATTTGAAGAAATAACCTAGGCCAGAAACCCACTCAGCTGTAGCTGTTAAGATTCATCTGGAGCGCACAATCTGGGAACCAGGCAGCAGAGTGCCCTGTGGAAGCTGCTCGATTTCAGCTTGTCTGATAGGTGTTTGTCTTCCCTGCAGAGAAACAGTGGCTTAGAGAACTCTTTCTACAGCACCCACACACTCTGCCCTAGAGCTGAGAAGCACTGGCTGTAAGTTCCCTTTGCAGAAGTCACATTCTCCAGAAACACACTCTCTCCTAACTCTTAAGTGACTAGCTCACCTCACATATGCATGGAAACCCAGAGTGGAGCAGGCGGCGATAGCTCTTGCGTGGATGCTGCCAGAAGGCTCTGGGCGATAGTGGCTTGCAAGGAGCTGCTTAGGAATCTAGTGGCACAGCAAGTACAAGCTTCTCACTGGAGCTGAGAAGGACTGGGAAGAACTTCCCTGTGAAGAACTAACAGTGTGCAGAAACACACGCAGTTCTATCTCTTACTGGGGAGTGTGCAGGAGAGTTCAGTGAACAGGCCGCTCTGCCCGAACAAGGCAGAATGCAGATGCATAGTTCCCAAGCATATTCTTCTGTGTCTACTAGAAACGTTGGAGTAGAGCTGAGATGAACTCGGCATAAGTTCCATTTGAAGAAATAACCTAGGCCAGAAACCCACTCAGCTGTAGCTGTTAAGATTCATCTGGAGCGCACATTCTGGGAACCAGGCAGCAGAGTGCCCTGTGGAAGCTGCTCGATTTCAGCTTGTCTGATAGGTGTTTGTCTTCCCTGCAGAGAAACAGTGGCTTAGAGAACTCTTTCTACAGCAGCCACACACTCTGCCCTAGAGCTGAGAAGCACTGGCTGTAAGTTCCCTTTGCAGAAGTCACATTCTCCAGAAACACACTCTCTCCTAACTCTTAAGTGACTAGCTCACCTCACATATGCATGGAAACCCAGAGTGGAGCAGGCGGCGATAGCTCTTGCGTGGATGCTGCCAGAAGGCTCTGGGCGATAGTGGCTTGCAAGGAGCTGCTTAGGAATCTAGTGGCACAGCAAGTACAAGCTTCTCACTGGAGCTGAGAAGGACTGGGAAGAACTTCCCTGTGAAGAACTAACAGTGTGCAGAAACACACGCAGTTCTATCTCTTACTGGGGAGTGTGCAGGAGAGTTCAGTGAACAGGCCGCTCTGCCCGAACAAGGCAGATTGCAGATGCCTAGTTCCCAAGCATATTCTTCAGTGTCTACTAGAAACGTTGGAGTAGAGCTGAGATGAACTCGGCATAAGTTCCATTTGAAGAAATAACCTAGGCCAGAAACCCACTCAGCTGTAGCTGTTAAGATTCATCTGGAGCGCACATTCTGGGAACCAGGCAGCAGAGTGCCCTGTGGAAGCTGCTCGATTTCAGCTTGTCTGATAGGTGTTTGTCTTCCCTGCAGAGAAACAGTGGCTTAGAGAACTCTTTCTACAGCAGCCACACACTCTGCCCTAGAGCTGAGAAGCACTGGCTGTAAGTTCCCTTTGCAGAAGTCACATTCTCCAGAAACACACTCTCTCCTAACTCTTAAGTGACTAGCTCACCTCACATATGCATGGAAAGCCAGAGTGGAGCAGGCGGCGATAGCTCTTGCGTGGATGCTGCCAGAAGGCTCTGGGCGATAGTGGCTTGCAAGGAGCTGCTTAGGAATCTAGTGGCACAGCAAGTACAAGCTTCTCACTGGAGCTGAGAAGGACTGGGAAGAACTTCCCTGTGAAGAACTAACAGTGTGCAGAAACACACGCAGTTCTATCTCTTACTGGGGAGTGTGCAGGAGAGTTCAGTGAACAGGCCGCTCTGCCCGAACAAGGCAGATTGCAGATGCGTAGTTCCCAAGCATATTCTTCAGTGTCTACTAGAAACGTTGGAGTAGAGCTGAGATGAACTCGGCATAAGTTCCATTTGAAGAAATAACCTAGGCCAGAAACCCACTCAGCTGTAGCTGATAAGATTCATCTGGAGCGCACATTCTGGGAACCAGGCAGCAGAGTGCCCTGTGGAAGCTGCTCGATTTCAGCTTGTCTGATAGGTGTTTGTCTTCCCTGCAGAGAAACAGTGGCTTAGAGAACTCTTTCTACAGCAGCCACACACTCTGCCCTAGAGCTGAGAAGCACTGGCTGTAAGCTCCCTTTGCAGAAGTAACATTCTCCAGAAACACACTCTCTCCTAACTCTTAAGTGACTAGCTCACCTCACATATGCATGGAAACCCAGAGTGGAGCAGGCGGCGATAGCTCTTGCCTGGATGCTGCCAGAAGGCTCTGGGCGATAGTGGCTTGCAAGGAGCTGCTTAGGAATCTAGTGGCACAGCAAGTACAAGCTTCTCACTGGAGCTGAGAAGGACTGGGAAGAACTTCCCTGTGAAGAACTAACAGTGTGCAGAAACACACGCAGTTCTATCTCTTACTGGGGAGTGTGCAGGAGAGTTCAGTGAACAGGCCGCTCTGCCCGAACAAGGCAGAATGCACATGCGTAGTTCCCAAGCAGATTCTTCTGTGTCTACTAGAAACGTTGGAGTAGAGCTGAGATGAACTCGGCATAAGTTCCATTTGAAGAAATAACCTAGGCCAGAAACCCACTCAGCTGTAGCTGTTAAGATTCATCTGGAGCGCACATTCTGGGAACCAGGCAGCAGAGTGCCCTATGGAAGCTGCGCGATTTCAGCTTGTCTGATAGGTGTTTGTGCTCCCTGCAGAGAAACGGTGGCTTAGAGAACTCTTTCTACAGTAGCCACACACTCTGCCCTAGAGCTGAGAAGCACTGGCTGTAAGTTCCCTTTGCAGAAGTAACATTCTCCAGAAACACACTCTCTCCTAACTCTTCAGTGACTAGCTCACCTCACATATGCATGGAAACCCCCAGTGGAGCAGGCGGCGATAGCTCTTGCGTGGATGCTGCCAGAAGGCTCTGGGCGATAGTGGCTTGCAAGGAGCTGCTTAGGAATCTAGTGGCACAGCAAGTACAAGCTTCTCACTGGAGCTGAGAAGGACTGGGAAGAACTTCCCTGTGAAGAACTAACAGTGTGCAGAAACACACGCAGTTCTATCTCTTACTGGGGAGTGTGCAGGAGAGTTCAGTGAACAGGCCGCTCTGCCGGAACAAGGCAGAATGCACATGCGTAGTTCCCAAGCATATTCCTCTGAGTCTACTAGAAACGTTGGAGTAGAGCTGAGATGAACTCGGCCTAAGTTCCATTTGAGGAAATAACCTGGGCCAGAAACCCACTCAGCTGTAGCTGTTAAGATTCATCTGGAGCGCACATTCTGGGAACCAGGCAGCAGAGTGCCCTTGGAAGCTGCTCGATTTCAGCTTGTCTGATAGGTGTTTGTCTTCCCTGCAGAGAAACAGTGGCTTAGAGAACTCTTTCTACAGCAGCCACACACTCTGCCCTAGAGCTGAGAAGCACTGGCTGTAACTTCCCTTTGCAGAAGTAACTTTCTCCAGAAACACACTCTCTCCTAACTCTTAAGTTACTAGCTCACCTCACATATGCCAGGAAACCCAGAGTGGAGCAGGCTGCCATAGCTCTTGCGTGGATGCTGCCAGAAGTCTCTGGGCGATAGTGGATTGCAAGGTGCTGCTTAGGAATCTAGTGGCACAGCAAGTACAAGCTTCTCACTGGAGCTGAGAAGGACTGGGAAGAACTTCCCTGTGAAGAACTAACAGTGTGCAGAAACACACGCAGTTCTATCTCTTACTGGGGATTGTGCAGGAGAGTTCAGTGAACAGGCCGCTCTGCCCGAACAAGGCAGAAGGCACATGCGTAATTCCCAAGCATATTCTTCTGAGTCTACTAGAAACGTTGGAGTAGAGCTGAGATGAACTCGGCCTAAGTTCCATTTGAAGAAATAACCTAGGCCGGAAACCCACTCAGCTGTAGCTGTTAAGATTCATCTGGAGCGCACAATCTGGGAACCACGCAGCAGAGTGCCCTGTGGAAGCTGCTCGATTTCAGCTTGTCTGATAGGTGTTTGTCTTCCCTGCAGAGAAACAGTGGCTTAGAGAACTCTTTCTACAGCAGCCACACACTCTGCCCTAGAGCTGAGAAGCACTGGCTGTAAGTTCCCTTTGCAGAAGTAACATCCTCCAGAAACACACTCTCTCCTAACTCTTAAGTTACTAACTCACCTCACATATGCATGGAAACCCAGAGTGGAGCAGGCGGCGATAGCTCTTGCATGGATGCTGCCAGAAGGCTCTGGGCGATAGTGGCTTACAAGGAGCTGCTTAGGAATCTAGTGGCACAGCAAGTACAAGCTTCTCACTGGAGCTGAGAAGGACTGGGAACAACTTCCCTGTGAAGAACTAACAGTGTGCAGACACACGCAGTTCTATCTCTTACTGGGGAGTGTGCAGGAGAGTTCAGTGAACAGGCCGCTCTGCCCGAACAAGGCAGAATGCACATGCGTAGTTCCCAAGCATATTCTTCTGTGTCTACTAGAAACGTTGGAGTAGAGCTGAGATGAACTCGGCATAAGTTCCATTTGAAGAAATAACCTAGGCCAGAAACCCACTCAGCTGTAGCTGTTAAGATTCATCTGGAGCGCACATTCTGGGAACCAGGCAGCAGAGTGCCCTGTGGAAGCTGCTCGATTTCAGCTTGTCTGATAGGTGTTTGTCTTCCCTGCAGAGAAACAGTGGCTTAGAGAACTCTTTCTACAGCAGCCACACACTCTGCCCTAGAGCTGAGAAGCACTGGCTGTAAGTTCCCTTTGCAGAAGTCACATTCTCCAGAAACACACTCTCTCCTAACTCTTAAGTTCCTAGCTCACCTCACATATGCATGGAAACCCAGAGTGGAGCAGGCGGCGATAGCTCTTGCGTGGATGCTGCCAGAAGGCTCTGGGCGATAGTGGCTTGCAAGGAGCTGCTTAGGAATCTAGTGGCACAGCAAGTACAAGCTTCTCACTGGAGCTGAGAAGGACTGGGAAGAACTTCCCTGTGAAGAACTAACAGTGTGCAGAAACACACGCAGTTCTATCTCTTACTGGGGAGTGTGCAGGAGAGTTCAGTGAACAGGCCGCTCTGCCCGAACAAGGCAGATTGCAGATGCGTAGTTCCCAAGCATATTCTTCTGTGTCTACTAGAAACGTTGGAGTAGAGCTGAGATGAACTCGGCATAAGTTCCATTTGAAGAAATAACCTAGGCCAGAAACCCACTCAGCTGTAGCTGTTAAGATTCATCTGGAGCGCACATTCTGGGAACCAGGCAGCAGAGTGCCCTGTGGAAGCTGCTGGATTTCAGCTTGTCTGATAGGTGTTTGTCTTCCCTGCAGAGAAACAGTGGCTTAGAGAACTCTTTCTACAGCAGCCACACACTCTGCCCTAGAGCTGAGAAGCACTGGCTGTAAGTTCCCTTTGCAGAAGTAACATTCTCCAGAAACACACTCTCTCCTAACTCTTAAGTGACTAGCTCACCTCACATATGCATGGAAACCCAGAGTGGAGCAGGCGGCGATAGCTCTTGCGTGGATGCTGCCAGAAGGCTCTGGGCGATAGTGGCTTGCAAGGAGCTGCTTAGGAATCTAGTGGCACAGCAAGTACAAGCTTCTCACTGGAGCTGAGAAGGACTGGGAAGAACTTCCCTGTGAAGAACTAACAGTGTGCAGAAACACACGCAGTTCTATCTCTTACTGGGGAGTGTGCAGGAGAGTTCAGTGAACAGGCCGCTCTGCCCGAACAAGGCAGATTGCAGATGCGTAGTTCCCAAGCATATTCTTCTGTGTCTACTAGAAACGTTGGAGTAGAGCTGAGATGAACTCGGCATAAGTTCCATTTGAAGAAATAACCTAGGCCAGAAACCCACTCAGCTGTAGCTGTTAAGATTCATCTGGAGCGCACAATCTGGGAACCAGGCAGCAGAGTGCCCTGTGGAAGCTGCTCGATTTCAGCTTGTCTGATAGGTGTTTGTCTTCCCTGCAGAGAAACAGTGGCTTAGAGAACTCTTTCTACAGCAGCCACACACTCTGCCCTAGAGCTGAGAAGCACTGGCTGTAAGTTCCCTTTGCAGAAGTCACATTCTCCAGAAACACACTCTCTCCTAACTCTTAAGTGACTAGCTCACCTCACATATGCATGGAAACCCAGAGTGGAGCAGGCGGCGATAGCTCTTGCGTGGATGCTGCCAGAAGGCTCTGGGCGATAGTGGCTTGCAAGGAGCTGCTTAGGAATCTAGTGGCACAGCAAGTACAAGCTTCTCACTGGAGCTGAGAAGGACTGGGAAGAACTTCCCTGTGAAGAACTAACAGTGTGCAGAAACACACGCAGTTCTATCTCTTACTGGGGAGTGTGCAGGAGAGTTCAGTGAACAGGCCGCTCTGCCCGAACAAGGCAGATTGCAGATGCGTAGTTCCCAAGCATATTCTTCAGTGTCTACTAGAAACGTTGGAGTAGAGCTGAGATGAACTCGGCATAAGTTCCATTTGAAGAAATAACCTAGGCCAGAAACCCACTCAGCTGTAGCTGTTAAGATTCATCTGGAGCGCACATTCTGGGAACCAGGCAGCAGAGTGCCCTGTGGAAGCTGCTCGATTTCAGCTTGTCTGATAGGTGTTTGTCTTCCCTGCAGAGAAACAGTGGCTTAGAGAACTCTTTCTACAGCAGCCACACACTCTGCCCTAGAGCTGAGAAGCACTGGCTGTAAGTTCCCTTTGCAGAAGTCACATTCTCCAGAAACACACTCTCTCCTAACTCTTAAGTGACTAGCTCACCTCACATATGCATGGAAAGCCAGAGTGGAGCAGGCGGCGATAGCTCTTGCGTGGATGCTGCCAGAAGGCTCTGGGCGATAGTGGCTTGCAAGGAGCTGCTTAGGAATCTAGTGGCACAGCAAGTACAAGCTTCTCACTGGAGCTGAGAAGGACTGGGAAGAACTTCCCTGTGAAGAACTAACAGTGTGCAGAAACACACGCAGTTCTATCTCTTACTGGGGAGTGTGCAGGAGAGTTCAGTGAACAGGCCGCTCTGCCCGAACAAGGCAGATTGCAGATGCGTAGTTCCCAAGCATATTCTTCAGTGTCTACTAGAAACGTTGGAGTAGAGCTGAGATGAACTCGGCATAAGTTCCATTTGAAGAAATAACCTAGGCCAGAAACCCACTCAGCTGTAGCTGATAAGATTCATCTGGAGCGCACATTCTGGGAACCAGGCAGCAGAGTGCCCTGTGGAAGCTGCTCGATTTCAGCTTGTCTGATAGGTGTTTGTCTTCCCTGCAGAGAAACAGTGGCTTAGAGAACTCTTTCTACAGCAGCCACACACTCTGCCCTAGAGCTGAGAAGCACTGGCTGTAAGCTCCCTTTGCAGAAGTCACATTCTCCAGAAACACACTCTCTCCTAACTCTTAAGTTCCTAGCTCACCTCACATATGCATGGAAACCCAGAGTGGAGCAGGCGGCCATAGCTCTTGCGTGGATGCTGCCAGAAGGCTCTGGGCGATAGTGGCTTGCAAGGAGCTGCTTAGGAATCTAGTGGCACAGCAAGTACAAGCTTCTCACTGGAGCTGAGAAGGACTGGGAAGAACTTCCCTTGGAAGAACTAACAGTGTGCAGAAACACACGCAGTTCTATCTCTTACTGGGGAGTGTGCAGGAGAGTTCAGTGAACAGGCCGCTCTGCCCGAACAAGGCAGAATGCAGATGCGTAGTTCCCAAGCATATTCTTCTGTGTCTACTAGAAACGTTGGAGTAGAGCTGAGATGAACTCGGCATAAGTTCCATTTGAAGAAATAACCTAGGCCAGAAACCCACTCAGCTGTAGCTGTTAAGATTCATCTGGAGCGCACAATCTGGGAACCAGGCAGCAGAGTGCCCTGTGGAAGCTGCTCGATTTCAGCTTGTCTGATAGGTGTTTGTCTTCCCTGCAGAGAAACAGTGGCTTAGAGAACTCTTTCTACAGCAGCCACACACTCTGCCCTAGAGCTGAGAAGCACTGGCTGTAAGTTCCCTTTGCAGAAGTCACATTCTCCAGAAACACACTCTCTCCTAACTCTTAAGTTCCTAGCTCACCTCACATATGCATGGAAACCCAGAGTGGAGCAGGCGGCGATAGCTCTTGCGTGGATGCTGCCAGAAGGCTCTGGGCGATAGTGGCTTGCAAGGAGCTGCTTAGGAATCTAGTGGCACAGCAAGTACAAGCTTCTCACTGGAGCTGAGAAGGACTGGGAAGAACTTCCCTGTGAAGAACTAACAGTGTGCAGAAACACACGCAGTTCTATCTCTTACTGGGGAGTGTGCAGGAGAGTTCAGTGAACAGGCCGCTCTGCCCGAACAAGGCAGAATGCAGATGCGTAGTTCCCAAGCATATTCTTCTGTGTCTACTAGAAACGTTGGAGTAGAGCTGAGATGAACTCGGCATAAGTTCCATTTGAAGAAATAACCTAGGCCAGAAACCCACTCAGCTGTAGCTGTTAAGATTCATCTGGAGCGCACAATCTGGGAACCAGGCAGCAGAGTGCCCTGTGGAAGCTGCTCGATTTCAGCTTGTCTGATAGGTGTTTGTCTTCCCTGCAGAGAAACAGTGGCTTAGAGAACTCTTTCTACAGCAGCCACACACTCTGCCCTAGAGCTGAGAAGCACTGGCTGTAAGTTCCCTTTGCAGAAGTAACATTCTCCAGAAACACACTCTCTCCTAACTCTTAAGTTACTAGCTCACCTCACATCTGCATGGAAACCCAGAGTGGAGCAGGCGGCGATAGCTCTTGCGTGGATGCTGCCAGAAGGCTCTGGGCGATAGTGGCTTGCAAGGAGCTGCTTAGGAATCTAGTGGCACAGCAAGTACAAGCTTCTCACTGGAGCTGAGAAGGACTGGGAAGAACTTCCCTGTGAAGAACTAACAGTGTGCAGAAACACACGCAGTTCTATCTCTTACTGGGGAGTGTGCAGGAGAGTTCAGTGAACAGGCCGCTCTGCCCGAACAAGGCAGATTGCAAATGCGTAGTTCCCAAGCATATTCTTCTGTGTCTACTAGAAACGTTGGAGTAGAGCTGAGATGAACTCGGCATAAGTTCCATTTGAAGAAATAACCTAGGCCAGAAACCCACTCAGCTGTAGCTGTTAAGATTCATCTGGAGCGCACAATCTGGGAACCAGGCAGCAGAGTGCCCTGTGGAAGCTGCTCGATTTCAGCTTGTCTGATAGGTGTTTGTCTTCCCTGCAGAGAAACAGTGGCTTAGAGAACTCTTTCTACAGCAGCCACACACTCTGCCCTAGAGCTGAGAAGCACTGGCTGTAAGTTCCCTTTGCAGAAGTCACATTCTCCAGAAACACACTCTCTCCTAACTCTTAAGTTCCTAGCTCACCTCACATATGCATGGAAACCCAGAGTGGAGCAGGCGGCGATAGCTCTTGCGTGGATGCTGCCAGAAGGCTCTGGGCGATAGTGGCTTGCAAGGAGCTGCTTAGGAATCTAGTGGCACAGCAAGTACAAGCTTCTCACTGGAGCTGAGAAGGACTGGGAAGAACTTCCCTTGGAAGAACTAACAGTGTGCAGAAACACACGCAGTTCTATCTCTTACTGGGGAGTGTGCAGGAGAGTTCAGTGAACAGGCCGCTCTGCCCGAACAAGGCAGAATGCAGATGCGTAGTTCCCAAGCATATTCTTCTGTGTCTACTAGAAACGTTGGAGTAGAGCTGAGATGAACTCGGCATAAGTTCCATTTGAAGAAATAACCTAGGCCAGAAACCCACTCAGCTGTAGCTGTTAAGATTCATCTGGAGCGCACATTCTGGGAACCAGGCAGCAGAGTGCCCTGTGGAAGCTGCTCGATTTCAGCTTGTCTGATAGGTGTTTGTCTTCCCTGCAGAGAAACAGTGGCTTAGAGAACTCTTTCTACAGCAGCCACACACTCTGCCCTAGAGCTGAGAAGCACTGGCTGTAAGTTCCCTTTGCAGAAGTCACATTCTCCAGAAACACACTCTCTCCTAACTCTTAAGTTCCTAGCTCACCTCACATATGCATGGAAACCCAGAGTGGAGCAGGCGGCGATAGCTCTTGCGTGGATGCTGCCAGAAGGCTCTGGGCGATAGTGGCTTGCAAGGAGCTGCTTAGGAATCTAGTGGCACAGCAAGTACAAGCTTCTCACTGGAGCTGAGAAGGACTGGGAAGAACTTCCCTTGGAAGAACTAACAGTCTGCAGAAACACACGCAGTTCTATCTCTTACTGGGGAGTGTGCAGGAGAGTTCAGTGAACAGGCCGCTCTGCCCGAACAAGGCAGAATGCAGATGCGTAGTTCCCAAGCATATTCTTCTGTGTCTACTAGAAACGTTGGAGTAGAGCTGAGATGAACTCGGCATAAGTTCCATTTGAAGAAATAACCTAGGCCAGAAACCCACTCAGCTGTAGCTGTTAAGATTCATCTGGAGCGCATATTCTGGGAACCAGGCAGCAGAGTGCCCTGTGGAAGCTGCTCGATTTCAGCTTGTCTGATAGGTGTTTGTCTTCCCTGCAGAGAAACAGTGGCTTAGAGAACTCTTTCTACAGCAGCCACACACTCTGCCCTAGAGCTGAGAAGCACTGGCTGTAAGTTCCCTTTGCAGAAGTCACATTATCCAGAAACACACTCTCTCCTAACTCTTAAGTGACTAGCTCACCTCACATCTGCATGGAAACCCAGAGTGGAGCAGGCGGCGATAGCTCTTGCGTGGATGCTGCCAGAAGGCTCTGGGCGATAGTGGCTTGCAAGGAGCTGCTTAGGAATCTAGTGGCACAGCAAGTACAAGCTTCTCACTGGAGCTGAGAAGGACTGGGAAGAACTTCCCTGTGAAGAACTAACAGTGTGCAGAAACACACGCAGTTCTATCTCTTACTGGGGAGTGTGCAGGAGAGTTCAGTGAACAGGCCGCTCTGCCCGAACAAGGCAGATTGCAGATGCGTAGTTCCCAAGCATATTCTTCTGTGTCTACTAGAAACGTTGGAGTAGAGCTGAGATGAACTCGGCATAAGTTCCATTTGAAGAAATAACCTAGGCCAGAAACCCACTCAGCTGTAGCTGTTAAGATTCATCTGGAGCGCACAATCTGGGAACCAGGCAGCAGAGTGCCCTGTGGAAGCTGCTCGATTTCAGCTTGTCTGATAGGTGTTTGTCTTCCCTGCAGAGAAACAGTGGCTTAGAGAACTCTTTCTACAGCAGCCACACACTCTGCCCTAGAGCTGAGAAGCACTGGCTGTAAGTTCCCTTTGCAGAAGTCACATTCTCCAGAAACACACTCTCTCCTAACTCTTAAGTTCCTAGCTCACCTCACATATGCATGGAAACCCAGAGTGGAGCAGGCGGCGATAGCTCTTGCGTGGATGCTGCCAGAAGGCTCTGGGCGATAGTGGCTTGCAAGGAGCTGCTTAGGAATCTAGTGGCACAGCAAGTACAAGCTTCTCACTGGAGCTGAGAAGGACTGGGAAGAACTTCCCTTGGAAGAACTAACAGTGTGCAGAAACACACGCAGTTCTATCTCTTACTGGGGAGTGTGCAGGAGAGTTCAGTGAACAGGCCGCTCTGCCCGAACAAGGCAGAATGCAGATGCGTAGTTCCCAAGCATATTCTTCTGTGTCTACTAGAAACGTTGGAGTAGAGCTGAGATGAACTCGGCATAAGTTCCATTTGAAGAAATAACCTAGGCCAGAAACCCACTCAGCTGTAGCTGTGAAGATTCATCTGGAGCGCACATTCTGGGAACCAGGCAGCAGAGTGCCCTGTGGAAGCTGCTCGATTTCAGCTTGTCTGATAGGTGTTTGTCTTCCCTGCAGAGAAACAGTGGCTTAGAGAACTCTTTCTACAGCAGCCACACACTCTGCCCTAGAGCTGAGAAGAACTGGCTGTAAGTTCCCTTTGCAGAAGTAACATTCTCCAGAAACACACTCTCTCCTAACTCTTAAGTGACTAGCTCACCTCACATATGCATGGAAACCCAGAGTGGAGCAGGCGGCGATAGCTCTTGCGTGGATGCTGCCAGAAGGCTCTGGGCGATAGTGGCTTGCAAGGAGCTGCTTAGGAATCTAGTGGCACAGCAAGTACAAGCTTCTCACTGGAGCTGAGAAGGACTGGGAAGAACTTCCCTGTGAAGAACTAACAGTGTGCAGAAACACACGCAGTTCTATCTCTTACTGGGGAGTGTGCAGGAGATTTCAGTGAACAGGCCGCTCTGCCCGAACAAGGCAGATTGCAGATGCGTAGTTCCCAAGCATATTCTTCTGTGTCTACTAGAAACGTTGGAGTAGAGCTGAGATGAACTCGGCATAAGTTCCATTTGAAGAAATAACCTAGGCCAGAAACCCACTCAGCTGTAGCTGTTAAGATTCATCTGGAGCGCACATTCTGGGAACCAGGCAGCAGAGTGCCCTGTGGAAGCTGCTCGATTTCAGCTTGTCTGATAGGTGTTTGTCTTCCCTGCAGAGAAACAGTGGCTTAGAGAACTCTTTCTACAGCAGCCACACACTCTGCCCTAGAGCTGAGAAGCACTGGCTGTAAGTTCCCTTTGCAGAAGTCACATTCTCCAGAAACACACTCTCTCCTAACTCTTCAGTGACTAGCTCACCTCACATATGCATGGAAACCCAGAGTGGAGCAGGCGGCGATAGCTCTTGCGTGGATGCTGCCAGAAGGCTCTGGGCGATAGTGGCTTGCAAGGAGCTGCTTAGGAATCTAGTGGCACAGCAAGTACAAGCTTCTCACTGGAGCTGAGAAGGACTGGGAAGAACTTCCCTGTGAAGAACTAACAGTGTGCAGAAACACACGCAGTTCTATCTCTTACTGGGGAGTGTGCAGGAGATTTCAGTGAACAGGCCGCTCTGCCCGAACAAGGCAGATTGCAGATGCGTAGTTTCCAAGCATATTCTTCTGTGTCTACTAGAAACGTTGGAGTAGAGCTGAGATGAACTCGGCATAAGTTCCATTTGAAGAAATAACCTAGGCCAGAAACCCACTCAGCTGTAGCTGTTAAGATTCATCTGGAGCGCACAATCTGGGAACCAGGCAGCAGAGTGCCCTGTGGAAGCTGCTCGATTTCAGCTTGTCTGATAGGTGTTTGTCTTCCCTGCAGAGAAACAGTGGCTTAGAGAACTCTTTCTACAGCACCCACACACTCTGCCCTAGAGCTGAGAAGCACTGGCTGTAAGTTCCCTTTGCAGAAGTCACATTCTCCAGAAACACACTCTCTCCTAACTCTTAAGTTCCTAGCTCACCTCACATATGCATGGAAACCCAGAGTGGAGCAGGCGGCGATAGCTCTTGCGTGGATGCTGCCAGAAGGCTCTGGGCGATAGTGGCTTGCAAGGAGCTGCTTAGGAATCTAGTGGCACAGCAAGTACAAGCTTCTCACTGGAGCTGAGAAGGACTGGGAAGAACTTCCCTGTGAAGAACTAACAGTGTGCAGAAACACACGCAGGTCTATCTCTTACTGGGGAGTGTGCAGGAGAGTTCAGTGAACAGGCCGCTCTGCCCGAACAAGGCAGATTGCAGATGCGTAGTTCCCAAGCATATTCTTCAGTGTCTACTAGAAACGTTGGAGTAGAGCTGAGATGAACTCGGCATAAGTTCCATTTGAAGAAATAACCTAGGCCAGAAACCCACTCAGCTGTAGCTGTTAAGATTCATCTGGAGCGCACAATCTGGGAACCAGGCAGCAGAGTGCCCTGTGGAAGCTGCTCGATTTCAGCTTGTCTGATAGGTGTTTGTCTTCCCTGCAGAGAAACAGTGGCTTAGAGAACTCTTTCTACAGCAGCCACACACTCTGCCCTAGAGCTGAGAAGCACTGGCTGTAAGTTCCCTTTGCAGAAGTCACATTCTCCAGAAACACACTCTCTCCTAACTCTTAAGTTCCTAGCTCACCTCACATATGCATGGAAACCCAGAGTGGAGCAGGCGGCGATAGCTCTTGCGTGGATGCTGCCAGAAGGCTCTGGGCGATAGTGGCTTGCAAGGAGCTGCTTAGGAATCTAGTGGCACAGCAAGTACAAGCTTCTCACTGGAGCTGAGAAGGACTGGGAAGAACTTCCCTTGGAAGAACTAACAGTGTGCAGAAACACACGCAGTTCTATCTCTTACTGGGGAGTGTGCAGGAGAGTTCAGTGAACAGGCCGCTCTGCCCGAACAAGGCAGAATGCAGATGCGTAGTTCCCAAGCATATTCTTCTGTGTCTACTAGAAACGTTGGAGTAGAGCTGAGATGAACTCGGCATAAGTTCCATTTGAAGAAATAACCTAGGCCAGAAACCCACTCAGCTGTAGCTGTTAAGATTCATCTGGAGCGCACATTCTGGGAACCAGGCAGCAGAGTGCCCTGTGGAAGCTGCTCGATTTCAGCTTGTCTGATAGGTGTTTGTCTTCCCTGCAGAGAAACAGTGGCTTAGAGAACTCTTTCTACAACAGCCACACACTCTGCCCTAGAGCTGAGAAGAACTGGCTGTAAGTTCCCTTTGCAGAAGTAACATTCTCCAGAAACACACTCTCTCCTAACTCTTAAGTTACTAGCTCACCTCACATATGCATGGAAACCCAGAGTGGAGCAGGCGGCGATAGCTCTTGCGTGGATGCTGCCAGAAGGCTCTGGGCGATAGTGGCTTGCAAGGAGCTGCTTAGGAATCTAGTGGCACAGCAAGTACAAGCTTCTCACTGGAGCTGAGAAGGACTGGGAAGAACTTCCCTGTGAAGAACTAACAGTGTGCAGAAACACACGCAGTTCTATCTCTTACTGGGGAGTGTGCAGGAGAGTTCAGTGAACAGGCCGCTCTGCCCGAACAAGGCAGATTGCAGATGCGTAGTTCCCAAGCATATTCTTCTGTGTCTACTAGAAACGTTGGAGTAGAGCTGAGATGAACTCGGCATAAGTTCCATTTGAAGAAATAACCTAGGCCAGAAACCCACTCAGCTGTAGCTGTTAAGATTCATCTGGAGCGCACAATCTGGGAACCAGGCAGCAGAGTGCCCTGTGGAAGCTGCTCGATTTCAGCTTGTCTGATAGGTGTTTGTCTTCCCTGCAGAGAAACAGTGGCTTAGAGAACTCTTTCTACAGCAGCCACACACTCTGCCCTAGAGCTGAGAAGCACTGGCTGTAAGTTCCCTTTGCAGAAGTCACATTCTCCAGAAACACACTCTCTCCTAACTCTTAAGTTCCTAGCTCACCTCACATATGCATGGAAACCCAGAGTGGAGCAGGCGGCGATAGCTCTTGCGTGGATGCTGCCAGAAGGCTCTGGGCGATAGTGGCTTGCAAGGAGCTGCTTAGGAATCTAGTGGCACAGCAAGTACAACCTTCTCACTGGAGCTGAGAAGGACTGGGAAGAACTTCCCTGTGAAGAACTAACAGTGTGCAGAAACACACGCAGTTCTATCTCTTACTGGGGAGTGTGCAGGAGAGTTCAGTGAACAGGCCGCTCTGCCCGAACAAGGCAGAATGCAGATGCATAGTTCCCAAGCATATTCTTCTGTGTCTACTAGAAACGTTGGAGTAGAGCTGAGATGAACTCGGCATAAGTTCCATTTGAAGCAATAACCTAGGCCAGAAACCCACTCAGCTGTAGCTGTTAAGATTCATCCGGAGCGCACATTCTGGGAACCAGGCAGCAGAGTGCCCTGTGGAAGCTGCTCGATTTCAGCTTGTCTGATAGGTGTTTGTCTTCCCTGCAGAGAAACAGTGGCTTAGAGAACTCTTTCTACAGCAGCCACACACTCTGCCCTAGAGCTGAGAAGCACTGGCTGTAAGTTCCCTTTGCAGAAGTAACATTCTCCAGAAACACACTCTCTCCTAACTCTTAAGTGACTAGCTCACCTCACATATGCATGGAAACCCAGAGTGGAGCAGGCGGTGATAGCTCTTGCGTGGATGCTGCCAGAAGGCTCTGGGCGATAGTGGCTTGCAAGGAGCTGCTTAGGAATCTAGTGGCACAGCAAGTACAAGCTTCTCACTGGAGCTGAGAAGGACTGGGAAGAACTTCCCTGTGAAGAACTAACAGTGTGCAGAAACACACGCAGTTCTATCTCTTACTGGGGAGTGTGCAGGAGAGTTCAGTGAACAGGCCGCTCTGCCCGAACAAGGCAGATTGCAGATACGTAGTTCCCAAGCATATTCTTCTGTGTCTACTAGAAACGTTGGAGTAGAGCTGAGATGAACTCGGCATAAGTTCCATTTGAAGAAATAACCTAGGCCAGAAACCCACTCAGCTGTAGCTGTTAAGATTCACCTGGAGCGCACATTCTGGGAACCAGGCAGCAGAGTGCCCTGTGGAAGCTGCTCGATTTCAGCTTGTCTGATAGGTGTTTGTCTTCCCTGCAGAGAAACAGTGGCTTAGAGAACTCTTTCTACAGCAGCCACACACTCTGCCCTAGAGCTGAGAAGCACTGGCTGTAAGTTCCCTTTGCAGAAGTCACATTCTCCAGAAACACACTCTCTCCTAACTCTTAAGTTCCTAGCTCACCTCACATATGCATGGAAACCCAGAGTGGAGCAGGCGGCGATAGCTCTTGCGTGGATGCTGCCAGAAGGCTCTGGGCGATAGTGGCTTGCAAGGAGCTGCTTAGGAATCTAGTGGCACAGCAAGTACAAGCTTCTCACTGGAGCTGAGAAGGACTGGGAAGAACTTCCCTTGGAAGAACTAACAGTGTGCAGAAACACACGCAGTTCTATCTCTTACTGGGGAGTGTGCAGGAGAGTTCAGTGAACAGGCCGCTCTGCCCGAACAAGGCAGAATGCAGATGCGTAGTTCCCAAGCATATTCTTCTGTGTCTACTAGAAACGTTGGAGTAGAGCTGAGATGAACTCGGCATAAGTTCCATTTGAAGAAATAACCTAGGCCAGAAACCCACTCAGCTGTAGCTGTTAAGATTCATCTGGAGCGCACATTCTGGGAACCAGGCAGCAGAGTGCCCTGTGGAAGCTGCTCGATTTCAGCTTGTCTGATAGGTGTTTGTCTTCCCTGCAGAGAAACAGTGGCTTAGAGAACTCTTTCTACAGCAGCCACACACTCTGCCCTAGAGCTGAGAAGAACTGGCTGTAAGTTCCCTTTGCAGAAGTAACATTCTCCAGAAACACACTCTCTCCTAACTCTTAAGTTACTAGCTCACCTCACATATGCATGGAAACCCAGAGTGGAGCAGGCGGCGATAGCTCTTGCGTGGATGCTGCCAGAAGGCTCTGGGCGATAGTGGCTTGCAAGGAGCTGCTTAGGAATCTAGTGGCACAGCAAGTACAAGCTTCTCACTGGAGCTGAGAAGGACTGGGAAGAACTTCCCTGTGAAGAACTAACAGTGTGCAGAAACACACGCAGTTCTATCTCTTACTGGGGAGTGTGCAGGAGAGTTCAGTGAACAGGCCGCTCTGCCCGAACAAGGCAGATTGCAGATGCGTAGTTCCCAAGCATATTCTTCTGTGTCTACTAGAAACGTTGGAGTAGAGCTGAGATGAACTCGGCATAAGTTCCATTTGAAGAAATAACCTAGGCCAGAAACCCACTCAGCTGTAGCTGTTAAGATTCATCTGGAGCGCACAATCTGGGAACCAGGCAGCAGAGTGCCCTGTGGAAGCTGCTCGATTTCAGCTTGTCTGATAGGTGTTTGTCTTCCCTGCAGAGAAACAGTGGCTTAGAGAACTCTTTCTACAGCAGCCACACACTCTGCCCTAGAGCTGAGAAGCACTGGCTGTAAGTTCCCTTTGCAGAAGTCACATTCTCCAGAAACACACTCTCTCCTAACTCTTAAGTTCCTAGCTCACCTCACATATGCATGGAAACCCAGAGTGGAGCAGGCGGCGATAGCTCTTGCGTGGATGCTGCCAGAAGGCTCTGGGCGATAGTGGCTTGCAAGGAGCTGCTTAGGAATCTAGTGGCACAGCAAGTACAACCTTCTCACTGGAGCTGAGAAGGACTGGGAAGAACTTCCCTGTGAAGAACTAACAGTGTGCAGAAACACACGCAGTTCTATCTCTTACTGGGGAGTGTGCAGGAGAGTTCAGTGAACAGGCCGCTCTGCCCGAACAAGGCAGAATGCAGATGCATAGTTCCCAAGCATATTCTTCTGTGTCTACTAGAAACGTTGGAGTAGAGCTGAGATGAACTCGGCATAAGTTCCATTTGAAGCAATAACCTAGGCCAGAAACCCACTCAGCTGTAGCTGTTAAGATTCATCCGGAGCGCACATTCTGGGAACCAGGCAGCAGAGTGCCCTGTGGAAGCTGCTCGATTTCAGCTTGTCTGATAGGTGTTTGTCTTCCCTGCAGAGAAACAGTGGCTTAGAGAACTCTTTCTACAGCAGCCACACACTCTGCCCTAGAGCTGAGAAGCACTGGCTGTAAGTTCCCTTTGCAGAAGTAACATTCTCCAGAAACACACTCTCTCCTAACTCTTAAGTGACTAGCTCACCTCACATATGCATGGAAACCCAGAGTGGAGCAGGCGGTGATAGCTCTTGCGTGGATGCTGCCAGAAGGCTCTGGGCGATAGTGGCTTGCAAGGAGCTGCTTAGGAATCTAGTGGCACAGCAAGTACAAGCTTCTCACTGGAGCTGAGAAGGACTGGGAAGAACTTCCCTGTGAAGAACTAACAGTGTGCAGAAACACACGCAGTTCTATCTCTTACTGGGGAGTGTGCAGGAGAGTTCAGTGAACAGGCCGCTCTGCCCGAACAAGGCAGATTGCAGATACGTAGTTCCCAAGCATATTCTTCTGTGTCTACTAGAAACGTTGGAGTAGAGCTGAGATGAACTCGGCATAAGTTCCATTTGAAGAAATAACCTAGGCCAGAAACCCACTCAGCTGTAGCTGTTAAGATTCACCTGGAGCGCACATTCTGGGAACCAGGCAGCAGAGTGCCCTGTGGAAGCTGCTGGATTTCAGCTTGTCTGATAGGTGTTTGTCTTCCCTGCAGAGAAACAGTGGCTTAGAGAACTCTTTCTACAGCAGCCACACACTCTGCCCTAGAGCTGAGAAGCACTGGCTGTAAGTTCCCTTTGCAGAAGTAACATTCTCCAGAAACACACTCTCTCCTAACTCTTAAGTTACTAGCTCACCTCACAAATGCATGGAAACCCAGAGTGGAGCAGGCGGCGATAGCTCTTGCGTGGATGCTGCCAGAAGGCTCTGGGCGATAGTGGCTTGCAAGGAGCTGCTTAGGAATCTAGTGGCACAGCAAGTACAAGCTTCTCACTGGAGCTGAGAAGGACTGGGAAGAACTTCCCTGTGAAGAACTAACAGTGTGCAGAAACACACGCAGTTCTATCTCTTACTGGGGAGTGTGCTGGAGAGTTCAGTGAACAGGCCGCTCTGCCCGAACAAGGCAGATTGCAGATGCGTAGTTCCCAAGCATATTCTTCTGTGTCTACTAGAAACGTTGGAGTAGAGCTGAGATGAACTCGGCATAAGTTCCATTTGAAGAAATAACCTAGGCCAGAAACCCACTCAGCTGTAGCTGTTAAGATTCATCTGGAGCGCACAATCTGGGAACCAGGCAGCAGAGTGCCCTGTGGAAGCTGCTCGATTTCAGCTTGTCTGATAGGTGTTTGTCTTCCCTGCAGAGAAACAGTGGCTTAGAGAACTCTTTCTACAGCACCCACACACTCTGCCCTAGAGCTGAGAAGCACTGGCTGTAAGTTCCCTTTGCAGAAGTCACATTCTCCAGAAACACACTCTCTCCTAACTCTTAAGTTCCTAGCTCACCTCACATATGCATGGAAACCCAGAGTGGAGCAGGCGGCCATAGCTCTTGCGTGGATGCTGCCAGAAGGCTCTGGGCGATAGTGGCTTGCAAGGAGCTGCTTAGGAATCTAGTGGCACAGCAAGTACAAGCTTCTCACTGGAGCTGAGAAGGACTGGGAAGAACTTCCCTGTGAAGAACTAACAGTGTGCAGAAACACACGCAGTTCTATCTCTTACTGGGGAGTGTGCAGGAGAGTTCAGTGAACAGGCCGCTCTGCCCGAACAAGGCAGAATGCAGATGCATAGTTCCCAAGCATATTCTTCTGTGTCTACTAGAAACGTTGGAGTAGAGCTGAGATGAACTCGGCATAAGTTCCATTTGAAGAAATAACCTAGGCCAGAAACCCACTCAGCTGTAGCTGTTAAGATTCATCTGGAGCGCACATTCTGGGAACCAGGCAGCAGAGTGCCCTGTGGAAGCTGCTCGATTTCAGCTTGTCTGATAGGTGTTTGTCTTCCCTGCAGAGAAACAGTGGCTTAGAGAACTCTTTCTACAGCAGCCACACACTCTGCCCTAGAGCTGAGAAGCACTGGCTGTAAGTTCCCTTTGCAGAAGTCACCTTCTCCGGAAACACACTCTCTCCTAACTCTTAAGTGACTAGCTCACCTCACATATGCATGGAAACCCAGAGTGGAGCAGGGGGTGATAGCTCTTGCGTGGATGCTGCCAGAAGGCTCTGGGCGATAGTGGCTTGCAAGGAGCTGCTTAGGAATCTAGTGGCACAGCAAGTACAAGCTTCTCACTGGAGCTGAGAAGGACTGGGAAGAACTTCCCTGTGAAGAACTAACAGTGTGCAGAAACACACGCAGTTCTATCTCTTACTGGGGAGTGTGCAGGAGAGTTCAGTGAACAGGCCGCTCTGCCCGAAATAGGCAGATTGCAGATGCGTAGTTCTCAAGCATATTCTCTTGTGTCTACTAGAAACGTTGGAGTAGAGCTGAGATGAACTCGGCATAAGTTCCATTTGAAGAAATAACCTAGGCCAGAAACCCACTCAGCTGTAGCTGTTAAGATTCATCTGGAGCGCACATTCTGGGAACCAGGCAGCAGAGTGCCCTGTGGAAGCTGCTCGATTTCAGCTTGTCTGATAGGTGTTTGTCTTCCCTGCAGAGAAACAGTGGCTTAGAGAACTCTTTCTACAGCAGCCACACACTCTGCCCTAGAGCTGAGAAGCACTGGCTGTAAGTTCCCTTTGCAGAAGTCACATTCTCCAGAAACACACCCTCTCCTAACTCTTAAGTTCCTAGCTCACCTCACATATGCATGGAAACCCAGAGTGGAGCAGGCGGCGATAGCTCTTGCGTGGATGCTGCCAGAAGGCTCTGGGCGATAGTGGCTTGCAAGGAGCTGCTTAGGAATCTAGTGGCACAGCAAGTACAAGCTTCTCACTGGACCTGAGAAAGACTGGGAAGAACTTCCCTGTGAAGAACTAACAGTGTGCAGAAACACACGCAGTTCTATCTCTTACTGGGGAGTGTGCAGGAGAGTTCAGTGAACAGGCCGCTCTGCCCGAACAAGGCAGATTGCAGATGCGTAGTTCCCAAGCATATTCTTCTGTGTCTACTAGAAACGTTGGAGTAGAGCTGAGATGAACTCGGCATAAGTTCCATTTGAAGCAATAACCTAGGCCAGAAACCCACTCAGCTGTAGCTGTTAAGATTCATCTGGAGCGCACATTCTGGGAACCAGGCAGCAGAGTGCCCTGTGGAAGCTGCTCGATTTCAGCTTGTCTGATAGATGTTTGTCTTCCCTGCAGAGAAACAGTGGCTTAGAGAACTCTTTTTACAGCAGCCACACACTCTGCCCTAGAGCTGAGAAGCACTGGCTGTAAGTTCCCTTTGCAGAAGTCACATTCTCCAGAAACACACACCCTCCTAACTCTTAAGTTCCTAGCTCACCTCACATATGCATGGAAACCCAGAGTGGAGCAGGTGGCGATAGCTCTTGCGTGGATGCTGCCAGAAGGCTCTGGGCGATAGTGGCTTGCAAGGAGCTGCTTAGGAATCTAGTGGCACAGCAAGTACAAGCTTCTCACTGGAGCTGAGAAGGACTGGGAAGAACTTCCCTGTGAAGAACTAACAGTGTGCAGAAACACACGCAGTTCTATCTCTTACTGGGGAGTGTGCAGGAGAGTTCAGTGAACAGGCCGCTCTGCCCGAACAAGGCAGATTGCAGATGCGTAGTTCCCAAGCATATTCTTCTGTGTCTACTAGAAACGTTGGAGTAGAGCTGAGATGAACTCGGCATAAGTTCCATTTGAAGAAATAACCTAGGCCAGAAACCCACTCAGCTGTAGCTGTTAAGATTCATCTGGAGCGCACATTCTGGGAACCAGGCAGCAGAGTGCCCTGTGGAAGCTGCTCGATTTCAGCTTGTCTGATAGGTGTTTGTCTTCCCTGCAGAGAAACAGTGGCTTAGAGAACTCTTTCTACAGCAGCCACACACTCTGCCCTAGAGCTGAGAAGCACTGGCTGTAAGTTCCCTTTGCAGAAGTCACATTCTCCAGAAACACACCCTCTCCTAACTCTTAAGTTCCTAGCTCACCTCACATATGCATGGAAACCCAGAGTGGAGCAGGCGGCGATAGCTCTTGCGTGGATGCTGCCAGAAGGCTCTGGGCGATAGTGGCTTGCAAGGAGCTGCTTAGGAATCTAGTGGCACAGCAAGTACAAGCTTCTCACTGGAGCTGAGAAGGACTGGGAAGAACTTCCCTGTGAAGAACTAACAGTGTGCAGAAACACACGCAGTTCTATCTCTTACTGGGGAGTGTGCAGGAGAGTTCAGTGAACAGGCCGCTCTGCCCGAACAAGGCAGATTGCAGATGCGTAGTTCCCAAGCAGATTCTTCTGTGTCTACTAGAAACGTTGGAGTAGAGCTGAGATGAACTCGGCATAAGTTCCATTTGAAGAAATAACCTAGGCCAGAAACCCACTCAGCTGTAGCTGTTAAGATTCATCTGGAGCGCACATTCTGGGAACCAGGCAGCAGAGTGCCCTGTGGAAGCTGCTCGATTTCAGCTTGTCTGATAGGTGTTTGTCTTCCCTGCAGAGAAACAGTGGCTTAGAGAACTCTTTCTACAGCAGCCACACACTCTGCCCTAGAGCTGAGAAGCACTGGCTGTAAGTTCCCTTTGCAGAAGTCACATTCTCCAGAAACACACCCTGTCCTAACTCTTAAGTTCCTAGCTCACCTCACATATGCATGGAAACCCAGAGTGGAGCAGGCGGCGATAGCTCTTGCGTGGATGCTGCCAGAAGGCTCTGGGCGATAGTGGCTTGCAAGGAGCTGCTTAGGAATCTAGTGGCACAGCAAGTACAAGCTTCTCACTGGAGCTGAGAAGGACTGGGAAGAACTTCCCTGTGAAGAACTAACAGTCTGCAGAAACACACGCAGTTCTATCTCTTACTGGGGAGTGTGCAGGAGAGTTCAGTGAACAGGCCGCTCTGCCCGAACAAGGCAGATTGCAGATGCGTAGTTCCCAAGCATATTCTTCTGTGTCTACTAGAAACGTTGGAGTAGAGCTGAGATGAACTCGGCATAAGTTCCATTTGAAGCAATAACCTAGGCCAGAAACCCACTCAGCTGTAGCTGTTAAGATTCATCTGGTGCGCACATTCTGGGAACCAGGCAGCAGAGTGCCCTGTGGAAGCTGCTCGATTTCAGCTTGTCTGATAGGTGTTTGTCTTCCCTGCAGAGAAACAGTGGCTTAGAGAACTCTTTCTACAGCAGCCACACACTCTGCCCTAGAGCTGAGAAGCACTGGCTGTAAGTTCCCTTTGCAGAAGTCACATTCTCCAGAAACACACCCTCTCCTAACTCTTAAGTTACTAGCTCACCTCACATATGCATGGAAACCCAGAGTGGAGCAGGCGGCCATAGCTCTTGCGTGGATGCTGCCAGAAGGCTCTGGGCGATAGTGGCTTGCAAGGAGCTGCTTAGGAATCTAGTGGCACAGCAAGTACAAGCTTCTCACTGGAGCTGAGAAGGACTGGGAAGAACTTCCCTGTGAAGAACTAACAGTCTGCAGAAACACACGCAGTTCTATCTCTTACTGGGGAGTGTGCAGGAGAGTTCAGTGAACAGGCCGCTCTGCCCGAACAAGGCAGATTGCAGATGCGTAGTTCCCAAGCATATTCTTCTGTGTCTACTAGAAACGTTGGAGTAGAGCTGAGATGAACTCGGCATAAGTTCCATTTGAAGCAATAACCTAGGCCAGAAACCCACTCAGCTGTAGCTGTTAAGATTCATCTGGTGCGCACATTCTGGGAACCAGGCAGCAGAGTGCCCTGTGGAAGCTGCTCGATTTCAGCTTGTCTGATAGGTGTTTGTCTTCCCTGCAGAGAAACAGTGGCTTAGAGAACTCTTTCTACAGCAGCCACACACTCTGCCCTAGAGCTGAGAAGCACTGGCTGTAAGTTCCCTTTGCAGAAGTAACAATCTCCAGAAACACACTCTCTCCTAACTCTTAAGTTACTACCTCACCTCACATATGCATGGAAACCCAGAGTGGAGCAGGCGGCCTTAGCTCTTGCGTGGATGCTGCCAGAAGGCTCTGGGCGATAGTGGCTTGCAAGGAGCTGCTTAGGAATCTAGTGGCACAGCAAGTACAAGCTTCTCACTGGAGCTGAGAATGACTGGGAAGAACTTCCCTGTGAAGAACTAACAGTGTGCAGAAACACACGCAGTTCTATCTCTTACTGGGGAGTGTGCAGGAGAGTTCAGTGAACAGGCCGCTCTGCCCGAACAAGGCAGATTGCAGATGCGTAGTTCCCAAGCATATTCTTCTGTGTCTACTAGAAACGTTGGAGTAGAGCTGAGATGAACTCGGCATAAGTTCCATTTGAAGCAATAACCTAGGCCAGAAACCCACTCAGCTGTAGCTGTTAAGATTCATCTGGTGCGCACATTCTGGGAACCAGGCAGCAGAGTGCCCTGTGGAAGCTGCTCGATTTCAGCTTGTCTGATAGGTGTTTGTCTTCCCTGCAGAGAAACAGTGGCTTAGAGAACTCTTTCTACAGCAGCCACACACTCTGCCCTAGAGCTGAGAAGCACTGGCTGTAAGTTCCCTTTGCAGAAGTCACATTCTCCAGAAACACACTCTCTCCTAACTCTTAAGTTCCTAGCTCACCTCACATATGCATGGAAACCCAGAGTGGAGCAGGCGGCCATAGCTCTTGCGTGGATGCTGCCAGAAGGCTCTGGGCGATAGTGGCTTGCAAGGAGCTGCTTAGGAATCTAGTGGCACAGCAAGTACAAGCTTCTCACTGGAGCTGAGAAGGACTGGGAAGAACTTCCCTGTGAAGAACTAACAGTCTGCAGAAACACACGCAGTTCTATCTCTTACTGGGGAGTGTGCAGGAGAGTTCAGTGAACAGGCCGCTCTGCCCGAACAAGGCAGATTGCAGATGCGTAGTTCCCAAGCATATTCTTCTGTGTCTACTAGAAACGTTGGAGTAGAGCTGAGATGAACTCGGCATAAGTTCCATTTGAAGCAATAACCTAGGCCAGAAACCCACTCAGCTGTAGCTGTTAAGATTCATCTGGAGCGCACATTCTGGGAACCAGGCAGCAGAGTGCCCTGTGGAAGCTGCTCGATTTCAGCTTGTCTGATAGATGTTTGTCTTCCCTGCAGAGAAACAGTGGCTTAGAGAACTCTTTTTACAGCAGCCACACACTCTGCCCTAGAGCTGAGAAGCACTGGCTGTAAGTTCCCTTTGCAGAAGTCACATTCTCCAGAAACACACACCCTCCTAACTCTTAAGTTCCTAGCTCACCTCACATATGCATGGAAACCCAGAGTGGAGCAGGTGGCGATAGCTCTTGCGTGGATGCTGCCAGAAGGCTCTGGGCGATAGTGGCTTGCAAGGAGCTGCTTAGGAATCTAGTGGCACAGCAAGTACAAGCTTCTCACTGGAGCTGAGAAGGACTGGGAAGAACTTCCCTGTGAAGAACTAACAGTGTGCAGAAACACACGCAGTTCTATCTCTTACTGGGGAGTGTGCAGGAGAGTTCAGTGAACAGGCCGCTCTGCCCGAACAAGGCAGATTGCAGATGCGTAGTTCCCAAGCATATTCTTCTGTGTCTACTAGAAACGTTGGAGTAGAGCTGAGATGAACTCGGCATAAGTTCCATTTGAAGAAATAACCTAGGCCAGAAACCCACTCAGCTGTAGCTGTTAAGATTCATCTGGAGCGCACATTCTGGGAACCAGGCAGCAGAGTGCCCTGTGGAAGCTGCTCGATTTCAGCTTGTCTGATAGGTGTTTGTCTTCCCTGCAGAGAAACAGTGGCTTAGAGAACTCTTTCTACAGCAGCCACACACTCTGCCCTAGAGCTGAGAAGCACTGGCTGTAAGTTCCCTTTGCAGAAGTCACATTCTCCAGAAACACACCCTCTCCTAACTCTTAAGTTCCTAGCTCACCTCACATATGCATGGAAACCCAGAGTGGAGCAGGCGGCGATAGCTCTTGCGTGGATGCTGCCAGAAGGCTCTGGGCGATAGTGGCTTGCAAGGAGCTGCTTAGGAATCTAGCGGCACAGCAAGTACAAGCTTCTCACTGGAGCTGAGAAGGACTGGGAAGAACTTCCCTGTGAAGAACTAACAGTGTGCAGAAACACACGCAGTTCTATCTCTTACTGGGGAGTGTGCAGGAGAGTTCAGTGAACAGGCCGCTCTGCCCGAACAAGGCAGATTGCAGATGCGTAGTTCCCAAGCATATTCTTCTGTGTCTACTAGAAACGTTGGAGTAGAGCTGAGATGAACTCGGCATAAGTTCCATTTGAAGAAATAACCTAGGCCAGAAACCCACTCAGCTGTAGCTGTTAAGATTCATCTGGAGCGCACATTCTGGGAACCAGGCAGCAGAGTGCCCTGTGGAAGCTGCTCGATTTCAGCTTGTCTGATAGGTGTTTGTCTTCCCTGCAGAGAAACAGTGGCTTAGAGAACTCTTTCTACAGCAGCCACACACTCTGCCCTAGAGCTGAGAAGCACTGGCTGTAAGTTCCCTTTGCAGAAGTCACATTCTCCAGAAACACACCCTCTCCTAACTCTTAAGTTACTAGCTCACCTCACATATGCATGGAAACCCAGAGTGGAGCAGGCGGCCATAGCTCTTGCGTGGATGCTGCCAGAAGGCTCTGGGCGATAGTGGCTTGCAAGGAGCTGCTTAGGAATCTAGTGGCACAGCAAGTACAAGCTTCTCACTGGAGCTGAGAAGGACTGGGAAGAACTTCCCTGTGAAGAACTAACAGTCTGCAGAAACACACGCAGTTCTATCTCTTACTGGGGAGTGTGCAGGAGAGTTCAGTGAACAGGCCGCTCTGCCCGAACAAGGCAGATTGCAGATGCGTAGTTCCCAAGCATATTCTTCTGTGTCTACTAGAAACGTTGGAGTAGAGCTGAGATGAACTCGGCATAAGTTCCATTTGAAGCAATAACCTAGGCCAGAAACCCACTCAGCTGTAGCTGTTAAGATTCATCTGGTGCGCACATTCTGGGAACCAGGCAGCAGAGTGCCCTGTGGAAGCTGCTCGATTTCAGCTTGTCTGATAGGTGTTTGTCTTCCCTGCAGAGAAACAGTGGCTTAGAGAACTCTTTCTACAGCAGCCACACACTCTGCCCTAGAGCTGAGAAGCACTGGCTGTAAGTTCCCTTTGCAGAAGTAACAATCTCCAGAAACACACTCTCTCCTAACTCTTAAGTTACTACCTCACCTCACATATGCATGGAAACCCAGAGTGGAGCAGGCGGCCTTAGCTCTTGCGTGGATGCTGCCAGAAGGCTCTGGGCGATAGTGGCTTGCAAGGAGCTGCTTAGGAATCTAGTGGCACAGCAAGTACAAGCTTCTCACTGGAGCTGAGAATGACTGGGAAGAACTTCCCTGTGAAGAACTAACAGTGTGCAGAAACACACGCAGTTCTATCTCTTACTGGGGAGTGTGCAGGAGAGTTCAGTGAACAGGCCGCTCTGCCCGAACAAGGCAGATTGCAGATGCGTAGTTCCCAAGCATATTCTTCTGTGTCTACTAGAAACGTTGGAGTAGAGCTGAGATGAACTCGGCATAAGTTCCATTTGAAGCAATAACCTAGGCCAGAAACCCACTCAGCTGTAGCTGTTAAGATTCATCTGGTGCGCACATTCTGGGAACCAGGCAGCAGAGTGCCCTGTGGAAGCTGCTCGATTTCAGCTTGTCTGATAGGTGTTTGTCTTCCCTGCAGAGAAACAGTGGCTTAGAGAACTCTTTCTACAGCAGCCACACACTCTGCCCTAGAGCTGAGAAGCACTGGCTGTAAGTTCCCTTTGCAGAAGTAACATTCTCCAGAAACACACTCTCTCCTAACTCTTAAGTTCCTAGCTCACCTCACATATGCATGGAAACCCAGAGTGGAGCAGGCGGCCATAGCTCTTGCGTGGATGCTGCCAGAAGGCTCTGGGCGATAGTGGCTTGCAAGGAGCTGCTTAGGAATCTAGTGGCACAGCAAGTACAAGCTTCTCACTGGAGCTGAGAAGGACTGGGAAGAACTTCCCTGTGAAGAACTAACAGTGTGCAGAAACACACGCAGTTCTATCTCTTACTGGGGAGTGTGCAGGAGAGTTCAGTGAACAGGCCGCTCTGCCCGAACAAGGCAGATTGCAGATGCGTAGTTCCCAAGCATATTCTTCTGTGTCTACTAGAAACGTTGGAGTAGAGCTGAGATGAACTCGGCATAAGTTCCATTTGAAGCAATAACCTAGGCCAGAAACCCACTCAGCTGTAGCTGTTAAGATTCATCTGGAGCGCACATTCTGGGAACCAGGCAGCAGAGTGCCCTGTGGAAGCTGCTCGATTTCAGCTTGTCTGATAGGTGTTTGTCTTCCCTGCAGAGAAACAGTGGCTTAGAGAACTCTTTCTACAGCAGCCACACACTCTGCCCTAGAGCTGAGAAGCACTGGCTGTAAGTTCCCTTTGCAGAAGTCACATTCTCCAGAAACACACCCTCTCCTAACTCTTAAGTTACTAGCTCACCTCACATATGCATGGAAACCCAGAGTGGAGCAGGCGGCCATAGCTCTTGCGTGGATGCTGCCAGAAGGCTCTGGGCGATAGTGGCTTGCAAGGAGCTGCTTAGGAATCTAGTGGCACAGCAAGTACAAGCTTCTCACTGGAGCTGAGAAGGACTGGGAAGAACTTCCCTGTGAAGAACTAACAGTGTGCAGAAACACACGCAGTTCTATCTCTTACTGGGGAGTGTGCAGGAGAGTTCAGTGAACAGGCCGCTCTGCCCGAACAAGGCAGATTGCAGATGCGTAGTTCCCAAGCATATTCTTCTGTGTCTACTAGAAACGTTGGAGTAGAGCTGAGATGAACTCGGCATAAGTTCCATTTGAAGCAATAACCTAGGCCAGAAACCCACTCAGCTGTAGCTGTTAAGATTCATCTGGAGCGCACATTCTGGGAACCAGGCAGCAGAGTGCCCTGTGGAAGCTGCTCGATTTCAGCTTGTCTGATAGATGTTTGTCTTCCCTGCAGAGAAACAGTGGCTTAGAGAACTCTTTTTACAGCAGCCACACACTCTGCCCTAGAGCTGAGAAGCACTGGCTGTAAGTTCCCTTTGCAGAAGTCACATTCTCCAGAAACACACACCCTCCTAACTCTTAAGTTCCTAGCTCACCTCACATATGCATGGAAACCCAGAGTGGAGCAGGCGGCGATAGCTCTTGCGTGGATGCTGCCAGAAGGCTCTGGGCGATAGTGGCTTGCAAGGAGCTGCTTAGGAATCTAGTGGCACAGCAAGTACAAGCTTCTCACTGGAGCTGAGAAGGACTGGGAAGAACTTCCCTGTGAAGAACTAACAGTCTGCAGAAACACACGCAGTTCTATCTCTTACTGGGGAGTGTGCAGGAGAGTTCAGTGAACAGGCCGCTCTGCCCGAACAAGGCAGATTGCAGATGCGTAGTTCCCAAGCAGATTCTTCTGTGTCTACTAGAAACGTTGGAGTAGAGCTGAGATGAACTCGGCATAAGTTCCATTTGAAGCAATAACCTAGGCCAGAAACCCACTCAGCTGTAGCTGTTAAGATTCATCTGGTGCGCACATTCTGGGAACCAGGCAGCAGAGTGCCCTGTGGAAGCTGCTTGATTTCAGCTTGTCTGATAGGTGTTTGTCTTCCCTGCAGAGAAACAGTGGCTTAGAGAACTCTTTCTACAGCAGCCACACACTCTGCCCTAGAGCTGAGAAGCACTGGCTGTAAGTTCCCTTTGCAGAAGTAACAATCTCCAGAAACACACTCTCTCCTAACTCTTAAGTTACTACCTCACCTCACATATGCATGGAAACCCAGAGTGGAGCAGGCGGCCTTAGCTCTTGTGTGGATGCTGCCAGAAGGCTCTGGGCGATAGTGGCTTGCAAGGAGCTGCTTAGGAATCTAGTGGCACAGCAAGTACAAGCTTCTCACTGGAGCTGAGAATGACTGGGAAGAACTTCCCTGTGAAGAACTAACAGTGTGCAGAAACACACGCAGTTCTATCTCTTACTGGGGAGTGTGCAGGAGAGTTCAGTGAACAGGCCGCTCTGCCCGAACAAGGCAGATTGCAGATGCGTAGTTCCCAAGCATATTCTTCTGTGTCTACTAGAAACGTTGGAGTAGAGCTGAGATGAACTCGGCATAAGTTCCATTTGAAGCAATAACCTAGGCCAGAAACCCACTCAGCTGTAGCTGTTAAGATTCATCTGGTGCGCACATTCTGGGAACCAGGCAGCAGAGTGCCCTGTGGAAGCTGCTCGATTTCAGCTTGTCTGATAGGTGTTTGTCTTCCCTGCAGAGAAACAGTGGCTTAGAGAACTCTTTCTACAGCAGCCACACACTCTGCCCTAGAGCTGAGAAGCACTGGCTGTAAGTTCCCTTTGCAGAAGTCACATTCTCCAGAAACACACTCTCTCCTAACTCTTAAGTTCCTAGCTCACCTCACATATGCATGGAAACCCAGAGTGGAGCAGGCGGCCATAGCTCTTGCGTGGATGCTGCCAGAAGGCTCTGGGCGATAGTGGCTTGCAAGGAGCTGCTTAGGAATCTAGTGGCACAGCAAGTACAAGCTTCTCACTGGAGCTGAGAAGGACTGGGAAGAACTTCCCTGTGAAGAACTAACAGTGTGCAAAACACACGCAGTTCTATCTCTTACTGGGGAGTGTGCAGGAGAGTTCAGTGAACAGGCCGCTCTGCCCGAACAAGGCAGATTGCAGATGCGTAGTTCCCAAGCATATTCTTCTGTGTCTACTAGAAACGTTGGAGTAGAGCTGAGATGAACTCGGCATAAGTTCCATTTGAAGCAATAACCTAGGCCAGAAACCCACTCAGCTGTAGCTGTTAAGATTCATCTGGAGCGCACATTCTGGGAACCAGGCAGCAGAGTGCCCTGTGGAAGCTGCTCGATTTCAGCTTGTCTGATAGGTGTTTGTCTTCCCTGCAGAGAAACAGTGGCTTAGAGAACTCTTTCTACAGCAGCCACACACTCTGCCCTAGAGCTGAGAAGCACTGGCTGTAAGTTCCCTTTGCAGAAGTCACATTCTCCAGAAACACACCCTGTCCTAACTCTTAAGTTCCTAGCTCACCTCACATATGCATGGAAACCCAGAGTGGAGCAGGCGGCCATAGCTCTTGCGTGGATGCTGCCAGAAGGCTCTGGGCGATAGTGGCTTGCAAGGAGCTGCTTAGGAATCTAGTGGCACAGCAAGTACAAGCTTCTCACTGGAGCTGAGAAGGACTGGGAAGAACTTCCCTGTGAAGAACTAACAGTGTGCAAAACACACGCAGTTCTTTCTCTTACTGGGGAGTGTGCAGGAGAGTTCAGTGAACAGGCCGCTCTGCCCGAACAAGGCAGATTGCAGATGCGTAGTTCCCAAGCATATTCTTCTGTGTCTACTAGAAACGTTGGAGTAGAGCTGAGATGAACTCGGCATAAGTTCCATTTGAAGAAATAACCTAGGCCAGAAACCCACTCAGCTGTAGCTGTTAAGATTCATCTGGAGCGCACATTCTGGGAACCAGGCAGCAGAGTGCCCTGTGGAAGCTGCTCGATTTCAGCTTGTCTGATAGGTGTTTGTCTTCCCTGCAGAGAAACAGTGGCTTAGAGAACTCTTTCTACAGCAGCCACACACTCTGCCCTAGAGCTGAGAAGCACTGGCTGTAAGTTCCCTTTGCAGAAGTCACATTCTCCAGAAACACACCCTGTCCTAACTCTTAAGTTCCTAGCTCACCTCACATATGCATGGAAACCCAGAGTGGAGCAGGCGGCGATAGCTCTTGCGTGGATGCTGCCAGAAGGCTCTGGGCGATAGTGGCTTGCAAGGAGCTGCTTAGGAATCTAGTGGCACAGCAAGTACAAGCTTCTCACTGGAGCTGAGAAGGACTGGGAAGAACTTCCCTGTGAAGAACTAACAGTGTGCAAAACACACGCAGTTCTATCTCTTACTGGGGAGTGTGCAGGAGAGTTCAGTGAACAGGCCGCTCTGCCCGAACAAGGCAGATTGCAGATGCGTAGTTCCCAAGCATATTCTTCTGTGTCTACTAGAAACGTTGGAGTAGAGCTGAGATGAACTCGGCATAAGTTCCATTTGAAGCAATAACCTAGGCCAGAAACCCACTCAGCTGTAGCTGTTAAGATTCATCTGGAGCGCACATTCTGGGAACCAGGCAGCAGAGTGCCCTGTGGAAGCTGCTCGATTTCAGCTTGTCTGATAGGTGTTTGTCTTCCCTGCAGAGAAACAGTGGCTTAGAGAACTCTTTCTACAGCAGCCACACACTCTGCCCTAGAGCTGAGAAGCACTGGCTGTAAGTTCCCTTTGCAGAAGTCACATTCTCCAGAAACACACCCTCTCCTAACTCTTAAGTTACTAGCTCACCTCACATATGCATGGAAACCCAGAGTGGAGCAGGCGGCCATAGCTCTTGCGTGGATGCTGCCAGAAGGCTCTGGGCGATAGTGGCTTGCAAGGAGCTGCTTAGGAATCTAGTGGCACAGCAAGTACAAGCTTCTCACTGGAGCTGAGAAGGACTGGGAAGAACTTCCCTGTGAAGAACTAACAGTGTGCAAAACACACGCAGTTCTATCTCTTACTGGGGAGTGTGCAGGAGAGTTCAGTGAACAGGCCGCTCTGCCCGAACAAGGCAGATTGCAGATGCGTAGTTCCCAAGCATATTCTTCTGTGTCTACTAGAAACGTTGGAGTAGAGCTGAGATGAACTCGGCATAAGTTCCATTTGAAGAAATAACCTAGGCCAGAAACCCACTCAGCTGTAGCTGTTAAGATTCATCTGGAGCGCACATTCTGGGAACCAGGCAGCAGAGTGCCCTGTGGAAGCTGCTCGATTTCAGCTTGTCTGATAGGTGTTTGTCTTCCCTGCAGAGAAACAGTGGCTTAGAGAACTCTTTCTACAGCAGCCACACACTCTGCCCTAGAGCTGAGAAGCACTGGCTGTAAGTTCCCTTTGCAGAAGTCACATTCTCCAGAAACACACCCTGTCCTAACTCTTAAGTTCCTAGCTCACCTCACATATGCATGGAAACCCAGAGTGGAGCAGGCGGCGATAGCTCTTGCGTGGATGCTGCCAGAAGGCTCTGGGCGATAGTGGCTTGCAAGGAGCTGCTTAGGAATCTAGTGGCACAGCAAGTACAAGCTTCTCACTGGAGCTGAGAAGGACTGGGAAGAACTTCCCTGTGAAGAACTAACAGTGTGCAAAACACACGCAGTTCTATCTCTTACTGGGGAGTGTGCAGGAGAGTTCAGTGAACAGGCCGCTCTGCCCGAACAAGGCAGATTGCAGATGCGTAGTTCCCAAGCATATTCTTCTGTGTCTACTAGAAACGTTGGAGTAGAGCTGAGATGAACTCGGCATAAGTTCCATTTGAAGCAATAACCTAGGCCAGAAACCCACTCAGCTGTAGCTGTTAAGATTCATCTGGTGCGCACATTCTGGGAACCAGGCAGCAGAGTGCCCTGTGGAAGCTGCTCGATTTCAGCTTGTCTGATAGGTGTTTGTCTTCCCTGCAGAGAAACAGTGGCTTAGAGAACTCTTTCTACAGCAGCCACACACTCTGCCCTAGAGCTGAGAAGCACTGGCTGTAAGTTCCCTTTGCAGAAGTCACATTCTCCAGAAACACACCCTGTCCTAACTCTTAAGTTCCTAGCTCACCTCACATATGCATGGAAACCCAGAGTGGAGCAGGCGGCGATAGCTCTTGCGTGGATGCTGCCAGAAGGCTCTGGGCGATAGTGGCTTGCAAGGAGCTGCTTAGGAATCTAGTGGCACAGCAAGTACAAGCTTCTCACTGGAGCTGAGAAGGACTGGGAAGAACTTCCCTGTGAAGAACTAACAGTGTGCAAAACACACGCAGTTCTATCTCTTACTGGGGAGTGTGCAGGAGAGTTCAGTGAACAGGCCGCTCTGCCCGAACAAGGCAGATTGCAGATGCGTAGTTCCCAAGCATATTCTTCTGTGTCTACTAGAAACGTTGGAGTAGAGCTGAGATGAACTCGGCATAAGTTCCATTTGAAGCAATAACCTAGGCCAGAAACCCACTCAGCTGTAGCTGTTAAGATTCATCTGGAGCGCACATTCTGGGAACCAGGCAGCAGAGTGCCCTGTGGAAGCTGCTCGATTTCAGCTTGTCTGATAGGTGTTTGTCTTCCCTGCAGAGAAACAGTGGCTTAGAGAACTCTTTCTACAGCAGCCACACACTCTGCCCTAGAGCTGAGAAGCACTGGCTGTAAGTTCCCTTTGCAGAAGTCACATTCTCCAGAAACACACCCTCTCCTAACTCTTAAGTTACTAGCTCACCTCACATATGCATGGAAACCCAGAGTGGAGCAGGCGGCCATAGCTCTTGCGTGGATGCTGCCAGAAGGCTCTGGGCGATAGTGGCTTGCAAGGAGCTGCTTAGGAATCTAGTGGCACAGCAAGTACAAGCTTCTCACTGGAGCTGAGAAGGACTGGGAAGAACTTCCCTGTGAAGAACTAACAGTGTGCAAAACACACGCAGTTCTATCTCTTACTGGGGAGTGTGCAGGAGAGTTCAGTGAACAGGCCGCTCTGCCCGAACAAGGCAGATTGCAGATGCGTAGTTCCCAAGCATATTCTTCTGTGTCTACTAGAAACGTTGGAGTAGAGCTGAGATGAACTCGGCATAAGTTCCATTTGAAGAAATAACCTAGGCCAGAAACCCACTCAGCTGTAGCTGTTAAGATTCATCTGGAGCGCACATTCTGGGAACCAGGCAGCAGAGTGCCCTGTGGAAGCTGCTCGATTTCAGCTTGTCTGATAGGTGTTTGTCTTCCCTGCAGAGAAACAGTGGCTTAGAGAACTCTTTCTACAGCAGCCACACACTCTGCCCTAGAGCTGAGAAGCACTGGCTGTAAGTTCCCTTTGCAGAAGTCACATTCTCCAGAAACACACCCTCTCCTAACTCTTAAGTTACTAGCTCACCTCACATATGCATGGAAACCCAGAGTGGAGCAGGCGGCCATAGCTCTTGCGTGGATGCTGCCAGAAGGCTCTGGGCGATAGTGGCTTGCAAGGAGCTGCTTAGGAATCTAGTGGCACAGCAAGTACAAGCTTCTCACTGGAGCTGAGAAGGACTGGGAAGAACTTCCCTGTGAAGAACTAACAGTGTGCAGAAACACACGCAGTTCTATCTCTTACTGGGGAGTGTGCAGGAGAGTTCAGTGAACAGGCCGCTCTGCCCGAACAAGGCAGATTGCAGATGCGTAGTTCCCAAGCATATTCTTCTGTGTCTACTAGAAACGTTGGAGTAGAGCTGAGATGAACTCGGCATAAGTTCCATTTGAAGAAATAACCTAGGCCAGAAACCCACTCAGCTGTAGCTGTTAAGATTCATCTGGAGCGCACATTCTGGGAACCAGGCAGCAGAGTGCCCTGTGGAAGCTGCTCGATTTCAGCTTGTCTGATAGGTGTTTGTCTTCCCTGCAGAGAAACAGTGGCTTAGAGAACTCTTTCTACAGCAGCCACACACTCTGCCCTAGAGCTGAGAAGCACTGGCTGTAAGTTCCCTTTGCAGAAGTCACATTCTCCAGAAACACACCCTGTCCTAACTCTTAAGTTCCTAGCTCACCTCACATATGCATGGAAACCCAGAGTGGAGCAGGCGGCGATAGCTCTTGCGTGGATGCTGCCAGAAGGCTCTGGGCGATAGTGGCTTGCAAGGAGCTGCTTAGGAATCTAGTGGCACAGCAAGTACAAGCTTCTCACTGGAGCTGAGAAGGACTGGGAAGAACTTCCCTGTGAAGAACTAACAGTCTGCAGAAACACACGCAGTTCTATCTCTTACTGGGGAGTGTGCAGGAGAGTTCAGTGAACAGGCCGCTCTGCCCGAACAAGGCAGATTGCAGATGCGTAGTTCCCAAGCATATTCTTCTGTGTCTACTAGAAACGTTGGAGTAGAGCTGAGATGAACTCGGCATAAGTTCCATTTGAAGAAATAACCTAGGCCAGAAACCCACTCAGCTGTAGCTGGTAAGATTCATCTGGAGCGCACATTCTGGGAACCAGGCAGCAGAGTGCCCTGTGGAAGCTGCTCGATTTCAGCTTGTCTGATAGGTGTTTGTCTTCCCTGCAGAGAAACAGTGGCTTAGAGAACTCTTTCTACAGCAGCCACACACTCTGCCCTAGAGCTGAGAAGCACTGGCTGTAAGTTCCCTTTGCAGAAGTCACATTCTCCAGAAACACACCCTGTCCTAACTCTTAAGTTCCTAGCTCACCTCACATATGCATGGAAACCCAGAGTGGAGCAGGCGGCGATAGCTCTTGCGTGGATGCTGCCAGAAGGCTCTGGGCGATAGTGGCTTGCAAGGAGCTGCTTAGGAATCTAGTGGCACAGCAAGTACAAGCTTCTCACTGGAGCTGAGAAGGACTGGGAAGAACTTCCCTGTGAAGAACTAACAGTGTGCAGAAACACACGCAGTTCTATCTCTTACTGGGGAGTGTGCAGGAGAGTTCAGTGAACAGGCCGCTCTGCCCGAACAAGGCAGATTGCAGATGCGTAGTTCCCAAGCATATTCTTCTGTGTCTACTAGAAACGTTGGAGTAGAGCTGAGATGAACTCGGCATAAGTTCCATTTGAAGCAATAACCTAGGCCAGAAACCCACTCAGCTGTAGCTGTTAAGATTCATCTGGAGCGCACATTCTGGGAACCAGGCAGCAGAGTGCCCTGTGGAAGCTGCTCGATTTCAGCTTGTCTGATAGGTGTTTGTCTTCCCTGCAGAGAAACAGTGGCTTAGAGAACTCTTTCTACAGCAGCCACACACTCTGCCCTAGAGCTGAGAAGCACTGGCTGTAAGTTCCCTTTGCAGAAGTCACATTCTCCAGAAACACACCCTCTCCTAACTCTTAAGTTACTAGCTCACCTCACATATGCATGGAAACCCAGAGTGGAGCAGGCGGCCATAGCTCTTGCGTGGATGCTGCCAGAAGGCTCTGGGCGATAGTGGCTTGCAAGGAGCTGCTTAGGAATCTAGTGGCACAGCAAGTACAAGCTTCTCACTGGAGCTGAGAAGGACTGGGAACAACTTCCCTGTGAAGAACTAACAGTGTGCAGAAACACACGCAGTTCTATCTCTTACTGGGGAGTGTGCAGGAGAGTTCAGTGAACAGGCCGCTCTGCCCGAACAAGGCAGATTGCAGATGCGTAGTTCCCAAGCATATTCTTCTGTGTCTACTAGAAACGTTGGAGTAGAGCTGAGATGAACTCGGCATAAGTTCCATTTGAAGAAATAACCTAGGCCAGAAACCCACTCAGCTGTAGCTGTTAAGATTCATCTGGAGCGCACATTCTGGGAACCAGGCAGCAGAGTGCCCTGTGGAAGCTGCTCGATTTCAGCTTGTCTGATAGGTGTTTGTCTTCCCTGCAGAGAAACAGTGGCTTAGAGAACTCTTTCTACAGCAGCCACACACTCTGCCCTAGAGCTGAGAAGCACTGGCTGTAAGTTCCCTTTGCAGAAGTCACATTCTCCAGAAACACACCCTGTCCTAACTCTTAAGTTCCTAGCTCACCTCACATATGCATGGAAACCCAGAGTGGAGCAGGCGGCGATAGCTCTTGCGTGGATGCTGCCAGAAGGCTCTGGGCGATAGTGGCTTGCAAGGAGCTGCTTAGGAATCTAGTGGCACAGCAAGTACAAGCTTCTCACTGGAGCTGAGAAGGACTGGGAAGAACTTCCCTGTGAAGAACTAACAGTGTGCAGAAACACACGCAGTTCTATCTCTTACTGGGGAGTGTGCAGGAGAGTTCAGTGAACAGGCCGCTCTGCCCGAACAAGGCAGATTGCAGATGCGTAGTTCCCAAGCATATTCTTCTGTGTCTACTAGAAACGTTGGAGTAGAGCTGAGATGAACTCGGCATAAGTTCCATTTGAAGCAATAACCTAGGCCAGAAACCCACTCAGCTGTAGCTGTTAAGATTCATCTGGTGCGCACATTCTGGGAACCAGGCAGCAGAGTGCCCTGTGGAAGCTGCTCGATTTCAGCTTGTCTGATAGGTGTTTGTCTTCCCTGCAGAGAAACAGTGGCTTAGAGAACTCTTTCTACAGCAGCCACACACTCTGCCCTAGAGCTGAGAAGCACTGGCTGTAAGTTCCCTTTGCAGAAGTCACATTCTCCAGAAACACACCCTGTCCTAACTCTTAAGTTCCTAGCTCACCTCACATATGCATGGAAACCCAGAGTGGAGCAGGCGGCGATAGCTCTTGCGTGGATGCTGCCAGAAGGCTCTGGGCGATAGTGGCTTGCAAGGAGCTGCTTAGGAATCTAGTGGCACAGCAAGTACAAGCTTCTCACTGGAGCTGAGAAGGACTGGGAAGAACTTCCCTGTGAAGAACTAACAGTCTGCAGAAACACACGCAGTTCTATCTCTTACTGGGGAGTGTGCAGGAGAGTTCAGTGAACAGGCCGCTCTGCCCGAACAAGGCAGATTGCAGATGCGTAGTTCCCAAGCATATTCTTCTGTGTCTACTAGAAACGTTGGAGTAGAGCTGAGATGAACTCGGCATAAGTTCCATTTGAAGCAATAACCTAGGCCAGAAACCCACTCAGCTGTAGCTGTTAAGATTCATCTGGTGCGCACATTCTGGGAACCAGGCAGCAGAGTGCCCTGTGGAAGCTGCTCGATTTCAGCTTGTCTGATAGGTGTTTGTCTTCCCTGCAGAGAAACAGTGGCTTAGAGAACTCTTTCTACAGCAGCCACACACTCTGCCCTAGAGCTGAGAAGCACTGGCTGTAAGTTCCCTTTGCAGAAGTCACATTCTCCAGAAACACACCCTCTCCTAACTCTTAGGTTCCTAGCTCACCTCACATATGCATGGAAACCCAGAGTGGAGCAGGCGGCGATAGCTCTTGCGTGGATGCTGTCAGAAGGCTCTGGGCGATAGTGGCTTGCAAGGAGCTGCTTAGGAATCTAGTGGCACAGCAAGTACAAGCTTCTCACTGGAGCTGAGAAAGACTGGGAAGAACTACCCTGTGAAGAACTAACAGTGTGCAGAAACACACGCAGTTCTATCTCTTACTGGGGAGTGTGCAGGAGAGTTCAGTGAACAGGCCGCTCTGCCCGAACAAGGCAGATTGCAGATGCGTAGTTCCCAAGCATATTCTTCTGTGTCTACTAGAAACGTTGGAGTAGAGCTGAGATGAACTCGGCATAAGTTCCATTTGAAGAAATAACCTAGGCCAGAAACCCACTCAGCTGTAGCTGTTAAGATTCATCTGGAGCGCACATTCTGGGAACCAGGCAGCAGAGTGCCCTGTGGAAGCTGCTCGATTTCAGCTTGTCTGATAGGTGTTTGTCTTCCCTGCAGAGAAACAGTGGCTTAGAGAACTCTTTCTACAGCAGCCACACACTCTGCCCTAGAGCTGAGAAGCACTGGCTGTAAGTTCCCTTTGCAGAAGTCACATTCTCCAGAAACACACCCTCTCCTAACTCTTAAGTTCCTAGCTCACCTCACATATGCATGGAAACCCAGAGTGGAGCAGGCGGCGATAGCTCTTGCGTGGATGCTGCCAGAAGGCTCTGGGCGATAGTGGCTTGCAAGGAGCTGCTTAGGAATCTAGTGGCACAGCAAGTACAAGCTTCTCACTGGAGCTGAGAAGGACTGGGAAGAACTTCCCTGTGAAGAACTAACAGTGTGCAGAAACACACGCAGTTCTATCTCTTACTGGGGAGTGTGCAGGAGAGTTCAGTGAACAGGCCGCTCTGCCCGAACAAGGCAGATTGCAGATGCGTAGTTCCCAAGCATATTCTTCTGTGTCTACTAGAAACGTTGGAGTAGAGCTGAGATGAACTCGGCATAAGTTCCATTTGAAGAAATAACCTAGGCCAGAAACCCACTCAGCTGTAGCCGTTAAGATTCTTCTGGAGCACACATTCTGGGAACCAGGCAGCAGAGTGCCCTGTGGAAGCTGCTCGATTTCAGCTTGTCTGATAGGTGTTTGTCTTCCCTGCAGAGAAACAGTGGCTTAGAGAACTCTTTCTACAGCAGCCACACACTCTGCCCTAGAGCTGAGAAGCACTGGCTGTAAGTTCCCTTTGCAGAAGTAACAATCTCCAGAAACACACTCTCTCCTAACTCTTAAGTTACTACCTCACCTCACATATGCATGGAAACCCAGAGTGGAGCAGGCGGCCTTAGCTCTTGCGTGGATGCTGCCAGAAGGCTCTGGGCGATAGTGGCTTGCAAGGAGCTGCTTAGGAATCTAGTGGCACAGCAAGTACAAGCTTCTCACTGGAGCTGAGAAGGACTGGGAAGAACTTCCCTGTGAAGAACTAACAGTGTGCAGAAACACACGCAGTTCTATCTCTTACTGGGGAGTGTGCAGGAGAGTTCAGTGAACAGGCCGCTCTGCCCGAACAAGGCAGATTGCAGATGCGTAGTTCCCAAGCATATTCTTCTGTGTCTACTAGAAACGTTGGAGTAGAGCTGAGATGAACTCGGCATAAGTTCCATTTGAAGAAATAACCTAGGCCAGAAACCCACTCAGCTGTAGCTGTTAAGATTCATCTGGAGCGCACATTCTGGGAACCAGGCAGCAGAGTGCCCTGTGGAAGCTGCTCGATTTCAGCTTGTCTGATAGGTGTTTGTCTTCCCTGCAGAGAAATAGTGGCTTAGAGAACTCTTTCTACAGCAGCCACACACTCTGCCCTAGAGCTGAGAAGCACTGGCTGTAAGTTCCCTTTGCAGAAGTCACATTCTCCAGAAAAACACCCTCTCCTAACTCTTAAGTTCCTAGCTCACCTCACATATGCATGGAAACCCAGAGTGGAGCAGGCGGCGATAGCTCTTGCGTGGATGCTGCCAGAAGGCTCTGGGCGATAGTGGCTTGCAAGGAGCTGCTTAGGAATCTAGTGGCACAGCAAGTACAAGCTTCTCACTGGAGCTGAGAAGGACTGGGAAGAACTTCCCTGTGAAGAACTAACAGTCTGCAGAAACACACGCAGTTCTATCTCTTACTGGGGAGTGTGCAGGAGAGTTCAGTGAACAGGCCGCTCTGCCCGAACAAGGCAGATTGCAGATGCGTAGTTCCCAAGCATATTCTTCTGTGTCTACTAGAAACGTTGGAGTAGAGCTGAGATGAACTCGGCATAAGTTCCATTTGAAGCAATAACCTAGGCCAGAAACCCACTCAGCTGTAGCCGTTAAGATTCTTCTGGAGCACACATTCTGGGAACCAGGCAGCAGAGTGCCCTGTGGAAGCTGCTCGATTTCAGCTTGTCTGATAGGTGTTTGTCTTCCCTGCAGAGAAACAGTGGCTTAGAGAACTCTTTCTACAGCAGCCACACACTCTGCCCTAGAGCTGAGAAGCACTGGCTGTAAGTTCCCTTTGCAGAAGTAACAATCTCCAGAAACACACTCTCTCCTAACTCTTAAGTTACTACCTCACCTCACATATGCATGGAAACCCAGAGTGGAGCAGGCGGCCTTAGCTCTTGCGTGGATGCTGCCAGAAGGCTCTGGGCGATAGTGGCTTGCAAGGAGCTGCTTAGGAATCTAGTGGCACAGCAAGTACAAGCTTCTCACTGGAGCTGAGAAGGACTGGGAAGAACTTCCCTGTGAAGAACTAACAGTGTGCAGAAACACACGCAGTTCTATCTCTTACTGGGGAGTGTGCAGGAGAGTTCAGTGAACAGGCCGCTCTGCCCGAACAAGGCAGATTGCAGATGCGTAGTTCCCAAGCATATTCTTCTGTGTCTACTAGAAACGTTGGAGTAGAGCTGAGATGAACTCGGCATAAGTTCCATTTGAAGCAATAACCTAGGCCAGAAACCCACTCAGCTGTAGCTGTTAAGATTCATCTGGTGCGCACATTCTGGGAACCAGGCAGCAGAGTGCCCTGTGGAAGCTGCTCGATTTCAGCTTGTCTGATAGGTGTTTGTCTTCCCTGCAGAGAAACAGTGGCTTAGAGAACTCTTTCTACAGCAGCCACACACTCTGCCCTAGAGCTGAGAAGCACTGGCTGTAAGTTCCCTTTGCAGAAGTCACATTCTCCAGAAACACACCCTGTCCTAACTCTTAAGTTCCTAGCTCACCTCACATATGCATGGAAACCCAGAGTGGAGCAGGCGGCGATAGCTCTTGCGTGGATGCTGCCAGAAGGCTCTGGGCGATAGTGGCTTGCAAGGAGCTGCTTAGGAATCTAGTGGCACAGCAAGTACAAGCTTCTCACTGGAGCTGAGAAGGACTGGGAAGAACTTCCCTGTGAAGAACTAACAGTCTGCAGAAACACACGCAGTTCTATCTCTTACTGGGGAGTGTGCAGGAGAGTTCAGTGAACAGGCCGCTCTGCCCGAACAAGGCAGATTGCAGATGCGTAGTTCCCAAGCATATTCTTCTGTGTCTACTAGAAACGTTGGAGTAGAGCTGAGATGAACTCGGCATAAGTTCCATTTGAAGCAATAACCTAGGCCAGAAACCCACTCAGCTGTAGCTGTTAAGATTCATCTGGTGCGCACATTCTGGGAACCAGGCAGCAGAGTGCCCTGTGGAAGCTGCTCGATTTCAGCTTGTCTGATAGGTGTTTGTCTTCCCTGCAGAGAAACAGTGGCTTAGAGAACTCTTTCTACAGCAGCCACACACTCTGCCCTAGAGCTGAGAAGCACTGGCTGTAAGTTCCCTTTGCAGAAGTCACATTCTCCAGAAACACACCCTCTCCTAACTCTTAGGTTCCTAGCTCACCTCACATATGCATGGAAACCCAGAGTGGAGCAGGCGGCGATAGCTCTTGCGTGGATGCTGTCAGAAGGCTCTGGGCGATAGTGGCTTGCAAGGAGCTGCTTAGGAATCTAGTGGCACAGCAAGTACAAGCTTCTCACTGGAGCTGAGAAAGACTGGGAAGAACTACCCTGTGAAGAACTAACAGTGTGCAGAAACACACGCAGTTCTATCTCTTACTGGGGAGTGTGCAGGAGAGTTCAGTGAACAGGCCGCTCTGCCCGAACAAGGCAGATTGCAGATGCGTAGTTCCCAAGCATATTCTTCTGTGTCTACTAGAAACGTTGGAGTAGAGCTGAGATGAACTCGGCATAAGTTCCATTTGAAGAAATAACCTAGGCCAGAAACCCACTCAGCTGTAGCTGTTAAGATTCATCTGGAGCGCACATTCTGGGAACCAGGCAGCAGAGTGCCCTGTGGAAGCTGCTCGATTTCAGCTTGTCTGATAGGTGTTTGTCTTCCCTGCAGAGAAACAGTGGCTTAGAGAACTCTTTCTACAGCAGCCACACACTCTGCCCTAGAGCTGAGAAGCACTGGCTGTAAGTTCCCTTTGCAGAAGTCACATTCTCCAGAAAAACACCCTCTCCTAACTCTTAAGTTCCTAGCTCACCTCACATATGCATGGAAACCCAGAGTGGAGCAGGCGGCGATAGCTCTTGCGTGGATGCTGCCAGAAGGCTCTGGGCGATAGTGGCTTGCAAGGAGCTGCTTAGGAATCTAGTGGCACAGCAAGTACAAGCTTCTCACTGGAGCTGAGAAGGACTGGGAAGAACTTCCCTGTGAAGAACTAACAGTCTGCAGAAACACACGCAGTTCTATCTCTTACTGGGGAGTGTGCAGGAGAGTTCAGTGAACAGGCCGCTCTGCCCGAACAAGGCAGATTGCAGATGCGTAGTTCCCAAGCATATTCTTCTGTGTCTACTAGAAACGTTGGAGTAGAGCTGAGATGAACTCGGCATAAGTTCCATTTGAAGCAATAACCTAGGCCAGAAACCCACTCAGCTGTAGCCGTTAAGATTCTTCTGGAGCACACATTCTGGGAACCAGGCAGCAGAGTGCCCTGTGGAAGCTGCTCGATTTCAGCTTGTCTGATAGGTGTTTGTCTTCCCTGCAGAGAAACAGTGGCTTAGAGAACTCTTTCTACAGCAGCCACACACTCTGCCCTAGAGCTGAGAAGCACTGGCTGTAAGTTCCCTTTGCAGAAGTAACAATCTCCAGAAACACACTCTCTCCTAACTCTTAAGTTACTACCTCACCTCACATATGCATGGAAACCCAGAGTGGAGCAGGCGGCCTTAGCTCTTGCGTGGATGCTGCCAGAAGGCTCTGGGCGATAGTGGCTTGCAAGGAGCTGCTTAGGAATCTAGTGGCACAGCAAGTACAAGCTTCTCACTGGAGCTGAGAAGGACTGGGAAGAACTTCCCTGTGAAGAACTAACAGTGTGCAGAAACACACGCAGTTCTATCTCTTACTGGGGAGTGTGCAGGAGAGTTCAGTGAACAGGCCGCTCTGCCCGAACAAGGCAGATTGCAGATGCGTAGTTCCCAAGCATATTCTTCTGTGTCTACTAGAAACGTTGGAGTAGAGCTGAGATGAACTCGGCATAAGTTCCATTTGAAGCAATAACCTAGGCCAGAAACCCACTCAGCTGTAGCTGTTAAGATTCATCTGGAGCGCACATTCTGGGAACCAGGCAGCAGAGTGCCCTGTGGAAGCTGCTCGATTTCAGCTTGTCTGATAGGTGTTTGTCTTCCCTGCAGAGAAACAGTGGCTTAGAGAACTCTTTCTACAGCAGCCACACACTCTGCCCTAGAGCTGAGAAGCACTGGCTGTAAGTTCCCTTTGCAGAAGTCACATTCTCCAGAAACACACCCTCTCCTAACTCTTAAGTTACTAGCTCACCTCACATATGCATGGAAACCCAGAGTGGAGCAGGCGGCCATAGCTCTTGCGTGGATGCTGCCAGAAGGCTCTGGGCGATAGTGGCTTGCAAGGAGCTGCTTAGGAATCTAGTGGCACAGCAAGTACAAGCTTCTCACTGGAGCTGAGAAGGACTGGGAAGAACTTCCCTGTGAAGAACTAACAGTGTGCAGAAACACACGCAGTTCTATCTCTTACTGGGGAGTGTGCAGGAGAGTTCAGTGAACAGGCCGCTCTGCCCGAACAAGGCAGATTGCAGATGCGTAGTTCCCAAGCATATTCTTCTGTGTCTACTAGAAACGTTGGAGTAGAGCTGAGATGAACTCGGCATAAGTTCCATTTGAAGAAATAACCTAGGCCAGAAACCCACTCAGCTGTAGCTGTTAAGATTCATCTGGAGCGCACATTCTGGGAACCAGGCAGCAGAGTGCCCTGTGGAAGCTGCTCGATTTCAGCTTGTCTGATAGGTGTTTGTCTTCCCTGCAGAGAAACAGTGGCTTAGAGAACTCTTTCTACAGCAGCCACACACTCTGCCCTAGAGCTGAGAAGCACTGGCTGTAAGTTCCCTTTGCAGAAGTCACATTCTCCAGAAACACACCCTGTCCTAACTCTTAAGTTCCTAGCTCACCTCACATATGCATGGAAACCCAGAGTGGAGCAGGCGGCGATAGCTCTTGCGTGGATGCTGCCAGAAGGCTCTGGGCGATAGTGGCTTGCAAGGAGCTGCTTAGGAATCTAGTGGCACAGCAAGTACAAGCTTCTCACTGGAGCTGAGAAGGACTGGGAAGAACTTCCCTGTGAAGAACTAACAGTGTGCAAAACACACGCAGTTCTATCTCTTACTGGGGAGTGTGCAGGAGAGTTCAGTGAACAGGCCGCTCTGCCCGAACAAGGCAGATTGCAGATGCGTAGTTCCCAAGCATATTCTTCTGTGTCTACTAGAAACGTTGGAGTAGAGCTGAGATGAACTCGGCATAAGTTCCATTTGAAGCAATAACCTAGGCCAGAAACCCACTCAGCTGTAGCTGTTAAGATTCATCTGGAGCGCACATTCTGGGAACCAGGCAGCAGAGTGCCCTGTGGAAGCTGCTCGATTTCAGCTTGTCTGATAGGTGTTTGTCTTCCCTGCAGAGAAACAGTGGCTTAGAGAACTCTTTCTACAGCAGCCACACACTCTGCCCTAGAGCTGAGAAGCACTGGCTGTAAGTTCCCTTTGCAGAAGTCACATTCTCCAGAAACACACCCTCTCCTAACTCTTAAGTTCCTAGCTCACCTCACATATGCATGGAAACCCAGAGTGGAGCAGGCGGCCATAGCTCTTGCGTGGATGCTGCCAGAAGGCTCTGGGCGATAGTGGCTTGCAAGGAGCTGCTTAGGAATCTAGTGGCACAGCAAGTACAAGCTTCTCACTGGAGCTGAGAAGGACTGGGAAGAACTTCCCTGTGAAGAACTAACAGTGTGCAGAAACACACGCAGTTCTATCTCTTACTGGGGAGTGTGCAGGAGAGTTCAGTGAACAGGCCGCTCTGCCCGAACAAGGCAGATTGCAGATGCGTAGTTCCCAAGCATATTCTTCTGTGTCTACTAGAAACGTTGGAGTAGAGCTGAGATGAACTCGGCATAAGTTCCATTTGAAGAAATAACCTAGGCCAGAAACCCACTCAGCTGTAGCTGTTAAGATTCATCTGGAGCGCACATTCTGGGAACCAGGCAGCAGAGTGCCCTGTGGAAGCTGCTCGATTTCAGCTTGTCTGATAGGTGTTTGTCTTCCCTGCAGAGAAACAGTGGCTTAGAGAACTCTTTCTACAGCAGCCACACACTCTGCCCTAGAGCTGAGAAGCACTGGCTGTAAGTTCCCTTTGCAGAAGTCACATTCTCCAGAAACACACCCTGTCCTAACTCTTAAGTTCCTAGCTCACCTCACATATGCATGGAAACCCAGAGTGGAGCAGGCGGCGATAGCTCTTGCGTGGATGCTGCCAGAAGGCTCTGGGCGATAGTGGCTTGCAAGGAGCTGCTTAGGAATCTAGTGGCACAGCAAGTACAAGCTTCTCACTGGAGCTGAGAAGGACTGGGAAGAACTTCCCTGTGAAGAACTAACAGTGTGCAGAAACACACGCAGTTCTATCTCTTACTGGGGAGTGTGCAGGAGAGTTCAGTGAACAGGCCGCTCTGCCCGAACAAGGCAGATTGCAGATGCGTAGTTCCCAAGCATATTCTTCTGTGTCTACTAGAAACGTTGGAGTAGAGCTGAGATGAACTCGGCATAAGTTCCATTTGAAGCAATAACCTAGGCCAGAAACCCACTCAGCTGTAGCTGTTAAGATTCATCTGGTGCGCACATTCTGGGAACCAGGCAGCAGAGTGCCCTGTGGAAGCTGCTCGATTTCAGCTTGTCTGATAGGTGTTTGTCTTCCCTGCAGAGAAACAGTGGCTTAGAGAACTCTTTCTACAGCAGCCACACACTCTGCCCTAGAGCTGAGAAGCACTGGCTGTAAGTTCCCTTTGCAGAAGTCACATTCTCCAGAAACACACCCTGTCCTAACTCTTAAGTTCCTAGCTCACCTCACATATGCATGGAAACCCAGAGTGGAGCAGGCGGCGATAGCTCTTGCGTGGATGCTGCCAGAAGGCTCTGGGCGATAGTGGCTTGCAAGGAGCTGCTTAGGAATCTAGTGGCACAGCAAGTACAAGCTTCTCACTGGAGCTGAGAAGGACTGGGAAGAACTTCCCTGTGAAGAACTAACAGTCTGCAGAAACACACGCAGTTCTATCTCTTACTGGGGAGTGTGCAGGAGAGTTCAGTGAACAGGCCGCTCTGCCCGAACAAGGCAGATTGCAGATGCGTAGTTCCCAAGCATATTCTTCTGTGTCTACTAGAAACGTTGGAGTAGAGCTGAGATGAACTCGGCATAAGTTCCATTTGAAGCAATAACCTAGGCCAGAAACCCACTCAGCTGTAGCTGTTAAGATTCATCTGGTGCGCACATTCTGGGAACCAGGCAGCAGAGTGCCCTGTGGAAGCTGCTCGATTTCAGCTTGTCTGATAGGTGTTTGTCTTCCCTGCAGAGAAACAGTGGCTTAGAGAACTCTTTCTACAGCAGCCACACACTCTGCCCTAGAGCTGAGAAGCACTGGCTGTAAGTTCCCTTTGCAGAAGTCACATTCTCCAGAAACACACCCTCTCCTAACTCTTAAGTTACTAGCTCACCTCACATATGCATGGAAACCCAGAGTGGAGCAGGCGGCCATAGCTCTTGCGTGGATGCTGCCAGAAGGCTCTGGGCGATAGTGGCTTGCAAGGAGCTGCTTAGGAATCTAGTGGCACAGCAAGTACAAGCTTCTCACTGGAGCTGAGAAGGACTGGGAAGAACTTCCCTGTGAAGAACTAACAGTCTGCAGAAACACACGCAGTTCTATCTCTTACTGGGGAGTGTGCAGGAGAGTTCAGTGAACAGGCCGCTCTGCCCGAACAAGGCAGATTGCAGATGCGTAGTTCCCAAGCATATTCTTCTGTGTCTACTAGAAACGTTGGAGTAGAGCTGAGATGAACTCGGCATAAGTTCCATTTGAAGAAATAACCTAGGCCAGAAACCCACTCAGCTGTAGCTGTTAAGATTCATCTGGAGCGCACATTCTGGGAACCAGGCAGCAGAGTGCCCTGTGGAAGCTGCTCGATTTCAGCTTGTCTGATAGGTGTTTGTCTTCCCTGCAGAGAAACAGTGGCTTAGAGAACTCTTTCTACAGCAGCCACACACTCTGCCCTAGAGCTGAGAAGCACTGGCTGTAAGTTCCCTTTGCAGAAGTCACATTCTCCAGAAACACACCCTCTCCTAACTCTTAAGTTCCTAGCTCACCTCACATATGCATGGAAACCCAGAGTGGAGCAGGCGGCCATAGCTCTTGCGTGGATGCTGCCAGAAGGCTCTGGGCGATAGTGGCTTGCAAGGAGCTGCTTAGGAATCTAGTGGCACAGCAAGTACAAGCTTCTCACTGGAGCTGAGAAGGACTGGGAAGAACTTCCCTGTGAAGAACTAACAGTCTGCAGAAACACACGCAGTTCTATCTCTTACTGGGGAGTGTGCAGGAGAGTTCAGTGAACAGGCCGCTCTGCCCGAACAAGGCAGATTGCAGATGCGTAGTTCCCAAGCATATTCTTCTGTGTCTACTAGAAACGTTGGAGTAGAGCTGAGATGAACTCGGCATAAGTTCCATTTGAAGCAATAACCTAGGCCAGAAACCCACTCAGCTGTAGCTGTTAAGATTCATCTGGTGCGCACATTCTGGGAACCAGGCAGCAGAGTGCCCTGTGGAAGCTGCTCGATTTCAGCTTGTCTGATAGGTGTTTGTCTTCCCTGCAGAGAAACAGTGGCTTAGAGAACTCTTTCTACAGCAGCCACACACTCTGCCCTAGAGCTGAGAAGCACTGGCTGTAAGTTCCCTTTGCAGAAGTCACATTCTCCAGAAACACACCCTGTCCTAACTCTTAAGTTCCTAGCTCACCTCACATATGCATGGAAACCCAGAGTGGAGCAGGCGGCGATAGCTCTTGCGTGGATGCTGCCAGAAGGCTCTGGGCGATAGTGGCTTGCAAGGAGCTGCTTAGGAATCTAGTGGCACAGCAAGTACAAGCTTCTCACTGGAGCTGAGAAGGACTGGGAAGAACTTCCCTGTGAAGAACTAACAGTCTGCAGAAACACACGCAGTTCTATCTCTTACTGGGGAGTGTGCAGGAGAGTTCAGTGAACAGGCCGCTCTGCCCGAACAAGGCAGATTGCAGATGCGTAGTTCCCAAGCATATTCTTCTGTGTCTACTAGAAACGTTGGAGTAGAGCTGAGATGAACTCGGCATAAGTTCCATTTGAAGCAATAACCTAGGCCAGAAACCCACTCAGCTGTAGCTGTTAAGATTCATCTGGTGCGCACATTCTGGGAACCAGGCAGCAGAGTGCCCTGTGGAAGCTGCTCGATTTCAGCTTGTCTGATAGGTGTTTGTCTTCCCTGCAGAGAAACAGTGGCTTAGAGAACTCTTTCTACAGCAGCCACACACTCTGCCCTAGAGCTGAGAAGCACTGGCTGTAAGTTCCCTTTGCAGAAGTCACATTCTCCAGAAACACACCCTCTCCTAACTCTTAAGTTCCTAGCTCACCTCACATATGCATGGAAACCCAGAGTGGAGCAGGCGGCGATAGCTCTTGCGATGATGCTGTCAGAAGGCTCTGGGCGATAGTGGCTTGCAAGGAGCTGCTTAGGAATCTAGTGGCACAGCAAGTACAAGCTTCTCACTGGAGCTGAGAAGGACTGGGAAGAACTTCCCTGTGAAGAACTAACAGTGTGCAGAAACACACGCAGTTCTATCTCTTACTGGGGAGTGTGCAGGAGAGTTCAGTGAACAGGCCGCTCTGCCCGAACAAGGCAGATTGCAGATGCGTAGTTCCCAAGCATATTCTTCTGTGTCTACTAGAAACGTTGGAGTAGAGCTGAGATGAACTCGGCATAAGTTCCATTTGAAGCAATAACCTAGGCCAGAAACCCACTCAGCTGTAGCTGTTAAGATTCATCTGGAGCGCACATTCTGGGAACCAGGCAGCAGAGTGCCCTGTGGAAGCTGCTCGATTTCAGCTTGTCTGATAGGTGTTTGTCTTCCCTGCAGAGAAACAGTGGCTTAGAGAACTCTTTCTACAGCAGCCACACACTCTGCCCTAGAGCTGAGAAGCACTGGCTGTAAGTTCCCTTTGCAGAAGTCACATTCTCCAGAAACACACCCTCTCCTAACTCTTAAGTTACTAGCTCACCTCACATATGCATGGAAACCCAGAGTGGAGCAGGCGGCCATAGCTCTTGCGTGGATGCTGCCAGAAGGCTCTGGGCGATAGTGGCTTGCAAGGAGCTGCTTAGGAATCTAGTGGCACAGCAAGTACAAGCTTCTCACTGGAGCTGAGAAGGACTGGGAAGAACTTCCCTGTGAAGAACTAACAGTGTGCAAAACACACGCAGTTCTATCTCTTACTGGGGAGTGTGCAGGAGAGTTCAGTGAACAGGCCGCTCTGCCCGAACAAGGCAGATTGCAGATGCGTAGTTCCCAAGCATATTCTTCTGTGTCTACTAGAAACGTTGGAGTAGAGCTGAGATGAACTCGGCATAAGTTCCATTTGAAGAAATAACCTAGGCCAGAAACCCACTCAGCTGTAGCTGTTAAGATTCATCTGGAGCGCACATTCTGGGAACCAGGCAGCAGAGTGCCCTGTGGAAGCTGCTCGATTTCAGCTTGTCTGATAGGTGTTTGTCTTCCCTGCAGAGAAACAGTGGCTTAGAGAACTCTTTCTACAGCAGCCACACACTCTGCCCTAGAGCTGAGAAGCACTGGCTGTAAGTTCCCTTTGCAGAAGTCACATTCTCCAGAAACACACCCTCTCCTAACTCTTAAGTTACTAGCTCACCTCACATATGCATGGAAACCCAGAGTGGAGCAGGCGGCCATAGCTCTTGCGTGGATGCTGCCAGAAGGCTCTGGGCGATAGTGGCTTGCAAGGAGCTGCTTAGGAATCTAGTGGCACAGCAAGTACAAGCTTCTCACTGGAGCTGAGAAGGACTGGGAAGAACTTCCCTGTGAAGAACTAACAGTGTGCAGAAACACACGCAGTTCTATCTCTTACTGGGGAGTGTGCAGGAGAGTTCAGTGAACAGGCCGCTCTGCCCGAACAAGGCAGATTGCAGATGCGTAGTTCCCAAGCATATTCTTCTGTGTCTACTAGAAACGTTGGAGTAGAGCTGAGATGAACTCGGCATAAGTTCCATTTGAAGAAATAACCTAGGCCAGAAACCCACTCAGCTGTAGCTGTTAAGATTCATCTGGAGCGCACATTCTGGGAACCAGGCAGCAGAGTGCCCTGTGGAAGCTGCTCGATTTCAGCTTGTCTGATAGGTGTTTGTCTTCCCTGCAGAGAAACAGTGGCTTAGAGAACTCTTTCTACAGCAGCCACACACTCTGCCCTAGAGCTGAGAAGCACTGGCTGTAAGTTCCCTTTGCAGAAGTCACATTCTCCAGAAACACACCCTCTCCTAACTCTTAAGTTACTAGCTCACCTCACATATGCATGGAAACCCAGAGTGGAGCAGGCGGCCATAGCTCTTGCGTGGATGCTGCCAGAAGGCTCTGGGCGATAGTGGCTTGCAAGGAGCTGCTTAGGAATCTAGTGGCACAGCAAGTACAAGCTTCTCACTGGAGCTGAGAAGGACTGGGAAGAACTTCCCTGTGAAGAACTAACAGTCTGCAGAAACACACGCAGTTCTATCTCTTACTGGGGAGTGTGCAGGAGAGTTCAGTGAACAGGCCGCTCTGCCCGAACAAGGCAGATTGCAGATGCGTAGTTCCCAAGCATATTCTTCTGTGTCTACTAGAAACGTTGGAGTAGAGCTGAGATGAACTCGGCATAAGTTCCATTTGAAGAAATAACCTAGGCCAGAAACCCACTCAGCTGTAGCTGTTAAGATTCATCTGGAGCGCACATTCTGGGAACCAGGCAGCAGAGTGCCCTGTGGAAGCTGCTCGATTTCAGCTTGTCTGATAGGTGTTTGTCTTCCCTGCAGAGAAACAGTGGCTTAGAGAACTCTTTCTACAGCAGCCACACACTCTGCCCTAGAGCTGAGAAGCACTGGCTGTAAGTTCCCTTTGCAGAAGTCACATTCTCCAGAAACACACCCTGTCCTAACTCTTAAGTTCCTAGCTCACCTCACATATGCATGGAAACCCAGAGTGGAGCAGGCGGCGATAGCTCTTGCGTGGATGCTGCCAGAAGGCTCTGGGCGATAGTGGCTTGCAAGGAGCTGCTTAGGAATCTAGTGGCACAGCAAGTACAAGCTTCTCACTGGAGCTGAGAAGGACTGGGAAGAACTTCCCTGTGAAGAACTAACAGTGTGCAGAAACACACGCAGTCCTATCTCTTACTGGGGAGTGTGCAGGAGAGTTCAGTGAACAGGCCGCTCTGCCCGAACAAGGCAGATTGCAGATGCGTAGTTCCCAAGCATATTCTTCTGTGTCTACTAGAAACGTTGGAGTAGAGCTGAGATGAACTCGGCATAAGTTCCATTTGAAGCAATAACCTAGGCCAGAAACCCACTCAGCTGTAGCTGTTAAGATTCATCTGGTGCGCACATTCTGGGAACCAGGCAGCAGAGTGCCCTGTGGAAGCTGCTCGATTTCAGCTTGTCTGATAGGTGTTTGTCTTCCCTGCAGAGAAACAGTGGCTTAGAGAACTCTTTCTACAGCAGCCACACACTCTGCCCTAGAGCTGAGAAGCACTGGCTGTAAGTTCCCTTTGCAGAAGTCACATTCTCCAGAAACACACCCTGTCCTAACTCTTAAGTTCCTAGCTCACCTCACATATGCATGGAAACCCAGAGTGGAGCAGGCGGCGATAGCTCTTGCGTGGATGCTGCCAGAAGGCTCTGGGCGATAGTGGCTTGCAAGGAGCTGCTTAGGAATCTAGTGGCACAGCAAGTACAAGCTTCTCACTGGAGCTGAGAAGGACTGGGAAGAACTTCCCTGTGAAGAACTAACAGTCTGCAGAAACACACGCAGTTCTATCTCTTACTGGGGAGTGTGCAGGAGAGTTCAGTGAACAGGCCGCTCTGCCCGAACAAGGCAGATTGCAGATGCGTAGTTCCCAAGCATATTCTTCTGTGTCTACTAGAAACGTTGGAGTAGAGCTGAGATGAACTCGGCATAAGTTCCATTTGAAGCAATAACCTAGGCCAGAAACCCACTCAGCTGTAGCTGTTAAGATTCATCTGGTGCGCACATTCTGGGAACCAGGCAGCAGAGTGCCCTGTGGAAGCTGCTCGATTTCAGCTTGTCTGATAGGTGTTTGTCTTCCCTGCAGAGAAACAGTGGCTTAGAGAACTCTTTCTACAGCAGCCACACACTCTGCCCTAGAGCTGAGAAGCACTGGCTGTAAGTTCCCTTTGCAGAAGTCACATTCTCCAGAAACACACCCTCTCCTAACTCTTAGGTTCCTAGCTCACCTCACATATGCATGGAAACCCAGAGTGGAGCAGGCGGCGATAGCTCTTGCGTGGATGCTGTCAGAAGGCTCTGGGCGATAGTGGCTTGCAAGGAGCTGCTTAGGAATCTAGTGGCACAGCAAGTACAAGCTTCTCACTGGAGCTGAGAAAGACTGGGAAGAACTACCCTGTGAAGAACTAACAGTGTGCAGAAACACACGCAGTTCTATCTCTTACTGGGGAGTGTGCAGGAGAGTTCAGTGAACAGGCCGCTCTGCCCGAACAAGGCAGATTGCAGATGCGTAGTTCCCAAGCATATTCTTCTGTGTCTACTAGAAACGTTGGAGTAGAGCTGAGATGAACTCGGCATAAGTTCCATTTGAAGAAATAACCTAGGCCAGAAACCCACTCAGCTGTAGCTGTTAAGATTCATCTGGAGCGCACATTCTGGGAACCAGGCAGCAGAGTGCCCTGTGGAAGCTGCTCGATTTCAGCTTGTCTGATAGGTGTTTGTCTTCCCTGCAGAGAAACAGTGGCTTAGAGAACTCTTTCTACAGCAGCCACACACTCTGCCCTAGAGCTGAGAAGCACTGGCTGTAAGTTCCCTTTGCAGAAGTCACATTCTCCAGAAACACACCCTCTCCTAACTCTTAAGTTCCTAGCTCACCTCACATATGCATGGAAACCCAGAGTGGAGCAGGCGGCGATAGCTCTTGCGTGGATGCTGCCAGAAGGCTCTGGGCGATAGTGGCTTGCAAGGAGCTGCTTAGGAATCTAGTGGCACAGCAAGTACAAGCTTCTCACTGGAGCTGAGAAGGACTGGGAAGAACTTCCCTGTGAAGAACTAACAGTGTGCAGAAACACACGCAGTTCTATCTCTTACTGGGGAGTGTGCAGGAGAGTTCAGTGAACAGGCCGCTCTGCCCGAACAAGGCAGATTGCAGATGCGTAGTTCCCAAGCATATTCTTCTGTGTCTACTAGAAACGTTGGAGTAGAGCTGAGATGAACTCGGCATAAGTTCCATTTGAAGAAATAACCTAGGCCAGAAACCCACTCAGCTGTAGCCGTTAAGATTCTTCTGGAGCACACATTCTGGGAACCAGGCAGCAGAGTGCCCTGTGGAAGCTGCTCGATTTCAGCTTGTCTGATAGGTGTTTGTCTTCCCTGCAGAGAAACAGTGGCTTAGAGAACTCTTTCTACAGCAGCCACACACTCTGCCCTAGAGCTGAGAAGCACTGGCTGTAAGTTCCCTTTGCAGAAGTAACAATCTCCAGAAACACACTCTCTCCTAACTCTTAAGTTACTACCTCACCTCACATATGCATGGAAACCCAGAGTGGAGCAGGCGGCCTTAGCTCTTGCGTGGATGCTGCCAGAAGGCTCTGGGCGATAGTGGCTTGCAAGGAGCTGCTTAGGAATCTAGTGGCACAGCAAGTACAAGCTTCTCACTGGAGCTGAGAAGGACTGGGAAGAACTTCCCTGTGAAGAACTAACAGTGTGCAGAAACACACGCAGTTCTATCTCTTACTGGGGAGTGTGCAGGAGAGTTCAGTGAACAGGCCGCTCTGCCCGAACAAGGCAGATTGCAGATGCGTAGTTCCCAAGCATATTCTTCTGTGTCTACTAGAAACGTTGGAGTAGAGCTGAGATGAACTCGGCATAAGTTCCATTTGAAGAAATAACCTAGGCCAGAAACCCACTCAGCTGTAGCTGTTAAGATTCATCTGGAGCGCACATTCTGGGAACCAGGCAGCAGAGTGCCCTGTGGAAGCTGCTCGATTTCAGCTTGTCTGATAGGTGTTTGTCTTCCCTGCAGAGAAATAGTGGCTTAGAGAACTCTTTCTACAGCAGCCACACACTCTGCCCTAGAGCTGAGAAGCACTGGCTGTAAGTTCCCTTTGCAGAAGTCACATTCTCCAGAAAAACACCCTCTCCTAACTCTTAAGTTCCTAGCTCACCTCACATATGCATGGAAACCCAGAGTGGAGCAGGCGGCGATAGCTCTTGCGTGGATGCTGCCAGAAGGCTCTGGGCGATAGTGGCTTGCAAGGAGCTGCTTAGGAATCTAGTGGCACAGCAAGTACAAGCTTCTCACTGGAGCTGAGAAGGACTGGGAAGAACTTCCCTGTGAAGAACTAACAGTCTGCAGAAACACACGCAGTTCTATCTCTTACTGGGGAGTGTGCAGGAGAGTTCAGTGAACAGGCCGCTCTGCCCGAACAAGGCAGATTGCAGATGCGTAGTTCCCAAGCATATTCTTCTGTGTCTACTAGAAACGTTGGAGTAGAGCTGAGATGAACTCGGCATAAGTTCCATTTGAAGCAATAACCTAGGCCAGAAACCCACTCAGCTGTAGCCGTTAAGATTCTTCTGGAGCACACATTCTGGGAACCAGGCAGCAGAGTGCCCTGTGGAAGCTGCTCGATTTCAGCTTGTCTGATAGGTGTTTGTCTTCCCTGCAGAGAAACAGTGGCTTAGAGAACTCTTTCTACAGCAGCCACACACTCTGCCCTAGAGCTGAGAAGCACTGGCTGTAAGTTCCCTTTGCAGAAGTAACAATCTCCAGAAACACACTCTCTCCTAACTCTTAAGTTACTACCTCACCTCACATATGCATGGAAACCCAGAGTGGAGCAGGCGGCCTTAGCTCTTGCGTGGATGCTGCCAGAAGGCTCTGGGCGATAGTGGCTTGCAAGGAGCTGCTTAGGAATCTAGTGGCACAGCAAGTACAAGCTTCTCACTGGAGCTGAGAAGGACTGGGAAGAACTTCCCTGTGAAGAACTAACAGTGTGCAGAAACACACGCAGTTCTATCTCTTACTGGGGAGTGTGCAGGAGAGTTCAGTGAACAGGCCGCTCTGCCCGAACAAGGCAGATTGCAGATGCGTAGTTCCCAAGCATATTCTTCTGTGTCTACTAGAAACGTTGGAGTAGAGCTGAGATGAACTCGGCATAAGTTCCATTTGAAGCAATAACCTAGGCCAGAAACCCACTCAGCTGTAGCTGTTAAGATTCATCTGGAGCGCACATTCTGGGAACCAGGCAGCAGAGTGCCCTGTGGAAGCTGCTCGATTTCAGCTTGTCTGATAGGTGTTTGTCTTCCCTGCAGAGAAACAGTGGCTTAGAGAACTCTTTCTACAGCAGCCACACACTCTGCCCTAGAGCTGAGAAGCACTGGCTGTAAGTTCCCTTTGCAGAAGTCACATTCTCCAGAAACACACCCTCTCCTAACTCTTAAGTTACTAGCTCACCTCACATATGCATGGAAACCCAGAGTGGAGCAGGCGGCCATAGCTCTTGCGTGGATGCTGCCAGAAGGCTCTGGGCGATAGTGGCTTGCAAGGAGCTGCTTAGGAATCTAGTGGCACAGCAAGTACAAGCTTCTCACTGGAGCTGAGAAGGACTGGGAAGAACTTCCCTGTGAAGAACTAACAGTGTGCAGAAACACACGCAGTTCTATCTCTTACTGGGGAGTGTGCAGGAGAGTTCAGTGAACAGGCCGCTCTGCCCGAACAAGGCAGATTGCAGATGCGTAGTTCCCAAGCATATTCTTCTGTGTCTACTAGAAACGTTGGAGTAGAGCTGAGATGAACTCGGCATAAGTTCCATTTGAAGAAATAACCTAGGCCAGAAACCCACTCAGCTGTAGCTGTTAAGATTCATCTGGAGCGCACATTCTGGGAACCAGGCAGCAGAGTGCCCTGTGGAAGCTGCTCGATTTCAGCTTGTCTGATAGGTGTTTGTCTTCCCTGCAGAGAAACAGTGGCTTAGAGAACTCTTTCTACAGCAGCCACACACTCTGCCCTAGAGCTGAGAAGCACTGGCTGTAAGTTCCCTTTGCAGAAGTCACATTCTCCAGAAACACACCCTGTCCTAACTCTTAAGTTCCTAGCTCACCTCACATATGCATGGAAACCCAGAGTGGAGCAGGCGGCGATAGCTCTTGCGTGGATGCTGCCAGAAGGCTCTGGGCGATAGTGGCTTGCAAGGAGCTGCTTAGGAATCTAGTGGCACAGCAAGTACAAGCTTCTCACTGGAGCTGAGAAGGACTGGGAAGAACTTCCCTGTGAAGAACTAACAGTGTGCAAAACACACGCAGTTCTATCTCTTACTGGGGAGTGTGCAGGAGAGTTCAGTGAACAGGCCGCTCTGCCCGAACAAGGCAGATTGCAGATGCGTAGTTCCCAAGCATATTCTTCTGTGTCTACTAGAAACGTTGGAGTAGAGCTGAGATGAACTCGGCATAAGTTCCATTTGAAGCAATAACCTAGGCCAGAAACCCACTCAGCTGTAGCTGTTAAGATTCATCTGGAGCGCACATTCTGGGAACCAGGCAGCAGAGTGCCCTGTGGAAGCTGCTCGATTTCAGCTTGTCTGATAGGTGTTTGTCTTCCCTGCAGAGAAACAGTGGCTTAGAGAACTCTTTCTACAGCAGCCACACACTCTGCCCTAGAGCTGAGAAGCACTGGCTGTAAGTTCCCTTTGCAGAAGTCACATTCTCCAGAAACACACCCTCTCCTAACTCTTAAGTTCCTAGCTCACCTCACATATGCATGGAAACCCAGAGTGGAGCAGGCGGCCATAGCTCTTGCGTGGATGCTGCCAGAAGGCTCTGGGCGATAGTGGCTTGCAAGGAGCTGCTTAGGAATCTAGTGGCACAGCAAGTACAAGCTTCTCACTGGAGCTGAGAAGGACTGGGAAGAACTTCCCTGTGAAGAACTAACAGTGTGCAGAAACACACGCAGTTCTATCTCTTACTGGGGAGTGTGCAGGAGAGTTCAGTGAACAGGCCGCTCTGCCCGAACAAGGCAGATTGCAGATGCGTAGTTCCCAAGCATATTCTTCTGTGTCTACTAGAAACGTTGGAGTAGAGCTGAGATGAACTCGGCATAAGTTCCATTTGAAGAAATAACCTAGGCCAGAAACCCACTCAGCTGTAGCTGTTAAGATTCATCTGGAGCGCACATTCTGGGAACCAGGCAGCAGAGTGCCCTGTGGAAGCTGCTCGATTTCAGCTTGTCTGATAGGTGTTTGTCTTCCCTGCAGAGAAACAGTGGCTTAGAGAACTCTTTCTACAGCAGCCACACACTCTGCCCTAGAGCTGAGAAGCACTGGCTGTAAGTTCCCTTTGCAGAAGTCACATTCTCCAGAAACACACCCTGTCCTAACTCTTAAGTTCCTAGCTCACCTCACATATGCATGGAAACCCAGAGTGGAGCAGGCGGCGATAGCTCTTGCGTGGATGCTGCCAGAAGGCTCTGGGCGATAGTGGCTTGCAAGGAGCTGCTTAGGAATCTAGTGGCACAGCAAGTACAAGCTTCTCACTGGAGCTGAGAAGGACTGGGAAGAACTTCCCTGTGAAGAACTAACAGTCTGCAGAAACACACGCAGTTCTATCTCTTACTGGGGAGTGTGCAGGAGAGTTCAGTGAACAGGCCGCTCTGCCCGAACAAGGCAGATTGCAGATGCGTAGTTCCCAAGCATATTCTTCTGTGTCTACTAGAAACGTTGGAGTAGAGCTGAGATGAACTCGGCATAAGTTCCATTTGAAGCAATAACCTAGGCCAGAAACCCACTCAGCTGTAGCTGTTAAGATTCATCTGGTGCGCACATTCTGGGAACCAGGCAGCAGAGTGCCCTGTGGAAGCTGCTCGATTTCAGCTTGTCTGATAGGTGTTTGTCTTCCCTGCAGAGAAACAGTGGCTTAGAGAACTCTTTCTACAGCAGCCACACACTCTGCCCTAGAGCTGAGAAGCACTGGCTGTAAGTTCCCTTTGCAGAAGTCACATTCTCCAGAAACACACCCTGTCCTAACTCTTAAGTTCCTAGCTCACCTCACATATGCATGGAAACCCAGAGTGGAGCAGGCGGCGATAGCTCTTGCGTGGATGCTGCCAGAAGGCTCTGGGCGATAGTGGCTTGCAAGGAGCTGCTTAGGAATCTAGTGGCACAGCAAGTACAAGCTTCTCACTGGAGCTGAGAAGGACTGGGAAGAACTTCCCTGTGAAGAACTAACAGTCTGCAGAAACACACGCAGTTCTATCTCTTACTGGGGAGTGTGCAGGAGAGTTCAGTGAACAGGCCGCTCTGCCCGAACAAGGCAGATTGCAGATGCGTAGTTCCCAAGCATATTCTTCTGTGTCTACTAGAAACGTTGGAGTAGAGCTGAGATGAACTCGGCATAAGTTCCATTTGAAGCAATAACCTAGGCCAGAAACCCACTCAGCTGTAGCTGTTAAGATTCATCTGGTGCGCACATTCTGGGAACCAGGCAGCAGAGTGCCCTGTGGAAGCTGCTCGATTTCAGCTTGTCTGATAGGTGTTTGTCTTCCCTGCAGAGAAACAGTGGCTTAGAGAACTCTTTCTACAGCAGCCACACACTCTGCCCTAGAGCTGAGAAGCACTGGCTGTAAGTTCCCTTTGCAGAAGTCACATTCTCCAGAAACACACCCTCTCCTAACTCTTAAGTTACTAGCTCACCTCACATATGCATGGAAACCCAGAGTGGAGCAGGCGGCCATAGCTCTTGCGTGGATGCTGCCAGAAGGCTCTGGGCGATAGTGGCTTGCAAGGAGCTGCTTAGGAATCTAGTGGCACAGCAAGTACAAGCTTCTCACTGGAGCTGAGAAGGACTGGGAAGAACTTCCCTGTGAAGAACTAACAGTCTGCAGAAACACACGCAGTTCTATCTCTTACTGGGGAGTGTGCAGGAGAGTTCAGTGAACAGGCCGCTCTGCCCGAACAAGGCAGATTGCAGATGCGTAGTTCCCAAGCATATTCTTCTGTGTCTACTAGAAACGTTGGAGTAGAGCTGAGATGAACTCGGCATAAGTTCCATTTGAAGAAATAACCTAGGCCAGAAACCCACTCAGCTGTAGCTGTTAAGATTCATCTGGAGCGCACATTCTGGGAACCAGGCAGCAGAGTGCCCTGTGGAAGCTGCTCGATTTCAGCTTGTCTGATAGGTGTTTGTCTTCCCTGCAGAGAAACAGTGGCTTAGAGAACTCTTTCTACAGCAGCCACACACTCTGCCCTAGAGCTGAGAAGCACTGGCTGTAAGTTCCCTTTGCAGAAGTCACATTCTCCAGAAACACACCCTCTCCTAACTCTTAAGTTCCTAGCTCACCTCACATATGCATGGAAACCCAGAGTGGAGCAGGCGGCCATAGCTCTTGCGTGGATGCTGCCAGAAGGCTCTGGGCGATAGTGGCTTGCAAGGAGCTGCTTAGGAATCTAGTGGCACAGCAAGTACAAGCTTCTCACTGGAGCTGAGAAGGACTGGGAAGAACTTCCCTGTGAAGAACTAACAGTCTGCAGAAACACACGCAGTTCTATCTCTTACTGGGGAGTGTGCAGGAGAGTTCAGTGAACAGGCCGCTCTGCCCGAACAAGGCAGATTGCAGATGCGTAGTTCCCAAGCATATTCTTCTGTGTCTACTAGAAACGTTGGAGTAGAGCTGAGATGAACTCGGCATAAGTTCCATTTGAAGCAATAACCTAGGCCAGAAACCCACTCAGCTGTAGCTGTTAAGATTCATCTGGTGCGCACATTCTGGGAACCAGGCAGCAGAGTGCCCTGTGGAAGCTGCTCGATTTCAGCTTGTCTGATAGGTGTTTGTCTTCCCTGCAGAGAAACAGTGGCTTAGAGAACTCTTTCTACAGCAGCCACACACTCTGCCCTAGAGCTGAGAAGCACTGGCTGTAAGTTCCCTTTGCAGAAGTCACATTCTCCAGAAACACACCCTGTCCTAACTCTTAAGTTCCTAGCTCACCTCACATATGCATGGAAACCCAGAGTGGAGCAGGCGGCGATAGCTCTTGCGTGGATGCTGCCAGAAGGCTCTGGGCGATAGTGGCTTGCAAGGAGCTGCTTAGGAATCTAGTGGCACAGCAAGTACAAGCTTCTCACTGGAGCTGAGAAGGACTGGGAAGAACTTCCCTGTGAAGAACTAACAGTCTGCAGAAACACACGCAGTTCTATCTCTTACTGGGGAGTGTGCAGGAGAGTTCAGTGAACAGGCCGCTCTGCCCGAACAAGGCAGATTGCAGATGCGTAGTTCCCAAGCATATTCTTCTGTGTCTACTAGAAACGTTGGAGTAGAGCTGAGATGAACTCGGCATAAGTTCCATTTGAAGCAATAACCTAGGCCAGAAACCCACTCAGCTGTAGCTGTTAAGATTCATCTGGTGCGCACATTCTGGGAACCAGGCAGCAGAGTGCCCTGTGGAAGCTGCTCGATTTCAGCTTGTCTGATAGGTGTTTGTCTTCCCTGCAGAGAAACAGTGGCTTAGAGAACTCTTTCTACAGCAGCCACACACTCTGCCCTAGAGCTGAGAAGCACTGGCTGTAAGTTCCCTTTGCAGAAGTCACATTCTCCAGAAACACACCCTCTCCTAACTCTTAAGTTCCTAGCTCACCTCACATATGCATGGAAACCCAGAGTGGAGCAGGCGGCGATAGCTCTTGCGATGATGCTGTCAGAAGGCTCTGGGCGATAGTGGCTTGCAAGGAGCTGCTTAGGAATCTAGTGGCACAGCAAGTACAAGCTTCTCACTGGAGCTGAGAAGGACTGGGAAGAACTTCCCTGTGAAGAACTAACAGTCTGCAGAAACACACGCAGTTCTATCTCTTACTGGGGAGTGTGCAGGAGAGTTCAGTGAACAGGCCGCTCTGCCCGAACAAGGCAGATTGCAGATGCGTAGTTCCCAAGCATATTCTTCTGTGTCTACTAGAAACGTTGGAGTAGAGCTGAGATGAACTCGGCATAAGTTCCATTTGAAGAAATAACCTAGGCCAGAAACCCACTCAGCTGTAGCTGTTAAGATTCATCTGGAGCGCACATTCTGGGAACCAGGCAGCAGAGTGCCCTGTGGAAGCTAATCGATTTCAGCTTGTCTGATAGGTGTTTGTCTTCCCTGCAGAGAAACAGTGGCTTAGAGAACTCTTTCTACAGCAGCCACACACTCTGCCCTAGAGCTGAGAAGCACTGGCTGTAAGTTCCCTTTGCAGAAGTCACATTCTCCAGAAACACACCCTGTCCTAACTCTTAAGTTCCTAGCTCACCTCACATATGCATGGAAACCCAGAGTGGAGCAGGCGGCGATAGCTCTTGCGTGGATGCTGCCAGAAGGCTCTGGGCGATAGTGGCTTGCAAGGAGCTGCTTAGGAATCTAGTGGCACAGCAAGTACAAGCTTCTCACTGGAGCTGAGAAGGACTGGGAAGAACTTCCCTGTGAAGAACTAACAGTGTGCAGAAACACACGCAGTTCTATCTCTTACTGGGGAGTGTGCAGGAGAGTTCAGTGAACAGGCCGCTCTGCCCGAACAAGGCAGATTGCAGATGCGTAGTTCCCAAGCATATTCTTCTGTGTCTACTAGAAACGTTGGAGTAGAGCTGAGATGAACTCGGCATAAGTTCCATTTGAAGAAATAACCTAGGCCAGAAACCCACTCAGCTGTAGCCGTTAAGATTCTTCTGGAGCACACATTCTGGGAACCAGGCAGCAGAGTGCCCTGTGGAAGCTGCTCGATTTCAGCTTGTCTGATAGGTGTTTGTCTTCCCTGCAGAGAAACAGTGGCTTAGAGAACTCTTTCTACAGCAGCCACACACTCTGCCCTAGAGCTGAGAAGCACTGGCTGTAAGTTCCCTTTGCAGAAGTAACAATCTCCAGAAACACACTCTCTCCTAACTCTTAAGTTACTACCTCACCTCACATATGCATGGAAACCCAGAGTGGAGCAGGCGGCCTTAGCTCTTGCGTGGATGCTGCCAGAAGGCTCTGGGCGATAGTGGCTTGCAAGGAGCTGCTTAGGAATCTAGTGGCACAGCAAGTACAAGCTTCTCACTGGAGCTGAGAAGGACTGGGAAGAACTTCCCTGTGAAGAACTAACAGTGTGCAGAAACACACGCAGTTCTATCTCTTACTGGGGAGTGTGCAGGAGAGTTCAGTGAACAGGCCGCTCTGCCCGAACAAGGCAGATTGCAGATGCGTAGTTCCCAAGCATATTCTTCTGTGTCTACTAGAAACGTTGGAGTAGAGCTGAGATGAACTCGGCATAAGTTCCATTTGAAGCAATAACCTAGGCCAGAAACCCACTCAGCTGTAGCTGTTAAGATTCATCTGGTGCGCACATTCTGGGAACCAGGCAGCAGAGTGCCCTGTGGAAGCTGCTCGATTTCAGCTTGTCTGATAGGTGTTTGTCTTCCCTGCAGAGAAACAGTGGCTTAGAGAACTCTTTCTACAGCAGCCACACACTCTGCCCTAGAGCTGAGAAGCACTGGCTGTAAGTTCCCTTTGCAGAAGTCACATTCTCCAGAAACACACCCTCTCCTAACTCTTAAGTTCCTAGCTCACCTCACATATGCATGGAAACCCAGAGTGGAGCAGGCGGCGATAGCTCTTGCGTGGATGCTGCCAGAAGGCTCTGGGCGATAGTGGCTTGCAAGGAGCTGCTTAGGAATCTAGTGGCACAGCAAGTACAAGCTTCTCACTGGAGCTGAGAAAGACTGGGAAGAACTTCCCTGTGAAGAACTAACAGTGTGCAGAAACACACGCAGTTCTATCTCTTACTGGGGAGTGTGCAGGAGAGTTCAGTGAACAGGCCGCTCTGCCCGAACAAGGCAGATTGCAGATGCGTAGTTCCCAAGCATATTCTTCTGTGTCTACTAGAAACGTTGGAGTAGAGCTGAGATGAACTCGGCATAAGTTCCATTTGAAGAAATAACCTAGGCCAGAAACCCACTCAGCTGTAGCTGTTAAGATTCATCTGGAGCGCACATTCTGGGAACCAGGCAGCAGAGTGCCCTGTGGAAGCTGCTCGATTTCAGCTTGTCTGATAGGTGTTTGTCTTCCCTGCAGAGAAACAGTGGCTTAGAGAACTCTTTCTACAGCAGCCACACACTCTGCCCTAGAGCTGAGAAGCACTGGCTGTAAGTTCCCTTTGCAGAAGTCACATTCTCCAGAAAAACACCCTCTCCTAACTCTTAAGTTCCTAGCTCACCTCACATATGCATGGAAACCCAGAGTGGAGCAGGCGGCGATAGCTCTTGCGTGGATGCTGCCAGAAGGCTCTGGGCGATAGTGGCTTGCAAGGAGCTGCTTAGGAATCTAGTGGCACAGCAAGTACAAGCTTCTCACTGGAGCTGAGAAGGACTGGGAAGAACTTCCCTGTGAAGAACTAACAGTGTGCAGAAACACACGCAGTTCTATCTCTTACTGGGGAGTGTGCAGGAGAGTTCAGTGAACAGGCCGCTCTGCCCGAACAAGGCAGATTGCAGATGCGTAGTTCCCAAGCATATTCTTCTGTGTCTACTAGAAACGTTGGAGTAGAGCTGAGATGAACTCGGCATAAGTTCCATTTGAAGAAATAACCTAGGCCAGAAACCCACTCAGCTGTAGCCGTTAAGATTCTTCTGGAGCACACATTCTGGGAACCAGGCAGCAGAGTGCCCTGTGGAAGCTGCTCGATTTTAGCTTGTCTGATAGGTGTTTGTCTTCCCTGCAGAGAAACAGTGGCTTAGAGAACTCTTTCTACAGCAGCCACACACTCTGCCCTAGAGCTGAGAAGCACTGGCTGTAAGTTCCCTTTGCAGAAGTCACATTCTCCAGAAACACACCCTCTCCTAACTCTTAAGTTCCTAGCTCACCTCACATATGCATGGAAACCCAGAGTGGAGCAGGCGGCCATAGCTCTTGCGTGGATGCTGCCAGAAGGCTCTGGGCGATAGTGGCTTGCAAGGAGCTGCTTAGGAATCTAGTGGCACAGCAAGTACAAGCTTCTCACTGGAGCTGAGAAGGACTGGGAAGAACTTCCCTGTGAAGAACTAACAGTGTGCAGAAACACACGCAGTTCTATCTCTTACTGGGGAGTGTGCAGGAGAGTTCAGTGAACAGGCCGCTCTGCCCGAACAAGGCAGATTGCAGATGCGTAGTTCCCAAGCATATTCTTCTGTGTCTACTAGAAACGTTGGAGTAGAGCTGAGATGAACTCGGCATAAGTTCCATTTGAAGCAATAACCTAGGCCAGAAACCCACTCAGCTGTAGCTGTGAAGATTCATCTGGAGCGCACATTCTGGGAACCAGGCAGCAGAGTGCCCTGTGGAAGCTGCTCGATTTCAGCTTGTCTGATAGGTGTTTGTCTTCCCTGCAGAGAAACAGTGGCTTAGAGAACTCTTTTTACAGCAGCCACACACTCTGCCCTAGAGCTGAGAAGCACTGGCTGTAAGTTCCCTTTGCAGAAGTCACATTCTCCAGAAACACACCCTGTCCTAACTCTTAAGTTCCTAGCTCACCTCACATATGCATGGAAACCCAGAGTGGAGCAGGCGGCGATAGCTCTTGCGTGGATGCTGCCAGAAGGCTCTGGGCGATAGTGGCTTGCAAGGAGCTGCTTAGGAATCTAGTGGCACAGCAAGTACAAGCTTCTCACTGGAGCTGAGAAGGACTGGGAAGAACTTCCCTGTGAAGAACTAACAGTGTGCAGAAACACACGCAGTTCTATCTCTTACTGGGGAGTGTGCAGGAGAGTTCAGTGAACAGGCCGCTCTGCCCGAACAAGGCAGATTGCAGATGCGTAGTTCCCAAGCATATTCTTCTGTGTCTACTAGAAACGTTGGAGTAGAGCTGAGATGAACTCGGCATAAGTTCCATTTGAAGAAATAACCTAGGCCAGAAACCCACTCAGCTGTAGCTGTTAAGATTCATCTGGAGCGCACATTCTGGGAACCAGGCAGCAGAGTGCCCTGTGGAAGCTGCTCGATTTCAGCTTGTCTGATAGGTGTTTGTCTTCCCTGCAGAGAAACAGTGGCTTAGAGAACTCTTTCTACAGCAGCCACACACTCTGCCCTAGAGCTGAGAAGCACTGGCTGTAAGTTCCCTTTGCAGAAGTCACATTCTCCAGAAACACACCCTCTCCTAACTCTTAAGTTCCTAGCTCACCTCACATATGCATGGAAACCCAGAGTGGAGCAGGCGGCGATAGCTCTTGCGTGGATGCTGCCAGAAGGCTCTGGGCGATAGTGGCTTGCAAGGAGCTGCTTAGGAATCTAGTGGCACAGCAAGTACAAGCTTCTCACTGGAGCTGAGAAGGACTGGGAAGAACTTCCCTGTGAAGAACTAACAGTGTGCAGAAACACACGCAGTTCTATCTCTTACTGGGGAGTGTGCAGGAGAGTTCAGTGAACAGGCCGCTCTGCCCGAACAAGGCAGATTGCAGATGCGTAGTTCCCAAGCATATTCTTCTGTGTCTACTAGAAACTTTGGAGTAGAGCTGAGATGAACTCGGCATAAGTTCCATTTGAAGAAATAACCTAGGCCAGAAACCCACTCAGCTGTAGCTGTTAAGATTCATCTGGAGCGCACATTCTGGGAACCAGGCAGCAGAGTGCCCTGTGGAAGCTGCTCGATTTCAGCTTGTCTGATAGGTGTTTGTCTTCCCTGCAGAGAAACAGTGGCTTAGAGAACTCATTCTACAGCAGCCACACACTCTGCCCTAGAGCTGAGAAGCACTGGCTGTAAGTTCCCTTTGCAGAAGTCACATTCTCCAGAAACACACCCTGTCCTAACTCTTAAGTTCCTAGCTCACCTCACATATGCATGGAAACCCAGAGTGGAGCAGGCGGCGATAGCTCTTGCGTGGATGCTGCCAGAAGGCTCTGGGCGATAGTGGCTTGCAAGGAGCTGCTTAGGAATCTAGTGGCACAGCAAGTACAAGCTTCTCACTGGAGCTGAGAAGGACTGGGAAGAACTTCCCTGTGAAGAACTAACAGTCTGCAGAAACACACGCAGTTCTATCTCTTACTGGGGAGTGTGCAGGAGAGTTCAGTGAACAGGCCGCTCTGCCCGAACAAGGCAGATTGCAGATGCGTAGTTCCCGAGCAGATTCTTCTGTGTCTACTAGAAACGTTGGAGTAGAGCTGAGATGAACTCGGCATAAGTTCCATTTGTGTATATAACCAAGGCCAGAAACCCACTCAGCTGTAGCTGTTAAGATTCATCTGGAGCGCACATTCTGGGAACCAGGCAGCAGAGTGCCCTGTGGAAGCTGCTCGATTTCAGCTTGTCTGATAGGTGTTTGTCTTCCCTGCAGAGAAACAGTGGCTTAGAGAACTCTTTCTACAGCAGCCACACACTCTGCCCTAGAGCTGAGAAGCACTGGCTGTAAGTTCCCTTTGCAGAAGTCACAATCTCCAGAAACACACTCTCTCCTAACTCTTAAGTTACTACCTCACCTCACATATGCATGGAAACCCAGAGTGGAGCAGGCGGCCTTAGCTCTTGCGTGGATGCTGCCAGAAGGCTCTGGGCGATAGTGGCTTGCAAGGAGCTGCTTAGGAATCTAGTGGCACAGCAAGTACAAGCTTCTCACTGGAGCTGAGAAGGACTGGGAAGAACTTCCCTGTGAAGAACTAACAGTGTGCAGAAACACACGCAGTTCTATCTCTTACTGGGGAGTGTGCAGGAGAGTTCAGTGAACAGGCCGCTCTGCCCGAACAAGGCAGATTGCAGATGCGTAGTTCCCAAGCATATTCTTCTGTGTCTACTAGAAACGTTGGAGTAGAGCTGAGATGAACTCGGCATAAGTTCCATTTGAAGCAATAACCTAGGCCAGAAACCCACTCAGCTGTAGCTGTTAAGATTCATCTGGTGCGCACATTCTGGGAACCAGGCAGCAGAGTGCCCTGTGGAAGCTGCTCGATTTCAGCTTGTCTGATAGGTGTTTGTCTTCCCTGCAGAGAAACAGTGGCTTAGAGAACTCTTTCTACAGCAGCCACACACTCTGCCCTAGAGCTGAGAAGCACTGGCTGTAAGTTCCCTTTGCAGAAGTAACATTCTCCAGAAACACACTCTCTCCTAACTCTTAAGTTCCTAGCTCACCTCACATATGCATGGAAACCCAGAGTGGAGCAGGCGGCCATAGCTCTTGCGTGGATGCTGCCAGAAGGCTCTGGGCGATAGTGGCTTGCAAGGAGCTGCTTAGGAATCTAGTGGCACAGCAAGTACAAGCTTCTCACTGGAGCTGAGAAGGACTGGGAAGAACTTCCCTGTGAAGAACTAACAGTGTGCAGAAACACACGCAGTTCTATCTCTTACTGGGGAGTGTGCAGGAGAGTTCAGTGAACAGGCCGCTCTGCCCGAACAAGGCAGATTGCAGATGCGTAGTTCCCAAGCATATTCTTCTGTGTCTACTAGAAACGTTGGAGTAGAGCTGAGATGAACTCGGCATAAGTTCCATTTGAAGAAATAACCTAGGCCAGAAACCCACTCAGCTGTAGCTGTTAAGATTCATCTGGAGCGCACATTCTGGGAACCAGGCAGCAGAGTGCCCTGTGGAAGCTGCTCGATTTCAGCTTGTCTGATAGGTGTTTGTCTTCCCTGCAGAGAAACAGTGGCTTAGAGAACTCTTTCTACAGCAGCCACACACTCTGCCCTAGAGCTGAGAAGCACTGGCTGTAAGTTCCCTTTGCAGAAGTCACATTCTCCAGAAACACACCCTCTCCTAACTCTTAAGTTCCTAGCTCACCTCACATATGCATGGAAACCCAGAGTGGAGCAGGCGGCCATAGCTCTTGCGTGGATGCTGCCAGAAGGCTCTGGGCGATAGTGGCTTGCAAGGAGCTGCTTAGGAATCTAGTGGCACAGCAAGTACAAGCTTCTCACTGGAGCTGAGAAGGACTGGGAAGAACTTCCCTGTGAAGAACTAACAGTCTGCAGAAACACACGCAGTTCTATCTCTTACTGGGGAGTGTGCAGGAGAGTTCAGTGAACAGGCCGCTCTGCCCGAACAAGGCAGATTGCAGATGCGTAGTTCCCAAGCATATTCTTCTGTGTCTACTAGAAACGTTGGAGTAGAGCTGAGATGAACTCGGCATAAGTTCCATTTGAAGCAATAACCTAGGCCAGAAACCCACTCAGCTGTAGCTGTTAAGATTCATCTGGAGCGCACATTCTGGGAACCAGGCAGCAGAGTGCCCTGTGGAAGCTGCTCGATTTCAGCTTGTCTGATAGGTGTTTGTCTTCCCTGCAGAGAAACAGTGGCTTAGAGAACTCTTTTTACAGCAGCCACACACTCTGCCCTAGAGCTGAGAAGCACTGGCTGTAAGTTCCCTTTGCAGAAGTCACATTCTCCAGAAACACACCCTCTCCTAACTCTTAAGTTCCTAGCTCACCTCACATATGCATGGAAACCCAGAGTGGAGCAGGCGGCGATAGCTCTTGCGTGGATGCTGCCAGAAGGCTCTGGGCGATAGTGGCTTGCAAGGAGCTGCTTAGGAATCTAGTGGCACAGCAAGTACAAGCTTCTCACTGGAGCTGAGAAGGACTGGGAAGAACTTCCCTGTGAAGAACTAACAGTGTGCAGAAACACACGCAGTTCTATCTCTTACTGGGGAGTGTGCAGGAGAGTTCAGTGAACAGGCCGCTCTGCCCGAACAAGGCAGATTGCAGATGCGTAGTTCCCAAGCATATTCTTCTGTGTCTACTAGAAACGTTGGAGTAGAGCTGAGATGAACTCGGCATAAGTTCCATTTGAAGAAATAACCTAGGCCAGAAACCCACTCAGCTGTAGCCGTTAAGATTCATCTGGAGCGCACATTCTGGGAACTAGGCAGCAGAGTGCCCTGTGGAAGCTGCTCGATTTCAGCTTGTCTGATAGGTGTTTGTCTTCCCTGCAGAGAAACAGTGGCTTAGAGAACTCTTTCTACAGCAGCCACACACTCTGCCCTAGAGCTGAGAAGCACTGGCTGTAAGTTCCCTTTGCAGAAGTCACATTCTCCAGAAACACACCCTCTCCTAACTCTTAAGTTCCTAGCTCACCTCACATATGCATGGAAACCCAGAGTGGAGCAGGCGGCCATAGCTCTTGCGTGGATGCTGCCAGAAGGCTCTGGGCGATAGTGGCTTGCAAGGAGCTGCTTAGGAATCTAGTGGCACAGCAAGTACAAGCTTCTCACTGGAGCTGAGAAGGACTGGGAAGAACTTCCCTGTGAAGAACTAACAGTGTGCAGAAACACACGCAGTTCTATCTCTTACTGGGGAGTGTGCAGGAGAGTTCAGTGAACAGGCCGCTCTGCCCGAACAAGGCAGATTGCAGATGCGTAGTTCCCAAGCATATTCTTCTGTGTCTACTAGAAACGTTGGAGTAGAGCTGAGATGAACTCGGCATAAGTTCCATTTGAAGCAATAACCTAGGCCAGAAACCCACTCAGCTGTAGCTGGTAAGATTCATCTGGAGCGCACATTCTGGGAACCAGGCAGCAGAGTGCCCTGTGGAAGCTGCTCGATTTCAGCTTGTCTGATAGGTGTTTGTCTTCCCTGCAGAGAAACAGTGGCTTAGAGAACTCTTTTTACAGCAGCCACACACTCTGCCCTAGAGCTGAGAAGCACTGGCTGTAAGTTCCCTTTGCAGAAGTCACATTCTCCAGAAACACACCCTCTCCTAACTCTTAAGTTCCTAGCTCACCTCACATATGCATGGAAACCCAGAGTGGAGCAGGCGGCGATAGCTCTTGCGTGGATGCTGCCAGAAGGCTCTGGGCGATAGTGGCTTGCAAGGAGCTGCTTAGGAATCTAGTGGCACAGCAAGTACAAGCTTCTCACTGGAGCTGAGAAGGACTGGGAAGAACTTCCCTGTGAAGAACTAACAGTGTGCAGAAACACACGCAGTTCTATCTCTTACTGGGGAGTGTGCAGGAGAGTTCAGTGAACAGGCCGCTCTGCCCGAACAAGGCAGATTGCAGATGCGTAGTTCCCAAGCATATTCTTCTGTGTCTACTAGAAACGTTGGAGTAGAGCTGAGATGAACTCGGCATAAGTTCCATTTGAAGAAATAACCTAGGCCAGAAACCCACTCAGCTGTAGCTGTTAAGATTCATCTGGAGCGCACATTCTGGGAACCAGGCAGCAGAGTGCCCTGTGGAAGCTGCTCGATTTCAGCTTGTCTGATAGGTGTTTGTCTTCCCTGCAGAGAAACAGTGGCTTAGAGAACTCTTTCTACAGCAGCCACACACTCTGCCCTAGAGCTGAGAAGCACTGGCTGTAAGTTCCCTTTGCAGAAGTCACATTCTCCAGAAACACACCCTCTCCTAACTCTTAAGTTCCTAGCTCACCTCACATATGCATGGAAACCCAGAGTGGAGCAGGCGGCGATAGCTCTTGCGTGGATGCTGCCAGAAGGCTCTGGGCGATAGTGGCTTGCAAGGAGCTGCTTAGGAATCTAGTGGCACAGCAAGTACAAGCTTCTCACTGGAGCTGAGAAGGACTGGGAAGAACTTCCCTGTGAAGAACTAACAGTGTGCAGAAACACACGCAGTTCTATCTCTTACTGGGGAGTGTGCAGGAGAGTTCAGTGAACAGGCCGCTCTGCCCGAACAAGGCAGATTGCAGATGCGTAGTTCCCAAGCATATTCTTCTGTGTCTACTAGAAACGTTGGAGTAGAGCTGAGATGAACTCGGCATAAGTTCCATTTGAAGAAATAACCTAGGCCAGAAACCCACTCAGCTGTAGCTGTTAAGATTCATCTGGAGCGCACATTCTGGGAACCAGGCAGCAGAGTGCCCTGTGGAAGCTGCTCGATTTCAGCTTGTCTGATAGGTGTTTGTCTTCCCTGCAGAGAAACAGTGGCTTAGAGAACTCTTTCTACAGCAGCCACACACTCTGCCCTAGAGCTGAGAAGCACTGGCTGTAAGTTCCCTTTGCAGAAGTCACATTCTCCAGAAACACACCCTCTCCTAACTCTTAAGTTCCTAGCTCACCTCACATATGCATGGAAACCCAGAGTGGAGCAGGCGGCCATAGCTCTTGCGTGGATGCTGCCAGAAGGCTCTGCGCGATAGTGGCTTGCAAGGAGCTGCTTAGGAATCTAGTGGCACAGCAAGTACAAGCTTCTCACTGGAGCTGAGAAGGACTGGGAAGAACTTCCCTGTGAAGAACTAACAGTGTGCAGAAACACACGCAGTTCTATCTCTTACTGGGGAGTGTGCAGGAGAGTTCAGTGAACAGGCCGCTCTGCCCGAACAAGGCAGATTGCAGATGCGTAGTTCCCAAGCATATTCTTCTGTGTCTACTAGAAAGGTTGGAGTAGAGCTGAGATGAACTCGGCATAAGTTCCATTTGAAGCAATAACCTAGGCCAGAAACCCACTCAGCTGTAGCTGTTAAGATTCATCTGGAGCGCACATTCTGGGAACCAGGCAGCAGAGTGCCCTGTGGAAGCTGCTCGATTTCAGCTTGTCTGATAGGTGTTTGTCTTCCCTGCAGAGAAACAGTGGCTTAGAGAACTCTTTCTACAGCAGCCACACACTCTGCCCTAGAGCTGAGAAGCACTGGCTGTAAGTTCCCTTTGCAGAAGTCACATTCTCCAGAAACACACCCTCTCCTAACTCTTAAGTTCCTAGCTCACCTCACATATGCATGGAAACCCAGAGTGGAGCAGGCGGCCATAGCTCTTGCGTGGATGCTGCCAGAAGGCTCTGGGCGATAGTGGCTTGCAAGGAGCTGCTTAGGAATCTAGTGGCACAGCAAGTACAAGCTTCTCACTGGAGCTGAGAAGGACTGGGAAGAACTTCCCTGTGAAGAACTAACAGTGTGCAGAAACACACGCAGTTCTATCTCTTACTGGGGAGTGTGCAGGAGAGTTCAGTGAACAGGCCGCTCTGCCCGAACAAGGCAGATTGCAGATGCGTAGTTCCCAAGCATATTCTTCTGTGTCTACTAGAAACGTTGGAGTAGAGCTGAGATGAACTCGGCATAAGTTCCATTTGAAGAAATAACCTAGGCCAGAAACCCACTCAGCTGTAGCTGTTAAGATTCATCTGGAGCGCACATTCTGGGAACCAGGCAGCAGAGTGCCCTGTGGAAGCTGCTCGATTTCAGCTTGTCTGATAGGTGTTTGTCTTCCCTGCAGAGAAACAGTGGCTTAGAGAACTCTTTCTACAGCAGCCACACACTCTGCCCTAGAGCTGAGAAGCACTGGCTGTAAGTTCCCTTTGCAGAAGTCACATTCTCCAGAAACACACTCTCTCCTAACTCTTAAGTTCCTAGCTCACCTCACATATGCATGGAAACCCAGAGTGGAGCAGGCGGCGATAGCTCTTGCGTGGATGCTGCCAGAAGGCTCTGGGCGATAGTGGGTTGCAAGGAGCTGCTTAGGAATCTAGTGGCACAGCAAGTACAAGCTTCTCACTGGAGCTGAGAAGGACTGGGAAGAACTTCCCTGTGAAGAACTAACAGTGTGCAGAAACACACGCAGTTCTATCTCTTACTGGGGAGTGTGCAGGAGAGTTCAGTGAACAGGCCGCTCTGCCCGAACAAGGCAGATTGCAGATGCGTAGTTCCCAAGCATATTCTTCTGTGTCTACTAGAAACGTTGGAGTAGAGCTGAGATGAACTCGGCATAAGTTCCATTTGAAGAAATAACCTAGGCCAGAAACCCACTCAGCTGTAGCTGTTAAGATTCATCTGGAGCGCACATTCTGGGAACCAGGCAGCAGAGTGCCCTGTGGAAGCTGCTCGATTTCAGCTTGTCTGATAGGTGTTTGTCTTCCCTGCAGAGAAACAGTGGCTTAGAGAACTCTTTCTACAGCAGCCACACACTCTGCCCTAGAGCTGAGAAGCACTGGCTGTAAGTTCCCTTTGCAGAAGTCACATTCTCCAGAAACACACCCTCTCCTAACTCTTAAGTTACTAGCTCACCTCACATATGCATGGAAACCCAGAGTGGAGCAGGCGGCCATAGCTCTTGCGTGGATGCTGCCAGAAGGCTCTGGGCGATAGTGGCTTGCAAGGAGCTGCTTAGGAATCTAGTGGCACAGCAAGTACAAGCTTCTCACTGGAGCTGAGAAGGACTGGGAAGAACTTCCCTGTGAAGAACTAACAGTGTGCAGAAACACACGCAGTTCTATCTCTTACTGGGGAGTGTGCAGGAGAGTTCAGTGAACAGGCCGCTCTGCCCGAACAAGGCAGATTGCAGATGCGTAGTTCCCAAGCATATTCTTCTGTGTCTACTAGAAACGTTGGAGTAGAGCTGAGATGAACTCGGCATAAGTTCCATTTGAAGAAATAACCTAGGCCAGAAACCCACTCAGCTGTAGCTGTTAAGATTCATCTGGAGGGCACATTCTGGGAACCAGGCAGCAGAGTGCCCTGTGGAAGCTGCTCGATTTCAGCTTGTCTGATAGGTGTTTGTCTTCCCTGCAGAGAAACAGTGGCTTAGAGAACTCTTTCTACAGCAGCCACACACTCTGCCCTAGAGCTGAGAAGCACTGGCTGTAAGTTCCCTTTGCAGAAGTCACATTCTCCAGAAACACACCCTCTCCTAACTCTTAAGTTCCTAGCTCACCTCACATATGCATGGAAACCCAGAGTGGAGCAGGCGGCCATAGCTCTTGCGTGGATGCTGCCAGAAGGCTCTGCGCGATAGTGGCTTGCAAGGAGCTGCTTAGGAATCTAGTGGCACAGCAAGTACAAGCTTCTCACTGGAGCTGAGAAGGACTGGGAAGAACTTCCCTGTGAAGAACTAACAGTGTGCAGAAACACACGCAGTTCTATCTCTTACTGGGGAGTGTGCAGGAGAGTTCAGTGAACAGGCCGCTCTGCCCGAACAAGGCAGATTGCAGATGCGTAGTTCCCAAGCATATTCTTCTGTGTCTACTAGAAAGGTTGGAGTAGAGCTGAGATGAACTCGGCATAAGTTCCATTTGAAGCAATAACCTAGGCCAGAAACCCACTCAGCTGTAGCTGTTAAGATTCATCTGGAGCGCACATTCTGGGAACCAGGCAGCAGAGTGCCCTGTGGAAGCTGCTCGATTTCAGCTTGTCTGATAGGTGTTTGTCTTCCCTGCAGAGAAACAGTGGCTTAGAGAACTCTTTCTACAGCAGCCACACACTCTGCCCTAGAGCTGAGAAGCACTGGCTGTAAGTTCCCTTTGCAGAAGTAACAATCTCCAGAAACACACCCTCTCCTAACTCTTAAGTTCCTAGCTCACCTCACATATGCATGGAAACCCAGAGTGGAGCAGGCGGCGATAGCTCTTGCGTGGATGCTGCCAGAAGGCTCTGGGCGATAGTGGCTTGCAAGGAGCTGCTTAGGAATCTAGTGGCACAGCAAGTACAAGCTTCTCACTGGAGCTGAGAAGGACTGGGAAGAACTTCCCTGTGAAGAACTAACAGTGTGCAGAAACACACGCAGTTCTATCTCTTACTGGGGAGTGTGCAGGAGAGTTCAGTGAACAGGCCGCTCTGCCCGAACAAGGCAGATTGCAGATGCGTAGTTCCCAAGCATATTCTTCTGTGTCTACTAGAAACGTTGGAGTAGAGCTGAGATGAACTCGGCATAAGTTCCATTTGAAGAAATAACCTAGGCCAGAAACCCACTCAGCTGTAGCTGTTAAGATTCATCTGGAGCGCACATTCTGGGAACCAGGCAGCAGAGTGCCCTGTGGAAGCTGCTCGATTTCAGCTTGTCTGATAGGTGTTTGTCTTCCCTGCAGAGAAACAGTGGCTTAGAGAACTCTTTCTACAGCAGCCACACACTCTGCCCTAGAGCTGAGAAGCACTGGCTGTAAGTTCCCTTTGCAGAAGTCACATTCTCCAGAAACACACCCTCTCCTAACTCATAAGTTCCTAGCTCACCTCACATATGCATGGAAACCCAGAGTGGAGCAGGCGGCGATAGCTCTTGCGTGGATGCTGCCAGAAGGCTCTGGGCGATAGTGGCTTGCAAGGAGCTGCTTAGGAATCTAGTGGCACAGCAAGTACAAGCTTCTCACTGGAGCTGAGAAGGACTGGGAAGAACTTCCCTGTGAAGAACTAACAGTGTGCAGAAACACACGCAGTTCTATCTCTTACTGGGGAGTGTGCAGGAGAGTTCAGTCAACAGGCCGCTCTGCCCGAACAAGGCAGATTGCAGATGCGTAGTTCCCAAGCATATTCTTCTGTGTCTACTAGAAAGGTTGGAGTAGAGCTGAGATGAACTCGGCATAAGTTCCATTTGAAGAAATAACCTAGGCCAGAAACCCACTCAGCTGTAGCTGATAAGATTCATCTGGAGCGCACATTCTGGGAACCAGGCAGCAGAGTGCCCTGTGGAAGCTGCTCGATTTCAGCTTGTCTGATAGGTGTTTGTCTTCCCTGCAGAGAAACAGTGGCTTAGAGAACTCTTTCTACAGCAGCCACACACTCTGCCCTAGAGCTGAGAAGCACTGGCTGTAAGTTCCCTTTGCAGAAGTCACATTCTCCAGAAACACACCCTCTCCTAACTCTTAAGTTCCTAGCTCACCTCACATATGCATGGAAACCCAGAGTGGGGCAGGCGGCCATAGCTCTTGCGTGGATGCTGCCAGAAGGCTCTGGGCGATAGTGGCTTGCAAGGAGCTGCTTAGGAATCTAGTGGCACAGCAAGTACAAGCTTCTCACTGGAGCTGAGAAGGACTGGGAAGAACTTCCCTGTGAAGAACTAACAGTGTGCAGAAACACACGCAGTTCTATCTCTTACTGGGGAGTGTGCAGGAGAGTTCAGTGAACAGGCCGCTCTGCCCGAACAAGGCAGATTGCAGATGCGTAGTTCCCAAGCATATTCTTCTGTGTCTACTAGAAACGTTGGAGTAGAGCTGAGATGAACTCGGCATAAGTTCCATTTGAAGAAATAACCTAGGCCAGAAACCCACTCAGCTGTAGCTGTTAAGATTCATCTGGAGCGCACATTCTGGGAACCAGGCAGCAGAGTGCCCTGTGGAAGCTGCTCGATTTCAGCTTGTCTGATAGGTGTTTGTCTTCCCTGCAGAGAAACAGTGGCTTAGAGAACTCTTTCTACAGCAGCCACACACTCTGCCCTAGAGCTGAGAAGCACTGGCTGTAAGTTCCCTTTGCAGAAGTCACATTCTCCAGAAACACACCCTGTCCTAACTCTTAAGTTCCTAGCTCACCTCACATATGCATGGAAACCCAGAGTGGAGCAGGCGGCGATAGCTCTTGCGTGGATGCTGCCAGAAGGCTCGGGGCGATAGTGGCTTGCAAGGAGCTGCTTAGGAATCTAGTGGCACAGCAAGTACAAGCTTCTCACTGGAGCTGAGAAGGACTGGGAAGAACTTCCCTGTGAAGAACTAACAGTGTGCAGAAACACACGCAGTTCTATCTCTTACTGGGGAGTGTGCAGGAGAGTTCAGTGAACAGGCCGCTCTGCCCGAACAAGGCAGATTGCAGATGCGTAGTTCCCAAGCATATTCTTCTGTGTCTACTAGAAACGTTGGAGTAGAGCTGAGATGAACTCGGCATAAGTTCCATTTGAAGAAATAACCTAGGCCAGAAACCCACTCAGCTGTAGCTGTTAAGATTCATCTGGAGCGCACATTCTGGGAACCAGGCAGCAGAGTGCCCTGTGGAAGCTGCTCGATTTCAGCTTGTCTGATAGGTGTTTGTCTTCCCTGCAGAGAAACAGTGGCTTAGAGAACTCTTTCTACAGCAGCCACACACTCTGCCCTAGAGCTGAGAAGCACTGGCTGTAAGTTCCCTTTGCAGAAGTCACATTCTCCAGAAACACACCCTCTCCTAACTCTTAAGTTCCTAGCTCACCTCACATATGCATGGAAACCCAGAGTGGAGCAGGCGGCCATAGCTCTTGCGTGGATGCTGCCAGAAGGCTCTGGGCGATAGTGGCTTGCAAGGAGCTGCTTAGGAATCTAGTGGCACAGCAAGTACAAGCTTCTCACTGGAGCTGAGAAGGACTGGGAAGAACTTCCCTGTGAAGAACTAACAGTGTGCAGAAACACACGCAGTTCTATCTCTTACTGGGGAGTGTGCAGGAGAGTTCAGTCAACAGGCCGCTCTGCCCGAACAAGGCAGATTGCAGATGCGTAGTTCCCAAGCATATTCTTCTGTGTCTACTAGAAAGGTTGGAGTAGAGCTGAGATGAACTCGGCATAAGTTCCATTTGAAGAAATAACCTAGGCCAGAAACCCACTCAGCTGTAGCTGATAAGATTCATCTGGAGCGCACATTCTGGGAACCAGGCAGCAGAGTGCCCTGTGGAAGCTGCTCGATTTCAGCTTGTCTGATAGGTGTTTGTCTTCCCTGCAGAGAAACAGTGGCTTAGAGAACTCTTTCTACAGCAGCCACACACTCTGCCCTAGAGCTGAGAAGCACTGGCTGTAAGTTCCCTTTGCAGAAGTCACATTCTCCAGAAACACACCCTCTCCTAACTCTTAAGTTCCTAGCTCACCTCACATATGCATGGAAACCCAGAGTGGAGCAGGCGGCCATAGCTCTTGCGTGGATGCTGCCAGAAGGCTCTGGGCGATAGTGGCTTGCAAGGAGCTGCTTAGGAATCTAGTGGCACAGCAAGTACAAGCTTCTCACTGGAGCTGAGAAGGACTGGGAAGAACTTCCCTGTGAAGAACTAACAGTGTGCAGAAACACACGCAGTTCTATCTCTTACTGGGGAGTGTGCAGGAGAGTTCAGTGAACAGGCCGCTCTGCCCGAACAAGGCAGATTGCAGATGCGTAGTTCCCAAGCATATTCTTCTGTGTCTACTAGAAACGTTGGAGTAGAGCTGAGATGAACTCGGCATAAGTTCCATTTGAAGAAATAAGCTAGGCCAGAAACCCACTCAGCTGTAGCTGTTAAGATTCATCCGGAGCGCACATTCTGGGAACCAGGCAGCAGAGTGCCCTGTGGAAGCTGCTCGATTTCAGCTTGTCTGATAGGTGTTTGTCTTCCCTGCAGAGAAACAGTGGCTTAGAGAACTCTTTCTACAGCAGCCACACACTCTGCCCTAGAGCTGAGAAGCACTGGCTGTAAGTTCCCTTTGCAGAAGTCACATTCTCCAGAAACACACCCTCTCCTAACTCTTAAGTTCCTAGCTCACCTCACATATGCATGGAAACCCAGAGTGGGGCAGGCGGCCATAGCTCTTGCGTGGATGCTGCCAGAAGGCTCTGGGCGATAGTGGCTTGCAAGGAGCTGCTTAGGAATCTAGTGGCACAGCAAGTACAAGCTTCTCACTGGAGCTGAGAAGGACTGGGAAGAACTTCCCTGTGAAGAACTAACAGTGTGCAGAAACACACGCAGTTCTATCTCTTACTGGGGAGTGTGCAGGAGAGTTCAGTGAACAGGCCGCTCTGCCCGAACAAGGCAGATTGCAGATGCGTAGTTCCCAAGCATATTCTTCTGTGTCTACTAGAAACGTTGGAGTAGAGCTGAGATGAACTCGGCATAAGTTCCATTTGAAGAAATAACCTAGGCCAGAAACCCACTCAGCTGTAGCTGTTAAGATTCATCTGGAGCGCACATTCTGGGAACCAGGCAGCAGAGTGCCCTGTGGAAGCTGCTCGATTTCAGCTTGTCTGATAGGTGTTTGTCTTCCCTGCAGAGAAACAGTGGCTTAGAGAACTCTTTCTACAGCAGCCACACACTCTGCCCTAGAGCTGAGAAGCACTGGCTGTAAGTTCCCTTTGCAGAAGTCACATTCTCCAGAAACACACCCTGTCCTAACTCTTAAGTTCCTAGCTCACCTCACATATGCATGGAAACCCAGAGTGGAGCAGGCGGCGATAGCTCTTGCGTGGATGCTGCCAGAAGGCTCGGGGCGATAGTGGCTTGCAAGGAGCTGCTTAGGAATCTAGTGGCACAGCAAGTACAAGCTTCTCACTGGAGCTGAGAAGGACTGGGAAGAACTTCCCTGTGAAGAACTAACAGTGTGCAGAAACACACGCAGTTCTATCTCTTACTGGGGAGTGTGCAGGAGAGTTCAGTGAACAGGCCGCTCTGCCCGAACAAGGCAGATTGCAGATGCGTAGTTCCCAAGCATATTCTTCTGTGTCTACTAGAAACGTTGGAGTAGAGCTGAGATGAACTCGGCATAAGTTCCATTTGAAGAAATAACCTAGGCCAGAAACCCACTCAGCTGTAGCTGTTAAGATTCATCTGGAGCGCACATTCTGGGAACCAGGCAGCAGAGTGCCCTGTGGAAGCTGCTCGATTTCAGCTTGTCTGATAGGTGTTTGTCTTCCCTGCAGAGAAACAGTGGCTTAGAGAACTCTTTCTACAGCAGCCACACACTCTGCCCTAGAGCTGAGAAGCACTGGCTGTAAGTTCCCTTTGCAGAAGTCACATTCTCCAGAAACACACCCTCTCCTAACTCTTAAGTTCCTAGCTCACCTCACATATGCATGGAAACCCAGAGTGGAGCAGGCGGCCATAGCTCTTGCGTGGATGCTGCCAGAAGGCTCTGGGCGATAGTGGCTTGCAAGGAGCTGCTTAGGAATCTAGTGGCACAGCAAGTACAAGCTTCTCACTGGAGCTGAGAAGGACTGGGAAGAACTTCCCTGTGAAGAACTAACAGTGTGCAGAAACACACGCAGTTCTATCTCTTACTGGGGAGTGTGCAGGAGAGTTCAGTGAACAGGCCGCTCTGCCCGAACAAGGCAGATTGCAGATGCGTAGTTCCCAAGCATATTCTTCTGTGTCTACTAGAAACGTTGGAGTAGAGCTGAGATGAACTCGGCATAAGTTCCATTTGAAGAAATAAGCTAGGCCAGAAACCCACTCAGCTGTAGCTGTTAAGATTCATCCGGAGCGCACATTCTGGGAACCAGGCAGCAGAGTGCCCTGTGGAAGCTGCTCGATTTCAGCTTGTCTGATAGGTGTTTGTCTTCCCTGCAGAGAAACAGTGGCTTAGAGAACTCTTTCTACAGCAGCCACACACTCTGCCCTAGAGCTGAGAAGCACTGGCTGTAAGTTCCCTTTGCAGAAGTCACATTCTCCAGAAACACACCCTCTCCTAACTCTTAAGTTCCTAGCTCACCTCACATATGCATGGAAACCCAGAGTGGGGCAGGCGGCCATAGCTCTTGCGTGGATGCTGCCAGAAGGCTCTGGGCGATAGTGGCTTGCAAGGAGCTGCTTAGGAATCTAGTGGCACAGCAAGTACAAGCTTCTCACTGGAGCTGAGAAGGACTGGGAAGAACTTCCCTGTGAAGAACTAACAGTGTGCAGAAACACACGCAGTTCTATCTCTTACTGGGGAGTGTGCAGGAGAGTTCAGTGAACAGGCCGCTCTGCCCGAACAAGGCAGATTGCAGATGCGTAGTTCCCAAGCATATTCTTCTGTGTCTACTAGAAACGTTGGAGTAGAGCTGAGATGAACTCGGCATAAGTTCCATTTGAAGAAATAACCTAGGCCAGAAACCCACTCAGCTGTAGCTGTTAAGATTCATCTGGAGCGCACATTCTGGGAACCAGGCAGCAGAGTGCCCTGTGGAAGCTGCTCGATTTCAGCTTGTCTGATAGGTGTTTGTCTTCCCTGCAGAGAAACAGTGGCTTAGAGAACTCTTTCTACAGCAGCCACACACTCTGCCCTAGAGCTGAGAAGCACTGGCTGTAAGTTCCCTTTGCAGAAGTCACATTCTCCAGAAACACACCCTCTCCTAACTCTTAAGTTCCTAGCTCACCTCACATATGCATGGAAACCCAGAGTGGAGCAGGCGGCGATAGCTCTTGCGTGGATGCTGCCAGAAGGCTCGGGGCGATAGTGGCTTGCAAGGAGCTGCTTAGGAATCTAGTGGCACAGCAAGTACAAGCTTCTCACTGGAGCTGAGAAGGACTGGGAAGAACTTCCCTGTGAAGAACTAACAGTGTGCAGAAACACACGCAGTTCTATCTCTTACTGGGGAGTGTGCAGGAGAGTTCAGTGAACAGGCCGCTCTGCCCGAACAAGGCAGATTGCAGATGCGTAGTTCCCAAGCATATTCTTCTGTGTCTACTAGAAACGTTGGAGTAGAGCTGAGATGAACTCGGCATAAGTTCCATTTGAAGAAATAACCTAGGCCAGAAACCCACTCAGCTGTAGCTGTTAAGATTCATCCGGAGCGCACATTCTGGGAACCAGGCAGCAGAGTGCCCTGTGGAAGCTGCTCGATTTCAGCTTATCTGATAGGTGTTTGTCTTCCCTGCAGAGAAACAGTGGCTTAGAGAACTCTTTCTACAGCAGCCACACACTCTGCCCTAGAGCTGAGAAGCACTGGCTGTAAGTTCCCTTTGCAGAAGTCACATTCTCCAGAAACACACCCTCTCCTAACTCTTAAGTTCCTAGCTCTCCTCACATATGCATGGAAACCCAGAGTGGAGCAGGCGGCCATAGCTCTTGCGTGGATGCTGCCAGAAGGCTCTGGGCGATAGTGGCTTGCAAGGAGCTGCTTAGGAATCTAGTGGCACAGCAAGTAAAAGCTTCTCACTGGAGCTGAGAAGGACTGGGAAGAACTTCCCTGTGAAGAACTAACAGTGTGCAGAAACACACGCAGATCTATCTCTTACTGGGGAGTGTGCAGGAGAGTTCAGTGAACAGGCCGCTCTGCCCGAACAAGGCAGATTGCAGATGCGTAGTTCCCAAGCATATTCTTCTGTGTCTACTAGAAACGTTGGAGTAGAGCTGAGATGAACTCGGCATAAGTTCCATTTGAAGAAATAACCTAGGCCAGAAACCCACTCAGCTGTAGCTGTTAAGATTCATCCGGAGCGCAAATTCTGGGAACCAGGCAGCAGAGTGCCCTGTGGAAGCTGCTCGATTTCAGCTTGTCTGATAGGTGTTTGTCTTCCCTGCAGAGAAACAGTGGCTTAGAGAACTCTTTCTACAGCAGCCACACACTCTGCCCTAGAGCTGAGAAGCACTGGTTGTAAGTTCCCTTTGCAGAGGTAACATTCTCCAGAAACACACTCTCTCCTAACTCTTAAGTTCCTAGCTCACCTCACATATGCATGGAAACCCAGAGTGGAGCAGGCGGCCATAGCTCTTGCGTGGATGCTGCCAGAAGGCTCTGGGCGATAGTGGCTTGCAAGGAGCTGCTTAGGAATCTAGTGGCACAGCAAGTACAAGCTTCTCACTGGAGCTGAGAAGGACTGGGAAGAACTTCCCTGTGAAGAACTAACAGTGTGCAGAAACACACGCAGTTCTATCTCTTACTGGGGAGTGTGCAGGAGAGTTCAGTCAACAGGCCGCTCTGCCCGAACAAGGCAGATTGCAGATGCGTAGTTCCCAAGCATATTCTTCTGTGTCTACTAGAAAGGTTGGAGTAGAGCTGAGATGAACTCGGCATAAGTTCCATTTGAAGAAATAACCTAGGCCAGAAACCCACTCAGCTGTAGCTGATAAGATTCATCTGGAGCGCACATTCTGGGAACCAGGCAGCAGAGTGCCCTGTGGAAGCTGCTCGATTTCAGCTTGTCTGATAGGTGTTTGTCTTCCCTGCAGAGAAACAGTGGCTTAGAGAACTCTTTCTACAGCAGCCACACACTCTGCCCTAGAGCTGAGAAGCACTGGCTGTAAGTTCCCTTTGCAGAAGTCACATTCTCCAGAAACACACCCTCTCCTAACTCTTAAGTTCCTAGCTCACCTCACATATGCATGGAAACCCAGAGTGGAGCAGGCGGCCATAGCTCTTGCGTGGATGCTGCCAGAAGGCTCTGGGCGATAGTGGCTTGCAAGGAGCTGCTTAGGAATCTAGTGGCACAGCAAGTACAAGCTTCTCACTGGAGCTGAGAAGGACTGGGAAGAACTTCCCTGTGAAGAACTAACAGTGTGCAGAAACACACGCAGTTCTATCTCTTACTGGGGAGTGTGCAGGAGAGTTCAGTGAACAGGCCGCTCTGCCCGAACAAGGCAGATTGCAGATGCGTAGTTCCCAAGCATATTCTTCTGTGTCTACTAGAAACGTTGGAGTAGAGCTGAGATGAACTCGGCATAAGTTCCATTTGAAGAAATAAGCTAGGCCAGAAACCCACTCAGCTGTAGCTGTTAAGATTCATCCGGAGCGCACATTCTGGGAACCAGGCAGCAGAGTGCCCTGTGGAAGCTGCTCGATTTCAGCTTGTCTGATAGGTGTTTGTCTTCCCTGCAGAGAAACAGTGGCTTAGAGAACTCTTTCTACAGCAGCCACACACTCTGCCCTAGAGCTGAGAAGCACTGGCTGTAAGTTCCCTTTGCAGAAGTCACATTCTCCAGAAACACACCCTCTCCTAACTCTTAAGTTCCTAGCTCACCTCACATATGCATGGAAACCCAGAGTGGGGCAGGCGGCCATAGCTCTTGCGTGGATGCTGCCAGAAGGCTCTGGGCGATAGTGGCTTGCAAGGAGCTGCTTAGGAATCTAGTGGCACAGCAAGTACAAGCTTCTCACTGGAGCTGAGAAGGACTGGGAAGAACTTCCCTGTGAAGAACTAACAGTGTGCAGAAACACACGCAGTTCTATCTCTTACTGGGGAGTGTGCAGGAGAGTTCAGTGAACAGGCCGCTCTGCCCGAACAAGGCAGATTGCAGATGCGTAGTTCCCAAGCATATTCTTCTGTGTCTACTAGAAACGTTGGAGTAGAGCTGAGATGAACTCGGCATAAGTTCCATTTGAAGAAATAACCTAGGCCAGAAACCCACTCAGCTGTAGCTGTTAAGATTCATCTGGAGCGCACATTCTGGGAACCAGGCAGCAGAGTGCCCTGTGGAAGCTGCTCGATTTCAGCTTGTCTGATAGGTGTTTGTCTTCCCTGCAGAGAAACAGTGGCTTAGAGAACTCTTTCTACAGCAGCCACACACTCTGCCCTAGAGCTGAGAAGCACTGGCTGTAAGTTCCCTTTGCAGAAGTCACATTCTCCAGAAACACACCCTCTCCTAACTCTTAAGTTCCTAGCTCACCTCACATATGCATGGAAACCCAGAGTGGAGCAGGCGGCGATAGCTCTTGCGTGGATGCTGCCAGAAGGCTCGGGGCGATAGTGGCTTGCAAGGAGCTGCTTAGGAATCTAGTGGCACAGCAAGTACAAGCTTCTCACTGGAGCTGAGAAGGACTGGGAAGAACTTCCCTGTGAAGAACTAACAGTGTGCAGAAACACACGCAGTTCTATCTCTTACTGGGGAGTGTGCAGGAGAGTTCAGTGAACAGGCCGCTCTGCCCGAACAAGGCAGATTGCAGATGCGTAGTTCCCAAGCATATTCTTCTGTGTCTACTAGAAACGTTGGAGTAGAGCTGAGATGAACTCGGCATAAGTTCCATTTGAAGAAATAACCTAGGCCAGAAACCCACTCAGCTGTAGCTGTTAAGATTCATCCGGAGCGCACATTCTGGGAACCAGGCAGCAGAGTGCCCTGTGGAAGCTGCTCGATTTCAGCTTATCTGATAGGTGTTTGTCTTCCCTGCAGAGAAACAGTGGCTTAGAGAACTCTTTCTACAGCAGCCACACACTCTGCCCTAGAGCTGAGAAGCACTGGCTGTAAGTTCCCTTTGCAGAAGTCACATTCTCCAGAAACACACCCTCTCCTAACTCTTAAGTTCCTAGCTCTCCTCACATATGCATGGAAACCCAGAGTGGAGCAGGCGGCCATAGCTCTTGCGTGGATGCTGCCAGAAGGCTCTGGGCGATAGTGGCTTGCAAGGAGCTGCTTAGGAATCTAGTGGCACAGCAAGTAAAAGCTTCTCACTGGAGCTGAGAAGGACTGGGAAGAACTTCCCTGTGAAGAACTAACAGTGTGCAGAAACACACGCAGATCTATCTCTTACTGGGGAGTGTGCAGGAGAGTTCAGTGAACAGGCCGCTCTGCCCGAACAAGGCAGATTGCAGATGCGTAGTTCCCAAGCATATTCTTCTGTGTCTACTAGAAACGTTGGAGTAGAGCTGAGATGAACTCGGCATAAGTTCCATTTGAAGAAATAACCTAGGCCAGAAACCCACTCAGCTGTAGCTGTTAAGATTCATCCGGAGCGCAAATTCTGGGAACCAGGCAGCAGAGTGCCCTGTGGAAGCTGCTCGATTTCAGCTTGTCTGATAGGTGTTTGTCTTCCCTGCAGAGAAACAGTGGCTTAGAGAACTCTTTCTACAGCAGCCACACACTCTGCCCTAGAGCTGAGAAGCACTGGTTGTAAGTTCCCTTTGCAGAGGTAACATTCTCCAGAAACACACTCTCTCCTAACTCTTAAGTTCCTAGCTCACCTCACATATGCATGGAAACCCAGAGTGGAGCAGGCGGCCATAGCTCTTGCGTGGATGCTGCCAGAAGGCTCTGGGCGATAGTGGCTTGCAAGGAGCTGCTTAGGAATCTAGTGGCACAGCAAGTACAAGCTTCTCACTGGAGCTGAGAAGGACTGGGAAGAACTTCCCTGTGAAGAACTAACAGTGTGCAGAAACACACGCAGTTCTATCTCTTACTGGGGAGTGTGCAGGAGAGTTCAGTCAACAGGCCGCTCTGCCCGAACAAGGCAGATTGCAGATGCGTAGTTCCCAAGCATATTCTTCTGTGTCTACTAGAAAGGTTGGAGTAGAGCTGAGATGAACTCGGCATAAGTTCCATTTGAAGAAATAACCTAGGCCAGAAACCCACTCAGCTGTAGCTGATAAGATTCATCTGGAGCGCACATTCTGGGAACCAGGCAGCAGAGTGCCCTGTGGAAGCTGCTCGATTTCAGCTTGTCTGATAGGTGTTTGTCTTCCCTGCAGAGAAACAGTGGCTTAGAGAACTCTTTCTACAGCAGCCACACACTCTGCCCTAGAGCTGAGAAGCACTGGCTGTAAGTTCCCTTTGCAGAAGTCACATTCTCCAGAAACACACCCTCTCCTAACTCTTAAGTTCCTAGCTCACCTCACATATGCATGGAAACCCAGAGTGGAGCAGGCGGCCATAGCTCTTGCGTGGATGCTGCCAGAAGGCTCTGGGCGATAGTGGCTTGCAAGGAGCTGCTTAGGAATCTAGTGGCACAGCAAGTACAAGCTTCTCACTGGAGCTGAGAAGGACTGGGAAGAACTTCCCTGTGAAGAACTAACAGTGTGCAGAAACACACGCAGTTCTATCTCTTACTGGGGAGTGTGCAGGAGAGTTCAGTGAACAGGCCGCTCTGCCCGAACAAGGCAGATTGCAGATGCGTAGTTCCCAAGCATATTCTTCTGTGTCTACTAGAAACGTTGGAGTAGAGCTGAGATGAACTCGGCATAAGTTCCATTTGAAGAAATAAGCTAGGCCAGAAACCCACTCAGCTGTAGCTGTTAAGATTCATCCGGAGCGCACATTCTGGGAACCAGGCAGCAGAGTGCCCTGTGGAAGCTGCTCGATTTCAGCTTGTCTGATAGGTGTTTGTCTTCCCTGCAGAGAAACAGTGGCTTAGAGAACTCTTTCTACAGCAGCCACACACTCTGCCCTAGAGCTGAGAAGCACTGGCTGTAAGTTCCCTTTGCAGAAGTCACATTCTCCAGAAACACACCCTCTCCTAACTCTTAAGTTCCTAGCTCACCTCACATATGCATGGAAACCCAGAGTGGGGCAGGCGGCCATAGCTCTTGCGTGGATGCTGCCAGAAGGCTCTGGGCGATAGTGGCTTGCAAGGAGCTGCTTAGGAATCTAGTGGCACAGCAAGTACAAGCTTCTCACTGGAGCTGAGAAGGACTGGGAAGAACTTCCCTGTGAAGAACTAACAGTGTGCAGAAACACACGCAGTTCTATCTCTTACTGGGGAGTGTGCAGGAGAGTTCAGTGAACAGGCCGCTCTGCCCGAACAAGGCAGATTGCAGATGCGTAGTTCCCAAGCATATTCTTCTGTGTCTACTAGAAACGTTGGAGTAGAGCTGAGATGAACTCGGCATAAGTTCCATTTGAAGAAATAACCTAGGCCAGAAACCCACTCAGCTGTAGCTGTTAAGATTCATCTGGAGCGCACATTCTGGGAACCAGGCAGCAGAGTGCCCTGTGGAAGCTGCTCGATTTCAGCTTGTCTGATAGGTGTTTGTCTTCCCTGCAGAGAAACAGTGGCTTAGAGAACTCTTTCTACAGCAGCCACACACTCTGCCCTAGAGCTGAGAAGCACTGGCTGTAAGTTCCCTTTGCAGAAGTCACATTCTCCAGAAACACACCCTCTCCTAACTCTTAAGTTCCTAGCTCACCTCACATATGCATGGAAACCCAGAGTGGAGCAGGCGGCCATAGCTCTTGCGTGGATGCTGCCAGAAGGCTCTGGGCGATAGTGGCTTGCAAGGAGCTGCTTAGGAATCTAGTGGCACAGCAAGTACAAGCTTCTCACTGGAGCTGAGAAGGACTGGGAAGAACTTCCCTGTGAAGAACTAACAGTGTGCAGAAACACACGCAGTTCGATCTCTTACTGGGGAGTGTGCAGGAGAGTTCAGTGAACAGGCCGCTCTGCCCGAACAAGGCAGATTGCAGATGCGTAGTTCCCAAGCATATTCTTCTGTGTCTACTAGAAACGTTGGAGTAGAGCTGAGATGAACTCGGCATAAGTTCCATTTGAAGAAATAAGCTAGGCCAGAAACCCACTCAGCTGTAGCTGTTAAGATTCATCCGGAGCGCACATTCTGGGAACCAGGCAGCAGAGTGCCCTGTGGAAGCTGCTCGATTTCAGCTTGTCTGATAGGTGTTTGTCTTCCCTGCAGAGAAACAGTGGCTTAGAGAACTCTTTCTACAGCAGCCACACACTCTGCCCTAGAGCTGAGAAGCACTGGCTGTAAGTTCCCTTTGCAGAAGTCACATTCTCCAGAAACACACCCTCTCCTAACTCTTAAGTTCCTAGCTCACCTCACATATGCATGGAAACCCAGAGTGGGGCAGGCGGCCATAGCTCTTGCGTGGATGCTGCCAGAAGGCTCTGGGCGATAGTGGCTTGCAAGGAGCTGCTTAGGAATCTAGTGGCACAGCAAGTACAAGCTTCTCACTGGAGCTGAGAAGGACTGGGAAGAACTTCCCTGTGAAGAACTAACAGTGTGCAGAAACACACGCAGTTCTATCTCTTACTGGGGAGTGTGCAGGAGAGTTCAGTGAACAGGCCGCTCTGCCCGAACAAGGCAGATTGCAGATGCGTAGTTCCCAAGCATATTCTTCTGTGTCTACTAGAAACGTTGGAGTAGAGCTGAGATGAACTCGGCATAAGTTCCATTTGAAGAAATAACCTAGGCCAGAAACCCACTCAGCTGTAGCTGTTAAGATTCATCTGGAGCGCACATTCTGGGAACCAGGCAGCAGAGTGCCCTGTGGAAGCTGCTCGATTTCAGCTTGTCTGATAGGTGTTTGTCTTCCCTGCAGAGAAACAGTGGCTTAGAGAACTCTTTCTACAGCAGCCACACACTCTGCCCTAGAGCTGAGAAGCACTGGCTGTAAGTTCCCTTTGCAGAAGTCACATTCTCCAGAAACACACCCTCTCCTAACTCTTAAGTTCCTAGCTCACCTCACATATGCATGGAAACCCAGAGTGGAGCAGGCGGCGATAGCTCTTGCGTGGATGCTGCCAGAAGGCTCGGGGCGATAGTGGCTTGCAAGGAGCTGCTTAGGAATCTAGTGGCACAGCAAGTACAAGCTTCTCACTGGAGCTGAGAAGGACTGGGAAGAACTTCCCTGTGAAGAACTAACAGTGTGCAGAAACACACGCAGTTCTATCTCTTACTGGGGAGTGTGCAGGAGAGTTCAGTGAACAGGCCGCTCTGCCCGAACAAGGCAGATTGCAGATGCGTAGTTCCCAAGCATATTCTTCTGTGTCTACTAGAAACGTTGGAGTAGAGCTGAGATGAACTCGGCATAAGTTCCATTTGAAGAAATAACCTAGGCCAGAAACCCACTCAGCTGTAGCTGTTAAGATTCATCCGGAGCGCACATTCTGGGAACCAGGCAGCAGAGTGCCCTGTGGAAGCTGCTCGATTTCAGCTTATCTGATAGGTGTTTGTCTTCCCTGCAGAGAAACAGTGGCTTAGAGAACTCTTTCTACAGCAGCCACACACTCTGCCCTAGAGCTGAGAAGCACTGGCTGTAAGTTCCCTTTGCAGAAGTCACATTCTCCAGAAACACACCCTCTCCTAACTCTTAAGTTCCTAGCTCTCCTCACATATGCATGGAAACCCAGAGTGGAGCAGGCGGCCATAGCTCTTGCGTGGATGCTGCCAGAAGGCTCTGGGCGATAGTGGCTTGCAAGGAGCTGCTTAGGAATCTAGTGGCACAGCAAGTAAAAGCTTCTCACTGGAGCTGAGAAGGACTGGGAAGAACTTCCCTGTGAAGAACTAACAGTGTGCAGAAACACACGCAGATCTATCTCTTACTGGGGAGTGTGCAGGAGAGTTCAGTGAACAGGCCGCTCTGCCCGAACAAGGCAGATTGCAGATGCGTAGTTCCCAAGCATATTCTTCTGTGTCTACTAGAAACGTTGGAGTAGAGCTGAGATGAACTCGGCATAAGTTCCATTTGAAGAAATAACCTAGGCCAGAAACCCACTCAGCTGTAGCTGTTAAGATTCATCCGGAGCGCAAATTCTGGGAACCAGGCAGCAGAGTGCCCTGTGGAAGCTGCTCGATTTCAGCTTGTCTGATAGGTGTTTGTCTTCCCTGCAGAGAAACAGTGGCTTAGAGAACTCTTTCTACAGCAGCCACACACTCTGCCCTAGAGCTGAGAAGCACTGGTTGTAAGTTCCCTTTGCAGAGGTAACATTCTCCAGAAACACACTCTCTCCTAACTCTTAAGTTCCTAGCTCACCTCACATATGCATGGAAACCCAGAGTGGAGCAGGCGGCGATAGCTCTTGCGTGGATGCTGCCAGAAGGCTCTGGGCGATAGTGGCTTGCAAGGAGCTGCTTAGGAATCTAGTGGCACAGCAAGTACAAGCTTCTCACTGGAGCTGAGAAGGACTGGGAAGAACTTCCCTGTGAAGAACTAACAGTGTGCAGAAACACACGCAGATCTATCTCTTACTGGGGAGTGTGCAGGAGAGTTCAGTGAACAGGCCGCTCTGCCCGAACAAGGCAGATTGCAGATGCGTAGTTCCCAAGCATATTCTTCTGTGTCTACTAGAAACGTTGGAGTAGAGCTGAGATGAACTCGGCATAAGTTCCATTTGAAGAAATAACCTAGGCCAGAAACCCACTCAGCTGTAGCTGTTAAGATTCATCCGGAGCGCAAATTCTGGGAACCAGGCAGCAGAGTGCCCTGTGGAAGCTGCTCGATTTCAGCTTGTCTGATAGGTGTTTGTCTTCCCTGCAGAGAAACAGTGGCTTAGAGAACTCTTTTTACAGCAGCCACACACTCTGCCCTAGAGCTGAGAAGCACTGGCTGTAAGTTCCCTTTGCAGAGGTAACATTCTCCAGAAACACACTCTCTCCTAACTCTTAAGTTCCTAGCTCACCTCACATATGCATGGAAACCCAGAGTGGAGCAGGCGGCCATAGCTCTTGCGTGGATGCTGCCAGAAGGCTCTGGGCGATAGTGGCTTGCAAGGAGCTGCTTAGGAATCTAGTGGCACAGCAAGTACAAGCTTCTCACTGGAGCTGAGAAGGACTGGGAAGAACTTCCCTGTGAAGAACTAACAGTGTGCAGAAACACACGCAGTTCTATCTCTTACTGGGGAGTGTGCAGGAGAGTTCAGTGAACAGGCCGCTCTGCCCGAACAAGGCAGATTGCAGATGCGTAGTTCCCAAGCATATTCTTCTGTGTCTACTAGAAACGTTGGAGTAGAGCTGAGATGAACTCGGCATAAGTTCCATTTGAAGAAATAACCTAGGCCAGAAACCCACTCAGCTGTAGCTGTTAAGATTCATCCGGAGCGCAAATTCTGGGAACCAGGCAGCAGAGTGCCCTGTGGAAGCTGCTCGATTTCAGCTTGTCTGATAGGTGTTTGTCTTCCCTGCAGAGAAACAGTGGCTTAGAGAACTCTTTCTACAGCAGCCACACACTCTGCCCTAGAGCTGAGAAGCACTGGCTGTAAGTTCCCTTTGGAGAGGTAACATTCTCCAGAAACACACTCTCTCCTAACTCTTAAGTTCCTAGCTCACCTCACATATGCATGGAAACCCAGAGTGGAGCAGGCGGCGATAGCTCTTGCGTGGATGCTGCCAGAAGGCTCTGGGCGATAGTGGCTTGCAAGGAGCTGCTTAGGAATCTAGTGGCACAGCAAGTAAAAGCTTCTCACTGGAGCTGAGAAGGACTGGGAAGAACTTCCCTGTGAAGAACTAACAGTGTGCAGAAACACACGCAGATCTATCTCTTACTGGGGAGTGTGCAGGAGAGTTCAGTGAACAGGCTGCTCTGCCCGAACAAGGCAGATTGCAGATGCGTAGTTCCCAAGCATATTCTTCTGTGTCTACTAGAAACGTTGGAGTAGAGCTGAGATGAACTCGGCATAAGTTCCATTTGAAGCAATAACCTAGGCCTGAAACCCACTCAGCTGTAGCTGTTAAGATTCATCCGGAGCGCAAATTCTGGGAACCAGGCAGCAGAGTGCCCTGTGGAAGCTGCTCGATTTCAGCTTGTCTGATAGGTGTTTGTCTTCCCTGCAGAGAAACAGTGGCTTAGAGAACTCTTTCTACAGCAGCCACACACTCTGCCCTAGAGCTGAGAAGCACTGGCTGTAAGTTCCCTTTGCAGAAGTAACATTCTCCAGAAACACACCCTCTCCTAACTCTTAAGTTACTAGCTCACCTCACATATGCATGGAAACCCAGAGTGGAGCAGGCGGCCATAGCTCTTGCGTGGATGCTGCCAGAAGGCTCTGGGCGATAGTGGCTTGCAAGGAGCTGCTTAGGAATCTAGTGGCACAGCAAGTACAAGCTTCTCACTGGAGCTGAGAAGGACTGGGAAGAACTTCCCTGTGAAGAACTAACAGTGTGCAGAAACACACGCAGTTCTATCTCTTACTGGGGAGTGTGCAGGAGAGTTCAGTGAACAGGCCGCTCTGCCCGAACAAGGCAGATTGCAGATGCGTAGTTCCCAAGCATATTCTTCTGTGTCTACTAGAAACGTTGGAGTAGAGCTGAGATGAACTCGGCATAAGTTCCATTTGAAGAAATAACCTAGGCCAGAAACCCACTCAGCTGTAGCTGTTAAGATTCATCTGGAGCGCACATTCTGGGAACCAGGCAGCAGAGTGCCCTGTGGAAGCTGCTCGATTTCAGCTTGTCTGATAGGTGTTTGTCTTCCCTGCAGAGAAACAGTGGCTTAGAGAACTCTTTCTACAGCAGCCACACACTCTGCCCTAGAGCTGAGAAGCACTGGCTGTAAGTTCCCTCTCAGAAGTAACATTCTCCAGAAACACACCCTGTCCTAACTCTTAAGTTCCTAGCTCACCTCACATATGCATGGAAACCCAGAGTGGAGCAGGCGGCCATAGCTCTTGCGTGGATGCTGCCAGAAGGCTCTGGGCGATAGTGGCTTGCAAGGAGCTGCTTAGGAATCTAGTGGCACAGCAAGTACAAGCTTCTCACTGGAGCTGAGAAGGACTGGGAAGAACTTCCCTGTGAAGAACTAACAGTGTGCAGAAACACACGCAGTTCTATCTCTTACTGGGGAGTGTGCAGGAGAGTTCAGTGAACAGGCCGCTCTGCCCGAACAAGGCAGATTGCAGATGCGTAGTTCCCAAGCATATTCTTCTGTGTCTACTAGAAACGTTGGAGTAGAGCTGAGATGAACTCGGCATAAGTTCCATTTGAAGAAATAACCTAGGCCAGAAACCCACTCAGCTGTAGCTGTTAAGATTCATCTGGAGCGCACATTCTGGGAACCAGGCAGCAGAGTGCCCTGTGGAAGCTGCTCGATTTCAGCTTGTCTGATAGGTGTTTGTCTTCCCTGCAGAGAAACAGTGGCTTAGAGAACTCTTTCTACAGCAGCCACACACTCTGCCCTAGAGCTGAGAAGCACTGGCTGTAAGTTCCCTTTGCAGAAGTAACATTCTCCAGAAACACACCCTCTCCTAACTCTTAAGTTACTAGCTCACCTCACATATGCATGGAAACCCAGAGTGGAGCAGGCGGCCATAGCTCTTGCGTGGATGCTGCCAGAAGGCTCTGGGCGATAGTGGCTTGCAAGGAGCTGCTTAGGAATCTAGTGGCACAGCAAGTACAAGCTTCTCACTGGAGCTGAGAAGGACTGGGAAGAACTTCCCTGTGAAGAACTAACAGTGTGCAGAAACACACGCAGTTCTATCTCTTACTGGGGAGTGTGCAGGAGAGTTCAGTGAACAGGCCGCTCTGCCCGAACAAGGCAGATTGCAGATGCGTAGTTCCCAAGCATATTCTTCTGTGTCTACTAGAAACGTTGGAGTAGAGCTGAGATGAACTCGGCATAAGTTCCATTTGAAGCAATAACCTAGGCCAGAAACCCACTCAGCTGTAGCTGTTAAGATTCATCTGGAGCGCACATTCTGGGAACCAGGCAGCAGAGTGCCCTGTGGAAGCTGCTCGATTTCAGCTTGTCTGATAGGTGTTTGTCTTCCCTGCAGAGAAACAGTGGCTTAGAGAACTCTTTCTACAGCAGCCACACACTCTGCCCTAGAGCTGAGAAGCACTGGCTGTAAGTTCCCTTTGGAGAGGTAACATTCTCCAGAAACACACTCTCTCCTAACTCTTAAGTTCCTAGCTCACCTCACATATGCATGGAAACCCAGAGTGGAGCAGGCGGCGATAGCTCTTGCGTGGATGCTGCCAGAAGGCTCTGGGCGATAGTGGCTTGCAAGGAGCTGCTTAGGAATCTAGTGGCACAGCAAGTAAAAGCTTCTCACTGGAGCTGAGAAGGACTGGGAAGAACTTCCCTGTGAAGAACTAACAGTGTGCAGAAACACACGCAGATCTATCTCTTACTGGGGAGTGTGCAGGAGAGTTCAGTGAACAGGCTGCTCTGCCCGAACAAGGCAGATTGCAGATGCGTAGTTCCCAAGCATATTCTTCTGTGTCTACTAGAAACGTTGGAGTAGAGCTGAGATGAACTCGGCATAAGTTCCATTTGAAGCAATAACCTAGGCCTGAAACCCACTCAGCTGTAGCTGTTAAGATTCATCCGGAGCGCAAATTCTGGGAACCAGGCAGCAGAGTGCCCTGTGGAAGCTGCTCGATTTCAGCTTGTCTGATAGGTGTTTGTCTTCCCTGCAGAGAAACAGTGGCTTAGAGAACTCTTTCTACAGCAGCCACACACTCTGCCCTAGAGCTGAGAAGCACTGGCTGTAAGTTCCCTTTGCAGAAGTAACATTCTCCAGAAACACACCCTCTCCTAACTCTTAAGTTACTAGCTCACCTCACATATGCATGGAAACCCAGAGTGGAGCAGGCGGCCATAGCTCTTGCGTGGATGCTGCCAGAAGGCTCTGGGCGATAGTGGCTTGCAAGGAGCTGCTTAGGAATCTAGTGGCACAGCAAGTACAAGCTTCTCACTGGAGCTGAGAAGGACTGGGAAGAACTTCCCTGTGAAGAACTAACAGTGTGCAGAAACACACGCAGTTCTATCTCTTACTGGGGAGTGTGCAGGAGAGTTCAGTGAACAGGCCGCTCTGCCCGAACAAGGCAGATTGCAGATGCGTAGTTCCCAAGCATATTCTTCTGTGTCTACTAGAAACGTTGGAGTAGAGCTGAGATGAACTCGGCATAAGTTCCATTTGAAGAAATAACCTAGGCCAGAAACCCACTCAGCTGTAGCTGTTAAGATTCATCTGGAGCGCACATTCTGGGAACCAGGCAGCAGAGTGCCCTGTGGAAGCTGCTCGATTTCAGCTTGTCTGATAGGTGTTTGTCTTCCCTGCAGAGAAACAGTGGCTTAGAGAACTCTTTCTACAGCAGCCACACACTCTGCCCTAGAGCTGAGAAGCACTGGCTGTAAGTTCCCTCTCAGAAGTAACATTCTCCAGAAACACACCCTGTCCTAACTCTTAAGTTCCTAGCTCACCTCACATATGCATGGAAACCCAGAGTGGAGCAGGCGGCCATAGCTCTTGCGTGGATGCTGCCAGAAGGCTCTGGGCGATAGTGGCTTGCAAGGAGCTGCTTAGGAATCTAGTGGCACAGCAAGTACAAGCTTCTCACTGGAGCTGAGAAGGACTGGGAAGAACTTCCCTGTGAAGAACTAACAGTGTGCAGAAACACACGCAGTTCTATCTCTTACTGGGGAGTGTGCAGGAGAGTTCAGTGAACAGGCCGCTCTGCCCGAACAAGGCAGATTGCAGATGCGTAGTTCCCAAGCATATTCTTCTGTGTCTACTAGAAACGTTGGAGTAGAGCTGAGATGAACTCGGCATAAGTTCCATTTGAAGAAATAACCTAGGCCAGAAACCCACTCAGCTGTAGCTGTTAAGATTCATCTGGAGCGCACATTCTGGGAACCAGGCAGCAGAGTGCCCTGTGGAAGCTGCTCGATTTCAGCTTGTCTGATAGGTGTTTGTCTTCCCTGCAGAGAAACAGTGGCTTAGAGAACTCTTTCTACAGCAGCCACACACTCTGCCCTAGAGCTGAGAAGCACTGGCTGTAAGTTCCCTTTGCAGAAGTAACATTCTCCAGAAACACACCCTCTCCTAACTCTTAAGTTACTAGCTCACCTCACATATGCATGGAAACCCAGAGTGGAGCAGGCGGCCATAGCTCTTGCGTGGATGCTGCCAGAAGGCTCTGGGCGATAGTGGCTTGCAAGGAGCTGCTTAGGAATCTAGTGGCACAGCAAGTACAAGCTTCTCACTGGAGCTGAGAAGGACTGGGAAGAACTTCCCTGTGAAGAACTAACAGTGTGCAGAAACACACGCAGTTCTATCTCTTACTGGGGAGTGTGCAGGAGAGTTCAGTGAACAGGCCGCTCTGCCCGAACAAGGCAGATTGCAGATGCGTAGTTCCCAAGCATATTCTTCTGTGTCTACTAGAAACGTTGGAGTAGAGCTGAGATGAACTCGGCATAAGTTCCATTTGAAGCAATAACCTAGGCCAGAAACCCACTCAGCTGTAGCTGTTAAGATTCATCTGGAGCGCACATTCTGGGAACCAGGCAGCAGAGTGCCCTGTGGAAGCTGCTCGATTTCAGCTTGTCTGATAGGTGTTTGTCTTCCCTGCAGAGAAACAGTGGCTTAGAGAACTCTTTCTACAGCAGCCACACACTCTGCCCTAGAGCTGAGAAGCACTGGCTGTAAGTTCCCTCTCAGAAGTAACATTCTCCAGAAACACACCCTGTCCTAACTCTTAAGTTCCTAGCTCACCTCACATATGCATGGAAACCCAGAGTGGAGCAGGCGGCCATAGCTCTTGCGTGGATGCTGCCAGAAGGCTCTGGGCGATAGTGGCTTGCAAGGAGCTGCTTAGGAATCTAGTGGCACAGCAAGTACAAGCTTCTCACTGGAGCTGAGAAGGACTGGGAAGAACTTCCCTGTGAAGAACTAACAGTGTGCAGAAACACACGCAGTTCTATCTCTTACTGGGGAGTGTGCAGGAGAGTTCAGTGAACAGGCCGCTCTGCCCGAACAAGGCAGATTGCAGATGCGTAGTTCCCAAGCATATTCTTCTGTGTCTACTAGAAACGTTGGAGTAGAGCTGAGATGAACTCGGCATAAGTTCCATTTGAAGAAATAACCTAGGCCAGAAACCCACTCAGCTGTAGCTGTTAAGATTCATCTGGAGCGCACATTCTGGGAACCAGGCAGCAGAGTGCCCTGTGGAAGCTGCTCGATTTCAGCTTGTCTGATAGGTGTTTGTCTTCCCTGCAGAGAAACAGTGGCTTAGAGAACTCTTTCTACAGCAGCCACACACTCTGCCCTAGAGCTGAGAAGCACTGGCTGTAAGTTCCCTTTGCAGAAGTAACATTCTCCAGAAACACACTCTCTCCTAACTCTTAAGTTCCTAGGTCACCTCACATGTGCATGGAAACCCAGAGGGGAGCAGGCGGCGATAGCTATTGCGTGGATGCTGCCAGAAGGCTCTGGGCGATAGTGGCTTGCAAGGAGCTGCTTAGGAATCTAGTGGCACAGCAAGTACAAGCTTCTCACTGGAGCTGAGAAGGACTGGGAAGAACTTCCCTGTGAAGAACTAACAGTGTGCAGAAACACACGCAGTTCTATCTCTTACTGGGGAGTGTGCAGGAGAGTTCAGTGAACAGGCCGCTCTGCCCGAACAAGGCAGATTGCAGATGCGTAGTTCCCAAGCATATTCTTCTGTGTCTACTAGAAACGTTGGAGTAGAGCTGAGATGAACTCGGCATAAGTTCCATTTGAAGAAATAACCTAGGCCAGAAACCCACTCAGCTGTAGCTGTAAAGATTCATCTGGAGCGCACATTCTGGGAACCAGGCAGCAGAGTGCCCTGTGGAAGCTGCTCGATTTCAGCTTGTCTGATAGGTGTTTGTCTTCCCTGCAGAGAAACAGTGGCTTAGAGAACTCTTTCTACAGCAGCCACACACTCTGCCCTAGAGCTGAGAAGCACTGGCTGTAAGTTCCCTTTGCAGAAGTAACATTCTCCAGAAACACACCCTCTCCTAACTCTTAAGTTACTAGCTCACCTCACATATGCATGGAAACCCAGAGTGGAGCAGGCGGCCATAGCTCTTGCGTGGATGCTGCCAGAAGTCTCTGGACGATAGTGGCTTGCAAGGAGCTGCTTAGGAATCTAGTGGCACAGCAAGTACAAGCTTCTCACTGGAGCTGAGAAGGACTGGGAAGAACTTCCCTGTGAAGAACTAACAGTGTGCAGAAACACACGCAGTTCTATCTCTTACTGGGGAGTGTGCAGGAGAGTTCAGTGAACAGGCCGCTCTGCCCGAACAAGGCAGATTGCAGATGCGTAGTTCCCAAGCATATTCTTCTGTGTCTACTAGAAACGTTGGAGTAGAGCTGAGATGAACTCGGCATAAGTTCCATTTGAAGAAATAACCTAGGCCAGAAACCCACTCAGCTGTAGCTGTTAAGATTCATCTGGAGCGCACATTCTGGGAACCAGGCAGCAGAGTGCCCTGTGGAAGCTGCTCGATTTCAGCTTGTCTGATAGGTGTTTGTCTTCCCTGCAGAGAAACAGTGGCTTAGAGAACTCTTTCTACAGCAGCCACACACTCTGCCCTAGAGCTGAGAAGCACTGGCTGTAAGTTCCCTTTGCAGAAGTCACATTCTCCTGAAACACACTCTCTCCTAACTCTTAAGTTCCTAGCTCACCTCACATATGCATGGAAACCCAGAGTGGAGCAGGCGGCGATAGCTCTTGCGTGGATGCTGCCAGAAGGCTCTGGGCGATAGTGGCTTGCAAGGAGCTGCTTAGGAATCTGGTTGCACAGCAAGTACAAGCTTCTCACTGGAGCTGAGAAGGACTGGGAAGAACTTCCCTGTGAAGAACTAACAGTGTGCAGAAACACACGCAGTTCTATCTCTTACTGGGGAGTGTGCAGGAGAGTTCAGTGAATAGGCCGCTCTGCCCGAACAAGGCAGATTGCAGATGCGTAGTTCCCAAGCATATTCTTCTGTGTCTACTAGAAACGTTGGAGTAGAGCTGAGATGAACTCGGCATAAGTTCCATTTGAAGCAATAACCTAGGCCAGAAACCCACTCAGCTGTAGCTGTTAAGATTCATCTGGAGCGCACATTCTGGGAACCAGGCAGCAGAGTGCCCTGTGGAAGCTGCTCGATTTCAGCTTGTCTGATAGGTGTTTGTCTTCCCTGCAGAGAAACAGTGGCTTAGAGAACTCTTTCTACAGCAGCCACACACTCTGCCCTAGAGCTGAGAAGCACTGGCTGTAAGTTCCCTTTGCAGAAGTCACATTCTCCAGAAACACACCCTCTCCTAACTCTTAAGTTCCTAGCTCACCTCACATATGCATGGAAACCCAGAGTGGAGCAGGCGGCCATAGCTCTTGCGTGGATGCTGCCAGAAGGCTCTGGGCGATAGTGGCTTGCAAGGAGCTGCTTAGGAATCTAGTGGCACAGCAAGTACAAGCTTCTCACTGGAGCTGAGAAGGACTGGGAAGAACTTCCCTGTGAAGAACTAACAGTGTGCAGAAACACACGCAGTTCTATCTCTTACTGGGGAGTGTGCAGGAGAGTTCAGTGAACAGGCCGCTCTGCCCGAACAAGGCAGATTGCAGATGCGTAGTTCCCAAGCATATTCTTCTGTGTCTACTAGAAACGTTGGAGTAGAGCTGAGATGAACTCGGCATAAGTTCCATTTGAAGAAATAACCTAGGCCAGAAACCCACTCAGCTGTAGCTGTTAAGATTCATCTGGAGCGCACATTCTGGGAACCAGGCAGCAGAGTGCCCTGTGGAAGCTGCTCGATTTCAGCTTGTCTGATAGGTGTTTGTCTTCCCTGCAGAGAAACAGTGGCTTAGAGAACTCTTTCTACAGCAGCCACACACTCTGCCCTAGAGCTGAGAAGCACTGGCTGTAAGTTCCCTTTGCAGAAGTCACATTCTCCAGAAACACACCCTCTCCTAACTCTTAAGTTCCTAGCTCACCTCACATATGCATGGAAACCCAGAGTGGAGCAGGCGGCGATAGCTCTTGCGTGGATGCTGCCAGAAGGCTCTGGGCGATAGTGGCTTGCAAGGAGCTGCTTAGGAATCTAGTGGCACAGCAAGTACAAGCTTCTCACTGGAGCTGAGAAGGACTGGGAAGAACTTCCCTGTGAAGAACTAACAGTGTGCAGAAACACACGCAGTTCTATCTCTTACTGGGGAGTGTGCAGGAGAGTTCAGTGAACAGGCCGCTCTGCCCGAACAAGGCAGATTGCAGATGCGTAGTTCCCAAGCATATTCTTCTGTGTCTACTAGAAACGTTGGAGTAGAGCTGAGATGAACTCGGCATAAGTTCCATTTGAAGCAATAACCTAGGCCAGAAACCCACTCAGCTGTAGCTGTTAAGATTCATCTGGAGCGCACATTCTGGGAACCAGGCAGCAGAGTGCCCTGTGGAAGCTGCTCGATTTCAGCTTGTCTGATAGGTGTTTGTCTTCCCTGCAGAGAAACAGTGGCTTAGAGAACTCTTTCTACAGCAGCCACACACTCTGCCCTAGAGCTGAGAAGCACTGGCTGTAAGTTCCCTTTGCAGAAGTCACATTCTCCAGAAACACACCCTGTCCTAACTCTTAAGTTCCTAGCTCACCTCACATATGCATGGAAACCCAGAGTGGAGCAGGCGGCGATAGCTCTTGCGTGGATGCTGCCAGAAGGCTCTGGGCGATAGTGGCTTGCAAGGAGCTGCTTAGGAATCTAGTGGCACAGCAAGTACAAGCTTCTCACTGGAGCTGAGAAGGACTGGGAAGAACTTCCCTGTGAAGAACTAACAGTGTGCAGAAACACACGCAGTTCTATCTCTTACTGGGGAGTGTGCAGGAGAGTTCAGTGAACAGGCCGCTCTGCCCGAACAAGGCAGATTGCAGATGCGTAGTTCCCAAGCATATTCTTCTGTGTCTACTAGAAACGTTGGAGTAGAGCTGAGATGAACTCGGCATAAGTTCCATTTGAAGCAATAACCTAGGCCAGAAACCCACTCAGCTGTAGCTGTTAAGATTCATCTGGAGCGCACATTCTGGGAACCAGGCAGCAGAGTGCCCTGTGGAAGCTGCTCGATTTCAGCTTGTCTGATAGGTGTTTGTCTTCCCTGCAGAGAAACAGTGGCTTAGAGAACTCTTTCTACAGCAGCCACACACTCTGCCCTAGAGCTGAGAAGCACTGGCTGTAAGTTCCCTTTGCAGAAGTCACATTCTCCAGAAACACACCCTCTCCTAACTCTTAAGTTCCTAGCTCACCTCACATATGCATGGAAACCCAGAGTGGAGCAGGCGGCCACAGCTCTTGCGTGGATGCTGCCAGAAGGCTCTGGGCGATAGTGGCTTGCAAGGAGCTGCTTAGGAATCTAGTGGCACAGCAAGTACAAGCTTCTCACTGGAGCTGAGAAGGACTGGGAAGAACTTCCCTGTGAAGAACTAACAGTGTGCAGAAACACACGCAGTTCTATCTCTTACTGGGGAGTGTGCAGGAGAGTTCAGTGAACAGGCCGCTCTGCCCGAACAAGGCAGATTGCAGATGCGTAGTTCCCAAGCATATTCTTCTGTGTCTACTAGAAACGTTGGAGTAGAGCTGAGATGAACTCGGCATAAGTTCCATTTGAAGAAATAACCTAGGCCAGAAACCCACTCAGCTGTAGCTGTTAAGATTCATCTGGAGCGCACATTCTGGGAACCAGGCAGCAGAGTGCCCTGTGGAAGCTGCTCGATTTCAGCTTGTCTGATAGGTGTTTGTCTTCCCTGCAGAGAAACAGTGGCTTAGAGAACTCTTTCTACAGCAGCCACACACTCTGCCCTAGAGCTGAGAAGCACTGGCTGTAAGTTCCCTTTGCAGAAGTCACATTCTCCAGAAACACACCCTCTCCTAACTCTTAAGTTCCTAGCTCACCTCACATATGCATGGAAACCCAGAGTGGAGCAGGCGGCGATAGCTCTTGCGTGGATGCTGCCAGAAGGCTCTGGGCGATAGTGGCTTGCAAGGAGCTGCTTAGGAATCTAGTGGCACAGCAAGTACAAGCTTCTCACTGGAGCTGAGAAGGACTGGGAAGAACTTCCCTGTGAAGAACTAACAGTGTGCAGAAACACACGCAGTTCTATCTCTTACTGGGGAGTGTGCTGGAGAGTTCAGTGAACAGGCCGCTCTGCCCGAACAAGGCAGATTGCAGATGCGTAGTTCCCAAGCATATTCTTCTGTGTCTACTAGAAACGTTGGAGTAGAGCTGAGATGAACTCGGCATAAGTTCCATTTGAAGAAATAACCTAGGCCAGAAACCCACTCAGCTGTAGCTGGTAAGATTCATCTGGAGCGCACATTCTGGGAACCAGGCAGCAGAGTGCCCTGTGGAAGCTGCTCAATTTCAGCTTGTCTGATAGGTGTTTGTCTTCCCTGCAGAGAAACAGTGGCTTAGAGAACTCTTTCTACAGCAGCCACACACTCTGCCCTAGAGCTGAGAAGCACTGGCTGTAAGTTCCCTTTGCAGAAGTCACATTCTCCAGAAACACACCCTCTCCTAACTCTTAAGTTCCTAGCTCACCTCACATATGCATGGAAACCCAGAGTGGAGCAGGCGGCGATAGCTCTTGCGTGGATGCTGCCAGAAGGCTCTGGGCGATAGTGGCTTGCAAGGAGCTGCTTAGGAATCTAGTGGCACAGCAAGTACAAGCTTCTCACTGGAGCTGAGAAGGACTGGGAAGAACTTCCCTGTGAAGAACTAACAGTGTGCAGAAACACACGCAGTTCTATCTCTTACTGGGGAGTGTGCAGGAGAGTTCAGTGAACAGGCCGCTCTGCCCGAACAAGGCAGATTGCAGATGCGTAGTTCCCAAGCATATTCTTCTGTGTCTACTAGAAACGTTGGAGTAGAGCTGAGATGAACTCGGCATAAGTTCCATTTGAAGCAATAACCTAGGCCAGAAACCCACTCAGCTGTAGCTGTTAAGATTCATCTGGAGCGCACATTCTGGGAACCAGGCAGCAGAGTGCCCTGTGGAAGCTGCTCGATTTCAGCTTGTCTGATAGGTGTTTGTCTTCCCTGCAGAGAAACAGTGGCTTAGAGAACTCTTTCTACAGCAGCCACACACTCTGCCCTAGAGCTGAGAAGCACTGGCTGTAAGTTCCCTTTGCAGAAGTCACATTCTCCAGAAACACACCCTCTCCTAACTCTTAAGTTACTAGCTCACCTCACATATGCATGGAAACCCAGAGTGGAGCAGGCGGCGATAGCTCTTGCGTGGATGCTGCCAGAAGGCTCTGGGCGATAGTGGCTTGCAAGGAGCTGCTTAGGAATCTAGTGGCACAGCAAGTACAAGCTTCTCACTGGAGCTGAGAAGGACTGGGAAGAACTTCCCTGTGAAGAACTAACAGTGTGCAGAAACACACGCAGTTCTATCTCTTACTGGGGAGTGTGCAGGAGAGTTCAGTGAACAGGCCGCTCTGCCCGAACAAGGCAGATTGCAGATGCGTAGTTCCCAAGCATATTCTTCTGTGTCTACTAGAAACGTTGGAGTAGAGCTGAGATGAACTCGGCATAAGTTCCATTTGAAGCAATAACCTAGGCCAGAAACCCACTCAGCTGTAGCTGTTAAGATTCATCTGGAGCGCACATTCTGGGAACCAGGCAGCAGAGTGCCCTGTGGAAGCTGCTCGATTTCAGCTTGTCTGATAGGTGTTTGTCTTCCCTGCAGAGAAACAGTGGCTTAGAGAACTCTTTCTACAGCAGCCACACACTCTGCCCTAGAGCTGAGAAGCACTGGCTGTAAGTTCCCTTTGCAGAAGTCACATTCTCCAGAAACACACCCTCTCCTAACTCTTAAGTTCCTAGCTCACCTCACATATGCATGGAAACCCAGAGTGGAGCAGGCGGCCATAGCTCTTGCGTGGATGCTGCCAGAAGGCTCTGCGCGATAGTGGCTTGCAAGGAGCTGCTTAGGAATCTAGTGGCACAGCAAGTACAAGCTTCTCACTGGAGCTGAGAAGGACTGGGAAGAACTTCCCTGTGAAGAACTAACAGTCTGCAGAAACACACGCAGTTCTATCTCTTACTGGGGAGTGTGCAGGAGAGTTCAGTGAACAGGCCGCTCTGCCCGAACAAGGCAGATTGCAGATGCGTAGTTCCCAAGCATATTCTTCTGTGTCTACTAGAAACGTTGGAGTAGAGCTGAGATGAACTCGGCATAAGTTCCATTTGAAGCAATAACCTAGGCCAGAAACCCACTCAGCTGTAGCTGTTAAGATTCATCTGGTGCGCACATTCTGGGAACCAGGCAGCAGAGTGCCCTGTGGAAGCTGCTCGATTTCAGCTTGTCTGATAGGTGTTTGTCTTCCCTGCAGAGAAACAGTGGCTTAGAGAACTCTTTCTACAGCAGCCACACACTCTGCCCTAGAGCTGAGAAGCACTGGCTGTAAGTTCCCTTTGCAGAAGTAACAATCTCCAGAAACACACTCTCTCCTAACTCTTAAGTTACTACCTCACCTCACATATGCATGGAAACCCAGAGTGGAGCAGGCGGCCTTAGCTCTTGCGTGGATGCTGCCAGAAGGCTCTGGGCGATAGTGGCTTGCAAGGAGCTGCTTAGGAATCTAGTGGCACAGCAAGTACAAGCTTCTCACTGGAGCTGAGAAGGACTGGGAAGAACTTCCCTGTGAAGAACTAACAGTGTGCAGAAACACACGCAGTTCTATCTCTTACTGGGGAGTGTGCAGGAGAGTTCAGTGAACAGGCCGCTCTGCCCGAACAAGGCAGATTGCAGATGCGTAGTTCCCAAGCATATTCTTCTGTGTCTACTAGAAACGTTGGAGTAGAGCTGAGATGAACTCGGCATAAGTTCCATTTGAAGCAATAACCTAGGCCAGAAACCCACTCAGCTGTAGCTGTTAAGATTCATCTGGTGCGCACATTCTGGGAACCAGGCAGCAGAGTGCCCTGTGGAAGCTGCTCGATTTCAGCTTGTCTGATAGGTGTTTGTCTTCCCTGCAGAGAAACAGTGGCTTAGAGAACTCTTTCTACAGCAGCCACACACTCTGCCCTAGAGCTGAGAAGCACTGGCTGTAAGTTCCCTTTGCAGAAGTCACATTCTCCAGAAACACACTCTCTCCTAACTCTTAAGTTCCTAGCTCACCTCACATATGCATGGAAACCCAGAGTGGAGCAGGCGGCGATAGCTCTTGCGTGGATGCTGCCAGAAGGCTCTGGGCGATAGTGGCTTGCAAGGAGCTGCTTAGGAATCTAGTGGCACAGCAAGTACAAGCTTCTCACTGGAGCTGAGAAGGACTGGGAAGAACTTCCCTGTGAAGAACTAACAGTGTGCAGAAACACACGCAGTTCTATCTCTTACTGGGGAGTGTGCAGGAGAGTTCAGTGAACAGGCCGCTCTGCCCGAACAAGGCAGATTGCAGATGCGTAGTTCCCAAGCATATTCTTCTGTGTCTACTAGAAACGTTGGAGTAGAGCTGAGATGAACTCGGCATAAGTTCCATTTGAAGCAATAACCTAGGCCAGAAACCCACTCAGCTGTAGCTGTTAAGATTCATCAGGTGCGCACATTCTGGGAACCAGGCAGCAGAGTGCCCTGTGGAAGCTGCTCGATTTCAGCTTGTCTGATAGGTGTTTGTCTTCCCTGCAGAGAAACAGTGGCTTAGAGAACTCTTTCTACAGCAGCCACACACTCTGCCCTAGAGCTGAGAAGCACTGGCTGTAAGTTCCCTTTGCAGAAGTAACAATCTCCAGAAACACACTCTCTCCTAACTCTTAAGTTACTACCTCACCTCACATATGCATGGAAACCCAGAGTGGAGCAGGCGGCCTTAGCTCTTGCGTGGATGCTGCCAGAAGGCTCTGGGCGATAGTGGCTTGCAAGGAGCTGCTTAGGAATCTAGTGGCACAGCAAGTACAAGCTTCTCACTGGAGCTGAGAAGGACTGGGAAGAACTTCCCTGTGAAGAACTAACAGTGTGCAGAAACACACGCAGTTCTATCTCTTACTGGGGAGTGTGCAGGAGAGTTCAGTGAACAGGCCGCTCTGCCCGAACAAGGCAGATTGCAGATGCGTAGTTCCCAAGCATATTCTTCTGTGTCTACTAGAAACGTTGGAGTAGAGCTGAGATGAACTCGGCATAAGTTCCATTTGAAGCAATAACCTAGGCCAGAAACCCACTCAGCTGTAGCTGTTAAGATTCATCTGGTGCGCACATTCTGGGAACCAGGCAGCAGAGTGCCCTGTGGAAGCTGCTCGATTTCAGCTTGTCTGATAGGTGTTTGTCTTCCCTGCAGAGAAACAGTGGCTTAGAGAACTCTTTCTACAGCAGCCACACACTCTGCCCTAGAGCTGAGAAGCACTGGCTGTAAGTTCCCTTTGCAGAAGTCACATTCTCCAGAAACACACTCTCTCCTAACTCTTAAGTTCCTAGGTCACCTCACATATGCATGGAAACCCAGAGTGCAGCAGGCGGCGATGGCTCTTGCGTGGATGCTGCCAGAAGGCTCTGGGCGATAGTGGCTTGCAAGGAGCTGCTTAGGAATCTAGTGGCACAGCAAGTACAAGCTTCTCACTGGAGCTGAGAAGGACTGGGAAGAACTTCCCTGTGAAGAACTAACAGTGTGCAGAAACACACGCAGTTCTATCTCTTACTGGGGAGTGTGCAGGAGAGTTCAGTGAACAGGCCGCTCTGCCCGAACAAGGCAGATTGCAGATGCGTAGTTCCCAAGCATATTCTTCTGTGTCTACTAGAAACGTTGGAGTAGAGCTGAGATGAACTCGGCATAAGTTCCATTTGAAGCAATAACCTAGGCCAGAAACCCACTCAGCTGTAGCTGTTAAGATTCATCTGGTGCGCACATTCTGGGAACCAGGCAGCAGAGTGCCCTGTGGAAGCTGCTCGATTTCAGCTTGTCTGATAGGTGTTTGTCTTCCCTGCAGAGAAACAGTGGCTTAGAGAACTCTTTCTACAGCAGCCACACACTCTGCCCTAGAGCTGAGAAGCACTGGCTGTAAGTTCCCTTTGCAGAAGTAACAATCTCCAGAAACACACTCTCTCCTAACTCTTAAGTTACTACCTCACCTCACATATGCATGGAAACCCAGAGTGGAGCAGGCGGCCTTAGCTCTTGCGTGGATGCTGCCAGAAGGCTCTGGGCGATAGTGGCTTGCAAGGAGCTGCTTAGGAATCTAGTGGCACAGCAAGTACAAGCTTCTCACTGGAGCTGAGAAGGACTGGGAAGAACTTCCCTGTGAAGAACTAACAGTGTGCAGAAACACACGCAGTTCTATCTCTTACTGGGGAGTGTGCAGGAGAGTTCAGTGAACAGGCCGCTCTGCCCGAACAAGGCAGATTGCAGATGCGTAGTTCCCAAGCATATTCTTCTGTGTCTACTAGAAACGTTGGAGTAGAGCTGAGATGAACTCGGCATAAGTTCCATTTGAAGCAATAACCTAGGCCAGAAACCCACTCAGCTGTAGCTGTTAAGATTCATCTGGTGCGCACATTCTGGGAACCAGGCAGCAGAGTGCCCTGTGGAAGCTGCTCGATTTCAGCTTGTCTGATAGGTGTTTGTCTTCCCTGCAGAGAAACAGTGGCTTAGAGAACTCTTTCTACAGCAGCCACACACTCTGCCCTAGAGCTGAGAAGCACTGGCTGTAAGTTCCCTTTGCAGAAGTAACATTCTCCAGAAACACACCCTCTCCTAACTCTTAAGTTCCTAGGTCACCTCACATATGCATGGAAACCCAGAGTGGAGCAGGCGGCGATAGCTCTTGCGTGGATGCTGCCAGAAGGCTCTGGGCGATAGTGGCTTGCAAGGAGCTGCTTAGGAATCTAGTGGCACAGCAAGTACAAGCTTCTCACTGGAGCTGAGAAGGACTGGGAAGAACTTCCCTGTGAAGAACTAACAGTGTGCAGAAACACACGCAGTTCTATCTCTTACTGGGGAGTGTGCAGGAGAGTTCAGTGAACAGGCCGCTCTGCCCGAACAAGGCAGATTGCAGATGCGTAGTTCCCAAGCATATTCTTCTGTGTCTACTAGAAACGTTGGAGTAGAGCTGAGATGAACTCGGCATAAGTTCCATTTGAAGCAATAACCTAGGCCAGAAACCCACTCAGCTGTAGCTGTTAAGATTCATCTGGTGCGCACATTCTGGGAACCAGGCAGCAGAGTGCCCTGTGGAAGCTGCTCGATTTCAGCTTGTCTGATAGGTGTTTGTCTTCCCTGCAGAGAAACAGTGGCTTAGAGAACTCTTTCTACAGCAGCCACACACTCTGCCCTAGAGCTGAGAAGCACTGGCTGTAAGTTCCCTTTGCAGAAGTAACAATCTCCAGAAACACACTCTCTCCTAACTCTTAAGTTACTACCTCACCTCACATATGCATGGAAACCCAGAGTGGAGCAGGCGGCCTTAGCTCTTGCGTGGATGCTGCCAGAAGGCTCTGGGCGATAGTGGCTTGCAAGGAGCTGCTTAGGAATCTAGTGGCACAGCAAGTACAAGCTTCTCACTGGAGCTGAGAAGGACTGGGAAGAACTTCCCTGTGAAGAACTAACAGTGTGCAGAAACACACGCAGTTCTATCTCTTACTGGGGAGTGTGCAGGAGAGTTCAGTGAACAGGCCGCTCTGCCCGAACAAGGCAGATTGCAGATGCGTAGTTCCCAAGCATATTCTTCTGTGTCTACTAGAAACGTTGGAGTAGAGCTGAGATGAACTCGGCATAAGTTCCATTTGAAGCAATAACCTAGGCCAGAAACCCACTCAGCTGTAGCTGTTAAGATTCATCTGGTGCGCACATTCTGGGAACCAGGCAGCAGAGTGCCCTGTGGAAGCTGCTCGATTTCAGCTTGTCTGATAGGTGTTTGTCTTCCCTGCAGAGAAACAGTGGCTTAGAGAACTCTTTCTACAGCAGCCACACACTCTGCCCTAGAGCTGAGAAGCACTGGCTGTAAGTTCCCTTTGCAGAAGTCACATTCTCCAGAAACACACTCTCTCCTAACTCTTAAGTTCCTAGCTCACCTCACATATGCATGGAAACCCAGAGTGGAGCAGGCGGCCATAGCTCTTGCGTGGATGCTGCCAGAAGGCTCTGGGCGATAGTGGCTTGCAAGGAGCTGCTTAGGAATCTAGTGGCACAGCAAGTACAAGCTTCTCACTGGAGCTGAGAAGGACTGGGAAGAACTTCCCTGTGAAGAACTAACAGTGTGCAGAAACACACGCAGTTCTATCTCTTACTGGGGAGTGTGCAGGAGAGTTCAGTGAACAGGCCGCTCTGCCCGAACAAGGCAGATTGCAGATGCGTAGTTCCCAAGCATATTCTTCTGTGTCTACTAGAAACGTTGGAGTAGAGCTGAGATGAACTCGGCATAAGTTCCATTTGAAGCAATAACCTAGGCCAGAAACCCACTCAGCTGTAGCTGTTAAGATTCATCTGGAGCGCACATTCTGGGAACCAGGCAGCAGAGTGCCCTGTGGAAGCTGCTCGATTTCAGCTTGTCTGATAGGTGTTTGTCTTCCCTGCAGAGAAACAGTGGCTTAGAGAACTCTTTCTACAGCAGCCACACACTCTGCCCTAGAGCTGAGAAGCACTGGCTGTAAGTTCCCTTTGCAGAAGTCACATTCTCCAGAAACACACCCTGTCCTAACTCTTAAGTTCCTAGCTCACCTCACATATGCATGGAAACCCAGAGTGGAGCAGGCGGCCATAGCTCTTGCGTGGATGCTGCCAGAAGGCTCTGGGCGATAGTGGCTTGCAAGGAGCTGCTTAGGAATCTAGTGGCACAGCAAGTACAAGCTTCTCACTGGAGCTGAGAAGGACTGGGAAGAACTTCCCTGTGAAGAACTAACAGTGTGCAGAAACACACGCAGTTCTATCTCTTACTGGGGAGTGTGCAGGAGAGTTCAGTGAACAGGCCGCTCTGCCCGAACAAGGCAGATTGCAGATGCGTAGTTCCCAAGCATATTCTTCTGTGTCTACTAGAAACGTTGGAGTAGAGCTGAGATGAACTCGGCATAAGTTCCATTTGAAGCAATAACCTAGGCCAGAAACCCACTCAGCTGTAGCTGTTAAGATTCATCTGGTGCGCACATTCTGGGAACCAGGCAGCAGAGTGCCCTGTGGAAGCTGCTCGATTTCAGCTTGTCTGATAGGTGTTTGTCTTCCCTGCAGAGAAACAGTGGCTTAGAGAACTCTTTCTACAGCAGCCACACACTCTGCCCTAGAGCTGAGAAGCACTGGCTGTAAGTTCCCTTTGCAGAAGTAACATTCTCCAGAAACACACCCTCTCCTAACTCTTAAGTTCCTAGGTCACCTCACATATGCATGGAAACCCAGAGTGGAGCAGGCGGCGATAGCTCTTGCATGGATGCTGCCAGAAGGCTCTGGGCGATAGTGGCTTGCAAGGAGCTGCTTAGGAATCTAGTGGCACAGCAAGTACAAGCTTCTCACTGGAGCTGAGAAGGACTGGGAAGAACTTCCCTGTGAAGAACTAACAGTGTGCAGAAACACACGCAGTTCTATCTCTTACTGGGGAGTGTGCAGGAGAGTTCAGTGAACAGGCCGCTCTGCCCGAACAAGGCAGATTGCAGATGCGTAGTTCCCAAGCATATTCTTCTGTGTCTACTAGAAACGTTGGAGTAGAGCTGAGATGAACTCGGCATAAGTTCCATTTGAAGCAATAACCTAGGCCAGAAACCCACTCAGCTGTAGCTGTTAAGATTCATCTGGTGCGCACATTCTGGGAACCAGGCAGCAGAGTGCCCTGTGGAAGCTGCTCGATTTCAGCTTGTCTGATAGGTGTTTGTCTTCCCTGCAGAGAAACAGTGGCTTAGAGAACTCTTTCTACAGCAGCCACACACTCTGCCCTAGAGCTGAGAAGCACTGGCTGTAAGTTCCCTTTGCAGAAGTAACAATCTCCAGAAACACACTCTCTCCTAACTCTTAAGTTACTACCTCACCTCACATATGCATGGAAACCCAGAGTGGAGCAGGCGGCCTTAGCTCTTGCGTGGATGCTGCCAGAAGGCTCTGGGCGATAGTGGCTTGCAAGGAGCTGCTTAGGAATCTAGTGGCACAGCAAGTACAAGCTTCTCACTGGAGCTGAGAAGGACTGGGAAGAACTTCCCTGTGAAGAACTAACAGTGTGCAGAAACACACGCAGTTCTATCTCTTACTGGGGAGTGTGCAGGAGAGTTCAGTGAACAGGCCGCTCTGCCCGAACAAGGCAGATTGCAGATGCGTAGTTCCCAAGCATATTCTTCTGTGTCTACTAGAAACGTTGGAGTAGAGCTGAGATGAACTCGGCATAAGTTCCATTTGAAGCAATAACCTAGGCCAGAAACCCACTCAGCTGTAGCTGTTAAGATTCATCTGGTGCGCACATTCTGGGAACCAGGCAGCAGAGTGCCCTGTGGAAGCTGCTCGATTTCAGCTTGTCTGATAGGTGTTTGTCTTCCCTGCAGAGAAACAGTGGCTTAGAGAACTCTTTCTACAGCAGCCACACACTCTGCCCTAGAGCTGAGAAGCACTGGCTGTAAGTTCCCTTTGCAGAAGTAACATTCTCCAGAAACACACTCTCTCCTAACTCTTAAGTTCCTAGCTCACCTCACATATGCATGGAAACCCAGAGTGGAGCAGGCGGCCATAGCTCTTGCGTGGATGCTGCCAGAAGGCTCTGGGCGATAGTGGCTTGCAAGGAGCTGCTTAGGAATCTAGTGGCACAGCAAGTACAAGCTTCTCACTGGAGCTGAGAAGGACTGGGAAGAACTTCCCTGTGAAGAACTAACAGTGTGCAGAAACACACGCAGTTCTATCTCTTACTGGGGAGTGTGCAGGAGAGTTCAGTGAACAGGCCGCTCTGCCCGAACAAGGCAGATTGCAGATGCGTAGTTCCCAAGCATATTCTTCTGTGTCTACTAGAAACGTTGGAGTAGAGCTGAGATGAACTCGGCATAAGTTCCATTTGAAGCAATAACCTAGGCCAGAAACCCACTCAGCTGTAGCTGTTAAGATTCATCTGGAGCGCACATTCTGGGAACCAGGCAGCAGAGTGCCCTGTGGAAGCTGCTCGATTTCAGCTTGTCTGATAGGTGTTTGTCTTCCCTGCAGAGAAACAGTGGCTTAGAGAACTCTTTCTACAGCAGCCACACACTCTGCCCTAGAGCTGAGAAGCACTGGCTGTAAGTTCCCTTTGCAGAAGTCACATTCTCCAGAAACACACCCTGTCCTAACTCTTAAGTTCCTAGCTCACCTCACATATGCATGGAAACCCAGAGTGGAGCAGGCGGCCATAGCTCTTGCGTGGATGCTGCCAGAAGGCTCTGGGCGATAGTGGCTTGCAAGGAGCTGCTTAGGAATCTAGTGGCACAGCAAGTACAAGCTTCTCACTGGAGCTGAGAAGGACTGGGAAGAACTTCCCTGTGAAGAACTAACAGTGTGCAGAAACACACGCAGTTCTATCTCTTACTGGGGAGTGTGCAGGAGAGTTCAGTGAACAGGCCGCTCTGCCCGAACAAGGCAGATTGCAGATGCGTAGTTCCCAAGCATATTCTTCTGTGTCTACTAGAAACGTTGGAGTAGAGCTGAGATGAACTCGGCATAAGTTCCATTTGAAGCAATAACCTAGGCCAGAAACCCACTCAGCTGTAGCTGTTAAGATTCATCTGGTGCGCACATTCTGGGAACCAGGCAGCAGAGTGCCCTGTGGAAGCTGCTCGATTTCAGCTTGTCTGATAGGTGTTTGTCTTCCCTGCAGAGAAACAGTGGCTTAGAGAACTCTTTCTACAGCAGCCACACACTCTGCCCTAGAGCTGAGAAGCACTGGCTGTAAGTTCCCTTTGCAGAAGTAACAATCTCCAGAAACACACTCTCTCCTAACTCTTAAGTTACTACCTCACCTCACATATGCATGGAAACCCAGAGTGGAGCAGGCGGCCTTAGCTCTTGCGTGGATGCTGCCAGAAGGCTCTGGGCGATAGTGGCTTGCAAGGAGCTGCTTAGGAATCTAGTGGCACAGCAAGTACAAGCTTCTCACTGGAGCTGAGAAGGACTGGGAAGAACTTCCCTGTGAAGAACTAACAGTGTGCAGAAACACACGCAGTTCTATCTCTTACTGGGGAGTGTGCAGGAGAGTTCAGTGAACAGGCCGCTCTGCCCGAACAAGGCAGATTGCAGATGCGTAGTTCCCAAGCATATTCTTCTGTGTCTACTAGAAACGTTGGAGTAGAGCTGAGATGAACTCGGCATAAGTTCCATTTGAAGCAATAACCTAGGCCAGAAACCCACTCAGCTGTAGCTGTTAAGATTCATCTGGTGCGCACATTCTGGGAACCAGGCAGCAGAGTGCCCTGTGGAAGCTGCTCGATTTCAGCTTGTCTGATAGGTGTTTGTCTTCCCTGCAGAGAAACAGTGGCTTAGAGAACTCTTTCTACAGCAGCCACACACTCTGCCCTAGAGCTGAGAAGCACTGGCTGTAAGTTCCCTTTGCAGAAGTAACATTCTCCAGAAACACACCCTCTCCTAACTCTTAAGTTCCTAGGTCACCTCACATATGCATGGAAACCCAGAGTGGAGCAGGCGGCGATAGCTCTTGCGTGGATGCTGCCAGAAGGCTCTGGGCGATAGTGGCTTGCAAGGAGCTGCTTAGGAATCTAGTGGCACAGCAAGTACAAGCTTCTCACTGGAGCTGAGAAGGACTGGGAAGAACTTCCCTGTGAAGAACTAACAGTGTGCAGAAACACACGCAGTTCTATCTCTTACTGGGGAGTGTGCAGGAGAGTTCAGTGAACAGGCCGCTCTGCCCGAACAAGGCAGATTGCAGATGCGTAGTTCCCAAGCATATTCTTCTGTGTCTACTAGAAACGTTGGAGTAGAGCTGAGATGAACTCGGCATAAGTTCCATTTGAAGAAATAACCTAGGCCAGAAACCCACTCAGCTGTAGCTGTTAAGATTCATCTGGAGCGCACATTCTGGGAACCAGGCAGCAGAGTGCCCTGTGGAAGCTGCTCGATTTCAGCTTGTCTGATAGGTGTTTGTCTTCCCTGCAGAGAAACAGTGGCTTAGAGAACTCTTTCTACAGCAGCCACACACTCTGCCCTAGAGCTGAGAAGCACTGGCTGTAAGTTCCCTTTGCAGAAGTCACATTCTCCAGAAACACACTCTCTCCTAACTCTTAAGTTCCTAGGTCACCTCACATATGCATGGAAACCCAGAGTGCAGCAGGCGGCGATGGCTCTTGCGTGGATGCTGCCAGAAGGCTCTGGGCGATAGTGGCTTGCAAGGAGCTGCTTAGGAATCTAGTGGCACAGCAAGTACAAGCTTCTCACTGGAGCTGAGAAGGACTGGGAAGAACTTCCCTGTGAAGAACTAACAGTGTGCAGAAACACACGCAGTTCTATCTTTTACTGGGGAGTGTGCAGGAGAGTTCAGTGAACAGGCCGCTCTGCCCGAACAAGGCAGATTGCAGATGCGTAGTTCCCAAGCATATTCTTCTGTGTCTACTAGAAACGTTGGAGTAGAGCTGAGATGAACTCGGCATAAGTTCCATTTGAAGCAATAACCTAGGCCAGAAACCCACTCAGCTGTAGCTGTTAAGATTCATCTGGAGCGCACATTCTGGGAACCAGGCAGCAGAGTGCCCTGTGGAAGCTGCTCGATTTCAGCTTGTCTGATAGGTGTTTGTCTTCCCTGCAGAGAAACAGTGGCTTAGAGAACTCTTTCTACAGCAGCCACACACTCTGCCCTAGAGCTGAGAAGCACTGGCTGTAAGTTCCCTTTGCAGAAGTCACATTCTCCAGAAACACACCCTCTCCTAACTCTTAAGTTCCTAGGTCACCTCACATATGCATGGAAACCCAGAGTGGAGCAGGCGGCGATAGCTCTTGCGTGGATGCTGCCAGAAGGCTCTGGGCGATAGTGGCTTGCAAGGAGCTGCTTAGGAATCTAGTGGCACAGCAAGTACAAGCTTCTCACTGGAGCTGAGAAGGACTGGGAAGAACTTCCCTGTGAAGAACTAACAGTGTGCAGAAACACACGCAGTTCTATCTCTTACTGGGGAGTGTGCAGGAGAGTTCAGTGAACAGGCCGCTCTGCCCGAACAAGGCAGATTGCAGATGCGTAGTTCCCAAGCATATTCTTCTGTGTCTACTAGAAACGTTGGAGTAGAGCTGAGATGAACTCGGCATAAGTTCCATTTGAAGCAATAACCTAGGCCAGAAACCCACTCAGCTGTAGCTGTTAAGATTCATCTGGTGCGCACATTCTGGGAACCAGGCAGCAGAGTGCCCTGTGGAAGCTGCTCGATTTCAGCTTGTCTGATAGGTGTTTGTCTTCCCTGCAGAGAAACAGTGGCTTAGAGAACTCTTTCTACAGCAGCCACACACTCTGCCCTAGAGCTGAGAAGCACTGGCTGTAAGTTCCCTTTGCAGAAGTAACAATCTCCAGAAACACACTCTCTCCTAACTCTTAAGTTACTACCTCACCTCACATATGCATGGAAACCCAGAGTGGAGCAGGCGGCCTTAGCTCTTGCGTGGATGCTGCCAGAAGGCTCTGGGCGATAGTGGCTTGCAAGGAGCTGCTTAGGAATCTAGTGGCACAGCAAGTACAAGCTTCTCACTGGAGCTGAGAAGGACTGGGAAGAACTTCCCTGTGAAGAACTAACAGTGTGCAGAAACACACGCAGTTCTATCTCTTACTGGGGAGTGTGCAGGAGAGTTCAGTGAACAGGCCGCTCTGCCCGAACAAGGCAGATTGCAGATGCGTAGTTCCCAAGCATATTCTTCTGTGTCTACTAGAAACGTTGGAGTAGAGCTGAGATGAACTCGGCATAAGTTCCATTTGAAGCAATAACCTAGGCCAGAAACCCACTCAGCTGTAGCTGTTAAGATTCATCTGGTGCGCACATTCTGGGAACCAGGCAGCAGAGTGCCCTGTGGAAGCTGCTCGATTTCAGCTTGTCTGATAGGTGTTTGTCTTCCCTGCAGAGAAACAGTGGCTTAGAGAACTCTTTCTACAGCAGCCACACACTCTGCCCTAGAGCTGAGAAGCACTGGCTGTAAGTTCCCTTTGCAGAAGTAACATTCTCCAGAAACACACCCTCTCCTAACTCTTAAGTTCCTAGGTCACCTCACATATGCATGGAAACCCAGAGTGGAGCAGGCGGCGATAGCTCTTGCGTGGATGCTGCCAGAAGGCTCTGGGCGATAGTGGCTTGCAAGGAGCTGCTTAGGAATCTAGTGGCACAGCAAGTACAAGCTTCTCACTGGAGCTGAGAAGGACTGGGAAGAACTTCCCTGTGAAGAACTAACAGTGTGCAGAAACACACGCAGTTCTATCTCTTACTGGGGAGTGTGCAGGAGAGTTCAGTGAACAGGCCGCTCTGCCCGAACAAGGCAGATTGCAGATGCGTAGTTCCCAAGCATATTCTTCTGTGTCTACTAGAAACGTTGGAGTAGAGCTGAGATGAACTCGGCATAAGTTCCATTTGAAGCAATAACCTAGGCCAGAAACCCACTCAGCTGTAGCTGTTAAGATTCATCTGGTGCGCACATTCTGGGAACCAGGCAGCAGAGTGCCCTGTGGAAGCTGCTCGATTTCAGCTTGTCTGATAGGTGTTTGTCTTCCCTGCAGAGAAACAGTGGCTTAGAGAACTCTTTCTACAGCAGCCACACACTCTGCCCTAGAGCTGAGAAGCACTGGCTGTAAGTTCCCTTTGCAGAAGTAACAATCTCCAGAAACACACTCTCTCCTAACTCTTAAGTTACTACCTCACCTCACATATGCATGGAAACCCAGAGTGGAGCAGGCGGCCTTAGCTCTTGCGTGGATGCTGCCAGAAGGCTCTGGGCGATAGTGGCTTGCAAGGAGCTGCTTAGGAATCTAGTGGCACAGCAAGTACAAGCTTCTCACTGGAGCTGAGAAGGACTGGGAAGAACTTCCCTGTGAAGAACTAACAGTGTGCAGAAACACACGCAGTTCTATCTCTTACTGGGGAGTGTGCAGGAGAGTTCAGTGAACAGGCCGCTCTGCCCGAACAAGGCAGATTGCAGATGCGTAGTTCCCAAGCATATTCTTCTGTGTCTACTAGAAACGTTGGAGTAGAGCTGAGATGAACTCGGCATAAGTTCCATTTGAAGCAATAACCTAGGCCAGAAACCCACTCAGCTGTAGCTGTTAAGATTCATCTGGTGCGCACATTCTGGGAACCAGGCAGCAGAGTGCCCTGTGGAAGCTGCTCGATTTCAGCTTGTCTGATAGGTGTTTGTCTTCCCTGCAGAGAAACAGTGGCTTAGAGAACTCTTTCTACAGCAGCCACACACTCTGCCCTAGAGCTGAGAAGCACTGGCTGTAAGTTCCCTTTGCAGAAGTAACATTCTCCAGAAACACACTCTCTCCTAACTCTTAAGTTCCTAGCTCACCTCACATATGCATGGAAACCCAGAGTGGAGCAGGCGGCCATAGCTCTTGCGTGGATGCTGCCAGAAGGCTCTGGGCGATAGTGGCTTGCAAGGAGCTGCTTAGGAATCTAGTGGCACAGCAAGTACAAGCTTCTCACTGGAGCTGAGAAGGACTGGGAAGAACTTCCCTGTGAAGAACTAACAGTGTGCAGAAACACACGCAGTTCTATCTCTTACTGGGGAGTGTGCAGGAGAGTTCAGTGAACAGGCCGCTCTGCCCGAACAAGGCAGATTGCAGATGCGTAGTTCCCAAGCATATTCTTCTGTGTCTACTAGAAACGTTGGAGTAGAGCTGAGATGAACTCGGCATAAGTTCCATTTGAAGCAATAACCTAGGCCAGAAACCCACTCAGCTGTAGCTGTTAAGATTCATCTGGAGCGCACATTCTGGGAACCAGGCAGCAGAGTGCCCTGTGGAAGCTGCTCGATTTCAGCTTGTCTGATAGGTGTTTGTCTTCCCTGCAGAGAAACAGTGGCTTAGAGAACTCTTTCTACAGCAGCCACACACTCTGCCCTAGAGCTGAGAAGCACTGGCTGTAAGTTCCCTTTGCAGAAGTCACATTCTCCAGAAACACACCCTGTCCTAACTCTTAAGTTCCTAGCTCACCTCACATATGCATGGAAACCCAGAGTGGAGCAGGCGGCCATAGCTCTTGCGTGGATGCTGCCAGAAGGCTCTGGGCGATAGTGGCTTGCAAGGAGCTGCTTAGGAATCTAGTGGCACAGCAAGTACAAGCTTCTCACTGGAGCTGAGAAGGACTGGGAAGAACTTCCCTGTGAAGAACTAACAGTGTGCAGAAACACACGCAGTTCTATCTCTTACTGGGGAGTGTGCAGGAGAGTTCAGTGAACAGGCCGCTCTGCCCGAACAAGGCAGATTGCAGATGCGTAGTTCCCAAGCATATTCTTCTGTGTCTACTAGAAACGTTGGAGTAGAGCTGAGATGAACTCGGCATAAGTTCCATTTGAAGCAATAACCTAGGCCAGAAACCCACTCAGCTGTAGCTGTTAAGATTCATCTGGTGCGCACATTCTGGGAACCAGGCAGCAGAGTGCCCTGTGGAAGCTGCTCGATTTCAGCTTGTCTGATAGGTGTTTGTCTTCCCTGCAGAGAAACAGTGGCTTAGAGAACTCTTTCTACAGCAGCCACACACTCTGCCCTAGAGCTGAGAAGCACTGGCTGTAAGTTCCCTTTGCAGAAGTAACAATCTCCAGAAACACACTCTCTCCTAACTCTTAAGTTACTACCTCACCTCACATATGCATGGAAACCCAGAGTGGAGCAGGCGGCCTTAGCTCTTGCGTGGATGCTGCCAGAAGGCTCTGGGCGATAGTGGCTTGCAAGGAGCTGCTTAGGAATCTAGTGGCACAGCAAGTACAAGCTTCTCACTGGAGCTGAGAAGGACTGGGAAGAACTTCCCTGTGAAGAACTAACAGTGTGCAGAAACACACGCAGTTCTATCTCTTACTGGGGAGTGTGCAGGAGAGTTCAGTGAACAGGCCGCTCTGCCCGAACAAGGCAGATTGCAGATGCGTAGTTCCCAAGCATATTCTTCTGTGTCTACTAGAAACGTTGGAGTAGAGCTGAGATGAACTCGGCATAAGTTCCATTTGAAGCAATAACCTAGGCCAGAAACCCACTCAGCTGTAGCTGTTAAGATTCATCTGGTGCGCACATTCTGGGAACCAGGCAGCAGAGTGCCCTGTGGAAGCTGCTCGATTTCAGCTTGTCTGATAGGTGTTTGTCTTCCCTGCAGAGAAACAGTGGCTTAGAGAACTCTTTCTACAGCAGCCACACACTCTGCCCTAGAGCTGAGAAGCACTGGCTGTAAGTTCCCTTTGCAGAAGTAACATTCTCCAGAAACACACTCTCTCCTAACTCTTAAGTTCCTAGCTCACCTCACATATGCATGGAAACCCAGAGTGGAGCAGGCGGCCATAGCTCTTGCGTGGATGCTGCCAGAAGGCTCTGGGCGATAGTGGCTTGCAAGGAGCTGCTTAGGAATCTAGTGGCACAGCAAGTACAAGCTTCTCACTGGAGCTGAGAAGGACTGGGAAGAACTTCCCTGTGAAGAACTAACAGTGTGCAGAAACACACGCAGTTCTATCTCTTACTGGGGAGTGTGCAGGAGAGTTCAGTGAACAGGCCGCTCTGCCCGAACAAGGCAGATTGCAGATGCGTAGTTCCCAAGCATATTCTTCTGTGTCTACTAGAAACGTTGGAGTAGAGCTGAGATGAACTCGGCATAAGTTCCATTTGAAGCAATAACCTAGGCCAGAAACCCACTCAGCTGTAGCTGTTAAGATTCATCTGGAGCGCACATTCTGGGAACCAGGCAGCAGAGTGCCCTGTGGAAGCTGCTCGATTTCAGCTTGTCTGATAGGTGTTTGTCTTCCCTGCAGAGAAACAGTGGCTTAGAGAACTCTTTCTACAGCAGCCACACACTCTGCCCTAGAGCTGAGAAGCACTGGCTGTAAGTTCCCTTTGCAGAAGTCACATTCTCCAGAAACACACCCTCTCCTAACTCTTAAGTTACTAGCTCACCTCACATATGCATGGAAACCCAGAGTGGAGCAGGCGGCCATAGCTCTTGCGTGGATGCTGCCAGAAGGCTCTGGGCGATAGTGGCTTGCAAGGAGCTGCTTAGGAATCTAGTGGCACAGCAAGTACAAGCTTCTCACTGGAGCTGAGAAGGACTGGGAAGAACTTCCCTGTGAAGAACTAACAGTGTGCAGAAACACACGCAGTTCTATCTCTTACTGGGGAGTGTGCAGGAGAGTTCAGTGAACAGGCCGCTCTGCCCGAACAAGGCAGATTGCAGATGCGTAGTTCCCAAGCATATTCTTCTGTGTCTACTAGAAACGTTGGAGTAGAGCTGAGATGAACTCGGCATAAGTTCCATTTGAAGAAATAACCTAGGCCAGAAACCCACTCAGCTGTAGCTGTTAAGATTCATCTGGTGCGCACATTCTGGGAACCAGGCAGCAGAGTGCCCTGTGGAAGCTGCTCGATTTCAGCTTGTCTGATAGGTGTTTGTCTTCCCTGCAGAGAAACAGTGGCTTAGAGAACTCTTTCTACAGCAGCCACACACTCTGCCCTAGAGCTGAGAAGCACTGGCTGTAAGTTCCCTTTGCAGAAGTAACAATCTCCAGAAACACACTCTCTCCTAACTCCTAAGTTACTACCTCACCTCACATATGCATGGAAACCCAGAGTGGAGCAGGCGGCCTTAGCTCTTGCGTGGATGCTGCCAGAAGGCTCTGGGCGATAGTGGCTTGCAAGGAGCTGCTTAGGAATCTAGTGGCACAGCAAGTACAAGCTTCTCACTGGAGCTGAGAATGACTGGGAAGAACTTCCCTGTGAAGAACTAACAGTGTGCAGAAACACACGCAGTTCTATCTCTTACTGGGGAGTGTGCAGGAGAGTTCAGTGAACAGGCCGCTCTGCCCGAACAAGGCAGATTGCAGATGCGTAGTTCCCAAGCATATTCTTCTGTGTCTACTAGAAACGTTGGAGTAGAGCTGAGATGAACTCGGCATAAGTTCCATTTGAAGCAATAACCTAGGCCAGAAACCCACTCAGCTGTAGCTGTTAAGATTCATCTGGTGCGCACATTCTGGGAACCAGGCAGCAGAGTGCCCTGTGGAAGCTGCTCGATTTCAGCTTATCTGATAGGTGTTTGTCTTCCCTGCAGAGAAACAGTGGCTTAGAGAACTCTTTCTACAGCAGCCACACACTCTGCCCTAGAGCTGAGAAGCACTGGCTGTAAGTTCCCTTTGCAGAAGTAACATTCTCCAGAAACACACTCTCTCCTAACTCTTAAGTTCCTAGCTCACCTCACATATGCATGGAAACCCAGAGTGGAGCAGGCGGCCATAGCTCTTGCGTGGATGCTGCCAGAAGGCTCTGGGCGATAGTGGCTTGCAAGGAGCTGCTTAGGAATCTAGTGGCACAGCAAGTACAAGCTTCTCACTGGAGCTGAGAAGGACTGGGAAGAACTTCCCTGTGAAGAACTAACAGTGTGCAGAAACACACGCAGTTCTATCTCTTACTGGGGAGTGTGCAGGAGAGTTCAGTGAACAGGCCGCTCTGCCCGAACAAGGCAGATTGCAGATGCGTAGTTCCCAAGCATATTCTTCTGTGTCTACTAGAAACGTTGGAGTAGAGCTGAGATGAACTCGGCATAAGTTCCATTTGAAGCAATAACCTAGGCCAGAAACCCACTCAGCTGTAGCTGTTAAGATTCATCTGGTGCGCACATTCTGGGAACCAGGCAGCAGAGTGCCCTGTGGAAGCTGCTCGATTTCAGCTTATCTGATAGGTGTTTGTCTTCCCTGCAGAGAAACAGTGGCTTAGAGAACTCTTTCTACAGCAGCCACACACTCTGCCCTAGAGCTGAGAAGCACTGGCTGTAAGTTCCCTTTGCAGAAGTAACATTCTCCAGAAACACACTCTCTCCTAACTCTTAAGTTCCTAGCTCACCTCACATATGCATGGAAACCCAGAGTGGAGCAGGCGGCCATAGCTCTTGCGTGGATGCTGCCAGAAGGCTCTGGGCGATAGTGGCTTGCAAGGAGCTGCTTAGGAATCTAGTGGCACAGCAAGTACAAGCTTCTCACTGGAGCTGAGAAGGACTGGGAAGAACTTCCCTGTGAAGAACTAACAGTGTGCAGAAACACACGCAGTTCTATCTCTTACTGGGGAGTGTGCAGGAGAGTTCAGTGAACAGGCCGCTCTGCCCGAACAAGGCAGATTGCAGATGCGTAGTTCCCAAGCATATTCTTCTGTGTCTACTAGAAACGTTGGAGTAGAGCTGAGATGAACTCGGCATAAGTTCCATTTGAAGCAATAACCTAGGCCAGAAACCCACTCAGCTGTAGCTGTTAAGATTCATCTGGAGCGCACATTCTGGGAACCAGGCAGCAGAGTGCCCTGTGGAAGCTGCTCGATTTCAGCTTGTCTGATAGGTGTTTGTCTTCCCTGCAGAGAAACAGTGGCTTAGAGAACTCTTTCTACAGCAGCCACACACTCTGCCCTAGAGCTGAGAAGCACTGGCTGTAAGTTCCCTTTGCAGAAGTCACATTCTCCAGAAACACACCCTCTCCTAACTCTTAAGTTACTAGCTCACCTCACATATGCATGGAAACCCAGAGTGGAGCAGGCGGCCATAGCTCTTGCGTGGATGCTGCCAGAAGGTCCTGGGCGATAGTGGCTTGCAAGGAGCTGCTTAGGAATCTAGTGGCACAGCAAGTACAAGCTTCTCACTGGAGCTGAGAAGGACTGGGAAGAACTTCCCTGTGAAGAACTAACAGTGTGCAGAAACACACGCAGTTCTATCTCTTACTGGGGAGTGTGCAGGAGAGTTCAGTGAACAGGCCGCTCTGCCCGAACAAGGCAGATTGCAGATGCGTAGTTCCCAAGCATATTCTTCTGTGTCTACTAGAAACGTTGGAGTAGAGCTGAGATGAACTCGGCATAAGTTCCATTTGAAGAAATAACCTAGGCCAGAAACCCACTCAGCTGTAGCCGTTAAGATTCTTCTGGAGCACACATTCTGGGAACCAGGCAGCAGAGTGCCCTGTGGAAGCTGCTCGATTTCAGCTTGTCTGATAGGTGTTTGTCTTCCCTGCAGAGAAACAGTGGCTTAGAGAACTCTTTCTACAGCAGCCACACACTCTGCCCTAGAGCTGAGAAGCACTGGCTGTAAGTTCCCTTTGCAGAAGTCACAATCTCCAGAAACACACTCTCTCCTAACTGTTAAGTTACTACCTCACCTCACATATGCATGGAAACCCAGAGTGGAGCAGGCGGCCTTAGCTCTTGCGTGGATGCTGCCAGAAGGCTCTGGGAGATAGTGGCTTGCAAGGAGCTGCTTAGGAATCTAGTGGCACAGCAAGTACAAGCTTCTCACTGGAGCTGAGAAGGACTGGGAAGAACTTCCCTGTGAAGAACTAACAGTGTGCAGAAACACACGCAGTTCTATCTCTTACTGGGGAGTGTGCAGGAGAGTTCAGTGAACAGGCCGCTCTGCCCGAACAAGGCAGATTGCAGATGCGTAGTTCCCAAGCATATTCTTCTGTGTCTACTAGAAACGTTGGAGTAGAGCTGAGATGAACTCGGCATAAGTTCCATTTGAAGAAATAACCTAGGCCAGAAACCCACTCAGCTGTAGCTGTTAAGATTCATCTGGAGCGCACATTCTGGGAACCAGGCAGCAGAGTGCCCTGTGGAAGCTGCTCGATTTCAGCTTGTCTGATAGGTGTTTGTCTTCCCTGCAGAGAAACAGTGGCTTAGAGAACTCTTTCTACAGCAGCCACACACTCTGCCCTAGAGCTGAGAAGCACTGGCTGTAAGTTCCCTCTCAGAAGTAACATTCTCCAGAAACACACCCTGTCCTAACTCTTAAGTTCCTAGCTCACCTCACATATGCATGGAAACCCAGAGTGGAGCAGGCGGCCATAGCTCTTGCGTGGATGCTGCCAGAAGGCTCTGGGCGATAGTGGCTTGCAAGGAGCTGCTTAGGAATCTAGTGGCACAGCAAGTACAAGCTTCTCACTGGAGCTGAGAAGGACTGGGAAGAACTTCCCTGTGAAGAACTAACAGTCTGCAGAAACACACGCAGTTCTATCTCTTACTGGGGAGTGTGCAGGAGAGTTCAGTGAACAGGCCGCTCTGCCCGAACAAGGCAGATTGCAGATGCGTAGTTCCCAAGCATATTCTTCTGTGTCTACTAGAAACGTTGGAGTAGAGCTGAGATGAACTCGACATAAGTTCCATTTGAAGCAATAACCTAGGCCAGAAACCCACTCAGCTGTAGCTGTTAAGATTCATCTGGTGCGCACATTCTGGGAACCAGGCAGCAGAGTGCCCTGTGGAAGCTGCTCGATTTCAGCTTGTCTGATAGGTGTTTGTCTTCCCTGCAGAGAAACAGTGGCCTAGAGAACTCTTTCTACAGCAGCCACACACTCTGCCCTAGAGCTGAGAAGCACTGGCTGTAAGTTCCCTTTGCAGAAGTAACAATCTCCAGAAACACACTCTCTCCTAACTCCTAAGTTACTACCTCACCTCACATATGCATGGAAACCCAGAGTGGAGCAGGCGGCCTTAGCTCTTGCGTGGATGCTGCCAGAAGGCTCTGGGCGATAGTGGCTTGCAAGGAGCTGCTTAGGAATCTAGTGGCACAGCAAGTACAAGCTTCTCACTGGAGCTGAGAAGGACTGGGAAGAACTTCCCTGTGAAGAACTAACAGTGTGCAGAAACACACGCAGTTCTATCTCTTACTGGGGAGTGTGCAGGAGAGTTCAGTGAACAGGCCGCTCTGCCCGAACAAGGCAGATTGCAGATGCGTAGTTCCCAAGCATATTCTTCTGTGTCTACTAGAAACGTTGGAGTAGAGCTGAGATGAACTCGGCATAAGTTCCATTTGAAGAAATAACCTAGGCCAGAAACCCACTCAGCTGTAGCTGTTAAGATTCATCTGGTGCGCACATTCTGGGAACCAGGCAGCAGAGTGCCCTGTGGAAGCTGCTCGATTTCAGCTTGTCTGATAGGTGTTTGTCTTCCCTGCAGAGAAACAGTGGCTTAGAGAACTCTTTCTACAGCAGCCACACACTCTGCCCTAGAGCTGAGAAGCACTGGCTGTAAGTTCCCTTTGCAGAAGTAACAATCTCCAGAAACACACTCTCTCCTAACTCTTAAGTTACTACCTCACCTCACATATGCATGGAAACCCAGAGTGGAGCAGGCGGCCTTAGCTCTTGCGTGGATGCTGCCAGAAGGCTCTGGGCGATAGTGGCTTGCAAGGAGCTGCTTAGGAATCTAGTGGCACAGCAAGTACAAGCTTCTCACTGGAGCTGAGAAGGACTGGGAAGAACTTCCCTGTGAAGAACTAACAGTGTGCAGAAACACACGCAGTTCTATCTCTTACTGGGGAGTGTGCAGGAGAGTTCAGTGAACAGGCCGCTCTGCCCGAACAAGGCAGATTGCAGATGCGTAGTTCCCAAGCATATTCTTCTGTGTCTACTAGAAACGTTGGAGTAGAGCTGAGATGAACTCGGCATAAGTTCCATTTGAAGCAATAACCTAGGCCAGAAACCCACTCAGCTGTAGCTGTTAAGATTCATCTGGTGCGCACATTCTGGGAACCAGGCAGCAGAGTGCCCTGTGGAAGCTGCTCGATTTCAGCTTGTCTGATAGGTGTTTGTCTTCCCTGCAGAGAAACAGTGGCTTAGAGAACTCTTTCTACAGCAGCCACACACTCTGCCCTAGAGCTGAGAAGCACTGGCTGTAAGTTCCCTTTGCAGAAGTAACATTCTCCAGTAACACACTCTCTCCTAACTCTTAAGTTCCTAGCTCACCTCACATATGCATGGAAACCCAGAGTGGAGCAGGCGGCCATAGCTCTTGCGTGGATGCTGCCAGAAGGCTCTGGGCGATAGTGGCTTGCAAGGAGCTGCTTAGGAATCTAGTGGCACAGCAAGTACAAGCTTCTCACTGGAGCTGAGAAGGACTGGGAAGAACTTCCCTGTGAAGAACTAACAGTGTGCAGAAACACACGCAGTTCTATCTCTTACTGGGGAGTGTGCAGGAGAGTTCAGTGAACAGTCCGCTCTGCCCGAACAAGGCAGATTGCAGATGCGTAGTTCCCAAGCATATTCTTCTGTGTCTACTAGAAACGTTGGAGTAGAGCTGAGATGAACTCGGCATAAGTTCCATTTGAAGAAATAACCTAGGCCAGAAACCCACTCAGCTGTAGCTGTTAAGATTCATCTGGTGCGCACATTCTGGGAACCAGGCAGCAGAGTGCCCTGTGGAAGCTGCTCGATTTCAGCTTGTCTGATAGGTGTTTGTCTTCCCTGCAGAGAAACAGTGGCTTAGAGAACTCTTTCTACAGCAGCCACACACTCTGCCCTAGAGCTGAGAAGCACTGGCTGTAAGTTCCCTTTGCAGAAGTAACAATCTCCAGAAACACACTCTCTCCTAACTCCTAAGTTACTACCTCACCTCACATATGCATGGAAACCCAGAGTGGAGCAGGCGGCCTTAGCTCTTGCGTGGATGCTGCCAGAAGGCTCTGGGCGATAGTGGCTTGCAAGGAGCTGCTTAGGAATCTAGTGGCACAGCAAGTACAAGCTTCTCACTGGAGCTGAGAATGACTGGGAAGAACTTCCCTGTGAAGAACTAACAGTGTGCAGAAACACACGCAGTTCTATCTCTTACTGGGGAGTGTGCAGGAGAGTTCAGTGAACAGGCCGCTCTGCCCGAACAAGGCAGATTGCAGATGCGTAGTTCCCAAGCATATTCTTCTGTGTCTACTAGAAACGTTGGAGTAGAGCTGAGATGAACTCGGCATAAGTTCCATTTGAAGCAATAACCTAGGCCAGAAACCCACTCAGCTGTAGCTGTTAAGATTCATCTGGTGCGCACATTCTGGGAACCAGGCAGCAGAGTGCCCTGTGGAAGCTGCTCGATTTCAGCTTGTCTGATAGGTGTTTGTCTTCCCTGCAGAGAAACAGTGGCTTAGAGAACTCTTTCTACAGCAGCCACACACTCTGCCCTAGAGCTGAGAAGCACTGGCTGTAAGTTCCCTTTGCAGAAGTAACATTCTCCAGAAACACACTCTCTCCTAACTCTTAAGTTCCTAGCTCACCTCACATATGCATGGAAACCCAGAGTGGAGCAGGCGGCCATAGCTCTTGCGTGGATGCTGCCAGAAGGCTCTGGGCGATAGTGGCTTGCAAGGAGCTGCTTAGGAATCTAGTGGCACAGCAAGTACAAGCTTCTCACTGGAGCTGAGAAGGACTGGGAAGAACTTCCCTGTGAAGAACTAACAGTGTGCAGAAACACACGCAGTTCTATCTCTTACTGGGGAGTGTGCAGGAGAGTTCAGTGAACAGGCCGCTCTGCCCGAACAAGGCAGATTGCAGATGCGTAGTTCCCAAGCATATTCTTCTGTGTCTACTAGAAACGTTGGAGTAGAGCTGAGATGAACTCGGCATAAGTTCCATTTGAAGCAATAACCTAGGCCAGAAACCCACTCAGCTGTAGCTGTTAAGATTCATCTGGAGCGCACATTCTGGGAACCAGGCAGCAGAGTGCCCTGTGGAAGCTGCTCGATTTCAGCTTGTCTGATAGGTGTTTGTCTTCCCTGCAGAGAAACAGTGGCTTAGAGAACTCTTTCTACAGCAGCCACACACTCTGCCCTAGAGCTGAGAAGCACTGGCTGTAAGTTCCCTTTGCAGAAGTCACATTCTCCAGAAACACACCCTCTCCTAACTCTTAAGTTACTAGCTCACCTCACATATGCATGGAAACCCAGAGTGGAGCAGGCGGCCATAGCTCTTGCGTGGATGCTGCCAGAAGGTCCTGGGCGATAGTGGCTTGCAAGGAGCTGCTTAGGAATCTAGTGGCACAGCAAGTACAAGCTTCTCACTGGAGCTGAGAAGGACTGGGAAGAACTTCCCTGTGAAGAACTAACAGTGTGCAGAAACACACGCAGTTCTATCTCTTACTGGGGAGTGTGCAGGAGAGTTCAGTGAACAGGCCGCTCTGCCCGAACAAGGCAGATTGCAGATGCGTAGTTCCCAAGCATATTCTTCTGTGTCTACTAGAAACGTTGGAGTAGAGCTGAGATGAACTCGGCATAAGTTCCATTTGAAGAAATAACCTAGGCCAGAAACCCACTCAGCTGTAGCCGTTAAGATTCTTCTGGAGCACACATTCTGGGAACCAGGCAGCAGAGTGCCCTGTGGAAGCTGCTCGATTTCAGCTTGTCTGATAGGTGTTTGTCTTCCCTGCAGAGAAACAGTGGCTTAGAGAACTCTTTCTACAGCAGCCACACACTCTGCCCTAGAGCTGAGAAGCACTGGCTGTAAGTTCCCTTTGCAGAAGTCACAATCTCCAGAAACACACTCTCTCCTAACTGTTAAGTTACTACCTCACCTCACATATGCATGGAAACCCAGAGTGGAGCAGGCGGCCTTAGCTCTTGCGTGGATGCTGCCAGAAGGCTCTGGGCGATAGTGGCTTGCAAGGAGCTGCTTAGGAATCTAGTGGCACAGCAAGTACAAGCTTCTCACTGGAGCTGAGAAGGACTGGGAAGAACTTCCCTGTGAAGAACTAACAGTGTGCAGAAACACACGCAGTTCTATCTCTTACTGGGGAGTGTGCAGGAGAGTTCAGTGAACAGGCCGCTCTGCCCAAACAAGGCAGAATGCAGATGCGTAGTTCCCAAGCATATTCTTCTGTGTCTACTAGAAACGTTGGAGTAGAGCTGAGATGAACTCGGCATAAGTTCCATTTGAAGCAATAACCTAGGCCAGAAACCCACTCAGCTGTAGCTGTTAAGATTCATCTGGTGCGCACATTCTGGGAACCAGGCAGCAGAGTGCCCTGTGGAAGCTGCTCGATTTCAGCTTGTCTGATAGGTGTTTGTCTTCCCTGCAGAGAAACAGTGGCTTAGAGAACTCTTTCTACAGCAGCCACACACTCTGCCCTAGAGCTGAGAAGCACTGGCTGTAAGTTCCCTTTGCAGAAGTAACAATCTCCAGAAACACACTCTCTCCTAACTCTTAAGTTCCTAGCTCACCTCACATATGCATGGAAACCCAGAGTGGAGCAGGCGGCCTTAGCTCTTGCGTGGATGCTGCCAGAAGGCTCTGGGCGATAGTGGCTTGCAAGGAGCTGCTTAGGAATCTAGTGGCACAGCAAGTACAAGCTTCTCACTGGAGCTGAGAAGGACTGGGAAGAACTTCCCTGTGAAGAACTAACAGTGTGCAGAAACACACGCAGTTCTATCTCTTACTGGGGAGTGTGCAGGAGAGTTCAGTGAACAGGCCGCTCTGCCCGAACAAGGCAGATTGCAGATGCGTAGTTCCCAAGCATATTCTTCTGTGTCTACTAGAAACGTTGGAGTAGAGCTGAGATGAACTCGGCATAAGTTCCATTTGAAGAAATAACCTAGGCCAGAAACCCACTCAGCTGTAGCTGTTAAGATTCATCTGGAGCGCACATTCTGGGAACCAGGCAGCAGAGTGCCCTGTGGAAGCTGCTCGATTTCAGCTTGTCTGATAGGTGTTTGTCTTCCCTGCAGAGAAACAGTGGCTTAGAGAACTCTTTCTACAGCAGCCACACACTCTGCCCTAGAGCTGAGAAGCACTGGCTGTAAGTTCCCTTTGCAGAAGTCACATTCTCCAGAAACACACCCTGTCCTAACTCTTAAGTTCCTAGCTCACCTCACATATGCATGGAAACCCAGAGTGGAGCAGGCGGCGATAGCTCTTGCGTGGATGCTGCCAGAAGGCTCTGGGCGATAGTGGCTTGCAAGGAGCTGCTTAGGAATCTAGTGGCACAGCAAGTACAAGCTTCTCACTGGAGCTGAGAAGGACTGGGAAGAACTTCCCTGTGAAGAACTAACAGTCTGCAGAAACACACGCAGTTCTATCTCTTACTGGGGAGTGTGCAGGAGAGTTCAGTGAACAGGCCGCTCTGCCCGAACAAGGCAGATTGCAGATGCGTAGTTCCCAAGCATATTCTTCTGTGTCTACTAGAAACGTTGGAGTAGAGCTGAGATGAACTCGACATAAGTTCCATTTGAAGCAATAACCTAGGCCAGAAACCCACTCAGCTGTAGCTGTTAAGATTCATCTGGTGCGCACATTCTGGGAACCAGGCAGCAGAGTGCCCTGTGGAAGCTGCTCGATTTCAGCTTGTCTGATAGGTGTTTGTCTTCCCTGCAGAGAAACAGTGGCCTAGAGAACTCTTTCTACAGCAGCCACACACTCTGCCCTAGAGCTGAGAAGCACTGGCTGTAAGTTCCCTTTGCAGAAGTAACAATCTCCAGAAACACACTCTCTCCTAACTCCTAAGTTACTACCTCACCTCACATATGCATGGAAACCCAGAGTGGAGCAGGCGGCCTTAGCTCTTGCGTGGATGCTGCCAGAAGGCTCTGGGCGATAGTGGCTTGCAAGGAGCTGCTTAGGAATCTAGTGGCACAGCAAGTACAAGCTTCTCACTGGAGCTGAGAATGACTGGGAAGAACTTCCCTGTGAAGAACTAACAGTGTGCAGAAACACACGCAGTTCTATCTCTTACTGGGGAGTGTGCAGGAGAGTTCAGTGAACAGGCCGCTCTGCCCGAACAAGGCAGATTGCAGATGCGTAGTTCCCAAGCATATTCTTCTGTGTCTACTAGAAACGTTGGAGTAGAGCTGAGATGAACTCGGCATAAGTTCCATTTGAAGCAATAACCTAGGCCAGAAACCCACTCAGCTGTAGCTGTTAAGATTCATCTGGTGCGCACATTCTGGGAACCAGGCAGCAGAGTGCCCTGTGGAAGCTGCTCGATTTCAGCTTGTCTGATAGGTGTTTGTCTTCCCTGCAGAGAAACAGTGGCTTAGAGAACTCTTTCTACAGCAGCCACACACTCTGCCCTAGAGCTGAGAAGCACTGGCTGTAAGTTCCCTTTGCAGAAGTAACATTCTCCAGAAACACACTCTCTCCTAACTCTTAAGTTCCTAGCTCACCTCACATATGCATGGAAACCCAGAGTGGAGCAGGCGGCCATAGCTCTTGCGTGGATGCTGCCAGAAGGCTCTGGGCGATAGTGGCTTGCAAGGAGCTGCTTAGGAATCTAGTGGCACAGCAAGTACAAGCTTCTCACTGGAGCTGAGAAGGACTGGGAAGAACTTCCCTGTGAAGAACTAACAGTGTGCAGAAACACACGCAGTTCTATCTCTTACTGGGGAGTGTGCAGGAGAGTTCAGTGAACAGGCCGCTCTGCCCGAACAAGGCAGATTGCAGATGCGTAGTTCCCAAGCATATTCTTCTGTGTCTACTAGAAACGTTGGAGTAGAGCTGAGATGAACTCGGCATAAGTTCCATTTGAAGCAATAACCTAGGCCAGAAACCCACTCAGCTGTAGCTGTTAAGATTCATCTGGAGCGCACATTCTGGGAACCAGGCAGCAGAGTGCCCTGTGGAAGCTGCTCGATTTCAGCTTGTCTGATAGGTGTTTGTCTTCCCTGCAGAGAAACAGTGGCTTAGAGAACTCTTTCTACAGCAGCCACACACTCTGCCCTAGAGCTGAGAAGCACTGGCTGTAAGTTCCCTTTGCAGAAGTCACATTCACCAGAAACACACCCTCTCCTAACTCTTAAGTTACTAGCTCACCTCACATATGCATGGAAACCCAGAGTGGAGCAGGCGGCCATAGCTCTTGCGTGGATGCTGCCAGAAGGTCCTGGGCGATAGTGGCTTGCAAGGAGCTGCTTAGGAATCTAGTGGCACAGCAAGTACAAGCTTCTCACTGGAGCTGAGAAGGACTGGGAAGAACTTCCCTGTGAAGAACTAACAGTGTGCAGAAACACACGCAGTTCTATCTCTTACTGGGGAGTGTGCAGGAGAGTTCAGTGAACAGGCCGCTCTGCCCGAACAAGGCAGATTGCAGATGCGTAGTTCCCAAGCATATTCTTCTGTGTCTACTAGAAACGTTGGAGTAGAGCTGAGATGAACTCGGCATAAGTTCCATTTGAAGAAATAACCTAGGCCAGAAACCCACTCAGCTGTAGCTGTTAAGATTCATCTGGTGCGCACATTCTGGGAACCAGGCAGCAGAGTGCCCTGTGGAAGCTGCTCGATTTCAGCTTGTCTGATAGGTGTTTGTCTTCCCTGCAGAGAAACAGTGGCTTAGAGAACTCTTTCTACAGCAGCCACACACTCTGCCCTAGAGCTGAGAAGCACTGGCTGTAAGTTCCCTTTGCAGAAGTAACAATCTCCAGAAACACACTCTCTCCTAACTCTTAAGTTACTACCTCACCTCACATATGCATGGAAACCCAGAGTGGAGCAGGCGGCCTTAGCTCTTGCGTGGATGCTGCCAGAAGGCTCTGGGCGATAGTGGCTTGCAAGGAGCTGCTTAGGAATCTAGTGGCACAGCAAGTACAAGCTTCTCACTGGAGCTGAGAAGGACTGGGAAGAACTTCCCTGTGAAGAACTAACAGTGTGCAGAAACACACGCAGTTCTATCTCTTACTGGGGAGTGTGCAGGAGAGTTCAGTGAACAGGCCGCTCTGCCCGAACAAGGCAGATTGCAGATGCGTAGTTCCCAAGCATATTCTTCTGTGTCTACTAGAAACGTTGGAGTAGAGCTGAGATGAACTCGGCATAAGTTCCATTTGAAGAAATAACCTAGGCCAGAAACCCACTCAGCTGTAGCTGTTAAGATTCATCTGGAGCGCACATTCTGGGAACCAGGCAGCAGAGTGCCCTGTGGAAGCTGCTCGATTTCAGCTTGTCTGATAGGTGTTTGTCTTCCCTGCAGAGAAACAGTGGCTTAGAGAACTCTTTCTACAGCAGCCACACACTCTGCCCTAGAGCTGAGAAGCACTGGCTGTAAGTTCCCTTTGCAGAAGTCACATTCTCCAGAAACACACCCTGTCCTAACTCTTAAGTTCCTAGCTCACCTCACATATGCATGGAAACCCAGAGTGGAGCAGGCGGCGATAGCTCTTGCGTGGATGCTGCCAGAAGGCTCTGGGCGATAGTGGCTTGCAAGGAGCTGCTTAGGAATCTAGTGGCACAGCAAGTACAAGCTTCTCACTGGAGCTGAGAAGGACTGGGAAGAACTTCCCTGTGAAGAACTAACAGTCTGCAGAAACACACGCAGTTCTATCTCTTACTGGGGAGTGTGCAGGAGAGTTCAGTGAACAGGCCGCTCTGCCCGAACAAGGCAGATTGCAGATGCGTAGTTCCCAAGCATATTCTTCTGTGTCTACTAGAAACGTTGGAGTAGAGCTGAGATGAACTCGACATAAGTTCCATTTGAAGCAATAACCTAGGCCAGAAACCCACTCAGCTGTAGCTGTTAAGATTCATCTGGTGCGCACATTCTGGGAACCAGGCAGCAGAGTGCCCTGTGGAAGCTGCTCGATTTCAGCTTGTCTGATAGGTGTTTGTCTTCCCTGCAGAGAAACAGTGGCCTAGAGAACTCTTTCTACAGCAGCCACACACTCTGCCCTAGAGCTGAGAAGCACTGGCTGTAAGTTCCCTTTGCAGAAGTAACAATCTCCAGAAACACACTCTCTCCTAACTCCTAAGTTACTACCTCACCTCACATATGCATGGAAACCCAGAGTGGAGCAGGCGGCCTTAGCTCTTGCGTGGATGCTGCCAGAAGGCTCTGGGCGATAGTGGCTTGCAAGGAGCTGCTTAGGAATCTAGTGGCACAGCAAGTACAAGCTTCTCACTGGAGCTGAGAATGACTGGGAAGAACTTCCCTGTGAAGAACTAACAGTGTGCAGAAACACACGCAGTTCTATCTCTTACTGGGGAGTGTGCAGGAGAGTTCAGTGAACAGGCCGCTCTGCCCGAACAAGGCAGATTGCAGATGCGTAGTTCCCAAGCATATTCTTCTGTGTCTACTAGAAACGTTGGAGTAGAGCTGAGATGAACTCGGCATAAGTTCCATTTGAAGCAATAACCTAGGCCAGAAACCCACTCAGCTGTAGCTGTTAAGATTCATCTGGTGCGCACATTCTGGGAACCAGGCAGCAGAGTGCCCTGTGGAAGCTGCTCGATTTCAGCTTGTCTGATAGGTGTTTGTCTTCCCTGCAGAGAAACAGTGGCTTAGAGAACTCTTTCTACAGCAGCCACACACTCTGCCCTAGAGCTGAGAAGCACTGGCTGTAAGTTCCCTTTGCAGAAGTAACATTCTCCAGAAACACACTCTCTCCTAACTCTTAAGTTCCTAGCTCACCTCACATATGCATGGAAACCCAGAGTGGAGCAGGCGGCCATAGCTCTTGCGTGGATGCTGCCAGAAGGCTCTGGGCGATAGTGGCTTGCAAGGAGCTGCTTAGGAATCTAGTGGCACAGCAAGTACAAGCTTCTCACTGGAGCTGAGAAGGACTGGGAAGAACTTCCCTGTGAAGAACTAACAGTGTGCAGAAACACACGCAGTTCTATCTCTTACTGGGGAGTGTGCAGGAGAGTTCAGTGAACAGGCCGCTCTGCCCGAACAAGGCAGATTGCAGATGCGTAGTTCCCAAGCATATTCTTCTGTGTCTACTAGAAACGTTGGAGTAGAGCTGAGATGAACTCGGCATAAGTTCCATTTGAAGCAATAACCTAGGCCAGAAACCCACTCAGCTGTAGCTGTTAAGATTCATCTGGAGCGCACATTCTGGGAACCAGGCAGCAGAGTGCCCTGTGGAAGCTGCTCGATTTCAGCTTGTCTGATAGGTGTTTGTCTTCCCTGCAGAGAAACAGTGGCTTAGAGAACTCTTTCTACAGCAGCCACACACTCTGCCCTAGAGCTGAGAAGCACTGGCTGTAAGTTCCCTTTGCAGAAGTCACATTCACCAGAAACACACCCTCTCCTAACTCTTAAGTTACTAGCTCACCTCACATATGCATGGAAACCCAGAGTGGAGCAGGCGGCCATAGCTCTTGCGTGGATGCTGCCAGAAGGTCCTGGGCGATAGTGGCTTGCAAGGAGCTGCTTAGGAATCTAGTGGCACAGCAAGTACAAGCTTCTCACTGGAGCTGAGAAGGACTGGGAAGAACTTCCCTGTGAAGAACTAACAGTGTGCAGAAACACACGCAGTTCTATCTCTTACTGGGGAGTGTGCAGGAGAGTTCAGTGAACAGGCCGCTCTGCCCGAACAAGGCAGATTGCAGATGCGTAGTTCCCAAGCATATTCTTCTGTGTCTACTAGAAACGTTGGAGTAGAGCTGAGATGAACTCGGCATAAGTTCCATTTGAAGAAATAACCTAGGCCAGAAACCCACTCAGCTGTAGCCGTTAAGATTCTTCTGGAGCACACATTCTGGGAACCAGGCAGCAGAGTGCCCTGTGGAAGCTGCTCGATTTCAGCTTGTCTGATAGGTGTTTGTCTTCCCTGCAGAGAAACAGTGGCTTAGAGAACTCTTTCTACAGCAGCCACACACTCTGCCCTAGAGCTGAGAAGCACTGGCTGTAAGTTCCCTTTGCAGAAGTAACAATCTCCAGAAACACACTCTCTCCTAACTCTTAAGTTACTACCTCACCTCACATATGCATGGAAACCCAGAGTGGAGCAGGCGGCCTTAGCTCTTGCGTGGATGCTGCCAGAAGGCTCTGGGCGATAGTGGCTTGCAAGGAGCTGCTTAGGAATCTAGTGGCACAGCAAGTACAAGCTTCTCACTGGAGCTGAGAAGGACTGGGAAGAACTTCCCTGTGAAGAACTAACAGTGTGCAGAAACACACGCAGTTCTATCTCTTACTGGGGAGTGTGCAGGAGAGTTCAGTGAACAGGCCGCTCTGCCCGAACAAGGCAGATTGCAGATGCGTAGTTCCCAAGCATATTCTTCTGTGTCTACTAGAAACGTTGGAGTAGAGCTGAGATGAACTCGGCATAAGTTCCATTTGAAGCAATAACCTAGGCCAGAAACCCACTCAGCTGTAGCTGGTAAGATTCATCTGGAGCGCACATTCTGGGAACCAGGCAGCAGAGTGCCCTGTGGAAGCTGCTCGATTTCAGCTTGTCTGATAGGTGTTTGTCTTCCCTGCAGAGAAACAGTGGCTTAGAGAACTCTTTCTACAGCAGCCACACACTCTGCCCTAGAGCTGAGAAGCACTGGCTGTAAGTTCCCTTTGCAGAAGTCACATTCTCCAGAAACACACCCTCTCCTAACTCTTAAGTTCCTAGCTCACCTCACATATGCATGGAAACCCAGAGTGGAGCAGGCGGCGATAGCTCTTGCGTGGATGCTGCCAGAAGGCTCTGGGCGATAGTGGCTTGCAAGGAGCTGCTTAGGAATCTAGTGGCACAGCAAGTACAAGCTTCTCACTGGAGCTGAGAAGGACTGGGAAGAACTTCCCTGTGAAGAACTAACAGTGTGCAGAAACACACGCAGTTCTATCTCTTACTGGGGAGTGTGCAGGAGAGTTCAGTGAACAGGCCGCTCTGCCCGAACAAGGCAGATTGCAGATGCGTAGTTCCCAAGCATATTCTTCTGTGTCTACTAGAAACGTTGGAGTAGAGCTGAGATGAACTCGGCATAAGTTCCATTTGAAGCAATAACCTAGGCCAGAAACCCACTCAGCTGTAGCTGGTAAGATTCATCTGGAGCGCACATTCTGGGAACCAGGCAGCAGAGTGCCCTGTGGAAGCTGCTCGATTTCAGCTTGTCTGATAGGTGTTTGTCTTCCCTGCAGAGAAACAGTGGCTTAGAGAACTCTTTCTACAGCAGCCACACACTCTGCCCTAGAGCTGAGAAGCACTGGCTGTAAGTTCCCTTTGCAGAAGTCACATTCTCCAGAAACACACCCTGTCCTAACTCTTAAGTTACTAGCTCACCTCACATATGCATGGAAACCCAGAGTGGAGCAGGCGGCGATAGCTCTTGCGTGGATGCTGCCAGAAGGCTCTGGGCGATAGTGGCTTGCAAGGAGCTGCTTAGGAATCTAGTGGCACAGCAAGTACAAGCTTCTCACTGGAGCTGAGAAGGACTGGGAAGAACTTCCCTGTGAAGAACTAACAGTGTGCAGAAACACACGCAGTTCTATCTCTTACTGGGGAGTGTGCAGGAGAGTTCAGTGAACAGGCCGCTCTGCCCGAACAAGGCAGATTGCAGATGCGTAGTTCCCAAGCATATTCTTCTGTGTCTACTAGAAACGTTGGAGTAGAGCTGAGATGAACTCGGCATAAGTTCCATTTGAAGCAATAACCTAGGCCAGAAACCCACTCAGCTGTAGCTGTTAAGATTCATCTGGTGCGCACATTCTGGGAACCAGGCAGCAGAGTGCCCTGTGGAAGCTGCTCGATTTCAGCTTGTCTGATAGGTGTTTGTCTTCCCTGCAGAGAAACAGTGGCTTAGAGAACTCTTTCTACAGCAGCCACACACTCTGCCCTAGAGCTGAGAAGCACTGGCTGTAAGTTCCCTTTGCAGAAGTCACATTCTCCAGAAACACACCCTCTCCTAACTCTTAAGTTCCTAGCTCACCTCACATATGCATGGAAACCCAGAGTGGAGCAGGCGGCGATAGCTCTTGCGTGGATGCTGCCAGAAGGCTCTGGGCGATAGTGGCTTGCAAGGAGCTGCTTAGGAATCTAGTGGCACAGCAAGTACAAGCTTCTCACTGGAGCTGAGAAAGACTGGGAAGAACTTCCCTGTGAAGAACTAACAGTGTGCAGAAACACACGCAGTTCTATCTCTTACTGGGGAGTGTGCAGGAGAGTTCAGTGAACAGGCCGCTCTGCCCGAACAAGGCAGATTGCAGATGCGTAGTTCCCAAGCATATTCTTCTGTGTCTACTAGAAACGTTGGAGTAGAGCTGAGATGAACTCGGCATAAGTTCCATTTGAAGAAATAACCTAGGCCAGAAACCCACTCAGCTGTAGCTGTTAAGATTCATCTGGAGCGCACATTCTGGGAACCAGGCAGCAGAGTGCCCTGTGGAAGCTGCTCGATTTCAGCTTGTCTGATAGGTGTTTGTCTTCCCTGCAGAGAAACAGTGGCTTAGAGAACTCTTTCTACAGCAGCCACACACTCTGCCCTAGAGCTGAGAAGCACTGGCTGTAAGTTCCCTTTGCAGAAGTCACATTCTCCAGAAACACACCCTCTCCTAACTCTTAAGTTCCTAGCTCACCTCACATATGCATGGAAACCCAGAGTGGAGCAGGCGGCGATAGCTCTTGCGTGGATGCTGCCAGAAGGCTCTGGGCGATAGTGGCTTGCAAGGAGCTGCTTAGGAATCTAGTGGCACAGCAAGTACAAGCTTCTCACTGGAGCTGAGAAGGACTGGCAAGAACTTCCCTGTGAAGAACTAACAGTGTGCAGAAACACACGCAGTTCTATCTCTTACTGGGGAGTGTGCAGGAGAGTTCAGTGAACAGGCCGCTCTGCCCGAACAAGGCAGATTGCAGATGCGTAGTTCCCAAGCATATTCTTCTGTGTCTACTAGAAACGTTGGAGTAGAGCTGAGATGAACTCGGCATAAGTTCCATTTGAAGAAATAACCTAGGCCAGAAACCCACTCAGCTGTAGCTGTGAAGATTCATCTGGAGCGCACATTCTGGGAACCAGGCAGCAGAGTGCCCTGTGGAAGCTGCTCGATTTCAGCTTGTCTGATAGGTGTTTGTCTTCCCTGCAGAGAAACAGTGGCTTAGAGAACTCTTTCTACAGCAGCCACACACTCTGCCCTAGAGCTGAGAAGCACTGGCTGTAAGTTCCCTTTGCAGAAGTAACCTTCACCAGAAACACACTCTCTCCTAACTCTTAAGTGACTAGCTCACCTCACATATGCATGGAAACCCAGAGTGGAGCAGGCGGTGATAGCTCTTGCGTGGATGCTGCCAGAAGGCTCTGGGCGATAGTGGCTTGCAAGGAGCTGCTTAGGAATCTAGTGGCACAGCAAGTACAAGCTTCTCACTGGAGCTGAGAAGGACTGGGAAGAACTTCCCTGTGAAGAACTAACAGTGTGCAGAAACACACGCAGTTCTATCTCTTACTGGGGAGTGTGCAGGAGAGTTCAGTGAACAGGCCGCTCTGCCCGAACAAGGCAGATTGCAGATACGTAGTTCCCAAGCATATTCTTCTGTGTCTACTAGAAACGTTGGAGTAGAGCTGAGATGAACTCGGCATAAGTTCCATTTGAAGAAATAACCTAGGCCAGAAACCCACTCAGCTGTAGCTGTTAAGATTCACCTGGAGCGCACATTCTGGGAACCAGGCAGCAGAGTGCCCTGTGGAAGCTGCTGGATTTCAGCTTGTCTGATAGGTGTTTGTCTTCCCTGCAGAGAAACAGTGGCTTAGAGAACTCTTTCTACAGCAGCCACACACTCTGCCCTAGAGCTGAGAAGCACTGGCTGTAAGTTCCCTTTGCAGAAGTAACATTCTCCAGAAACACACTCTCTCCTAACTCTTAAGTTACTAGCTCACCTCACATATGCATGGAAACCCAGAGTGGAGCAGGCGGCGATAGCTCTTGCGTGGATGCTGCCAGAAGGCTCTGGGCGATAGTGGCTTGCAAGGAGCTGCTTAGGAATCTAGTGGCACAGCAAGTACAAGCTTCTCACTGGAGCTGAGAAGGACTGGGAAGAACTTCCCTTGGAAGAACTAACAGTGTGCAGAAACACACGCAGTTCTATCTCTTACTGGGGAGTGTGCAGGAGAGTTCAGTGAACAGGCCGCTCTGCCCGAACAAGGCAGAATGCAGATGCGTAGTTCCCAAGCATATTCTTCTGTGTCTACTAGAAACGTTGGAGTAGAGCTGAGATGAACTCGGCATAAGTTCCATTTGAAGAAATAACCTAGGCCAGAAACCCACTCAGCTGTAGCTGTTAAGATTCATCTGGAGCGCACATTCTGGGAACCAGGCAGCAGAGTGCCCTGTGGAAGCTGCTCGATTTCAGCTTGTCTGATAGGTGTTTGTCTTCCCTGCAGAGAAACAGTGGCTTAGAGAACTCTTTCTACAGCAGCCACACACTCTGCCCTAGAGCTGAGAAGAACTGGCTGTAAGTTCCCTTTGCAGAAGTAACATTCTCCAGAAACACACTCTCTCCTAACTCTTAAGTTACTAGCTCACCTCACATATGCATGGAAACCCAGAGTGGAGCAGGCGGCGATAGCTCTTGCGTGGATGCTGCCAGAAGGCTCTGGGCGATAGTGGCTTGCAAGGAGCTGCTTAGGAATCTAGTGGCACAGCAAGTACAAGCTTCTCACTGGAGCTGAGAAGGACTGGCAAGAACTTCCCTGTGAAGAACTAACAGTGTGCAGAAACACACGCAGTTCTATCTCTTACTGGGGAGTGTGCAGGAGAGTTCAGTGAACAGGCCGCTCTGCCCGAACAAGGCAGATTGCAGATGCGTAGTTCCCAAGCATATTCTTCTGTGTCTACTAGAAACGTTGGAGTAGAGCTGAGATGAACTCGGCATAAGTTCCATTTGAAGAAATAACCTAGGCCAGAAACCCACTCAGCTGTAGCTGTTAAGATTCATCTGGAGCGCACAATCTGGGAACCAGGCAGCAGAGTGCCCTGTGGAAGCTGCTCGATTTCAGCTTGTCTGATAGGTGTTTGTCTTCCCTGCAGAGAAACAGTGGCTTAGAGAACTCTTTCTACAGCAGCCACACACTCTGCCCTAGAGCTGAGAAGCACTGGCTGTAAGTTCCCTTTGCAGAAGTCACATTCTCCAGAAACACACTCTCTCCTAACTCTTAAGTTCCTAGCTCACCTCACATATGCATGGAAACCCAGAGTGGAGCAGGCGGCGATAGCTCTTGCGTGGATGCTGCCAGAAGGCTCTGGGCGATAGTGGCTTGCAAGGAGCTGCTTAGGAATCTAGTGGCACAGCAAGTACAAGCTTCTCACTGGAGCTGAGAAGGACTGGGAAGAACTTCCCTGTGAAGAACTAACAGTGTGCAGAAACACACGCAGTTCTATCTCTTACTGGGGAGTGTGCAGGAGAGTTCAGTGAACAGGCCGCTCTGCCCGAACAAGGCAGATTGCAGATGCGTAGTTCCCAAGCATATTCTTCTGTGTCTACTAGAAACGTTGGAGTAGAGCTGAGATGAACTCGGCATAAGTTCCATTTGAAGAAATAACCTAGGCCAGAAACCCACTCAGCTGTAGCTGTTAAGATTCATCTGGAGCGCACAATCTGGGAACCAGGCAGCAGAGTGCCCTGTGGAAGCTGCTCGATTTCAGCTTGTCTGATAGGTGTTTGTCTTCCCTGCAGAGAAACAGTGGCTTAGAGAACTCTTTCTACAGCAGCCACACACTCTGCCCTAGAGCTGAGAAGCACTGGCTGTAAGTTCCCTTTGCAGAAGTCACATTCTCCAGAAACACACTCTCTCCTAACTCTTAAGTTCCTAGCTCACCTCACATATGCATGGAAACCCAGAGTGGAGCAGGCGGCGATAGCTCTTGCGTGGATGCTGCCAGAAGGCTCTGGGCGATAGTGGCTTGCAAGGAGCTGCTTAGGAATCTAGTGGCACAGCAAGTACAAGCTTCTCACTGGAGCTGAGAAGGACTGGGAAGAACTTCCCTGTGAAGAACTAACAGTGTGCAGAAACACACGCAGTTCTATCTCTTACTGGGGAGTGTGCAGGAGAGTTCAGTGAACAGGCCGCTCTGCCCGAACAAGGCAGATTGCAGATGCGTAGTTCCCAAGCATATTCTTCTGTGTCTACTAGAAACGTTGGAGTAGAGCTGAGATGAACTCGGCATAAGTTCCATTTGAAGCAATAACCTAGGCCAGAAACCCACTCAGCTGTAGCTGTTAAGATTCATCTGGAGCGCACAATCTGGGAACCAGGCAGCAGAGTGCCCTGTGGAAGCTGCTCGATTTCAGCTTGTCTGATAGGTGTTTGTCTTCCCTGCAGAGAAACAGTGGCTTAGAGAACTCTTTCTACAGCAGCCACACACTCTGCCCTAGAGCTGAGAAGCACTGGCTGTAAGTTCCCTTTGCAGAAGTCACATTCTCCAGAAACACACCCTCTCCTAACTCTTAAGTTCCTAGCTCACCTCACATATGCATGGAAACCCAGAGTGGAGCAGGCGGCGATAGCTCTTGCGTGGATGCTGCCAGAAGGCTCTGGGCGATAGTGGCTTGCAAGGAGCTGCTTAGGAATCTAGTGGCACAGCAAGTACAAGCTTCTCACTGGAGCTGAGAAAGACTGGGAAGAACTTCCCTGTGAAGATCTAACAGTGTGCAGAAACACACGCAGTTCTATCTCTTACTGGGGAGTGTGCAGGAGAGTTCAGTGAACAGGCCGCTCTGCCCGAACAAGGCAGATTGCAGATGCGTAGTTCCCAAGCATATTCTTCTGTGTCTACTAGAAACGTTGGAGTAGAGCTGAGATGAACTCGGCATAAGTTCCATTTGAAGAAATAACCTAGGCCAGAAACCCACTCAGCTGTAGCTGTTAAGATTCATCTGGAGCGCACATTCTGGGAACCAGGCAGCAGAGTGCCCTGTGGAAGCTGCTCGATTTCAGCTTGTCTGATAGGTGTTTGTCTTCCCTGCAGAGAAACAGTGGCTTAGAGAACTCTTTCTACAGCAGCCACACACTCTGCCCTAGAGCTGAGAAGCACTGGCTGTAAGTTCCCTTTGCAGAAGTCACATTCTCCAGAAACACACCCTCTCCTAACTCTTAAGTTCCTAGCTCACCTCACATATGCATGGAAACCCAGAGTGGAGCAGGCGGCGATAGCTCTTGCGTGGATGCTGCCAGAAGGCTCTGGGCGATAGTGGCTTGCAAGGAGCTGCTTAGGAATCTAGTGGCACAGCAAGTACAAGCTTCTCACTGGAGCTGAGAAGGACTGGGAAGAACTTCCCTGTGAAGAACTAACAGTGTGCAGAAACACACGCAGTTCTATCTCTTACTGGGGAGTGTGCAGGAGAGTTCAGTGAACAGGCCGCTCTGCCCGAACAAGGCAGATTGCAGATGCGTAGTTCCCAAGCATATTCTTCTGTGTCTACTAGAAACGTTGGAGTAGAGCTGAGATGAACTCGGCATAAGTTCCATTTGAAGAAATAACCTAGGCCAGAAACCCACTCAGCTGTAGCTGTGAAGATTCATCTGGAGCGCACATTCTGGGAACCAGGCAGCAGAGTGCCCTGTGGAAGCTGCTCGATTTCAGCTTGTCTGATAGGTGTTTGTCTTCCCTGCAGAGAAACAGTGGCTTAGAGAACTCTTTCTACAGCAGCCACACACTCTGCCCTAGAGCTGAGAAGCACTGGCTGTAAGTTCCCTTTGCAGAAGTAACCTTCACCAGAAACACACTCTCTCCTAACTCTTAAGTGACTAGCTCACCTCACATATGCATGGAAACCCAGAGTGGAGCAGGCGGTGATAGCTCTTGCGTGGATGCTGCCAGAAGGCTCTGGGCGATAGTGGCTTGCAAGGAGCTGCTTAGGAATCTAGTGGCACAGCAAGTACAAGCTTCTCACTGGAGCTGAGAAGGACTGGGAAGAACTTCCCTGTGAAGAACTAACAGTGTGCAGAAACACACGCAGTTCTATCTCTTACTGGGGAGTGTGCAGGAGAGTTCAGTGAACAGGCCGCTCTGCCCGAACAAGGCAGATTGCAGATACGTAGTTCCCAAGCATATTCTTCTGTGTCTACTAGAAACGTTGGAGTAGAGCTGAGATGAACTCGGCATAAGTTCCATTTGAAGAAATAACCTAGGCCAGAAACCCACTCAGCTGTAGCTGTTAAGATTCACCTGGAGCGCACATTCTGGGAACCAGGCAGCAGAGTGCCCTGTGGAAGCTGCTGGATTTCAGCTTGTCTGATAGGTGTTTGTCTTCCCTGCAGAGAAACAGTGGCTTAGAGAACTCTTTCTACAGCAGCCACACACTCTGCCCTAGAGCTGAGAAGCACTGGCTGTAAGTTCCCTTTGCAGAAGTAACATTCTCCAGAAACACACTCTCTCCTAACTCTTAAGTTACTAGCTCACCTCACATATGCATGGAAACCCAGAGTGGAGCAGGCGGCGATAGCTCTTGCGTGGATGCTGCCAGAAGGCTCTGGGCGATAGTGGCTTGCAAGGAGCTGCTTAGGAATCTAGTGGCACAGCAAGTACAAGCTTCTCACTGGAGCTGAGAAGGACTGGGAAGAACTTCCCTTGGAAGAACTAACAGTGTGCAGAAACACACGCAGTTCTATCTCTTACTGGGGAGTGTGCAGGAGAGTTCAGTGAACAGGCCGCTCTGCCCGAACAAGGCAGAATGCAGATGCGTAGTTCCCAAGCATATTCTTCTGTGTCTACTAGAAACGTTGGAGTAGAGCTGAGATGAACTCGGCATAAGTTCCATTTGAAGAAATAACCTAGGCCAGAAACCCACTCAGCTGTAGCTGTTAAGATTCATCTGGAGCGCACATTCTGGGAACCAGGCAGCAGAGTGCCCTGTGGAAGCTGCTCGATTTCAGCTTGTCTGATAGGTGTTTGTCTTCCCTGCAGAGAAACAGTGGCTTAGAGAACTCTTTCTACAGCAGCCACACACTCTGCCCTAGAGCTGAGAAGAACTGGCTGTAAGTTCCCTTTGCAGAAGTAACATTCTCCAGAAACACACTCTCTCCTAACTCTTAAGTTACTAGCTCACCTCACATATGCATGGAAACCCAGAGTGGAGCAGGCGGCGATAGCTCTTGCGTGGATGCTGCCAGAAGGCTCTGGGCGATAGTGGCTTGCAAGGAGCTGCTTAGGAATCTAGTGGCACAGCAAGTACAAGCTTCTCACTGGAGCTGAGAAGGACTGGGAAGAACTTCCCTGTGAAGAACTAACAGTGTGCAGAAACACACGCAGTTCTATCTCTTACTGGGGAGTGTGCAGGAGAGTTCAGTGAACAGGCCGCTCTGCCCGAACAAGGCAGATTGCAGATGCGTAGTTCCCAAGCATATTCTTCTGTGTCTACTAGAAACGTTGGAGTAGAGCTGAGATGAACTCGGCATAAGTTCCATTTGAAGAAATAACCTAGGCCAGAAACCCACTCAGCTGTAGCTGTTAAGATTCATCTGGAGCGCACAATCTGGGAACCAGGCAGCAGAGTGCCCTGTGGAAGCTGCTCGATTTCAGCTTGTCTGATAGGTGTTTGTCTTCCCTGCAGAGAAACAGTGGCTTAGAGAACTCTTTCTACAGCAGCCACACACTCTGCCCTAGAGCTGAGAAGCACTGGCTGTAAGTTCCCTTTGCAGAAGTCACATTCTCCAGAAACACACTCTCTCCTAACTCTTAAGTTCCTAGCTCACCTCACATATGCATGGAAACCCAGAGTGGAGCAGGCGGCGATAGCTCTTGCGTGGATGCTGCCAGAAGGCTCTGGGCGATAGTGGCTTGCAAGGAGCTGCTTAGGAATCTAGTGGCACAGCAAGTACAAGCTTCTCACTGGAGCTGAGAAGGACTGGGAAGAACTTCCCTGTGAAGAACTAACAGTGTGCAGAAACACACGCAGTTCTATCTCTTACTGGGGAGTGTGCAGGAGAGTTCAGTGAACAGGCCGCTCTGCCCGAACAAGGCAGATTGCAGATGCGTAGTTCCCAAGCATATTCTTCTGTGTCTACTAGAAACGTTGGAGTAGAGCTGAGATGAACTCGGCATAAGTTCCATTTGAAGAAATAACCTAGGCCAGAAACCCACTCAGCTGTAGCTGTTAAGATTCATCTGGAGCGCACAATCTGGGAACCAGGCAGCAGAGTGCCCTGTGGAAGCTGCTCGATTTCAGCTTGTCTGATAGGTGTTTGTCTTCCCTGCAGAGAAACAGTGGCTTAGAGAACTCTTTCTACAGCAGCCACACACTCTGCCCTAGAGCTGAGAAGCACTGGCTGTAAGTTCCCTTTGCAGAAGTCACATTCTCCAGAAACACACTCTCTCCTAACTCTTAAGTTCCTAGCTCACCTCACATATGCATGGAAACCCAGAGTGGAGCAGGCGGCGATAGCTCTTGCGTGGATGCTGCCAGAAGGCTCTGGGCGATAGTGGCTTGCAAGGAGCTGCTTAGGAATCTAGTGGCACAGCAAGTACAAGCTTCTCACTGGAGCTGAGAAGGACTGGGAAGAACTTCCCTGTGAAGAACTAACAGTGTGCAGAAACACACGCAGTTCTATCTCTTACTGGGGAGTGTGCAGGAGAGTTCAGTGAACAGGCCGCTCTGCCCGAACAAGGCAGATTGCAGATGCGTAGTTCCCAAGCATATTCTTCTGTGTCTACTAGAAACGTTGGAGTAGAGCTGAGATGAACTCGGCATAAGTTCCATTTGAAGAAATAACCTAGGCCAGAAACCCACTCAGCTGTAGCTGTTAAGATTCATCTGGAGCGCACAATCTGGGAACCAGGCAGCAGAGTGCCCTGTGGAAGCTGCTCGATTTCAGCTTGTCTGATAGGTGTTTGTCTTCCCTGCAGAGAAACAGTGGCTTAGAGAACTCTTTCTACAGCAGCCACACACTCTGCCCTAGAGCTGAGAAGCACTGGCTGTAAGTTCCCTTTGCAGAAGTCACATTCTCCAGAAACACACTCTCTCCTAACTCTTAAGTTCCTAGCTCACCTCACATATGCATGGAAACCCAGAGTGGAGCAGGCGGCGATAGCTCTTGCGTGGATGCTGCCAGAAGGCTCTGGGCGATAGTGGCTTGCAAGGAGCTGCTTAGGAATCTAGTGGCACAGCAAGTACAAGCTTCTCACTGGAGCTGAGAAGGACTGGGAAGAACTTCCCTTGGAAGAACTAACAGTGTGCAGAAACACACGCAGGTCTATCTCTTACTGGGGAGTGTGCAGGAGAGTTCAGTGAACAGGCCGCTCTGCCCGAACAAGGCAGAATGCAGATGCGTAGTTCCCAAGCATATTCTTCTGTGTCTACTAGAAACGTTGGAGTAGAGCTGAGATGAACTCGGCATAAGTTCCATTTGAAGAAATAACCTAGGCCAGAAACCCACTCAGCTGTAGCTGTGAAGATTCATCTGGAGCGCACATTCTGGGAACCAGGCAGCAGAGTGCCCTGTGGAAGCTGCTCGATTTCAGCTTGTCTGATAGGTGTTTGTCTTCCCTGCAGAGAAACAGTGGCTTAGAGAACTCTTTCTACAGCAGCCACACACTCTGCCCTAGAGCTGAGAAGCACTGGCTGTAAGTTCCCTTTGCAGAAGTAACCTTCACCAGAAACACACTCTCTCCTAACTCTTAAGTGACTAGCTCACCTCACATATGCATGGAAACCCAGAGTGGAGCAGGCGGTGATAGCTCTTGCGTGGATGCTGCCAGAAGGCTCTGGGCGATAGTGGCTTGCAAGGAGCTGCTTAGGAATCTAGTGGCACAGCAAGTACAAGCTTCTCACTGGAGCTGAGAAGGACTGGGAAGAACTTCCCTGTGAAGAACTAACAGTGTGCAGAAACACACGCAGTTCTATCTCTTACTGGGGAGTGTGCAGGAGAGTTCAGTGAACAGGCCGCTCTGCCCGAACAAGGCAGATTGCAGATACGTAGTTCCCAAGCATATTCTTCTGTGTCTACTAGAAACGTTGGAGTAGAGCTGAGATGAACTCGGCATAAGTTCCATTTGAAGAAATAACCTAGGCCAGAAACCCACTCAGCTGTAGCTGTTAAGATTCACCTGGAGCGCACATTCTGGGAACCAGGCAGCAGAGTGCCCTGTGGAAGCTGCTGGATTTCAGCTTGTCTGATAGGTGTTTGTCTTCCCTGCAGAGAAACAGTGGCTTAGAGAACTCTTTCTACAGCAGCCACACACTCTGCCCTAGAGCTGAGAAGCACTGGCTGTAAGTTCCCTTTGCAGAAGTAACATTCTCCAGAAACACACTCTCTCCTAACTCTTAAGTTACTAGCTCACCTCACATATGCATGGAAACCCAGAGTGGAGCAGGCGGCGATAGCTCTTGCGTGGATGCTGCCAGAAGGCTCTGGGCGATAGTGGCTTGCAAGGAGCTGCTTAGGAATCTAGTGGCACAGCAAGTACAAGCTTCTCACTGGAGCTGAGAAGGACTGGGAAGAACTTCCCTTGGAAGAACTAACAGTGTGCAGAAACACACGCAGTTCTATCTCTTACTGGGGAGTGTGCAGGAGAGTTCAGTGAACAGGCCGCTCTGCCCGAACAAGGCAGAATGCAGATGCGTAGTTCCCAAGCATATTCTTCTGTGTCTACTAGAAACGTTGGAGTAGAGCTGAGATGAACTCGGCATAAGTTCCATTTGAAGAAATAACCTAGGCCAGAAACCCACTCAGCTGTAGCTGTTAAGATTCATCTGGAGCGCACATTCTGGGAACCAGGCAGCAGAGTGCCCTGTGGAAGCTGCTCGATTTCAGCTTGTCTGATAGGTGTTTGTCTTCCCTGCAGAGAAACAGTGGCTTAGAGAACTCTTTCTACAGCAGCCACACACTCTGCCCTAGAGCTGAGAAGAACTGGCTGTAAGTTCCCTTTGCAGAAGTAACATTCTCCAGAAACACACTCTCTCCTAACTCTTAAGTTACTAGCTCACCTCACATATGCATGGAAACCCAGAGTGGAGCAGGCGGCGATAGCTCTTGCGTGGATGCTGCCAGAAGGCTCTGGGCGATAGTGGCTTGCAAGGAGCTGCTTAGGAATCTAGTGGCACAGCAAGTACAAGCTTCTCACTGGAGCTGAGAAGGACTGGGAAGAACTTCCCTGTGAAGAACTAACAGTGTGCAGAAACACACGCAGTTCTATCTCTTACTGGGGAGTGTGCAGGAGAGTTCAGTGAACAGGCCGCTCTGCCCGAACAAGGCAGATTGCAGATGCGTAGTTCCCAAGCATATTCTTCTGTGTCTACTAGAAACGTTGGAGTAGAGCTGAGATGAACTCGGCATAAGTTCCATTTGAAGAAATAACCTAGGCCAGAAACCCACTCAGCTGTAGCTGTTAAGATTCATCTGGAGCGCACAATCTGGGAACCAGGCAGCAGAGTGCCCTGTGGAAGCTGCTCGATTTCAGCTTGTCTGATAGGTGTTTGTCTTCCCTGCAGAGAAACAGTGGCTTAGAGAACTCTTTCTACAGCAGCCACACACTCTGCCCTAGAGCTGAGAAGCACTGGCTGTAAGTTCCCTTTGCAGAAGTCACATTCTCCAGAAACACACTCTCTCCTAACTCTTAAGTTCCTAGCTCACCTCACATATGCATGGAAACCCAGAGTGGAGCAGGCGGCGATAGCTCTTGCGTGGATGCTGCCAGAAGGCTCTGGGCGATAGTGGCTTGCAAGGAGCTGCTTAGGAATCTAGTGGCACAGCAAGTACAAGCTTCTCACTGGAGCTGAGAAGGACTGGGAAGAACTTCCCTGTGAAGAACTAACAGTGTGCAGAAACACACGCAGTTCTATCTCTTACTGGGGAGTGTGCAGGAGAGTTCAGTGAACAGGCCGCTCTGCCCGAACAAGGCAGATTGCAGATGCGTAGTTCCCAAGCATATTCTTCTGTGTCTACTAGAAACGTTGGAGTAGAGCTGAGATGAACTCGGCATAAGTTCCATTTGAAGAAATAACCTAGGCCAGAAACCCACTCAGCTGTAGCTGTTAAGATTCATCTGGAGCGCACAATCTGGGAACCAGGCAGCAGAGTGCCCTGTGGAAGCTGCTCGATTTCAGCTTGTCTGATAGGTGTTTGTCTTCCCTGCAGAGAAACAGTGGCTTAGAGAACTCTTTCTACAGCAGCCACACACTCTGCCCTAGAGCTGAGAAGCACTGGCTGTAAGTTCCCTTTGCAGAAGTCACATTCTCCAGAAACACACTCTCTCCTAACTCTTAAGTTCCTAGCTCACCTCACATATGCATGGAAACCCAGAGTGGAGCAGGCGGCGATAGCTCTTGCGTGGATGCTGCCAGAAGGCTCTGGGCGATAGTGGCTTGCAAGGAGCTGCTTAGGAATCTAGTGGCACAGCAAGTACAAGCTTCTCACTGGAGCTGAGAAGGACTGGGAAGAACTTCCCTGTGAAGAACTAACAGTGTGCAGAAACACACGCAGTTCTATCTCTTACTGGGGAGTGTGCAGGAGAGTTCAGTGAACAGGCCGCTCTGCCCGAACAAGGCAGATTGCAGATGCGTAGTTCCCAAGCATATTCTTCTGTGTCTACTAGAAACGTTGGAGTAGAGCTGAGATGAACTCGGCATAAGTTCCATTTGAAGCAATAACCTAGGCCAGAAACCCACTCAGCTGTAGCTGTTAAGATTCATCTGGAGCGCACAATCTGGGAACCAGGCAGCAGAGTGCCCTGTGGAAGCTGCTCGATTTCAGCTTGTCTGATAGGTGTTTGTCTTCCCTGCAGAGAAACAGTGGCTTAGAGAACTCTTTCTACAGCAGCCACACACTCTGCCCTAGAGCTGAGAAGCACTGGCTGTAAGTTCCCTTTGCAGAAGTCACATTCTCCAGAAACACACCCTCTCCTAACTCTTAAGTTCCTAGCTCACCTCACATATGCATGGAAACCCAGAGTGGAGCAGGCGGCGATAGCTCTTGCGTGGATGCTGCCAGAAGGCTCTGGGCGATAGTGGCTTGCAAGGAGCTGCTTAGGAATCTAGTGGCACAGCAAGTACAAGCTTCTCACTGGAGCTGAGAAAGACTGGGAAGAACTTCCCTGTGAAGAACTAACAGTGTGCAGAAACACACGCAGTTCTATCTCTTACTGGGGAGTGTGCAGGAGAGTTCAGTGAACAGGCCGCTCTGCCCGAACAAGGCAGATTGCAGATGCGTAGTTCCCAAGCATATTCTTCTGTGTCTACTAGAAACGTTGGAGTAGAGCTGAGATGAACTCGGCATAAGTTCCATTTGAAGAAATAACCTAGGCCAGAAACCCACTCAGCTGTAGCTGTTAAGATTCATCTGGAGCGCACATTCTGGGAACCAGGCAGCAGAGTGCCCTGTGGAAGCTGCTCGATTTCAGCTTGTCTGATAGGTGTTTGTCTTCCCTGCAGAGAAACAGTGGCTTAGAGAACTCTTTCTACAGCAGCCACACACTCTGCCCTAGAGCTGAGAAGCACTGGCTGTAAGTTCCCTTTGCAGAAGTCACATTCTCCAGAAACACACCCTGTCCTAACTCTTAAGTTCCTAGCTCACCTCACATATGCATGGAAACCCAGAGTGGAGCAGGCGGCGATAGCTCTTGCGTGGATGCTGCCAGAAGGCTCGGGGCGATAGTGGCTTGCAAGGAGCTGCTTAGGAATCTAGTGGCACAGCAAGTACAAGCTTCTCACTGGAGCTGAGAAGGACTGGGAAGAACTTCCCTGTGAAGAACTAACAGTGTGCAGAAACACACGCAGTTCTATCTCTTACTGGGGAGTGTGCAGGAGAGTTCAGTGAACAGGCCGCTCTGCCCGAACAAGGCAGATTGCAGATGCGTAGTTCCCAAGCATATTCTTCTGTGTCTACTAGAAACGTTGGAGTAGAGCTGAGATGAACTCGGCATAAGTTCCATTTGAAGAAATAACCTAGGCCAGAAACCCACTCAGCTGTAGCTGTGAAGATTCATCTGGAGCGCACATTCTGGGAACCAGGCAGCAGAGTGCCCTGTGGAAGCTGCTCGATTTCAGCTTGTCTGATAGGTGTTTGTCTTCCCTGCAGAGAAACAGTGGCTTAGAGAACTCTTTCTACAGCAGCCACACACTCTGCCCTAGAGCTGAGAAGCACTGGCTGTAAGTTCCCTTTGCAGAAGTAACCTTCACCAGAAACACACTCTCTCCTAACTCTTAAGTGACTAGCTCACCTCACATATGCATGGAAACCCAGAGTGGAGCAGGCGGTGATAGCTCTTGCGTGGATGCTGCCAGAAGGCTCTGGGCGATAGTGGCTTGCAAGGAGCTGCTTAGGAATCTAGTGGCACAGCAAGTACAAGCTTCTCACTGGAGCTGAGAAGGACTGGGAAGAACTTCCCTGTGAAGAACTAACAGTGTGCAGAAACACACGCAGTTCTATCTCTTACTGGGGAGTGTGCAGGAGAGTTCAGTGAACAGGCCGCTCTGCCCGAACAAGGCAGATTGCAGATACGTAGTTCCCAAGCATATTCTTCTGTGTCTACTAGAAACGTTGGAGTAGAGCTGAGATGAACTCGGCATAAGTTCCATTTGAAGAAATAACCTAGGCCAGAAACCCACTCAGCTGTAGCTGTTAAGATTCACCTGGAGCGCACATTCTGGGAACCAGGCAGCAGAGTGCCCTGTGGAAGCTGCTGGATTTCAGCTTGTCTGATAGGTGTTTGTCTTCCCTGCAGAGAAACAGTGGCTTAGAGAACTCTTTCTACAGCAGCCACACACTCTGCCCTAGAGCTGAGAAGCACTGGCTGTAAGTTCCCTTTGCAGAAGTAACATTCTCCAGAAACACACTCTCTCCTAACTCTTAAGTTACTAGCTCACCTCACATATGCATGGAAACCCAGAGTGGAGCAGGCGGCGATAGCTCTTGCGTGGATGCTGCCAGAAGGCTCTGGGCGATAGTGGCTTGCAAGGAGCTGCTTAGGAATCTAGTGGCACAGCAAGTACAAGCTTCTCACTGGAGCTGAGAAGGACTGGGAAGAACTTCCCTTGGAAGAACTAACAGTGTGCAGAAACACACGCAGTTCTATCTCTTACTGGGGAGTGTGCAGGAGAGTTCAGTGAACAGGCCGCTCTGCCCGAACAAGGCAGAATGCAGATGCGTAGTTCCCAAGCATATTCTTCTGTGTCTACTAGAAACGTTGGAGTAGAGCTGAGATGAACTCGGCATAAGTTCCATTTGATGAAATAACCTAGGCCAGAAACCCACTCAGCTGTAGCTGTTAAGATTCATCTGGAGCGCACATTCTGGGAACCAGGCAGCAGAGTGCCCTGTGGAAGCTGCTCGATTTCAGCTTGTCTGATAGGTGTTTGTCTTCCCTGCAGAGAAACAGTGGCTTAGAGAACTCTTTCTACAGCAGCCACACACTCTGCCCTAGAGCTGAGAAGAACTGGCTGTAAGTTCCCTTTGCAGAAGTAACATTCTCCAGAAACACACTCTCTCCTAACTCTTAAGTTACTAGCTCACCTCACATATGCATGGAAACCCAGAGTGGAGCAGGCGGCGATAGCTCTTGCGTGGATGCTGCCAGAAGGCTCTGGGCGATAGTGGCTTGCAAGGAGCTGCTTAGGAATCTAGTGGCACAGCAAGTACAAGCTTCTCACTGGAGCTGAGAAGGACTGGGAAGAACTTCCCTGTGAAGAACTAACAGTGTGCAGAAACACACGCAGTTCTATCTCTTACTGGGGAGTGTGCAGGAGAGTTCAGTGAACAGGCCGCTCTGCCCGAACAAGGCAGATTGCAGATGCGTAGTTCCCAAGCATATTCTTCTGTGTCTACTAGAAACGTTGGAGTAGAGCTGAGATGAACTCGGCATAAGTTCCATTTGAAGAAATAACCTAGGCCAGAAACCCACTCAGCTGTAGCTGTTAAGATTCATCTGGAGCGCACAATCTGGGAACCAGGCAGCAGAGTGCCCTGTGGAAGCTGCTCGATTTCAGCTTGTCTGATAGGTGTTTGTCTTCCCTGCAGAGAAACAGTGGCTTAGAGAACTCTTTCTACAGCAGCCACACACTCTGCCCTAGAGCTGAGAAGCACTGGCTGTAAGTTCCCTTTGCAGAAGTCACATTCTCCAGAAACACACTCTCTCCTAACTCTTAAGTTCCTAGCTCACCTCACATATGCATGGAAACCCAGAGTGGAGCAGGCGGCGATAGCTCTTGCGTGGATGCTGCCAGAAGGCTCTGGGCGATAGTGGCTTGCAAGGAGCTGCTTAGGAATCTAGTGGCACAGCAAGTACAAGCTTCTCACTGGAGCTGAGAAGGACTGGGAAGAACTTCCCTGTGAAGAACTAACAGTGTGCAGAAACACACGCAGTTCTATCTCTTACTGGGGAGTGTGCAGGAGAGTTCAGTGAACAGGCCGCTCTGCCCGAACAAGGCAGATTGCAGATGCGTAGTTCCCAAGCATATTCTTCTGTGTCTACTAGAAACGTTGGAGTAGAGCTGAGATGAACTCGGCATAAGTTCCATTTGAAGAAATAACCTAGGCCAGAAACCCACTCAGCTGTAGCTGTTAAGATTCATCTGGAGCGCACAATCTGGGAACCAGGCAGCAGAGTGCCCTGTGGAAGCTGCTCGATTTCAGCTTGTCTGATAGGTGTTTGTCTTCCCTGCAGAGAAACAGTGGCTTAGAGAACTCTTTCTACAGCAGCCACACACTCTGCCCTAGAGCTGAGAAGCACTGGCTGTAAGTTCCCTTTGCAGAAGTCACATTCTCCAGAAACACACTCTCTCCTAACTCTTAAGTTCCTAGCTCACCTCACATATGCATGGAAACCCAGAGTGGAGCAGGCGGCGATAGCTCTTGCGTGGATGCTGCCAGAAGGCTCTGGGCGATAGTGGCTTGCAAGGAGCTGCTTAGGAATCTAGTGGCACAGCAAGTACAAGCTTCTCACTGGAGCTGAGAAGGACTGGGAAGAACTTCCCTGTGAAGAACTAACAGTGTGCAGAAACACACGCAGTTCTATCTCTTACTGGGGAGTGTGCAGGAGAGTTCAGTGAACAGGCCGCTCTGCCCGAACAAGGCAGATTGCAGATGCGTAGTTCCCAAGCATATTCTTCTGTGTCTACTAGAAACGTTGGAGTAGAGCTGAGATGAACTCGGCATAAGTTCCATTTGAAGAAATAACCTAGGCCAGAAACCCACTCAGCTGTAGCTGTTAAGATTCATCTGGAGCGCACAATCTGGGAACCAGGCAGCAGAGTGCCCTGTGGAAGCTGCTCGATTTCAGCTTGTCTGATAGGTGTTTGTCTTCCCTGCAGAGAAACAGTGGCTTAGAGAACTCTTTCTACAGCAGCCACACACTCTGCCCTAGAGCTGAGAAGCACTGGCTGTAAGTTCCCTTTGCAGAAGTCACATTCTCCAGAAACACACTCTCTCCTAACTCTTAAGTTCCTAGCTCACCTCACATATGCATGGAAACCCAGAGTGGAGCAGGCGGCGATAGCTCTTGCGTGGATGCTGCCAGAAGGCTCTGGGCGATAGTGGCTTGCAAGGAGCTGCTTAGGAATCTAGTGGCACAGCAAGTACAAGCTTCTCACTGGAGCTGAGAAGGACTGGGAAGAACTTCCCTTGGAAGAACTAACAGTGTGCAGAAACACACGCAGGTCTATCTCTTACTGGGGAGTGTGCAGGAGAGTTCAGTGAACAGGCCGCTCTGCCCGAACAAGGCAGAATGCAGATGCGTAGTTCCCAAGCATATTCTTCTGTGTCTACTAGAAACGTTGGAGTAGAGCTGAGATGAACTCGGCATAAGTTCCATTTGAAGAAATAACCTAGGCCAGAAACCCACTCAGCTGTAGCTGTTAAGATTCATCTGGAGCGCACAATCTGGGATCCAGGCAGCAGAGTGCCCTGTGGAAGCTGCTCGATTTCAGCTTGTCTGATAGGTGTTTGTCTTCCCTGCAGAGAAACAGTGGCTTAGAGAACTCTTTCTACAGCAGCCACACACTCTGCCCTAGAGCTGAGAAGCACTGGCTGTAAGTTCCCTTTGCAGAAGTCACATTCTCCAGAAACACACTCTCTCCTAACTCTTAAGTTCCTAGCTCACCTCACATATGCATGGAAACCCAGAGTGGAGCAGGCGGTGATAGCTCTTGCGTGGATGCTGCCAGAAGGCTCTGGGCGATAGTGGCTTGCAAGGAGCTGCTTAGGAATCTAGTGGCACAGCAAGTACAAGCTTCTCACTGGAGCTGAGAAGGACTGGGAAGAACTTCCCTTGGAAGAACTAACAGTGTGCAGAAACACACGCAGTTCTATCTCTTACTGGGGAGTGTGCAGGAGAGTTCAGTGAACAGGCCGCTCTGCCCGAACAAGGCAGAATGCAGATGCGTAGTTCCCAAGCATATTCTTCTGTGTCTACTAGAAACGTTGGAGTAGAGCTGAGATGAACTCGGCATAAGTTCCATTTGAAGAAATAACCTAGGCCAGAAACCCACTCAGCTGTAGCTGTTAAGATTCATCTGGAGCGCACATTCTGGGAACCAGGCAGCAGAGTGCCCTGTGGAAGCTGCTCGATTTCAGCTTGTCTGATAGGTGTTTGTCTTCCCTGCAGAGAAACAGTGGCTTAGAGAACTCTTTCTACAGCAGCAACACACTCTGCCCTAGAGCTGAGAAGAACTGGCTGTAAGTTCCCTTTGCAGAAGTAACATTCTCCAGAAACACACTCTCTCCTAACTCTTAAGTTACTAGCTCACCTCACATATGCATGGAAACCCAGAGTGGAGCAGGCAGCCATAGCTCTTGCGTGGATGCTGCCAGAAGGCTCTGGGCGATAGTGGCTTGCAAGGAGCTGCTTAGGAATCTAGTGGCACAGCAAGTACAAGCTTCTCACTGGAGCTGAGAAGGACTGGGAAGAACTTCCCTGTGAAGAACTAACAGTGTGCAGAAACACACGCAGTTCTATCTCTTACTGGGGAGTGTGCAGGAGAGTTCAGTGAACAGGCCGCTCTGCCCGAACAAGGCAGATTGCAGATGCGTAGTTCCCAAGCACATTCTTCTGTGTCTACTAGAAACGTTGGAGTAGAGCTGAGATGAACTCGGCATAAGTTCCATTTGAAGAAATAACCTAGGCCAGAAACCCACTCAGCTGTAGCTGTTAAGATGCATCCGGAGCGCACATTCTGGGAACCAGGCAGCAGAGTGCCCTGTGGAAGCTGCTGGATTTCAGCTTGTCTGATAGGTGTTTGTCTTCCCTGCAGAGAAACAGTGGCTTAGAGAACTCTTTCTACAGCAGCCACACACTCTGCCCTAGAGCTGAGAAGCACTGGCTGTAAGTTCCCTTTGCAGAAGTAACATTCTCCAGAAACACACTCTCTCCTAACTCTTAAGTTACTAGCTCACCTCACATATGCATGGAAACCCAGAGTGGAGCAGGCGGCGATAGCTCTTGCGTGGATGCTGCCAGAAGGCTCTGGGCGATAGTGGCTTGCAAGGAGCTGCTTAGGAATCTAGTGGCACAGCAAGTACAAGCTTCTCACTGGAGCTGAGAAGGACTGGGAAGAACTTCCCTGTGAAGAACTAACAGTGTGCAGAAACACACGCAGTTCTATCTCTTACTGGGGAGTGTGCAGGAGAGTTCAGTGAACAGGCCGCTCTGCCCGAACAAGGCAGATTGCAGATGCGTAGTTCCCAAGCATATTCTTCTGTGTCTACTAGAAACGTTGGAGTAGAGCTGAGATGAACTCGGCATAAGTTCCATTTGAAGAAATAACCTAGGCCAGAAACCCACTCAGCTGTAGCTGTTAAGATTCATCTGGAGCGCACAATCTGGGAACCAGTCAGCAGAGTGCCCTGTGGAAGCTGCTCGATTTCAGCTTGTCTGATAGGTGTTTGTCTTCCCTGCAGAGAAACAGTGGCTTAGAGAACTCTTTCTACAGCAGCCACACACTCTGCCCTAGAGCTGAGAAGCACTGGCTGTAAGTTCCCTTTGCAGAAGTAACCTTCTCCAGAAACACACTCTCTCCTAACTCTTAAGTGACTAGCTCACCTCACATATGCATGGAAACCCAGAGTGGAGCAGGCGGTGATAGCTCTTGCGTGGATGCTGCCAGAAGGCTCTGGGCGATAGTGGCTTGCAAGGAGCTGCTTAGGAATCTAGTGGCACAGCAAGTACAAGCTTCTCACTGGAGCTGAGAAGGACTGGGAAGAACTTCCCTGTGAAGAACTCACAGTGTGCAGAAACACACGCAGTTCTATCTCTTACTGGGGAGTGTGCAGGAGAGTTCAGTGAACAGGCCGCTCTGCCCGAACAAGGCAGATTGCAGATGCGTAGTTCCCAAGCATATTCTTCTGTGTCTACTAGAAACGTTGGAGTAGAGCTGAGATGAACTCGGCATAAGTTCCATTTGAAGAAATAACCTAGGCCAGAAACCCACTCAGCTGTAGCTGTTAAGATTCACCTGGAGCGCACATTCTGGGAACCAGGCAGCAGAGTGCCCTGTGGAAGCTGCTGGTTTTCAGCTTGTCTGATAGGTGTTTGTCTTCCCTGCAGAGAAACAGTGGCTTAGAGAACTCTTTCTACAGCAGCCACACACTCTGCCCTAGAGCTGAGAAGCACTGGCTGTAAGTTCCCTTTGCAGAAGTAACATTCTCCAGAAACACACTCTCTCCTAACTCTTAAGTTACTAGCTCACCTCACATATGCATGGAAACCCAGAGTGGAGCAGGCGGCGATAGCTCTTGCGTGGATGCTGCCAGAAGGCTCTGGGCGATAGTGGCTTGCAAGGAGCTGCTTAGGAATCTAGTGGCACAGCAAGTACAAGCTTCTCACTGGAGCTGAGAAGGACTGGGAAGAACTTCCCTGTGAAGAACTAACAGTGTGCAGAAACACACGCAGTTCTATCTCTTACTGGGGAGTGTGCAGGAGAGTTCAGTGAACAGGCCGCTCTGCCCGAACAAGGCAGATTGCAGATGCGTAGTTCCCAAGCATATTCTTCTGTGTCTACTAGAAACGTTGGAGTAGAGCTGAGATGAACTCGGCATAAGTTCCATTTGAAGAAATAACCTAGGCCAGAAACCCACTCAGCTGTAGCTGTTAAGATTCATCTGGAGCGCACAATCTGGGAACCAGGCAGCAGAGTGCCCTGTGGAAGCTGCTCGATTTCAGCTTGTCTGATAGGTGTTTGTCTTCCCTGCAGAGAAACAGTGGCTTAGAGAACTCTTTCTACAGCACCCACACACTCTGCCCTAGAGCTGAGAAGCACTGGCTGTAAGTTCCCTTTGCAGAAGTCACATTCTCCAGAAACACACTCTCTCCTAACTCTTAAGTTCCTAGCTCACCTCACATATGCATGGAAACCCAGAGTGGAGCAGGCGGCGATAGCTCTTGCGTGGATGCTGCCAGAAGGCTCTGGGCGATAGTGGCTTGCAAGGAGCTGCTTAGGAATCTAGTGGCACAGCAAGTACAAGCTTCTCACTGGAGCTGAGAAGGACTGGGAAGAACATCCCTGTGAAGAACTAACAGTGTGCAGAAACACACGCAGGTCTATCTCTTACTGGGGAGTGTGCAGGAGAGTTCAGTGAACAGGCCGCTCTGCCCGAACAAGGCAGATTGCAGATGCGTAGTTCCCAAGCATATTCTTCTGTGTCTACTAGAAACGTTGGAGTAGAGCTGAGATGAACTCGGCATAAGTTCCATTTGAAGAAATAACCTAGGCCAGAAACCCACTCAGCTGTAGCTGTTAAGATTCATCTGGAGCGCACATTCTGGGAACCAGGCAGCAGAGTGCCCTGTGGAAGCTGCTCGATTTCAGCTTGTCTGATAGGTGTTTGTCTTCCCTGCAGAGAAACGGTGGCTTAGAGAACTCTTTCTACAGCAGCCACACACTCTGCCCTAGAGCTGAGAAGCACTGGCTGTAAGTTCCCTTTGCAGAAGTAACCTTCTCCGGAAACACACTCTCTCCTAACTCTTAAGTGACTAGCTCACCTCACATATGCATGGAAACCCAGAGTGGAGCAGGTGGCGATAGCTCTTGCGTGGATGCTGCCAGAAGGCTCTGGGCGATAGTGGCTTGCAAGGAGCTGCTTAGGAATCTAGTGGCACAGCAAGTACAAGCTTCTCACTGGAGCTGAGAAGGACTGGGAAGAACTTCCCTGTGAAGAACTAACAGTGTGCAGAAACACACGCAGTTCTATCTCTTACTGGGGAGTGTGCAGGAGAGTTCAGTGAACAGGCCGCTCTGCCCGAACAAGGCAGATTGCAGATGCGTAGTTCCCAAGCATATTCTTCTGTGTCTACTAGAAAGGTTGGAGTAGAGCTGAGATGAACTCGGCATAAGTTCCATTTGAAGAAATAACCTAGGCCAGAAACCCACTCAGCTGTAGCTGTTAAGATTCATCTGGAGCGCACATTCTGGGAACCAGGCAGCAGAGTGCCCTGTGGAAGCTGCTCGATTTCAGCTTGTCTGATAGGTGTTTGTCTTCCCTGCAGAGAAACAGTGGCTTAGAGAACTCTTTCTACAGCACCCACACACTCTGCCCTAGAGCTGAGAAGCACTGGCTGTAAGTTCCCTTTGCACAAGTCACATTCTCCAGAAACACACCCTCTCCTAACTCTTAAGTTCCTAGCTCACCTCACATATGCATGGAAACCCAGAGTGGAGCAGGCGGCGATAGCTCTTGCGTGGATGCTGCCAGAAGGCTCTGGGCGATAGTGGCTTGCAAGGAGCTGCTTAGGAATCTAGTGGCACAGCAAGTACAAGCTTCTCACTGGAGCTGAGAAGGACTGGGAAGAACTTCCCTGTGAAGAACTAACAGTGTGCAGAAACACATGCAGTTCTATCTCTTACTGGGGAGTGTGCAGGAGAGTTCAGTGAACAGGCCGCTCTGCCCGAACAAGGCAGATTGCAGATGCGTAGTTCCCAAGCATATTCTTCTGTGTCTACTAGAAACGTTGGAGTAGAGCTGAGATGAACTCGGCATAAGTTCCATTTGAAGAAATAACCTAGGCCAGAAACCCACTCAGCTGTAGCTGTTAAGATTCATCTGGAGCGCACATTCTGGGAACCAGGCAGCAGAGTGCCCTGTGGAAGCTGCTCGATTTCAGCTTGTCTGATAGGTGTTTGTCTTCCCTGCAGAGAAACAGTGGCTTAGAGAACTCTTTCTACAGCAGCCACACACTCTGCCCTACAGCTGAGAAGCACTGGCTGTAAGTTCCCTTTGCAGAAGTCACATTCTCCAGAAACACACCCTGTCCTAACTCTTAAGTTCCTAGCTCACCTCACATATGCATGGAAACCCAGAGTGGAGCAGGCGGCGATAGCTCTTGCGTGGATGCTGCCAGAAGGCTCTGGGCGATAGTGGCTTGCAAGGAGCTGCTTAGGAATCTAGTGGCACAGCAAGTACAAGCTTCTCACTGGAGCTGAGAAGGACTGGGAAGAACTTCCCTGTGAAGAACTAACAGTGTGCAGAAACACACGCAGTTCTATCTCTTACTGGGGAGTGTGCAGGAGAGTTCAGTGAACAGGCCGCTCTGCCCGAACAAGGCAGATTGCAGATGCGTAGTTCCCAAGCATATTCTTCTGTGTCTACTAGAAACGTTGGAGTAGAGCTGAGATGAACTCGGCATAAGTTCCATTTGAAGCAATAACCTAGGCCAGAAACCCACTCAGCTGTAGCTGTTAAGATTCATCTGGTGCGCACATTCTGGGAACCAGGCAGCAGAGTGCCCTGTGGAAGCTGCTCGATTTCAGCTTGTCTGATAGGTGTTTGTCTTCCCTGCAGAGAAACAGTGGCTTAGAGAACTCTTTCTACAGCAGCCACACACTCTGCCCTAGAGCTGAGAAGCACTGGCTGTAAGTTCCCTTTGCAGAAGTAACATTCTCCAGAAACACACTCTCTCCTAACTCTTAAGTTCCTAGCTCACCTCACATATGCATGGAAACCCAGAGTGGAGCAGGCGGCCATAGCTCTTGCGTGGATGCTGCCAGAAGGCTCTGGGCGATAGTGGCTTGCAAGGAGCTGCTTAGGAATCTAGTGGCACAGCAAGTACAAGCTTCTCACTGGAGCTGAGAAGGACTGGGAAGAACTTCCCTGTGAAGAACTAACAGTGTGCAGAAACACACGCAGTTCTATCTCTTACTGGGGAGTGTGCAGGAGAGTTCAGTGAACAGGCCGCTCTGCCCGAACAAGGCAGATTGCAGATGCGTAGTTCCCAAGCATATTCTTCTGTGTCTACTAGAAACGTTGGAGTAGAGCTGAGATGAACTCGGCATAAGATCGATTTGAAGAAATAACCTAGGCCAGAAACCCACTCAGCTGTAGCTGTTAAGATTCATCTGGAGCGCACATTCTGGGAACCAGGCAGCAGAGTGCCCTGTGGAAGCTGCTCGATTTCAGCTTGTCTGATAGGTGTTTGTCTTCCCTGCAGAGAAACAGTGGCTTAGAGAACTCTTTCTACAGCAGCCACACACTCTGCCCTAGAGCTGAGAAGCACTGGCTGTAAGTTCCCTTTGCAGAAGTCACATTCTCCAGAAACACACCCTCTCCTAACTCTTAAGTTCCTAGCTCACCTCACATATGCATGGAAACCCAGAGTGGAGCAGGCGGCCATAGCTCTTGCGTGGATGCTGCCAGAAGGCTCTGGGCGATAGTGGCTTGCAAGGAGCTGCTTAGGAATCTAGTGGCACAGCAAGTACAAGCTTCTCACTGGAGCTGAGAAGGACTGGGAAGAACTTCCCTGTGAAGAACTAACAGTGTGCAGAAACACACGCAGTTCTATCTCTTACTGGGGAGTGTGCAGGAGAGTTCAGTGAACAGGCCGCTCTGCCCGAACAAGGCAGATTGCAGATGCGTAGTTCCCAAGCATATTCTTCTGTGTCTACTAGAAACGTTGGAGTAGAGCTGAGATGAACTCGGCATAAGTTCCATTTGAAGAAATAACCTAGGCCAGAAACCCACTCAGCTGTAGCTGTTAAGATTCATCTGGAGCGCACATTCTGGGAACCAGGCAGCAGAGTGCCCTGTGGAAGCTGCTCGATTTCAGCTTGTCTGATAGGTGTTTGTCTTCCCTGCAGAGAAACAGTGGCTTAGAGAACTCTTTCTACAGCAGCCACACACTCTGCCCTAGAGCTGAGAAGCACTGGCTGTAAGTTCCCTTTGCAGAAGTCACATTCTCCAGAAACACACACCCTCCTAACTCTTAAGTTCCTAGCTCACCTCACATATGCATGGAAACCCAGAGTGGAGCAGGTGGCGATAGCTCTTGCGTGGATGTTGCCAGAAGGCTCTGGGCGATAGTGGCTTGCAAGGAGCTGCTTAGGAATCTAGTGGCACAGCAAGTACAAGCTTCTCACTGGAGCTGAGAAGGACTGGGAAGAACTTCCCTGTGAAGAACTAACAGTGTGCAGAAACACACGCAGTTCTATCTCTTACTGGGGAGTGTGCAGGAGAGTTCAGTGAACAGGCCGCTCTGCCCGAACAAGGCAGATTGCAGATGCGTAGTTCCCAAGCATATTCTTCTGTGTCTACTAGAAACGTTGGAGTAGAGCTGAGATGAACTCGGCATAAGTTCCATTTGAAGAAATAACCTAGGCCAGAAACCCACTCAGCTGTAGCCGTTAAGATTCTTCTGGAGCACACATTCTGGGAACCAGGCAGCAGAGTGCCCTGTGGAAGCTGCTCGATTTCAGCTTGTCTGATAGGTGTTTGTCTTCCCTGCAGAGAAACAGTGGCTTAGAGAACTCTTTCTACAGCAGCCACACACTCTGCCCTAGAGCTGAGAAGCACTGGCTGTAAGTTCCCTTTGCAGAAGTCACAATCTCCAGAAACACACTCTCTCCTAACTCTTAAGTTACTACCTCACCTCACATATGCATGGAAACCCAGAGTGGAGCAGGCGGCCTTAGCTCTTGCGTGGATGCTGCCAGAAGGCTCTGGGCGATAGTGGCTTGCAAGGAGCTGCTTAGGAATCTAGTGGCACAGCAAGTAGAAGCTTCTCCCTGGAGCTGAGAAGGACTGGGAAGAACTTCCCTGTGAAGAACTAACAGTGTGCAGAAACACACGCAGTTCTATCTCTTACTGGGGAGTGTGCAGGAGAGTTCAGTGAACAGGCCGCTCTGCCCGAACAAGGCAGATTGCAGATGCGTAGTTCCCAAGCATATTCTTCTGTGTCTACTAGAAAGGTTGGAGTAGAGCTGAGATGAACTCGGCATAAGTTCCATTTGAAGAAATAACCTAGGCCAGAAACCCACTCAGCTGTAGCTGTTAAGATTCATCTGGAGCGCACATTCTGGGAACTAGGCAGCAGAGTGCCCTGTGGAAGCTGCTCGATTTCAGCTTGTCTGATAGGTGTTTGTCTTCCCTGCAGAGAAACAGTGGCTTAGAGAACTCTTTCTACAGCAGCCACACACTCTGCCCTAGAGCTGAGAAGCACTGGCTGTAAGTTCCCTTTGCAGAAGTCACATTCTCCAGAAACACACCCTCTCCTAACTCTTAAGTTCCTAGCTCACCTCACATATGCATGGAAACCCAGAGTGGAGCAGGCGGCCATAGCTCTTGCGTGGATGCTGCCAGAAGGCTCTGGGCGATAGTGGCTTGCAAGGAGCTGCTTAGGAATCTAGTGGCACAGCAAGTACAAGCTTCTCACTGGAGCTGAGAAGGACTGGGAAGAACTTCCCTGTGAAGAACTAACAGTGTGCAGAAACACACGCAGTTCTATCTCTTACTGGGGAGTGTGCAGGAGAGTTCAGTGAACAGGCCGCTCTGCCCGAACAAGGCAGATTGCAGATGCGTAGTTCCCAAGCATATTCTTCTGTGTCTACTAGAAACGTTGGAGTAGAGCTGAGATGAACTCGGCATAAGTTCCATTTGAAGAAATAACCTAGGCCAGAAACCCACTCAGCTGTAGCTGTTAAGATTCATCTGGAGCGCACATTCTGGGAACCAGGCAGCAGAGTGCCCTGTGGAAGCTGCTCGATTTCAGCTTGTCTGATAGGTGTTTGTCTTCCCTGCAGAGAAACAGTGGCTTAGAGAACTCTTTCTACAGCAGCCACACACTCTGCCCTAGAGCTGAGAAGCACTGGCTGTAAGTTCCCTTTGCAGAAGTCACATTCTCCAGAAAAACACCCTCTCCTAACTCTTAAGTTCCTAGCTCACCTCACATATGCATGGAAACCCAGAGTGGAGCAGGCGGCGATAGCTCTTGCGTGGATGCTGCCAGAAGGCTCTGGGCGATAGTGGCTTGCAAGGAGCTGCTTAGGAATCTAGTGGCACAGCAACTACAAGCTTCTCACTGGAGCTGAGAAGGACTGGGAAGAACTTCCCTGTGAAGAACTAACAGTGTGCAGAAACACACGCAGTTCTATCTCTTACTGGGGAGTGTGCAGGAGAGTTCAGTGAACAGGCCGCTCTGCCCGAACAAGGCAGATTGCAGATGCGTAGTTCCCAAGCATATTCTTCTGTGTCTACTAGAAACGTTGGAGTAGAGCTGAGATGAACTCGGCATAAGTTCCATTTGAAGAAATAACCTAGGCCAGAAACCCACTCAGCTGTAGCTGTTAAGATTCATCTGGAGCGCACATTCTGGGAACCAGGCAGCAGAGTGCCCTGTGGAAGCTGCTCGATTTCAGCTTGTCTGATAGGTGTTTGTCTTCCCTGCAGAGAAACAGTGGCTTAGAGAACTCTTTCTACAGCAGCCACACACTCTGCCCTAGAGCTGAGAAGCACTGGCTGTAAGTTCCCTTTGCAGAAGTCACATTCTCCAGAAAAACACCCTCTCCTAACTCTTAAGTTCCTAGCTCACCTCACATATGCATGGAAACCCAGAGTGGAGCAGGCGGCGATAGCTCTTGCGTGGATGCTGCCAGAAGGCTCTGGGCGATAGTGGCTTGCAAGGAGCTGCTTAGGAATCTAGTGGCACAGCAACTACAAGCTTCTCACTGGAGCTGAGAAGGACTGGGAAGAACTTCCCTGTGAAGAACTAACAGTGTGCAGAAACACACGCAGTTCTATCTCTTACTGGGGAGTGTGCAGGAGAGTTCAGTGAACAGGCCGCTCTGCCCGAACAAGGCAGATTGCAGATGCGTAGTTCCCAAGCATATTCTTCTGTGTCTACTAGAAACGTTGGAGTAGAGCTGAGATGAACTCGGCATAAGTTCCATTTGAAGAAATAACCTAGGCCAGAAACCCACTCAGCTGTAGCTGTTAAGATTCATCTGGAGCGCACATTCTGGGAACCAGGCAGCAGAGTGCCCTGTGGAAGCTGCTCGATTTCAGCTTGTCTGATAGGTGTTTGTCTTCCCTGCAGAGAAACAGTGGCTTAGAGAACTCTTTCTACAGCAGCCACACACTCTGCCCTAGAGCTGAGAAGCACTGGCTGTAAGTTCCCTTTGCAGAAGTCACATTCTCCAGAAACACACCCTCTCCTAACTCTTAAGTTCCTAGCTCACCTCACATATGCATGGAAACCCAGAGTGGAGCAGGCGGCGATAGCTCTTGCGTGGATGCTGCCAGAAGGCTCTGGGCGATAGTGGCTTGCAAGGAGCTGCTTAGGAATCTAGTGGCACAGCAAGTACAAGCTTCTCACTGGAGCTGAGAAGGACTGGGAAGAACTTCCCTGTGAAGAACTAACAGTGTGCAGAAACACACGCAGTTCTATCTCTTACTGGGGAGTGTGCAGGAGAGTTCAGTGAACAGGCCGCTCTGCCCGAACAAGGCAGATTGCAGATGCGTAGTTCCCAAGCATATTCTTCTGTGTCTACTAGAAACGTTGGAGTAGAGCTGAGATGAACTCGGCATAAGTTCCATTTGAAGAAATAACCTAGGCCAGAAACCCACTCAGCTGTAGCTGGTAAGATTCATCTGGAGCGCACATTCTGGGAACCAGGCAGCAGAGTGCCCTGTGGAAGCTGCTCGATTTCAGCTTGTCTGATAGGTGTTTGTCTTCCCTGCAGAGAAACAGTGGCTTAGAGAACTCTTTCTACAGCAGCCACACACTCTGCCCTAGAGCTGAGAAGCACTGGCTGTAAGTTCCCTTTGCAGAAGTCACATTCTCCAGAAAAACACCCTCTCCTAACTCTTAAGTTCCTAGCTCACCTCACATATGCATGGAAACCCAGAGTGGAGCAGGCGGCGATAGCTCTTGCGTGGATGCTGCCAGAAGGCTCTGGGCGATAGTGGCTTGCAAGGAGCTGCTTAGGAATCTAGTGGCACAGCAACTACAAGCTTCTCACTGGAGCTGAGAAGGACTGGGAAGAACTTCCCTGTGAAGAACTAACAGTGTGCAGAAACACACGCAGTTCTATCTCTTACTGGGGAGTGTGCAGGAGAGTTCAGTGAACAGGCCGCTCTGCCCGAACAAGGCAGATTGCAGATGCGTAGTTCCCAAGCATATTCTTCTGTGTCTACTAGAAACGTTGGAGTAGAGCTGAGATGAACTCGGCATAAGTTCCATTTGAAGAAATAACCTAGGCCAGAAACCCACTCAGCTGTAGCCGTTAAGATTCTTCTGGAGCACACATTCTGGGAACCAGGCAGCAGAGTGCCCTGTGGAAGCTGCTCGATTTCAGCTTGTCTGATAGGTGTTTGTCTTCCCTGCAGAGAAACAGTGGCTTAGAGAACTCTTTCTACAGCAGCCACACACTCTGCCCTAGAGCTGAGAAGCACTGGCTGTAAGTTCCCTTTGCAGAAGTCACATTCTCCAGAAACACACCCTCTCCTAACTCTTAAGTTCCTAGCTCACCTCACATATGCATGGAAACCCAGAGTGGAGCAGGCGGCCATAGCTCTTGCGTGGATGCTGCCAGAAGGCTCTGGGCGATAGTGGCTTGCAAGGAGCTGCTTAGGAATCTAGTGGCACAGCAAGTACAAGCTTCTCACTGGAGCTGAGAAGGACTGGGAAGAACTTCCCTGTGAAGAACTAACAGTGTGCAGAAACACACGCAGTTCTATCTCTTACTGGGGAGTGTGCTGGAGAGTTCAGTGAACAGGCCGCTCTGCCCGAACAAGGCAGATTGCAGATGCGTAGTTCCCAAGCATATTCTTCTGTGTCTACTAGAAACGTTGGAGTAGAGCTGAGATGAACTCGGCATAAGTTCCATTTGAAGCAATAACCTAGGCCAGAAACCCACTCAGCTGTAGCTGTTAAGATTCATCTGGAGCGCACATTCTGGGAACCAGGCAGCAGAGTGCCCTGTGGAAGCTGCTCGATTTCAGCTTGTCTGATAGGTGTTTGTCTTCCCTGCAGAGAAACAGTGGCTTAGAGTACTCTTTTTACAGCAGCCACACACTCTGCCCTAGAGCTGAGAAGCACTGGCTGTAAGTTCCCTTTGCAGAAGTCACATTCTCCAGAAAAACACCCTCTCCTAACTCTTAAGTTCCTAGCTCACCTCACATATGCATGGAAACCCAGAGTGGAGCAGGCGGCGATAGCTCTTGTGTGGATGCTGCCAGAAGGCTCTGGGCGATAGTGGCTTGCAAGGAGCTGCTTAGGAATCTAGTGGCACAGCAAGTACAAGCTTCTCACTGGAGCTGAGAAGGACTGGGAAGAACTTCCCTGTGAAGAACTAACAGTGTGCAGAAACACACGCAGTTCTATCTCTTACTGGGGAGTGTGCAGGAGAGTTCAGTGAACAGGCCGCTCTGCCCGAACAAGGCAGATTGCAGATGCGTAGTTCCCAAGCATATTCTTCTGTGTCTACTAGAAACGTTGGAGTAGAGCTGAGATGAACTCGGCATAAGTTCCATTTGAAGAAATAACCTAGGCCAGAAACCCACTCAGCTGTAGCCGTTAAGATTCTTCTGGAGCACACATTCTGGGAACCAGGCAGCAGAGTGCCCTGTGGAAGCTGCTCGATTTCAGCTTGTCTGATAGGTGTTTGTCTTCCCTGCAGAGAAACAGTGGCTTAGAGAACTCTTTCTACAGCAGCCACACACTCTGCCCTAGAGCTGAGAAGCACTGGCTGTAAGTTCCCTTTGCAGAAGTCACATTCTCCAGAAACACACCCTCTCCTAACTCTTAAGTTCCTAGCTCACCTCACATATGCATGGAAACCCAGAGTGGAGCAGGCGGCCATAGCTCTTGCGTGGATGCTGCCAGAAGGCTCTGGGCGATAGTGGCTTGCAAGGAGCTGCTTAGGAATCTAGTGGCACAGCAAGTACAAGCTTCTCACTGGAGCTGAGAAGGACTGGGAAGAACTTCCCTGTGAAGAACTAACAGTGTGCAGAAACACACGCAGTTCTATCTCTTACTGGGGAGTGTGCTGGAGAGTTCAGTGAACAGGCCGCTCTGCCCGAACAAGGCAGATTGCAGATGCGTAGTTCCCAAGCATATTCTTCTGTGTCTACTAGAAACGTTGGAGTAGAGCTGAGATGAACTCGGCATAAGTTCCATTTGAAGCAATAACCTAGGCCAGAAACCCACTCAGCTGTAGCTGTTAAGATTCATCTGGAGCGCACATTCTGGGAACCAGGCAGCAGAGTGCCCTGTGGAAGCTGCTCGATTTCAGCTTGTCTGATAGGTGTTTGTCTTCCCTGCAGAGAAACAGTGGCTTAGAGAACTCTTTTTACAGCAGCCACACACTCTGCCCTAGAGCTGAGAAGCACTGGCTGTAAGTTCCCTTTGCAGAAGTCACATTCTCCAGAAAAACACCCTCTCCTAACTCTTAAGTTCCTAGCTCACCTCACATATGCATGGAAACCCAGAGTGGAGCAGGCGGCGATAGCTCTTGTGTGGATGCTGCCAGAAGGCTCTGGGCGATAGTGGCTTGCAAGGAGCTGCTTAGGAATCTAGTGGCACAGCAAGTACAAGCTTCTCACTGGAGCTGAGAAGGACTGGGAAGAACTTCCCTGTGAAGAACTAACAGTGTGCAGAAACACACGCAGTTCTATCTCTTACTGGGGAGTGTGCAGGAGAGTTCAGTGAACAGGCCGCTCTGCCCGAACAAGGCAGATTGCAGATGCGTAGTTCCCAAGCATATTCTTCTGTGTCTACTAGAAACGTTGGAGTAGAGCTGAGATGAACTCGGCATAAGTTCCATTTGAAGAAATAACCTAGGCCAGAAACCCACTCAGCTGTAGCCGTTAAGATTCTTCTGGAGCACACATTCTGGGAACCAGGCAGCAGAGTGCCCTGTGGAAGCTGCTCGATTTCAGCTTGTCTGATAGGTGTTTGTCTTCCCTGCAGAGAAACAGTGGCTTAGAGAACTCTTTCTACAGCAGCCACACACTCTGCCCTAGAGCTGAGAAGCACTGGCTGTAAGTTCCCTTTGCAGAAGTAACAATCTCCAGAAACACACTCTCTCCTAACTCTTAAGTTACTACCTCACCTCACATATGCATGGAAACCCAGAGTGGAGCAGGCGGCCTTAGCTCTTGCGTGGATGCTGCCAGAAGGCTCTGGGCGATAGTGGCTTGCAAGGAGCTGCTTAGGAATCTAGTGGCACAGCAAGTACAAGCTTCTCACTGGAGCTGAGAAGGACTGGGAAGAACTTCCCTGTGAAGAACTAACAGTGTGCAGAAACACACGCAGTTCTATCTCTTACTGGGGAGTGTGCAGGAGAGTTCAGTGAACAGGCCGCTCTGCCCGAACAAGGCAGATTGCAGATGCGTAGTTCCCAAGCATATTCTTCTGTGTCTACTAGAAACGTTGGAGTAGAGCTGAGATGAACTCGGCATAAGTTCCATTTGAAGCAATAACCTAGGCCAGAAACCCACTCAGCTGTAGCTGTTAAGATTCATCTGGAGCGCACATTCTGGGAACCAGGCAGCAGAGTGCCCTGTGGAAGCTGCTCGATTTCAGCTTGTCTGATAGGTGTTTGTCTTCCCTGCAGAGAAACAGTGGCTTAGAGAACTCTTTCTACAGCAGCCACACACTCTGCCCTAGAGCTGAGAAGCACTGGCTGTAAGTTCCCTTTGCAGAAGTCACATTCTCCAGAAACACACCCTCTCCTAACTCTTAAGTTCCTAGCTCACCTCACATATGCATGGAAACCCAGAGTGGAGCAGGCGGCGATAGCTCTTGCGTGGATGCTGCCAGAAGGCTCTGGGCGATAGTGGCTTGCAAGGAGCTGCTTAGGAATCTAGTGGCACAGCAAGTACAAGCTTCTCACTGGAGCTGAGAAGGACTGGGAAGAACTTCCCTGTGAAGAACTAACAGTGTGCAGAAACACACGCAGTTCTATCTCTTACTGGGGAGTGTGCAGGAGAGTTCAGTGAACAGGCCGCTCTGCCCGAACAAGGCAGATTGCAGATGCGTAGTTCCCAAGCATATTCTTCTGTGTCTACTAGAAACGTTGGAGTAGAGCTGAGATGAACTCGGCATAAGTTCCATTTGAAGAAATAACCTAGGCCAGAAACCCACTCAGCTGTAGCCGTTAAGATTCTTCTGGAGCACACATTCTGGGAACCAGGCAGCAGAGTGCCCTGTGGAAGCTGCTCGATTTCAGCTTGTCTGATAGGTGTTTGTCTTCCCTGCAGAGAAACAGTGGCTTAGAGAACTCTTTCTACAGCAGCCACACACTCTGCCCTAGAGCTGAGAAGCACTGGCTGTAAGTTCCCTTTGCAGAAGTCACAATCTCCAGAAACACACTCTCTCCTAACTCTTAAGTTACTACCTCACCTCACATATGCATGGAAACCCAGAGTGGAGCAGGCGGCCTTAGCTCTTGCGTGGATGCTGCCAGAAGGCTCTGGGCGATAGTGGCTTGCAAGGAGCTGCTTAGGAATCTAGTGGCACAGCAAGTACAAGCTTCTCACTGGAGCTGAGAAGGACTGGGAAGAACTTCCCTGTGAAGAACTAACAGTGTGCAGAAACACACGCAGTTCTATCTCTTACTGGGGAGTGTGCAGGAGAGTTCAGTGAACAGGCCGCTCTGCCCGAACAAGGCAGATTGCAGATGCGTAGTTCCCAAGCATATTCTTCTGTGTCTACTAGAAACGTTGCAGTAGAGCTGAGATGAACTCGGCATAAGTTCCATTTGAAGAAATAACCTAGGCCAGAAACCCACTCAGCTGTAGCTGTTAAGATTCATCTGGAGCGCACATTCTGGGAACTAGGCAGCAGAGTGCCCTGTGGAAGCTGCTCGATTTCAGCTTGTCTGATAGGTGTTTGTCTTCCCTGCAGAGAAACAGTGGCTTAGAGAACTCTTTCTACAGCAGCCACACACTCTGCCCTAGAGCTGAGAAGCACTGGCTGTAAGTTCCCTTTGCAGAAGTCACATTCTCCAGAAACACACCCTCTCCTAACTCTTAAGTTCCTAGCTCACCTCACATATGCATGGAAACCCAGAGTGGAGCAGGCGGCGATAGCTCTTGCGTGGATGCTGCCAGAAGGCTCTGGGCGATAGTGGCTTGCAAGGAGCTGCTTAGGAATCTAGTGGCACAGCAAGTACAAGCTTCTCACTGGAGCTGAGAAGGACTGGGAAGAACTTCCCTGTGAAGAACTAACAGTGTGCAGAAACACACGCAGTTCTATCTCTTACTGGGGAGTGTGCAGGAGAGTTCAGTGAACAGGCCGCTCTGCCCGAACAAGGCAGATTGCAGATGCGTAGTTCCCAAGCATATTCTTCTGTGTCTACTAGAAACGTTGGAGTAGAGCTGAGATGAACTCGGCATAAGTTCCATTTGAAGAAATAACCTAGGCCAGAAACCCACTCAGCTGTAGCCGTTAAGATTCTTCTGGAGCACACATTCTGGGAACCAGGCAGCAGAGTGCCCTGTGGAAGCTGCTCGATTTCAGCTTGTCTGATAGGTGTTTGTCTTCCCTGCAGAGAAACAGTGGCTTAGAGAACTCTTTCTACAGCGGCCACACACTCTGCCCTAGAGCTGAGAAGCACTGGCTGTAAGTTCCCTTTGCAGAAGTCACAATCTCCAGAAACACACTCTCTCCTAACTCTTAAGTTACTACCTCACCTCACATATGCATGGAAACCCAGAGTGGAGCAGGCGGCCTTAGCTCTTGCGTGGATGCTGCCAGAAGGCTCTGGGCGATAGTGGCTTGCAAGGAGCTGCTTAGGAATCTAGTGGCACAGCAAGTACAAGCTTCTCACTGGAGCTGAGAAGGACTGGGAAGAACCTCCCTGTGAAGAACTAACAGTGTGCAGAAACACACGCAGTTCTATCTCTTACTGGGGAGTGTGCAGGAGAGTTCAGTGAACAGGCCGCTCTGCCCGAACAAGGCAGATTGCAGATGCGTAGTTCCCAAGCATATTCTTCTGTGTCTACTAGAAACGTTGCAGTAGAGCTGAGATGAACTCGGCATAAGTTCCATTTGAAGAAATAACCTAGGCCAGAAACCCACTCAGCTGTAGCTGTTAAGATTCATCTGGAGCGCACATTCTGGGAACTAGGCAGCAGAGTGCCCTGTGGAAGCTGCTCGATTTCAGCTTGTCTGAGAGGTGTTTGTCTTCCCTGCAGAGAAACAGTGGCTTAGAGAACTCTTTCTACAGCAGCCACACACTCTGCCCTAGAGCTGAGAAGCACTGGCTGTAAGTTCCCTTTGCAGAAGTCACATTCTCCAGAAACACACCCTCTCCTAACTCTTAAGTTCCTAGCTCACCTCACATATGCATGGAAACCCAGAGTGGAGCAGGCGGCCATAGCTCTTGCGTGGATGCTGCCAGAAGGCTCTGGGCGATAGTGGCTTGCAAGGAGCTGCTTAGGAATCTAGTGGCACAGCAAGTACAAGCTTCTCACTGGAGCTGAGAAGGACTGGGAAGAACTTCCCTGTGAAGAACTAACAGTGTGCAGAAACACACGCAGTTCTATCTCTTACTGGGGAGTGTGCAGGAGAGTTCAGTGAACAGGCCGCTCTGCCCGAACAAGGCAGATTGCAGATGCGTAGTTCCCAAGCATATTCTTCTGTGTCTACTAGAAACGTTGGAGTAGAGCTGAGATGAACTCGGCATAAGTTCCATTTGAAGAAATAACCTAGGCCAGAAACCCACTCAGCTGTAGCTGTTAAGATTCATCTGGAGCGCACATTCTGGGAACCAGGCAGCAGAGTGCCCTGTGGAAGCTGCTCGATTTCAGCTTGTCTGATAGGTGTTTGTCTTCCCTGCAGAGAAACAGTGGCTTAGAGAACTCTTTCTACAGCAGCCACACACTCTGCCCTAGAGCTGAGAAGCACTGGCTGTAAGTTCCCTTTGCAGAAGTCACATTCTCCAGAAACACACCCTCTCCTAACTCTTAAGTTCCTAGCTCACCTCACATATGCATGGAAACCCAGAGTGGAGCAGGCGGCGATAGCTCTTGCGTGGATGCTGCCAGAAGGCTCTGGGCGATAGTGGCTTGCAAGGAGCTGCTTAGGAATCTAGTGGCACAGCAAGTACAAGCTTCTCACTGGAGCTGAGAAGGACTGGGAAGAACTTCCCTGTGAAGAACTAACAGTGTGCAGAAACACACGCAGTTCTATCTCTTACTGGGGAGTGTGCAGGAGAGTTCAGTGAACAGGCCGCTCTGCCCGAACAAGGCAGATTGCAGATGCGTAGTTCCCAAGCATATTCTTCTGTGTCTACTAGAAACGTTGGAGTAGAGCTGAGATGAACTCGGCATAAGTTCCATTTGAAGAAATAACCTAGGCCAGAAACCCACTCAGCTGTAGCCGTTAAGATTCTTCTGGAGCACACATTCTGGGAACCAGGCAGCAGAGTGCCCTGTGGAAGCTGCTCGATTTCAGCTTGTCTGATAGGTGTTTGTCTTCCCTGCAGAGAAACAGTGGCTTAGAGAACTCTTTCTACAGCAGCCACACACTCTGCCCTAGAGCTGAGAAGCACTGGCTGTAAGTTCCCTTTGCAGAAGTCACATTCTCCAGAAAAACACCCTCTCCTAACTCTTAAGTTCCTAGCTCACCTCACATATGCATGGAAACCCAGAGTGGAGCAGGCGGCGATAGCTCTTGCGTGGATGCTGCCAGAAGGCTCTGGGCGATAGTGGCTTGCAAGGAGCTGCTTAGGAATCTAGTGGCACAGCAACTACAAGCTTCTCACTGGAGCTGAGAAGGACTGGGAAGAACTTCCCTGTGAAGAACTAACAGTGTGCAGAAACACACGCAGTTCTATCTCTTACTGGGGAGTGTGCAGGAGAGTTCAGTGAACAGGCCGCTCTGCCCGAACAAGGCAGATTGCAGATGCGTAGTTCCCAAGCATATTCTTCTGTGTCTACTAGAAACGTTGGAGTAGAGCTGAGATGAACTCGGCATAAGTTCCATTTGAAGAAATAACCTAGGCCAGAAACCCACTCAGCTGTAGCCGTTAAGATTCTTCTGGAGCACACATTCTGGGAACCAGGCAGCAGAGTGCCCTGTGGAAGCTGCTCGATTTCAGCTTGTCTGATAGGTGTTTGTCTTCCCTGCAGAGAAACAGTGGCTTAGAGAACTCTTTCTACAGCAGCCACACACTCTGCCCTAGAGCTGAGAAGCACTGGCTGTAAGTTCCCTTTGCAGAAGTCACATTCTCCAGAAACACACCCTCTCCTAACTCTTAAGTTCCTAGCTCACCTCACATATGCATGGAAACCCAGAGTGGAGCAGGCGGCCATAGCTCTTGCGTGGATGCTGCCAGAAGGCTCTGGGCGATAGTGGCTTGCAAGGAGCTGCTTAGGAATCTAGTGGCACAGCAAGTACAAGCTTCTCACTGGAGCTGAGAAGGACTGGGAAGAACTTCCCTGTGAAGAACTAACAGTGTGCAGAAACACACGCAGTTCTATCTCTTACTGGGGAGTGTGCAGGAGAGTTCAGTGAACAGGCCGCTCTGCCCGAACAAGGCAGATTGCAGATGCGTAGTTCCCAAGCATATTCTTCTGTGTCTACTAGAAACGTTGGAGTAGAGCTGAGATGAACTCGGCATAAGTTCCATTTGAAGCAATAACCTAGGCCAGAAACCCACTCAGCTGTAGCTGTTAAGATTCATCTGGAGCGCACATTCTGGGAACCAGGCAGCAGAGTGCCCTGTGGAAGCTGCTCGATTTCAGCTTGTCTGATAGGTGTTTGTCTTCCCTGCAGAGAAACAGTGGCTTAGAGAACTCTTTTTACAGCAGCCACACACTCTGCCCTAGAGCTGAGAAGCACTGGCTGTAAGTTCCCTTTGCAGAAGTCACATTCTCCAGAAAAACACCCTCTCCTAACTCTTAAGTTCCTAGCTCACCTCACATATGCATGGAAACCCAGAGTGGAGCAGGCGGCGATAGCTCTTGCGTGGATGCTGCCAGAAGGCTCTGGGCGATAGTGGCTTGCAAGGAGCTGCTTAGGAATCTAGTGGCACAGCAAGTACAAGCTTCTCACTGGAGCTGAGAAGGACTGGGAAGAACTTCCCTGTGAAGAACTAACAGTGTGCAGAAACACACGCAGTTCTATCTCTTACTGGGGAGTGTGCAGGAGAGTTCAGTGAACAGGCCGCTCTGCCCGAACAAGGCAGATTGCAGACGCGTAGTTCCCAAGCATATTCTTCTGTGTCTACTAGAAACGTTGGAGTAGAGCTGAGATGAACTCGGCATAAGTTCCATTTGAAGAAGTAACCTAGGCCAGAAACCCACTCAGCTGTAGCCGTTAAGATTCTTCTGGAGCACACATTCTGGGAACCAGGCAGCAGAGTGCCCTGTGGAAGCTGCTCGATTTCAGCTTGTCTGATAGGTGTTTGTCTTCCCTGCAGAGAAACAGTGGCTTAGAGAACTCTTTCTACAGCAGCCACACACTCTGCCCTAGAGCTGAGAAGCACTGGCTGTAAGTTCCCTTTGCAGAAGTAACAATCTCCAGAAACACACTCTCTCCTAACTCTTAAGTTACTACCTCACCTCACATATGCATGGAAACCCAGAGTGGAGCAGGCGGCCTTAGCTCTTGCGTGGATGCTGCCAGAAGGCTCTGGGCGATAGTGGCTTGCAAGGAGCTGCTTAGGAATCTAGTGGCACAGCAAGTACAAGCTTCTCACTGGAGCTGAGAAGGACTGGGAAGAACTTCCCTGTGAAGAACTAACAGTGTGCAGAAACACACGCAGTTCTATCTCTTACTGGGGAGTGTGCAGGAGAGTTCAGTGAACAGGCCGCTCTGCCCGAACAAGGCAGATTGCAGATGCGTAGTTCCCAAGCATATTCTTCTGTGTCTACTAGAAACGTTGGAGTAGAGCTGAGATGAACTCGGCATAAGTTCCATTTGAAGAAATAACCTAGGCCAGAAACCCACTCAGCTGTAGCTGTTAAGATTCATCTGGAGCGCACATTCTGGGAACTAGGCAGCAGAGTGCCCTGTGGAAGCTGCTCGATTTCAGCTTGTCTGATAGGTGTTTGTCTTCCCTGCAGAGAAACAGTGGCTTAGAGAACTCTTTCTACAGCAGCCACACACTCTGCCCTAGAGCTGAGAAGCACTGGCTGTAAGTTCCCTTTGCAGAAGTCACATTCTCCAGAAACACACCCTCTCCTAACTCTTAAGTTCCTAGCTCACCTCACATATGCATGGAAACCCAGAGTGGAGCAGGCGGCCATAGCTCTTGCGTGGATGCTGCCAGAAGGCTCTGGGCGATAGTGGCTTGCAAGGAGCTGCTTAGGAATCTAGTGGCACAGCAAGTACAAGCTTCTCACTGGAGCTGAGAAGGACTGGGAAGAACTTCCCTGTGAAGAACTAACAGTGTGCAGAAACACACGCAGTTCTATCTCTTACTGGGGAGTGTGCAGGAGAGTTCAGTGAACAGGCCGCTCTGCCCGAACAAGGCAGATTGCAGATGCGTAGTTCCCAAGCATATTCTTCTGTGTCTACTAGAAACGTTGGAGTAGAGCTGAGATGAACTCGGCATAAGTTCCATTTGAAGCAATAACCTAGGCCAGAAACCCACTCAGCTGTAGCTGTTAAGATTCATCTGGAGCGCACATTCTGGGAACCAGGCAGCAGAGTGCCCTGTGGAAGCTGCTCGATTTCAGCTTGTCTGATAGGTGTTTGTCTTCCCTGCAGAGAAACAGTGGCTTAGAGAACTCTTTCTACAGCAGCCACACACTCTGCCCTAGAGCTGAGAAGCACTGGCTGTAAGTTCCCTTTGCAGAAGTCACATTCTCCAGAAACACACCCTCTCCTAACTCTTAAGTTCCTAGCTCACCTCACATATGCATGGAAACCCAGAGTGGAGCAGGCGGCGATAGCTCTTGCGTGGATGCTGCCAGAAGGCTCTGGGCGATAGTGGCTTGCAAGGAGCTGCTTAGGAATCTAGTGGCACAGCAAGTACAAGCTTCTCACTGGAGCTGAGAAGGACTGGGAAGAACTTCCCTGTGAAGAACTAACAGTGTGCAGAAACACACGCAGTTCTATCTCTTACTGGGGAGTGTGCAGGAGAGTTCAGTGAACAGGCCGCTCTGCCCGAACAAGGCAGATTGCAGATGCGTAGTTCCCAAGCATATTCTTCTGTGTCTACTAGAAACGTTGGAGTAGAGCTGAGATGAACTCGGCATAAGTTCCATTTGAAGAAATAACCTAGGCCAGAAACCCACTCAGCTGTAGCTGTTAAGATTCATCTGGAGCGCACATTCTGGGAACCAGGCAGCAGAGTGCCCTGTGGAAGCTGCTCGATTTCAGCTTGTCTGATAGGTGTTTGTCTTCCCTGCAGAGAAACAGTGGCTTAGAGAACTCTTTCTACAGCAGCCACACACTCTGCCCTAGAGCTGAGAAGCACTGGCTGTAAGTTCCCTTTGCAGAAGTCACATTCTCCAGAAACACACCCTCTCCTAACTCTTAAGTTCCTAGGTCACCTCACATATGCATGGAAACCCAGAGTGGAGCAGGTGGCGATAGCTCTTGCGTGGATGCTGCCAGAAGGCTCTGGGCGATAGTGGCTTGCAAGGAGCTGCTTAGGAATCTAGTGGCACAGCAAGTACAAGCTTCTCACTGGAGCTGAGAAGGACTGGGAAGAACTTCCCTGTGAAGAACTAACAGTGTGCAGAAACACACGCAGTTCTATCTCTTACTGGGGAGTGTGCAGGAGAGTTCAGTGAACAGGCCGCTCTGCCCGAACAAGGCAGATTGCAGATGCGTAGTTCCCAAGCATATTCTTCTGTGTCTACTAGAAACGTTGGAGTAGAGCTGAGATGAACTCGGCATAAGTTCCATTTGAAGCAATAACCTAGGCCAGAAACCCACTCAGCTGTAGCTGTTAAGATTCATCTGGAGCGCACATTCTGGGAACCAGGCAGCAGAGTGCCCTGTGGAAGCTGCTCGATTTCAGCTTGTCTGATAGGTGTTTGTCTTCCCTGCAGAGAAACAGTGGCTTAGAGAACTCTTTCTACAGCAGCCACACACTCTGCCCTAGAGCTGAGAAGCACTGGCTGTAAGTTCCCTTTGCAGAAGTCACATTCTCCAGAAACACACCCTCTCCTAACTCTTAAGTTCCTAGCTCACCTCACATATGCATGGAAACCCAGAGTGGAGCAGGCGGCCATAGCTCTTGCGTGGATGCTGCCAGAAGGCTCTGGGCGATAGTGGCTTGCAAGGAGCTGCTTAGGAATCTAGTGGCACAGCAAGTACAAGCTTCTCACTGGAGCTGAGAAGGACTGGGAAGAACTTCCCTGTGAAGAACTAACAGTGTGCAGAAACACACGCAGTTCTATCTCTTACTGGGGAGTGTGCAGGAGAGTTCAGTGAACAGGCCGCTCTGCCCGAACAAGGCAGATTGCAGATGCGTAGTTCCCAAGCATATTCTTCTGTGTCTACTAGAAACGTTGGAGTAGAGCTGAGATGAACTCGGCATAAGTTCCATTTGAAGAAATAACCTAGGCCAGAAACCCACTCAGCTGTAGCTGTTAAGATTCATCTGGAGCGCACATTCTGGGAACCAGGCAGCAGAGTGCCCTGTGGAAGCTGCTCGATTTCAGTTTGTCTGATAGGTGTTTGTCTTCCCTGCAGAGAAACAGTGGCTTAGAGAACTCTTTCTACAGCAGCCACACACTCTGCCCTAGAGCTGAGAAGCACTGGCTGTAAGTTCCCTTTGCAGAAGTCACATTCTCCAGAAACACACCCTCTCCTAACTCTTAAGTTCCTAGCTCACCTCACATATGCATGGAAACCCAGAGTGGAGCAGGCGGCGATAGCTCTTGCGTGGATGCTGCCAGAAGGCTCTGGGCGATAGTGGCTTGCAAGGAGCTGCTTAGGAATCTAGTGGCACAGCAAGTACAAGCTTCTCACTGGAGCTGAGAAGGACTGGGAAGAACTTCCCTGTGAAGAACTAACAGTGTGCAGAAACACACGCAGTTCTATCTCTTACTGGGGAGTGTGCAGGAGAGTTCAGTGAACAGGCCGCTCTGCCCGAACAAGGCAGATTGCAGATGCGTAGTTCCCAAGCATATTCTTCTGTGTCTACTAGAAACGTTGGAGTAGAGCTGAGATGAACTCGGCATAAGTTCCATTTGAAGCAATAACCTAGGCCAGAAACCCACTCAGCTGTAGCTGTTAAGATTCATCTGGAGCGCACATTCTGGGAACCAGGCAGCAGAGTGCCCTGTAGAAGCTGCTCGATTTCAGCTTGTCTGATAGGTGTTTGTCTTCCCTGCAGAGAAACAGTGGCTTAGAGAACTCTTTCTACAGCAGCCACACACTCTGCCCTAGAGCTGAGAAGCACTGGCTGTAAGTTCCCTTTGCAGAAGTCACATTCTCCAGAAACACACCCTCTCCTAACTCTTAAGTTCCTAGCTCACCTCACATATGCATGGAAACCCAGAGTGGAGCAGGCGGCCATAGCTCTTGCGTGGATGCTGCCAGAAGGCTCTGGGCGATAGTGGCTTGCAAGGAGCTGCTTAGGAATCTAGTGGCACAGCAAGTACAAGCTTCTCACTGGAGCTGAGAAGGACTGGGAAGAACTTCCCTGTGAAGAACTAACAGTGTGCAGAAACACACGCAGTTCTATCTCTTACTGGGGAGTGTGCAGGAGAGTTCAGTGAACAGGCCGCTCTGCCCGAACAAGGCAGATTGCAGATGCGTAGTTCCCAAGCATATTCTTCTGTGTCTACTAGAAACGTTGGAGTAGAGCTGAGATGAACTCGGCATAAGTTCCATTTGAAGAAATAACCTAGGCCAGAAACCCACTCAGCTGTAGCTGTTAAGATTCATCTGGAGCGCACATTCTGGGAACCAGGCAGCAGAGTGCCCTGTGGAAGCTGCTCGATTTCAGCTTGTCTGATAGGTGTTTGTCTTCCCTGCAGAGAAACAGTGGCTTAGAGAACTCTTTCTACAGCAGCCACACACTCTGCCCTAGAGCTGAGAAGCACTGGCTGTAAGTTCCCTTTGCAGAAGTCACATTCTCCAGAAACACACCCTCTCCTAACTCTTAAGTTCCTAGCTCACCTCACATATGCATGGAAACCCAGAGTGGAGCAGGCGGCGATAGCTCTTGCGTGGATGCTGCCAGAAGGCTCTGGGCGATAGTGGCTTGCAAGGAGCTGCTTAGGAATCTAGTGGCACAGCAAGTACAAGCTTCTCACTGGAGCTGAGAAGGACTGGGAAGAACTTCCCTGTGAAGAACTAACAGTGTGCAGAAACACACGCAGTTCTATCTCTTACTGGGGAGTGTGCAGGAGAGTTCAGTGAACAGGCCGCTCTGCCCGAACAAGGCAGATTGCAGATGCGTAGTTCCCAAGCATATTCTTCTGTGTCTACTAGAAACGTTGGAGTAGAGCTGAGATGAACTCGGCATAAGTTCCATTTGAAGAAATAACCTAGGCCAGAAACCCACTCAGCTGTAGCTGTTAAGATTCATCTGGAGCGCACATTCTGGGAACCAGGCAGCAGAGTGCCCTGTGGAAGCTGCTCGATTTCAGCTTGTCTGATAGGTGTTTGTCTTCCCTGCAGAGAAACAGTGGCTTAGAGAACTCTTTCTACAGCAGCCACACACTCTGCCCTAGAGCTGAGAAGCACTGGCTGTAAGTTCCCTTTGCAGAAGTCACATTCTCCAGAAACACACCCTCTCCTAACTCTTAAGTTCCTAGCTCACCTCACATATGCATGGAAACCCAGAGTGGAGCAGGCGGCCATAGCTCTTGCGTGGATGCTGCCAGAAGGCTCTGGGCGATAGTGGCTTGCAAGGAGCTGCTTAGGAATCTAGTGGCACAGCAAGTACAAGCTTCTCACTGGAGCTGAGAAGGACTGGGAAGAACTTCCCTGTGAAGAACTAACAGTGTGCAGAAACACACGCAGTTCTATCTCTTACTGGGGAGTGTGCAGGAGAGTTCAGTGAACAGGCCGCTCTGCCCGAACAAGGCAGATTGCAGATGCGTAGTTCCCAAGCATATTCTTCTGTGTCTACTAGAAACGTTGGAGTAGAGCTGAGATGAACTCGGCATAAGTTCCATTTGAAGCAATAACCTAGGCCAGAAACCCACTCAGCTGTAGCTGTTAAGATTCATCTGGAGCGCACATTCTGGGAACCAGGCAGCAGAGTGCCCTGTGGAAGCTGCTCGATTTCAGCTTGTCTGATAGGTGTTTGTCTTCCCTGCAGAGAAACAGTGGCTTAGAGAACTCTTTCTACAGCAGCCACACACTCTGCCCTAGAGCTGAGAAGCACTGGCTGTAAGTTCCCTTTGCAGAAGTCACATTCTCCAGAAACACACCCTCTCCCAACTCTTAAGTTCCTAGCTCACCTCACATATGCATGGAAACCCAGAGTGGAGCAGGCGGCCATAGCTCTTGCGTGGATGCTGCCAGAAGGCTCTGGGCGATAGTGGCTTGCAAGGAGCTGCTTAGGAATCTAGTGGCACAGCAAGTACAAGCTTCTCACTGGAGCTGAGAAGGACTGGGAAGAACTTCCCTGTGAAGAACTAACAGTGTGCAGAAACACACGCAGTTCTATCTCTTACTGGGGAGTGTGCAGGAGAGTTCAGTGAACAGGCCGCTCTGCCCGAACAAGGCAGATTGCAGATGCATAGTTCCCAAGCATATTCTTCTGTGTCTACTAGAAACGTTGGAGTAGAGCTGAGATGAACTCGGCATAAGTTCCATTTGAAGAAATAACCTAGGCCAGAAACCCACTCAGCTGTAGCTGTTAAGATTCATCTGGAGCGCACATTCTGGGAACCAGGCAGCAGAGTGCCCTGTGGAAGCTGCTCGATTTCAGCTTGTCTGATAGGTGTTTGTCTTCCCTGCAGAGAAACAGTGGCTTAGAGAACTCTTTCTACAGCAGCCACACACTCTGCCCTAGAGCTGAGAAGCACTGGCTGTAAGTTCCCTTTGCAGAAGTCACATTCTCCAGAAACACACCCTCTCCTAACTCTTAAGTTCCTAGCTCACCTCACATATGCATGGAAACCCAGAGTGGAGCAGGCGGCCATAGCTCTTGCGTGGATGCTGCCAGAAGGCTCTGCGCGATAGTGGCTTGCAAGGAGCTGCTTAGGAATCTAGTGGCACAGCAAGTACAAGCTTCTCACTGGAGCTGAGAAGGACTGGGAAGAACTTCCCTGTGAAGAACTAACAGTGTGCAGAAACACACGCAGTTCTATCTCTTACTGGGGAGTGTGCAGGAGAGTTCAGTGAACAGGCCGCTCTGCCCGAACAAGGCAGATTGCAGATGCGTAGTTCCCAAGCATATTCCTCTGTGTCTACTAGAAACGTTGGAGTAGAGCTGAGATGAACTCGGCATAAGTTCCATTTGAAGAAATAACCTAGGCCAGAAACCCACTCAGCTGTAGCTGTTAAGATTCATCTGGATCTCACATTCTGGGAACCAGGCAGCAGAGTGCCCTGTGGAAGCTGCTCGATTTCAGCTTGTCTGATAGGTGTTTGTCTTCCCTGCAGAGAAACAGTGGCTTAGAGAACTCTTTCTACAGCAGCCACACACTCTGCCCTAGAGCTGAGAAGCACTGGCTGTAAGTTCCCTTTGCAGAAGTCACATTCTCCAGAAACACACCCTCTCCTAACTCTTAAGTTCCTAGCTCACCTCACATATGCATGGAAACCCAGAGTGGAGCAGGCGGCGATAGCTCTTGCGTGGATGCTGCCAGAAGGCTCTGGGCGATAGTGGCTTGCAAGGAGCTGCTTAGGAATCTAGTGGCACAGCAAGTACAAGCTTCTCACTGGAGCTGAGAAGGACTGGGAAGAACTTCCCTGTGAAGAACTAACAGTGTGCAGAAACACACGCAGTTCTATCTCTTACTGGGGAGTGTGCAGGAGAGTTCAGTGAACAGGCCGCTCTGCCCGAACAAGGCAGATTGCAGATGCGTAGTTCCCAAGCATATTCTTCTGTGTCTACTAGAAACGTTGGAGTAGAGCTGAGATGAACTCGGCATAAGTTCCATTTGTAGCAATAACATAGGCCAGAAACCCACTCAGCTGTAGCTGTTAAGATTCATCTGGAGCGCACATTCTGGGAACCAGGCAGCAGAGTGCCCTGTGGAAGCTGCTCGATTTCAGCTTGTCTGATACGTGTTTGTCTTCCCTGCAGAGAAACAGTGGCTTAGAGAACTCTTTCTACAGCAGCCACACACTCTGCCCTAGAGCTGAGAAGCACTGGCTGTCAGTTCCCTTTGCAGAAGTAACAATCTCCAGAAACACACCCTCTCCTAACTCTTAAGTTCCTAGCTCACCTCACATATGCATGGAAACCCAGAGTGGAGCAGGCAGCCATAGCTCTTGCGTGGATGCTGCCAGAAGGCTCTGGGCGATAGTGGCTTGCAAGGAGCTGCTTAGGAATCTAGTGGCACAGCAAGTACAAGCTTCTCACTGGAGCTGAGAAGGACTGGGAAGAACTTCCCTGTGAAGAACTAACAGTGTGCAGAAACACACGCAGTTCTATCTCTTACTGGGGAGTGTGCAGGAGAGTTCAGTGAACAGGCCGCTCTGCCCGAACAAGGCAGATTGCAGATGCGTAGTTCCCAAGCATATTCTTCTGTGTCTACTAGAAACGTTGGAGTAGAGCTGAGATGAACTCGGCATAAGTTCCATTTGAAGAAATAACCTAGGCCAGAAACCCACTCAGCAGTAGCTGTTAAGATTCATCTGGAGCGCACATTCTGGGAACCAGGCAGCAGAGTGCCCTGTGGAAGCTGCTCGATTTCAGCTTGTCTGATAGGTGTTTGTCTTCCCTGCAGAGAAACAGTGGCTTAGAGAACTCTTTCTACAGCAGCCACACACTCTGCCCTAGAGCTGAGAAGCACTGGCTGTAAGTTCCCTTTGCAGAAGTCACATTCTCCAGAAACACACCCTCTCCTAACTCTTAAGTTCCTAGCTCACCTCACATATGCATGGAAACCCAGAGTGGAGCAGGCGGCGATAGCTCTTGCGTGGACGCTGCCAGAAGGCTCTGGGCGATAGTGGCTTGCAAGGAGCTGCTTAGGAATCTAGTGGCACAGCAAGTACAAGCTTCTCACTGGAGCTGAGAAGGACTGGGAAGAACTTCCCTGTGAAGAACTAACAGTGTGCAGAAACACACGCAGTTCTATCTCTTACTGGGGAGTGTGCAGGAGAGTTCAGTGAACAGGCCGCTCTGCCCGAACAAGGCAGATTGCAGATGCGTAGTTCCCAAGCATATTCCTCTGTGTCTACTAGAAACGTTGGAGTAGAGCTGAGATGAACTCGGCATAAGTTCCATTTGAAGAAATAACCTAGGCCAGAAACCCACTCAGCTGTAGCTGTTAAGATTCATCTGGATCTCACATTCTGGGAACCAGGCAGCAGAGTGCCCTGTGGAAGCTGCTCGATTTCAGCTTGTCTGATAGGTGTTTGTCTTCCCTGCAGAGAAACAGTGGCTTAGAGAACTCTTTCTACAGCAGCCACACACTCTGCCCTAGAGCTGAGAAGCACTGGCTGTAAGTTCCCTTTGCAGAAGTAACAATCTCCAGAAACACACCCTCTCCTAACTCTTAAGTTCCTAGCTCACCTCACATATGCATGGAAACCCAGAGTGGAGCAGGCGGCGATAGCTCTTGCGTGGATGCTGCCAGAAGGCTCTGGGCGATAGTGGCTTGCAAGGAGCTGCTTAGGAATCTAGTGGCACAGCAAGTACAAGCTTCTCACTGGAGCTGAGAAGGACTGGGAAGAACTTCCCTGTGAAGAACTAACAGTGTGCAGAAACACACGCAGTTCTATCTCTTACTGGGGAGTGTGCAGGAGAGTTCAGTGAACAGGCCGCTCTGCCCGAACAAGGCAGATTGCAGATGCGTAGTTCCCAAGCATATTCTTCTGTGTCTACTAGAAACGTTGGAGTAGAGCTGAGATGAACTCGGCATAAGTTCCATTTGAAGAAATAACCTAGGCCAGAAACCCACTCAGCTGTAGCTGTTAAGATTCATCTGGAGCGCACATTCTGGGAACCAGGCAGCAGAGTGCCCTGTGGAAGCTGCTCGATTTCAGCTTGTCTGATAGGTGTTTGTCTTCCCTGCAGAGAAACAGTGGCTTAGAGAACTCTTTCTACAGCAGCCACACACTCTGCCCTAGAGCTGAGAAGCACTGGCTGTAAGTTCCCTTTGCAGAAGTCACATTCTCCAGAAACACACCCTCTCCTAACTCTTAAGTTCCTAGCTCACCTCACATATGCATGGAAACCCAGAGTGGAGCAGGCGGCGATAGCTCTTGCGTGGACGCTGCCAGAAGGCTCTGGGCGATAGTGGCTTGCAAGGAGCTGCTTAGGAATCTAGTGGCACAGCAAGTACAAGCTTCTCACTGGAGCTGAGAAGGACTGGGAAGAACTTCCCTGTGAAGAACTAACAGTGTGCAGAAACACACGCAGTTCTATCTCTTACTGGGGAGTGTGCAGGAGAGTTCAGTGAACAGGCCGCTCTGCCCGAACAAGGCAGATTGCAGATGCGTAGTTCCCAAGCATATTCTTCTGTGTCTACTAGAAACGTTGGAGTAGAGCTGAGATGAACTCGGCATAAGTTCCATTTGAAGAAATAACCTAGGCCAGAAACCCACTCAGCTGTAGCTGATAAGATTCATCTGGAGCGCACATTCTGGGAACCAGGCAGCAGAGTGCCCTGTGGAAGCTGCTCGATTTCAGCTTGTCTGATAGGTGTTTGTCTTCCCTGCAGAGAAACAGTGGCTTAGAGAACTCTTTCTACAGCAGCCACACACTCTGCCCTAGAGCTGAGAAGCACTGGCTGTAAGTTCCCTTTGCAGAAGTCACATTCTCCAGAAACACACCCTCTCCTAACTCTTAAGTTCCTAGCTCACCTCACATATGCATGGAAACCCAGAGTGGAGCAGGCGGCCATAGCTCTTGCGTGGACGCTGCCAGAAGGCTCTGGGCGATAGTGGCTTGCAAGGAGCTGCTTAGGAATCTAGTGGCACAGCAAGTACAAGCTTCTCACTGGAGCTGAGAAGGACTGGGAAGAACTTCCCTGTGAAGAACTAACAGTGTGCAGAAACACACGCAGTTCTATCTCTTACTGGGGAGTGTGCAGGAGAGTTCAGTGAACAGGCCGCTCTGCCCGAACAAGGCAGATTGCAGATGCGTAGTTCCCAAGCATATTCTTCTGTGTCTACTAGAAACGTTGGAGTAGAGCTGAGATGAACTCGGCATAAGTTCCATTTGAAGAAATAACCTAGGCCAGAAACCCACTCAGCTGTAGCTGTTAAGATTCATCTGGAGCGCACATTCTGGGAACCAGGCAGCAGAGTGCCCTGTGGAAGCTGCTCGATTTCAGCTTGTCTGATAGGTGTTTGTCTTCCCTGCAGAGAAACAGTGGCTTAGAGAACTCTTTCTACAGCAGCCACACACTCTGCCCTAGAGCTGAGAAGCACTGGCTGTAAGTTCCCTTTGCAGAAGTCACATTCTCCAGAAACACACCCTCTCCTAACTCATAAGTTCCTAGCTCACCTCACATATGCATGGAAACCCAGAGTGGAGCAGGCGGCGATAGCTCTTGCGTGGATGCTGCCAGAAGGCTCTGGGCGATAGTGGCTTGCAAGGAGCTGCTTAGGAATCTAGTGGCACAGCAAGTACAAGCTTCTCACTGGAGCTGAGAAGGACTGGGAAGAACTTCCCTGTGAAGAACTAACAGTGTGCAGAAACACACGCAGTTCTATCTCTTACTGGGGAGTGTGCAGGAGAGTTCAGTGAACAGGCCGCTCTGCCCGAACAAGGCAGATTGCAGATGCGTAGTTCCCAAGCATATTCTTCTGTGTCTACTAGAAACGTTGGAGTAGAGCTGAGATGAACTCGGCATAAGTTCCATTTGAAGCAATAACCTAGGCCAGAAACCCACTCAGCTGTAGCTGTTAAGATTCATCTGGAGCGCACATTCTGGGAACCAGGCAGCAGAGTGCCCTGTGGAAGCTGCTCGATTTCAGCTTGTCTGATAGGTGTTTGTCTTCCCTGCAGAGAAACAGTGGCTTAGAGAACTCTTTCTACAGCAGCCACACACTCTGCCCTAGAGCTGAGAAGCACTGGCTGTAAGTTCCCTTTGCAGAAGTCACATTCTCCAGAAACACACCCTCTCCTAACTCTTAAGTTCCTAGCTCACCTCACATATGCATGGAAACCCAGAGTGGAGCAGGCGGCCATAGCTCTTGCGTGGATGCTGCCAGAAGGCTCTGGGCGATAGTGGCTTGCAAGGAGCTGCTTAGGAATCTAGTGGCACAGCAAGTACAAGCTTCTCACTGGAGCTGAGAAGGACTGGGAAGAACTTCCCTGTGAAGAACTAACAGTGTGCAGAAACACACGCAGTTCTATCTCTTACTGGGGAGTGTGCAGGAGAGTTCAGTGAACAGGCCGCTCTGCCCGAACAAGGCAGATTGCAGATGCGTAGTTCCCAAGCATATTCTTCTGTGTCTACTAGAAAGGTTGGAGTAGAGCTGAGATGAACTCGGCATAAGTTCCATTTGAAGAAATAACCTAGGCCAGAAACCCACTCAGCTGTAGCTGTTAAGATTCATCTGGAGCGCACATTCTGGGAACCAGGCAGCAGAGTGCCCTGTGGAAGCTGCTCGATTTCAGCTTGTCTGATAGGTGTTTGTCTTCCCTGCAGAGAAACAGTGGCTTAGAGAACTCTTTCTACAGCAGCCACACACTCTGCCCTAGAGCTGAGAAGCACTGGCTGTAAGTTCCCTTTGCAGAAGTCACATTCTCCAGAAACACACCCTCTCCTAACTCTTAAGTTCCTAGCTCACCTCACATATGCATGGAAACCCAGAGTGGAGCAGGCGGCGATAGCTCTTGCGTGGATGCTGCCAGAAGGCTCTGGGCGATAGTGGCTTGCAAGGAGCTGCTTAGGAATCTAGTGGCACAGCAAGTACAAGCTTCTCACTGGAGCTGAGAAGGACTGGGAAGAACTTCCCTGTGAAGAACTAACAGTGTGCAGAAACACACGCAGTTCTATCTCTTACTGGGGAGTGTGCAGGAGAGTTCAGTGAACAGGCCGCTCTGCCCGAACAAGGCAGATTGCAGATGCGTAGTTCCCAAGCATATTCTTCTGTGTCTACTAGAAACGTTGGAGTAGAGCTGAGATGAACTCGGCATAAGTTCCATTTGAAGAAATAACCTAGGCCAGAAACCCACTCAGCTGTAGCTGTTAAGATTCATCTGGAGCGCACATTCTGGGAACCAGGCAGCAGAGTGCCCTGTGGAAGCTGCTCGATTTCAGCTTGTCTGATAGGTGTTTGTCTTCCCTGCAGAGAAACAGTGGCTTAGAGAACTCTTTCTACAGCAGCCACACACTCTGCCCTAGAGCTGAGAAGCACTGGCTGTAAGTTCCCTTTGCAGAAGTCACATTCTCCAGAAACACACCCTCTCCTAACTCTTAAGTTCCTAGCTCACCTCACATATGCATGGAAACCCAGAGTGGAGCAGGCGGCGATAGCTCTTGCGTGGATGCTGCCAGAAGGCTCTGGGCGATAGTGGCTTGCAAGGAGCTGCTTAGGAATCTAGTGGCACAGCAAGTACAAGCTTCTCACTGGAGCTGAGAAGGACTGGGAAGAACTTCCCTGTGAAGAACTAACAGTGTGCAGAAACACACGCAGTTCTATCTCTTACTGGGGAGTGTGCAGGAGAGTTCAGTGAACAGGCCGCTCTGCCCGAACAAGGCAGATTGCAGATGCGTAGTTCCCAAGCATATTCTTCTGTGTCTACTAGAAACGTTGGAGTAGAGCTGAGATGAACTCGGCATAAGTTCCATTTGAAGAAATAACCTAGGCCAGAAACCCACTCAGCTGTAGCTGTTAAGATTCATCCGGAGCGCACATTCTGGGAACCAGGCAGCAGAGTGCCCTGTGGAAGCTGCTCGATTTCAGCTTGTCTGATAGGTGTTTGTCTTCCCTGCAGAGAAACAGTGGCTTAGAGAACTCTTTCTACAGCAGCCACACACTCTGCCCTAGAGCTGAGAAGCACTGGCTGTAAGTTCCCTTTGCAGAAGTAACATTCTCCAGAAACACACCCTCTCCTAACTCTTAAGTTCCTAGCTCTCCTCACATATGCATGGAAACCCAGAGTGGAGCAGGCGGCCATAGCTCTTGCGTGGATGCTGCCAGAAGGCTCTGGGCGATAGTGGCTTGCAAGGAGCTGCTTAGGAATCTAGTGGCACAGCAAGTACAAGCTTCTCACTGGAGCTGAGAAGGACTGGGAAGAACTTCCCTGTGAAGAACTAACAGTGTGCAGAAACACACGCAGTTCTATCTCTTACTGGGGAGTGTGCAGGAGAGTTCAGTGAACAGGCCGCTCTGCCCGAACAAGGCAGATTGCAGATGCGTAGTTCCCAAGCATATTCTTCTGTGTCTACTAGAAACGTTGGAGTAGAGCTGAGATGAACTCGGCATAAGTTCCATTTGAAGAAATAACCTAGGCCAGAAACCCACTCAGCTGTAGCTGTTAAGATTCATCCGGAGCGCAAATTCTGGGAACCAGGCAGCAGAGTGACCAGTGGAAGCTGCTCGATTTCAGCTTGTCTGATAGGTGTTTGTCTTCCCTGCAGAGAAACAGTGGCTTAGAGAACTCTTTCTACAGCAGCCACACACTCTGCCCTAGAGCTGAGAAGCACTGGTTGTAAGTTCCCTTTGCAGAGGTAACATTCTCCAGAAACACACTCTCTCCTAACTCTTAAGTTCCTAGCTCACCTCACATATGCATGGAAACCCAGAGTGGAGCAGGCGGCGATAGCTCTTGCGTGGATGCTGCCAGAAGGCTCTGGGCGATAGTGGCTTGCAAGGAGCTGCTTAGGAATCTAGTGGCACAGCAAGTAAAAGCTTCTCACTGGAGCTGAGAAGGACTGGGAAGAACTTCCCTGTGAAGAACTAACAGTGTGCAGAAACACACGCAGATCTATCTCTTACTGGGGAGTGTGCAGGAGAGTTCAGTGAACAGGCCGCTCTGCCCGAACAAGGCAGATTGCAGATGCGTAGTTCCCAAGCATATTCTTCTGTGTCTACTAGAAACGTTGGAGTAGAGCTGAGATGAACTCGGCATAAGTTCCATTTGAAGAAATAACCTAGGCCAGAAACCCACTCAGCTGTAGCTGTTAAGATTCATCCGGAGCGCAAATTCTGGGAACCAGGCAGCAGAGTGCCCTGTGGAAGCTGCTCGATTTCAGCTTGTCTGATAGGTGTTTCTCTTCCCTGCAGAGAAACAGTGGCTTAGAGAACTCTTTCTACAGCAGCCACACACTCTGCCCTAGAGCTGAGAAGCACTGGCTGTAAGTTCCCTTTGGAGAGGTAACATTCTCCAGAAACACACTCTCTCCTAACTCTTAAGTTCCTAGCTCACCTCACATATGCATGGAAACCCAGAGTGGAGCAGGCGGCGATAGCTCTTGCGTGGATGCTGCCAGAAGGCTCTGGGCGATAGTGGCTTGCAAGGAGCTGCTTAGGAATCTAGTGGCACAGCAAGTAAAAGCTTCTCACTGGAGCTGAGAAGGACTGGGAAGAACTTCCCTGTGAAGAACTAACAGTGTGCAGAAACACACGCAGATCTATCTCTTACTGGGGAGTGTGCAGGAGAGTTCAGTGAACAGGCTGCTCTGCCCGAACAAGGCAGATTGCAGATGCGTAGTTCCCAAGCATATTCTTCTGTGTCTACTAGAAACGTTGGAGTAGAGCTGAGATGAACTCGGCATAAGTTCCATTTGAAGCAATAACCTAGGCCTGAAACCCACTCAGCTGTAGCTGTTAAGATTCATCCGGAGCGCAAATTCTGGGAACCAGGCAGCAGAGTGCCCTGTGGAAGCTGCTCGATTTCAGCTTGTCTGATAGGTGTTTGTCTTCCCTGCAGAGAAACAGTGGCTTAGAGAACTCTTTCTACAGCAGCCACACACTCTGCCCTAGAGCTGAGAAGCACTGGCTGTAAGTTCCCTTTGCAGAAGTAACATTCTCCAGAAACACACTCTCTCCTAACTCTTACGTGACTAGCTCACTTCACATATGCATGGAAACCCAGAGTGGAGCAGGCGGTGATAGCTCTTGCGTGGATGCTACCAGAAGGCTCTGGGCGATAGTGGCTTGCAAGGAGCTGCTTAGGAATCTAGTGGCACAGCAAGTACAAGCTTCTCACTGGAGCTGAGAAGGACTGGGAAGAACTTCCCTGTGAAGAACTAACAGTGTGCAGAAACACACGCAGTTCTATCTCTTACTGGGGAGTGTGCAGGAGAGTTCAGTGAACAGGCTGCTCTGCCCGAACAAGGCAGATTGCAGATGCGTAGTTCCCAAGCATATTCTTCTGTGTCTACTAGAAACGTTGGAGTAGAGCTGAGATTAACTCGGCATAAGTTCCATTTGAAGAAATAACCTAGGCCAGAAACCCACTCAGCTGTAGCTGTTAAGATTCATCTGGAGCGCACATTCTGGGAACCAGGCAGCAGAGTGCCCTGTGGAAGCTGCTCGATTTCAGCTTGTCTGATAGGTGTTTGTCTTCCCTGCAGAGAAACAGTGGCTTAGAGAACTCTTTCTACAGCAGCCACACACTCTGCCCTAGAGCTGAGAAGCACTGGCTGTAAGTTCCCTTTGCAGAAGTAACATTCTCCAGAAACACACCCTCTCCTAACTCTTAAGTTACTAGCTCACCTCACATATGCATGGAAACCCAGAGTGGAGCAGGCGGCCATAGCTCTTGCGTGGATGCTGCCAGAAGGCTCTGGGCGATAGTGGCTTGCAAGGAGCTGCTTAGGAATCTAGTGGCACAGCAAGTACAAGCTTCTCACTGGAGCTGAGAAGGACTGGGAAGAACTTCCCTGTGAAGAACTAACAGTGTGCAGAAACACACGCAGATCTATCTCTTACTGGGGAGTGTGCAGGAGAGTTCAGTGAACAGGCCGCTCTGCCCGAACAAGGCAGATTGCAGATGCGTAGTTCCCAAGCATATTCTTCTGTGTCTACTAGAAACGTTGGAGTAGAGCTGAGATGAACTCGGCATAAGTTCCATTTGAAGAAATAACCTAGGCCAGAAACCCACTCAGCTGTAGCTGTTAAGATTCATCCGGAGCGCAAATTCTGGGAACCAGGCAGCAGAGTGCCCTGTGGAAGCTGCTCGATTTCAGCTTGTCTGATAGGTGTTTGTCTTCCCTGCAGAGAAACAGTGGCTTAGAGAACTCTTTCTACAGCAGCCACACACTCTGCCCTAGAGCTGAGAAGCACTGGCTGTAAGTTCCCTTTGGAGAGGTAACATTCTCCAGAAACACACTCTCTCCTAACTCTTAAGTTCCTAGCTCACCTCACATATGCATGGAAACCCAGAGTGGAGCAGGCGGCGATAGCTCTTGCGTGGATGCTGCCAGAAGGCTCTGGGCGATAGTGGCTTGCAAGGAGCTGCTTAGGAATCTAGTGGCACAGCAAGTAAAAGCTTCTCACTGGAGCTGAGAAGGACTGGGAAGAACTTCCCTGTGAAGAACTAACAGTGTGCAGAAACACACGCAGATCTATCTCTTACTGGGGAGTGTGCAGGAGAGTTCAGTGAACAGGCTGCTCTGCCCGAACAAGGCAGATTGCAGATGCGTAGTTCCCAAGCATATTCTTCTGTGTCTACTAGAAACGTTGGAGTAGAGCTGAGATGAACTCGGCATAAGTTCCATTTGAAGCAATAACCTAGGCCTGAAACCCACTCAGCTGTAGCTGTTAAGATTCATCCGGAGCGCAAATTCTGGGAACCAGGCAGCAGAGTGCCCTGTGGAAGCTGCTCGATTTCAGCTTGTCTGATAGGTGTTTGTCTTCCCTGCAGAGAAACAGTGGCTTAGAGAACTCTTTCTACAGCAGCCACACACTCTGCCCTAGAGCTGAGAAGCACTGGCTGTAAGTTCCCTTTGCAGAAGTCACATTCTCCAGAAACACACTCTCTCCTAACTCTTAAGTTCCTAGCTCACCTCACATATGCATGGAAACCCAGAGTGGAGCAGGGGGCGATAGCTCTTGCGTGGATGCTGCCAGAAGGCTCTGGGCGATTGTGGCTTGCAAGGAGCTGCTTAGGAATCTAGTGGCACAGCAAGTACAAGCTTCTCACTGGAGCTGAGAAGGACTGGGAAGAACTTCCCTGTGAAGAACTAACAGTGTGCAGAAACACACGCAGTTCTATCTCTTACTGGGGAGTGTGCAGGAGAGTTCAGTGAACAGGCCGCTCTGCCCGAACAAGGCAGATTGCAGATGCGTAGTTCCCAAGCATATTCTTCTGTGTCTACTAGAAACGTTGGAGTAGAGCTGAGATGAACTCGGCATAAGTTCCATTTGAAGAAATAACCTAGGCCAGAAACCCACTCAGCTGTAGCTGTTAAGATTCATCTGGAGCGCACATTCTGGGAACCAGGCAGCAGAGTGCCCTGTGGAAGCTGCTCGATTTCAGCTTGTCTGATAGGTGTTTGTCTTCCCTGCAGAGAAACAGTGGCTTAGAGAACTCTTTCTACAGCAGCCACACACTCTGCCCTAGAGCTGAGAAGCACTGGCTGTAAGTTCCCTTTGCAGAAGTAACATTCTCCAGAAACACACCCTCTCCTAACTCTTAAGTTACTAGCTCACCTCACATATGCATGGAAAGCCAGATTGGAGCAGGCGGCCATAGCTCTTGCGTGGATGCTGCCAGAAGGCTCTGGGCGATAGTGGCTTGCAAGGAGCTGCTTAGGAATCTAGTGGCACAGCAAGTACAAGCTTCTCACTGGAGCTGAGAAGGACTGGGAAGAACTTCCCTGTGAAGAACTAACAGTGTGCAGAAACACACGCAGTTCTATCTCTTACTGGGGAGTGTGCAGGAGAGTTCAGTGAACAGGCCGCTCTGCCCGAACAAGGCAGATTGCAGATGCGTAGTTCCCAAGCATATTCTTCTGTGTCTACTAGAAACGTTGGAGTAGAGCTGAGATGAACTCGGCATAAGTTCCATTTGAAGAAATAACCTAGGCCAGAAACCCACTCAGCTGTAGCTGTTAAGATTCATCTGGAGCGCACATTCTGGGAACCAGGCAGCAGAGTGCCCTGTGGAAGCTGCTCGATTTCAGCTTGTCTGATAGGTGTTTGTCTTCCCTGCAGAGAAACAGTGGCTTAGAGAACTCTTTCTACAGCAGCCACACACTCTGCCCTAGAGCTGAGAAGCACTGGCTGTAAGTTCCCTTTGCAGAAGTAACATTCTCCAGAAACACACCCTCTCCTAACTCTTAAGTTACTAGCTCACCTCACATATGCATGGAAACCCAGAGTGGAGCAGGCGGCCATAGCTCTTGCGTGGATGCTGCCAGAAGGCTCTGGGCGATAGTGGCTTGCAAGGAGCTGCTTAGGAGTCTAGTGGCACAGCAAGTACAAGCTTCTCACTGGAGCTGAGAAGGACTGGGAAGAACTTCCCTGTGAAGAACTAACAGTGTGCAGAAACACACGCAGTTCTATCTCTTACTGGGGAGTGTGCAGGAGAGTTCAGTGAACAGGCCGCTCTGCCCGAACAAGGCAGATTGCAGATGCGTAGTTCCCAAGCATATTCTTCTGTGTCTACTAGAAACGTTGGAGTAGAGCTGAGATGAACTCGGCATAAGTTCCATTTGAAGCAATAACCTAGGCCAGAAACCCACTCAGCTGTAGCTGTTAAGATTCATCTGGAGCGCACATTCTGGGAACCAGGCAGCAGAGTGCCCTGTGGAAGCTGCTCGATTTCAGCTTGTCTGATAGGTGTTTGTCTTCCCTGCAGAGAAACAGTGGCTTAGAGAACTCTTTCTACAGCAGCCACACACTCTGCCCTAGAGCTGAGAAGCACTGGCTGTAAGTTCCCTTTGCAGAAGTCACATTCTCCAGAAACACACTCTCTCCTAACTCTTAAGTTCCTAGCTCACCTCACATATGCATGGAAACCCAGAGTGGAGCAGGGGGCGATAGCTCTTGCGTGGATGCTGCCAGAAGGCTCTGGGCGATTGTGGCTTGCAAGGAGCTGCTTAGGAATCTAGTGGCACAGCAAGTACAAGCTTCTCACTGGAGCTGAGAAGGACTGGGAAGAACTTCCCTGTGAAGAACTAACAGTGTGCAGAAACACACGCAGTTCTATCTCTTACTGGGGAGTGTGCAGGAGAGTTCAGTGAACAGGCCGCTCTGCCCGAACAAGGCAGATTGCAGATGCGTAGTTCCCAAGCATATTCTTCTGTGTCTACTAGAAACGTTGGAGTAGAGCTGAGATGAACTCGGCATAAGTTCCATTTGAAGAAATAACCTAGGCCAGAAACCCACTCAGCTGTAGCTGTTAAGATTCATCTGGAGCGCACATTCTGGGAACCAGGCAGCAGAGTGCCCTGTGGAAGCTGCTCGATTTCAGCTTGTCTGATAGGTGTTTGTCTTCCCTGCAGAGAAACAGTGGCTTAGAGAACTCTTTCTACAGCAGCCACACACTCTGCCATAGAGCTGAGAAGCACTGGCTGTAAGTTCCCTCTCAGAAGTAACATTCTCCAGAAACACACCCTGTCCTAACTCTTAAGTTCCTAGCTCACCTCACATATGCATGGAAACCCAGAGTGGAGCAGGCGGCCATAGCTCTTGCGTGGATGCTGCCAGAAGGCTCTGGGCGATAGTGGCTTGCAAGGAGCTGCTTAGGAATCTAGTGGCACAGCAAGTACAAGCTTCTCACTGGAGCTGAGAAGGACTGGGAAGAACTTCCCTGTGAAGAACTAACAGTGTGCAGAAACACACGCAGTTCTATCTCTTACTGGGGAGTGTGCAGGAGAGTTCAGTGAACAGGCCGCTCTGCCCGAACAAGGCAGATTGCAGATGCGTAGTTCCCAAGCATATTCTTCTGTGTCTACTAGAAACGTTGGAGTAGAGCTGAGATGAACTCGGCATAAGTTCCATTTGAAGAAATAACCTAGGCCAGAAACCCACTCAGCTGTAGCTGTTAAGATTCATCTGGAGCGCACATTCTGGGAACCAGGCAGCAGAGTGCCCTGTGGAAGCTGCTCGATTTCAGCTTGTCTGATAGGTGTTTGTCTTCCCTGCAGAGAAACAGTGGCTTAGAGAACTCTTTCTACAGCAGCCACACACTCTGCCCTAGAGCTGAGAAGCACTGGCTGTAAGTTCCCTTTGCAGAAGTAACATTCTCCAGAAACACACTCTCTCCTAACTCTTAAGTTCCTAGGTCACCTCACATGTGCATGGAAACCCAGAGGGGAGCAGGCGGCGATAGCTATTGCGTGGATGCTGCCAGAAGGCTCTGGGCGATAGTGGCTTGCAAGGAGCTGCTTAGGAATCTAGTGGCACAGCAAGTACAAGCTTCTCACTGGAGCTGAGAAGGACTGGGAAGAACTTCCCTGTGAAGAACTAACAGTGTGCAGAAACACACGCAGTTCTATCTCTTACTGGGGAGTGTGCAGGAGAGTTCAGTGAACAGGCTGCTCTGCCCGAACAAGGCAGATTGCAGATGCGTAGTTCCCAAGCATATTCTTCTGTGTCTACTAGAAACGTTGGAGTAGAGCTGAGATGAACTCGGCATAAGTTCCATTTGAAGAAATAACCTAGGCCAGAAACCCACTCAGCTGTAGCTGTTAAGATTCATCTGGAGCGCACATTCTGGGAACCAGGCAGCAGAGTGCCCTGTGGAAGCTGCTCGATTTCAGCTTGTCTGATAGGTGTTTGTCTTCCCTGCAGAGAAACAGTGGCTTAGAGAACTCTTTCTACAGCAGCCACACACTCTGCCCTAGAGCTGAGAAGCACTGGCTGTAAGTTCCCTTTGCAGAAGTCACATTCTCCTGAAACACACTCTCTCCTAACTCTTAAGTTCCTAGCTCACCTCACATATGCATGGAAACCCAGAGTGGAGCAGGCGGCGATAGCTCTTGCGTGGATGCTGCCAGAAGGCTCTGGGCGATAGTGGCTTGCAAGGAGCTGCTTAGGAATCTAGTGGCACAGCAAGTACAAGCTTCTCACTGGAGCTGAGAAGGACTGGGAAGAACTTCCCTGTGAAGAACTAACAGTGTGCAGAAACACACGCAGTTCTATCTCTTACTGGGGAGTGTGCAGGAGAGTTCAGTGAACAGGCCGCTCTGCCCGAACAAGGCAGATTGCAGATGCGTAGTTCCCAAGCATATTCTTCTGTGTCTACTAGAAACGTTGGAGTAGAGCTGAGATGAACTCGGCATAAGTTCCATTTGAAGCAATAACCTAGGCCAGAAACCCACTCAGCTGTAGCTGTTAAGATTCATCTGGAGCGCACATTCTGGGAACCAGGCAGCAGAGTGCCCTGTGGAAGCTGCTCGATTTCAGCTTGTCTGATAGGTGTTTGTCTTCCCTGCAGAGAAACAGTGGCTTAGAGAACTCTTTCTACAGCAGCCACACACTCTGCCCTAGAGCTGAGAAGCACTGGCTGTAAGTTCCGTTTGCAGAAGTCACATTATCCAGAAACACACCCTCTCCTAACTCTTAAGTTCCTAGCTCACCTCACATATGCATGGAAACCCAGAGTGGAGCAGGCGGCCATAGCTCTTGCGTGGATGCTGCCAGAAGGCTCTGGGCGATAGTGGCTTGCAAGGAGCTGCTTAGGAATCTAGTGGCACAGCAAGTACAAGCTTCTCACTGGAGCTGAGAAGGACTGGGAAGAACTTCCCTGTGAAGAACTAACAGTGTGCAGAAACACACGCAGTTCTATCTCTTACTGGGGAGTGTGCAGGAGAGTTCAGTGAACAGGCCGCTCTGCCCGAACAAGGCAGATTGCAGATGCGTAGTTCCCAAGCATATTCTTCTGTGTCTACTAGAAACGTTGGAGTAGAGCTGAGATGAACTCGGCATAAGTTCCATTTGAAGCAATAACCTAGGCCAGAAACCCACTCAGCTGTAGCTGGTAAGATTCATCTGGAGCGCACATTCTGGGAACCAGGCAGCAGAGTGCCCTGTGGAAGCTGCTCGATTTCAGCTTGTCTGATAGGTGTTTGTCTTCCCTGCAGAGAAACAGTGGCTTAGAGAACTCTTTCTACAGCAGCCACACACTCTGCCCTAGAGCTGAGAAGCACTGGCTGTAAGTTCCCTTTGCAGAAGTCACATTCTCCAGAAACACACCCTCTCCTAACTCTTAAGTTCCTAGCTCACCTCACATATGCATGGAAACCCAGAGTGGAGCAGGCGGCCATAGCTCTTGCGTGGATGCTGCCAGAAGGCTCTGGGCGATAGTGGCTTGCAAGGAGCTGCTTAGGAATCTAGTGGCACAGCAAGTACAAGCTTCTCACTGGAGCTGAGAAGGACTGGGAAGAACTTCCCTGTGAAGAACTAACAGTGTGCAGAAACACACGCAGTTCTATCTCTTACTGGGGAGTGTGCAGGAGAGTTCAGTGAACAGGCCGCTCTGCCCGAACAAGGCAGATTGCAGATGCGTAGTTCCCAAGCATATTCTTCTGTGTCTACTAGAAACGTTGGAGTAGAGCTGAGATGAACTCGGCATAAGTTCCATTTGAAGCAATAACCTAGGCCAGAAACCCACTCAGCTGTAGCTGTTAAGATTCATCTGGAGCGCACATTCTGGGAACCAGGCAGCAGAGTGCCCTGTGGAAGCTGCTCGATTTCAGCTTGTCTGATAGGTGTTTGTCTTCCCTGCAGAGAAACAGTGGCTTAGAGAACTCTTTCTACAGCAGCCACACACTCTGCCCTAGAGCTGAGAAGCACTGGCTGTAAGTTCCCTTTGCAGAAGTCACATTCTCCAGAAACACACCCTCTCCTAACTCTTAAGTTCCTAGCTCACCTCACATATGCATGGAAACCCAGAGTGGAGCAGGCGGCCATAGCTCTTGCGTGGATGCTGCCAGAAGGCTCTGGGCGATAGTGGCTTGCAAGGAGCTGCTTAGGAATCTAGTGGCACAGCAAGTACAAGCTTCTCACTGGAGCTGAGAAGGACTGGGAAGAACTTCCCTGTGAAGAACTAACAGTGTGCAGAAACACACGCAGTTCTATCTCTTACTGGGGAGTGTGCAGGAGAGTTCAGTGAACAGGCCGCTCTGCCCGAACAAGGCAGATTGCAGATGCGTAGTTCCCAAGCATATTCTTCTGTGTCTACTAGAAACGTTGGAGTAGAGCTGAGATGAACTCGGCATAAGTTCCATTTGAAGAAATAACCTAGGCCAGAAACCCACTCAGCTGTAGCTGTTAAGATTCATCTGGAGCGCACATTCTGGGAACCAGGCAGCAGAGTGCCCTGTGGAAGCTGCTCGATTTCAGCTTGTCTGATAGGTGTTTGTCTTCCCTGCAGAGAAACAGTGGCTTAGAGAACTCTTTCTACAGCAGCCACACACTCTGCCCTAGAGCTGAGAAGCACTGGCTGTAAGTTCCCTTTGCAGAAGTCACATTCTCCAGAAACACACCCTGTCCTAACTCTTAAGTTCCTAGCTCACCTCACATATGCATGGAAACCCAGAGTGGAGCAGGCGGCGATAGCTCTTGCGTGGATGCTGCCAGAAGGCTCTGGGCGATAGTGGCTTGCAAGGAGCTGCTTAGGAATCTAGTGGCACAGCAAGTACAAGCTTCTCACTGGAGCTGAGAAGGACTGGGAAGAACTTCCCTGTGAAGAACTAACAGTCTGCAGAAACACACGCAGTTCTATCTCTTACTGGGGAGTGTGCAGGAGAGTTCAGTGAACAGGCCGCTCTGCCCGAACAAGGCAGATTGCAGATGCGTAGTTCCCAAGCATATTCTTCTGTGTCTACTAGAAACGTTGGAGTAGAGCTGAGATGAACTCGGCATAAGTTCCATTTGAAGCAATAACCTAGGCCAGAAACCCACTCAGCTGTAGCTGTTAAGATTCATCTGGTGCGCACATTCTGGGAACCAGGCAGCAGAGTGCCCTGTGGAAGCTGCTCGATTTCAGCTTGTCTGATAGGTGTTTGTCTTCCCTGCAGAGAAACAGTGGCTTAGAGAACTCTTTCTACAGCAGCCACACACTCTGCCCTAGAGCTGAGAAGCACTGGCTGTAAGTTCCCTTTGCAGAAGTAACATTCTCCAGAAACACACTCTCTTCTAACTCTTAAGTTCCTAGCTCACCTCACATATGCATGGAAACCCAGAGTGGAGCAGGCGGCCATAGCTCTTGCGTGGATGCTGCCAGAAGGCTCTGGGCGATAGTGGCTTGCAAGGAGCTGCTTAGGAATCTAGTGGCACAGCAAGTACAAGCTTCTCACTGGAGCTGAGAAGGACTGGGAAGAACTTCCCTGTGAAGAACTAACAGTGTGCAGAAACACACGCAGTTCTATCTCTTACTGGGGAGTGTGCAGGAGAGTTCAGTGAACAGGCCGCTCTGCCCGAACAAGGCAGATTGCAGATGCGTAGTTCCCAAGCATATTCTTCTGTGTCTACTAGAAACGTTGGAGTAGAGCTGAGATGAACTCGGCCTAAGTTCCATTTGAAGAAATAACCTAGGCCAGAAACCCACTCAGCTGTAGCTGTTAAGATTCATCTGGAGTGCACATTCTGGGAACCAGGCAGCAGAGTGCCCTGTGGAAGCTGCTCGATTTCAGCTTGTCTGATAGGTGTTTGTCTTCCCTGCAGAGAAACAGTGGCTTAGAGAACTCTTTCTACAGCAGCCACACACTCTGCCCTAGAGCTGAGAAGCACTGGCTGTAAGTTCCGTTTGCAGAAGTCACATTCTCCAGAAACACACCCTGTCCTAACTCTTAAGTTCCTAGCTCACCTCACATATGCATGGAAACCCAGAGTGGAGCAGGCGGCGATAGCTCTTGCGTGGATGCTGCCAGAAGGCTCTGGGCGATAGTGGCTTGCAAGGAGCTGCTTAGGAATCTAGTGGCACAGCAAGTACAAGCTTCTCACTGGAGCTGAGAAGGACTGGGAAGAACTTCCCTGTGAAGAACTAACAGTGTGCAGAAACACACGCAGTTCTATCTCTTACTGGGGAGTGTGCAGGAGAGTTCAGTGAACAGGCCGCTCTGCCCGAACAAGGCAGATTGCAGATGCGTAGTTCCCAAGCATATTCTTCTGTGTCTACTAGAAACGTTGGAGTAGAGCTGAGATGAACTCGGCATAAGTTCCATTTGAAGAAATAACCTAGGCCAGAAACCCACTCAGCTGTAGCTGTTAAGATTCATCTGGAGCGCACATTCTGGGAACCAGGCAGCAGAGTGCCCTGTGGAAGCTGCTCGATTTCAGCTTGTCTGATAGGTGTTTGTCTTCCCTGCAGAGAAACAGTGGCTTAGAGAACTCTTTCTACAGCAGCCACACACTCTGCCCTAGAGCTGAGAAGCACTGGCTGTAAGTTCCCTTTGCAGAAGTCACATTCTCCAGAAACACACCCCCTCCTAACTCTTAAGTTCCTAGCTCACCTCACATATGCATGGAAACCCAGAGTGGAGCAGGCGGCGATAGCTCTTGCGTGGATGCTGCCAGAAGGCTCTGGGCGATAGTGGCTTGCAAGGAGCTGCTTAGGAATCTAGTGGCACAGCAAGTACAAGCTTCTCACTGGAGCTGAGAAGGACTGGGAAGAACTTCCCTGTGAAGAACTAACAGTCTGCAGAAACACACGCAGTTCTATCTCTTACTGGGGAGTGTGCTGGAGAGTTCAGTGAACAGGCCGCTCTGCCCGAACAAGGCAGATTGCAGATGCGTAGTTCCCAAGCATATTCTTCTGTGTCTACTAGAAACGTTGGAGTAGAGCTGAGATGAACTCGGCATAAGTTCCATTTGAAGCAATAACCTAGGCCAGAAACCCACTCAGCTGTAGCTGTTAAGATTCATCTGGTGCGCACATTCTGGGAACCAGGCAGCAGAGTGCCCTGTGGAAGCTGCTCGATTTCAGCTTGTCTGATAGGTGTTTGTCTTCCCTGCAGAGAAACAGTGGCTTAGAGAACTCTTTCTACAGCAGCCACACACTCTGCCCTAGAGCTGAGAAGCACTGGCTGTAAGTTCCCTTTGCAGAAGTAACAATCTCCAGAAACACACTCTCTCCTAACTCTTAAGTTACTACCTCACCTCACATATGCATGGAAACCCAGAGTGGAGCAGGCGGCGATAGCTCTTGCGTGGATGCTGCCAGAAGGCTCTGGGCGATAGTGGCTTGCAAGGAGCTGCTTAGGAATCTAGTGGCACAGCAAGTACAAGCTTCTCACTGGAGCTAAGAAGGACTGGGAAGAACTTCCCTGTGAAGAACTAACAGTGTGCAGAAACACACGCAGTTCTATCTCTTACTGGGGAGTGTGCAGGAGAGTTCAGTGAACAGGCCGCTCTGCCCGAACAAGGCAGATTGCAGATGCGTAGTTCCCAAGCATATTCTTCTGTGTCTACTAGAAACGTTGGAGTAGAGCTGAGATGAACTCGGCATAAGTTCCATTTGAAGCAATAACCTAGGCCAGAAACCCACTCAGCTGTAGCTGTTAAGATTCATCTGGTGCGCACATTCTGGGAACCAGGCAGCAGAGTGCCCTGTGGAAGCTGCTCGATTTCAGCTTGTCTGATAGGTGTTTGTCTTCCCTGCAGAGAAACAGTGGCTTAGAGAACTCTTTCTACAGCAGCCACACACTCTGCCCTAGAGCTGAGAAGCACTGGCTGTAAGTTCCCTTTGCAGAAGTCACATTCTCCAGAAACACACTCTCTCCTAACTCTTAAGTTCCTAGCTCACCTCACATATGCATGGAAACCCAGAGTGGAGCAGGCGGCCATAGCTCTTGCGTGGATGCTGCCAGAAGGCTCTGGGCGATAGTGGCTTGCAAGGAGCTGCTTAGGAATCTAGTGGCACAGCAAGTACAAGCTTCTCACTGGAGCTGAGAAGGACTGGGAAGAACTTCCCTGTGAAGAACTAACAGTGTGCAGAAACACACGCAGTTCTATCTCTTACTGGGGAGTGTGCAGGAGAGTTCAGTGAACAGGCCGCTCTGCCCGAACAAGGCAGATTGCAGATGCGTAGTTCCCAAGCATATTCTTCTGTGTCTACTAGAAACGTTGGAGTAGAGCTGAGATGAACTCGGCATAAGTTCCATTTGAAGCAATAACCTAGGCCAGAAACCCACTCAGCTGTAGCTGTTAAGATTCATCTGGAGCGCACATTCTGGGAACCAGGCAGCAGAGTGCCCTGTGGAAGCTGCTCGATTTCAGCTTGTCTGATAGGTGTTTGTCTTCCCTGCAGAGAAACAGTGGCTTAGAGAACTCTTTCTACAGCAGCCACACACTCTGCCCTAGAGCTGAGAAGCACTGGCTGTAAGTTCCCTTTGCAGAAGTCACATTCTCCAGAAACACACCCTGTCCTAACTCTTAAGTTCCTAGCTCACCTCACATATGCATGGAAACCCAGAGTGGAGCAGGCGGCGATAGCTCTTGCGTGGATGCTGCCAGAAGGCTCTGGGCGATAGTGGCTTGCAAGGAGCTGCTTAGGAATCTAGTGGCACAGCAAGTACAAGCTTCTCACTGGAGCTGAGAAGGACTGGGAAGAACTTCCCTGTGAAGAACTAACAGTGTGCAGAAACACACGCAGTTCTATCTCTTACTGGGGAGTGTGCAGGAGAGTTCAGTGAACAGGCCGCTCTGCCCGAACAAGGCAGATTGCAGATGCGTAGTTCCCAAGCATATTCTTCTGTGTCTACTAGAAACGTTGGAGTAGAGCTGAGATGAACTCGGCATAAGTTCCATTTGAAGCAATAACCTAGGCCAGAAACCCACTCAGCTGTAGCTGTTAAGATTCATCTGGTGCGCACATTCTGGGAACCAGGCAGCAGAGTGCCCTGTGGAAGCTGCTCGATTTCAGCTTGTCTGATAGGTGTTTGTCTTCCCTGCAGAGAAACAGTGGCTTAGAGAACTCTTTCTACAGCAGCCACACACTCTGCCCTAGAGCTGAGAAGCACTGGCTGTAAGTTCCCTTTGCAGAAGTAACAATCTCCAGAAACACACTCTCTCCTAACTCTTAAGTTACTACCTCACCTCACATATGCATGGAAACCCAGAGTGGAGCAGGCGGCCTTAGCTCTTGCGTGGATGCTGCCAGAAGGCTCTGGGCGATAGTGGCTTGCAAGGAGCTGCTTAGGAATCTAGTGGCACAGCAAGTACAAGCTTCTCACTGGAGCTGAGAAGGACTGGGAAGAACTTCCCTGTGAAGAACTAACAGTGTGCAGAAACACACGCAGTTCTATCTCTTACTGGGGAGTGTGCAGGAGAGTTCAGTGAACAGGCCGCTCTGCCCGAACAAGGCAGATTGCAGATGCGTAGTTCCCAAGCATATTCTTCTGTGTCTACTAGAAACGTTGGAGTAGAGCTGAGATGAACTCGGCATAAGTTCCATTTGAAGCAATAACCTAGGCCAGAAACCCACTCAGCTGTAGCTGTTAAGATTCATCTGGTGCGCACATTCTGGGAACCAGGCAGCAGAGTGCCCTGTGGAAGCTGCTCGATTTCAGCTTGTCTGATAGGTGTTTGTCTTCCCTGCAGAGAAACAGTGGCTTAGAGAACTCTTTCTACAGCAGCCACACACTCTGCCCTAGAGCTGAGAAGCACTGGCTGTAAGTTCCCTTTGCAGAAGTCACATTCTCCAGAAACACACCCCCTCCTAACTCTTAAGTTCCTAGCTCACCTCACATATGCATGGAAACCCAGAGTGGAGCAGGCGGCGATAGCTCTTGCGTGGATGCTGCCAGAAGGCTCTGGGCGATAGTGGCTTGCAAGGAGCTGCTTAGGAATCTAGTGGCACAGCAAGTACAAGCTTCTCACTGGAGCTGAGAAGGACTGGGAAGAACTTCCCTGTGAAGAACTAACAGTCTGCAGAAACACACGCAGTTCTATCTCTTACTGGGGAGTGTGCAGGAGAGTTCAGTGAACAGGCCGCTCTGCCCGAACAAGGCAGATTGCAGATGCGTAGTTCCCAAGCATATTCTTCTGTGTCTACTAGAAACGTTGGAGTAGAGCTGAGATGAACTCGGCATAAGTTCCATTTGAAGCAATAACCTAGGCCAGAAACCCACTCAGCTGTAGCTGTTAAGATTCATCTGGTGCGCACATTCTGGGAACCAGGCAGCAGAGTGCCCTGTGGAAGCTGCTCGATTTCAGCTTGTCTGATAGGTGTTTGTCTTCCCTGCAGAGAAACAGTGGCTTAGAGAACTCTTTCTACAGCAGCCACACACTCTGCCCTAGAGCTGAGAAGCACTGGCTGTAAGTTCCCTTTGCAGAAGTAACAATCTCCAGAAACACACTCTCTCCTAACTCTTAAGTTACTACCTCACCTCACATATGCATGGAAACCCAGAGTGGAGCAGGCGGCGATAGCTCTTGCGTGGATGCTGCCAGAAGGCTCTGGGCGATAGTGGCTTGCAAGGAGCTGCTTAGGAATCTAGTGGCACAGCAAGTACAAGCTTCTCACTGGAGCTAAGAAGGACTGGGAAGAACTTCCCTGTGAAGAACTAACAGTGTGCAGAAACACACGCAGTTCTATCTCTTACTGGGGAGTGTGCAGGAGAGTTCAGTGAACAGGCCGCTCTGCCCGAACAAGGCAGATTGCAGATGCGTAGTTCCCAAGCATATTCTTCTGTGTCTACTAGAAACGTTGGAGTAGAGCTGAGATGAACTCGGCATAAGTTCCATTTGAAGCAATAACCTAGGCCAGAAACCCACTCAGCTGTAGCTGTTAAGATTCATCTGGTGCGCACATTCTGGGAACCAGGCAGCAGAGTGCCCTGTGGAAGCTGCTCGATTTCAGCTTGTCTGATAGGTGTTTGTCTTCCCTGCAGAGAAACAGTGGCTTAGAGAACTCTTTCTACAGCAGCCACACACTCTGCCCTAGAGCTGAGAAGCACTGGCTGTAAGTTCCCTTTGCAGAAGTCACATTCTCCAGAAACACACTCTCTCCTAACTCTTAAGTTCCTAGCTCACCTCACATATGCATGGAAACCCAGAGTGGAGCAGGCGGCGATAGCTCTTGCGTGGATGCTGCCAGAAGGCTCTGGGCGATAGTGGCTTGCAAGGAGCTGCTTAGGAATCTAGTGGCACAGCAAGTACAAGCTTCTCACTGGAGCTGAGAAGGACTGGGAAGAACTTCCCTGTGAAGAACTAACAGTGTGCAGAAACACACGCAGTTCTATCTCTTACTGGGGAGTGTGCAGGAGAGTTCAGTGAACAGGCCGCTCTGCCCGAACAAGGCAGATTGCAGATGCGTAGTTCCCAAGCATATTCTTCTGTGTCTACTAGAAACGTTGGAGTAGAGCTGAGATGAACTCGGCATAAGTTCCATTTGAAGCAATAACCTAGGCCAGAAACCCACTCAGCTGTAGCTGGTAAGATTCATCTGGAGCGCACATTCTGGGAACCAGGCAGCAGAGTGCCCTGTGGAAGCTGCTCGATTTCAGCTTGTCTGATAGGTGTTTGTCTTCCCTGCAGAGAAACAGTGGCTTAGAGAACTCTTTCTACAGCAGCCACACACTCTGCCCTAGAGCTGAGAAGCACTGGCTGTAAGTTCCCTTTGCAGAAGTCACATTCTCCAGAAACACACCCTCTCCTAACTCTTAAGTTCCTAGCTCACCTCACATATGCATGGAAACCCAGAGTGGAGCAGGCGGCGATAGCTCTTGCGTGGATGCTGCCAGAAGGCTCTGGGCGATAGTGGCTTGCAAGGAGCTGCTTAGGAATCTAGTGGCACAGCAAGTACAAGCTTCTCACTGGAGCTGAGAAGGACTGGGAAGAACTTCCCTGTGAAGAACTAACAGTGTGCAGAAACACACGCAGTTCTATCTCTTACTGGGGAGTGTGCAGGAGAGTTCAGTGAACAGGCCGCTCTGCCCGAACAAGGCAGATTGCAGATGCGTAGTTCCCAAGCATATTCTTCTGTGTCTACTAGAAACGTTGGAGTAGAGCTGAGATGAACTCGGCATAAGTTCCATTTGAAGAAATAACCTAGGCCAGAAACCCACTCAGCTGTAGCTGTGAAGATTCATCTGGAGCGCACATTCTGGGAACCAGGCAGCAGAGTGCCCTGTGGAAGCTGCTCGATTTCAGCTTGTCTGATAGGTGTTTGTCTTCCCTGCAGAGAAACAGTGGCTTAGAGAACTCTTTCTACAGCAGCCACACACTCTGCCCTAGAGCTGAGAAGCACTGGCTGTAAGTTCCCTTTGCAGAAGTCACATTCTCCAGAAACACACCCTGTCCTAACTCTTAAGTTCCTAGCTCACCTCACATATGCATGGAAACCCAGAGTGGAGCAGGCGGCCTTAGCTCTTGCGTGGATGCTGCCAGAAGGCTCTGGGCGATAGTGGCTTGCAAGGAGCTGCTTAGGAATCTAGTGGCACAGCAAGTACAAGCTTCTCACTGGAGCTGAGAAGGACTGGGAAGAACTTCCCTGTGAAGAACTAACAGTGTGCAGAAACACACGCAGTTCTATCTCTTACTGGGGAGTGTGCAGGAGAGTTCAGTGAACAGGCCGCTCTGCCCGAACAAGGCAGATTGCAGATGCGTAGTTCCCAAGCATATTCTTCTGTGTCTACTAGAAACTTTGGAGTAGAGCTGAGATGAACTCGGCATAAGTTCCATTTGAAGCAATAACCTAGGCCAGAAACCCACTCAGCTGTAGCTGTTAAGATTCATCTGGAGCGCACATTCTGGGAACCAGGCAGCAGAGTGCCCTGTGGAAGCTGCTCGATTTCAGCTTGTCTGATAGGTGTTTGTCTTCCCTGCAGAGAAACAGTGGCTTAGAGAACTCTTTCTACAGCAGCCACACACTCTGCCCTAGAGCTGAGAAGCACTGGCTGTAAGTTCCCTTTGCAGAAGTCACATTCTCCAGAAACACACCCTCTCCTAACTCTTAAGTTACTAGCTCACCTCACATATGCATGGAAACCCAGAGTGGAGCAGGCGGCCATAGCTCTTGCGTGGATGCTGCCAGAAGGCTCTGGGCGATAGTGGCTTGCAAGGAGCTGCTTAGGAATCTAGTGGCACAGCAAGTACAAGCTTCTCACTGGAGCTGAGAAGGACTGGGAAGAACTTCCCTGTGAAGAACTAACAGTGTGCAGAAACACACGCAGTTCTATCTCTTACTGGGGAGTGTGCAGGAGAGTTCAGTGAACAGGCCGCTCTGCCCGAACAAGGCAGATTGCAGATGCGTAGTTCCCAAGCATATTCTTCTGTGTCTACTAGAAACGTTGGAGTAGAGCTGAGATGAACTCGGCATAAGTTCCATTTGAAGCAATAACCTAGGCCAGAAACCCACTCAGCTGTAGCTGTGAAGATTCATCTGGAGCGCACATTCTGGGAACCAGGCAGCAGAGTGCCCTGTGGAAGCTGCTCGATTTCAGCTTGTCTGATAGGTGTTTGTCTTCCCTGCAGAGAAACAGTGGCTTAGAGAACTCTTTCTACAGCAGCCACACACTCTGCCCTAGAGCTGAGAAGCACTGGCTGTAAGTTCCCTTTGCAGAAGTCACATTCTCCAGAAACACACCCTGTCCTAACTCTTAAGTTCCTAGCTCACCTCACATATGCATGGAAACCCAGAGTGGAGCAGGCGGCGATAGCTCTTGCGTGGATGCTGCCAGAAGGCTCTGGGCGATAGTGGCTTGCAAGGAGCTGCTTAGGAATCTAGTGGCACAGCAAGTACAAGCTTCTCACTGGAGCTGAGAAGGACTGGGAAGAACTTCCCTGTGAAGAACTAACAGTCTGCAGAAACACACGCAGTTCTATCTCTTACTGGGGAGTGTGCAGGAGAGTTCAGTGAACAGGCCGCTCTGCCCGAACAAGGCAGATTGCAGATGCGTAGTTCCCAAGCATATTCTTCTGTGTCTACTAGAAACGTTGGAGTAGAGCTGAGATGAACTCGGCATAAGTTCCATTTGAAGCAATAACCTAGGCCAGAAACCCACTCAGCTGTAGCTGTGAAGATTCATCTGGAGCGCACATTCTGGGAACCAGGCAGCAGAGTGCCCTGTGGAAGCTGCTCGATTTCAGCTTGTCTGATAGGTGTTTGTCTTCCCTGCAGAGAAACAGTGGCTTAGAGAACTCTTTCTACAGCAGCCACACACTCTGCCCTAGAGCTGAGAAGCACTGGCTGTAAGTTCCCTTTGCAGAAGTCACATTCTCCAGAAACACACCCTGTCCTAACTCTTAAGTTCCTAGCTCACCTCACATATGCATGGAAACCCAGAGTGGAGCAGGCGGCGATAGCTCTTGCGTGGATGCTGCCAGAAGGCTCTGGGCGATAGTGGCTTGCAAGGAGCTGCTTAGGAATCTAGTGGCACAGCAAGTACAAGCTTCTCACTGGAGCTGAGAAGGACTGGGAAGAACTTCCCTGTGAAGAACTAACAGTGTGCAGAAACACACGCAGTTCTATCTCTTACTGGGGAGTGTGCAGGAGAGTTCAGTGAACAGGCCGCTCTGCCCGAACAAGGCAGATTGCAGATGCGTAGTTCCCAAGCATATTCTTCTGTGTCTACTAGAAACGTTGGAGTAGAGCTGAGATGAACTCGGCATAAGTTCCATTTGAAGCAATAACCTAGGCCAGAAACCCACTCAGCTGTAGCTGTTAAGATTCATCTGGTGCGCACATTCTGGGAACCAGGCAGCAGAGTGCCCTGTGGAAGCTGCTCGATTTCAGCTTGTCTGATAGGTGTTTGTCTTCCCTGCAGAGAAACAGTGGCTTAGAGAACTCTTTCTACAGCAGCCACACACTCTGCCCTAGAGCTGAGAAGCACTGGCTGTAAGTTCCCTTTGCAGAAGTAACAATCTCCAGAAACACACTCTCTCCTAACTCTTAAGTTACTACCTCACCTCACATATGCATGGAAACCCAGAGTGGAGCAGGCGGCCTTAGCTCTTGCGTGGATGCTGCCAGAAGGCTCTGGGCGATAGTGGCTTGCAAGGAGCTGCTTAGGAATCTAGTGGCACAGCAAGTACAAGCTTCTCACTGGAGCTGAGAAGGACTGGGAAGAACTTCCCTGTGAAGAACTAACAGTGTGCAGAAACACACGCAGTTCTATCTCTTACTGGGGAGTGTGCAGGAGAGTTCAGTGAACAGGCCGCTCTGCCCGAACAAGGCAGATTGCAGATGCGTAGTTCCCAAGCATATTCTTCTGTGTCTACTAGAAACGTTGGAGTAGAGCTGAGATGAACTCGGCATAAGTTCCATTTGAAGCAATAACCTAGGCCAGAAACCCACTCAGCTGTAGCTGTTAAGATTCATCTGGTGCGCACATTCTGGGAACCAGGCAGCAGAGTGCCCTGTGGAAGCTGCTCGATTTCAGCTTGTCTGATAGGTGTTTGTCTTCCCTGCAGAGAAACAGTGGCTTAGAGAACTCTTTCTACAGCAGCCACACACTCTGCCCTAGAGCTGAGAAGCACTGGCTGTAAGTTCCCTTTGCAGAAGTAACAATCTCCAGAAACACACTCTCTCCTAACTCTTAAGTTACTACCTCACCTCACATATGCATGGAAACCCAGAGTGGAGCAGGCGGCCTTAGCTCTTGCGTGGATGCTGCCAGAAGGCTCTGGGCGATAGTGGCTTGCAAGGAGCTGCTTAGGAATCTAGTGGCACAGCAAGTACAAGCTTCTCACTGGAGCTGAGAAGGACTGGGAAGAACTTCCCTGTGAAGAACTAACAGTGTGCAGAAACACACGCAGTTCTATCTCTTACTGGGGAGTGTGCAGGAGAGTTCAGTGAACAGGCCGCTCTGCCCGAACAAGGCAGATTGCAGATGCGTAGTTCCCAAGCATATTCTTCTGTGTCTACTAGAAACGTTGGAGTAGAGCTGAGATGAACTCGGCATAAGTTCCATTTGAAGCAATAACCTAGGCCAGAAACCCACTCAGCTGTAGCTGTTAAGATTCATCTGGTGCGCACATTCTGGGAACCAGGCAGCAGAGTGCCCTGTGGAAGCTGCTCGATTTCAGCTTGTCTGATAGGTGTTTGTCTTCCCTGCAGAGAAACAGTGGCTTAGAGAACTCTTTCTACAGCAGCCACACACTCTGCCCTAGAGCTGAGAAGCACTGGCTGTAAGTTCCCTTTGCAGAAGTAACATTCTCCAGAAACACACTCTCTCCTAACTCTTAAGTTCCTAGCTCACCTCACATATGCATGGAAACCCAGAGTGGAGCAGGCGGCCATAGCTCTTGCGTGGATGCTGCCAGAAGGCTCTGGGCGATAGTGGCTTGCAAGGAGCTGCTTAGGAATCTAGTGGCACAGCAAGTACAAGCTTCTCACTGGAGCTGAGAAGGACTGGGAAGAACTTCCCTGTGAAGAACTAACAGTGTGCAGAAACACACGCAGTTCTATCTCTTACTGGGGAGTGTGCAGGAGAGTTCAGTGAACAGGCCGCTCTGCCCGAACAAGGCAGATTGCAGATGCGTAGTTCCCAAGCATATTCTTCTGTGTCTACTAGAAACGTTGGAGTAGAGCTGAGATGAACTCGGCATAAGTTCCATTTGAAGCAATAACCTAGGCCAGAAACCCACTCAGCTGTAGCTGTTAAGATTCATCTGGAGCGCACATTCTGGGAACCAGGCAGCAGAGTGCCCTGTGGAAGCTGCTCGATTTCAGCTTGTCTGATAGGTGTTTGTCTTCCCTGCAGAGAAACAGTGGCTTAGAGAACTCTTTCTACAGCAGCCACACACTCTGCCCTAGAGCTGAGAAGCACTGGCTGTAAGTTCCCTTTGCAGAAGTCACATTCTCCAGAAACACACCCCCTCCTAACTCTTAAGTTCCTAGCTCACCTCACATATGCATGGAAACCCAGAGTGGAGCAGGCGGCGATAGCTCTTGCGTGGATGCTGCCAGAAGGCTCTGGGCGATAGTGGCTTGCAAGGAGCTGCTTAGGAATCTAGTGGCACAGCAAGTACAAGCTTCTCACTGGAGCTGAGAAGGACTGGGAAGAACTTCCCTGTGAAGAACTAACAGTCTGCAGAAACACACGCAGTTCTATCTCTTACTGGGGAGTGTGCAGGAGAGTTCAGTGAACAGGCCGCTCTGCCCGAACAAGGCAGATTGCAGATGCGTAGTTCCCAAGCATATTCTTCTGTGTCTACTAGAAACGTTGGAGTAGAGCTGAGATGAACTCGACATAAGTTCCATTTGAAGCAATAACCTAGGCCAGAAACCCACTCAGCTGTAGCTGTTAAGATTCATCTGGTGCGCACATTCTGGGAACCAGGCAGCAGAGTGCCCTGTGGAAGCTGCTCGATTTCAGCTTGTCTGATAGGTGTTTGTCTTCCCTGCAGAGAAACAGTGGCTTAGAGAACTCTTTCTACAGCAGCCACACACTCTGCCCTAGAGCTGAGAAGCACTGGCTGTAAGTTCCCTTTGCAGAAGTAACAATCTCCAGAAACACACTCTCTCCTAACTCTTAAGTTACTACCTCACCTCACATATGCATGGAAACCCAGAGTGGAGCAGGCGGCCTTAGCTCTTGCGTGGATGCTGCCAGAAGGCTCTGGGCGATAGTGGCTTGCAAGGAGCTGCTTAGGAATCTAGTGGCACAGCAAGTACAAGCTTCTCACTGGAGCTGAGAATGACTGGGAAGAACTTCCCTGTGAAGAACTAACAGTGTGCAGAAACACACGCAGTTCTATCTCTTACTGGGGAGTGTGCAGGAGAGTTCAGTGAACAGGCCGCTCTGCCCGAACAAGGCAGATTGCAGATGCGTAGTTCCCAAGCATATTCTTCTGTGTCTACTAGAAACGTTTGAGTAGAGCTGAGATGAACTCGGCATAAGTTCCATTTGAAGCAATAACCTAGGCCAGAAACCCACTCAGCTGTAGCTGTTAAGATTCATCTGGTGCGCACATTCTGGGAACCAGGCAGCAGAGTGCCCTGTGGAAGCTGCTCGATTTCAGCTTGTCTGATAGGTGTTTGTCTTCCCTGCAGAGAAACAGTGGCTTAGAGAACTCTTTCTACAGCAGCCACACACTCTGCCCTAGAGCTGAGAAGCACTGGCTGTAAGTTCCCTTTGCAGAAGTCACATTCTCCAGAAACACACTCTCTCCTAACTCTTAAGTTCCTAGCTCACCTCACATATGCATGGAAACCCAGAGTGGAGCAGGCGGCCATAGCTCTTGCGTGGATGCTGCCAGAAGGCTCTGGGCGATAGTGGCTTGCAAGGAGCTGCTTAGGAATCTAGTGGCACAGCAAGTACAAGCTTCTCACTGGAGCTGAGAAGGACTGGGAAGAACTTCCCTGTGAAGAACTAACAGTGTGCAGAAACACACGCAGTTCTATCTCTTACTGGGGAGTGTGCAGGAGAGTTCAGTGAACAGGCCGCTCTGCCCGAACAAGGCAGATTGCAGATGCGTAGTTCCCAAGCATATTCTTCTGTGTCTACTAGAAACGTTGGAGTAGAGCTGAGATGAACTCGGCATAAGTTCCATTTGAAGCAATAACCTAGGCCAGAAACCCACTCAGCTGTAGCTGTTAAGATTCATCTGGAGCGCACATTCTGGGAACCAGGCAGCAGAGTGCCCTGTGGAAGCTGCTCGATTTCAGCTTGTCTGATAGGTGTTTGTCTTCCCTGCAGAGAAACAGTGGCTTAGAGAACTCTTTCTACAGCAGCCACACACTCTGCCCTAGAGCTGAGAAGCACTGGCTGTAAGTTCCCTTTGCAGAAGTCACATTCTCCAGAAACACACCCTCTCCTAACTCTTAAGTTCCTAGCTCACCTCACATATGCATGGAAACCCAGAGTGGAGCAGGCGGCGATAGCTCTTGCGTGGATGCTGCCAGAAGGCTCTGGGCGATAGTGGCTTGCAAGGAGCTGCTTAGGAATCTAGTGGCACAGCAAGTACAAGCTTCTCACTGGAGCTGAGAAGGACTGGGAAGAACTTCCCTGTGAAGAACTAACAGTGTGCAGAAACACACGCAGTTCTATCTCTTACTGGGGGGTGTGCAGGAGAGTTCAGTGAACAGGCCGCTCTGCCCGAACAAGGCAGATTGCAGATGCGTAGTTCCCAAGCATATTCTTCTGTGTCTACTAGAAACGTTGGAGTAGAGCTGAGATGAACTCGGCATAAGTTCCATTTGAAGAAATAACCTAGGCCAGAATCCCACTCAGCTGTAGCTGTTAAGATTCATCTGGAGCGCACATTCTGGGAACTAGGCAGCAGAGTGCCCTGTGGAAGCTGCTCGATTTCAGCTTGTCTGATAGGTGTTTGTCTTCCCTGCAGAGAAACAGTGGCTTAGAGAACTCTTTCTACAGCAGCCACACACTCTGCCCTAGAGCTGAGAAGCACTGGCTGTAAGTTCCCTTTGCAGAAGTCACATTCTCCAGAAACACACCCTCTCCTAACTCTTAAGTTCCTAGCTCACCTCACATATGCATGGAAACCCAGAGTGGAGCAGGCGGCCATAGCTCTTGCGTGGATGCTGCCAGAAGGCTCTGCGCGATAGTGGCTTGCAAGGAGCTGCTTAGGAATCTAGTGGCACAGCAAGTACAAGCTTCTCACTGGAGCTGAGAAGGACTGGGAAGAACTTCCCTGTGAAGAACTAACAGTGTGCAGAAACACACGCAGTTCTATCTCTTACTGGGGAGTGTGCAGGAGAGTTCAGTGAACAGGCCGCTCTGCCCGAACAAGGCAGATTGCAGATGCGTAGTTCCCAAGCATATTCTTCTGTGTCTACTAGAAACGTTGGAGTAGAGCTGAGATGAACTCGGCATAAGTTCCATTTGAAGCAATAACCTAGGCCAGAAACCCACTCAGCTGTAGCTGTTAAGATTCATCTGGAGCGCACATTCTGGGAACCAGGCAGCAGAGTGCCCTGTGGAAGCTGCTCGATTTCAGCTTGTCTGATAGGTGTTTGTCTTCCCTGCAGAGAAACAGTGGCTTAGAGAACTCTTTCTACAGCAGCCACACACTCTGCCCTAGAGCTGAGAAGCACTGGCTGTAAGTTCCCTTTGCAGAAGTCACATTCTCCAGAAACACACCCTCTCCTAACTCTTAAGTTCCTAGCTCACCTCACATATGCATGGAAACCCAGAGTGGAGCAGGCGGCGATAGCTCTTGCGTGGATGCTGCCAGAAGGCTCTGGGCGATAGTGGCTTGCAAGGAGCTGCTTAGGAATCTAGTGGCACAGCAAGTACAAGCTTCTCACTGGAGCTGAGAAGGACTGGGAAGAACTTCCCTGTGAAGAACTAACAGTGTGCAGAAACACACGCAGTTCTATCTCTTACTGGGGAGTGTGCAGGAGAGTTCAGTGAACAGGCCGCTCTGCCCGAACAAGGCAGATTGCAGATGCGTAGTTCCCAAGCATATTCTTCTGTGTCTACTAGAAACGTTGGAGTAGAGCTGAGATGAACTCGGCATAAGTTCCATTTGAAGCAATAACCTAGGCCAGAAACCCACTCAGCTGTAGCTGTTAAGATTCATCTGGAGCGCACATTCTGGGAACCAGGCAGCAGAGTGCCCTGTGGAAGCTGCTCGATTTCAGCTTGTCTGATAGGTGTTTGTCTTCCCTGCAGAGAAACAGTGGCTTAGAGAACTCTTTCTACAGCAGCCACACACTCTGCCCTAGAGCTGAGAAGCACTGGCTGTAAGTTCCCTTTGCAGAAGTAACAATCTCCAGAAACACACTCTCTCCTAACTCTTAAGTTACTACCTCACCTCACATATGCATGGAAACCCAGAGTGGAGCAGGCGGCCTTAGCTCTTGCGTGGATGCTGCCAGAAGGCTCTGGGCGATAGTGGCTTGCAAGGAGCTGCTTAGGAATCTAGTGGCACAGCAAGTACAAGCTTCTCACTGGAGCTGAGAATGACTGGGAAGAACTTCCCTGTGAAGAACTAACAGTGTGCAGAAACACACGCAGTTCTATCTCTTACTGGGGAGTGTGCAGGAGAGTTCAGTGAACAGGCCGCTCTGCCCGAACAAGGCAGATTGCAGATGCGTAGTTCCCAAGCATATTCTTCTGTGTCTACTAGAAACGTTGGAGTAGAGCTGAGATGAACTCGGCATAAGTTCCATTTGAAGCAATAACCTAGGCCAGAAACCCACTCAGCTGTAGCTGTTAAGATTCATCTGGTGCGCACATTCTGGGAACCAGGCAGCAGAGTGCCCTGTGGAAGCTGCTCGATTTCAGCTTGTCTGATAGGTGTTTGTCTTCCCTGCAGAGAAACAGTGGCTTAGAGAACTCTTTCTACAGCAGCCACACACTCTGCCCTAGAGCTGAGAAGCACTGGCTGTAAGTTCCCTTTGCAGAAGTAACATTCTCCAGAAACACACTCTCTCCTAACACTTAAGTTCCTAGCTCACCTCACATATGCATGGAAACCCAGAGTGGAGCAGGCGGCCATAGCTCTTGCGTGGATGCTGCCAGAAGGCTCTGGGCGATAGTGGCTTGCAAGGAGCTGCTTAGGAATCTAGTGGCACAGCAAGTACAAGCTTCTCACTGGAGCTGAGAAGGACTGGGAAGAACTTCCCTGTGAAGAACTAACAGTGTGCAGAAACACACGCAGTTCTATCTCTTACTGGGGAGTGTGCAGGAGAGTTCAGTGAACAGGCCGCTCTGCCCGAACAAGGCAGATTGCAGATGCGTAGTTCCCAAGCATATTCTTCTGTGTCTACTAGAAACGTTGGAGTAGAGCTGAGATGAACTCGGCATAAGTTCCATTTGAAGAAATAACCTAGGCCAGAAACCCACTCAGCTGTAGCTGTTAAGATTCATCTGGAGCGCACATTCTGGGAACCAGGCAGCAGAGTGCCCTGTGGAAGCTGCTCGATTTCAGCTTGTCTGATAGGTGTTTGTCTTCCCTGCAGAGAAACAGTGGCTTAGAGAACTCTTTCTACAGCAGCCACACACTCTGCCCTAGAGCTGAGAAGCACTGGCTGTAAGTTCCCTTTGCAGAAGTCACATTCTCCAGAAACACACCCTGTCCTAACTCTTAAGTTCCTAGCTCACCTCACATATGCATGGAAACCCAGAGTGGAGCAGGCGGCCATAGCTCTTGCGTGGATGCTGCCAGAAGGCTCTGGGCGATAGTGGCTTGCAAGGAGCTGCTTAGGAATCTAGTGGCACAGCAAGTACAAGCTTCTCACTGGAGCTGAGAAGGACTGGGAAGAACTTCCCTGTGAAGAACTAACAGTGTGCAGAAACACACGCAGTTCTATCTCTTACTGGGGAGTGTGCAGGAGAGTTCAGTGAACAGGCCGCTCTGCCCGAACAAGGCAGATTGCAGATGCGTAGTTCCCAAGCATATTCTTCTGTGTCTACTAGAAACGTTGGAGTAGAGCTGAGATGAACTCGGCATAAGTTCCATTTGAAGAAATAACCTAGGCCAGAAACCCACTCAGCTGTAGCTGTTAAGATTCATCTGGAGCGCACATTCTGGGAACCAGGCAGCAGAGTGCCCTGTGGAAGCTGCTCGATTTCAGCTTGTCTGATAGGTGTTTGTCTTCCCTGCAGAGAAACAGTGGCTTAGAGAACTCTTTCTACAGCAGCCACACACTCTGCCCTAGAGCTGAGAAGCACTGGCTGTAAGTTCCCTTTGCAGAAGTCACATTCTCCAGAAACACACTCTCTCCTAACTCTTAAGTTACTAGCTGACCTCACATATGCATGGAAACCCAGAGTGGAGCAGGCGGCGATAGCTCTTGCGTGGATGCTGCCAGAAGGCTCTGGGCGATAGTGGCTTGCAAGGAGCTGCTTAGGAATCTAGTGGCACAGCAAGTACAAGCTTCTCACTGGAGCTGAGAAGGACTGGGAAGAACTTCCCTGTGAAGAACTAACAGTGTGCAGAAACACACGCAGTTCTATCTCTTACTGGGGAGTGTGCAGGAGAGTTCAGTGAACAGGCCGCTCTGCCCGAACAAGGCAGATTGCAGATGCGTAGTTCCCAAGCAGATACTTCTGTGTCTACTAGAAACGTTGGAGTAGAGCTGAGATGAACTCCGCATAAGTTCCATTTGAAGAAATAACCTAGGCCAGAAACCCACTCAGCTGTAGCTGTTAAGATTCATCTGGAGCGCACATTCTGGGAACCAGGCAGCAGAGTGCCCTGTGGAAGCTGCTCGATTTCAGCTTGTCTGATAGGTGTTTGTCTTCCCTGCAGAGAAACAGTGGCTTAGAGAACTCTTTCTACAGCAGCCACACACTCTGCCCTGGAGCTGAGAAGCACTGGCTGTAAGTTCCCTTTGCAGAAGTAACATTCTCCAGAAACACACTCTCTCCTAACTCTTAAATTCCTACCTGACCTCACATATGCATGGAAACCCAGAGTGGAGCAGGCGGCGATAGCTCTTGCGTGGATGCTGCCAGCAGGCTCTGGGCGATAGTGGCTTGCAAGGAGCTGCTTAGGAATCTAGTGGCACAGCAAGTACAAGCTTCTCACTGGAGCTGAGAAGGACTGGGAAGAACTTCCCTGTGAAGAACTAACAGTGTGCAGAAACACACGCAGTTCTATCTCTTACTGGGGAGTGTGCAGGAGAGTTCAGTGAACAGGCCGCAATGCCAGAACAAGGCAGATTGCAGATGCGTAGTTCCCAAGCATATCCTTCTGTGTCTACTAGAAACGTTGGAGTAGAGCTGAGATGAACTCGGCATAAGTTCCATTTGAAGCAATAACCTAGGCCAGAAACCCCCTCAGCTGTAGCTATTAAGATTCATCTGGAGCGCACATTCGGGGAACCAGGCAGCAGAGTGCCCTGTGGAAGCTGCTCGATTTCAGCTTGTCTGATAGGTGTTTGTCTTCCCTGCAGAGAAACAGTGGCTTAGAGAACTCTTTCTACAGCAGCCACACACTCTGCCCTAGAGCTGAGAAGCACTGGCTGTAAGTTCCCTTTGCAGAAGTAACATTCTCCAGAAACACACTCTCTCCTAACTCTTAAGTTCCTAGCTCACCTCACATATGCATGGAAACCCAGAGTGGAGCAGGCGGCCATAGCTCTTGCGTGGATGCTGCCAGAAGGCTCTGGGCGATAGTGGCTTGCAAGGAGCTGCTTAGGAATCTAGTGGCACAGCAAGTACAAGCTTCTCACTGGAGCTGAGAAGGACTGGGAAGAACTTCCCTGTGAAGAAATAACAGTGTGCAGAAACACACGCAGTTCTATCTCTTACTGGGGAGTGTGCAGGAGAGTTCAGTGAACAGGCCGCAATGCCAGAACAAGGCAGATTGCAGATGCGTAGTTCCCAAGCATATTCTTCTGTGTCTACTAGAAACGTTGGAGTAGAGCTGAGATGAACTCGGCATAAGTTCCATTTGAAGAAATAACCTAGGCCAGAAACCCCCTCAGCTGTAGCTGTTAAGATTCATCTGGAGCGCACATTCTGGGAACCAGGCAGCAGAGTGCCCTGTGGAAGCTGCTCGATTTCAGCTTGTCTGATAGGTGTTTGTCTTCCCTACAGAGAAACAATGGCTTAGAGAACTCTTTCTACAGCAGCCACACACTCTGCCCTAGAGCTGAGAAGCACTGGCTGTAAGTTCCCTTTGCAGAAGTAACATTCTCCAGAAACACACTCTCTCCTAACTCTTAAGTTACTAGCTCACCTCACATATGCATGGAAACCCAGAGTGGAGCAGGCGGCGATAGCTCTTGCGTGGATGCTGCCAGAAGGCTCTGGGCGATAGTGGCTTGCAAGGAGCTGCTTAGGAATCTAGTGGCACAGCAAGTACAAGCTTCTCACTGGAGCTGAGAAGGACTGGGAAGAACTTCCCTGTGAAGAACTAACAGTCTGCAGAAACACACGCAGTTCTATCTCTTACTGGGGAGTGTGCAGGAGAGTTCAGTGAACAGGCCGCTCTGCCCGAACAAGGCAGAATGCAGATGCGTAGTTCCCAAGCAGATTCTTCTGAGTCTACTAGAAACGTTGGAGTAGAGCTGAGATGAACTCGGCATAAGTTCCATTTGAAGAAAGAACCTAGGCCAGAAACCCACTCAGCTGTAGCTGGTAAGATTCATCTGGAGCGCACATTCTGGGAACCAGGCAGCAGAGTGCCCTGTGGAAGCTGCTCGATTTCAGCTTGTGTGATAGGTGTTTGTCTTCCCTGCAGAGAAACAGTGGCTTAGAGAACTCTTTCTACAGCAGCCACACACTCTGCCCTGGAGCTGAGAAGCACTGGCTGTAAGTTCCCTTTGCAGAAGTAACATTCTCCAGAAACACACTCTCTCCTAACTCTTAAATTCCTACCTGACCTCACATATGCATGGAAACCCAGAGTGGAGCAGGCGGCGATAGCTCTTGCGTGGATGCTGCCAGCAGGCTCTGGGCGATAGTGGCTTGCAAGGAGCTGCTTAGGAATCTAGTGGCACAGCAAGTACAAGCTTCTCACTGGAGCTGAGAAGGACTGGGAAGAACTTCCCTGTGAAGAACTAACAGTGTGCAGAAACACACGCAGTTCTATCTCTTACTGGGGAGTGTGCAGGAGAGTTCAGTGAACAGGCCGCTCTGCCCGAACAAGGCAGATTGCAGATGCGTAGTTCCCAAGCATATTCTTCTGTGTCTACTAGAAACATTGGAGTAGAGCTGAGATGAACTCGGCATAAGTTCCATTTGAAGCAATAACCTAGGCCAGAAACCCACTCAGCTGTAGCTGTTAAGATTCATCTGGAGCGCACATTCTGGGAACCAGGCAGCAGAGTGCCCTTTGGAAGCTGCTCGATTTCAGCTTGTCTGATAGGTGTTTGTCTTCCCTGCAGAGAAACAGTGGCTTAGAGAACTCTTTCTACAGCAGCCACACACTCTGCCCTAGAGCTGAGAAGCACTGGCTGTAAGTTCCCTTTGCAGAAGTAACATTCTCCAGAAACACACTCTCTCCTAACTCTTAAGTTACTAGCTCACCTCACATATGCATGGAAACCCAGAGTCGAGCAGGCGGCGATAGCTCTTGCGTGAATGCTGCCAGAAGGCTCTGGGCGATAGTGGCTTGCAAGGAGCTGCTTAGGAATCTAGTGGCACAGCAAGTACAAGCTTCTCACTGGAGCTGAGAAGGACTGGGAAGAACTACCCTGTGAAGAACTAACAGTGTGCAGAAACACACGCAGTACTATCTCTTACTGGGGAGTGTGCAGGAGAGTTCAGTGAACAGGCCGCTCTGCCCGAACAAGGCAGATTGCAGATGCGTAGTTCCCAAGCATATTCTTCTGTGTCTACTAGAAACGTTGGAGTAGAGCTGAGATGAACTCGGCATAAGTTCCATTTGAGTATATAACCAAGGCCAGAAACCCACTCAGCTGTAGCTGTTAAGATTGATCTGGAGCACACATTCTGGGAACCAGGCAGCAGAGTGCCCTGTGGAAGCTGCTCGATTTCAGCTTGTCTGATAGGTGTTTGTCTTCCCTGCAGAGAAACAGTGGCTTAGAGAACTCTTTCTACAGCAGCCACACACTCTGCCCTAGAGCTGTGAAGCACTGGCTGTCAGTTCCCTTTGGAGAAGTAACATTCTCCAGAAACACACTCTCTCCTAACTCTTAAGTTACTAGCTCACCTCACATATGCATGGAAACCCAGAGTGGAGCAGGCGGAAATAGATCTGGCGTGGATGCTGCCAGAAGGCTCTGTGCGACAGTGGCTTGCAAGGAGCTGCTTAGGAATCTAGTTGCACAGCAAGTACAAGCTTCTCACTGGGGCTGAGGAGGACTGGGAAGAACTTCCCTCTGAAGAACTAACAGTGTGCAGAAACACACGCAGTTCTATCTCTTACTGGGGAGTGTGCAGGAGAGTTCAGTGAACAGGCCGCTCTGCCCGAACAAGGCAGATTGCAGATGCGTAGTTCCCAAGCATATTCTTCTGTGTCTACTAGAAACGTTGGAGTAGAGCTGAGATGAACTCGGCATAAGTTCCATTTGAAGAAATAACCTAGGCCAGAAACCCACTCAGCTGTAGCTGTTAAGATTCATCCGGAGCGCACATTCTGGGAACCAGGCAGCAGAGTGCCCTGTGGAAGCTGCTCGATTTCAGCTTGTCTGATAGGTGTTTGTCTTCCCTGCAGAGAAACAGTGGCTTAGAGAACTCTTTCTACAGCAGCCACACACTCTGCCCTAGAGCTGAGAAGCACTGGCTGTAAGTTCCCTTTGCAGAAGTAACATTCTCCAGAAAAACACTCTCTCCAAACACTTAAGGTACTAGCTCACCTCACATATGCATGGAAACCCAGAGTGGAGCAGGCGGCGATAGCTCTTGCGTGGATGCTGCCAGAAGGCTCTGGGCGATAGTGGCTTGCAAGGAGCTGCTTAGGAATCTAGTGGCACAGCAAGTACAAGCTTCTCACTGGAGCTGAGATGGACTGGGAAGAACTTCCCTGTGAAGAACTAACAGTGTGCAGAAACACACGCAGTTCTATCTCTTACTGGGTACTGTGCAGGAGAGTTCAGTGAACAGGCCGCTCTGCCCGAACAAGGCAGATTGCAGATGCGTAGTTCCCAAGCATATTCTTCTGTGTCTACTAGAAACGTTGGAGTAGAGCTGAGATGAACTCGGCATAAGTTCCATTTGAAGAAATAACCTAGGCCAGAAACCCACTCAGCTGTAGCTGTTAAGATTCATCTGGTGCGCACATTCTGGGAACCAGGCAGCAGAGTGCCCTGTGGAAGCTGCTCGATTTCAGCTTGTCTGATAGGTGTTTGTCTTCCCTGCAGAGAAACAGTGGCTTAGAGAACTCTTTCTACAGCAGCCACACACTCTGCCCTAGAGCTGAGAAGCACTGGCTGTAAGTTCCCTTTGCAGAAGTAACATTCTCCAGAAACACACTCTCTCCTAACTCTTAAGTTACTAGCTCACCTCACATATGCATGGAAACCCAGAGTGGAGCAGGCGGCCATAGCTCCTGCGTGGATGCTGCCAGAAGGCTCTGGGCGATAGTGGCTTGCAAGCAGCTGCTTAGGAATCTAGTGGCACAGCAAGTACAAGCTTCTCACTGAGGCTGAGAAGGACTGGGAAGAACTTCCCTGTGAGGAACTAACAGTGTGCAGAAACACACGCAGTTCTATCTCTTACTGGGGAGTGTGCAGGAGAGTTCAGTGAACAGGCCGCTCTGCCCGAACAAGGCAGATTGCAGATGCGTAGTTCCCAAGCATATTCTTCTGTGTCTACTAGAAACGTTGGAGTAGAGCTGAGATGAACTCGGCATAAGTTCCATTTGAAGCAATAACCTAGGCCAGAAACCCACTCAGCTGTAGCTGTTAAGATTCATCTGGAGCGCACATTCTGGGAACCAGGCAGCAGAGTGCCCTGTGGAAGCTGCTCGATTTCAGCTTGTCTGATAGGTGTTTGTCTTCCCTGCAGAGAAACAGTGGCTTAGAGAACTCTTTCTACAGCAGCCACACACTCTGCCCTAGAGCTGAGAAGCACTGGCTGTAAGTTCCCTTTGCAGAAGTCACATTCTCCAGAAACACACTCTCTCCTAACTCTTAAGTTCCTAGGTCACCTCACATATGCATGGAAACCCAGAGTGCAGCAGGCGGCGATGGCTCTTGCGTGGATGCTGCCAGAAGGCTCTGGGCGATAGTGGCTTGCAAGGAGCTGCTTAGGAATCTAGTGGCACAGCAAGTACAAGCTTCTCACTGGAGCTGAGAAGGACTGGGAAGAACTTCCCTGTGAAGAACTAACAGTGTGCAGAAACACACGCAGTTCTATCTCTTACTGGGGAGTGTGCAGGAGAGTTCAGTGAACAGGCCGCTCTGCCCGAACAAGGCAGATTGCAGATGCGTAGTTCCCAAGCATATTCTTCTGTGTCTACTAGAAACGTTGGAGTAGAGCTGAGATGAACTCGGCATAAGTTCCATTTGAAGCAATAACCTAGGCCAGAAACCCACTCAGCTGTAGCTGTTAAGATTCATCTGGAGCGCACATTCTGGGAACCAGGCAGCAGAGTGCCCTGTGGAAGCTGCTCGATTTCAGCTTGTCTGATAGGTGTTTGTCTTCCCTGCAGAGAAACAGTGGCTTAGAGAACTCTTTCTACAGCAGCCACACACTCTGCCCTAGAGCTGAGAAGCACTGGCTGTAAGTTCCCTTTGCAGAAGTAACATTCTCCAGAAACACACTCTCTCCTAACTCTTAAGTTCCTAGGTCACCTCACATATGCATGGAAACCCAGAGGGGAGCAGGCGGCGATAGCTCTTGCGTGGATGCTGCCAGAAGGCTCTGGGCGATAGTGGCTTGCAAGGAGCTGCTTAGGAATCTAGTGGCACAGCAAGTACAAGCTTCTCACTGGAGCTGAGAAGGACTGGGAAGAACTTCCCTGTGAAGAACTAACAGTGTGCAGAAACACACGCAGTTCTATCTCTTACTGGGGAGTGTGCAGGAGAGTTCAGTGAACAGGCCGCTCTGCCCGAACAAGGCAGATTGCAGATGCGTAGTTCCCAAGCATATTCTTCTGTGTCTACTAGAAACGTTGGAGTAGAGCTGAGATGAACTCGGCATAAGTTCCATTTGAAGCAATAACCTAGGCCAGAAATCCACTCAGCTGTAGCTGTTAAGATTCATCTGGAGCGCACATTCTGGGAACCAGGCAGCAGAGTGCCCTGTGGAAGCTGCTCGATTTCAGCTTGTCTGATATGTGTTTGTGTTCCCTGCAGAGAAACAGTGGCTTAGAGAACTCTTTCTACAGCAGCCACACACTCTGCCCTAGAGCTGAGAAGCACTGGCTGTAAGTTCCCTTTGCAGAAGTCACATTCTCCAGAAACACACTCTCTCCTAACTCTTAAGTTCCTAGGTCACCTCACATATGCATGGAAACCCAGAGTGCAGCAGGCGGCGATGGCTCTTGCGTGGATGCTGCCAGAAGGCTCTGGGCGATAGTGGCTTGCAAGGAGCTGCTTAGGAATCTAGTGGCACAGCAAGTACAAGCTTCTCACTGGAGCTGAGAAGGACTGGGAAGAACTTCCCTGTGAAGAACTAACAGTGTGCAGAAACACACGCAGTTCTATCTCTTACTGGGGAGTGTGCAGGAGAGTTCAGTGAACAGGCCGCTCTGCCCGAACAAGGGAGATTGCAGATGCGTAGTTCCCAAGCATATTCTTCTGTGTCTACTAGAAACGTTGGAGTAGAGCTGAGATGAACTCGGCATAAGTTCCATTTGAAGCAATAACCTAGGCCAGAAACCCACTCAGCTGTAGCTGTTAAGATTCATCTGGAGCGCACATTCTGGGAACCAGGCAGCAGAGTGCCCCGTGGAAGCTGCTCGATTTCAGCTTGTCTGATAGGTGTTTGTCTTCCCTGCAGAGAAACAGTGGCTTAGAGAACTCTTTCTACAGCAGCCACACACTCTGCCCTAGAGCTGAGAAGCACTGGCTGTAAGTTCCCTTTGCAGAAGTAACATTCTCCAGAAACACACTCTCTCCTAACTCTTAAGTTCCTAGGTCACCTCACATATGCATGGAAACCCAGAGCGGAGCAGGCGGCGATAGCTCTTGCGTGGATGCTGCCAGAAGGCTCTGGGCGATAGTGGCTTGCAAGGAGCTGCTTAGGAATCTAGTGGCACAGCAAGTACAAGCTTCTCACTGGAGCTGAGAAGGACTGGGAAGAACTTCCCTGTGAAGAACTAACAGTGTGCAGAAACACACGCAGTTCTATCTCTTACTGGGGAGTGTGCAGGAGAGTTCAGTGAACAGGCCGCTCTGCCCGAACAAGGCAGATTGCAGATGCGTAGTTCTCAAGCATATTCTTCTGTGTCTACTAGAAACGTTGGAGTAGAGCTGAGATGAACTCGGCATAAGTTCCATTTGAAGCAATAACCTAGGCCAGAAACCCACTCAGCTGTAGCTGTTAAGATTCATCTGGAGCGCACATTCTGGGAACCAGGCAGCAGAGTGCCCTGTGGAAGCTGCTCGATTTCAGCTTGTCTGATAGGTGTTTGTCTTCCCTGCAGAGAAACAGTGGCTTAGAGAACTCTTTCTACAGCAGCCACACACTCTGCCCTAGAGCTGAGAAGCACTGGCTGTAAGTTCCCTTTGCAGAAGTCACATTCTCCAGAAACACACTCTCTCCTAACTCTTAAGTTCCTAGGTCACCTCACATATGCATGGAAACCCAGAGGGGAGCAGGCGGCGATAGCTCTTGCGTGGATGCTGCCAGAAGGCTCTGGGCGATAGTGGCTTGCAAGGAGCTGCTTAGGAATCTAGTGGCACAGCAAGTACAAGCTTCTCACTGGAGCTGAGAAGGACTGGGAAGAACTTCCCTGTGAAGAACTAACAGTGTGCAGAAACACACGCAGTTCTATCTCTTACTGGGGAGTGTGCAGGAGAGTTCAGTGAACAGGCCGCTCTGCCCGAACAAGGCAGATTGCAGATGCGTAGTTCCCAAGCATATTCTTCTGTGTCTACTAGAAACGTTGGAGTAGAGCTGAGATGAACTCGGCATAAGTTCCATTTGAAGCAATAACCTAGGCCAGAAACCCACTCAGCTGTAGCTGTTAAGATTCATCTGGAGCGCACATTCTGGGAACCAGGCAGCAGAGTGCCCTGTGGAAGCTGCTCGATTTCAGCTTGTCTGATATGTGTTTGTGTTCCCTGCAGAGAAACAGTGGCTTAGAGAACTCTTTCTACAGCAGCCACACACTCTGCCCTAGAGCTGAGAAGCACTGGCTGTAAGTTCCCTTTGCAGAAGTAACATTCTCCAGAAACACACTCTCTCCTAACTCTTAAGTTACTAGCTCACCTCACATATGAATGGAAACCCAGAGTGGAGCAGGCGGCGATAGCTCTGGCGTGGATGCTGCCAGAAGGCTCTGGGCGATAGTGGCTTGCAAGGAGCTGCTTAGGAATCTAGTGGCACAGCAAGTACAAGCTTCTCACTGGAGCTGAGAAGGACTGGGAAGAACTTCCCTGTGAAGAACTAACAGTGTGCAGAAACACACGCAGTTCTATCTCTTACTGGGGAGTGTGCAGGAGAGTTCAGTGAACAGGCCGCTCTGCCGGGACAAGGCAGAATGCAGATGCGTAGTTCCCAAGCATATTCTTCTGAGTCTACTAGAAACGTTGGAGTAGAGCTGAGATGAACTCGGCATAAGTTCCCCTTGTGTATACAACCAAGGCCAGAAACCCACTCAGCTGTAGCTGGTAAGATTCATCTGGAGCGCACATTCTGGGAACCAGGCAGCAGAGTGCCCTGTGGAAGCTGCTCGATTTCAGCTTGTCTGATAGGTGTTTGTCTTCCCTGCAGAGAAACAGTGGCTTAGAGAACTCTTTCTACAGCAGCCACACACTCTGCCCTAGAGCTGAGAAACACTGGCTGTAAGTTCCCTTTGCAGAAATAACATTCTCCAGAAACACACTCTCTCCTAACTCTTAAGTTACTAGCTCACCTCACATATGCATGGAAACCCAGAGTGGAGCAGGCGGCGATAGCTCTTGCGTGGATGCTGCCAGAAGGCTCTGGGCGATAGTGGCTTGCAAGGAGCTGCTTAGGAATCTAGTGGCACAGCAAGTACAAGCTTCTCACTGGAGCTGAGAAGGACTGGGAAGAACTTCCCTGTGAAGAACTAACAGTGTGCAGAAACACACGCAGTTCTATCTCTTACTGGGGAGTGTGCAGGAGAGTTCAGTGAACAGGCCGCTCTGCCCGAACAAGGCAGAATGCAGATGCGTAGTTCCCAAGCATATTCTTCTGAGTCTACTAGAAACGTTGGAGTAGAGCTGAGATGAACTCGGCATAAGTTCCATTTGAAGAAATAACCTAGGCCAGAAACCCACTCAGCTGTAGCTGTTAAGATTCATCTGGAGCGCACATTCTGGGAACCAGGCAGCAGAGTGCCCTGTGGAAGCTGCTCGATTTCAGCTTGTGTGATAGGTGTTTGTCTTCCCTGCAGAGAAACAGTGGCTTAGAGAACTCTTTCTACAGCAGCCACACACTCTGCCCTAGAGCTGAGAAGCACTGGCTGTAAGTTCCCTTTGCAGAAGTAACATTCTCCAGAAACACACTCTCTCCTAACTCTTAAGTTACTAGCTCACCTCACATATGCATGGAAACCCAGAGTGGAGCAGGCGGCGATAGCTCTTGCGTGAATGCTGCCAGAAGGCTCTGGGCGATAGTGGCTTGCAAGGAGCTGCTTAGGAATCTAGTGGCACAGCAAGTACAAGCTTCTCACTGGAGCTGAGAAGGACTGGGAAGAACTTCCCTGTGAAGAACTAACAGTGTGCAGAAACAGACGCAGTTCTATCTCTAACTGCGGAGTGTGCAGGAGAGTTCAGTGAACAGGCCGCTCTGCCCGAACAAGGCAGAATGCAGATGTGTAGTTCCCAAGCATATTCTTCTGAGTCAACTAGAAACGTTGGAGTAGAGCTGAGATGAACTCGGCATAAGTTCCATTTGTGTATATAACCAAGGCCAGAAACCCACTCAGCTGTAGCTGGTAAGATTCATCTGGAGCGCACATTCTGGGAACCAGGCAGCAGAGTGCCCTGTGGAAGCTGCTCGATTTCAGCTTGTCTGATAGGTGTTTGTCTTCCCTGCAGAGAAACAGTGGCTTACAGAACTCTTTCTACAGCAGCCACACACTCTGCCCTAGAGCTGAGAAGCACTGGCTGTAAGTTCACTTTGCAGAAGTAACATTCTCCAGAAACACACTCTCTCCTAACTCTTAAGTTACTAGCTCACCTCACATATGCATGGAAACCCAGAGGAGAGCAGGCGGCGATAGCTCTGGCGTGAATGCTGCCAGAAGGCTCTGGGCGATAGTGGCTTGCAAGGAGCTGCTTAGGAATCTAGTGGCACAGCAAGTACAAGCTTCTCACTGGAGCTGAGAAGGACCTGGAAGAACTTCCCTGTGAAGAACTAACAGTGTGCAGAAACACACGCAGTTCTATCTCTTACTGGGGAGTGTGCAGGAGAGTTCAGTGAACAGGCCGCTCTGCCCGAACAAGGCAGAATGCACATGCGTAGTTCCCAAGCATATCCTTCTGAGTCTACGAGAAACGTTGGAGTAGAGCTGAGATGAACTCGGCATAAGTTCCCCTTGTGTATACAACCAAGGCCAGAAACCCACTCAGCTGTAGCTGTTAAGATTCATCTGGAGCGCACATTCTGGGAACCAGGCAGCAGAGTGCCCTGTGGAAGCTGCTCGATTTCAGCTTGTCTGATAGGTGTTTGTCTTCCCTGCAGAGAAACAGTGGCTTAGAGAACTCTTTCTACAGCAGCCACACACTCTGCCCTTGAGCTGAGAAGCACTGGCTGTAAGTTCCCTTTGCAGAAGTAACATTCTCCAGAAACACACTCTCTCCTAACTCTTAAGTTACTAGCTCACCTCACATATGCATGGAAACCCAGAGTGGAGCAGGCGGCCATAGCTCTTGCGTGGATGCTGCCAGAAGGCTCTGGGCGATAGTGGCTTGCAAGGAGCTGCTTAGGAATCTAGTGGCACAGCAAGTACAAGCTTCTCACTGGAGCTGAGAAGGACTGGGAAGAACTTCCCTGTGAAGAAGTAACAGTGTGCAGAAACGCACGCAGTTCTATCTCTTACTGGGGAGTGTGCAGGAGAGTTCAGTGAACAGGCCGCTCTGCCCGAACAAGGCAGATTGCAGATGCGTAGTTCCCAAGCATATTCTTCTGTGTCTACTAGAAACGTTGGAGTACAGGTGAGATGAACTCGGCATAAGTTCCATTTGTGTATATAACCAAGGCCAGAAACCCACTCAGCTGTAGCTGGTAAGATTCATCTGGAGCGCACATTCTGGGAACCAGGCAGCAGAGTGCCCTGTGGAAGCTGCTCGATTTCAGCTTGTGTGATAGCTGTTTGTCTTCCCTGCAAAGAAACAGTGGCTTAGAGAACTCTTTCTACAGCAGCCACACACTCTGCCCTTGAGCTGAGAAGCACTGGCTGTCAGTTCGCTTTGGAGAAGTAACATTCTCCAGAAACACACTCTCTCCTAACTCTTAAGTTACTAGCTCACCTCACATATGCATGGAAACCCAGAGTGGAGCAGGCGGCGATAGCTCTTGCGTGGATGCTGCCAGAAGGCTCTGGGCGATAGTGGCTTGCAAGGAGCTGCTTAGGAATCTAGTGGCACAGCAAGTACAAGCTTCTCACTGGAGCTGAGAAGGACTGGGAAGAACTTCCCTGTGAAGAACTAACAGTGTGCAGAAACACACGCAGTTCTATCTCTTACTGGGGAGAGTGCAGGAGAGTTCAGTGAACAGGCCGCTCTGCCCGAACAAGGCAGATTGCAGATGCGTAGTTCCCAAGCATATTCTTCTGTGTCTCCTAGAAACGTTGGAGTAGAGCTGAGATGAACTCGGCATAAGTTCCATTTGAAGAAATAACCTAGGCCAGAAACCCACTCAGCTGTAGCTGTTAAGATTCATCTGGAGCGCACATTCTGGGAACCAGGCAGCAGAGTGCCCTGTGGAAGCTGCTCGATTTCAGCTTGTGTGATAGGTGTTTGTCTTCCCTGCAGAGAAACAGTGGCTTAGAGAACTCTTTCTACAGCAGCCACACACTCTGCCCTAGAGCTGAGAAGCACTGGCTGTAAGTTCCCTTTGCAGAAGTAACATTCTCCAGAAACACACTCTCTCCTAACTCTTAAGTTACTAGCTCACCTCACATATGCATGGAAACCCAGAGTGGAGCAGGCGGCGATAGCTCTTGCGTGAATGCTGCCAGAAGGCTCTGGGCGATAGTGGCTTGCAAGGAGCTGCTTAGGAATCTAGTGGCACAGCAAGTACAAGCTTCTCACTGGAGCTGAGAAGGACTGGGAAGAACTTCCCTGTGAAGAACTAACAGTGTGCAGAAACAGACGCAGTTCTATCTCTAACTGCGGAGTGTGCAGGAGAGTTCAGTGAACAGGCCGCTCTGCCCGAACAAGGCAGAATGCAGATGTGTAGTTCCCAAGCATATTCTTCTGAGTCAACTAGAAACGTTGGAGTAGAGCTGAGATGAACTCGGCATAAGTTCCATTTGTGTATATAACCAAGGCCAGAAACCCACTCAGCTGTAGCTGGTAAGATTCATCTGGAGCGCACATTCTGGGAACCAGGCAGCAGAGTGCCCTGTGGAAGCTGCTCGATTTCAGCTTGTCTGATAGGTGTTTGTCTTCCCTGCAGAGAAACAGTGGCTTACAGAACTCTTTCTACAGCAGCCACACACTCTGCCCTAGAGCTGAGAAGCACTGGCTGTAAGTTCACTTTGCAGAAGTAACATTCTCCAGAAACACACTCTCTCCTAACTCTTAAGTTACTAGCTCACCTCACATATGCATGGAAACCCAGAGGAGAGCAGGCGGCGATAGCTCTGGCGTGAATGCTGCCAGAAGGCTCTGGGCGATAGTGGCTTGCAAGGAGCTGCTTAGGAATCTAGTGGCACAGCAAGTACAAGCTTCTCACTGGAGCTGAGAAGGACCTGGAAGAACTTCCCTGTGAAGAACTAACAGTGTGCAGAAACACACGCAGTTCTATCTCTTACTGGGGAGTGTGCAGGAGAGTTCAGTGAACAGGCCGCTCTGCCCGAACAAGGCAGAATGCACATGCGTAGTTCCCAAGCATATCCTTCTGAGTCTACGAGAAACGTTGGAGTAGAGCTGAGATGAACTCGGCATAAGTTCCCCTTGTGTATACAACCAAGGCCAGAAACCCACTCAGCTGTAGCTGTTAAGATTCATCTGGAGCGCACATTCTGGGAACCAGGCAGCAGAGTGCCCTGTGGAAGCTGCTCGATTTCAGCTTGTCTGATAGGTGTTTGTCTTCCCTGCAGAGAAACAGTGGCTTAGAGAACTCTTTCTACAGCAGCCACACACTCTGCCCTTGAGCTGAGAAGCACTGGCTGTAAGTTCCCTTTGCAGAAGTAACATTCTCCAGAAACACACTCTCTCCTAACTCTTAAGTTACTAGCTCACCTCACATATGCATGGAAACCCAGAGTGGAGCAGGCGGCCATAGCTCTTGCGTGGATGCTGCCAGAAGGCTCTGGGCGATAGTGGCTTGCAAGGAGCTGCTTAGGAATCTAGTGGCACAGCAAGTACAAGCTTCTCACTGGAGCTGAGAAGGACTGGGAAGAACTTCCCTGTGAAGAAGTAACAGTGTGCAGAAACGCACGCAGTTCTATCTCTTACTGGGGAGTGTGCAGGAGAGTTCAGTGAACAGGCCGCTCTGCCCGAACAAGGCAGATTGCAGATGCGTAGTTCCCAAGCATATTCTTCTGTGTCTACTAGAAACGTTGGAGTACAGGTGAGATGAACTCGGCATAAGTTCCATTTGTGTATATAACCAAGGCCAGAAACCCACTCAGCTGTAGCTGGTAAGATTCATCTGGAGCGCACATTCTGGGAACCAGGCAGCAGAGTGCCCTGTGGAAGCTGCTCGATTTCAGCTTGTGTGATAGCTGTTTGTCTTCCCTGCAAAGAAACAGTGGCTTAGAGAACTCTTTCTACAGCAGCCACACACTCTGCCCTTGAGCTGAGAAGCACTGGCTGTCAGTTCGCTTTGGAGAAGTAACATTCTCCAGAAACACACTCTCTCCTAACTCTTAAGTTACTAGCTCACCTCACATATGCATGGAAACCCAGAGTGGAGCAGGCGGCGATAGCTCTTGCGTGGATGCTGCCAGAAGGCTCTGGGCGATAGTGGCTTGCAAGGAGCTGCTTAGGAATCTAGTGGCACAGCAAGTACAAGCTTCTCACTGGAGCTGAGAAGGACTGGGAAGAACTTCCCTGTGAAGAACTAACAGTGTGCAGAAACACACGCAGTTCTATCTCTTACTGGGGAGAGTGCAGGAGAGTTCAGTGAACAGGCCGCTCTGCCCGAACAAGGCAGATTGCAGATGCGTAGTTCCCAAGCATATTCTTCTGTGTCTCCTAGAAACGTTGGAGTAGAGCTGAGATGAACTCGGCATAAGTTCCATTTGAAGAAATAACCTAGGCCAGAAACCCACTCAGCTGTAGCTGTTAAGATTCATCTGGAGCGCACATTCTGGGAACCAGGCAGCAGAGTGCCCTGTGGAAGCTGCTCGATTTCAGCTTGTCTGATAGGTGCTTGTCTTCCCTGCATAGAAACAGTGGCTTAGAGAACTCTTTCTACAGCAGCCACACACTCTGCCCTAGAGCTGAGAAGCACTGGCTGTAAGTTCCCTTTGCAGAAGTAACATTCTCCAGAAACACACTCTCTCCTAACTCTTAAGTTACTAGCTCACCTCACATATGCATGGAAACCCAGAGTGGAGCAGGCGGCGATAGCTCTTGCGTGGATGCTGCCAGAAGGCTCTGGGCGATAGTGGCTTGCAAGGAGCTGCTTAGGAATCTAGTTGCACAGCAAGTACAAGCTTCTCACTGGAGCTGAGAATGACTCGGGCAAACTTCCCTTTGAAGATCTAACACTGTACAGAGACACACACAGTTCTATCTCTTAATGGGCTTCCTCTCCACACTTACTGTGGAATGTGCAGGAGAGTTCAGTGAAATGGCTGCTCTGCAAGAACAAGGCAGAATGCAGATGAAATGCCACAAGGGACGAAATTCGGTAGTCTCTTCTTCTGAGTCTGCTAGAAACTTTGCAGTAGAGCTGAGATGTACTCGGTATAAGTTCCATTTGAAGAAATAACCTAGGCCAGAAACCCACTCAGCTGTAGCTGGTAAGATTCATCTGGAGCGCACATTCTGGGAACCAGGCAGCAGAGTGCCCTGTGGAAGCTGCTCGATTTCAGCTTGTCTGATAGGTGTTTTTCTTCCCTGCAGAGAAACAGTTGCTTAGAGAACTCTTTCTACTGCAGCCACACACTCTGCCCTAGAGCTGAGAAGCACTGGCTGTAAGTTCCCTTTGCAGAAGTAACATTCTACAGAAACACACTCTCTCCTAACTGTGAAGTTACTGCATCACCTCACATTTGCTTGGAAACCCAGAGTGGCTCAGCAGGTGATAGCTCTTGCTTGGATGCTGACAGAAGCCTCTGTGTGATTAGTGGCTTGCAAGTACCTGCTTAGGAATCTAGTTGCACAGCATGTACAAGCTTCTCACTAGAGCTGAGAAGGACTGGGAAAAACTTCCCTTTGAAGAACTAACAGTGTGCAGAAACACACGCAGTTCTAGATCTTTAGATTCATCTTCACCACACATTCTGGAACCTAGCAGCAGAGTGAAGTTGGAAGGCCTTCTCTGGAATCCTGTCAGACCAGGCTCTCTGCACCCAGCAGGTAAGCAGTTGCTTAGAAAACTCTTCCCACAGCAGCTACAAACTTCTCTAGAGCTGAGATGCCCTGTGTCTAACTTCCCTTTGAAGAAGTAACATTCTCCAGATACGGACTCTCTTGTATCTCTTAAGATTCTCTGTCACGACATACACTGGGAACATTGCCATGGGGATCATGGAGAAAGCTGCTTCTTCAATCCTGAGAGAAGACTTTGTGGGATGTGGGTTTGGAAGTAGCTGCTTAGGAATCCATTTGCACAGCAACTACAACCTTCTCACTGGAGCTCACATAGACTCTTTACAGCTTCCCTATCACGAAATAGCATTGTACAAAAACACAGTCACTTCTAGCTGAGAGGAGACCTCTTCAACACACATTCTGGCATGTGTGTATTAGAGTGCACTGAAAAGGCCATTCTGCCAGAAGAAGACAGAAGCCAATTGGGATCCCGACTCACATGTCAGTCCTGAGGAAATTCTTGCATATCTGCTAGAAAATTTTAAGTAGAGCTGAGATGGACTCAGTATAAGTTCCATTTCGGGAAGTAAGCTTGCACAGAAACCCACTGAGTTCTAGCTCTTTAGACTCATCTTCACCACACATTCTGGGAATCCAGCAGCAGAGTGCACTGGGAAGGCCTCTCTGGGATCCTGTCAGACCAGTCTGTCTGCTCCCAGCAGGGAAGCTGTTGCTTAGAAAACTCTTCTGTGGCATATACAAACTCTTCTCTAGAGCTGAGATGCCCTGTATCTAACTTCCCTTTGAAGAAGTAACATTCTCCAGAAACAGACTCCCTTCTAACTCTTAAGGTTCTCCTTCATGACAAACATACACCGGGAAGACTGCAGTGGGTCTCCAGGAGAAAGCTGTTTCTTCATGCCTGACAGAATGCTATGTGTGATGTGGCTTTGGAAGTAGCTGCTTAGGAATCTATTTGCACAGCAGCTATGAGATTCTCACTACGGCTGAGATGGACTGGGTAGCACTTTGCTTTGAAGTACTAACATTGTCCAAAAAGACACTCAGATCTAGCTCTTAAGGGGCTTCTTCACCCCACATCCTGGGGAGTTTGCAGGAGAATGCCCTGAAAAGGCCACTGTGCCAGAACAAGGCAGAATGCAGATTGGGATGCTGACTGTGATGTCGTTCCTGAGGGAATTCTTGTATGCCTGCTAGAAACTTTGGAGTAGAGCGGAGATGGACTCTGTTTAAGTTCCATTTGAAGAAGTAACCTTGTCCATAAAGCCACTCAGATGTAGCTCTTAAGATTCATGTTGACCACACATTCTGGGAACCTAGCAGCAGAGTGCCCTGTGGAGCCCACTCTCTAGGAACCTATCAGACCTGTCTTCGTCTTCCCAGCAGAGAAACAGTTGTTTAGAGAACTCTTTCTCCACCCTAGAGGTGAGATGCACTGGGTGTAACTTCCCTAGGCAAAAGTAACATTCCCCAGAAACAGACTCTCTCCTAACTTAAGATTCTCCCTCACCACATACCGTGGGAAATCTGCCGTGGGACTCATGGAGAAAGCTGCTTCTCCTTTCCTGACAGATGGCTCAGTGTAATGTGGGTTTGGAAGTAGCTCCTTAGGAATCTATTTGCATCGCAGCTTCAAGCTTTTCCCTAGAGCTGAGATGGACTCTGTATTATGTCCCTTTGAAGAACTAACATTGTCCAGAAAGACATGCAGTTCTAGCTGTGAAGACGCTCCTACACCAGACTCTGTGGAGTTTGCAGTAGAGTGCACTGAAAAGGCTGCTCTGCCAAAACATGTCAGTATGCAGATTGGGATCCCCACTGAGACATGTTTCCCCAAGAACTTCTTGTATACCACGAGGAATCTTTTGAGAAGAGCCCAGATGGACCCTGTATAAGTTCCCTTGGAAGAAGTAACCTTCCACAGAGACCCACTCCCTTCTAGCTCTTAAGATTCATCTTCACCACACATTCTGGGCACCCAGCCACAGAAGGCCCTGAGAAGGCCACTCTCTCAGAGCCTGTCAGACCAGTGTTTTTTCCCCACAGAGAAGCAGTTGCTTAGAAAACTATTTCTACAGCAGCTACTAGTTCTTCCCTAGAGCTTAGGTTCACTGTGTGTAACTTCTCTTTGAAGAAGTAACATTCTCCACCATCACACTCTCTTCTAACACTTAAGATTCTCCTTCACGACATACACTGGGAACAATGCATTGGGACTCAGAGAGAAAGCTGCTTTTCCTATCCTGACAGAGGGCTCAGTGTGATGTGGGTTTGGATGTAGCTGCTTAGGAATCTATTTGCATTGCAGCTACAAGCTTCTCCCTTGAGCTGAGATGGACTCTGTATTATGCCCCTTTGAAGTACTAACATTGTCCAGAAACACGCTCAGTTCTAGTTGAACAGGCTTCTTCACCACACATTCTGTAGAGTTTGCAGTAGACTGCGCTGAAAAGGCTGCTCTGCCAAAGCAAGTCATTATTCAGATTGGGATCCCCACTGGGAATTAGTTCCCCAGGATCTTCTTGTATATCATCTTGAAGAATCTTTTGTGTAGAGCTGAGATGGACTCGTATAAGTTCCCTTTGAGGAAGTAACCTTGTACAGAAACTCACTCTGTTCTTGCTCTTAAGATTCATCTTCAGCACACATTCTAGGCACCCAGCGCCAGAGTGCCCTGAGAAAGCCACTCTCTCTGTTCCTGTGAGACCAGTCTTTGTGTTCCCAGCAGAGAAGCAGTTGCATAGAAAATTATTTCTACAGCACCTACTAGCCCTGCACTGGAGCTGAGATGCACTGTGTGTAACTTCCCTTTGAAGAAGTAACATTCTCAGAAAGTTCTCAGTAACATTCTCAGTCAGAAAGTTCTAACTCTTAAGATTCTGCTTCACAGCATTTCATCAGCACATTGCTGTGGGGCTCACAGAACAAGCTGCTTCTTCAATCCTGACAGGAAGCTCTGTGTGATGTCAATTTGGAAGTACCTGCTAAGGAATCTATCAGCAGTGCAAGTACAAGCTTCTCCCTGTAGCTGAGATAGACTCCATATAACTTCCCATTGAAAAACTAACATTGTGCAAAAGCCCACTCACCTCTAGCTGTGAACAGTCTTCTTCACCACACATTCCGGAAGTTTGCTGTAGAGTGCACTGAAAAGCCCGTTCTGCCAGAACACATCAGAATGCAGATTGGCATCCCCACTCAGATGTAGTTTCTGAGGAAATTCTGATATATGTGCTAGAAACTTTTGAGTGGATCTAAGATGGAGTCTGTATTCACTCCCTTTAAAGAAGTCTCCTTGTGCAGAAACCCACTCAGCTCCAGCTCTTCAGATTCATCTTCCCACAGATTCTGGGAACCCGGCAGAAGACTGCACTAGGAGACTGCTCTCTTGCACCCTGTCAGAACGGTCTTTTCTTCCCAGCAGAGAAGCAGTTGCTTAGAAAACTATTTCTACAGCAGCTACAAGCTCTTCCCTAGAGCTGAGATGCACTGTGTGTAACTTCCCTTTGAAGAAGTAACATTTTCCAGAAACACACTCTCTCCTAACTCTTAAGATTCTCCTTCACAACATACACTGGGAACACTGCATTGGGGCTCATGGAGAAAGCTGCTTCTTTGATGCTGACAGAAGGCTCTGTGTGTTGTGCATTTGGAAGTAGCTGCTTAGGAATCCATTTGCACTGTAGCTACAAGCTTCTACCTAGAGCTGAGATCGAGTCTTTATTACTTCCCATTGAAGAACTACATTGTCCAGAAATACACTCAGTTCTAGCTGTGATGAGGTATCTTCACCACACTTTCTGGAAGTTTGCAGTGTAGAATGCACTGAACATGCTGTTCTGCCAGAACACATCAGTGCCAGAATGAGCCTTCTCCATGTACTCTGCTGCAATGTTCCCATGAAATTTTGTGAAGGTGAATCTTAAGAGCTAGACCAGAGTGTGTTTCTGTACAATGTTACTTTTTCAAAGGCAAGTTACACATAGTCTATCTAAGTCTCTAAGTCTATCTAAGCTCTATTGATAAGTTTGTATTCTGTAGAAATGATTTCCTAAGCAACTACTTCTAAGCTGGGACCACAGACAGCCTTCTGAGAGGATCTGAGAGTGAGGCCTTCTCAGGGCACTCTACTGAAATGTTCCCTGAATAGGTTGTGAAAATCAATCTTAAGACCTAAAATGCAGTGTGTTTCCATAAAATGTTACTTTTTCAAAGGAAGTTACACGTCATCTATCTCAGCTCTTGGAAAGAGTCTAGCTGCTGTACAAATACGTTCCTAAGAAACTACTTCTAAGCTGGGATCACAGAGAGTGTTCTGACAGGATCAGAGAGAGCAACCTTCTCAGTGTGCTTACTGCACGGCTCCCAGAATGTGTTGTGAAGAATAAATGTAATAGCTAGAACTGAGCTGTTGCCACACAATGTTACTTCTACAAAGGGAATTTACACATACTCTATCTCAGCTCTACAGAAAAGATGGCTGCTGATATATAAGACTTTCCTCTAAATACATCAAGGCAGGGATCAATCTGCATTCTTACTTGATCTGACAGAGTGGACTTTTCGGTGCACTGTACTGCAAAATTCCCAAGATGTGTGGTGAAGAAGAATCTGCAGAGCTAGAAATGAATGTTTTTCTGGACAACATTATTTCTTCAAAGGCAAGTTATTCATGCTTTATCTCGAATCCTGTGATAAGTTTGCAGCTGATGTACAAATAGATCCCCAAGCAACTACTTCCAGGACGACATCACACAGTGTTCTTAGGGATGTGACAGAGCAGTCATCTCAGTGTACTCTACTGCAGTGTTCCTAGTGTGTGTTGAGAAGTTGAAATGTAAGACCCAGAAAAGAGTTTGTTTCTGTACAATGTTGCTTTTCAAAGAGAAGTAACACAGTCGATCTCACCTCTAGTGAAAAGTTTGTAGCTGCAGTACAAATCATTTCCTAAGCAAATATCTCTAAGCCAGGATCACAGAGAGCTTTCTGACAAGATCATAGACAGAGAACTTCTCAGTGAATTCTACTGCAAGCTTCCCAGAATGTGTTGTTAAGAAGAATCTTAAGAAATAGAACTGACTGTATTTCTGTACAAGGTCAGCTTTTCAAAGGGAATTTATACATGGTCCATCTCAGCTCTACTGAAAAGTTTCTAGCTGATATACCAGATTTTAGTCAGCAACTACATCTGAGCCAGGATCCCAATTGGTGTTCTTACAGATTCTGGCAGAGGGGTCTTTTCAGTGCACTGTACTTCAAACTTCCCAGAATGTGTTGTGAAGAAGAATATGAAGAGCTAGAATGGAGTGTGTTTCTTGACAATCCTAGTTCCTCAAATGGCAGTTATACAATGTCTGTCTCTGCTCTATTGAATAGTTTGTAGCTGATGTACAAAGAGATTCCTAGGCAACTACTTCCAAGCTCACACCACACATAGCCTTCCTTCAGGATCAGAGGGAACAGCCTTCTCCATCTAATCCACTGAAGTGTTCCCAGTGTAGGATGTGAAGGTGAATCTTAAGGGATAGAACAGAGTATGTTTCTGGACAATGTTACTTCTTCAAAGGGACTTCACACAGTACATCTCAGCCCTTTGGAAGTGTTTCCGCCTGCTGTACAAATATTTTCTTGAGCAAGTGCTTCTATGACAGGAGCACAAAGAGTGTTCTGAGAGGATCAGAGAGAGAGGCCTTCTCAGTGCACTCAGCTGCTAGGTTCCCAGAATGTGTTGTGAAGATGAATCATAAGAGCTAGAACTGAGTGTTTCTGTACAATGTTACTTCTTCAAGGGAAACTTAACCTGAATCCATCTCAGCTCTAGTGCAAAGGTTCTAGCTGATATACAAGATTTTGCTCAGGAACTATATCCAAGCTGGGATCCCGATCTGTATTCTTACAGGTTCTGACAGAGCAGCCTTTTCAGTGCACTCTATGGAAACCTTCCCAGAATCTGTTTTGAAATAGAATCTGAGGAGCTAGAACTGAGCATGATTCTGGACTATGTCAGTTCTTCATAGGGAAGTTATACAGAGTCTGTCTCAGCTCTAGTGAATAGTTTGTAGCTGACGTACAAAAAGACTCCTAAGCAACTACTTCCAAGCCCAAATCACACAGCCTTCTTTCAGGATCAGAGGGAGCAGCCTTCTCCGTGTACTCCACTGCAATGGTTCCAGTTTAGGCTGTGATGCTGAATCTTAAGCTTTAGAACAGAGTGTGCATCTGGACAATGTTACTTCTTCAAAGGGACTGTACACAGAGTACATCTCAGCTCTAGGGAAGAGTTTCTGGCTGCTATACAAATATTTTCCCAAGGAACTGCTTCTCTGCTGGGAACACAAAGAGCGTTCTGACAGGATCTGAGAGAAAGGCCTTCTAAGTGCACTCTGCCTCTGGGTTCCCAGAGTGTGTGGTGAAGATGAATCTTAAGAGATAGAAGTTACGTTTTTTCTGGACAATAATATTTCTTCAAGGGGAAGTTAACCAGAATCCATCTCAGGGGTAGTGAAAAATTTCTAGCTGATATACAAGATTTTGATCAGGAACTACTTCTGAGCCAGAATCTCAATCTGCATTCTTACAGGTTCTGACAGAGTGGCCTTTTCTGTGCACTGTACTGAAAACTTCACAGAATGTGTTGTGAAGAAGAATCTGAAGAGCTAGAACTGAGTGTGATTCTGGACCATGTTACTTCTTCAAAGGGAATTTACGTGGAGTGCATCTCAGCTCTAGGGAAGAGTTTCTGGCTAATGTACAAATATTTTTTGAAGCCACTGCTCTACACTGGGAACACAAAGAGCGTTCTGACCGGATCTGAGAGAGCAGCCTTCTAAGTGCACTCTGCTGCTTTGTTTCCAGTATGTGTTGTAGAGAGGAACCTTAGGAGATAGAGCTGAGTGTGTTTCTGTGCAATGTTACTTCTTCAAGGGGATCTTATACAGTGTCCTTCTCAGCTCTCGTGAAAAGTTTCTAGCTGATATACAAGATTTTGCTCAGGAACTACGTCCGAGCCGGGATCCCAATTTGCAATTTTACAGGCTCTGACTGAGAGACCTTTTCAGTGCACTCTATGGAAACCTTCCTAGAATGTGTTGTGAAGAAGAATCTGAGAAGCTAAAACTGAGTTTGATTCTGGACAATTCTTACCTCTTCAAAGGGAAGTTACACAGAGTGCATCTCACTTCCAGGGAAGAGTTTGTAGCTGCTGTTCAAATAGTTTCCTAAGCACTGTTTCTATGCCAGGAACACAAAGAGCTATCTTGGAGGATCTGAGAGAGATGCCTTCTCAGTGCTCTCTGCTGCTAGGTTCCCAGAATGTGTAGTGAAGTGGAATCTTAAGAGCTAGAACTGAGCTTGTTTCTACACAATGTCACTTCTTTAAAGGGAACTAATACAGCGTCCATCTCAGCTCTAGTGAAAAGTTTCTAGCTGATATACAAGAATTTGCTCGGGAAGTACATCTGAGCCGGGATCCCAATCTGCATTCTTATCCATTCTAATGAGTGGCCTTTCAGTGCACTCTCCAGCAAACTTCCCAGAATGTGTTGTGAAGAAAAATCTGAACAGCTAGAATTGAGTGTGTTTCTGCACTATGTTATTTCTTCAAAGGGAAATAATTCTGAGTCCATCTCAGCTCTAGTGAAAAGTTTCTAGCTGCTGTACAAAGAGATTCTTAAGCAAGGACTTCCAAGTCAACATCACACAGAGCCTTCTTTCTGTATTGGACACAGCATCCTTCTCCATGTAGTCCACTGCAGTGTTCCCAGTACATGTAGTGAAGTTGAATCTTAAGTCTTAGAAAAAAGTGTGTTTCTGTGCAATGTTAATTCTTCAAAGGGAAGTAGCACATAGACTCAGGTCTAGTGCAGAGTTTGTAACTGCTGTACAAATTGTTCCCTAATCAACTACTTCCAAGCCCACATCAAACTGAGTGTTCAAAGGGATCCTATACTGAAGCTTTCTCAGTGTACTCCACTGAGATATTTCCAGTGTATGTTGTCAAGGTAAATCTTAAGAGTTAAAACAGAGTGTGTTTCTGTACAATGTTACTCTTGAAAGAGAAGTTACACATTGTCTCTCTCCACTCTAGTGAAAAGTTTGTAGCTGGTGTACCAATATATTCATAAGTGACTTGTTATAAGTGGGGATCCCAATGAGCATTTTGACAGGATCTGAGAGAGCGTCCTTCTCAGTGCACTCTACTGCAGTTTTCCCAGAATGCGTTGTGAAGAGGAATCTTAAGAGCTAGAACTTACTGTTTTCCTGTACAATGTTAGGTCTTCAGAGGAAAGTTATAGGCAGTCTGTCACAGCTCTACTGAAAACTTTGTAGGTGCTGTACAAATATTTTCCTAAGCAAGTACTTCCAAGGTGGGAATACACAGGGCATTCTTACAGGATTTGACAGAGCAGCCTTCTGAGTGTGCTGTGCCCTAACCTTAACACTAACCATATTCATAGCCCTAATCCTAAGCCTAAACTTATCCCTAACTGTAGGCCTACCCCTAAGCCTAACTTTTACCCTAACCCTGCCATTAGATGTAGTTAGCCCTAACCCTAACCCTCAACCAAACCCTAGCCTTAACTCCAAATTTAACCATATGTCTAACACTAAACCAAGATGTAACCTTAACACTAACTCTATCCCTAACCCTCTACCTAGCCTTAACAGTATTGCTAACCCTAACCATAACCCTAGACCTAAACCTCACCCTAAACATTCCTCTAAACCTAGCTCTAACCATAACACTACCCATAACCCTAACCACTAAAATAATTCTAGCCCAAGACCTAAACCTCATCCTAACCCTAACATTAGCCCTAAACCAACTGTAAACATACCCCTAACCTTACCATAAAAATAGCCCAAACTCTAACCCTAACACTAGCCCTAACCCTAAGCCCAACACTAGCCCAATCCAAAAACAAACTATAGACTTAACCATAATACTAACCGTAACAGTAACCCTTTTCTTAACCCCTACATGAACCTAACTATAACACTAGCCCAGGCCCTAACCCTAACCCTAAGACTAAGCCAATACCTAACCCTAGCCTTAACAGTAATGCCAACCCTAGCCCTAACCCTGGTTCAAACCCTAACCGTAAACCTTAGCCTAAATCTAGACCTAACCGTCACATAACCATAAGCCTAACAGTAACCCTATCCCTAGCCTTACCCACAACACTACCTTAACCCTCATCCTGGCCCAAGCCCTAACCCTAACCCTAGCCTGAACCCTAGCCCAAACCCTACAAATAACAATAAAGGAATGCATAACCCCAACACTAATCCTAGCCCTGTCCATAACACTAACCCAAAACCTAACAATAGCTTCAGCCCTAGCTCTAACCCTAGCCTTAACCCCAACACTAACTCTACACCTAAACCTAGCCCAACACCTAACAGTAACCCCAAACCTGATGCTAACCATAATACTGAACTAGCCCTACCTCTAACCCTAACCTAAATGCATCCCTAGCACTAACACTAATACTAGCCATAAATGCAAATCTAAACACAGTCCTAATCCTAACGTTAGCCAAACCCTAAGCATAACTGTAACACTAACCCTATACCCAGCCCTAAACACAACCCTAACCCTAAACCTAATCCTAACCCTAACCCAAGTGCAAACCATATCCCTAACCCTAACCCTAGACTTAAATGTAACACAATCACTAGTTGAACGCTGTCCCCAAACCTGGCCCTAACCGAATCCCTAAACCTAACCCAAAACTAGACCTAACACTAAACCAAACACCTAGCCCAAGCCTTGAACATATCTCTAACCCTAGCCATATCCCTAAACCTAGCACCAACCCGAATTGTAAACCTTGCAGAAACCCTAACCCTAACCCTAACCCTAACCCTAACCCTAAACCTAACCCTAACCCTAATGCTAACCCTAACCCTAACCCTAACCCAACCCTAACCCTAACCCTAACCCCTAACCCCTAACCCTAACGCCTAACCCTAACCCTAACCCGAACCCAAACCCGAACCCTAACCGTAACCCCTAACCCTAAACCCTAACCCTAACCCTAACCCTAACACAAACCCTAACCCCTAACCCTAACCCCTAACCCTAACCCTAAACCTAAACCTAGCCCTAGCCCTAGCCCTAAAACTAGCCCTAACCCTAGCCCTAGCCCTAGCGCTAACCCTAAACCGAACCCTAACCCTAACCCTAACCCTAACCCTAAACCTAACCATAACCCATAACCCTAACCCGAACCCTAACCCTAAACCTAGCCCTAACCCTAGCCCTAAGCCTAGCCCTAGCCCTAAGCCTAACCCGAACCCGAACCCTAACCCGAACCCGAACCCAAACCCTAACCCTAACCTGAACCCTAACCCTAACCCTAACCCTAACCCGAGCCCGAGCCCTAACCCTAACCCTAACCCTAACCCGAACCCTAACCCTAACCCTAACCCGAACCCTAACCCTAACCTGAACCCGAACAGTAACCCGAACCCGAACCCTAACCCGAAACCTAACCCGAAGCCGAACCCGAACCATAACTCTAACCCTAACCCTAACCCTAACCCTAACCCTAACCCGAGCCCTAACCCTAACCCGAACCCTAACCGGAACCCTAACCCGAACCCCGAAACCGAACCCGAAACCGAACCCTAACCCTAACCCGAACCCGAACCCGAACCCTAACCCAACCCTAACACGAACCCGAACCCGAACCCGAACCCGAACCCTAACCCGAACCCGAACCCTAAACCAAACCCGAACCCGAACCCTAACCCGAAACCTAACCCTAACCCAACCCTAACCCGAACCCGAACCCTAACTCTAACCCTAACCCTAACCCTAACCCTAACCCGAACCCTAAACCGAACCCGAAACCGAACCCGAACCCGAACCCTAACCCGAACCCAAACCCGAACCCTAACCCTAACTCAAACCTAACCCGAACCCGAACCCTAACCGCTAACCCTAAACCTAACCGGAACCCGAACCCTAACCCGAACCCTAACCCTAACACTAGCCCTAACCCTAACCCTAACCCTAAACCTAACCCGAAACCTAACCCTAACCCTAACCGGAACCCTAAACCGAACCCGAACCCGAACCCTAACTCTAACCCTAACCCTAACCCTAACCCGAACCCGAACCCTAAACCGAACCCGAAGCCGAACCCTAACCCGAACCCAAACCTAACCCGAACCCGAACCCTAACCCCTAACCCTAAACCTAACCCGAACCCGAACCCTAACCCTAACCCTAGCCCTAACCCTAACCCTAACCCGAGAACGAGCCCTAACCCTAACCCTAACCCTAACCCGAACCCGAACCCGAACCCTAACCCGAAACCTAACCCTAACCCTAACCCTAACCCGAACCCGAACCCGAACCCTAACTCTAAACCTAGCCCTAACCCTAACCCTAACCCGAACCCGAACCCTAAACCGAACCCGAACCCGAACCCTAACCCGAACCCGAACCGTAACCCGAACCCTAACCCTAACCCTAAAACCCTAACCATAAAACCCTAACCCTAACCCTAACACTAAGCCTAACCCTAAAACCCTAGCCCTAACCCTAACACTAAGCCTAACCCTAACCCTCACCAGCACCCTAACCCTAACCCTAACCCTCACCCTTACCCTAACCCTCGACCCTAAACCTAACCCTCACACTTGACCCTAACCCTAACCCTAAACCATAACCCTAACCCTAACCCTAACCACTAGCCCTAACCCGACCCCTAGTCCTAACCCTAACCCTAACCCTAACCGTAATGTTACCCCTTAAGCCTAACCCCTAACCCTAATCCTAACACTAACCCTAACCCTAACCCTAACCCTAACACTAACACTAACCCTAACCCTAGCCCTAACCCTAGCCCTAGCCCTAGCACTAACCCTAGCCCTAGCCCTAACCCTAACCCCTAACCCTAGCCCTAACCCTAGCCTTAGCCCTAACCCTAACCCCTAACCCTAATCCTAAGCCTAGCCCTATCCCTAGCCCTAACCCTAACCCTAACCCTAACCCTAATTCCTAACCCTAACCCGAGCCCTAACCCCTAACCCTAACCCTAGCACTCACCCTCACCCTAACCCTAACCCTAACCGTAACCCGAAGCCCTACCCCTAACCGTAACCCTAAACCCTAAACCCTAAATCCTACACCCTACCCCTAACTCAGTCCCTAGCCCCAACCCTCACCATACCCTAAGGCAACCCCAACCGTAACCCTAACGCTAGCCCTAACCCTAACCCTAACACTAACCCTCTAACCCTAACCCTAACCATAACCCTAACCCTAACCCTAACCCTAAGCCTAGCCCTAAACCTAACCCTAACCCTAACCCTAACCCTAACCCTAGGCCTAACCCTAACCCTAGCCCTATCCCTAACCCTAACCCTAACCCTAGCCCTAGCCCTAGCCGTAACCCTAACCCGAACCCTAACCCTAACCCTAACCCGAACCCGAACCCGAACCCGAACCCTAACCCTAAACCGAACCCGAACCCGAACCCGAAACCGAACCCGAACCCTAACACTAACCCTAACCCTCACCCTTACCCTAACCCTCGACCCTAAACCTAACCCTCACACTTGACCCTAACCCTAACCCTAAACCATAACCCTAACCCTAACCCTAACCACTAGCCCTAACCCTACCCCTAGTCCTAACCCTAACCCTAACGTTACCCCTTAACCCTAACCCCTAACCCTAATACTAACACTAACCCTAACCCTAACCCTAGCCCTAACCCTAGCCCTAGCCCTAGCCCTAACCCTAGCCCTAGCCCTAACCCTAACCCCTAACCCAAACCCAAACCCTAACCCTAACCCTAACCCTAACCCGAACCCGAACCCGAACCCGAACCCTAACCCTAACCCTAACCCTGACCCGAACCCGAACCCTAACCCTAACCCCTAACCCGAACCCTAACCCTAACCCCTAAACCCTAACCCGAACACTAACCCGAACCCTAACCCTAACCCTAACCCTAACCCGAACCCTAACCCTAACCCTCACCCTAACCCAAACCCAAACCCTAACCCTCACCCTAACCCGAACCCCTACCCCTAACCCTAACCCCTAGCCCTCACCCTCAACCTCACCCTAACCCTAACCCCTAGCCCCTATCCCTAACCCTGACCCTAAACCTAACTCTAAAACCTAAACCCTACACCCTACCCCTAACTCAGTCCCTAGCCCCAACCCTCACCATACCCTAAGGTAACCCCAACCGTAACCCTAACCCTAACCCTAGCCCTATTTCTAGCCTTGGCCCTGACCCAGACCCTATCAACTAACGTCACCCTAACCCTAGCCCTAGCCTTCCCCTTGCTGTAATCCCTAACCTTTTCCATCACTGTTAACTCTAAGCCCAGCCCTAGCACTGACCCTTTCTCTCTCACCTTACCCTCACTCTCACCTTTCCTCCTGGCCCTAACCCTAACCCTTACTCACCCGTTGCAGTAACCCTAACCTAGGCCTGACCCTTACACTTAACCTCTTTAACCTGACACTTAACTCCTTACTCCTGACCTTAATCCTACACCTTGGTTTAACCTTTCTTTGTAAATTTCATGTAGCTCATTTTTTCATCCAGTCCAGAATGATTATTCTCAAAAATCAAGAAATCTAAACAGACCTCTCCTGCTAAGCTAGTCATCACCTTTTCATGTTCTGGTCTCAAGCATGTATGAATCTCTTCCCAGTTTGGCAACTGGTATGTCAGAATATTTATCTTCTCTTGAAACAAACTCTGTCTGATCTTTATGGATTCTTAGATTCAAATATACTTACTGGTATTTGTTTTATCTGCATTTGTATAAAATTCTATTTTTTCATACATTTAATTCATATTCACATAAATATGTCTTTTTCATAGTTTCATATCTTCAAGATGATTGAAAATATTTTTATAACCTTCCATTTAACTCTGGTTAATAGGAAGGCAAGTACGTATCATTCAAATTATCCTTAAAAATCTTGTACTTTATACCTGCTGTAGGAAAACATTTGGGTTTTTGCTATCTAGGTTTTCACTGTTTCATCAACTTAACTTCTTTACTGACATCTTAACTCCCCTCATTTTTATTTATCAGGGATAAGAATGTTTTGAAAGTCAAATACTTTACCACTTATTCTCCTCCAGGAAAATCTGGAGCAGGTAGGCCTTGTGTTCCCTCTGGGAGAAACTCGTCTATTTCCATCATGAATTCAAGAAGGAACATCTCAATTCCTTCAATATTCCCTGTGTGCTGCAGAGTTCTTTGAAACATAGACTCTCTTACCAAACAATCTCCTCCAAAGGAGTTTATGAGCTGTAATTATCACCTCAGTCAAAGAAAAGTTGTCCACCCCATAGAGGCATTAACGGGATGTAGAACAAGATCTTTCTTGGTCCCCACAAGGTGACTTTTTAAAATGTAAATTTCTAGATCAGATATTTATGATATAAGGAGAAAGACGTAGTCAACAGTCAAAGTTTTTATCCATCATTTTTAGATTACTTGTGCATACGTTATCCTCTACTATACACTCCCCATGCCAAAGTATTACAAAATGTTTGAATGAAGTGGTTTACAATTTCAATAGTAACAGGCATTCTAATTCATGCTAAATGATATCTTACAGTTTGAAATTTCATATACCATGCTCAGACTACACTCCCAGGACCCAAATCCTCAGTATTACTCCAGAGAATTGTCCAGGTGCTGCAGGAGCAACCTGAAAGGGGATGTTGCACTACGTCACCACTGCAGCTGAAGTGGAGCTCACAACCCTAGTCATCCACAACAGCTGGCACCGTGGCATTCTTAAGCTCACTGCCCACAGAGGCTGAAGTCAGCTGGATGCTCTTCTCCATAGTAAGGACTCTTCCACCAACAAGTTCATCAGTGTTCCTCTTGGCCTCAGCAAAATAACAAAGCACTTGGGAGCAAATATGCAACTCCACAAGCCATAGCTGGATGCCAAGATTGCAAACATTTCCACAGATAGTTTGAACTTGCCTTTGGTGCTCAAGTAAGCAGGCACAAATGAGATCCAGATGATGAAAAAGACCAGCATCCCAAAGGTAACGCATTTTCCTTCATAGTAATTATCCGGGAACTGGCAAGCCACAAAGGTTTTAAGAAAGCATAGCAAAGCCAGGAAGACATCAATCCCAAACACAGAGCATAAAAACTCTATAGAACCTTCATCGCATTCCAGAATGATCTTTATATTTTGAGATTCCATGTTCTTGAAGACCCCTGGGGGTTCCAATACCAAGTGGGCTGTGCATATGCCAATCTCGACTAGAACAGAAATTAGCATAATGATTTTCTGATAAAGGGGAGCAGATAGATATAAGTTGGGTTTTGGATTTGGAAATTCTGTAGGCTAAAAACAGTGAAATAGTCTTTCGAAGAATGGAAGACAGGCAAAGAGAAAAGCCCAGTGCCAGAGAGACCTGGTGGGCCATGCAGGACCAATTGTGTGGCTTGCCAGTGAAAAGCATGGAAGACAGCAGTGTGATGACAAGAGAAGCGTGGATGAGAAAGCTCAGCTCCTGGTCGTTGGCTTTTAGGACTGGAGTGTACCTGTACAGCACATACACAACTGTGACTGCTGAGACCACAAGCACCCCAAAGATGGAGAGAACGACAAGAGTGAATCCCAGGGTCTCATCATAAGCAAGGAATTCCACCCCAGTGATAATGGGGGTGGGGCGGCAGGGTGGACTGTCCCCAGAGTGTCCCAGGCGGGTCATGCCTTTGGGCCTGGGAGGGTTTCCAGGTGCCACGCCATGACCAAAGCACAGCAAAGCGAGTGCACTGGGTTGGTGGCGATGTCAGCCACCCACCCAACCAGTCTTGAAACACGGACCAAGGAGTCTAACACATGCTCGAGTCAGGGGTTAGCACAAAAGCCACCGTGGTGCAATGAAGGCCAGCGCCACTTACCGGCTGAGGTGGGATCCTCAGGACTCTCCAGTCTGCCAAGGGTGCACCACTGGCCCGTGTCACCTGCCGTGCTGGGGAAGTGGAGCATGAGCACACGTGTTAGGACCTGAAAGATGGTGAACTATGCCTGGGCAGGGCGAAGCCAGAGGAAACTCTGGTGGAGGTCTGTAGTGGTCTTGACGTGCAAATCGGTTGTCCAACCTGGGAATAGGGGCAAAAGACTAATTGAACCATCTAGTAGCTGGTTCCCTCCTAAGTTTCCCTCAGGATAGGTGGCGCTCTTGCAGACAGTCATATCCATGCAGTTTTATCTGGTAAAGTGAATGATTAGAGGTCCTGGGGGCAAAACGATCTCAACCTATTCTCAAATTTTAAATGAGCAAGAAGCCCAGCTCACTGGCATGGAGGTGGGTGTGGAATGTGAGTGCCTAGTGAGCCACTTTCAGTAAGCAGAACTGGCTCTGTGGGATGAACCAATCACCGGGTTAAGGTGCCTAATGCCAACACTCATCAGACCTCAGAAAAGGTGTTGGTTGCTATAGATAGCAGGACAGTGGCCATGGAAGTCAGAATCCACTAAGGAGTGTGTAACAACTCACTTGCCAAATCAACTAGCCCTGAAAATGGATGACGCTGGAGCATTGGGCCCATACCTGGCTGTCACCAGCAATCACAGAGGGACAGGAGCTGGGGGGCCATGTGACCAGTGTGTGTGTGGGGGTGAGTGTGTGGGAGTCTTTCCCTCCACAAGCCACCCTCCCTCCCCTCCCCTCTGGGCCCCCACCACCCTGCAGATGTTATGCCAGGATTAGTAGGAGGGCCACTGCAGTGAGCCTTGAAGCCTAGGGCCCGGGCACAGGTGGAGGCACTGCAGGAGCAGATCTTCGTGGTAGTAGCAAATATTCAGACAAGAACTTTGAAGGCTGAAGTGCAGAAGGGTTCCACGTGAACAGCAGTTGAACATGGGTCAGTCAGTCCTGAGAGATGGGCGAGTGTCATTCTAAAGGGATGGGAGATGGCTTCTGTTGCCCTCAGCTGATTGAAAGGGAGTCGGGTTCAGATCCCTGAATCTGGAGTGGCAGAGATGGGTGCCACAAGGCATCCAGTGCAGTAATGTGAGGGATCCCAGAGAAACCAGCGGGAGCCCCTGGGAGCGTTCCCTTCTCCTTGTGAAAGGCAGGTTCACCCAGAGAGGGGCCTGTGCCTTGGAAAGCATTGCGGTTCTGGTGGTGTCTGGTGAGCTCTTGCTGGCACTTGAAAATTCGGGGGAGAGGGTGTAAATCTTGTGCTGGGCCATACCCATATCTGCAGCAGGTCTCCAAGGTGGACAGCCTCTGGCATACTGAAACAATGTAGGTAAGGGAAGTCAGCAAGCCAGATCCATAACTTTGGGATAAGGATTGGCTCTAAGGGCTGGGTGGGTTGGGCTGGAGCAAGAGGGGTTGGGCACGTGCCATGCCTGGATGAGGTGCCCCTTCGCTCCCCATGCCCCAGGCACCCCCTTGGGCCCTCCCCTGCCCCACCCCCATGTGGCTCTCTGCTCTCCTCTCCCCTCCTCCCTCCCCTGTGCCCCTTCCCAGGGGTTGGGGGGTCACGGGGAGAGGTGGGACGATGGGGATAGTGGGGGCCCCAGCAGCGGGGGGGCATTCCTCCATGGGGGCCCTGGGCACCTGGGGGGCTGAAGGTGGCAGTGGTGACTCTGGACACAAGCCAGGCCCTTCCATGGATTGCCCCAGCTGTGGTGGGCATCATGGCTGCACACAGGGAGCCTGGCGGGTGCCGGAGCACCCCGTTGTGCTCATGTGCTGGTGGTGAAGGCGAGCATCAATTGGTATTCAGTCAGCCACTGGCGCCCTGGCCTCTACCCTCTCTCCCCCACCTCACTGCCATGACGGTCTGCATACCAGTCCCCTCCACCAGGTCTGCCTTTGGGCTGCAGTTCTGGGGGCCTTGCCTCGGCTGGTGCCTAGCTGCCAACTTAGAACTGGTGTGGACCAGGGGAATCAACAGTTTAATTAAAACAAAGCACTGCAAAGGCCCATGGTGGGTGTTGATGAGATGTGATTTCTGCCCAGTGCTCTGAATGTCAAAGTGAAGAAATTCAATTAAGCACGTGTAAATGGCGGGAGTAACTATGACTCTCTTAAGGTATCCAAATGCCTCGTCATCTAATTAGTGATGCACATGAAGAGATGGATGAGATCCCCACTGTCCCTACCTACTATCCAGTGAAACCACAGCCAAGGGAATGGGCTTGGCAGAATCAGCGGGGAAAGAAGACCCTGTTGAGCTTGACTCTAGTCTGGCACAGTGAAGAGACATGAGAGGTGTAGAATAAGTGGGAGGCCCCCAGCATTGCCCCTGTCCCCCTGAGGGGGCAGGGAGGGGGCCGCCAGCCTTGCGGGTTGATGGTGAAATACCACCACTCTGATCATTCTTTCACTGACCAGGTGAGGCAGGGGGTGCGAGACCCAAGGGGCTCTTGCTTCTGGCACCAAGTGCCTGTCTCAGTTGACCTGCTCCAGGGACAGTGCCAGGTGGGGAGTTTGACTGGGGTGGTACACCTATCAAATGGTAACACAGTTGTCCTAAGGCAAGCTCAGGAAGGACAGAAACCTCCTGTGGAGCAGAAGGGCAAAATCTCGCTCGATCTTGATTTTCAGTACGAATACAGACCGTGAAAGCGGGGCCTCACAATTCTTCTTACCTTTTGCATTTTAAGCCAGAGGTGTCAGAAAAGTTACCACAGGGATAACTGGCTTGTGGTGGCCAAACATTCAAAGTGACATCGCTTTTTGATCCTTCAATGCCGGCTCTTCCTATCATTGCAAAGCAGAATTCATCAAGTGCTGAATTGTTCACCCACTAATAGCCAATGTGAGCTGGGTTTAATTTGTTTTACCCTACAGATGATATGTTATTGCCATGATAATCCTGCTCAGTATGACAGGAACCACAGGTTCAGACATTTGGTGTATGTGCTTGGATGAGGAGCCTATGGGGTGAAGCTACCATCTGTGGGATTATTACTGAATGCCTCTAAATCGGAATCCTGCCCAGGTGGAATGATATGGCAGTGCCGTGGGAGCCTTGGTTGGCCTCAGAGAGCCAGTTCCCTGCCTGTCCCTGCTGGTGGGCTGCCACAAGTGCCCCCTGCATTGGTGAAGCATGCCCCGCTGGGCATTGGGACCGGGATCTGGTGTGGAAAGCCCCTCATCCTGGAAAATGGGGCATGGCCAGAAAGGGGGCCACCCCCTCCCCCATCACACAGTGCACATTTGCGGGGAACCTGGTGTTAAACCATTCGTGGATGAGCTGCTTCTGGGTCAGAGTTTCATACATAGCAGAGCAGCTCCCTCACTGGGATCTATTGAAAGTCAGCCCTCAACACAAGGGTTTGTCTGTCCATCCATCCCACCACTGCCCAGGCACTGGGGTGGGTGGGGGTGGGGGCTCACAGCATCAGGTCCTCTCCTTCCTTCCCGGGCCCTCTCTAGGCCCTCCAACCATGGGCATCATCCTCGGACCACCCCTTCCCGCTCCGCCTGGCAGTGGTTCAGGAAGCACCCGTCCAGTCCACGGGGGCTGTGGTGCCAGCAGTTGTGCCTGGCTGGCCAGAAGGAGAAGGAGGTTGGGAGGTTTCCCTCTGGTGCTTCCCCCCCTCAGCACACCACCTACTCCCCACCCAGCCAGGGCCTAGCGGTGGGCCTTCGGTAGGTGGTCCCTCAAGCCCTTTCCCAGGGGGGGCTGCGTGTGTGGCATGGACGCAGTCCGTGCCACTGGTCCCTCTCCACCCCACCACACAGGCATGCTCCAGGGAACAAGACGGCCCCATGGTGCCCTTGCGTGCCTTCCCCCTCTTCTCCTCTCCCCTGTGCCCAGTTGACCAGCAGTCCACAGGGCTTGAACTCAGCAGATGAGCACGGAGGCCACAGCCAAGCCCCAGGTGGACACTGGGGTCGACCAGCTGTCCATCCCGGACTTGGCTGCAGGTCTTGGGATGCTTGGGTGGACCAGCTAGTCTTCCCAAAATACCAGTGGCTAGCCTCCGTCGTCCAGCCACACAGTTTCGTGCATGGTCCTGCAGCCAAAAAAGAGAAAAAAACCATAGAGAAGTGTCTCCATCCACAAGGGGTGTCAGATCAATCCGAGGCGATGACTGAGAGATGGGTTTCGTTCGGTTCATGGACATTTCTAAATACGCCAGGGAATCCCTTGCACCAGCTGAAGGGTGCCCTGGCAGGATGCCTCCGGTGAAATCGCCACATCGACCACAGGACCCAGAGCCAGCTGAACCTGGGACGAGAAGGCACGTGGAGGAGGACTCTGTCCCCTAGCCAGCAGATGTCCCTGTCCCGGGGACGTTTGGAAAAAAAGTTTCCAAGTCCCCTTTCGGTTCCTGGGGCGGCTTCTCCCCCTCTGCTCGCTCCACCAAGAAACAAGACCAAAAGTGGATCAGGACCAGGCCAGGCACTTGGCCGGCTGGCACTGCATCCTCCTTGCCTGGAGATCCTGATCTGTCCCACTGACGATGAAGGCTGGTTGTCTGGCGCCACCTGCCTGGCGGCCGCTTAGATAACACTTAAAGAGGTCGACCAGATGACCGGTCCGGGGGGTGGGGGGGAAGGGAGGAGAGAGGAAGAACGCTGGGGAGATGGGTGGGGTGGGGCGGCAGTGGGGGTGGGGGTTGGGATTGAGGCCTGGGAGGCAGGCTGGCAGTCGGAGGTGGAGGGTTGGAATAGGAGTTCTGACAATGATCTTTATTTTCATTCAGAAATGTTAATCTATACAATTATATAAGTACTCTCAGTACCTTATGAATTTAGTTCATAGACATCAATATGTAAGTCGTGAAACTTCTGTAGTGTTGACACGTGTGTGTAAATGTAAATAAGTATCACAATTACTGGCTTTGTTTTATATTGACTGAGAGGGAGAAGGAGGAGGAGGAGGAAGGGGAAGGGGAGGGGGAGGAGAGAAGAAGAGGAGGAGAGGAGGAGGGAGGGACACAGAGAGAGAGACAGACAGACAGAGACACAATAAAATTTCTCTTTTCACAAAAGGCATTTGGTGGAAAGATGACAGAAAGAGGGATTCTTGGCCAGAAAGCCCAAACCACATCTCTGCAGCGATCAGCCCCAAATGGTCAGAGTCAGAACTGAACTGACAGATTCCCTTATTTAGGCCCCCAACTTAGGACCTTTCTCTCCCCTCAACATGGGACCAAGAAACGAAAACAAATATGACCCCCCCCCATTACATAGGGCACTCTTCTTTGAGTCAGTGGGCCTCCAGCTTTTCCACATGCCGACAACTTCTCATTGGGATAGACCTTCCCTTTTTTGCCACCATACAGCTTTCCCACTCACTCCTCAGCCAAATACAAGTGGTGGTGGTAGTAGTGGGGGGGGGGCAGTGGCAGCGGCAGGAGCCTGCTGACTCTCTTGTTTGCTCCTAAGTAGTTCTGGTTCTCATAGGTGGCAGTTCTTTGTTTATCGCCACAGGCGTTATTAGTTTGGGGAACAAATAAAAGCACTCAGATGAATACCAGTGGCTGGTGTTGATAACTAACTAGCTGTCTCCGTCTCCATCCGTCTGTCTGTCTCTCTCTCTCTCTCTCCTCTCTCTCCCCCGTGTGTGTGTGCGTGTGTGTGTGCATGTGCGTGTGTGTGTGTGTGATGTAGGTAGGTAGACTGACCTACCGACTGATCGACCAGCCAACTACCTACTTTCCTACCTACCTACCTACTTATGTTTTCATCACACATTCTTACAGTTGAGATAGAAGTCACATCCCATCAAATCCATCCTTTACAAAGTGCACAAGCCGGTGGGATTGGGAGTCCATTCGCAGAGTGACACAACCATCACCACTGTGTATTTCCATCACCTCAAACATGATAACAGCCCCACCCCAGGGTTCCATACATCCTTGGGGTCACACACAGCCTACATAGGTGGGCACTGACAAAGAGAAATGACAACAGCCTTAGCTGCTCCCTGCTGTTTCCAAGTGCTGCCTCTCCCCAACCACCTCCACCCCCACCCCCACCCCCATCGTGCCTCGCCTCTCCTCACCCACAGAGAAGTCAGTGACTCAAGAAGTAAGCCAATTCAGAAAGGACACAGAATTCAGCTTTGACACGCTGTGAAAGGTGGACGGGGTATGCTTCGAAGGGCTGAAATGCTCCCTGCCTCTCCTCGACCAGAATGACAGCGCCAACACCTGCTGTCCTTGGTGATTTTTAGTCACCTCAAGAGGAGAGGGAGAAGCTAGTTCATGTGGCCTAACCCTGGGGGTTCACACTGCAGCTGACGTGACCCTCTCTGACAGACCCAGGAACTCCCGTGTTCCGGGTCAAGGAGAGGGTGTTTTGTTCTGTTCCTCACTGTTGTGCTTAAGGAGAGACATCGCTTATGATGGATCCCTTTCACCCTTTGTCAGTGTACAGTTAGGTGGTGTGAGGTACATTCACATCCTCCTCGTCGTCGAGTGAACTCTGAAGGTTTTATTTGATTTTTACAACAACCCCAAGGTCAGACTTAGAGTCACGATTTCCCCAATGAGAGCCCTCACCCCCTTCATTTGGAGGTGCCATCGGTCAGTGGGGTTTGTTCCCATCTGTCCCTCTTCCTTCCTCTTTTTCAGGGTGAGGGGGTGCTGCATGAAGTCGCCAGTGAGGATGTAGCATGAAACTGGGGATTTCCCGTGGGAAGGAAACAGGTGGGAGAGAGAGGGCAGACTGATCGAGTGAACTTGGAGATGAATGACCCAAACCTGCACCTAGAGCAGAGCGTTGCCAGTTAGGAGTTGGCTTGCTGGGCTCATAACCCGGTGCAGATGAGCCAAGCCATCCCCTGCCAGGCCTCCCTCCCCCGGCCCTAGAGACCCTGAGCCTGTGTTTGTCCTAGGAACTTGAACACACAGAGATTGTGGGGGCAGTGGTAGCTGCTGCCTGCCTGCCTGCCTGCAGGCTGAGGGCCAAGAACTGAGAGCAAGACAGGGCACACTGGCTCCTGCAACTGAATTCATTCTGGGAAACTTCTGCTGTTATGGTGACTGTATCCAAGCTGGGATCAATCTGCGTTCTTATCTGATCTGACAGAGCAGCCTTATCAGTGCACTCTACTGCAAACTTCCCACAAGAGCTAAAGCCGAGTGTGTTTCTGTACAATGTTACTTTTTCAAAGGGAACTATACCTAGTCCATCTGACCTCAACTCAAAAGTTTGCAGCTGATCTACAAGACTTTCCTCACGAACTACATCCAAGACAGGATCCCAATCTGCATTCTTACAGGTTCTGACAGAGCAGCCTTTTCAGTGCACTCTATTGCAAACTTCCCAGAATGTGTTGTGAAGAAGAATCTTAAGAGCTAGAACGGAGTGTGTTTCTGGACAGTTAGTTCTTCAAAGGGAGGTTATACAGAGTCTATCTCAGCTCTAGTGAAAAGTTTGTAGCTGATGCACCACTAGATTCCTAAGCAACTACTTCCAAGCCCACAACACACATCGCCTTCTTTCAGCATCAGAGGAAGCAGCCTGTGTACTCCACTGCAATGTTCTCAGGGTAGGCTGTGCAGTTGAATCTTAAGAGTTAGAACAGAGTGTGTTTCTGCACAATGTTTCTTCTTCAAAGAGAAGTTACACAGAGTGCATCTCAGCTCTAGTGCAGAGTTTATAGCTGCTGTACTAATAGTTTCTTATGTAAGTGCTTCTATGCTGGGAACACAAAGAATGTTCTGATGGGATCTGAGAGAGAGGCCTTCTCACTGCACTCTGCTGCTAGGTTCCCAGAATGTGTTGTAAAGAAGAATCTTAAGAGCTAGAAATGAATGTGTTTCTGTACAATGTTACGTCTTCAAAGGTGCCCTGGAAATTAGAAATCCTGGCATAGCAAGATGTTCCTTAAACCTGCTGGCAAGCTGTGTTCAGTAAGAGAGTTCTTTCATGATATGCTGGTGAGAGCCTGGATGTAGGTTGAACTGCTGTGTAGCGACTGTTACACGTCATGATGATCCAAGAAAACCAGAGGCAAAATGTTTACTCCTCACTGTGCTTTCATTGAATGGATGTTATAGATATGTTCTCCCAACTGTAGGGAAAAGATTAAAGGCTCTCCTGGAAAGGTGTGACTTACAGCTCATGGCATGATGAGTTCAGGACTAGTGTTCTTTCCTGATGTGCTTGGGAGAGAATGTATGTAGGGTTGACCAGCAGTGTATTAAAAGTCACTTATCAAGACTCAGCATGGGAACCCAGCCTTATAAGACCCCATAGTTGGCCCCACTGGTTTTTCCCTATTAGAGTACAGAAGAGGCAGACATCTCAGAAGGTAGCAGGTATCTGCTCAGTGGCCAGGGTCCTGACCACCATGGGCCACCCCATGGGGGGTGTGGAGGGAAAGAACATGGTTTGTGTTTGCAGCTTGCCAGACTTGAAGCAGGGGAGCCTGCTTCACCCCAGGAAAACCAGTGAAACCAGAGAATCCTACTCATTGAGAGGACAGAATGACCTCAGTGCCATCCAGACCAGAAACTGCAAACTGGAATCCCATAGGCAAGTTCAGCCTACTTGTGTGTTTGGGGGTTTTAGCCTACACAGTGTTTTGCATTTTTTCTTTTTAATTTGTTGCCAGTGCTTTAAAAGCTAAATATTTCACATAAAAATCTGGATTTTGGGTTTCTCAAAAATAGAAATAGCTCAGCTCTTTCTGTGTCACAGATACTATTCTAGGAGTTTTTTCAGATTAATTTGTTCCTAACTAAAGCCCCTGAGGTTTCATTATGACCTGCAGTTCAGGTGTGGGGAGGCTGAGGCACAGAGAGGCAGGGTGACTTGCCTGTGTCACACAACAGCATCTGGAATGTTTGGAGCAAATAATTTTTCTAAAGGAGGCAGCTTTAAGATTTTTCAATTGTAAAGATAATATTTTTTGGCAAATGCCAGTGAGTTTTTGTTTTTATTTTATTCTATCTAAGGTAGAGAGATATTTTCTAAATTGTATTTATGTTTTGGTTTGACACAAGATTTATGTCAAAACTTATGTGGTATTTAGAGTGTAATTTGAAATATCTCATGGTTTTTATATTTTTTTACTACAAATGGTTTTAAAAAATTGTATGTGTATCTTATTTGGTGACCCAGAACTAGTTGAAATGTAGGTGCTTTATAAGCCATCTTAACTACTGATATTATCTGCTTTTGTGAAGCATGAAATAGTTCAGTTTATTGACTGATTATGTCACTGGGGAGAAATGAATTTTCACTGTGTTTTATTGCACCTAGTCAGTGAGTTCCACATTAAGGTAAATGATGCTTTAATGAGAAAAGTGATGGCCCGATGATCTCCCTATGGGAATGAGAGTAGAGAACTCTGGGCTGTGATCCCATCCAAACACCAGACTGGCTCTGAGGACCAAGATAGGCACTTCACCTCTCTGTGTCCGAATTTCCACAGATGCAAAATAGATTAAGAAAACTGACTTTAACCAAAGTAGAGTGAGAAACAATATATCCCTCATGTTTTGAGATTGAGATAAATGTTGACTTTTTAAAACCTGACAGTGTTTACTTATTTATTGAGACTTCTCCATATTGGAGAAGAGGAAACAGAGACTATGGGATGTCTGAAGGCACGTGGTAGCCTCACAGAGGTGGGGCCCCTGTTTGACAGTGAAAGCAGTATATTTTCTGCAGGTCACCAGCTCCACAATTCCTGGGAGGAGGACTCAGGCATCTCAGGGCCTTGGTCTTCCAGGTGCAGAGCTGCTGGCGCTCTATGAAGATGTATTCACTATAAATGGCCCTTAAAGGCTAAGCTGGGGGATCTTCCTGCAGAGAGGTTTTATTCCCTTTGCACCCATAAATGCTGCCTAGGTTACTCTCCTCTTATGATCTCCTTTTCAGCACATTAGCCCTTCTCTTAAATAAAAAAAGATGAAAAGACTTTGCTTCATTCATGTTTGCAGGAACAGGATAGCTTTGTTTTGTTTGTTTTTGTCTTTTGAGGAGGAGGGATGCATTTGGTGGCTGTTTGTCACTTTCCCTCTCCAGTCGGTCCAGAGAGGCACGTAGGGAGACAGCAGAGGTGGAGGCATCACTGCTAATCCACATAGCCTGTCCTCTAGGCAGGGCCTGGGTGCGGGACAAGGTATTGGATATGCCTAGTCATTGAAAGCATTCTCACCACATTCCAGGTGGCATTTACAGAGAGGAGGCAGGACCAAACTTCTGTACAAACAGTTAGATGCATGTGGTGGGTCAGGTAGGGTGTGTCTGGAGTTTCATCACCAGAGGGTAATTCTTTTGGGGAGAGGTGTCATTGCACAATATAGAACCAGAAGTGTTTACACTATTGGTAGAAATCACAATCATCATCATAACAGACCCTCAAGGTTCACAAAGCACCTTCATGTCCTGTCTCATGTAAGCTTCACAACAACCATGTGAGGAAGATATTAATGTTCTCCCTGTGTGTGACAAATGAGGACTCTAGTGGATGAATTTTAATCAGAATATTTTAAACTATCCTTGGTCTAACATGGTGAATACCTTGTGTTCTTTTTCTATGAGAAATGCAACGTCTATTTTTTAAAAAACTTGACCAATACAGAGGTGAAATGAATTTTCGCAATATGACTTTGGTGTAAGTGAAGAAATGGCAATGAATTCCTGGTCTTTTCAAACATGTCTGCTTTAATTTAGGGAAAGTTTCTTGAATTTATTTTATTCTAAGTTGGTTACTTGAGTTTTCTCCTGAAGAAAGTAGATCTGAGCTGCACCATGTTCTCTGTATCAACTCTGTAAAATCAGTTCTGAACTGTGACTATCTGCTTTGATAATCTCAAATTGAGAAGTGTAGGCACTTATGCTTGATGAGAATGATTCAAAGTCTTGGGGTTCAAATGTGCCACATATGTGTGTAAGTTTGCTAGACCTGCTGTAACAAAATACCACAAATGTGGTTTAAACAACAGAAGTTTATCATCTCACAGTTCTGCAAGTTAGAAGTCCAAAATCAAGGTGTTGGCAGTGCTGGTGCCTTCTGGTGGCTATGAGGGAAGAATCTATTTCAGGCTTTTCTCCTTGGTTTGTACATGGCTGTCTTCATGTTCACATGGCATTCTCCCTGTGTGTGTCTCTGTGTCCAAATTTCCCCTTGTTATTGGGACACCAATCATTTTGGATAAGGGCCCACCCTAATGACCTCACTTTAACTTGATTACCTCTGTAAGTACCCTGTCTCCAAATAAGTCACATTCTGAGGTACTGGGGTTAGGATGCCAACATAAGAATTTTGTTATGATTTCAATCTTAAATTTATAGAAGTTTGCCTCATTTCCTAATATATGGTCTATCCTTGAGAATGTTCCAGGTACACTTGAGAAGAATGTGTACTCTGCTGTTTTTGGGTGGAGTGCTCTGTACATATCTATTAAGTCCATCTCATCTAGCTTTTCATTTAAGTCCATTATTTCTTTATTGACTTTTTGTCTGGATGATCTATCCATTCATGTAAGTGGGGTGTTGAGATCCCCTACTATTATTGTATTGTTGTTAATATCTCCTTTTAGGTTGTTTAATAGTTGTTTTATGTACTTTGGTGCTCCTGTGTTGGGTGCATATATATTTACAAGTGATATGTCTTCTAGGTGGAGTGTCCCTTTTATCATTATATACTGCCCCTCTTTGTCTCTCATTACCTTTTTTATCTTGAAGTCTACTTTGTCTGATATAAATATGGCAACTCCTGCATTCTTTTGTTTGCCATTAGCTTGTAGTATTGTCTTCCATCCTTTCACTCTGAATCTGTGTTTGTCTTTAGAGCTGAGATGTGTTTCCTGGAGGCAGCATATTGTTGGACCTTGGTTTTTAATCCATCCTGCCACTCTGTGTCTTTTGATTTGAGAATTCAATCCATTTAAATTTAGAGTGATTATTGATATATGAGGGTTTAATGTTGCTATTTTATTGCTCATTTTCTGATTCTTTTGCATTTCCTTTCTTACTTGTCCCATGTGTTTTGGACTGTCAATTCAGTTTGGTAGTTCTATATGATGATTTCCTTAGTTTTCTCTTTATTTGTCAAATGTGATTCTGTTCTCATTATTTGTTTAGTGGCTACCATGAGGTTTGTATAAAAGATCTCATGGATGAGATAGTCCATTTTCTGATGCCTCTTGTTTCCTTAGACTAAGTCAATTGGATCCCTTTCCTCTTCCCCTTCTAATTTATTGTTGCCGCTACTTGTTCCATCTTGTGTTGTGAGTGTGTGTTTAAAGTGATGAGTTTTTGTTCATTCTTGGTGTTTTCCTCCCCTTAATCTTGATTTTTGTAATTAAGTGTTTGCTAACCTATTCTGACAGAGAGCTGCAATTTTTCTGGTTTAGTCTCCTTATTTTTCTCCTTGCTCAAAACTTTGTATCCCCTTTCTCTTTTATTTTTTCAAGCATAAGGGCCTTGTTGAGCATTTCTTGTAGTGGGGGTCTTGTGGTAGTGAACTCCCTCAGGTTTTGTTTATCAGGGAGAGTTATTTCTCCATCATATTTGAAGGATATTTTCACTGGATAGAGTATTCTTGGCTGAAGGTTTCTGTCTTTCAGGATTTTGAATATATCATTCCCGTCTCTTCTAGCCTATAGAGTTTCTGTCGAGAAATTAGCTGAGAGCCTGGTGGGGATTCCTTTGTATGTTATTTTGTTTTTTTTGTTTGTTTGTTTGTTTAGCTGCCCTTAACATTTTTCTTTGTCATTGACTTTTGCCAGCTTTGCTGCTGTATACCGTGGAGTTGGTCTTTTCTTGTTCATATATTTAGGTGATCTATTGACTTCATTCACTGTTATATCCAGCTCTTTCCCCAGGTTTGGGAAGTTCTCAGCTATTATTTCTTTGAACAAACTCTCTGCTCCTTTTTCCCTTTCTTCTCCTTCTGGAATACCTATTATCCTAATGTTACATTTCCTAATTGAGTCTGATATTTCTCAAAGGATTTCTTCATTTCTTTTTAGTCTTAGATCTCTCTCCTCCTCTATCTGGAGCTTTTCTGTATACCTATCCTCGATAATGCTAATTCTTTCCTCCATATTGTCAGTTCAGTTCTTTTAAGATTCCAGATTTTCCTTTATCTTATCCATTGTGGTTTTCATCTCCAAGATTTCTGATTGGTTTTTCTTTATGGTTTCAATCTCTTTTGTGAAGAAATTCCTGAATTCATTGAACTGTCTCTCTGAGTGTTCTTGTAATTCCTTGAGTTTTTCTATGACAGCTATTTTGAATTCCATGCCTTCAGGGTTGGTTTCTCGGTGTTTGTCATTTTCCTCTTGGTCTGGAGAATTAAGATACTTTTACATAGAGCCTGAATTCTTTGCCTTACTATTTCTTGTGGCAAGGATATCTGGTCGCAGTTTCCACGTGTCACCACTGGGTGGAGGTCATGAGCTGTGTTTTCTGAGCCTGCTGTGATCCCCAGGGGAATTGTGCTGAAGTGCAGGGCTGTGTGGGGAGGGGCTCTCTCTTTCGCTTGCCCATCCCAGGGGCTTCTATCTTCCCTCACTTTCTGCTCTCCTGGGGTGCTTGGATGTTGACTGCATCCCCGCAATAGTTCCATTGTCATTTCCTTGTAGTAATTGTTCAACACTGTGCCTCTGTGAGAGCACTTGGAGGGAGATAGTTTTCCCACAGAGGGCCGCCCCTCTCCCCCTCTGTGAGCCATGCTGACCAGCATTACTGATTGAATGGGGAGGGGGAGTAAATCTCCTTACATCTCCCCACATCCTCTGGGGCTTCCCGCACCTCCACCTTCAGATGTACAGCTGCCTGAGTCTCTTAGAAGTCTTTTGTGGTGTATGATTGTCCTCTGTTGATATGCAAATGATGTTTCTGTTGTGTCTTAAGGGGCAGAGATTCAAAGGGGAAAGCTCACTCTGCCATGATGCTGACTTCCTCTCCAACATGAATTTTGGGAGGACACAACTCAACCCATGACTCTCTCTCTCTGTACTTATACACACTGTGTGTGTGTGTGTGTGTGTGTGTGTGTGTGTGTGTGTGTGTGTATGCATACACTATAGAGTATGGTTCAGTATTTGATATACTTCTGTTATATTTTAAAGGGATTTTAATATGTAGATTTAAATAATCATTGAGCTATCATTGTATAACATTTCTAGAAAGTAGCTTTTTCATCCTGTCTTACTTATGGCCTCATAAAGGTAACTAGCTTCTCCTGCACCAGAAATAATAGAACCATCTAATCCTTCCCTCCCCCCACCCCTGTTTCCAGATTCCCAGAAGTGGGATTCTACTCTACTCTTCTTGTTTCTCTTTTTTAATGGAGTCCAAATAAAGCATGGAGTTTAGGGAATAATAATGTATCAATATTGTTCATTAGTGGTGACAATGAACCAACTCTAGTTAGTCCATCATCATGTAAGGGTTAACAGCAGGGGAAACTGGTGGGAGTATATGGGAACTCTGTACCCTCTTTGGAACTTTCCTGTAAAATCTCAGACTATTCTAAAATAAAGATTACTTAAATATTAAAAAATTTTGTAATATAAAATAGTGTTTGGTATATATTAACCAGTTCATCAATGTTATATTTAGAACCATCATATAATTGTATTTTTTATGCCATTGCTTAGACATCTTTTTGTAAAGAAGAACAGATTAGATGTGGCCTCTAAAGGACAGTATGGGGTCATAGAAAGATTTTCACAATCTGCCCAAGTTGACTTACTTACTTTTCAACCACAAGGCCTCTGTTTATTCATCATCCCTCTTGAAAAAAAAATCAACAAAAATGTATGCCTCTTCTGTTACCCTGATTAGTTGGAGATCTGCTTTAACGTAGTATTTTTGTGCGGTGTTGGCTCTACACAGATCTAACAGGCCAGAATGATCTGCAGTTTTCACCCTGGTGTTCGGAGCACCGAGGGCTCATGGAAGTTGTGCGGGAGCCAGGGGAGCATCATGGGGCACATATTCTGTGTGTGTGTATTCTCACGTGATGGAGAGAGGGCTGCAGAGTTGAACTCCCTGTGGAAAGCTAAAAACAGTTTGTAGATTGAGGAGGATGCTTATGAAAGAAAGATGGCTTTTGACCTTTCAAGGTTGAGACTCTTTACTCTACAGTGGTCTATTGGGAGTGGGAGAAAGGGAAGAAAACCATTGTTCTAGCTTCTGGAGAAAATTTCTGGAGTAATCAGAATAGAAACTCAATGCTGTAGTTTAAAAATTATCCCTCCAAAGGTAGCCTCCTGAGATTGACATTTTATCTTTAAGAGGTCAGTGGGGTTGGGAGTTACCGAGTGCTACTTTAGTACATGAGAGCCATATGAACATTAATTTGCAAAATGCTTGCCTCGCACCTAGAGGCAGCTTAAGACAATTGTTCATGTATTGATTGGCTCAGGAATTCTGAAACACATCATTCTGTCATTAGATGGATGACATTTTCTGCTGATAATGGAGTCCAAGGGCTCTACTCATACTAGGTGAGAATCTCATAGAAACATTAAAAAATAGTTGTCATTTGGATGACAGTGTGTTCCATTTAGCAGCAACCTATAGATTTCTTATTTTTTCCTCAAGGAATAAATCTGTTAAAAGCTCCTCTGTTGAATTGGGATCTATGAACCTTTTAACAGGCTTTTTGAAAGGGAGTGGAAAATTTACAGCTCCTCATCAATAGCCTGACATGAAGTTAAGATCAATGGTGTTTTGTTCAGCCACACCATCAAAGTTGAACCTATGGGCACGAGTCTTTCTCATGCTCATCTGATAGTGCCAGGAACCAAAAATTCTCTTTCTCAGGTGTAGTGTTCTCTTAATCAGCAGTGGTATAACACAGTTCCATGGAGCATCCAGGTATTTAATAAATATTACAATGATTTGATATGTTCTTTGGTCCTTGAGAGAATGATTGGTCCCCTAACCTGGTCCCTTATCCGGTGGTCCTTATCTCAGGGAGAAGCATCACTCCATCCCATTTGTGCAAGTCAGAATCCTGGCAGTTGTCTTGATCTCTGCTGTCTTTTCTCATCTTTGCTCATAATAGATGCAGCACCGGGTCCTACTGATTTTACTTAAATGTGTGTTGAAACCATCTGCTTTTCTCCATGGCCACCACTCTAACCCAAGCCCATATGATATCTGCTTAGACTACTGCAGAAGCCACCTCGCCAGAGCCAGTGTGATCTTTCAGACACACATCTATGAGACCTCCAGCGACTTCCCACTAGTGTTAGGATAACAACCAAAGGCAATTTCATGGACAGTAAGTCCGTGCATTGTCTGCTCCCTGTCTCTCTCTCCAGCCTCATCTGGAAACATTCTCCTCTTAGCTCCCTATGCTCCAGCCTCCTGGCCTCTGCTGCATCACACGGGGTCTTAGTGCCTCTAATTTCCTCTACCTGGGAGTTTCTTCCCTGCTGTCTTTGATTACCTTCTCTTGATCCTTTATACATCAGCTCCACTGTGATTTCCTCATGACTGCCTTTCCTGATCTCCTGGCCTAGATAAGTCTCCTCTCTTCCCTGCTGTGATAGACCCATGCTCTGCTCCTTCATTGTGCTTTCATAGACTTATCATTAGACACTCAGCTTTGTTGTTTTTTTATCAGTATATGTCTTCACTACAGAACATAAATACTGTGAGCAGGGACCCTGCACACATATGCTCATCATCAACTCCCCAGCACTCAGCACAGTGCTTGGAAAGGCTAGGTGCTCAATACATTTGTTAAGTGAATATGTGGCTATTTTTTATTGAATGTTTAGGTAGTGGAAGAGCCATCCAATGGATACATTCAATTCAAAAAATTTCTTCTGGTGATGAAGTACAGCTGGAAAGAAGGTAAGAAAGTCAGTGCAATTGTTAAGGTAAAGTAATGGTTAGAATTAAATTAATTTCAAACACTTGGCTTTTTCACTTTGTATATTATACTCAAGCAGCATTTATCCTAGGACAGCTTCCTTCTAACTTTCACTACACTTCTGAACAACCAGTTGGTATGCGCTTAGAAATATCAACCACTTTAGTGTGAATCTCATAAGCAAAGTGTAATTAAAGGGCAAATGCACTACAAAAAGCATAAATCAGCAGCATTCTTATTCTATTTGGAATTATCAATGACAAGTAAGAATTATCCCTAATTATTTTTCTAGAGAAAGAGTAGCGTTAACCTAACATAGTTGGTTTATTGGAGGCATTTTGTTCCCAGATAAATTGATTTCCATAATGATGAAAAAAGCTAATAGATAACATCAAACATATCAGTGACCTTAAACTATGTATTTCCTGTGGGTGTGGATTGCTTTCAACGTTCACATCTAGAAATCCAAAAAGATTTCAGTGAGGGAAGTATCACTATCCTAGTATGTTAGCAGCTTTTGTTTCATTTTACGTGATCATTTATTATGTAGAGGCTGAGGTGAGTACTGTGGCATTTACTTCTTTTATTGCATAATTAGATGGAGAGCAATTCCAGAAGATACCCTTCTTTGATTTTTTGAGGAATGTAAGCTTCAAGTTTTATATAACTTTATATTTATATGAAAAGTTCATCATGTAGGATTTATTCACCAAACCAAAAATGTATCTGTCTTTGCTTTTCCCTAAGTCTTAGATCCAGCTAAACATGGGATTCTTTCTAAGGAGGAACTGATCAAGATATGACTGAAGAAGTTAAGGGTGATTTATTACTTACATTATAACAGTGACTTAAGTGATTAATAATTTTACAATGATGCAAAAATTCTAGGGGATACTTTAAAGTCAATCATTCTGGTTAAAAAAACTATGTACTAGTCCTATTTTGGTTTTGGGGTAGTTTCTGTTTTGTGGGGGGTAAGAGGACAAAGGGTAGGTTAAGGGGAGATGTATGTTGCTGTTTAGGATTTTGTAAAGCGTCATGATACTTCTGAAAACTGAAGTCATCTCATTCACTTAGAATACTTCCAGAATAAAAAGTATGCCACCTGGAAAGTGTGAGCTGTGAATCACTATAAATCAATACCTGTTAGTAGACTGAAGATTTGAATTGTATGTAAAAATTCCTTTTTAAAGAGCTTTTCAGTTGGTGAAGTTACAGGTAATACAGCCTCAACTAAAGATGAATTCATGCAAGAATTTTTATTTCTTTATGCTAATGGAACTATATGTATTTGATTTGAACTTGAACTACACACACACACACACACACACACACATACACATACACATACATATAATACCTGCACACCTACATGTGCCAACATATTTCCTTTAGGAATTCTCTCTGCTTATGTGTACAATTGTTTTCCCTGAGTGGCAGGAGCCTAATGGACATTCTCTTGAAACCATTCTTTTATTGGTCACCTCTACTCCTTCCACACAAAGTTAGACTTCTGTCTCCTTTGTTCTGTTTGCTGGTTCACAGATTGAGTCCTGAATGATTCAGAGTTGCTTATCACCTGAGACAGAGTCAAAGGTGCAAGTAATTGTGAGTAGGGAAGACTAAGACTGCGTCTCCATGCACAGCTGGTTTGACCATTTGGGCTGATCCACCACTGAGTGAGAATACAGGGAATGAAAGTAAGATGACATGACAATCACAGCTGCCACCCAAGAACTCGTATGACATTGTTCAGTTCTCTTAGGATTAACTTGAATGGAAATGTTAGGACTTCCAAGGCATCAGCCTCTTAATCCTAAGGATTAATTTCATGGAAGTAAATCCGAGATTACATTAGGCAATATGAATTTAGTCAAAATGGCCAAAACCGCTCAATGTCATTAATATGGTGTACCCACTGTGTGTAGGTGAGGGATATTAAGTGCAGGGAGAGTTAATAGTACAAAAATCTCCTTTTCTCAAGGATATTGTAGTCTTATTGGTAGGAATAAAACTAACTTATAAAACAATTCAAAATATAAGACAAGAGAACAAAGCGAATATCAGAAGATCAGTGTGGGCCAGATCAGCCTGGAAAGATGGTCTGGGAAGACTTAAAGAGAAAGTCAGTTTCTTAAGTAGGTAGAACTGCTATGGGTGAGTTATTGAGAGCAGGGGTAAAATCTTATGCATTGTAGCACCTCCACACATAGTAAGTCTCAACAAATGTTTGTTGAATTAATGGATGGGTGAGTAGATGAGTGAAGAATGGGTGCAGAGGCTGATGAGAGGGACATAGATTGATAAAACAGTGTGAATAAAACCTGGAAGATGGGAATGAGCATGCCGTTTCAGGGGCCTGTGAGAAGACAGGGCCCGGAGGGTCTTGTTGGCAAATAGTAGGAAATGGCTTTAGATAGATATGCTAGGATGAGATTGTGGAGGCCTGGGCCCAGGAGTTCAGAATTCTTCCTGTGGGCAATGGAGAAGCATGGCAGGGTTTTGAGCAGATGAGTCAAATGGTGCAAGAGGGATTGTGGGAAGGTTAATGTGGGGCTGGTAGGTTTGTTAGATGAGTGAGAAAGAGGTTAGACTAGGGAGACCAGTTGGGAGGCTGTGTCAGCATTTTGCAGGTACCCTACTAAGGGCCTGATCTGGCAGTGGCAATGGGAATGGAGAGAGGAGATTGATCCAATAGGACTGTCTACAGCAGGATACATGGGTCATGATGAGTAACAGTGCAGGGTACAGAGATGGGAGCTGAGTGCAGTCGGCAGGCTTGGACCTGGGTGATGGGTGTGATGGTAATGCTGCTGACTGAAGTAGGGAAATCGGGGACAGGCTGCGGTGGACACAGAGACAGTGCAGCTTTTCACACCATCCCCAGAGTGTTCATCCGTTTGAGAATATGCATCCTAAAAGCCCAGGATGTCATATGATGAGCATAGTACCTCACATGGAATCATTTTCCTACGCGATGGAGCCCACATGTGTCCAGGCATGTGTGTTGTGTCAGACAGCATTGAGAAGCAGGCAATATCTCAAAAAAGGTTTTTTTCAACAAACACATGTTGGCTGCCAATGTGCCAGGCAATGTTCTAAGTCATATTTAAGTAATAACACTTTAATCCTCATAACAACTCTATGAGATAGGTAGTATTATTATCATCTCCATTTTACAGACAGGTAAACTGAGGCACACAGAAGTTAAGTTACTTGCCCGGGATCTTAAAGCTAATGAGATGGCTTACCATCGGAACCCAGTTGTCTGACTCCCAAGCTGGTGCCTTTAATCATTAAACTGCTTTCCTCCCATCCTTAATCAAATACTGCATACCTCTTCCTTGCCCAAGGAAGTAGCGTGACCACTTTCTGTATTGTACTGTGAGCAAGGCCTTATTCTAAGCAGTAGTGTGTGGTCGTTGAGTTTGTGGGCCTGGAGCTGGATGCTGGCATTCACATCCAGCTCTTCCACTCCCCGGCTGGGGCAGGCTGCCTTGTTTCTTTGTGTCCCAGTGTCCTCAACTGTATGTGGAGATGACAGTGCTCACCTCTCCTGAGGTGTTGTGAGATTAACTTAGTTAATATATGTGAAGCACTTAGATCAGTGCCTGGCACTTGGTAGTTCTCAATAAGTGTTTGTTGTGAGTATTCTTTTAAGGACTTCCACAGCGCCCATCAAAGTTCATCAGCAGTGGATTTAGTATTTAACAATCAGGTATAAGAAAAATTCAGAATTTGTCCTTCTGGACATTTTTGGTGTTCTTTGTTTTCTTAGGATGTAAACATGATTTCAGAAGAACGTGGCACATTCCCCTTCTTTGATAATGCTATCATCATTGTCATCAAAATCCCCACGTGAATGATTTCTGTATTATTAACTGAATTCAACTGAGAGGGCATTGTGTGTGAGACAGTTGACTTCAGCTCAGAAGGAAGGTATCCTCAGTCCTTGGTAACCCACCTGTTGGGATAAGATTCTTTAGGGGGAAGGGCGATGTGGATGTTTCTGTATTTTTAATATCAGGACAGAGTTTTACTTCAATAGTCAATGCCTTTCCAACATTCTTCCTGAACTTGCTTCTCCTCTTGGTGAAACCAATATCCAAGATGGCCCTCAGCTGTTATCTTAATCAAACTGAAGCCCACACATTTTCTATCCAACTTTTGGTTTCACTTGACAGCAACACTGGGCCAAAGTATAACAAAGACGATTCTTTTGAAATGGAGGATGAATGGCATCTGTCACTGGGTTCAGCTGGCATCACTAAGTTGGCTAGACCTGGTTAGGGAATATTCAGAGATTTAATCATTACAGTTTCTAGTCTCTTATCTGCTCTTCAGCAAGTCAGCATAGCAACCATTTAATCCTGTCTTCATACCTTATGAAATATAATGATTAGGCTCCCTATAAAATTGGGACTTCAGGTTAATCCTTTGACAATATCAATGGTTTTAATTGAAATAAATAAACAACCTTATTCATGATGTCTTTATGTCTTCCAGCTGTTTTGGCTGAAATGATTGATTTTATAGGTTGTTTGAGCTATGATATCTGCAAGGTGAAATAAGTCAAAATCTGCCTGGGTACACCAGCATGCTCTTTGAACCTCTGGACTGCCATGATGTACTGGCTCTACAGCCCCAGAGAGAGTAACTAGCAACACAGTGGGGGCTTGTGGGGCTCCACGGCAATTAAGCTGACTAGTGGAAAGAGGTAAAAAATAAATCAGAAGATTGGGGTAGGCCTGGTGGTATAGTGGTTAAGTTTGGGTGCTCTGCTTCGGTGGCCTGGGGTTCACAGGTTTGGATCCCAGGTGCAGACCGATGCAACACTTGTCAAGCCATGCTGTGATGGCATCCCATATAAAGTAGAGGAAGATCAGCACGGATATTAGCCCAGGGCCAATCTTCTTCAGCAAAAATGAGGAGGATTGGCAACAGATGTTAGCTCAGGGATACACTTCCTCACAAAAGAAAAAAATCAGAAGATTGTAAATGATGAATTTCCCTTCTTGTCCCTCCCAGGTGAGCCTTTTCCTCAGGAGGAAATGGAAGAAATGTTGTCTGCTGCAATTGACCCAGAATTGAATTCAGTTCATTACAAGGACTACAGAACAATGATGGTGATAGATTAAAATTAAACACTTTAAAGACAATTTCTAATTGAAAGGATAATATTAAAAATTGTCCTTATTAATTTCACATTTTATCTTAGAATTCCTACATATGATAATTAATGTCTTGTGACAGCTATTTTAATATATTTTGTTTTTTAAAGATGATCATAACAATTTAAAACCATTTAAACAATTGCAAGTCCGGGTTGTCATTTGTGCTTCTGACCTACTGGCTATAAATCAGAGGTTCCCATGACCCCCTCCTCAGTATTTATCATTTACTAGAACAGCTCACAGAAGTCAGGAGAACACTTCCTTAAGTTTACAGGTTTATCATATAATTAAGGATACAGGTGAATATCCAGATGATGAGATAGATAGGGTGAGATTTGGAAGGGTCCTGGTCACAGAATCTTCTGTCCCTGTGGAGTCAGGATGTACCACCACCACCACCCCCGGCACATGGATGTATTTACCAACCCAGAAGCTCTCTGAACCCCATACTTTTGGATTTTTGTGGAGGCTTCATCATGTAGGTGTCATCCATTATTAACTCCATTTCCATCCCTCTTCCCTCTCTAGAGAATGGAACTTGGGACTGAAAGTTCCAAGCTTCCGCTCATGGGTTGGTCTTTCTGGTGGCCAACCCCCCTATCCAGGAACCATCCAGGGGTCCACCAAGAGTTCTCTCACTGGAACAGAAGATGTTCTTTTCACCCAGGAAATTCTTAGGGATTTAGGAGCTCTGTGCCAGGAACTGGGGGCAGAGATCAATATATATATTTTTTCTATTATTTCACAGTTATAGACCCAAATACTAAGTACAATACTGTAAAACTTCTATGAGAAAATTTATGTGACCTTGCTTTTGGCCATGAGGTTTTAGGTATAACCCCAAAAGTATATGCCATCAAAGAAAAAAAATGATAAATTTAACTTTATTAAAATTAAAAGCTTCTACTCTGTGAAAGACTGTTAAGAGAATCTAAAGGCATGCCACAGACAGAAAATATTTGCAAAACATATATCTGATAAAGGACTTTCGTCCAAAAATACAGAGAACTCTTAAAACTCAACAATAAGAAAACACAGTCCAATTAAAAGATGGGTGAAAGATCTAAACAGACACCTCACTATGGAAGATGGCAAATAAGCACGTAAGAAGATGCTCATTGGCCTTTATCATAAGGGAATTGAACATTAAAACAATGGTGAGATACTACTACACACCTCTGAGAATGGCTGAAATCCAGAATACTGACAACACCAAATGCTGGCATGCACACAGAGCAACAGGCACTCTCGTTCATTGCTGGCTGGGAATGCAAATGGTACAGCCCCATTGGAAAACAGTTTGGCAGTCTCTTACAAAACTAAACGTACTCTTACCATACAATCCAGCATCTCGTTTACCCAATTTATTTGAAAACCTATATTCACATGAAATCCTACAAACAAATGTCTATACCAACTTTATTCATTATCACCCAAAACTGGAAGCAACCAAGATGAATGGTGAATGGATAAACAGCATGTAGTACACCCATTCAATGAAATATAATTCAGTGATAAAAAAGAAGAGACAAAAAGACATGGAGGAATCTGAAATGCATATTGCTAGGTGAAAGAAGCCGGTGTGAAAAGAACATATTGCATGGTCCAAATATATGATGTTCTGGGAAATACAAAACTATATGGATAGTAAAATGACCAGTGGTTGCCAGGGGTTCTGGGAGGGGGGAATGGATGAATAAGTGCAGCACAGGAGATTCTGAGGGGGGATGGGTTTTATTTTACTAAAAGTCAAAATCCATAACCCAACCTTATACTTCATGCTCTAGTACTACCAAACTAATGTTCTTCTATGAGCACTTTATGGTGTATTCATTCACAAGTCACGTATTCATTCATTTACTCAAGAAATGATTACTGAGCACTATACAAGATGTTAGACACTATTCTGGGAGAAGCTGTTCTGTATGCTTTTGGACGTACTTCATTCCTTATTGGAATTTCTTTCTCCATTAGTTGCCTAGCATTTGCCTATTTCACATTCTATACTCTTCTCAGTCATCAAGGGCTCTGAAAACACATACATGATCCCTCTCCCCACCAAGAGTTAGTTCATCCTCTGGCATTTTTGGTTTATGTGAGCTTCTTCTATAATTGAATATTTCACCCTATAATACAATTGTTTAGTTACATCTCTTCCGTAAGCTCCTAGATCGGAGGACCATTGTTATTAAAATGACCTTGTAAATTCCAATCACCCATCAAAGCAAACCTTGTGAAATGCACAGGATTCAAAGAAATACACATATTCAAAGAAATATCTGTTTTGTGTGGGCCTATGAAAGATATAAAATAAGTGTAAAAATAAATATATAAAGTAAGGGTTTTAATAAGGTTCAGAGATCTTTACATGTAAAGAAGGAAGACTGACATATCTGAAGAGCCAAAAACCATGCAGAATCCAATCAAGTGATCAACTTGCATGGTCTATAGAGTCTATAAGAGACTCAGGAGTTAGATGATGAGTGTAATTTGAATCCAGGGGCATAACCTACCACTTGAAATTATGGAGTCATTGACACAGCAACCATAAATGGGATTGAGGATTGTGGACAAGAATGTAGCATCCCAACAAAATCTCATGTTAACAGAGATGGTAACCATCTTTCCTTTTTTTTAAAAAAAATGAGTTAATAGGTATATTTTTTAGAGCTGTTTAGGTTTACAGCAAAACTGAGCAGAAAGTAGAGAGAATTCCCATATATCCCCCATCCCCACACATACACATAAACTCCCCCACTATGGACATCCTGCTCCCCGGTGTGACATTTGTTAACAATTGGGAACCCGCATTAACATGTGTAACTGTCTTCCTTAGTGGGTAAGCGTCTTCTCAGTTTTGGGAAGATTTTAAATGTTTAGGAAAATCAAAACCATAGCATTAATATTATTGTGTTAAGGAATATGCATGAATTTCTTTTCTCATTTATGTTTAATGTGTAAAATAATTTGTCCTGTTAGAACTGCAGCTTTATAACTCTAAAATGTGAGATTGAGTGATTTATTTAGACTTATGATTTTAAGTTGAAATCTTCCTGAACTGGAACGTTTGTGTGACCTTAAATTTCATTGTATTTATAAGTTCAGTGTATTACATTTACAAGAATTATCTAGGACCTAGTTAGATTTTGTTTATTAGGTCAAAATACTAGTAAAGGAAATGGAATACATTAAATTTGCAAGTGCAGTTTAAAGATTTAAAGACATAAAGTGTGTAAAAAAGGACCAGACAGCATTAATGACAGGCTCCCTATAAGTGACAGTTAATAATTGTTCAAAATCGAATAAGAATATTGTAAACACCTTAAAGGTTTTGGAAGAACTAGACTTTTGAATTTGTGGCTTTAATGAACTGAACAGTTGTTTTTAAAAAAATCTCAATAGACTTTTCGGAACATACACAATTGCCTCTGACAAAATCCCTCTTTTTACATCCTCTTTTTCTAGAGTTAATCAACCCTCCTTCAACCTTTCAAACTTCTTCCATAATTGTATAAATCAAAATATAGGGTTTTTTAAATTTTCTCTTCACCACCATACAGTAAACTTCCAGAGCACAGGAATAAGGTCTTATTTATATTCAAGTCTGTAGTGTCTGGCATGGTGCTCTGGCACACAGTAGGCACTCAATAAATGCTGAACACAACTCAAAGTTTCAGGAGGAGATGGCAGGATGTGACAAAATGCCTCAAATTTACATTCGTTCCTTGCCCAGATACTTGGATGGAAGCAGTTTTCCTCACACTTGCAAGTGTATCCGAGATGATTTGAAGCATGATCATCGTGTGGGTCAAGTCTCGATGTGGAAAGCTCACATGACAGCTCATGTCTGTTTCCCGTCCATTCCTGGGTCAGTTAAATTCCATAAGAATTGCTGCTGGTCCTCTAATGTCACCTTGTGTATCTCATCCTTGAGTGACACTGAGGCTTCTGAATTCATTGGCTGTTTCTGGATCTTGATTTTAAACATTAGTTTTGCCATGGTGAAAAGAACCTGAAAATACAGAACTTCTGCTCAAGTCCTGACTCTGTTGTAAGCCAAACAGAATAGTGCATCTGTGCAGCCTGGACCAGTTGTTCACCCTTTCTGCATATAGGACCTTCCTTGTCAGTCAAAGGAAATATCAGTATCTGCCCCCATAGTGTTTCTGTGTTTTTAAAATGCACTCATTATATTCAAATTTGGGGAGACTATACAAATGAAGGACATACATGCCATATGCCCACAGTAACGATTTCTCTCTTTTGTCTTGACATTGTCTTCTAGATCCTTCCTACTCAGGGTGTGGACTGTGACCCAGCAACACTGGCCTCACCTGGGAGCTTGTGAGCTATGCAGAATCTCAGATCTCACCACCCCAGACCTACCGAATCAGAGGCTGCATTTTAACAGGATCCCAGACCATTATACATTACAGTGTGAGAAACACCGTCTACATAGAGCCACAGGAGTGAGCACATTAATTTCCTATTGCTGGCTGTAATAAAAATCACCAGAAACTTAGTGCTTAAAACAGAAAAAAATGTATTATTTTGCAGTTCTGGAGGTCAGAAGTCCTAAGATAAGTGTGTCAGCAGGGCTGTGTTCTTTCTCAGGCTCCAGGGGAGACATTTCCTTGCCTTTTCCTGCTTTAGAGGCCACCTACATTCCCTGGCTTGTGGCCCCTTCCTCCATCACTGAGCACTGCTTATATCTTACATCCCCTTCTCTAACTGGGATTCTTCTGCCTCCCTCTTTCACTAATATGGACCTTTGTGATTACATTGGGCCCATCCACATAATTCAGAATACTCTTCCCATCTCAAGTTCCTTAAACTTTAATTACCTCTACATGGCATGGTGCTCTACAAAAGTCCCTTTTGTCATACAAAGTAACATATCCACAGGTTCTGGGGATTAGCACATGGGCATCTCTGAGGGGCCATTACTCTGTCTACTACAGACACTGTGTGACTAAATTTAGCTCAATTTCTCAGAAATCTTTCAAAACAGTGGCAGCTGAATGGTGTGCTCTCACTCATCCATTGATCCAATTATTTATATCTGAAGTACACCAGGGCCAATAATTCATTTATGTTTATTATCCTCACTCTCTTCCACCCCCACCCCCAAACTCCACTCTCTTCAACTTGCCCACCCACCATTTCTACCTTTATGCTCAACAAATGACTTGGCCTCCTACTTCACAGAGAAATTATAAGCCACCAGACAGGAAAATCCTCGACTTCTTGACATTCTTTTAAATTTTTTTCATTTATTTATTCAGCAAATATATATTGAGTGTCCAACTATGAGCTAAGCACTGTCCTAGGTTGGCAGGTAAAATGGCTCCTACCCTCAAGGAACTGACATTCGAGTTGGGAAAAATCAAAAAAGAGATAAGGAGAGGAGAGGGGAAGGGAGGAAGGGAGAGGAAGGGGTACTATCAGACAGTGAAACATGAGGACATATGAAAATGGACGAGGTCGCTACTTAAGAGGGGCTGGTCAGGGAAGCTTCTCTGAAGAGATGACACTGAAGCTGAGATGTGAACACAAGCAGAAGCCTGCTATGACAAATTTGACAGTAGAAGCAGTGTGAAAGCATGCCAGGCAGAGGAGACCATGATTGCTACCAAACTGACACGTCCACTTGCATGGACACCCATCTTTTCTGTTCTCTCTTCTCTGCTTAGGGAAAGCCATCCACCTTTGTTCTGGATTAGCAGTCTTCAAACGTGGCCAGCCTATCCCTGGGAATGCCTGAAGACTTTCCAGAGGGTTCCTGGGCAACTTCACTTTTTGGAACGATTCTCGTGACCCTAAGCCCCCATGTGTCCTCTTTTCTCAAATTGTCTGAGAGTATCCTTCAAAGTCAAGGTATCCTCCTTTTCTTTCCCACCTCCCTTTCACAATTGTCCTTTTCTCTCTTTCCAGGAGAAAGCATAGCTCACATCCAACTGAAATCTTGATGAGTTGCTTTGCTCCCAGGAGTAAAAACCTCTGGCATGTCAAATAAGGGACAATTCTAGATGAGGGCAGTGGTGTTGAGGAAGTGACCATGGAAATAAACAAAGACCATCTGGGATGGTTGATTTTATGTGTCAACTTGACTGGGCTAAGTGATGCCCAGAGAGCTGGTAACACATTATTTCTGGGTGTCTGTAAGGGTATTTCAGGAAGATATTAGTATTTGAATCGGTAGACTGAGTAAAGAAGATCACCATCAGCAACGTGGGTGGACGTCATCCAAACCTTTGAGGGTACCAACAGGACAAAAAAGGTGGAGGAAGGGTGAATGCACTCTCTCCATGTGAGCTGGCATGTCCATCAGACATGTGCACTCATGGTTCTCAGCCTTCAGATTCAGACTGGGACTTAAGCCGTTGGTTCCCCTGGTCTTTGGGCCTTCGGGCTTGGACTGGAACTGCACCACCAGCTCTCCTGGGCCCCCAGCTTGCAGATGGCAGATCATGGGATTTAGCCTTCACAACTTCATGAGCCAATCCCTCATAACAAATCTCTTACTATACATCTCTATATATCCTACTGGTTCTGTTTCCCTGGAGAACCCTGACTAATACAACATCTAAATGGGAACACACAGAGGCTATTTACTCAGAGCTTCCCATAGCAAGGGACTCAGCCACTGTTACTTGCATTTGGTAGAGACTCAAGGTCAGGCAGAGGAGGGGGAAAGGTCTATAGTGACAAAGGGAAGCTTCAGGTGTGACCTGATTGGAGGCTGTTGGCCTGGGGAAGCTGGAGGCGGACATCTCAGGTGACTAGTTTCAGGAGCATATTTGAGTTTCTCTGGTTGGTCCTGAGTTGAAAGGCAAGGGAGGATTGGGAAGAGGGAAGCTGGCATCATTGATCACTGAACAGTCCTGACTGTTCTGGCCAACTGCTGCAGATGTTGTAGTTTGGCTTCCTGGGCTGGTTGCTGCAGAGGTTGTGGGTCAGAGTTCTGTTGTCACACATGGTGTGGCTCTTGTCTGCCGGTATATTCAGTCACTCATGAAAAATGCTGATAACGCCAAAGACTGAGTAGCAAATCCCATCACAAGTCTGGTTATTTCTACTTCTCTGCTTTCAGCAGAATCGCAGGGGGGATCTAGATCAATAATCATTTTTGATGATAGGTGATTCCATGATATGTTTGCTTATATCCTGGAAGGAGTAAAGAGAATTAAGTAGAATTGCTAAAATAAAACTCCTTTCATTCCTTCTGCTTATTGTATGAACAGGGTGTTTAGTGTTTTTTGTTGTTGTTGTTGTTAATTTACATTAACAAAAAAAATGAATAGAATTGACGCTGAAGTTTGTCTAATTTTATTAACATGTAATATTCATCCACAGATACATGAACTAAATTTAAAAAGCACTTTCATCTCGTTAGGACATGTAGTTCAACAATATTTTATTTTCTGTTTAATAGTTACTATTAAAATTACAAAAACAGTTATGTTGTTATCATTATATACTAAAATAATTATAAGTAAATTGAGAATATTTTATTACAGTCATATATTTGTTTCCTAATATGGTAGGTTGATTAATAGAATACAGCATAAAATTCAGTTAGGAAAATTAAAAGGATATACATATTCAAGGAATGAAGGTACACTGTAAAATTTCTAGTTGTTAAAAAAAGAGCTTGTTCATTTTTTGATTGTGTGATGGTGGCATCAAATTAATAGAGTATTTTGATTTCATTGAATGTATTTAAAAGACAGTATTTTTTAATATGTGGAAATTACATCTTTTCCAAATATCTTTACTTATAAAGAAAACTCATAGGTGTCAAATCTGAAATGTGTGAATGGTACATATTTCTTCAAACATTTTTGAGGGTACTGAGCAAAATCGTTCGAAGACCCACGAGCTAGAACATTTGTTTTCAAATTTGAGCACACATCCAAATCACCTAGAAGGCTTGTTAAAACACGGATCACTGATCTCCACCCCCAAGGTTCCTCATCACTTGGTCTGGAGTTGGGCTGGAGAATTCACATTTTTCACTGGTTCCCACTGATGAGAATGCTGTTGGTCTGCACCTTGAGAACTACTACTCTAGAATTATTAGCCTACATTCAGTTGACTAAAGTGGAAACGTGGGTGTCCTCTCGATCCTCCTTCTTCTCCCACATTCTTCACACATAATCATCCACCAAGTAATTTCCATTTACTCTATAAGCCAATTAAGAAGTAAGTGCAACCACTTCTCTCCACCCCCACCATTGCCTAGTGCAGGCCCTCCAGTCTCACCAGGATCACCGCCACAGCACTGAGCCTTCCCCCATCCATCTCTCCACAGTGCAGCCAGAAAGACCTTTCCAAAGCCCAGCCGGGATCCCATCACACAACTGGTCAGAACTTTCCACTACCCTCCATTATCCTCAAGGTGCAAGAACAAACTTCCTGTGTCTCTTGATCTCTGCGCATCTTTGACCTTCATTCCCCCATCTCCAATCACATCATCACTATAAACTCCAAGTATAATGAAGTATTTGTTGTTCCTTTAATGTGCTCTGCTCTTTCTCTCCCCTGGGGAATGCAGTTTCAATTGTCTGGAAAGCCCCTCTGCTTCCCCTAACCCTTGTTTACTGTGCTATGTCCTACTCATCTCCAGACTGCATGTTAGAAGTCACTTCATCTAAGAGCACATCCTGGACTCTTTACAACCAGTGCAAACCCCTCTGAATGTGATCTCCTGATCCTAATCCTGGCTTCAGTGATCACGCTTACCACATTTTAGTACTATTACTTGCTGGTCTGTCTCTCTCCTACTAGATTTCCATTCTCTGGGGCAGGACTTGTCTTGTTTACCATTGTATCTCTAGGACTCCTCACAGTGCCAGGTGCCTGGTAGATATGCAGCAATTATTTCTTGAATGAATTCATGTACCTCCCATTTGCATTGCACTAATGCTGGAGTGACAAGCAAAGATAATATGGTCTGTGGTCCCTGCCTCTAGCAATTCCACATAGGGATGTGGCAGGAAGACAAACGCACAGAGAAAGAGAAGACGTACGGTTAACTGTATGGTTAACTATGGATATCTCATTAATTTTAAGACTTTCTCTTTTTCTAATATAAGCATTTAAAATTTCTTTCAAAGCACCTATTTTGCAATATCCCACAAGTTTTGATTTGCTTTCTTATCTTTTAGTTTTAGACATTTGAATTTTCCATCATAAGTTCTTCTTAAACGCAGAAGTAACAAAACAGGGATTTTAAATGTATTCTTTGCTCTTAATTTCTAACTTTATTGTTTCTATGAAGTTCATTGAAGTTTTCTTCATGGCCTAGTGTGTGATCATTTGTAACTCTTCCATGTGCACTTAAGGAAAACATGTATTCTCTGATTGTTGAATGTTCATTTGGTCAAGTTGGTCAATTGTTTTGTTCAGATCTTCTATACATCATTGCTCAATTGTGTCTGTTTGGTTAGTCAATACTGACAGAGGTGTGTTGAATCACTTACAATAATGTTGGATTTATCAATTTTTTTCTGTAGTTCTATAAAGTTTTGCTTCATCAATTGTGAGGCTATTTTATTAGATGCACACGTTTCAGGTTGCTCTAGCTTGTTGAATAGAATGCTTTATCATTGCACCATGACCCTCTCCAACAACGTGCCAGCTTTATTTTGGAAAATTGCTTGGCAATTTATTATAGAGTTAAGCATATCCAGAATGACCCAGAAACACCACACCTATATTTCCTTAAGAGAAATCAAACATGCCCATAAAAAAGACTTGTACAGGAATGTTTATAGCAACTTTTGATCTTACATGAACAGCCAGCCAGTTATTTCTCCAGCAAAAATGGGTTTCTGTGGGACCAACAGGGAATTGCAATTCGAGGTCTGCAACCATGGCCAGCCACGTGTAAATCCCTAGCAGCAAGGGGAGGAGAAAATTTTTTAGAAGGAAGAGGAAGGTGGGAGGGCTATTGAAAACAGAGTCCAGAGGTGTAGTAGCATTTCACTGGCTGAGTCATGACAGTCGCTCCTTGGCTGACCTTCTTGGTAAAGAAGAGGAAGTCTGTCTTCTTCCTATTGGGCTCCACTATGGCTATAGCATGTGAGAACTCCCCCTTTTGGCCCCCAGACTCCAATTTAATGAGATTTCTGTTTATTAATTTCCACACAAATTTATTCATAATAGCTAAATCTGAAACAATCCAAGTGTCCATCAAAGGGTGAATGGATAAACAAAGTATTCAATGGGATACTTCTCAGCAATAAAAACAACTCACTCCTGATTCACGCAACAGTAGGGATGGATCTCGAAACCATCATGCTTAGAGAAAGAAGGCACAGGGGAAAGAGTACCCAGCCCCGTTATTTTTACGGTGATGGACTTCAGAGCAGTGGTTGGCTGCCTAAGGGGTGGGCGACTGGAAAGGAGATGAGGGAACTCTTGTATTATCCCGATTGGGTGGTGGTTACACAGATGTTTACACTTAGCAAAACTCATCTAATCGTACACTAAAAAATAATCCCTTTTCACTGTATTTAAATTTTACCTCAATGAAAAAGTGGACGAGAAAAGAAAAAGAGGGGGGACAGTAGAAAGGAACAGTAAACCGTGGCAGGAGAAGCTTGCCGTGGTAAACCCTATTCAAAAAACGGTACGTGAAGAAAACGTTCCAAAAAGCTCTGCTGGATTCACGTGAGTAAATAAGGACGTTAAAAGCCCTGCAGACTCTGGGTCCCTTCTCCCCCGTCTGAGCGCGCTCACCCTTCCTCGGAGGCTCGGCCCTGGGAGCTCCCGGCGGATGCGAGGACCGAGAGCCCTCAGCCGCGCCCTCCTGCCGCCCCAGAGCTCCGCCCCCGCCGGCGCTCGCCCGCCCCTGAGCCCCCTCCGCTCCGCCCCTCACCCATAATCGCATCCCGGACCCACCCATTGACTCCACTCGCGCCCCTCCCCTGAACCGTCCGCCCACCTTTCAGTCAATTTGAGTAACGCAAAGAGCGAACCAATCGCGAGCCTCGTCGAATGGAGGGGGCGGGCCCCTCTCCCGAGGTGCTGCTGAAGAATCCGCCAGTCAGAGGCTGGGAGCGCGAAGTTCGCATTCGGCCTGGCGCTGTGCAGGCGCTTCTGCCTGCGAGGCGGCGACGGTCCTCGACCCGCAGTGGTCCTTTAGTGGTCTGGTTGGGGTTTTGCAGTAGCAGCTGCCTCGTTAGGTGGGTGCTGGGAGCTGAGGAGGGGCGCTGGCTCGCCTCCTGGAGGGTCTAGAGGGGTCCGAGGTCACGCAGCAGCGAGCTGGACGCCGCTCGGGGAGGCTCCTCTGGGAGGGTTACCTGCCTTTCCTGGAGCTGGTGACTCAGTCCCACAGGAGAGTCAGTACTTGTTGTCGTGATCCGCGTGTGCAGCGTGTCACCTCCGGGCCGCGACTGGCCTTTGGGACGGGACGATACCTAGCATCCTTGGCCCCGCGTTAGCTTCCAGGAACTGCTCCTGGGGCCTGTGACTAGAGCCGCCTGGTTGAGAACCTCTAGGCGAGCAAGGTCCAGGATCTCCAGACCTTCAAGCTGGAGGAAACTCCGGTCAGCCAAAGGGAACTGTACGTGAGGAGCCAAGTTGCCTGGCTGGAGATCCCGGCTCCGCCACCTGTCCGCTAAGGTGGGCAGCTAATCTCCCTCATCTGTGGAACAGCGATAATAGGAACCACCTGTCAGGGTGTGGGTGCTAACTACATGTGCCTTTAGTAGTAACTCGCACTCTTGTGCACGCTCTCTGTTTGCTGTGTATAGGGCTGTGCCGTATTTTAAAATAACTAACGTTTTATTTTTTCTTTAACATCTAGCAAATTAATACTTACAGGAAGTGGCGCATTCAGATAGTAGAGGAGGGTGAGTGGTGAAAAGCACAGTCCTTCGTCACTTCCCCTGGGCTCTTAATGGAGAATGTTATTAGTATCTAGGTCAGACGAATTCTCATTTGTCATATACTCTGTTCATTGCTTAAAGTCGTGTAACATTTTAATTTGTTGCATTTCTTGTGCAGATTTTTCTTTTATCTGGAGTTTTCTAGTGGATTGGCTCAGTTATTTTTGTTGAAAGTATAGTGTGCTTATAATTTTTTAACTTCCTAATGGCAGACCCTCCCCCTTTTATTTCTTTTTATTACTTTTTTTCTTTTAAGCTGGCAAGACTTCTGGAGAATCAGTCCTCTGTCTCTGAGTTGGCTTGGTTCTTTTCCATACTAGCTGCCTAAGTGACCCTTTAGACTTTCCACTTTCCTTTATTCTTTTTCTCCTTTGGATCCAGGATTTCTTGGAACCCATGACATCCTGTTTCTTGTCCTTCTCCCTTGTTTTGCTTGATACATTCTCAAGAATCTTTCTAAGAAAAGGGTGCGTACTAAATAAACTATTTGATTTCTTACAAGGTCGAAAATAATTTTATTCTGCTCTCACAAGGGCAAACTGATATGGTTATCCCTCTATATCACCATGGGAATTATTCTGAAAACCCATCTTTTTCTCACTCTTGTATATCCAACTGCCTGTTTATCATCCCCCTCTGCCTAATAGACCTCTCGTGTGTTTTGTTTTTTGACTTGAGAAAAAATGCTAGGCTGCCTGCATTCATCACCAGGGAAAGGTTAGGAAACGATTCTGTATACTGTCCTTCACTTCCTTTCCCTACTTTCACCTTTACTTCACACTTGTTATTTTGTAATGTTCGGTATGGTAAGCCTAGAGCCTCTTGTCTATGCTACAGACCATATCTTCCTGGGCTTTACTTCATCTGTCAAGCAAGGCCCTATATAGAACCCCCAGACAGGTTGTAGTGTCTTATCTTTTGATAAGTCTCTTCCCCCTCTTCAGTGTCACATATTTATTCCATTTTGTACTTAAAAATTCTTATTTCAGAAGGCTTTGAGGTGGGACAGGAGGTGAAGTGGAATCTTAATTTTTTAAGTAATAGGAAGATCTATATAAGTTGGTCTATCTTTCTTTTCCCTGACAGGATGGCTTCAGCTCCTTTTTCTGTTAAACGGAGAAAGGATTTAAGTATTGATATGTTAAGAACGAACATTGCTCATAGGAAATCTCTCTCTCAGAAAGCAAACAGACATGCGACATATGAAAATAAAAGACACCTTGGTTTGAAAGATGTCAACATTCCAACCTTGGAAGAGAGAACTCTTGAATTAGATGAGACATCTCAAGAGTTAGTTCCTGGAGAGATCAGTGTCAAGCCAAGTAAGTAAAGATCTTTTGTAATTTTAAGTGCTTTAAAGAGTGAATAAAAGTTGTTTTAATACCTGAGGTTAAAAGAACCCTTGACCAAGGGCTGGCTGGGTGGCCTAGTGGTCAGGTCCATGTGCTCTGCTTTGGCTGCCTGGGGTTGGCTGGCCCAGATCCTGGGCATGGACCTACATACCGCTCATCAAGCCATGCTCTGGTGGCATCCCACATACAAAATCCAGGAGGATTGGCACAGATGTTAGCTCAGGGACAATCTTCCTCACCAGAAAAAAAAAAAAAACACCAAAACACCTTGACTAGAAGAATGGAGTTTTGAAATACCATTTTAAATAATGGGGTGTTTTCTACAAGTAAATACTATCTATTTAAGGTAAAGGCTGTGAAGGTTCCGAGCTAGGCTAAAGCCATTCACCTGTGGAGTATTATAACACTTTAGGATTCCTGTAAGGCAATATAGATAATAAAGTTCTCACTTCTGGAGTCTGAACAAGATAAGTGTTGACAAGATAAATCAATAAGGGACATTAAAATAGACATTTTATAGAGAAATGAGATGTCAAGTTATTTAAATGTTCACTGCTTCAATTTTATCATTTTTCAGGGCCAGTGTAATATGCAGCATGTACAAGACATTCAACGTAGTCAGGCTTAACTGATTGTGTTAAAGAGGAGTTTGAGCTAAAATATTCCTTCCAGATTTATCATTTTTGTGATTCTGAAGGAAAGCAAGAAGAAAGAATTGGAAAAAAGTGTTGTAGGGTTGTTTGTGTTTGAGATGAGGTGATCAGCGCATGTTTGAAGGTCAGAGGAAATGGGTTGGTAGTTGAGGAGAAAGTAAAGAATAACATCTCTTAGGAGTTGGGAGAAAATGAAAACTGGACCATAGAATGATATAGGATGACTTTAAAGCAAGAGCTAGACATTTTTTTTTGTCAGAGAAGAAAGAGGTGATATTATTGTCTCCTATGTCGGCTCCTTGCTTCTTCTCTGGCCCTCTCAGATACTCCATTCCTTGATCAAAATCTCTCCAATGAAAGTGTAACTCTGTCATTATGCTATTAAAATATGCTTTATTTTCCATTTGCAAAGGTCTAGAAGTGGAGGTAGGCCTGGCATGTTCCAGAGAAAGCAAGTAGGTGAGCACAGCTAGAGAAGAAGGAACAAGGGGGATAGTTCCTGTGGAGCCCCAAGGGCCATCTTTCTAAAGAGATTAGCTTTTACTCTGAGTGAAATGAGAAGCCATTATAGGATTAATTTGTTTATATAATCAGATTTATATTTTAAAATTATCACTTATAGATTGTAGGGTGACAAGCATGGCCTTGGGGAGACCAGTTAGGAGACTATCACGATAATTTAGTTGATGGTTGATCACAGTGGTCACAGCAATGGTGGGTGGTCATGTTTGGGATATATTTTGAAGTTTGAACCAATAGGATTTCCTAATGGAGTGGATGTAGGTTGATAAAGAAAGAGAAGTCAGGATGATTCCCAGGTTTTTGGCCTGACCACCTAAAAAAGTGGAGTGGGCATTTACTAAATTGTAAAAGACTGAGAGAGGAACCACTTTTGGGGGCATCGTAAGATTAAGAGTTCAGTTTTGGATGTGTTAAATTTGAGATGCCTTTTAGACACATAAGAAGAGATGTTGAAAAGGTAGTTGGATGAATTCCTGGGAGAAGTCCAAGCTGGAGATATAAATTCAGGGGTTGTCACCTTATACATGGTGTTTGAATCTATAAGACTGGATGTGATGACCAGAGTTTTGCTGTGGAAAAAGAAGAGACGAGGAGTGGGCACTCCAACATTTAGAGGGCGAGGACATGAGGGGAAACTAGCAGAGAACTGAAGAGCAAGGCAAAGTAGAGTAAGAGGACAGCCAGAAGAGTGTGGTGCCTTAGAACCCAGTGACACAAGCATATCATGGGGGACAGACTGATGATGCCAGTGCTGCTTGTGAGGTCAGGTAGTATTAGAGGGGAGAACTTGAACTTCACTGTGGGGGTCGCTGGGGGGTCTTGATGAGTAGTTTTGGTGGAGCGAGGCCCCAGGAGTGAAAGCCAGATTGGAATGGGTTCAAGAGAGAACAGCAGCCCATCAAGGACATTTTCTTGCCCCAGAAGTGGAATTTGAGTCGAATCAAACCCTTAGATGTTTTCAATTTATAGAAAATATGAGGGCTGGAGGAATGAATAAAAACATGAGAAAGCAAACAGACAAATGTACAGTGCAGGACATTCTGTAGGACAACTGACTAGCTTTTGTCAGCAAGATAATGGCCCAGAAAAATGGGTGAGGAGGATTTGTTTTAGATGAAGAGACTTAAATGACATCCAGATACAATGAATGGATCTTGCTTGGTTCCTGATCTGAACAAACCAATGGCTAAAAAAACAAACAAAAAAACTATTTGAAACAAATGGAGAAATCTAAATCTGGTCCATGTAAGTAGATGATAACATGGAATGACTGCTAATTTGTTTAGGTGTGATTATGGTATTGTGGTTATGAAAGAAAATGCCTTTGCTTTTAGAGGTGCATACTGAAATATTGATGGCTGAAATTTTGGGAGTAGAATTCATTTTAAATACTTCAGGGAAAAAAGAAGTGCAGCAAAGTGTTAACAATTTTGAATCTGGGTGATAAGTACATAGGGGGTTCACTATTCTACTTGTGTGTGTATTTGAAATTTTTCATAATTTTATAAAATGTGAGGGGGAACCAAAGGAGAAGAACTGGAAATAGGGATATGAGTAAGTCTCTTGGAGAATTTTGCCTTAAACAGGAATAGAGAAATGAGGCAAGTAGCTAAGTGAGGATGTGGGTTGGGAGGAATCACTGCATGTTTGTAACTTTAGGATGGCAGCATCCCCATAGAAAGAGAGTAATAAGTGAGTGAGGGTAACTGTTGGAAGAATGTCCTTGAGTTGGTGAGAAGAAATAGAATCTGGAGCCAGGTGGATGGGTTGGCCTTAGGTAGAAGGGCTCTCAGCCCATCTAGAGGGGAAGGCAAAGTCTGTGCCCAGATGCCCAGGTGGGAGCTTTGAATGCTGATGGGAGAGGAGCTGTTTCAGGTTTGAGGAGAGGATAATATGTGAAATAATAATTCCAGTGAATGAGAGAGTGATGAAATAGAGAAATGTAGGGTCCAACTGAGGTTTTTAGTCATAAAGAGGAAGAGATGAGGTCGCATGCCTTGGGTGTTTTTCCAAGCACATTCAGTTGAGCATTGCAGGTGGGAAGTAAGCAGAGAGTGGCATTTAATCAGAGCTGGAATTTTGCCAGGGCACAACACTCTAAGAGAGGGGTCAAAAAGTTGAATTAGTGATTATGATGATGAATCATGGAATCTAAATTGGATAAGAAGAATCTTGAGAACAGGAGGGAGGTGAGAGACAGTAAACAGATGAGTGTAGATCAATGGAGGGTAGGTCCTGGTGGGACCAAACAGTTGTTAGAAAGATAAGATAGGGTCATCAGAGAGTGGATTGCTTGAAATTGGGCTTATGAAGGAGGTACAGTTGTTCATTAGTAATGATGAGGTCTCAAGTGCCTAGTTGGCTCACAAATGAATACAGCTGTGACAAGACATTGGCCCTCCCAGCCCTTGATGTTTCTGGCAGAGCCTGGGTTGGCCAGAGCTCTCTCTCTGGCTGGTTGCGTTTGATCACAAGCAGCCTCTGTTCGCTCCAGTGTGTTGGGTAAAGGTTATTTTTAATTCATGCCATGAAATTTAAAAGGTTGAAATATTGGCATGGGTCTGACCATGGGAATGGGTAGCTGAGGTATAGTAGAAGCAAGATCATTGGAGGAAAGGAAGCCTAAGAATTGAGAGGTGGGGAATTGGAGGGGTCGTCAAGATTTGTACAAGAATCGTGATGGAGGCGGTGACAGTGAGCTAGGAGCTAAAGCCTTCAGGAAATGAGGGGGAAACCTGGAGGGTCTAGAGATGACAAAGTGGGGTACTGTCTAGTATGATCTGAGGATGTGAAATATAAAGCTGGGCTCTTTCAGGAAAAGGAAGAAATAGTTGAGAAGCAGTGATGAGGACACCTCCCCTCTTTAGGCCCAGTGATACTACCAGTGCCGGAGAAGAAAATAGCCACTTGAGAGGACACCTAGGGAAGCAGTGTCTTCAGGGGAGCGCGGTGTTTCAGTTAGATCAAGAGATGAAGGGGACATTCAGGGAAGTTGAGGATGTAGGGGTGTTGTTGACGATTGACCACTTCATCATCTGAGCTCTTGCACGTTCTGTTCTTTGCCTGGATTATTTTTTTTAAACAACTTTCACGAGGTATAATTTACATACCATAAAATTCACCCATTTAGGTAAATGCCTTATGTAGTAAATTTACTGATTTGTGCACTTATCTCCCTGCATTATTTTTAACCCTCACCCAGTGGGCAAACATATACTAACTCTTCAGAACCCTTCTCAGAGAGTCTGTCTTCTGAGAACCCTTTCCTGATCTCCCGAGACAGATTTATACTGATTGTCTATGGTGCGCATTCTCATGCTCCTTGTTCCACGCTAAAGCAAATTGAAACTGTGTTCACCTCCCACGATACTGTGAGCCCGTCGAGGGCAGAGATTCTCTTACATGTTCTTACTGCCTAAAAGTGTCCAGTGCATAGTAGCCACTCATTTTCAAACCAGTTTAAAAAAAACATGAGAATACATAGGTAGAAACCTAAGTTGACAATCACAGGTGGGAGTTACAGAAAATGGCACATAGCTTCAATATCAAAGGAAAAGTTGTATTACCCCCAAAGTTAGTGGCTTTAAACAACAAACATTGACTATTTCACACCATTTTTGTGGGTCAGGAATTTGGGTGCAGCTTGGCCGGGTGGTTCTGCAGGTTGCAGTCAAGCTGTCATCCGGGGATGCAACTGAAGGCTTGGCTGAGACTGGAGGGGCGGCTTCCAGGGTGACTCACTCACATGGCTGGCAAGCTGGTGTTGGCTTTTGGCAGGAGGCCTTAGTTCTTTGTCTTCAGAACATCTCCATAGGGCTGCTTGAATCTGCTCAAAGGCTCCACGTGGCCACTGACTGCCCCAAGTGCAAGTGATCCAAGAGAGCAGGGCCAAAGCTGCACTGTCTTTAATGGCCTAGTCTTGGAAGCTGTACTCCATCATTCCCACTCTTTTCCTGGTTACTCAGCTCAGCCCTATTTAGTGTGGAGGGGACAACACAAGGACGTGGCTACCAGAGGTGAGAATCACCGGAGGTCAGCTTGAAGGCTGGTGATCATAGAAGTGAAGTAATTGAAAAGTGAAGTAATGTGTGCCTACTACATAGCAAGCAGATAATGAATATTTGAACAAGAGAAAGCAGAAGGAAGAGAAATTTTAAAAGAAGAGGGGTTGAAATAACTTGTGGTTAGAGTGCTAAGGCATTAACAAGAAGTTACCAAAAGCATTTCTTAGCAGCAGTTGAGGTGAGACAATAGTTTAGACATTTGCATAACTTTGTATCTGAAATATTTTATATACTGTTTTTTTTCCCCCTGCTTAGGGTCATTGAAATCTCTTCTGAGTGATCAACGTAGACAAATGTTGCAGAAATACAAGGAAGGAAAACAACTTAAAAAATTGAAGGAGCAGAGAGAGAAAGCGAAACGAGGAGTATTTCAAGTGGGTCTTTATAGACCTGATAAGCCAGTTTTTCTCCACTCAATCATAGAACAGCCAAAAAAGGTAAATTTAGTATCCGAAGTTGATATACCGGAATAGTCCCTTTTAACAGGAATTTTCTTCAAGAGATTACACTTGATCTTAGCCAAAAGGCTGAGGAGCGATTCTTTGGAAGTTTAAATGACTAAAATAACCCTCTCCCCATAGTCCCTTTATTCACTTAACTGGTAGGTAGGAGGGGGAACGACATAAGAGCAGCTCAGGAGATGAAGATCGTGTCTCTATGTAACTGTGGGTAGACTGACATAGGCTGAACCTAGGAAAGCAGGTAGAGCCCGACTGCACAGTGAATGCTGTGCCCAAGGATTGGGCATTTATCCTGTCAGATATGGATAGTCAAGGGAGGCTTATCAATGAGGTTGTACCATTACCAGATGAAGAATTCAGGAAGATTACCCTGGCCTTGAGATGATAGTCTGGAAAAGGACGAATCTATAGGTAAGAAGACCAGGTGTGAGACTGTCGTGGCAGAATATGTGAGACAGGATAAGTGGGCTGGGGCAGGGGGGTTAAAAGGAAGAAATAGGTGTAAGACATCTTAGGAGAGAAATGTGACAGGTGACCAAGTAGATGGTGAGGGGTGAAGGAAAGTGAAGAGTCAGAGATAAGATGATTCTGAAGATAAATTATTTTGAGCAACTATACAAATTGTGCTGCTGCTAAAAGAGACGTGGAAGGCAAGAAAAGGAACGTGCCTAAGTGGGTGCATGTTATAACGCTTTTTCTTTCTTTCTTTCTTTTTAAGCTTGTTTGGGCCACCTGGATAACAGGCAGTTGGGAATAAAAGTTTGAAATTTGGGATGGAGATCCGTGCTGAGATGTGGATTTGGGATATGATATTGGGAGTATGGCTGGGTGTTGAAGCTGTAGGACTAACTGAGACCACTCCAATAAAGATCTATGAGTCATGAAAGAGTGGGGTCTAGAGAGCACGTTCAGGTGGGCGGAAGTCAGGTACCAGTGATAGGTCAGAGTGGCAGGAGAGCTAAAGCAGGACAGAAGCTGAAGGAGGGTGACGGAGAGAAGAGAATGACCAGCGAGTCAAGAGGGAGGAAGGTGAATGCAGGCAGCTGGATTATAGATTAGGTAGTCATGGTGACCTGCTGTTTTCTGGATAGAGTCTCTTGTTGGCTGTGTATTCATTCCTGATTTAAATGAGAATTGAATAACATAAAAGCTTGAGATATTGCCTTTTGTTCTTTGCTTCATGAATCTCATTGATTTATTTGACAGACCTTTGATTACTCTTAGGATAAGGCGGAAGAGACCAAAATTAGTAGAATAAAGCTCCAGGTGGAAAGATACGGGTAAATACGGCCTATATATGTTAGAGGAGAGCGAGACTGTTCGTGTTTGGAGGAACATCAGAGAAGACTTCTTGGAAGGGGTTGGGTTTAATCTGACTTCTCAAGACTCTGTAGGATACCAATCATTGGTCTTAACTGCCAACAGCTCTTTACAAAGTGTTATATGTAGGGGGAAAAGACACACATCACCGTGTTAAATAATAAGATTCGCCAACAGTTGTTTTTATTCTACTTAGACCATAGCCGTTGCTGAATTTTGTTCACTTTGTGCCCTCTAGAGAAAAGCCTCATTTCTTCAGCAGTAGATTTTCCCTGGTATCTGGAGAAGCAAATGGCTCCTAATATAGAGGAGAAGTCTGATTGTGCTTCTTAAGGAATTTTAGAGTTCATCGATATCTTATCACTTTTAATCAGTCCTTCCCTTGCCAGATTTCTTCCACGTTTTGTGATCGAGTCTCCATTTTCTTATTGACGGTGGGCAAGTGCCTAATCATTAGATTTGAAGGCAAATTGTCAAAGCTAGGAAAGTAAGCTGTGCAGTATCTTTTCATTGACAGAAAAAGAAGAGGTCCTAATAATCTAGCCTGGTCATCTGCCCCCTCCAAATATGTCCAGCTAATCATATTAATGAGGATTCTAATACCTGGAAAATATAGTGTGAAATTTCTTCTTTCTCCTCACTGAGAAATATAAGTTTTGAAGCTATTATGCTTCATTTAAATCAAGCCAGAACCGGGAAAAAATAGTAATTTAAGTTAGCAAGTATCTTTCTGGCAAGTATCTTTTTGCCATAACTGATTAAGGGTAAAATTTAACTTTAAAATGGAAACTTTATTTCATAATGAGATATGGAAGTAAATTTTGCCAGTTCCTTTTTTTAACTTTACCTTCTTTTGACTGTTTTAAGCCTGTTGCATCTTGTATGGATGACAACAAGGTCAAAGGCCAAAGATCAAATGTAGCTGACTAGGGTATAGTTGATAGTTAGTAGATAATTGTTACTAAAATGACAAATTTTACTTTTTTTTTCTCAGAGTATGTAAATTCATTTTAAAGCTAATATCAGCTTCAAGCATAGTGATTATTTTACTAGAGTTAATGGTACAAAAATCCCTGTCATTGGTATGGTAACATAGAGCAGTTTTGGCTAGATGGTAAGGAAATACTCACTTAAAATATTCCTTGGCCAAACATCCCTTATGAGATCTATACCAACTCCTCTGTCTTTGTGTCACACTCTTTCTTTCTTTGTTTACTGGGCTTCTATTGTGCCTCCACGTCACTATAGAATGCAGATAGGGATATAAAATACATAGGGTGGGGTTGTAATCTTATGAATCTTCAGCACACCATCATGGGTAAAGTTTTTAGGAGGATTACTAAAGTAAAGTGAGATGGGTGAGGAGGGAAATAGTATGCCTCTTTATCAGGTGAGAAAGCTATGTTTCATAAATTCAATGAATTTTGAGTCACTGCAATGTTCCTCTAGGCTGTAGGATATAGTAGCGAATAAAATGAAACTCCCTGTTTTCATGGAGCTTACACGTGAGATAGGCAATAAAAAGATGAATATAGAGTATGTCCAATGGTCATAAGTATTGTGGAGGAGATTAAAAGAAAAAGAAGGGGGACGGGCAGTATTGAAGTTGGTGCAGGATGGACTTCTGATGGGGCCTCGCTGGGATGACGGCATTTTGAATGAAGTCTTCGAGGAAGTGGAAGAGTGAACTATGGAAGAGTTTTCTATCCAGGAGAAGAATTTTCTAGACAAAATTCAAAAGTCTGGAAGTGAAAACAGGCTGGTATGTTTAAGGACTCTCAGGAGATTATAGTCAGCTATTTTTAATAGCTTAGGCTATTAGCGTTCTCCAAATTCTAGGATTCTAAAAGAGCTTGTGAGGAAGTTTATATGATGGAAAACTTGTTTTCTTCATCTCATTTTATTTGGGGTGGTGGATTTTTTGCTGGGTCATTTACAATAGTCAGATTTCAGATGAGGGGCCAATTTACAGATTAAAAATGTGGTCATTTGATTCATTATGCAATGAAATCACATAGCACCTAATCTTTTAAATAGATTGGTGAGAGGAGTGATGTTCAAGCAACCCAATCTGGTCAAAGACAAACTTCTGAAAAGAAAGCGGGGGATGAGAAAAAAGGTAGGAATATTAACAATTATTACAAGTTCTGATGCTGCCACAACAATCATTTAGTAATTACAAAAAGCATTTAATTTGATTGTCCCCACAGCTGTACAGTCTGCAGCGCCCATGTCCGTGAGAATGACTCGGTCAGTGACCTCAGGAGTGAAGCAGACCGCCGGGGCAGCCTCATCCTCCGCCGCCAAGCCCACGACTCTAGTGACACATGGTGAGAACTGTTTCTTGTTCAGTGGATGAAGTAGAATGTTTTGGTCCCTGAGGTTTTTTGTGTTCCGTTTTTTAAATCATCATGTACTTCTCTGAGTAGGAGACGAGGAAATGGGAGATTCTAGTTCCTGGAGACGGGTTCTGGGCCCCGCCATCCAGTTAGCACCCAGAGGGCGCTCAAGCAGGGAATTGTCTGAATTGGTGGGAGCAGCACTTCAAAGTGAAAATTCATGGCCCCAATAAATTACAGTCCGTTCACTTGGTGGAATACAATGTAACCATTTAAGAACAATGTTGTGAAAGAACACTCCGTGACATGGTTTGGGTCACATTAAGTGGGCAAAGAAAACTGGTCAAGTTCTGAACAGTATGATCACAATTCTAAAATATGTATGTGAGTATGTGAACATTGGAAAAACTGTGATGACTTCTGAATAATGTAATCTTGGGCGATTTCTTTTTGGATTGTTGTTTTTGTGCTTTTCTTTTCCTAGTTTTCTATTTAAAAATATGCATTTGATATTCAGAGTCAAAAGGTAAAAATACCTTAATACCTTTTGTTTTGAAACAGATGGCCTGTACTTGACAGGAAATTTCATCTGTTTTTATCCTATTTAAAATATGACTTCTAATCATAAAATCCTTTTAAGACTTACATTCCTATTGCTGCCTTTTTTCCTTTCCCAAATTACCTAGTTCTTTTAATGCAAAATTTTCTATCTAGTCAAAGTGGATCTCTTATTTCATTTTTATTTTAGATAATGAAACACAAAGAAGGACACCCAATCAAGGAAGATCTGTCAAAAAGATAGAAGAAAAACCTGGCGAGGTAGAGTATAAGCATCGTTTTATTTCTAGATACTTTGAAAATAATCTCATTGCTGCTTTCGTCAAGCTGAAATTAAGCACACACAACTGCTTCAGGAGGTTGACCTTCATGTGTGTGAAACCTCTTGCACTGTCGAGGCGTCAAGAGGATTTTCCTGTTCTTGTTTTCCAGGGTCTCATCCTCAGAGCTTTCTAGGTAGAGAAAGTGTAATTTGGTTAACAGAAGAGAGAGAGAGAACATAAATACCCAGCTGACAGAAGCTTTCAGAGAATTAGCTAAGTGATGGGGTGGAGCAGGGCGAAATGCACTGACTGGATTCAGTTAGGCCTGAGTTTGCATAGTGTCTCACTTCTGATGAGCTATATAATCTTGGGCAAGTTATGAGTTTGTTTTCCCACCTGTAACTTGTAATACCTACGTTGAGTAGTTTTAAGAATTAAATAACCTAACATTTCTGAAAGCATCTAGCATAGTGTCTGGTAGAGTCTTCAAAAAAGAGCCACCATTTTGAGGACCAGATCCCTTGATTTATAACCCATGCTACAATTCCTTAGCCTTAAAAAAAAAGCTATGCCAAAGTGTAAGAAACCTGGCTGGATTCTTACTAAAATTCAGACACGGATCCTCCAAGGCAGGCGGTACAGGATGAATCTTCACAGACAAGCAGCTGGACCTCATAGCTCCTCCCTCGAGACTGGTTTTCTCCTTAAGGATATCACTAGTTTCTACTTTCGCTGCCACACGGGCCTGAGGGGCAGTGTTACCCTTAAACTCTTGTCCAGGTAGAAATACTCTGCTTTCAATTCATATCTCATTAAAAATCAGAAATGTAGGAACCTCTAAAAATTGTGTTTAAATGGGTGGGTTAAATGGGCGAAGGTGGTCAAAAGGTACAAACTTCCCGTTATAAAGTCAGTCAGTCCTGGGGATGTAATGTACAGCATGATGGCTGCAGTTAATAATTTTGTATATTTGAGAGATGCTAAGAGAGTAGATCTTACAAGTTCTCATCACAAGAAAACAAATTTGTAACTGTGTGTGGTGAAGGATGTTAACTAGACTTACTGTGGTGATCATTTTGCAATATACAAATATCGAATCATTAGGTTGTATACCTGAAACTAATATAATGTTATATGCCAATTATATTGCAATAAAAAAATACCAAGTAACAAATTGACTTGAAAAAGAAAATATACTTCACAATTCATGTTGTTAATTTTACTGTGTCATGTTGAAAAATATTCTTGCTCTGCTGCCGGCCTGGTGCCATAGTGGTGAGGTTCACCCGTTCTGCTTCAGCGGCCAGGGGTTCACAGGTTCGGATCCCAGGCGTGGACCAATGCACCACTCATTAAGCCATGCCGTGGCAGGCATCCCACACAAAATAGGAAGATGGGTGCAGATGTTAGCCTAGGGTCAGTCTTCCTCAGCAAAAAGAGGAGGAGGTTGGCTAGCGCTAACCTCCTCACAAAAAAATATGTTTTTGCTCATATGATAAAATTATTTATAATAATCCAAGGTTATTTTAAAAGAAGAATTTGGTACTTGACAATACTAGTCATCCAATAATTGGATTTCTGATTCTCAAACCATTGTAATTAGTCACATGATTTAAGTAAAAAGATATGTATTTTTTAGGTGAGTAAATCATTCCACCTAAGTTTCCATGTATTTTAATTTGTTGTAATACCTAAAAGCTATTATTTGCTTTTTTAAAATAAGAATTGGTTCTCTCTGTTTCTGGACCTTAGCAATGGTTTATGTAGCTGGTCTTCTGATTCCATGTATACATTTAATTGTATTTGCTTTTATCTCTTAAATTATGTGCATGAGACATATCTCAACTTTCACATTTTGGGGCCTAAAACATTATATCCCCAGAAGAGAGATTCTCACTCTATTCTGTTTATTCACATCTAGGTCATTTCTTTTAAAGCTGATAGTGAAGAAAATACTTTGGAATCACAAACCAGTTCAATGACAGGAATGGATCCAGACGGAGTCTTCTCAAAAATGGAAAAGTTACCCGAGACAAATACTGCAAAAATGAAAGGGAGGCAATCCTTTGCCCCTGAGGATTTTGTGTTTCACCCCCCATATGGCCTGAAGACCTATGGATTAATACCTGTGACTCCCAGAACTAGGAATTCTTTGACACTCAGTGATACCTGGAATCCTTTAAAAGCAGAAATGTAAGAATGTAACATTAATAATGAATTCCTTGCTAAGATGGATAGCAAGTGCCTTTCTTAGATTTGGCCTGTGCTTTTTAAGTTATTTAGTTAGTAAACTTGTACATTATGAATCATGAAAATTTGATCTTTCAAAAAAATGCTTCAGAAGGCTACAGTAATGTATCTGATAGTTTTGATATTTTCTATGCATTATGATTATTTTCATGGTTCAATTTGTGTTTTTTTGATTTTAATAAGTGACTTTATTATAAGAGAATTAAATTTTTAGAAGAAATTGCTATACTGTAGCTCAGACATGGTTTGGATTTTTTTTTTTTTTTTTTTACTAAGCACTACTTTAGAGAAACTACCTCTAAAGACAAAATGATTAACATGTAAAGTGGGGAGAAAAAATCAGTTTGAATCTTTGAAAGAAATGGCAAGGTGGTTTTGCAAATTTACTAGAAACTGCTCAGCAGCATCCAAGACTCCTCAGTGCTCATGTCCCATGAGGAGACCGTCACATCTGTGGATGTCATCACAGTGAGCAAAGACGGGCATTCCCACCAGAGATGCTGATGTTTTCTCCCCTCCAGAATAGACCCATTTAAAAATATAGAAGCAAATTTCTATTTTATCCCAGAGTTTTAAAAAGCAATGTAATTTTGAAATCCTTCAATTAGATATGTGGGGTTCGTGTTTCATGAAGGATATTTTTGCTATTGTTTTTAGTGATAAGACTCAAGAAGCAGCAAAAGAAATTTTGGCACAGAAATGTAAAATTTTCTCTGCCCAGACAGTACATCAAGGTTCGAATAAATTACAGCGTACTTTGGGTTCTCTAACAGCTGGGAATACAGGTATGGTATTTTAATGAAATTTTTACTTGCTTTTCTGGATTATGATTTATCGGATTGTTTAGAGCCCTTTTCACCATGTAGCTCACCATGTGGTTCACAGATGTGATCTCAGGGTCAGAAGAGATGGAAACGCATGGGGAGGGATGTCTGGAGACAGAGCTGGAGTGAGGAACACAGACTGAGAAGGGGGGGCATAAATGCAAATTTCAAGAGATGAAGAAAATTGAGAGATGCTTTAGAGGAGATCTGATGAATGAAATCATTGAGGCAGAAATAAAATTTTTAAATTCAACATTCAAAAAATTGAAGGATTTAACAAATTTATCTTGGGGATGTCATTTCAGGAGTTGCTTTGAAATTTACATGTAATGTTCTTTAATCTATAGAATATGTCTTAAATAGAAATGAAACTACTACTAAAGATTTCGATGGCCTTCCAATAAAAGAAGTCCCATCACTTGAAATAAATGAAGATCAGAAATCCCAGTCACAACATAACATGCAGTATTTCAGGTTTGTACATTTGTTCCTGGTGTAAGAATTTTGTATTAATGTCTAGATATTTAAAACCAAACTTAATCTATTTTTACGCTTAATATAATACATAGATGAGTTAGGAGCAAACTGACTTTGGGTGATTTTTATTTATCTTTTAAATTAAAATTTTTTTCAATAGCTAGTATGTTCATGTAGTTTCTAATTTAAAAGGTAGAAAAAGGTACAAGTGAGAAGTCTTTTTCCCAACTCTGCTCCCAACCCTGTAGTTTGAACCTTCCACTGAGGCAAGTGTTATTCATTTCTTGTGAATACTTCCAGAGATAGATAATGCATGTGTAGATAAACATGTACATATATAATTTATGTAAATGATAGCAAACTATTCTGTTTTCATTTAACATTAAATGTTTAGTACTTTAAAGAATGTTCTCATGTTGTTTTTCGTGTGTTTTTTTAATGGCCACATAGTACCCAATTATGTGGATATACCACAGTTTACTTCATAGGTCCCTGTTGCTGGTTATTTACACTGGGTTCAGTCTTTTACTACTACAGTCAAGCCTGCAAAGAACAAACCTGTATGATTTTCAGTTCTCTCCTGTGCAAATATATAAAGCCCTTAATTTACATCCCCTCCAGCAAAGTATGGGAGTTCCTACTTTCTCGTACCTTTTTTCCCCACAAAGAAACTAAGTTAATGTTTATTTTATAAAAGAAGGTTAGAGGGAGATGGTAGGAGGCTCCTTGGCCCACTAAATCATGAGACTGGATTGTATTTCTCCAACTACGAAGACTGAAAATTAGCATCCTGCCTGGGGGACCTCAGCCATGTCACCTAAATACCTTGAACACAGATCAGAGGACTGCATTTGGAGAAAGGCCCCGATGCTCCATATCCAGAGGAGATGATTACATGCTATTACTCTTGAGTGAATGTAGCAAAAAATTCTCATACCTTCTCCAGTGCAGTATTACAATTTCTTTGAGCTTTACCAATCAAATAGATGAGAAATATTATCTTGCTATAGTTTTAATATTCATTTGCTCTATTATGAGTGAATATCTTTTTATATGTTTGAGAGCCACTCTAAATGTTTTTAGAACATAAGGTTTTAGAATTAAAAGGGATTTTAGAGATTAGCTAGTTTATTGTGTTGAGGGACTGAGACATTGAGAATAATAAGCAATTTACCCAACTAATGTCAGATCTAAGCCAGGTCTCCTTTCTCATTAGTTAAGTTCTCTGTTATGCCATTAAATATGAACAGCTAAATTTTGCTTCTAAGCAACAAAAACTATCCTCAGTTTCTCCTGCTAGGATGCTTTTTATAAAGAAACAGATTAAATTTACGTTAGACCGGGGTTTCTCAACTGGCACTTGTGACATTGCAGATTGGAGACTTCTCATTGCGAGGCTGTCCTCTGAGTTGTGGGAGGTTTTGTAGCATCCCAGGCCAGGAGCACTTCTCTAGTTCATGATAATCACAAGTGCTCTTGACATTGCCAAATGTCTCTGGGGGGCAAAACTGATCCGTGTTGAGAACCACTGCCTTTGGACAAGCAAAGCCTAATAATTAGAATCTGTGAGGCCCTAACAGGCTTACAGGTTTTAGCTTCAACTTACTCTGGGCAGTTGGGTTGGTCTTAGTTTCATGGACAATAGCAGAGAAACTAAAAACAGAACTCAGGCATGTCTGGTTCTTTCTGTTCACCCTCTGAAAAATATGGACAGAAAGAACTAGAAATAGTAGCTTGAAAAGAGGCTCTTGGCATTAACCATCCACATAAGTTTTTGGTGTAGAAGGATGGACGTATATAGGGTATCAACTTGTATTTATGGATTAGAATATATCACAGTTCATAAAATAAATAAGCATCAACTGTGGAAAATTACTATTGTGGATAAGTGTCATATTGCTGATACTTAGATATTCATATGAGAAACATTTGTAAAACTGAAACATATGTCATAATTTTAGAAATATTCTTTGGTCAGAGACCGAAGAATTAACGTCTTACTGCCTTGAGTGGGAAAGGAAGCTTGCATTGGATATTCCAGATGAAGGTGAGGGAGCATTTGTATTTTTTATGTCTTAGCTTTGTTTATTTTAATATGGTTACATTTATCTGAAACATAAAAATCTAGTGTTGTCCAACTTTATAGTTTCATTATTCAAAATAGCAAGACTTTTTCATATCTCGACATATGTTCACTAATATCTCTGCTAAAATGGTACATGACTTACAAGATATAAGTAATTAGAATATTAGCCATCATCCCTGAGTGTTAGACGTTTGCCTAGTATTAGATTTTTTATGACTTTTTGGGTGACATCTATATCTAGTATTGTTTAATTATACAAACATTTTCTGAATGAAAATTACTGAAATAAATATGGAACAGATTTTCTGAAAAGTTACTTAATCTTACTTGAGGAAGCTGTTTAGGAAAAATTATCTGTGTGCTGTGTGAAGTCCTTAGATACTGATGTACAGTGCATTGTTTGAGGTTGAATTCTTATAGAATACAAGGAGAGTAGATGCTGTTTACTGTGTAGCAATATGTATGATAATTAATATGGCTAATTTTTACCAGCAATAGAAGCAGACAGTTAATGCTCAGTATTTGTGTGACATACTTTTGTAGTAGATGTTGTTTGTTTTGCCTTAAGGTAAGAGTCTGATTCTGCGAGCCCCAGGATATGTGGGGTGAGGTCGTCTTATCAGCTGGTGGGCTTGCAATCAGGGTCCTGTTTTGTTCTTTAACTTTTAAACATTTCACATTTCCTTCAGTCAAAGGTCTTGTTCATATGGCCGTGGGTCAAACAAGACTCCTTGTGAATGGAAAGTTCAGACAGTTGGCAGGGCTGGTGGACGACTGTGAATATAAACGAACTGAGAAGGACATCACCTGCACAGATCTAGAAGGCTTTTGGGATGTGGTTAGCCTTCAGGTATGTGGTCAAGTATTTGGAGTGGATTAACTTTTGAGTCTCATTTTTTTGAAAATGAGGTAACAGTAGTAAAAGGGGGGTAATAGTAGCTGCTTAGGTACCTGTAATGTTAAATGACATAGCCCCTTTATAAACTGTAAAGCGCTGTCTAAATTTTATGACTGATGTCCCCTCCTCCCTCATATTGTCAGGGTAATTTCTATATGGGTTGGAAGTTGAGGTTCTCTTCAACTGTTCACTGGTCCATAATGATTCCACAAGTGAGACAGTGACGACATCGAGTCTTCAGTAGTTTGGTCCATCCAGCAGTTATCGTTTCTACTGTGTGCTGGGCATTGGACAGGGAGCTGATAGACAAGGCACATTCTCTACCCCAGAGGAGTTTATTGTTTTAATACTGAGTCAGATATGACATGTAATTCCAATCTAGTGCAGAAATTGCTGTGATGGAGGGAATTACTAGGAAGATCAGTAAAGGTGTGGGAGGAGATAACCCTTTCTAGCATTTTGAGCTTATTTTAGATATAAGCATATAAAATACAATCTCAAGAACCAGTAGCCAGCAATCATTAGACATCTGAGGAAAGACTGAAACTTGAAAGAAAGAGGCCAAAGCTAACATAGGAAGAAAGCTATTTGGATGGAGGAAATGAGGCTAATACAAGGAGAAAAGAACTTTAAAAGCAAGTATTAATATTCTCAAGGAGACCAGACATTTCTTCTGCCAAATAAGAACAGCTATTAAAAAAGAACGTTCAGAGAACAGCAAAAATAGCTCTTTGAAGTTAAAAACCATGAGAGCAGAAATGTAAGGTTCAATAGAAAGGTGGAATATGAGGGTTGAGATCTCCCATAAAATAGAGCAAAAAGAGAGAAAGAAAATAGGAGAGACTAGATGAGACAATTAAGTGGACCAGTCTAGGAAGTATAATATCCAAATAATAGGAATTCCAGAAAAAGAGAACAGAAAAAATAGTGGAGAGGAAATAATCAATGAAATAGTTTAAAATTTTTCCCAGAACTGGAGGACCTGAATTCCAGACTGAAGGAGCCCATTGAGTGCCTAGCACTGTTAATCAGAGTAAACACACACCAATGCCCAACTAAATATGACTGTACAACTCTTGGGATGAAGAGAAAAGTCTAGAAACTTCCAGAGAGCTAAAACAAGTTTCCTACAAAGAGTCAAGGATCAGAATAGCCCCAGGTTTCTCAACAACAACATCGAAAGCTGGGAGAACAATGCACTCAAACTTCTCAGGGCAAGTAACTCTCAGCCTGGAGCTCTGTACCCAACCAATCAAGTGTGAGGGTGGAAAAGCATTTTTCAGATGCACGAAGTCTCAGATTTTACTTCCCATGCACCTTGTCTCAGGACAATGAGAATGGACCTCACAAAAATGAGGGAGTCAGCCAAGAAAGGGGGAGGGGGTGGGATGGACCCCCAGAAAGCATCTAAGGGAACTGGGGCCCAGTTGAGGAAAGAAGGTGGGCACTTGCTTAGGAAGCAGTAGTTCAGACTGGAGCAGGAGGCGGGGGCTCCGTGAGAGCCTGTCTCTGAAGCTGACCTGAATAGAATACCTGACTGCTTAGTTTTTCTAATTGTGTTGAGAGGAGATTTACACTTATTGTGCAGAGAGTAGAGGTGAATTGATGATAGACGCATAAAAACACTAAGCAAACAAAAAGCAACACCATTAAGTCTAGAGAGAAAAGTGAAGAAACACAATATTCTCAGTAATTATATGGCCCAGATGTGAGTAGTGTTTATGTAGTCATAATAATGTAAGTGTTACTTTATGACCAGTTGTCATAGTAATGAGTTGGTTCACTAGCATCCTTCAATGGTGACCAATTACTTTTGTGTTTTTTAGTATCATTATTAATTTATGGATTTAAAGATCTTTGCATTTGCATAGTTTAGAGTTATCTTTATTGATGCTCATTTGCCAGCTTTGGCCAATGGGAGCCGCTTCAAGTTGGTTCTTGGGGCTTTTATTTATTTATTTAAAGAGCTATATTGAGATATAATCTACGTGTTATAAAATCTGCCCATTCTAAGTGTAAACTTCAATGATGTTTGGTAAATTTACAGAGTTGTGCAACCATCACCGCAATCCAAATTTAGAGCATTTTCATCACCATGAAAAGATCCCTCTTGCCTGTTTTTGGTCAATTCCCATGCCCACTCCCAGTCCCAAGCAACCACTAATCTACTTACTATCTCCGTGGAGTTTCCTTTTCTGGACATTTCATACTAAACAGAATCATACAATATGTGGCCTTTTGCATCTGGCTTCTTTCAGGCAGCGCGATGGCTCTGTGGTTCCTCCATGTTATAGCAGATCTGTACTTTGTTCCTTCTCATTACTGAGTTGTGTTTCATTGTGTGGACATATCACTCTTCATTCACCAGCTGGTGGACATATAGATTGTTTCCACTATTTGATGATCATGCATAATATATGAATATTCACTTGCAAGACTTCTTGCGGACATGTTTTCATTTCTCTTGGGTAGATATTGCTGGATCATAGGGTCAATTCATGTTTAACTTGCTGAGAAACTGCCAAACTTTTCCAAAGTGATGACACCACTTTACATTCCCAGCAGCAATGTATGAGGACACCACATCGTCACAAGTGCTTGTTGTTGTCTTTTTCAGCGCAGCCATCCGATTGGGTGTGAAGTGTCTTATTGTAGTTTTGATTTGCATTTCCCTCGTGAGTAATGATCAGCATCTTTTCATGTGCTTATTAGAGATTCATGTGTCTTCTTTGGTGAAGTGTCCATTCAAATTTTTTGCCCATTTTTAATTGGGTTTGTCTTTTAATTGAGTTGTGAGTGTTCTTCGTATATTCTTGACACAAGTCCTTTGTCAGAAATATTTGCAAATATTTTCTCCCAGCTTGTGGCTTGACTCTTAATTTTCTTAATGGTATCTTTTGAACTGCAGATGTTTTTAATTTTGATGCAGTTCAATTTATCAATTTTTTGTGTGTGTTGTGATTTTGGCATCATTTCTAAGAACTCTTTTTGCCTAACCACACATCACAAAGATTTTCTCTTCTGTTTTCTTCTAAAAGTGTTACAGTTTTAGGGGGCTGGCCCGGTGGTGCAGCGGTTAAATTTGCATGCTCTGATTTGGTGGCCTGGGGCTCACTGGTTCAGATCCTGGTTGTGGACCAACACACTGTTTGTCAAGCCATGCTCTGGTGGTGTCGCATATAAAGTAGAGGGAGACGGGTGCAGATGTTAGCCCAGGGCCAGTCTTCCTCAGCAAAAAGAGGAGGATTGGCAATGGATGTTAGCTCGGGGATAATCTTCACACACACACACAACTTAACAATGAGAAAAACAACCTGATTAAAAAATGGGCAAAAGACCTGAACAGACACTTCACCAAAGATAGATACATGGCAAGGAAGCATATGAAAAGATAAAATGCTCAACATCATATGTCATTAGGGAATTGCCAATTAAAACTATGATGAGATACCACTACACACCTATTAGAATGGCAAAAATCCAAACCACTGATGGCACCAAATGCTGGTGAGGGTGTGGAGTAACAGGAACTCTCATTCATCACTGGTGGGAATGTAAAATGGTGCAGCCACTTTGGAAGACAGTTTGGCAATTTCTTACAAAACTAAACATGCTCTTACTGGAGATCCAGCCATCACGCTCCTCGGTATTTACCCAAATGAGTTGGAAGCATATGTCCACACAAAAATGCGTACACAGATGTTTATAGCAGCTTTATTCATAATTTCCAGGACTTGGAAGCAACAAATCTGTTCCTCAGTAGGAGAATGGATAAATAAACTAAAAAAAAAAAAAAAGGACAGATTGTGTTCACATTGTGCAATTTAGGATCTCTCCTACTATTTTAGTGATCAGAAATAATTTAGGAGAATTATTCATATATGACATCTTTTATGTAGATGTTTGAGGGTTATAAGACCAAAAATAACAATGAACAATTTTAGCATAAGAATTCTTGATTTGAATACTAAATTGAGAGTGACCTCATGTAATTTTATGTCACCTGTCTAAGTCACTGTCAATTGTTTTTGAAGCTTCAGTTCATTACTTTGTCAATTTAATATGGTTAGCATTAATCTGATAAATTTATGCTTTATTTATTAACAGGTACATGCTATACGCCAAAAATTCAACAAGCTGACCAAACTTGAGCAGTGTGGGTGGAAGAACAATGATAATACAAGCAAAAAAGTCTCTCGGGTAAATTCGTGGGTTTCTAATATAGACTCTTTTACTTTAATGAATTTAAGCTTTAGAAACACTTAGCTTCAGATTTTTCATCATTTTACAAAATAAGTTTCATGTGTTACTTATAATGTCCCAATTGTCTTTGAAGAAAGAGTAAGGAAATGATTAACACAAAATTCAGGATGGTTCTTTCTGGAGGGAGGGAGGGGCTGAGAGTGAACTTGGTCACCCTGAGAGCTTCTGAGTTGCTAAATAGTGGGTATGTGTGTTTGTTTTATTTTTTAAACTGTGTGTATACATTTTTTTGTGTGATAATAATAGCAGTAGTACATAATCTATATAATGCTTAGTATGTGCCAAACACGGTTCCCAGTGCTTCACATGTATTGACCCATTTAATCCTCACAACAGGCCTGGGAGGTGGTGCTGTTCTCCCAGGTGGTGAATCTGAGGTCCAGGAGGATTAAATCCCTTGCCCAAGGTGGGGCTGGGTTTCTCATTCCAGAATCCATGTTCTTAACCCATAGGCTATGCCATCTCTCTGTTTTATGTACTCTTTTGTGTGATATACTTCAAAATGAAAGAATTTTTCAAGTAGGAAAGAGGAACAATGACTCTTAGAATATCTCTCTTCTTCCCTTTATTTTATCATGTAAAATTTCCTGTTTTATGTGTAAAATTGACTTTGTTAACATGATGGATTCCATTCCTGAGTAATTTTTTTTCTAGAAATATTTTAACTCCAAGTTTTTGCTTCAGAGGGATACTTCCCAAACCAACTTGGAGCCTTGCCAGTTTTCCTTTTAGGTTTTAGAAAAATGCCTGTTATAAAATCAGGGTTCTAAATTGGTACTCCATTATGCTATGTAATCCAAGTAAAAACTCTATTTTGAATCCTATCTTAGGCATTTAAGATGTCAGAGCATTAAAAGAACTTTATTGTAAGATGATTGTACTAATGAAGTCTCATGACAAGGACCCTGAGGACAGGGACGAAGTTGATAGAGTGAATTTCAAATTCATTAAACAGGAAGGATGCTTGAACGTTTGGAAGCTGCTGTCGGCATTTCTTATTGAGCGCTTAGTCCTGGAAACATAATACCATCCGTGACGCAGGTGATGGCTGTGTCAGTGTAGCGTTGTGTCAGAGCCTCGTCCTTCTGCCCCGTATCACCAGGTGTCTCTCTCCCACTTTATAGGCCGCTGTTAAGATTACCGAGCAGATAAAATAAAACTAATCTTTCACCTATACTTTAGTACCATTGCCCCAGACTTCTTACTCATTGACCTCTCATTCCATCCGTTAGCCTTGTTTTCTCTCTTTTCCATCAGTTTTTAGACATGTTGAGGGTCTTACGTTGTTGACATTAAAAAACACAACAAACCCTGTGCTGTTGGCATCTTCCTCCAGTCGCCTGTGCCCGTTCCCATCTTTCTCCCCAGTCCAGACAGGCCTCCTGAGGAAGTTGTCTACATGCCTTCACTATTTTGATTCCCACTCACTGCAGTTCAGCCTCACCCTCCCTGCACTCTGGAACAGTTGTCACCAGGTCATTGATCCCCTAGTTGCTGAGGTTATCAGACACTTATGAATGATAAAATCTAATCCCTCTGCAGGATTAAGGACAGCGTACTTGCTCTTTCATGAAATTACTTCCTACTGATTTTCCTCCTCTGTGCCCATTCTTTAGTCATGTTTGCAAGTTTCTGTTTTCCCATTGATCCCTTCAATTTTTTGTGATATTCAGACTTCCCACCTCAACTCTCATCTCTCCTTACATTTTCTTGCTGTGCAATCTTACCCACCCTGTGATGATTCCCAAATCTGTATTTCAAACCACACTTATTGCTAAGCTTTAGTTCTATATATCCTGCCTCGGTATACCTTAAAATCAGTATATCCCAGATTGAAATCATCTCCACACACCCCGGTGTTTCCCTGTCTCAGAGAATGGTGGTACCAGCCCACCAGCTGTCCAAGATAGAAACCTGGGTATCTTCTCTGGTCCTCTCCTTTCTCTATTTCACCATCTCTGCCCCACACGCATCCAGTACACTAAGTCCTCTCAGTTCTGTCTCTGAAATATCTCTTCCTTTTTTTCCACTTCTTCCTCAATTTAACCACCATCATCTTTTCCCAGCACCACTGCAGTAGTCTCCTTCCTAACTGGCTTGTAACCCTCCAGTCCATTCTCCAGGCTGCAGCCAGAGTGGTCTTTCTACAACACAGATCCAATAATGTCAATCTCCTGATTAACACTCATCAGTAATCTCTACGCCTTTGTCCTCTGCATAAATGCAGCTCCCTGCAGTGGTTACATGCAAGGACTTGATAATCCAGCTGGTGCTCATCTCTTGCTAACTCCTTTCTGCTCTCCTTCACTTCTGGTTTCGCAGACACACTGTTCTGTCCTCCTCGCCCTTTCCTCACCCCGTCTTTCAGCCTGGCTAGCTGTGATTTCAGCTTCAGTGCTACTTCCTACAGGCCTTTCTTGATGCCTCTGAAGAGTGATTTAGGTGTTATTCTTGTATGCTCTATAGCCCTCTGGATTTACCTCTTAACATGTCTATCTAGCTCTCCCACTCTGAAGCCGTGAACTCCTTGAGGGCAGGAACTTTGTCATTTACCTTTGACCCCCAGCATTTTTAGCACACACTAGGAACTCGATAAGTAGAAGATTAATGTGTGAAATATTTTATGTATGCTTTATTTGTTTTTCTTATAGGATGGTAATGAGTTGGTTTAGTAAATGTCATAATTTCTCTTTGCAGAAAAAAGTTGCCTTGGGTATAGTAAGTAAACCAAAACAGGACAATGGTGGGAGATCAGAAGCTAGAAAACGCCTTGCTGCTGTAAAAAAAGCGACGAGAGACAGGAGTCACCCAGAAGAGCGTGGTGAGGCAGCAGCCTCTGCGATGCTGAAGGAAGTTGATAAAATAGTGTTTGATGGTGGATTTTTCAGAATTGAAAGTCCTGTTAAATCATTCTCAGGTTAGTTTTTCAGCTGGGACTACTTAAGAAAAATATTTGGGTTGGATGGGAGCTTGTATAGGAGTCGAAAAAGAGTTTTCACATGAAGGAATATAAGCTGTCTGTGATTTCTGGCAAATAGACTACATCTTCACTCCCAAACACTTGCAGATTTCATTTTGATGGATGTGATTAGGTTACTCCAAGTGTGACATATCTTTGAAAGTTGCTTTTCTGTGTTTTCTAAGTGGCTTCACGTCTGTTATTACCCCTTAACCCCACAATCCTGTGAGGTAGGTCACGGGGTCCCAAAAGGGAAGGGAGATGATGAGCGGGAGAAGTGAGGTGATTTCCTTCGGGTTGGATTAGAATTTCAGATGCAAAGGAAACTCAGGCATCAAACCATCACACTTCTCTAGCTGTGCTTAAAAATGATGCTGATGGAAAGTGGGTTTGGTTTTATTTTCATTTGTATCAAAACTCTTGCTCAGATCTTTCTTTTTGAAGATTGTCCCCGAGCTAACATCTGTGCTAATCTTCCTTTACTTTGTATATGGGATGCCACCACAGCATGGCTTGATGAGTGGTGTGTAGGTCTGTGCCCAGGATCCAAACCCGCAAATCCCAGGCTGCCAAAGCAGAGTGTGCAAGCTTAACCACTACACCACGGGGCTGGCCCCTGCTCAGATCTTTTTGAAACACAGTAAATGTACTAATTTCCTAATTTCAAAATATTCCAGTGAAACCAGTTGAGGTAGACCTATTAAAAATCAACAACAGATACTAATCCACATTGGATGTGAGTAGCATTTTACATTAGACCTAACTCTTTGGGATCCTTCATTGTTTGTGAAGACTCAGAATTAGAAAAATTCCGTGAAGTTTTTTTAGTTCTCTTCCTTTTCAACACACATCCTCAAGTCTTTCTTCAAAATGACCAATTTTTCTTCCCGAATGCCTACTCCTACCTACTTTGTTGTGATTGTCCTGCCACAGGAAATGGCTCTTGGGTTTTGTTATAATGTGATGTGTGATCATTTCACATTCTGTCTCACCTGCTCCTCTGTGGTGCTCTTCTGGCTGGGGCCTAAAGCAAGACAGACATAACCTTGGCTGGACATTTAATGTTCTCCAGCTGTGTTGTTCACCTAGCATCTTTTGGGTATCTTTAATATTACAAGCATGAGATTTGTTTGTAGAAGACTCTTTTTATACTGAAATTAAGGAGGAGAGTTTTGCTAAGACATTTACCTACATTAAAAAAAAGTTATAGCATAAGATGACCTATATTTTTGTCTTAGCATTTGATATATGGAACTTTTCCTAGCTTTCAAACTTTGTCCATGTCTAACAGCCCTTGACTGTGAGAATATTCTTTAAAAAGTTAAAAATCATTTTTTAGCAGTATTTGATAATAAAAATCTCACTAGTGAATGCCATCTTCTTGACTGTTTTCCAATTTAATTTGAAAAGTTCCTATATATTCTAGATTTTTTAAAAGGAATATTACTTTCCAATTTAAGTGCAGTTTAAAATTTACATCTTAATTGATTTTCTTACTCTGAAATCCATTCATTATTCATTTTTATCAAAATGGGAACAAAATTTCATGCTTATATATTTTAAAATACAGTGTGTTTTAGTATTAAACTCTGAAGATTTATTTGCTTATATGATTTATGTACCAAATTTGTGACAAATTGATTGAATACTTGTGGCTTGGGTTATGCTAGGTATTTCTAAGTTATGCAAGAAAAATATAAGGCAAGGTTTCTGCCCATGTGAAGCATGCAGTTGGGGAGATAATGGCTATCCTAGCTTCAGTCATCATTGGTTGTTTTCGTTCTAATTTGTTTAGGTCACTATATTTATGTTCTGTTTTATTTGGAAGTTCCTGGTCTTTACTTTTGGTGACATCTTGCCTCAAACTCCAGTTCCCACATTAGCCCTCTGTGAAGCCTTCCTGTAAAAGCTCTCCTCCCTCCTATGTGAACTCATGTACAGGCCCAGGTACACATAGGCACACGATGCATACAATGCACACGTTTAATCTCTTATTAAGAGAACAATATAAATATATTCTGGAAATATATTATAATTTCAGGAATCTATTTCCCTTATTAACTGTCAATTCCTCTCTGGGCAGAGCTGTCTGATTCACGTTCCGGGATGCTGGTGCTGGCACGGATGGAGCAGTGCTCTCCTGCCCTCTCAGTGCTGGCAGGATTGGTTTCAGCCCATCCCCGGATGGTGTCATGTCAGTAATCTGGAGTAGACCTTTGGCAGGTGGTTCTGATGCAGAGCCCGCTTGACAAGTCTGGGTTACCACCTTACCTTGAAATTGTCCAGGGCCAATTGCTAAAATGGGTCAGGGAATGACCTTGGTTTGCTAATCTTTGATTTCAGAATATAAATTCATGAAAGCAAGTGTAGGATCAAACAGCAGCAATTGTTATCAACCTCATGAAGCCTTCCTGAAGCCAGTAATTCCTTAGGGACCTCTGTGTATCTTGGCTTTCGTTGGCTTTCAAAGATGCCTCTTGGCGTTTAGGCTTCTGGGCGGCCCTGGGTCTCCGGAGCAGAATGAAGCGTGTTACTGTGACCTGCACTCTGCTCCTTCTTTAATCACAGGTGAGACCTAGAGGGGCAGGGGTTTCAGCATAAGGCCAATTTATAGCAACCAGATTTAATCCTGTTCCTAGATTTGAACTCTAAATGATTGGCTCTGCTAACATATGATCTTATAAGTAAATCTGGAAATTAATGAATCATATTCTGGTTTTTGATATATAAGTATGATTAAAAGTACTTCACAGTTACCTATACATTGTCTTGTTGATAAATCTTAGTACCTTATAATTTAGTGAATTCTTTTCTACTTCTGTAAATATTAGAATTTTGATTTTTGGGTATATTTTTTATAGGTCCCCCTGTCTATTTCAGACCCAAATTATTACTTGTTCTGTAGCATCATTTGAACCTGAACTAGGGCTTGAGGGGGAACATAGAAAAGGATGCCACGGGATCACACTAGGAAAAGGCGTGCTCGGTGCTATGGATTAGGATTTGTGGAATCTACATAAGTGGCTTAAGATATGGCCTCAATTTTATTCATCCTGCATGTGCTGCTGAAGTCCATTTACATGACTAATCACCTTTTTAGGCATATATTTCTAATATACCTTTTCAATGAGAAAAACTAAAGTTTTGAAATCATATCTGCTGGAAAGCATAATCATTATGTTATTAGTAGTTTTATTGTTATGTACAAAAATATTTGTTAATTAATCCACTGTTAACTTGCAATGTTGAAGACTAAATTGGTGAAACTCTCGAGTGTTACTTTAGTGACTTCTCTGAATTGCTTCTCTAGCCACGCCTGGAGTGCAGCGACCTGTCCACGCGGGTGGGGAGGAGACAACAGGAGCGTCCAGTCATGTCTCCTCTGGTGGGGACTTGGTGGCCTTTTCACCCTGAAGGCCTCATAATGGAAAGCAGCCAGAATAATTGTGAATTTTCAAAAGGCCATTTTCCTCACTCTGTCCATGCTGTGGTGTATCCGTAGGATACTGAAAAGTTGGAGTGTGGATTTGTGTTTACTTCTATTTGATTCACTTATATGGCATCATGTGATGCCTTAATATTCAGTGTTCACCGAAGTGTGTTTTAGATAGGATACTGTTTTTCAGGGGAAGTGGGAATATTTTGTGCTTTATGCAGAATAAAAAATGCACGGTGCCTACCCTCTCTTGTTTAAAATGTTTAAGCTTAAAGCTAGGTATATTCACAGCTTATGAACATTCTTCAGTTTAATCAAAATGTGTTAATCTTGGACAGGAGTGTTTGCACCCTTTCCTACTTATTCTTAGTCTGACTCAGGTTTCCTGATGTTGGTCAGCTGTGTGCACTGCATCTTCCAGGTGCTGAGTTTCTGTAGTAAGCTTTCTGGATCCTGAAGTCAGTTTACATGCCGCTGTTTCAAATAGTTAAATTATTACAGGTGCCCTTTAAATTTTTGCCTTTTTCGTTTTCCATTTGATGTAACTGACAGCCTTTGGAGGAAGTGCCTTCTTCCTTTGAAGAGAAGTACATCCATCATGATGTGTTTGAAATGTTCTTTTATAAAGCTCTTACCTATGAGATTGTAGAAGACAGGGCCATCGGAACTGGAGCACCAAGGAGACTCAGAGAAGCTAAAGCTTGTGACCAGACCTGGGTCCAGTTGCTTCTGTCAGCAAGTGACTTGAGGGTTGGAGGTGTTGACCAAACCAGCAGCAATGTTATGGATAACCCCTGAAGAGTAGGGGTTCATAAATAAGGAAAGAAAACACATTTACTTTTGTTGTCAGAGGAAGGTGTGTTCACCTTGTGGGAGAGTCTTTATTATCAAATCTGTGTGAGCACTTGGGAGGCTATGTGAGGTGCTGGCTCAGAAGAATGTTCTCAGAATGCCTAGTCTTACCAAAGATTAAAGTAGCTTGTGTTCATTAAGTCTGCTAGTGAATAATTCAAGCAAGACATGCAAAACAGAGGAAGATATAGAGAAGTTAGGGATTACTAAGGGCCCAGAGCCATGAACATGTAAAAGAGGTGGGTACAAAGTGACCAAAGACTTAGAATCTATAAAAAACAATATGCAACATAACAAAATAATATTTGCCCTCAAGGATAAAGTAGATGAGAATAAGACAATGTCTGTAAACATGATTTTTTTCTTTGGTAGGTTTAATAAGATGTACAGTTGAATCATTTAGAAAGCTTTTGGCTGTTAAGTAGTAGTAAAATGAACTCCAACTGGCTTAACAATGAGGAAACTTACTATTTCACTAGTCCTCAGAGTGATTCTAGGCACTTTATAATCAACAGCTCGGTGATGGCATCAAGGCATCAACATTCGGTTCATAGTTCACTTGGTTGTCCTTGGTGTCAGCTTCTCCAAGGCTGGGTCCTTTTGGGGCGATAAGATGGCTGCTAGTGGTAATCAGAGGTATGTCTTTCCCTTTGGTCTGGTTAGGCCAACTGGTGCCACATTCCCATCTGCAGATCAATAAGAATCAGTAGGGAATGGGAAATGGGGAGTAAATGGGAAGCCAACCGTCAATGTCTCCTACAACTCGATAGAGTGTTCCTGGGCTATTGGACTCTAGAATTATGAAGTATTAGAAAAATCTTTAAAGACAAAATGGAAGAAAACCGCTTGAGTAGAACTAGAGCCTTTCCAAAATTGAAAAAAAGGACATTTCCATTTATTGAAGACCTACTACATGACAACTCCTTTGCAAACAATATTTAATGATCACAGTAACCCTACAAAAGAGGTGTTATACTGCCCATTTTGTAGACAAAGGACCCAAGGCTCAGGATTTAAGGAATTTTGTGTAAACTTAGTTCCCTCTTTTCTCCAAAGTTTATGTTCTTCCATTTAATCAAAGAGTAGGACAGTCAAGACCAGAGTGTTAGGTTAAGGAATTTACATAGTTTTTAAAACATGCTGTGATGTGCTGCCCAATCCCTCTAAAGGACAGAAGAACTTACTCCTTCAGTTATCAGAAGCGCAGACAGCCCTCAGCTGTCATCCCATGTGAGAACTGCCTCAGGTGAAGGCAGACACTTCTTCCAGATTTCCACCCCATTTCCCAGGTGGCCTGTATTCATTGACTGACGTGAGGCTGTAAGGACCTGTGCCCCTCTTGACTACTCTACGGGGCCATCCCAGCTTCAGAACCCCTGTAGGGTAGGCTGAGGCCTCCATGCTCAATTGCTCCCTCTGCCCAAACTTGATCTCAAGAGCACTGCCTCATAAACCTCTAATCTCTGCTTCCCAGGGAACCCAACCTGTGACAATGACCAATTTAAAGTGTTTGAGAAGATAATATGGTAGAAACAATAAAAGATACAATTTTGGTCTATAAAATGAAGTGGTGTGACCACAACCTAGTTTTGAAATTTTATTATTCTTTGGGCTTCTGGTAATAAGGGCAGAAAGGCATGGTTAAGAATGTTGACAATGGAAAACTATTACATTTTTGAAGCTGATATACATTTAATTAAGAAATGACCTTTTTTCCCCCTCTACAAATTTGGAGATTTCATGAAAACCTATGGAGAGAGAGTTTCATATCGGTATCCAATCCTGATTTGAAAGCAGCAAAGTATAGAGACATGAAATGAGATTTAAAAGAAGTCAAAAGAAATATATCAGAATGTGAACAGTAATTGCCTATGGGTCACAGGTCAGCTCTGGGTAAACTCTCTCTGCATTTCTCATTTCCTGAATATATTTTATTTCCAAGTAAGAAAGTGGAAGAATGATTTCCTTGTAGCATCTCCCCATTTTTATGAAACCCAGGAAGAGAGAGGTTAATTTTTGGGTAGTGTTTATTCCTATTTCCTGTCTTAAAAAATATTTTAGTAAGTATAGAAGACTTTGGGAGACTCTAACACAGTATTAATATTGCTACATATGTCTTTTTCCATTGTGCATTATTGCGAATAAACTGCCCCAATTAAATGACATATAAAGACAGGTAACTCTTGGAATATTTATTAAATGGATGATTTACAAGAAGGACATTGATGAATAAAGGTAAAATTTTTCACTCAGAATGAACATGAAAACTTGAAATGTGTAAAGTTTACATTCAACTTCATTTTTTTAAAAAGTATCCGCCCTTTTAAGATTATATCATAGTGTGTGAAGCACTGGTGAGATTTATGTCACAAGAAACTCCCAGTTTGCTGATTTCCCTGAGATTTCTCATCCGATGATTGTACTGCAACGTGAGCATCATTGACCACAACCTTGAAGTGGTCAGCTTCCACCCGTACACAGAACTGTTAGAAATGCCCATTAATTTCAAAACCAGTCTGGCCTGAGCTTGGGATGCCCAACATTTCATCTTTATGATCATTTGTGGAACTGATTAAAGGCCAGAAAGAGTAACTTTACAGCAAAAATAAACCCTAGATTATTCAAAAATTTACACAAAACAAAATGATAAAATTGTTAGAAAAATATATAATTGAAGCCGTAAAGGAAAAGATTAATAAAAACAAAATTTACATTAAAATGTAAAGTTTTTGTATGGCCTAAAATACCTAAAAGTAAAAAGTAGACACTAAAGTAGGAATCCCCTAATAGAGTGACGAATGTTATGAGGGGTGATAATAACCAGTTTTGGCAAGAGTAGGGAAAATGCCCTCTTCCAGGAGTTAGTTGATGTGTTAATCCCGACATCCTTTGGAAGCAGCACTTTGGCAATGTCTTAACTAAATTTTAAACATGTATATGCTTTGAATAAAATTGTTCTAGGAAGCAAAGATTTATAAGGATAGTTACTACAGTATTATAGTAAAATTAACCTTTCCAGGTTTTGTTTGTTTGGAATATTTCTGTACTCCAAATTTTCAACGGGGTACTGGTTAAGTTATCCCATATCTAAACAATGAAATACTATTGGGTAACAATATTCTGATACAAAAAGATGTTCGCCAGATGTAGAATATGGTCCCTACTTGTCCCTGCCCTTGAAGAGCCTACAGTCTAGCTGTTCTATTGCCCACTCCACAGTCGACCATAACCCAGCACGGTGGGCCTAATAAATATTTGTGGAAGCAGTGCTTAAAAATAAAAAGTGCATTGTATGTCATAGACAACCCTGGAAAGATATTCACCAAGTTGCAACCTTTGTGAGGATGGGGAAGGGGTAAAGGATGGAGGACTTTTTAGTTAATTTAAAAATCTATAAATTTTTTTCATAAAACAAGCATGTATTACTTTTAGAATTAAAAAAAATTAGTTTTGATTGCCATGCCAACTATGTTGTTTTAAGGAAGTAAGTCTCAGTCCAGCTGTTTCATAAAGACCCTCGCTTTTTAAATTAAAGATGATATTTTTCTCATTTCCAGAAAAGCTTACACTCAGAGTGGTGGTAACAGGCACAACAGCCACTCCTGGCCACGTTCCGGCCTGCTAAGCCTGGTCCCCTGGGATGGGGAGGAGAGGTACTAGTTAGGTGTCCCAGGACAGCTGATGAAAATTCATGTCAGGTGCATTGTGGTTTGGAGTGATTCCCCATGAGCAATATGCATTATCAATATATAATAGTAGCAGTAACTTACTCTGAATGGTTTACCACGTTCAAATGGGAAAACCGTCTCTCTTTCTTCGTTTCCCCAGATATTATCCAGCTTTGTATCGCAAACAATGACTCTCCTCGTCTTCTCATTGAAGCGCGGGTTAAAGTGGAAGGCGACATCATTCTCTCTCTTGAAATCTAAAGCAAGTCTGTTTTAAACCAAAGACCAGAGTTAGTAAAATGATTCAAGTTGTGCCTTTGTATCTAGTGAAGAATATATAGTTTTCTAAAGAGCAAATCATTTTATAAAATACAGGAAAAATTTCTACATGGAAAACAAACTGGAAAGGACACTAGGCCAAGTATTGGATGGTAGTACCATAGTATCTAAAAGTAAGCAAGACAACAAATTGAGGTTTTGCCTCGTCTTGGTTGCGTCATTCCGTTCAGCTGTAATTCCCTCTTTACCGCCTCTGCTCATAAACACTCTTCAAGGCTTTCTTATAGAGGTTTAGGGCCACTTTGAGGGCACTTTATACTTTACCTTGCAGATAATATTGGTTACCTCTTTCCTGCCCTGCCAGGTTGCTTTTAATACCTGTTAAAGGCAAACCAGTCACACAAATAGGAGCCATCAAATACCTGGCTTCCTCACAGCTGGCCAGAAGCCTAGTCCTAAAACAGCAAGAATGAGATAACGTAGTTAATGTTCAGTATCCTGTTGCTAAGTTGTAAAGTTGTGACAATAAATGTGTTAAACATTCCATGATGTGAGGTGGAATTAACAAAAGTGCTGGCTTGACTTTTTGACCACATTCCTTCTACTTGGATGTGAAGGCAGACACAAGTCCTGACTGTTAAGGGACTAGCCCTTTCCCTCAGTTTCTCAGTGAACTCCATGGAGCGCCAACACCAGAGTCAGCAGGTGCTCTTGTGTGAAAGCCAAGTCTGCACCCTAGACCTATCAACAGTGATTCTCTGGGTATTCTGGTTCACCTAGTAACCGACACATACAACCACACATGTATCTGCCACTGATTAAATTCACAGGGAAGGACCAAGAGAGTCAAATGGCAATAGAATTTGCATTTGGCTAAATACCCAATGGCTGTGTTTCCTGTGCAGTGAAGAGCAGGATACTGTCATCTGTCCCGCCTTCAGCATTCTTCTTTTCATGTAACTCCTCACAGATAATTTGCAGGACCAAACAATAATTTTTTTCAGTTTACAACCACCTTAACCATTTCAACCAAAATTAGTGTTGATCTGCCACAGCATCGGTCTACATCTCTAGTGTTACTGGAGCTAAAGTTTCCAGTGCAACAACCCTAAATAAGGCAAAGATATATATACCAGTGTCATTCTGTGCGACAGGGGCTGTGGGTGGAGGAGAGCAGACATAACAAATCATAAGTGCTGTATGCGCAGGACAAGGTGTGCTGGGCTCTGTGTCATGTTGGGAGGAAAGGTGGATAAGGACATAGGCAGAGGATATATATGTTTTGTAATTTGCTGTGAGACAAGCTTTTTGCACAGGGAGGAGCTGTGCTTACAGAAGCTGTAGAGGCTGTGTGGAAGGAAGAGTTGGCTTAGGGTAGTGACCATCACAGAGGACCAGAGGAGGCTGACTGGAGGCTGGAGTGGATGGGCTATTTGAATGTGAAATGATCAGATCAGAAGCTGAGTCTACTCCTGGGAACAGAGGAGGTGGCTCCCTTTGATTAACCAGGAACAAGGTGACAGACACTCATGGAGTCTGTTTGTGGATTATTGAATAAACCTGTGTATACAGCGTGAATTTGGACCTTTTGTGCCCTGTCTGTAAGACCCAGAAACAGATGAATTAATGGCTGCAGGAGCTTTAGTGGTACCACCAACTGCAGGGATGGGCGTTCTGGATGCATCAGGATATCTTGAGCTTCTTGTTTACACATAAGTATAACCATGGTGATGACCAGGGCCAGGTGGCCCCGGGCAGCCATGAATCAGCATGGATTTTGCTAAGTCCGCTTGAAGTCTTACCCCAACCTAGCTCACCTCAGTCAAACCAGTTCCAATGGCAAAGGTTGACTTATTTTGAGGAAATCTTTTAACTTGTAGAATCTGTTCAAATCTTTTAAGTAAGTAGTGTCTACTCGGAAGACTGGGGTTCCCCCTCCCGCCTCTTGTCCTCTGTAGCCCAGGCCGACACCATGGGAATCTGTGACTCTGCTGCTGCACCCACTGTGAAGACGGAAATGGCAGCCGAATTCGCAGGGTCTGAGACGGCACTGTGACCTGCACAACTGCAGCAAGATTTCTACAAATGTGAGGACAGAGTGTAATAATAGTCAAGCTCTCAGAGCAACTCGGAACGACGTCCAGTGGGATCTTTTTGTTTTGGAGCCTAATTTTTGATGAGCATGTAGACATAAAGTGCGTGCTTGGTTTTTTAGACAATATGTGGCTTGGAGGTGGAGGGATAGCTAGACATTACATTACAAAAGCTCTACTTTTCCTTGAATTCTAAGGCTTGCCCTGACAGGAAGAACCAACAGAATGGATTTTTCTGCTCTTCCTTTTTGTCCTCAAAAATTAGAACTCTTTTATTCCAGTTCTGGAAAACAAGATTTAGTGAGGGAAATGTTGCCCCCTGATTGGGAACACGTATTGACTTATGGGATAATCCCATACTATGGGATTCCCAAGATTCTAAATGAGTAGTTTAAAAAATTCTACTAAAATTCAAACTAGATCATCCTTTATTCAAAAACCAATCAACAAATATGTCAGACTCACCAATCTTGCTGTTTACCTGTTTGCATTGTTTACTGTGCCCAGAACTGTTACCAGCATGGGAGGCGTGACTCCTCCAGGCAAAGGCAGGTCATAGGCAGTCTGGGAATAAAAAACATATCAATACAGAGTCATGTTTTCTTGGGGGAAGAAAGAAGATGTTGCTAAAGTTCAATCACTATCAATATGTGTGACTAACACATAACCCTAATGTAAGCCATCTTTCCACACTCTCAGGCCCCCTTGCCCAGGGCCTGAAGAGATAAGGCTGCTATAACAACTAATAATCGAGAATAAAGCCATCAGTTAGTTGGTGCCAAAGGCAGAACAGATTCCCTTTTGGAGCACTGATCTCTCCTCGCTAGGCTCATCCCACTCTATAGCTCATTCACTTGGACTATTTTTTAGAAAGGTTTAAGCTAGACCTCGCAGTCAACATTAACATTTTTGTGCCACTCTTACGACTCCTTGTCACGTAACTTACTTCCTGGCGGTTATTTTGCTCCCTGAGGGCAGGCATGGTGCCACATTCTGGGCTTCTGAGTTCTCATACATTCTACTCCCACGGCCCCGCAGAGTGCTTTGAATGTGGCAGATATCTGATATTTGTGGAATGAACGCTTTCCAGTTAATACATTCCGTAGTTCATTCTGCAAATATCTATTGCCCATCTATGTTCAAGGTGCTATGAATATTCCCAGAGCTCTCTCTTTGGCCTCCTGTCTTTTCCCTTTATAGTTTTCCCCTGGGTTCAACTATCACCCAAGTCTTTTCTCTCTAGCCCTTGTCTGTAATAGTCCCGTACTTCCTCCTGTCTGGATTTGCTACTGGTGCTGCAAATCCAACAGGAGTGAACTGGAATTGTCTCCCCTGCCCCTTCAGGTCCCCTTCCCGAGTTCCCAGTTTGGACTGACCCTTGGCTGGTGTTCTAGTTGTCCAGCATTGAAAAGCCAGAGTCGTCTGTGACTCCTAAGACTTCACCACTAGATCCTGGGGTTCTTCCTCTTCAAGCTCTCCCATGTCTGCATCTTCCTTTCCATGCCTCCCTGTCCCCCTCTGTCTGCATCTGACTAAGCTGTGGTCTAGGCCCTGCTCAGTGCCACCCATGCCCCCAGCACGTTCTCTGTGCTGTCCCCTAAGCTGACCCAAGAGCAGATCAGATGCTCCCTGTGCCATCTTCTCCACAGTCCTGACAGGGTCTGACCCACACTGTGATGAAACTCTTTCCTCACGTCTGTATCTACCTCCCCACTAGACTGGACATCTGAAAGGGAAGAGTCTGTGTCTGAGACATGTCTGGAGCCTCACAGAGTTAGGTTTTACACTTAGAATTCATTCACTAAAGTGTGCTTTAGTATAAATGAAACTTCAATCCTCAGATCGCCAAGTAATCTTTAGAACGTTTTTCAAAACTAGATTGCCTTGGTTCCCCCACATGTCCCCTCCATGACCTGGGCAAGTTATAGAACTCTGGATTGCTCCATCCCCACAGCAGAAGATGGAGATAATAACACCATCTTATAGGGTGGTTATGGGTTACCCAAGATCATCTGTGTAGAAGCACACTGCTGGCACCTGTTATGTACTTGGTGTTTATTAATAATAGCCAACACTTCCCCCAATACTATGATCTTAACTTGATTTATACTAAAGCCGCTTTACAGATGCCTTCAAAAGATGCATTAACCTCTCTTTAAACTAATACACATACTAAACACAATACAAACAACTAGTTTTTCTATTGGACCGACATACACCGTGGCTGGTCCTTGAAAAAGTGGCTTTAAGCCATGAGTTGAAAGCTTCAGGTCTCCCTGCAGCCCTGTGCAAGTCAGTGCCCAGAGCCAGCCCCCAGCCAGAGCACTGCAAAGTGATGGCACCCCCACTGCAGACAATTGTGGTGTTCTTCATTAGCTTTGGCCTGATCACAATCAAGTATATGAAATGACTAACTCCATCTTACCAGAGGCCCAGCAGAGAGGCCATGGGGGCTGGCTGCAGGGTAGGCTTCAGGAGCACTTGGCTATCCAGGAGGCAGGTAGGCCCCAGGCCCACCTGGTTGCCCAGGGTAGGCTCCCAATGCATTTGGTCCAGACATCACGGAGCAGAGGCAAGCTATCTCCTCTGTGCCCTGTCCACATTCTTGACCCACAGAATCTGTGAACGTAACAAGTGTTGTAGTTCTGAGCCACTAAGTTTTAGGGTGGTGGTTATGCAGACATAGATAATTAATAGAACTGTGTTTACTTAGGGGAGTAAAATATTAAGGATACCTTTGGCAGCCTTCGTAGATATGGACATTGTGCAATTATAGATGGGATAATTCCTTCATCAACATTCACACATTTGGAATACACTCCTGTTATAATGTAGTATTTATTGACACAATTACACACACACATGCATACACACAGTCCTCCCTTTGCACAGTGGTGCAGGGCCATAAAATGACTATGAAAGCTGAAACTGAAAAAAGCAATCTTGTTAATCAATGGGAAAAATACAGTTGTTCCACAACATTCAAAACTTTTTGTCAAAACATTAAAAGCTCTCTCGGTCTCAATTAAAAATATATAGAGATATTTAAAAATAGCAAAGCTAATATTTATTTAGTATATTGTCATTAAAAACACTAAGTGTCTAATTTCTTTTTAACAAATATTATAAAGAGTAGTCTGAACAGTGCTTGCCTTCTTTGCATCAGATCTTTTCTCTGCCTTGCTGGATTCTTACATTCCTCCTATGTTTAGATCAGTTTCCAACATTCTCCCCTTTGCACTTTCAATGTCATGAAATGTCTGAGTTCCTTTATTGTGACAGCTTTCACTAGTGTCCCTTCCTCAGGATGTCTTCAGCCCATCCTCCTTTATGTTGATAAGCTCCCTGCATTCAATTCCTCTTGTCACACGTCTACTGTCTCTCACATGGTGGCTGTGTCATCATATCCACGCTCAGCTGTCTCCTAATCACATCCAAGTCCATTTCCAGCATCATCACTTTTCAATTATTTGCTGCATTTTCATCCTTCTTGGGTGATTCCCCCTCTCTCTCTCTCTCTCTCTCTCTCTCTCTTTTTGCCGAGGAAGATTCGCCCTGAACTAACATCTGTTGCCAATCTCCCTCTCTCTTTGTGTGTGGGTCCCCACCACAGCATGGCTGACAAGTGGTATAGGTCCACAACCCAGGGTCCTAACCCACAAACCCGGGCCACTGAAGTGGAGTATGCCAAACTTAACCACTTTTCCATGGGTCTGGCCCCTATTGATTTTTTTTTATTCTGCAACTTTGCTATGTTTGTTTATTAGTTCTAATAGGTTTTTTGGTAGAGTGTTTATGGTTTTCTCTATATAATATAATGCCATCTGAAAATAGAGACAATTTTAACTGTTTCTTTTTGATTTAGATACCTTTTTTATTGTCTCCTTCTCTGACTAGGACTTCTAACACTATGTTGAGTAAAAGTGTGCATCCTTATTTTGTTTCTGATCTTAGAGAAAAATATTTCAGCTTTTAAACATTGAGTATGATGTTACCTGTAGGCTTGTCATATATGGCCTTTATTATGTTGAGGTATGTTTCCTCTATCCCACTTTGTTGAGAGTTTTTATCACAAACGGATGTTGGATTTTGTCAAATGATTTTCTGCATCTTGACATGATGATGCAATTTTTATCCTTCATTTCATTAATGTGATGTATCACATTGATTTCTGAATGTTGAATGATACTTGCATCCCTGGAATAAATACCACTTGATAGGGTGTATGATCCTTTTAGTGTGTGGTTGAATTGGCTTCATTAATATTTTCTGGAGGATTTTTGCATTTATATTCTTCAGGGATATTGGCCTGTAATTTTCTTTGCTTGTGGTATCCTTGTCTGATCTGGGTTTCAGGATAATGCTAGACTCATAAAATGAGTTTGGAAGTATTCCTTTCTCTTCTAGCTTTTGGAGGAGTTTGAGAAGGATTGCTATTCTTCTTTGAATGTTTGGTAGAATTGACCAGTGAAGCTACCTGTTCTTTGACTTTGTTTTTTGGGAGGATTTTGATTACTGATTCAATTTCCTTACCAGTCATCAATCTTTTCACATTTTCTATTTCTTCATGACTTAGTATTGGTAGGTTGTATGTTTGAAGAAATGTATTCATTTCTTCTAGGTTGTCCACTTTGTTGGTGTAGAGATATCATCATCATAATGGCATCCTTTGTCTCTCCCCTTTAATCTACAGTGAATAAAACATCTATAACCCAACAAATGCTACATTCAACAAGGGAGCCAAGAACATACAATGGAGAAAGGAAAGCCTCTTCAATTAATGGTGTTGGGAAAACAGGACAGCCACGTGCAAAAGAATGAAAGCAGACCATTATCTTACACCACACACAAACATTAATTCAAAATGGATTAAATACCTGAATGTAAGACCTGCAACCATAAAACTCCTAGAAAAAACCATAGGCAGTATGCTTTTTGACATCAGTCTTTTTGTATACATCTCCTTAGGCAAGAGAAAAAATAAATGAATGGGACTACATCAAACTAAAAACCTTCTGCACAGCAAAGGAAACCATCAACAGAACAAAAAGACAAGCTACCAATGGGGAGGATATATTTTCAAATTATATATTCAATAAGCAATTAATACAAAAATATATAAAGAACTCATACAACTCACCCCCCCAAAAATGAACAAACCAATTAAAAAATGGGCAGAGAATCTAAACAAACTTTTTCCCAAAGAAGACATATAGATGGCCAATGGTCGCATGAAAAAATGTTCAACATCAGTAATTATTAGAAAACAAAAATCAAAACACAATGAGATATTATGTCACACCCATCAGAATGACCATTATTAAAAACAGAAGAAATAACAAGTGTTGGAGAGGATGAGGAGAAAAGTAAACCTCATACACTGCTAGTGGGAATGCAAACTGGTGCAGCCACTATGAACAGCATATGGAGAACCCTTGAAAAAGTAAACATGTGAGGACCACATGATCCAGCTTTTCCACTTCTATGTATTTATCCAAAGAACACAAAAGACACTAATTCAAAAAGATATATGCACCCCTGCGAACACTGCAGCATTATTTACAACAGCCGAGAACTTGGAATCCACCTAAGTACCTATCAATGGATGAATAAAGAAGATGCAATACATGTACCACACATATGTATGTAACAAACTGGTGGTTACCAGAGGGGAAAGGGGATGGGAGGAGGGTGAAAGGAGTGAAGGGGGGACATTTTTATGGTGACAAATGAAAACTAGACTTGTGGTGGTGAACATGATACACAGAAGTAGAAATATAATGATGTATACCTTAAATTTATATAATGTTGTAAGCCAATGTTACCTCAATAAAAAATAAAATTTGTTGGCATGTGATTGTAGTACTCTCTTATGGTCCCTTGTATTTCTGTGGTATCAGCTGTGGTATCAGTGGTCTGTGGTATCAGTCTACTCTTTCATTTCTGATTTTATTGACTTGAGTCCTCTCTTTTTTTTTTCTGGTGAATCTAGCTAAGGGTTTGTCAACTTTATCTTTTCAAAAATCAGTTCTTGGTTTCACTGATATTTTGTATATTATTTTTTATTCTCTATTACATTTATTTCCACTCTCATCTTTGTTATTTTCTCCTTTTACTAAAATTGGGCTTCATTTTCTCTACTAATTCCTTCAGTGTTGAAGTTAGGTTATTTGAAGTTTTGTTTCTTGAGGTAGGCATTGATCACTCAATTTTCTTCTTCAAACTGATTTTGCTGCATCCCATAAGATTTGGTACATTTGTTTTCATTTGTCCTAAGGTATTTTTTGATTTCTTCTTTAATCCATTGGTTGTTTAATCTCCAAATATTTGCTAATTTTCCAGGTTTCTTCTTGTAATTGATTTCTCATTTCATATAACTGTAAATAGAAAAGGTGCTTGATATGATTCCATCTTCTTAAATATGCTAAGACTTCTTTTGTGGCCTAACATATGATCTATCCTGGAGAATGTTTCATATGCACTTGAGAAGAATGTGTATTTTGTTGCTTTTGGATGAAATGTTCTCTATATGTTATTTACATCTGGTCCAACATGTCCTTTAAGACCAACATTTTCTTTTCTTTTTTTTTTTTTTTGAGGAAGATTGGCCCTGAGCTAACATCTGTTGCCAATCTTCCTCATTTTTCTTTTTTCTTCCCAAAGCCCCAGTACATAGTTGCATATCATAGTTGTAGAGTTGTAGCTCTTCTATATGGGACACCACCTCAACATGGCATGATGAGCGGGGAGTAGGTCCATGCCCAGGATATGAACCCATGAACCCCGGGCAGCCAAAGCGGAACGTGTGAACTTAACCATTATGCCACTGGGCAGTCCCCAAGGCCAACATTTTCTTATTAATTTTCTTTTGGATGATTTATCCACTGAAGAAAGTGGAGTGTTAAAGTCCCTTACTATTCGATTGCTGTCCATTTCTCACTTTCAATCTGTTAATAGTTGCCTTATTTATGTCTTCCCATGTTGTGTGTATATATATTTACAAATGTTATATCCTCTTTCTGGAATGATCTCTTTATCATTATGTAACACTTTTCTTTGTCTCCTCACAGTCTTTGTTTTAAAGTCTGTTTTATGTGATATTATATGCCTACCTAGCTTTTTTTGGTATTATTTTCCATCCCTTTACTTAGAGCATATGTGTGTCCTCACACGTGAAGACAGTCTCTTATAGGCTGCATATAGACGGATCTTCCTTTTTTATTTATTTGGTGACTCTAAGTCATTTGGTGGAACATTTACTCCATTTATATTTAAAGTAATAATTGACATATATGTACTTATTGCCATTTTATTAATTTTTTATGTCTATGTTGTATTTCCTCTGTTTCTTCTTTTTTTTTTTTTCTTTTTCTTTGTGGTTTAATAACTCTAGTGTTTCTCTTTTGTTTATCTTCTATAGATTTTTTTCTTTGTGGTTACCATTAGGCTTACATATAACAACCTATATTTATAATAGTTTATTTTAAGTTAAAAACAACTTAAATTTGTATACATCCTAAAGCTTAAATTTTACTCTCCCTTCTCTACATCTTGTTTTTGATGTCACAATTTACATGTTTTCATCTTGTGTATCCCTTAACAAATTTTTGCAGGGACAGTTGTTTTTACTACTCTTGTCTTTTAACATTTATGCTAGGTTTATAAGTGAGAAGTCCACATTTACAACTTTAGATTATTTTGTGTTTTACTATATATTTACCTTTACCAGTGAGATATACTCTCATAAGTTTTTCTGTTACTAATTAGTGACCTTTGATTTCAGGGTTAAAAAGTCCCTTTAATATGTCTTGAAAGGTGAGTTTAGTGGTGATGAACTCTTTTAACCTTTATTTGTCTGGAAAACTCTTTATCCCTCCTTCAATTCTAAATGTTAACTTTGCCAGGTAGAATAATCTTGGTTGGAAGTTTTTTTTTTTTCCTTTCAGCACTTTGAATATATTGTTCCACACACTTCTGGCCTGAAATCTTTCTTCTAAAACATCTACTGATTGTCTTATGGGGGTTCCTATGTACATAACAAGTTGGTTTTCTTTTGCTGCTTTTCAGGATCTCTCCTGGTTTGTAACTTTTGGCATTTTAATTAATATATCTTGGTGTGGGTCTCTTTGGGGTCTAGGACCCCTGTAGAGTGAATGTTAGTCCACTTGATTCTGTTCTTTAAGTCCCCTAAGCTACCTTCACTTTTTAAATCCCTTTTTTGTGTGTTTTTGCTCCTCTGATTGGGTAAGCATGACTGACTTGTCTTTCAGTTCACTGATCTCGTTTTCTGCTTTATCTAGTCTGCTTTAAAATCCTCTAGTGTATTTTTCAGTTCAGTTATTGTATTCTTCAGCTTTGTGACTTCTATTGGCATTTTCTTATGTTTTTTCTTTGTTGAAGTTCTCACTGTGTTTATCCATTCTTTTCCCAAGCTCGATGAATGTTGTTATGACCATTATTTTAAACTCTTTATCAGGTGAATTATTTATCTCCATTTCATTAAGAATTTTTTCTGAGATTCTATCTTTTTTTTTTTTAATTTGTAATGTTTTCATTTGTTTTGTTGGTTTCTATGCATTGGATAAAACAGCCACCTCTCTAAGTCTTGAAGAAGTGTCCTTGTGTAGGAAATGAACCTTATTGTTCAACCCTGTCCTAGCTTTTGGTTCTCTTAAATCCTTGTGGTTCTCCAAGCAGCCTATTTTATATTTGGTGGCTCCCAGTAGTTGAGGATGTTTCAACAAGTGTCAGTGTCCCTATGAAGGGAATCTCAGTCAGCACCTAGATTCAGGCTGATTGGAAGACAGACCTTCATGCAGCCACTTCAAGTATGCAAATATATATGTAGTCCTGTGGGACTGCAAGTGTAAGTCCCACTGGCCACCAGAACCAAGCAATCTAGATGTATCTCCTGGGTAGAATTTGCAAAAATCAAGGTGCTAGATGAGCACACAAGCTCCTTTCTGGGAGATACCAGTGACCTGGAGTGAGACAGAAGGAGAGCATAATGATGGCATCCACTAGCCTCCATCACCAGAGAGCAGCACAGTAGGCCCCTAGATATGTGCCAAACGAGAATCCTGCCCCTCAGGCCATATCTCCAGGACAAGCAGAAAGGCCTTCTTCCCACAATGACTGGAGATGTGTTTCAATATGCTGCCTGTGCTATGGCCTGGTGCTGGTGGTCAGCCAAGAACTCTCTCTCTCTCTCTGTTTGTTACAGTCCCATGGGACCCAGGAATGCAAGCCTTGCTGGCCACCAGTGCCAGGCAATCAAGGGGAATTCTCTAGGCTGCAGCCACTAAAACCAGGGCACCAGACATATGTACAAGCTCTTCTCTGGGAGTTACTGGTGCTCTGGGTCATGGCAGAGGGAGGGTGCAAAGATATCACCTGCCCTCAAGGTCTCTGAAGAGGATGACACTGGTCTCTTAGATGCGTTTTTTCTTAGAAGCCTGCCCCTCTGGCCACAGCTATGAAAACAAGCTAATAGACCTCTTTTACAGAAAGACTGGGTGCCTCAGTCTGTTGCCTCTTGTTTCTCCCTGGGGAGTGGTGGCCAGTTAAGAACTCTTTCTCTATTTGTTACAGTCCTGTGGATTCCATGAGCATAAACCCCACTGGCCACCAAAGGCAGACCATCTAGAGTATCCTTTGGTGGCAGCCACAAAAATTGGGCTGCCAATCAAGAATAAAACCTACTTTTGGAAAGTTACTGATGAGCTGAAGTGAGGTAGAGGAGGAGCACAAAGATGACACTTTCTGGCCTCTGTCCCTGGAGTGTATTTCAGTAGGCCTCTAGATGGGTGTTAAATTAGATGCCTGTCACTTGGCTGATGCTTCAAGATAAGCAAATAAGGCTCTTTCACAGAAAATCTGGGTACTTTTAAATAATCTGCCTCTGCCCTGGGCCACGGGGAGGGAAAATCTGCACGTATGAGCCCTTTAAGAACCATTTCTCAGTTTACTATAGCCTTGTGGATCTAGTAGACATGAGCCCCCTTGACTTCAAAACTAGACGTTTCAGGGACTCATTTCTCAGGTGCAAGTCTTAAAAGTTAAGGTGTCCAATGTGGGGTTCAGATCCTTCACTCCTCAGGGAGAAGCTCCAAATTTCCAGTTCCCTTTCTATTGTGGGTTGCCATGGCAAGGGTGGTGTTTACGCTGAGATTGTGTGTCAACCTCTCCTACCCACTTCAGTGTTTTTGGTTTTTTCTCATTTACCTGATACGTAGAAATCACTCATACAGTTTTGGGGTATGTTTCTGTTTTCAGAGGAAATTGTTCAACACGTAGCTGCAGATTTGGTGTGACTGTGGGAGGAGATGAGTTTCAAATATTCCTACATTGGCTTCTTGAACTGGAACTACTGATTCTTCTTTAAATGTTAGTACAATTCATCACTAAAGGCATCTGATCCTGGACTTTTTTCATTGAGAGAGTTTTGATTACTGACTCAATCTCTTTACTCCTTATAAGTCTATGCACATTTTCTACTTATTTATGATTTAGTCTTGGTAGGTTTTATTTTTATAGATATTTATCCATTTCTTCTAGGTTATCTGTGTTTTTGTATAATTGTTCATATCAGTCTCTCATGAGCCTATATATTTTGGTGATATTATTTGTAACATCTTCTCTCATTTCTGAATTTATTTATTTGAATCTTCCCTTTCTTTTTTTAGTCAAACTATACATTTCTCAAATTTGTTATGTTTTCTAAAAACAAACCCTTAGTTTCATTGATCTTTTCTATTTTTTCCCTAGTCTCTACTTCATTTATTTCTGTTCTCATCTTTGTTATATCCTTTCTTCTGCTAACTTTGTGCTTTGTTTGTTTGTTTTTTCTAGTTCCCTGAGATGTAAGCTTAGTTGTTTATTTGAGATCTTTCTCTTTTTTATAACATATTTCTTTGTCACTATAAACTTTCCTTTTTGAACTGCCTTTGCTGAATCTTATAGGTTTTGGTGTGATGTGTTTCCATTTTTATTTAAGATTTTTAATTTCTTTTTTGATAGTTTCTCTAACCTATTTGTTGTTCAGGAGTATGTTGTTTAATTTTCACATATTTGTGAATTTTCTTTCTTTCTGTTCTCATTTTCCAGTTTTCCACCATGGTGTCTGGAAAAGATACTTGGTTTGATTTCAATCTTCTTAAATTTATGAAAACTTGTTTGTGACTTAACATATGCTATATCCTGGAGAAGGTTTCATGTGCGCTTGAGAAGAATGTATTCTGCTGTTGTTGGATGGATTGTTCTGTATGTGTCTGTTAGGTCCATTTGTATTAAAATGCAGTTCAAGTACAATATTTCCTTATTGATTTTCGGTCTGTGTGATCAGGCAGAAAGTATTGTTGAAATTCTCTGCTATTCTTGCATTGTTGTCTATTTCTACCTACAGGTCTGTTAATATTTTCTTAATGTATTTAGGTGTGCTGATATTGGGTGCATAAATATTTACAATTTTTATATCTTAATAAATTGACTGTTTTATTGTTATATAATGACTTTCTTTGTCTCTTGTGACAATTTTTGACTTTTGACTTTAAGTCACTTTTTTTCCTGACAGAAGTATAGCTATCTCTGCTCTCTGTTGGTGTCCATTTGCATGGAATATTGTTTCCTTCCCTTCACTTTCAGCCTATGAATATTCTTAAAGCTGAATTGAGTCTCTTGCAGGTGGCATTGTTGGGTCCGCTTTTTTATTGATTCAGCCACTCTCGGTCTTGTAATTGGAGAATTTAATTCATTTACATTTAAAGCAGGTATTGATTAGTAAAGACTTACTATTGACATTCTGTTAATTGTCTTCTGGTAATCATTTCTTTCTTTCTTCCTCCGTTGCTGTTTTCTTTTCTGACTTGATTTTCTCTACTGGTATACTTAGTTTCCTTTTTTTTTTTTTTTTTTGTTTGTGTATGTAGTATAGATTTTTGCTTAATGGTTACCATAAGGCTTACATAAAACATACAATTACAGTAGTCTATGTTAAGCAGATAATAAGTTAACTTCAACTGCATAAAAAAATTCTACCATTTTTCTCCCCCTCAACACCTCATGTTTTTAATGTCACAATTTCTATCTGTTCTTATTGTGTATTCACTAACACATTATTATAGTTGTAGTTATTTCTAATTTGTCTTTTAACTTTTATACTAAAGTGATTTACACATCCCCATTTCAACATTAGAGTATCCGAATTTGACTATATTTATGTATTTATCACTATATATATTTACTAGTGAGTTTTGTAGTCTCATATGTTTTCTTGTTACTGATTAGCATTCTTTCTTTTTGTTTCATTAGCATCTTTTCACTTCAAATGTAACATTTCTTTTGGGGCAGGTCTATTGGTAATTAACTCTCAGCTTTTCTTATCTGTGAAAGCCTTTATTTCTCTTTTTCTGAAGGGCGCTTTTCTGTGCAGGTATTCTTGGTTGGCAATTTTTTTTTCTTTCAGCATATTGAATTTATGATTCCACTCTCTGCTGGCCTGCAAAATTTCTGCTGAGAAATCTGCTGATAGCCTTATGGAGCTTCCTTTGTATGTAACAAGTCCCTTTTCTTTTGCTTCTTTCAAAATTATCTCCTTGTCTTTGATTTTATGCAGGTATTATAATTACCTCAGTAAAATCCTCCTTGGGTTGAATCTGTATGGTGATCTATGAGCTTCACATACCTGAATGTCTATATTTCTTTTCAGATTTGGGAAGTTTTCATCCATTATTTCTTTAAATAATCTTTCTTCCCCTTTGTTTCTCTCTTCTCCTTCAGGAACTCCTATAACATAAATATTGTTTCAGCTGGTGGCATTCTTAAAATCATATAGACTTTCTTAACTCTCTTTCAATCCTTTTTTTTCTGTTTTGTCTTCTAACTGGATGATTTCAAATGACTTGTCTTGAGTTTGTAGATTCTTTCTTATGCTCAATCGAGTCAATGTCGATGCTTTCTATTTCATTTTACATTTCATTCATTGTATTCCTTAGATCCAGAATTTGTGGTTTTTTTAAATGATTTTGACCTCTCTGTTGAACTCATTTTGTGTGTTGTTTTCCTCATTTAGCTGTGTTGTCTGTCTGTGTTCTCTTATAGCTCACTGAGCTTATTTAAAAGAATTATTTTGAAGACTTTGTTTCGCAATCCATAGATCTCCATTTCCTTGAGTTCATTACCTGGAATATTCTCTTGCTCCTTTGGTTCTGTCATGTTTCCATGTTTTTTCATATTCTTTGTACCCTTGCATTGTCATCTGCAGATTTGATGGTACAGTCACCTCTTCCAGACATTACAGACTAGTTTTTTTGGGGGGGAAACATTTACTTGTGAATGGATGTGATGGCTCCTGCTCTGGGAAAGGACCAGGGGCATAATCACCATGTAGCTCTGTCACCTGAAGTCATTGTCTGCAAAGATTGCAAGGGACCTGAAAGGTCAAGGCAACAGCTGCTTTGCAGCAGCAGCAGCAGCAGCAGCAGCAAGGACTGTTGGAATCATCAGTGGTGCAGTCTGCTGAGAACCTCCTGATCTCTTTTTCTCCCACAGATGATGTTGTGGTAGAGAAGATCCCTCTTGGCACTGAATCCAGCTTGCAGTGCCCACAATTGTGGTGACACCAGTGTCTGATACATAGGTGCATGAGCATCTGAAGCAGGATTGCTCAAAAAATGACAGCAGCTCCACATTCCTGGGCAATGGCTAGCCTGTAGCACTGGAGGCTCCAGTGCCTGAAGCTTGGGCACACATTGAGTATCCATGAAGCCAGGGACAGGAGCGTGGGTGCTTGTGGAACAAGAGTGACACCAGGGCCTAAGGAGCTGGCTAGCTTATAACAACAGTGACTCTGCTGATTCATATGTAAGCATGCGTATAGCAGCCATAATATCAGGGTCTGGAAAACAGGTGTGCATAGAGTGGCTGCAGGGCCAAGATCTGGAACACAGTTGCATATGGAGCAGCAGTGACTCTGGAGTTTAGGACATGCATGGAGTTGAGTGGGCTGACAACACTGGTCCCAGAACAGCACAACAGCAGCTCCTTTGGGGGGCACACAACAGTGTCTCCCTATCTGAGGAGCCTGTGGTATTGGTAACCTCAGTGGTAAAAGTTTCTTGTGTCCTCTGTGGGGCAGGCCTCTGGAGTCCATGCCAATGAATACTACAGTGTCCTCTGCTGTGAAAGCTGTTGAGGTCATCTGAGGCAAAGGCTGCTGGGGTCCTTGGTAGAGTAGGTCTTGGGGACCATGATGGCTCTTGCTGTATGGCTGGTACTGATAACCCCCGTTCCTTTACTTTGTTCCTAGATGTCTCCAGACATCTCAACTAAGCTGATCTCCCCAGCAATTATTTATGTGTAGTTATTCTTTTTTTCTCCACTGTATTGCTATAGGTTCTTAATTCTACTCTTTAGCCATCCCAGGGCTATTTCCATTTCTGAATAGCTGATCATTGGTTTGTGTGTGTGTGTGTGTGTGTGTGTGTGTGGTGAGACAAAAGCTGGTATCTCCTTGTCTACCATTTTGCTGACATCACTTCCTATAGTAGTTATATTCTGTAAAGTCATTGGAATACTAAATGAGTGGATGTTGAATCATTGCCCCTAGGGAAACCACAGGGTTAGGTTTCTGAGAGCCTCTGCACCACAAAATAGTTGTAAACTGATCAGTATATAACCTTACTTCATATGTGCTTCTGGTGAAAGACACATTATTGAATGTACTTTGTTGTTTTATTAACATTAAAATCATGGCCTACAGCACCATAAGTCATGGCTGAATGAAGCTTATTTAAAACACATGTTTTTTCAATAAGTAATATACAGCCTTCTTGTGCTTACGAACACTAGACAACACTGCAGCACTATGCTAGGGCTATTTTAAAGAGATAAATTATCACTAAAAAGCAAAAAGAAAATGGGAAAAATTACCACACTAAGTAGACCACAAACAAGATACTTGTTTATTGTATAAGAGCTGAAACATGATAGCAGAGCATCATCTTGTTTGACAGGAGCTAGGAATGTGCCTATTGGGTATTCAAAATTTTCACTGTTCTGCACATCTGTGAATGAGTGTGAAAATTCCATGAGAATTGATTTTGAAGTACAAATAAATTTTAGTGTGTAGGCCATTCAAGATTAAAGAATTTGCAAGTAATGAGGATCAACTGTAAATATAAATGATCTTCCACATGCAGCTTCCATTTTTTCACTAAGAAATTATTCTTAAATACAAAATTAACTTTCAAATAATTAATAATCAAAATTAAGTCTCAAATTTTCAAACATAACTTCCTTCATAAACTGTATGTCTTCTTTGGAAAAATGTCTATTCAGACTCTCTGCCAATTTTTTAATAGGATTGTTCATTTTTTTTTACTATTGAGTTGTATGAGTTTTTAAAATAAGTTGGATGTTCATCCTTTATCAGATGTTAATTTTGTGAATATTTTCTCCCATTCAGCAGATTGCCTTTTTATTTTGTTGATGATTGTCTTTGCTGTTCAGAAGTGTTTTGTTTTGTTTTTAGGTAGCCCTAGTTGTTTAATTTTGCTTTTGTTGCCTTTGCTTTGGGTGTCAAATTCAAAAATCATCACCAAGACCAAAGTCAAGGAGTTTACCACCTATGTTCTTTGTAGGAGTTTTATGGTTTCAGGTCTTACATTCAAGTATTTAATACATTTTGAGTTAAATTTTGTGTATGGGGTAAGAGAGTGATCCAGTTTCATTGTTTTGCATGTGGCTGTCCAGTTTTCCCAGTACCACATATTGAAGAGATTGTCCTTTCCCTATTATGCATTCTTAGCTCCTTGTTCAACAAATGCCTTATGACTACTCTGAATCCAATGTGATACTCAGAATTCCGCTTCTGGGTATATACCCTCAAAGAATTAAAAGCACATTCTCGAAGACATATTTGAACACTCGTGTTCACAACACCATTATTCATAATAGCTAAAATATGGAAGCCACCCAAGTGTCTGTCCAGGGATGAATAGATAAGCCAAGTGTGGTATATCCATACAATGGCATATTATTCATCCTTAAAAAGGAAGGACATTCTGAGATATGGGGCACTATGGACGAATCTTCAGAATATTATGCTAAATAAAATAAGTCACAAAAATACAACCTTGTGTGATTTCCTTTATACGAGGTACCTGAAGTAACCAGATTCAGAGAGACAGAGAGTAGAATGGTGTTTGCCAGGGGTTGGGAGGAGGCAGGAATAGGGGGGTTACCGATGGACGGGTAGAGTTTCAGTTTTGCAAGATGAAAAGAGTTCTGAAGATGGATTGTGGTGATGGTTGCACAGCAATAGTAATGTTTAATACACTTAAAAGGTACTTAATGAACCTAATGTTCTTAATGACATGTACACGCAAAAATGGTTAAGATGGTAAGTTTTACGTTATGTGTGTTTCATCTCAGTAAAGATATACTTCACTAAAAAAGGGCAAATGCAAAGAAATGAGCAGAGCACACTTTAGTTTTGTGATTTGTACTCTTCTATTTTGTCCCTGATATTTTATCCCAGCTGTTTTACCCGAGACAACTGGATCAGAGCAAATGTTTTGATTCTGTGCCTAATAAAAGCTTGAAATCAAAATTATACAAAACACATAAAAATTCGTGTTGAAATGCATTTTTCAGAGCAAACTTAATAAGACTTTTGTTTGAATTTTAATTTATTTTCTGTGTTAGTTTCAGGTGTAGGACGTAATGATCTGATATTTGTATATATTGCAAAACGATCAACACAAAAAGTCTAGTTAACATCTATCATCATACTTACAAACTTTTTTCTTGTGATGAGAACTTTTCAGATTGCCTTTACTATCAACTTTCAAATATGCAATACAGTATTATGAATTCCTTGATCAATTTCTTTAAAATATAGCCCAGTAAAACAATTCTAGTGTATCCACTTTTATTTTTAATTCACTGAAAATATTTTTTTATCCGAATCAGTTATTTTTCATGCAAATGGCTGGATGTTTTTATTCACATCATAATTTACTGGCTACAGATGCTGCTATTTTAAGTTTTGTTTAGGTGTCGTCATTTCTACCAAGTCAACTTTCCCTACTCTCATTATTCATATCAAAGAGTGTTCAGATGTATTTCTTGTTCCATCAATATTTAGTTAATGATAAATTTTACCACATGCCATTTTAATCATGATCAGTTTTATTTTGTGTGGATTAATGTAACTGGTAATATTCACCATGTAGGTTCTAGTCTTTTTGGAGTATAAATGGGAGGGTCAAAGCATTGTACTTCTTTGATTTGCAGAGATTCAGTTTTGACTCAGCTCTTAAGGAACATGCTTGTTTGCCTAAAAGGCTCTGCAGCCTCAGACTCGCCCGACTCCATTTATGAAACAGAAGGAATTTGCTCAGATCTACTTCCAAGGTACAGGCAGATGAAAGCCATGTGGTGCTTCTGATCCTTCTGCTGGGAACAGGAGGCAGGGATCCTGCTCATATTGGCCAGTTTGGAAGCAAGGCTTTTTGTTCTTTGTGTGAACGAATGAACAACCTGAAAAGAGAGGCTGTGGTAGGTGAACAGATGCCCAGTTTGTGTGACAGCAACCTCATCTCCTCCTCTTCAACTAGAATGTTAGTGGAGGGAGAGAGCACTGGTCATTTCCACTGTTTCCTTCTCCCATACCCTTTAGAACAGAGAAGCCATTTTCTTTCAGGCAGCAATTGAACAAACTAACAGATAAAGTTCCTGACCTCTCTTGCAGCTAAGAATGACTAGAGGAAGTTAAGGCCAGTGATGTGTGACCAGGAGTCTGGTGTGGAACTGGGGGCGGCTGCTTGGAGGGAACTAACCCAGGTTGGAGGGTCCGCTTTGCTCTCCTTCTGTTCTCCTGCCTGTGGTCTGGAATGCAGACAGGATTGCTGGTCAAAGTTGGAGCTCCAGCAGCCGTCCTGGACCATGGACAGCCTTGAAGATGGAAACCACATATGAAGACTCTGGAGCAGAAAGACAGATGATGGCAGATGTGAACTGGCTGGTGGGAGTTCTGGGATTAATTTGTAATTCCTACCTGTAGGGTTATTTTATGAGAAAGAAAGAACTCTCTCCTGTTTGCACCACCGTTATTTAGTGTTTTCTAGGCTGTATAGCCAAATCTAATCCTAACCAATGTCTGTGTTTTGCCATGGAATCCCTGTGTGCCCTTCGACAGGAAAGGACCCTTCTGGGACATATCCCCTTGTGCAGAGTGGCAGAGCAGGTGTGGAGGCAGATTGCATGATTGTGATCTCTGATGGTTTTGCCTGGCCGACATCAATGTCCTCTTCTATTGGGGATAGAGTCGCAGGCGGTGGGGTCACTGAGACCTGCCTCGTGAAGAGAGCCATTGGTGTATTGTCCACGCGTGCACGGCGAGGCTGGGCTCACATGCAGGAGCTGTCCTAGCACCGACACATGGCCCCTTTTGTCTGAAGTCTTGGACACGACACCTGGTTGACTGGCAGGTTGTCCCCCAATGTCCCCCTGTAGTAGAGAGCATTCTGTGTCTCTGCTCACCTGAGCAGCATCCCACGCTGACACCCCATCCGTTATTGATGGAGCCTGACAACCTGTCCCGGCTGAGCATGTGCTCATGCTGTTGCACATCTCGCCCCTCATTGTACAGTTGGGACACTGTGGCCCAGAAAGAGGCAGGCACTGGCCCAGATGACAGGAGGTGGTCAGAGTCTAGAAGATTAGGGGGACCTCCAGCTTTCTTGGTCAAGGCTGAACCTGTTCCCTTCAGGTTTCCTTTGGAAATGAGAGGCCTTAAGATCCTAGGGGATTCCTGCCCACCCCCTCTCCATAGGGGGTTGTTTTCCTCTCCACATCCTTGCACATGCACAGGACACTCACTCACACTGACTTCTCATGTGGGGACCAGGGAGGTGCAGTCAAGAAAGAGCAGACACCAGGGAACTGACAAGAGGCAGAAGAGAGAGGTTGGAGGCAGCTCTCCCTCCATCCCTCCAATGGATGGGTGGCAGCATCCATTCTCCTACCTCCATGCCCAGGGGCCCAGAGATGGGCAGAGGAATCCCCAAGGTTTGTAGGTTTCTACCTGTTCCAGAGATGTCCCTGGCCCAGCCTGGAGAGCACAGGACTGGGGTCCTGCAGTCCACCTCTGTGGGCACCTGGAACTGTGATGAGCCCATCCTCCCCTTGTGTAGACATTGGGTACAGGAGAGAAGACCACAGTGAGGGTCCTCCTGTATAAAGTGGATGCATCCAGCGGGTGATTCCATGGGTTCCATGTGCTCACAACGTGTCTGTTCGACTGGGTTCTCTGTCGATGACCCACTGTGCTCTGAGACCCTGAGAACATGCTTTCCACTCCCCGGAGGTGCTGTAGAACTGAGGAGGCTTGTGGGCATGGGTGGATGAGAACGTAGGATATGGAGGAACATGCCAGAGCACTGGACACCAAGTCGAGGGTCCAGGGAGAAGATTAGTCCTTGTTGGACCCTCGGGGTCCTCATCTGGAGGTGGGGGAATCGTCCTGGCTGAGATTAGGATGCCCCATGAGTAAAGAGAACACCCCAGTGGGGACAGAATGAGGGGGAAAGGTAGGCTCCCGGGGCTCCTCGCACTTCCTGGAAGCCTGCAGGTCCCGCTCTTTTACCCCTGGGACACGGGAGAACCCCTGCCTTGAGGACACCCAAAAGGTTCCTTTCTGTTTGGTTGACTTCCTGCCTGGGCTGCTGTGCTAGTGCTGGCCGCCAGGGGGCGGGCAGCCTCCAGTGTCAGTGGTGGCCAGTGGGTTTGTTGTTTTCAGTTGTACTGCGATATAATTGGTGTTCAGCACTCTATAGTTAACACTGCTCTGTGATATATTTGAAAGTTGCTAAGGGATAGATCCTAAGACTTCTCATCGCCAGGAAAAAGTTTTTTTCTTTTTGGTGATGGATGTGAACTAAACTCACTAGGGTAATCAACATGTGATATATGTGTACCAAATCATGATGCTCTAAGCCTAAAATTTACACGGTGCCCACTGAGCTGTGCTTGAGCTCCTGGAGCAGCAGCGTCACGTAGAGGTCTTTCTGGCTGTCCCCCTGCCTCAGGAACAACTTGCAACTCCTAATAATAGTGTTTATCTCCATGATCAAAGATGGTCAAAGGCAGGAGGAGGGGTGTAAGACTTTCCCATTTCTTCATTCAGCAACTGTGCACTGAGCACTCACCTGGGCCAGGTGCCCTGGTGGGCCTCTGCATGGGCTGAAAATGACTGAGTGGTCCCTGCCTGACAGGAGCTCACAGTATAGAGGGGAGATGGACAAAAGCAAAGACATGAGAAAGAAAACAGCAAAGTGCTGTAGAGAAACACAGCAGGGGGCTGTGATGGAGTGCTGGGGGTCACTGGGTAGGAGGGTCTGAAAGGCCTCAGTGGGGTGACATTTCCTGGGGCCAGAATGACAAGAGGGAGCCAGCCCTGCACCAGTCTGGGAGCAGTGTGTCAGGGAGAAGGCTCCACTGGTGCAGGGACTCACAGGCAGAAGTGTTTGGCCAGAGGAGGTTAGAAAGGTGGCCAGTGTGGCTGGAGGGAGCCTGGGAGGAGAGAACAGGAGATGGGGGGAGGTAGGGCCAGGGCCTGGGGACTGGTAGGCTGTGTTCATTATCATTCCTCTCTGACTACTTTGCACATAAACCTTGCATTTCAAAACTACAAATGTTTACTATCTCACAATTTGTGTGGATCAGCAATCGGGCACTGTTTAGCTGGGTGCCTCTTGCTCAGTGTGTTTAACAGGTTGGGGCTGTGGCCTCAACTGAGGCTTGACTGGCTTCCAAGTTCACTCCCAGCTGTCAGGATTCAGTTTGGACTGAGTTCCTTTCTGTCTGTTGGCCTGGGCAATCCTTTGCTTCTCTCCTATGTGGAGCTGTATGTGAGGCAGCCCCAAACACCAGTGCTTGATTCCCCAGTTCCAGGGATACGACTGAGAGAGAGAGAGAGAGATGGAACATGAGAGAGGGAGTAAGAGAGAAGTGAGAGACATTTTGTAGTGAAAATTTAGATAAGACATCCCATCCCCTTGGCTGTATTCTGTTGGTCAGAAGCCAGTTACTATCCACTTAGTGGTTACACAGGGATGTGTATATCATGGGTGGGGCTCACTGGGTACCACTGTGGAGACTGTCCACCTCATAGGCCAAGATGAGGCACTTGGATCTCATTCTAAATATAACAGGAAACAATGGAATGGTTTTATGCCACAGGATGACAACATCTGACTCTCTATTAATTTCAACCCCTTCATGATGCTGACTTGAAAATGAGGCCAGGTTGGAAGTGACTGTTCCAATATCACATTGCTGGAACCCAGGCCTGCTTTGAGTGGTGTTCCATGCTGCATCTCACCCCTTCTTGTAATTCTTCCATCTCTAAGTTTGTGCCTTAGATACATGCATCACCAGCTCACAGATGTTATAGATATTATCTCATACACACCAGATGATGCCCCTAGGAGGTAGGTTCTAGCCTGATTCCCATTGTACATGTTTGGAGACTGGGGAGGGCCTGAGGGCCACAATGACTTTCCTAGGACAGAGAACTGGTAAGAAAAAGGAAATCTGAATTCAGCTGTGTCTCCTCAAAGCTACAACCCTAGTTAGGTTTCCAGAGAGCTGGGGCTAGGGCTGTGCCTGCTTATTGTGTACAGTTAAGGAGATGACATGGGGGAGGAGGGTGAGCAGCCCAGGGGCAAGGGGGCTTTGAGTAAGTCTGATTGAAGAAAAGGGCCCTGGTCATGACTCTTGAAAGAGTGACCTCACTTCCTTGGTCATAGACCTCAAGAGAATTTAGAACTCTGGTAACCAGGCACCCACCGCCCAATGGACAAGGATGAGACACTCAACAGACAAGGATGTTTTGCTGTTGTGTCCCACGTTTCAGAGCTTCTGGGCTCAGAAAAGCCCAGAAAGAGAATCTTTTTGGTTGTATTAGATGTTGGCTCAGCCATCATCACAGATGTTTCTGGCCACTTGACAGTAGGCACCCAGAGGTAACACAGGGCAGCTCAGGGCAGGCCATGTAGACGAAGACACAACTGTGATCCCACCTGAGCAGCCCCACACTCGCTACCCCTCATCATGTGTGTGTGTGTGTGTGTGTGTGTGTGTGTGTGTGTGTGTGTGTGTGGAGGAAGGAAAGCAGGGGATGAGGGGCAGGTCATTCCCAAGCAGGAGCTGGTGGTGAGGTGTTGGAAGCCTGGTGGGTCTGTCATGTTCATGCCCCAGCTCCTGGCTGGCAGCATGAGGAGGTGAGCTCCTCCACTCCTGTGTTACCTGAGCCCTAGAGGTTTCATCTCCTTCCCTCCCCGACTGCACTTCTTTGCACGGGTGTCCCTCTGTGCCTGAACTGAGGACAGAATTTCTCTTGGGAGTTGCCCCAGGGACATTGTGCAGGCAGCCCAATTCCTTCTGGCCCGGCTCCCAGGCACTGTCTGTGCAGAACTCCATGGAGCAAATCGAGGAGCTGGTGGATGAGTGCAGCCCCTCCCACTCCCTAGATGAGGGGCTGGTGCCCAAGGCCATGGTCACCATCCTGTGCTGGTCTGAGGTGAGAGCAGCAGCAGAGGGTCTCCACACTCAGAACCTCAAGATGACTGGGCGGGACCAGTACTCACACTCAAATCTGGGGACTCCCCTGGGGTCCTGCTAGGGCTTTCCCACAGGAGCATCCCACAGGCCCAATTACCAAGGAATCCAGACCTCCACATGGAACTCGCCCGCCATGTGGTAGAGTAGAAATACACTCTTCGCACATTTGTTGGATAGTAGAGAAAAAAGTATACATTTTCTTTGAATTTGGCTAATGTTTTGATTGTTTCAACTCCCCACACTAGGTGTCCTGTGGAGCTGTTGGCTCCACTGTCCTTGCAGACCTTCTCCAGCCTTACAAATCACACACCTGATAGGGTGGTTTGTACAAAAAATGAGGGTGGGAGTAAGGTATTGTGTACATTTCTCTGCAACTTGTCATCTCACAGAACCCATCAAGTCATTGTAGACCCACCAGGTTGGGAGCTGTGGCCTTACTCATCTTCATAATATCCCATAAAAGTGGTCATTTGCCACAGCCATTCAGTCTTTCAGTATCGTTGGACCTTGACATGATTCACTTCTCTTGCCACTTCAGCCGTGTTGCAGGAAGCATCTTAAGTGTGTCCTCAGAGACTGTTAGCTTGCTTGGTCTGCCCTAACGTGGGGCCACAGACCAGGTGGAAGGCCCCTGATGCCTCCTGGCCCAGTACTGGGCTCTGTCTTTGTAGGGCTCTGCCCACAACTTGTGGAGGAGCTTGTGGAGGGATTCTAATACTCCAACTCCTAAGATGAGGGGCAGATGCTTCAGGCCCCCAACAACCAACACTGGTCTGGGATAAGTGTGGGCACAGAGGGGTCTCCTCACACAGGAACCCAAGATGACAGGGGTACACCCAGACCCAGGCTGGGACCTGGCGACTCCCTTGGGGTCCTCCCAAGAATATGATTTCCCCAGAGCCTTCCCCTTCATGTCAGGAGCAGACTAAGCCCCGGGTAGTTGAGTGGGAATGTCATGAAGCCCATGCTATGGACAGTTCTAGTTCTAACCTGCATGATCTTGAGAAATCCCTAACCCTCTGCTTCCCAATATCTACAGTGTGGAAGTTGTGGGTGACTCACTGGGACGATGCTCCTAGTATAGGCTATTAGTACAGGGAGGTGCTAGTGTTTCTCAGCTAACATGAAGCCTGGAAGGTACCAGTTGTTTATTATTCCTCCCCGAGTCAAATTACACTTTTAAAACCTAGACCATTTTCCTGTGTGGGCACTCATGTTCCTTCTCTTGCATAAGTTCCTGAGGTGACGGGAGCTTCTGGTCTGAGCTCCAGACCCGGCTCCTCCTGGTGGTTCAAGGTGATACTGCTGATTATATGTCCCTCTTTGTCCACTTGGTGTGAAAAGGATGCAACCCTGTCCCTCAATCAGGTCTGCGTTAGGTGGATCCCCAGGTCACAATGGAGAAGGTGGGAGAGTCCCTGGCACCAGGTGGAAACATCTACAGTGCCACCCTTATATCCACATGCCAGGACTTTGTCCGTGCCCAGCATGTTTTGGGCCAGCCATTCCACAGATGAGTGCTGCCCCTTCCACAACACAGTGGTGAGTCTCCCACCTACTGTGTGTCTGGGGAACGTCAACACACCTCTCTGAGCTTCACTTTGGTCTTCTGAAAGTGGGGTGTTCCAAAGATGAACCTCAGAGCCTTATTGTAGGAAATCATGCGATAAGTCATGGCAGGTGCTTACCTGGTGCCTGGCTCTGCAGAAAGGGCTGCTGGATGTGCTGGAAATTTTCATGTTTCTTCATTCTCTCTCCCCCAGTAAGAAGCTCTCTGCCTCACTCCAAACTGTCCTGTGGTTTTCCTGAGTTTGGAAAAGCACATGGAATGCAACCTGTTTCCCCATTTGTAAAGGAGTTTGAGACTCCATCCTGCTGGTCCTGGTCCTTGTCCTTGGGGTAGCCAAATTAGGGATCTCTAGGGGCAGGCAGAGGAGCCCCAGGCCCATTCAGATACCTGGGAAGGCTCTGGTTGAGCTCATCTCTTCAACAATCTCTATGAGGCACCTACTCCATGGAGGCACTTTCCTAAACACTAAGGTCATGCAATGAATGAAGCAGACTCAATCCTTGGGCCTCAATTCTTGTCTGAAAGGTGGATGGTCACATTAGACACCATAAGCTGTCATGTCCATAGTCCATTAGATGTGATGCCCCCATGCCCTCTTCTAGATATGGACCCATCTTGCTGCATCTCATCTTGGGAGATGGACCATCCAGGACCATCCGAGAATGTGAGTGGCCTTTGGGTGCAGAAGGAGGGCCTCCTGTCTCCACAGAAGAAGCTGGGAGACTCTGGGGGCTGTGACTGGGGGGATAATGGCTGGCAGAACCCTGGATCTCACACAAGTTTTCATTCCCATGGGTGGGCTGCGGTCTGGGGGCTTGCCCTTCAGGAATAAGAGTCAAAGAGAGAAGTTGGTGGGGTTCCAGCCCCCCTGGGAAGCAGATGGGAGGTGGACTGATTGGGCCTTGAGAGACCCATCCCTTCCACAGTCCCATGTCACTCTGCCTGCCCTCTCCACATCCAGCTCTCCTACCCATCACCAGGGCCCTACATAGTAGGTGTGGTGAGCTGCCTGCTCAAAAATCTTCCTCCAATGTCAGTCCTGATGCTCATGTGCATGGGGGCTGGAGTAGGCTCTGGCCAGGCCACTCATGTGGCAGGGACAAACGGGGTACTACTGGCTGACTGAGCACGGAGCACAGGGCCTGGAGCACACAGTGCAGCAGGGGTCAGGAGGGGATCTCTGATTCTGGGGGAGGCCCTTAAGATAACCTGACCCTTCTATTCAGCCACCATACCCCAACAGTGAGCCCACAACCACTGGAAGATCACAGCCCCATCCTCAGCAGCAGGGACACAGCTGGGGCGCTTGGGATGTACCAGGGCCAGCTCCTTCCACCTGATGGGAAGGGGAACATTGTAAGCTGATTCCTGAGGTCCCCTGAAGCCCAAAAGAGAGGGGACTATCCCACCCCAGCTCCCTGACATCTCTACCCCAGCACCAATTTACCTATTGGGGAGGAACAATATTCATTCATTGTAAATAGTAAATGTTAGATATGAATAGTATATTAAAATCCTCTTTCTTTCACAACCTGGGAGTGGTGGTGTGGTTCTTTCACTTCTGGTGCTCATGGAAAGGAGATACATAATCTCACATTCCCCCTTGAATTCAGTCATCTTGCAGAGTCATCAGCTTATTGTATGTGAGAGAAGGGCCAGCCTCTCCCTGGTTACCAAGGGACACGCCTAAGTCCCCCTTCCTCAGAGGACAAGTTCATTTCAGTATCACTCACCTGCTCCAGGAGCAGAGACACCCCCCCAGATCTCCTGGGATTTAGACTTGAAGGCACATTCACAGGCAGAGCAACCAGCCCTGAAATGTGGGCATCTTTCCAAATAGCACCAGCCAGGACTAGCTTGTGTCCCAGGACAGTGGATGCCTCTCTATACTCTGGAGGAAGAGGGGACATTTCCTGCTTCTCTTGTTGTGGTTTCTTTTGAACAAATTTTAGGAACTTGTAGTTTTTCTAGTTCAATCTCTGGCACTGCATCAGCTCTAAGTGGGGAAGAAATGGAAATAGGTCAAAGTGTGCATGTGGAGAGGACAAGGCCTGAGGAAGGGCATGTGCAGATGGACTGAGGGCAGGCAGGACTTCCCATCCTCAGGGTCCCTCTAGGGGCTCCGTCTTCACCCTTCACCTAGACTTGAATCCTCCTGGGATCCTTGTCCATGACTCCAAAGTCCTTTTCCTGCTTGTTTTGTATCCAGGGGGAAAGATTTGTGATGCAGCTTTTAATGCTACAGCTGGGCCTCCTTTCAGAAACATGACTGTGCCCCGAGAACTGGAATTTCCAGCCACCCTGCACTTCCCTATATAATTCCTTTTAGGGCAGAATTTCCCCAGAAGGCCCCAAGTCTATCATGGCCACTCCTCCCTGGCTAGACCTGATGGATCACAGGGGACCTCTGATTTGCCACAATAAGGGACCATAATCCTGGCAGTGAATGACCCCACACTCTCCTTTGCTGTCCAGGGTGACTTCTGGGCCTGTGTGGTTCTGAGGTCCATGGTCTTGGACAATCCACCAGTTTACACACTCAGTGGTGGTGTTACCAACCTGTCCCGAAGGGGCAGGTGGGCCCAAGCTCATAAAGCATGTAGCCCCTGGATGGCTGTGTTCTTTTCCACAGTCTCGTGGTTATGTCATGGGCATGTGAACCTTTCCTGTCTGGAGCTTTGAAAATCAGCCATGAGGGTGTGTGGGTGGGGTCCAGCAGGGAATGCCACCAAACTGATGATCCATGGATATGCGTGGACACAGTCTTACCAATTAAAACTCTGAAATGCTTCCCATCTTGTTGGTAAACAGACACTGCTCTGAGCTCACTCTGAGAACAGCCTCCTGAACAGGAGCTTCAGGGTTACCATGAGGCCTTCTGAACATCATTCCTGGAAACACTCTGTAAGACACGGGCCAGATGAACTGGTTGGCACTTCTGGGTTATCCGCTCCTTTCCGATGGCTGCAAGTGTCACCCAGACACAGAGCAGGTGGGACCCTGCCAGGGAGGCCTGCTCGGGGCAGCCAGAAGCTGAGGATAAATCCTGGTTCCCGGCAGCCCAGGCCCTTCCTGACAGGGCACAGCCATCCTGGCAAGTGATTTGCTAAACAAAGGGCTGGTAACTCTCCTTTTCCTACAAAGAGAAAGAGGAGTGCCAGGTCCCAGGGTAATCCAAGGCCAGGAGGAAGGCATGGATGTCTGGAAGGTTTCTCCGGCAGGGCTGTGGGGCTCCTGAACACAGACCCTACATGTAGCAATATTTAATAAATCTTGAGTCTACCACACAGCCGAGGAGAACAATTTGTTGCATCTTTGGGCTTCCAGTGGCCAAAAATGAATGAGAGTTAGCAAGAGGAGGCTCACATTTGTAGCAAGAGACTAGTTCACTAGTGATTTTTTTTAACTTTGATGTAAATTTAGCACGCACACAGATATCATGCACTCAAGCTTATTCACAACAGAACAAAGAAGAAATGCTCATAACCATCAAATGCATATTTTTGTAGCTGGTCACCTTTTCACAGCTGCTGTTTATAACTACCTTCTTCCATTACTCATTTCATATTTCCTTTGCCCTCAGCAAGCACCTTGGCTGGTCATGGTGCTTTGCCTGGTTGGGGCACCATAACGTACATTCCTGAGGGTCTGGGCCTTTGGTGGTCCTGCCTGGATTGGTTTCTTTTAGCTGTTCATTGACTTTAATCATGGGGCATGGGATGGAAGAAACACTCTAAGGAATCTCCTGAACTCCAGACAGAGGCCTCCTCGCCTCCATGCTGAGTAGCAGAGGGAAGCCTGAGTCCCAGAGGAATACCAAGGGACAGACAGTGTCTGCTGTGGACATAAAGATGAATAAACCTCAGGGAAAAAATCTGAGTGAAACGCAAGGCCATCTTCTTCTCATTTTTTTCTGCACTGAATCCAACTAGACAATCACAGCAGAGGCTCCCCAACATGCAACCAAAAGCACCCCAGGCATGAGGCCGGCGGTGCTGTCCCACCTGGGTCTGCGGGAATAGACTGTGTTATCTCTGCACACTTTGCAGATGACCACAGCTGAAGATACCAAGGGGAGGGACTAAAATTACACTAAGGCCACCCATTCACTTTGATGATTTTGCTCCTCCTCCTAGCATAGCACCTGAAAGTGACCCTGGGCCTACAGTTTCTCCACTGGGAAATGAGAGCCAAAAGTGGATATCCACTTTTCCCAGAGTTGTGGAACAGTTTTTAGAAGGCCCAGTTTTTCTTGCCTCATGGGGATCACTGGACAATCGGCAAAGTTGGACCACAGTAATCAGATGAAGACAGAGAGTTGGGGGGCTTATGGCAATAAGCACACAGATATTAGCAGACTACTTTTCTGCAGGTGGGGGCCAGGAGCCCTGTGAGCAGTTCTGCCTGTTTTCAGTCCCAAGCTTGCAGTCATGCCCAATCACAGAGTCCAACCAGAATTACTAACTCAGCACAAAACACAGTCTCCTAATCCCTCTGACCAGAGGCGATTGAAAGCTCACCTTGTGGCCCCCATCTGAGCTTGGGACACGGTCTACAAACCTGCCTGTGGAAATACACACTGTGGGAAACACAGTCAGTAGCCTGGTTAAACATGGAGCCTAGCCAGCAGTCCCTCCCCTGGCCTCATAGTACAGGCAGAGGTTTCACCCAATTAGAGACCTCAACATCACACCCTACACACCTCCCAATGCTACCAGAAGAATTATCCAGAACTCCAAAATTAGTTGGAGGATAAAGATCTTTTTCTGCCAAAGCAAATCTGTAAAATATGGAAGAGAAGACCGTTTACTCAAATGTCAGATACCAGTGCAAGAATAGAAGGATCAGAAAGGATCAGGTAAATATGACACTAACACAGGAAACTAATATAGCTCCAATAATTGACTTGAAAGAAACTGAGGTCTATGAATGGTCTGGTAAAGAATCAGATTAATCCTTTTAAAGAAGTTCAGTGAAATACACAGTGTCACAGATAGACAACTCAACAAAATTAGAAAAACAATGTATGAAAATAATCAGTTCAACAAAGAAATATAAACCATCAAAAACACCAATCCTAAGTTGAAGAATACAATGAGTAGGGTGGAAAACTCAATATAGTGTTTCAATAACATAGCCTGGAAGGAGGGGCAAAATCATCAAAGTGAAGGTGCTCTTTTTACCTTACTAATGTGGTCATTCTCTGTCTCTGTGGTCCAAGGCGTTTCTTTAGCCTCACCCCCAGTTTCTGGGATTTTCACAAAGATGCTTTTCTATGGATAGTCGCTAGTTGTTTTTATTGTGTTGGGGAATGAATTCAGGGACAACCTATTCCACAATATTGAACAAGCAGAAAAAAATTCAATGAACTGAATAATGTCATTTAAAATTATACAATCAGAACAGCAAAAAAGGAAAAAGAGTGAAACAGAGTAAAGAAGCCTATAGGACTTATATGAATTTTTCCAGCAAAATAATATACACATTATGGGAATTCCAGAAAGAGAAGTGAGAGAGAGAGAAAGGGACAGGAAGTAAGTGTCTTTAAAGCAACCATGAATGAGAAATTTCCAAACTTGGAGAGAAAAATGAACCTACAGATTCATGAGGACTAAAGGTCCTCAAATAGGCTGAACCCAAGAAGGGCTATATCAAGATACGCTGGAATTAAATTATCAACACTCAAAGACGGAGAGAGTGTTTGGCAAGCAGCAACAGAAAATGACTTCACCTTCAACAGATCTTCCGTAATACTATCAGCAGTTTCTTAGCAGAAATCTTGCAGCTCAGGAAAAAGTGTGACAATATATTCAAAATGTTGAAGGAAAAAAGGAATGCCAAGGAAGAATACTATAACTGTCAAAGCTGTCCTTCAGAAATGAAGGACACATAAAGGCATTTCCAAATGCACTAAAGCTGAGGGATTTCATCACCAACACATCTGCCTTACAAGAAATGCCGAAGAAAGTTCTTCCAAATAAAATAAAAAGACCCTAATTAAAAACACAACACCACTTGAATGTATAAAACTCACCAGGAAAGTTAAATATATAGTCACAGTCAGATTCACAAATATGGTAATGGTGGTACATAAATCCCTTTCAGCTCTGATGTAAAAGTTAAAAAGCAGATGCATTCAAAATAACTAAAATTACAATAATTTGTTACTTAACACAAAATAATTAAAAATGTAATTGTGACATTAATAACCTAAAATTTGAGAGAGGGAGAAGTAAAAATATGATGTTTCTGTATGCTATCAAAGTTAAGTTGTTATTAGCTTAAAATAGGATGTTATAACCCTGAGATATTTTATGTAAGCCTTAAAGCAACCACAAAGGAAAAAAATCTTTACTAGAAACGTAAAAGTTTAAGAGAAAGTAATCAAAGAATTCCATCATAAAGTGTCATTAAATTAAGAAGGAAAACAGCAAGAGAGGAAGAGAGGAACAAAAGAAATCCAAAACAGTGATAAAACAACTAATAAAATGGCAATAGTAAGTCCTTACCTATCAACAATTACTTTAATGGTAGGTAGATTAAATTCTCCAATTTAAAAAAACATAGAATGGCTGAATGCATAAAGAAAACAAGATTCAATGATATGCTGTGTACAAGAGACTCACTTTAGCTTTAAGGACACACAGAGACTGAAAATGTAGGTATGAAAAAAGACATTTCAAATACGCAAAATACAAGTGTAGCTGTAATTATATCAGACCAATTAGATATTAAATTGTCAAAGAGACAAATAAGGTAATTATATAAATATAAAGAGACAAATTCATCAAGAAGGTATAACAATTATAAATATTTATTCACCCAACATGAGCACCTAAATATATAAAGCAAACACTAACAAAGCTAAGTGGAGAAATAATCAGCAATACAATAATAGTAGGGGATTTTCGTATCCCACTCTCAACAATGGATAGAACATCCTGGAAGAAAATCAATAAGGGAACAGAAGATTTGAACAACATTATAGAATAAATGCTCTAAAAGACACACACAGGATGTTTCATCCAACTGCAGCAGAATATACATTTTTTTACAAGGTCACACAGAACATTCTCCAGAATACTTCAGGATAGAGCAAAAAACAAGTCTCATCAAAATCAAGAAGATAGAAATTATATTAAGTATCTTCTCCAACCACAATAGTATGAAACTAGAAATCAACAAAAGCAGGAAAATAAGAACATTTACATATGTATGGAAATTAAACAACACATTCTTGAACAACCAAAAAATCAAAGAAGAAATGAAAAGTATCTTGATAAAAACAAAAATGGTAACACAACTTACGAAATTTATGGGTTGCAGGAAAAGAAATACCAAGAGGAAAGTTGAAAACTGTAAATGCTGGCATAAAACAAGATCTCAAATAAACAACCTAATGTTACACCTCAAGGAACTAGAAAAAGAAGAACAAAGTAAGCCCAAAGTTAGCAGAAGGAAGGAAATCATAAAAATTAGAGGAGAAATTAATGAAATAGAAAAGAGGAAAATGATTGAAATTATGAACAAAGGAAAGATTTTTTTAAATGATTAACAAAAGTGACAAAACTTTAGCTAGATTAATCCAAAAAAATACCAAGAACCCAAATAAATATAATTCGAAGAGGGGACATTACAAATGATACCACTGATACACAAAGACCATAAGAAACTACTATAAAAAATTATACGCCAAAAAATTGGACAACATAGAAGAAATGGATAAATCCCCAGAAATGTACACCTACCAAGACAGAATCACAAAGAAATATAAGCTTTGAACAGACCAATAGCAAGTAAGGAGACAGAAGCTGTGATCAAACACCTCAACAAAGAAAAGGCCAAGATCAGATTGTATCACTGGTGAATTCTACCTAACAATTAAAAAAGAGTTAACACCAATCGTTTTCAAAAAATAACATAGCCAAAGGCATCACACTTTCCGATTTCAAACTATATTGCAAGGCTATGCTAATCAAAAGTAGATGGTGCTGATATAAAAATAAACATATACAACAATGGAACAGAACTGAGAGGCCAGAAATAGATCCATGCATATATGGTCTACCCATATTTGACGAGGAGGCCAAGAATCCTTAATGAAGGAAAGGATAGTCTCTTCAATAAGTGGTATTTGAAATACTGGGTATTCACGCAATTAAATAAAATTGGACCCCTCTCTTACACCACTTACAAAAATTAACTGGAAATGCTTTAAAGACTTTAATATACCACCTGAAACCATAAAACTCTTAGATGACAAGGTCTTAGAAGACTTTGACATTGGTTTTGGCAACGATTTTTTTTGGATATAACACTAAAAACATAGGCAAAAATCAACAAATAGGACTACATCAATCTAAAAACCTTCTGCACGATAAAATAATCAATAAAATGAGAAGGCAACAGACTAAAAATAAATAAAATACTTGCAAATGATATATGTGATGAGAGGTTAATATCCAAAATGAATACAGAACTCCTATAATTTAACAGCAAAAATACAAATAACCTGATTTAAAAAACGGACAAAGAAATAGACATTTTTCCAAAGAAGACATATAAATGGCAAAACAAAAAAAATACATGAGAAGGTACTTAAAATCACTAATCATAAGGGAAATGCAAATCAAAACCACAATGAGATACCACTTTACATCTGTTAGAATGAAAATCATCAAAAAGATAAGACGTGACAAGTGCTAACAAGGGTGTGAAGCAAAGGGAGGTGTGTGCACTCTTGTTGGTAATGTAAATTGGTAGAGCCACTATGGAAAAGTGAGTGGAGATTCCTCAAATAATTAAAAATAGAACTAGCATATGATGCAGTAATCCAACGTATGGTTATATAGCCAAATGAAATGAAATCAGAAGCTCAAAAAGGTATCTGCACACCCATGTTTATTGCAGCATTATTCACAACAAGAAACACCTGGAAGAAACTTAAGTTTCATGTATATATATATATATATATATATATACACATATATATGTATATGTATATATATATCACTTTTCCATAGTGTCTGTACCATATATATATATACGTGTGTGTGTATATATATGTATGTATATGTATGTATGTATATATGTAGAATTCATATTTAACTTCATTATGGTCAGATAACTGGTCTATATTGTTTCTCTGAAAGGTATTGCTATTTTTATTAATGTCATACTTGCATGGATATGTATAGAGAGAGAGAGAGATACATACGTATGCAATGGAATATTACTGAGCCATAATAAAGAAGGAAACTTGAGCATTTGTGACAACACTGATTGACTTTGTGGGTATTATGATAAATTAAAAGTTAGAGTAAGAAAAATACTATATGATCTCACATATATGGAATTTCAAAAAGCAATATGGATGGATCTCTGAAACATAATATTGAGCAAAAGAAGCATGGCATAATTAATGATGATATGTTAGACTAGCAGTTGCCTTTTTGGAGTTTTTGATTGGGAAAAACAGAGGAAGACTCCAAGGGTACTAGAAACATGGGATATTCTGAATCTTGATCTTTGTTGTAGTCACCATGGTAAGTCTGATTACCATCTGTCACCACAGAAAGTTATTACCGTATTATTGACTATATTCCCTATGCCGTATGTTACAGCTGTGTGAATTTTTCTATAAGTGGAAGTTTGCAACTCTTAAACCCCTTTACCTATATCACCCACTCTTTCTCCTCCTCCCCTCTGGTAACCAGCAGTTAGTTCTCTGTATCTATAAGTCTGTTTCTGTTTTGTTTTGTTTGTTCTTTCATTTTGTTTTGGGTTTTTTTAGATTTCACATATAAGTGAAATCATATGGCATTTGTCTTTGTCTGACTTATTTCACGTAGCATAATATCATCTGGGTTTATCCATGTTGTCACAAATGGCAAAATTTTATTCTTTTTTGTGGCTGAGTGATGTTCAATTATATGTACACCACATCTTCTTTATTCATTCATCTATCAATGGACACCTAGATTGTTTCCATATCTTGGCTATTGTAAATAGTGCTGCATTGAATGTAAGGTCCATACATCTTTTCAAATTAGTGTTTTTGTTTTCCTCAGCAAATATCCAGAAGTCGAATTACTGGATCATATGACACTTTTTAAAAATTTGTTGAGGAACATCCATACTCTTTTCCATAGAAGGTGCACCGATTTGCATTCCCCCCAGCAGTGCATGAGGGTTCCCTTTTCTCCACATCCTCACCAACACTCATTTCTTGTCTTTTTGGTATTAGCCATTCTGACACGTGGGAGGTGTTATCTCGTTGTGGTTTTGGTTTTGCATTTCCCTGACGATTAGGGATGTTGAGCATCTTTTCACGTGTCTGTCGGCCATCTGTGTGTCTTCTTTGGAAAGAATGTGTATTCAGGTCCTCTCTGCCCATTTTTAATTGGGTTGTTTGCTTTTTTGTTTTGTTGGGGGGTTTTTTTTGTATGAGTTGTAGGAGTTCTTTACATAGTTTGGGTATTAACCCCTTATTATATATATCATTTGCAAATATCTTCTCCCATTCAGTAGGTTGCCCTTTTGTTTTGTTGATGGTTTCCTAAACTGTGCAAAAGCATTTTAGTTTGATGTAGTCTCATTTGTTTATTATTGCTTTTGTTGCCCTTGCCTGAGGAGACAGATATTTTAAAAATTGATAAAGCTGATGTCAAACAGCTTACTGTGTATGTTTTAAGTGTTTTATGTATTCAGGTCTTGCAAGTAAATCTTGAATCCATTTTGAGTTTCCTTTTGTATGTGATGTGAGAAAGTGGTCTGGTTTCATTCTTTTGCATGTAGCTGTTCCATTTTCCTAACAAAACTTAGTGAAGAGACTGTCTTCCCCATTGTATCCTTGCCTCCTTTGTCATAGATTAATTGAATATATGAGTTTATTTCTAAGCTCTCTATTCTTTCATTGATGGATTTGTCAGTTTTTGTGCCAACATTATATTGCTTTGATTACTATAGCTTTGCAGTGTAGTTTGAAATTAGGGAGCGTGATGCTTCTAACTTTCTTCTTTCTCAGGGTTGCTTTGGCTATTCAGGGTCTTTCATGGTTACATACAAATTTTACAATTATTTGTTCAGTTTTGTGAAAAATGCCAATTATTATCATTTCTATCATCTCTATATTATTGACTCTCAAATATAAATCTGAGATCTTCTTTCTGAACTAAGGTTATGGTCCCTGTTGTGGAACTTGAATCCCTTGATCCTCATGGAAAAGTTCTGTACTTTTTAATTTCCTCTTGACTGTGCAAAACCACAGCTGGTTTGTGGATTTTTTCTTTAGCAGCTTCATATTTCTGCCTCTATTACCCTTTGCAGTGCTGTCTTTTGTTGTGGAGGCTCCGTTCATCCAGTTTTTAGGTCCCCTTCAGAGGAAATTATTCCCTATGTAGTTGTAGATTTGTTGTGTCTATAGGAGATGAGTTCAAAATCTTCCTATGCCACCATCTTGAACTCCCCCTGACTCACCACTTTTATTCAACATAGTACTGGAAGTATTACCTAGAGCAATTATACAAGACCAAGAAATAAAAGGCATGCAAATTGGAAAGAAAGAAGTACAACTGTCTCTATTTGTAGATGATATGACCTTATATGTAGAAAATTCTAAACACTTAACCAAAAAGCTATTGCAATTAATCAACAAATTCAGTTAAGTTACAGGATATATGTCAACATACAGAAATCAGTTACATTTGCAAACAACAATGGGACATCTGTGAAAAAATAAACAAAACTATCCCATTCACAATGGCATAAAAAAAAAACCTACTTGGGAATAAATTTAACCAAGAAAGTGAAAGGTCTGTACAAATAAAAGATATTGATGAAAGAATTTAAAGAAGACACAAACAAATGCAAAGGTATCTTGTGTGCATGGATCAGAAGAATTAATATTGTTTAAGTATACATATTACTCAAATTCATCTATAGATTCTATGTAGTCCTTATCAAAATTCCAATGGCATTTTACACAGAAATAGGAAAAACAATCCTAAAATTAGTATGGAACCATAAAAGACCCCGAATGGTCAATGAAATTATGAGAAAGAAGAGAAAAGCCGGTGTGATCACACTTCCAGATTCAAACTACACTACAAAGCTGTAGTAATTAAAACAGTATGATCACGGCATAAAAATAGACATAGACCAATGGAACAGAATACAGATTCCAGAAATAAATCCCTACAATACGTTAGCCCTGGTATACATTCAGGCTTCTTACCATCGAATAACACTATGTATTTCAGGTTTGATGTATAAGAGTTTATCTTTAGGATAAATTTATGGAAGTGCTTCGTGAAAAAATATGTGCATTTGATGTCGAATTACTTTAAGTTCTCAACAATGTATGAAAGTACCAGTTTCTGCTCTTTTTAGCTAATATTAAGTTTCAACAACCAACCTGAGATATACAGGTATGAAACATCATTTTACTCCACATGTTAAATATATTACATAATTGGGGGCTAGCCCGGTGGCATAGTGGCTAAGTTCATGTGCTCCACTTCAGCGGCCCAGGGTTCACAGGTTCAGATCCCGGGCGCAGACCTATGCACTGCTTGTTGAGCCATGCTATGCCAGCATCCCACATATAAAGTAGAGGAAGATGGGCACAGATGTTGTCTTGGGGTTGTCAGATGTTGTCAGGGCTTGTCTTCCCACACAAAAAAATAAATAATTATATATATATTTATATATATATATATATATGTTACATAATTGGAAACACCTTTTCTAATCTTGTTTGGTACAGTTCCAAATCTTTGACCTCATAAATAAGTAGTGTTTACCTTTATCCTTTTTCTCTCTTACGCTCCTTAGATGTGACTCCTCTTATACAGCTTAAGTCTCATGGTGCATTTTTATGGTGATGGCTTGCATAGAGCCTCATCTACCTGCCCCTCCCTATATTTGCTGTGACCTCCCTGCAGCCTCACACCTATTTAATCCCCACCTCCTTAGTGTCTGATAACACCCTGCTGACCATGACCAGGTAAAACAGAACAATCCTGGATCCTGTCACTGTGAATACGCAACCACTAACATCAAGTGGGTTGTTAAACCTCTGAGGATAGTACACATATAGTCCATTCACTCTCCTTCTAGATGACAATATCACACCTTCTTTGTATTGTCCTTGTTTGGCTTTGGCATTGGGGTGATGTTAGCCTTGTAGAATGTGTTGGGAAGTGTTCCATCTTCCTATATTTTTTGGAATAGTTTGAGAAGAATAGGTATTAAATCTTCTTTGAATGTTTGGTAAAATTCTCTGGAGAAGCCATCTGGTCCTGGACTTTTATTTTTTGGGAGATTTTTGATTACTGCTTCAATCTCTTTACTAGTGATTGGTCTATTCAAGTTCTCAATTTCTTCTTGATTCAGTTTTGGTAGGTTGTATGAGTCTAGGAATTTATCCATTTCTTCCAGATTGCCAATTTGTTGGCATATAGTTTTTCATAGTAGTCTCTTATGATCCTTTGTATTTCTGTTGTATCTGTTGTAATTTCTCCTCTTTCATTTCTAATTTGATTTGTTTGAGCCTTCTCTCTCTCTCTCTTTTTTTTTTTTTTTTTTGAGTCTAGGTAAGTGTTTGTCAATTTTTTTTATCTTCTCAAAGAACCAACTCTTTGTTTCATTGATCTTTCTACTGCTTCTTTTGTTTCAATTTCATTTATTTCTGCTCTAATTTTTATTATTTCACTCCTTCTGCTGACTTTAGGCTTTGTTTGTTGTTCTTTTCCTTGTTCTGTTAGATGTAGTTTAATGTTGCTTGTTTGGAATTTTTCTTGTTTGTTGAGGTGGGCCTGTATTGATATGAGTTTCCCTCTCAGGACCACTTTGCTTCATCTCATATGAGTTGGTATGGTGTATTTTCATTTTTGTTTGTCTCCAGACATTTTCTGACTTCTCCTTTCATCTCATCGATGATCCATTGGTTGTTCAGTAGCTTGTTTAGTCTCCACATCTTTGTCACTTTCCCAGTTTTTTCCCTGTAGTTGATTTCTAGTTTCATAGCATTATGGTCAGAAAAGATGCTTGATATGGTTTCAGTCTTCTTAAATGTATAGAGGCTTGCCTTGTTTCCCAGCATATGATCTGTCCTTGAGACTGTTCCATGTGCACTTGAGAAGAATGTGTAATCTGCTGTTTTTGGGTGGAGTGCTCTGTGTATATCTCTTAAGTCCATCTCATCTAGCTTTTTGTTTAAGTCCACTATTTCCATGTTGACTTTCAGTCTGGATGATCTATCCATTGATGTGAGTGGTTGTTGAGGTCTCCTACTATTATTGTGTTGTTTTTGATATCTCCTTTTAGGTTTGTTAATATTCCTTTATGTACTTTGGTGCTCCTGTGTTGGGTGCATAGATATTTATAAGTGGTATGTCTTCTTGGTGGAGTGTCCCTTTTAACATTACATAATGCCCTTCTTTGTCTCTCATTACCCTTTTTATCTTGAAGTCTACTTTGCTAGAAGTATGGCAGCTCCTGTTTCTTTTTGTTTGCCATTGGCTTGGAATATTGTCTTCCATCCTTTCACTCTGAGTCTGTGTTTGTCTTTAAAGCTGAGATGTGTTTCTTGGAAGCAGCAAATTGTTGGATCTTGTTTTTCAATCCATCCCAATACTCTGTGCCTTTTGATTGGAGAATTCAACCCATTTACATTTAGAGTGATTATTGATATATGAGGACTTAGTGTTGCTACTTTATTGCTCATTTTCCAGATCTTTTGCATTTGCTTTCTTTCTTGTCTCATGTGATTCAGACTACCAATTCCATTTGGTAGTACTGTATGATGGTTTTCTTAGTTTTCTCTTTATTTATCTTATTTGTCTCTGCTGTGAATATTAGTTTAGTGGTTACCATCAGGTTTGCATAATTCCCATAGATGAAATAGTCCATTTTCTGGTGTCCTCTTATTTCCTTTGTCTAAGATGAGTCCATCCATTTCCTCTTCCCCTTCTAAGTTTTTCTTGTGACAACTTATTCCATCTTGTGTTGTGATTTTGTGTTTTTAGTGATGAGGTTATGTTTTTTTTTGGTGTTTGCCTTCCTTTGATCTTTGATGTCATAATTGTTTGCTAACCTATTCTGGTAGACAGCTGCAATTTATCTGATTTTTGTCTACCTATTTTCTCCTTGCTCAAAGCTTTATGTCCCCTTTCCTTTTTTTTTTTTTTTTCAGGTATGAGGGCCTTGTTAAGTATTTCTTGCAGTGGAGGTCTTGTGGCCATGAACTCCCTTAACTTTTTTAAATCTAGGATAGTTATTATTTCTCCATCATATCTGAAGGATATTTTCACTGGATAGAGTATACTTGGCTACAAGTTTTTATCTTTCAGAATTTTGAATATATCATTCCACTCTCTCCTGGCCTGTAGAGTTTCTGATGAAAAATCTGCTGGGAGCCTAATTGTATGTTATCTTTTTTTCTCTTGCTGCACTTAATATTCTTTCTTTGTCATTAACTTTTGCCAGTTTCACTCCTATGTGCCTTGGGGGTGGCTGAGCTGGAGCTCCATGGGGGCAAGGTGTCATGTGCTGGCTGCTGGGCTGGATCTCCACTGAGTTAAATCCCTACACACCTCCACTGGGCTGCAGCACTTCTGGGCTCAGGTGCTGAGCCCAGCCAAGCCAGGATGCCAAGGGGGGGAGGGGTGCTCACTTTCACCTCCCTGTCCCCAGGGGATTCGCGTTCATCCCTCACTATCAGCTCTCCTCGAGTGTTAGTTTAGCAAGGACACCCCAACTGTTCCATTCCTTCTATGTGGGGGTTCCCTGCTCTGCAGGAACTTGGAGAGTGAAGGTTTTCCCACCAGGGCCATCCCACCCCCTTCTCTCCAAGAGGGCCACTGTCAGTCTCAGGGCCACTGTCATTGGGGAAAGAGGGAGACTTCCTTACCTGCTACCTCTTCCCCTAGGATTTCCAGCAACTCTGCCATCAGATGTAAGGCTGTGTGTGTCTCCCAGACTTCCCATATGTAGTTTGAGAGACCTCTGTTGATGTATGGATGACTTTTTTGTTGTATCTCAGTGGGGGAGAGTTTTGGGGAGAAGCTTACTCTGCCATGATGCTGACATCACTCTGAGGCTACAGTGTTTTTATTTCCATTTTTGATTCCAGTTATTAAAAAAAAAAAGCAAGTTTTTCTCAAGCTTTTCTCACCAACTGGTTGTTTTGCATTTCATTCATTCATGTATATATGGATCTATTGGGGTCAGTGTGTGCAAGTTTATAAATTTTGTGTAGTCAGTTCTATCCGTTGTTCATATTGTGTTCCTCCTTTGCTTGTTTTTTTACCAAAAGAATTGAACTATCACTTTAATAATCTTCACTTTGAATCCTTGCTTTAAAAAGGTCAAAGTGAAGGTTCTTTGGCATACTTTTGCTAATAAAAAACCCATTATACATATTTCCAACTTGTTTTCACATCTCTGTTAATCCTTATTCTTTCTTTTGGTTTTTGTGATTAGATCTTTTTCTGAAAGTTTAATCACCTTGGCCATCATCTGGAAGACTTCTTCTTTACATTTGAATGAAGATTATCTGTATCTTCCATAAGCATATTTAAACCACACATCTTTATATAAGATAAAATTATAACTTTAGATACTTCTTCCTCTTTGCATTTTGAAAGACTTTCTATTATTTTATTTCCAAGTCTTTGGCAATTTAATCATGAGTTAGTGACCCATGTCAATGTTATTAAATCATATTATATTTATATAAAGTTAGTTTCAGATTTTCAACTTATTTTGTTTCCTAGAGTAGTTTTGAAACCACCAAACTTAACCTAATAGCATTCTCGCTATCATTCTTCCTTCCCTAAGCTCCTAGTTTTTTCTACAACTTTTCCTTCTCTATATGTGCACATACATAGTCACACACTTGTAGTTCAAATGCATGAATATAGCCCTGTGCAAATTATAAGTGCTCTTTATGTTTTAAAAAAATCTTAATCACCAGTTTGTCTCCCCTACTCCTTCTTACTCAATATTACCTTATGGAAGTCCCTCTAATCAACCAGTATAATGCTGATTGAGGAAAGATTCAGAGAGAATGGAAGTCAACTTTTACCTGAGGCCATCTGAGAGCCAAATTAGCCTAGTTCAGATCCAAGAGATTACCATCTTTGTTTGCTAGGTAAACTGATTAATTTATTTAGTATGTTTTAAGAAAGAAGTGTCTTTGGGACAGAGAAATACATGGGTCATTGTTACAATTAAGTGATGGGAATCATCCACTTGGATAAGAATGAAGAAGGAATGGGAGGTGTAAAGTGGTTCCAGTAAAAGTAGATACATCAGAGAATTTTTGCAGTTAATAGGAGTTGTAAAATAGAGTATTAGGTGTGGAGGTATGTGCAGTGAACAGTGGGCATTTTTTAAATGTTTAAGATGAGGTGTATTTGAGCATATTCTGTATTTATTGGATATCCCAGACTGAGGAGTTAGATGTTACCTTGTAACAATAGTTCTTGAGACATACATTTCACAATATCATGCTACATGTTGGCTATTCACATGAAAAATTGTATTTAATATGCAAAAGGGATACACTAATGAGGTTTACTCTATGATTATTTCTTTACCTAGAGGTGGGGAAGCAATGGAGACATTTGAGAGGTAGAAGAAAACATTCATCCTCATCTCATCACCAGTGATAACCATTCATTTAGTAACTGCAAGGAACTGTGCTCAGCTTTTTACACATATTGGCTGAATCTGTCAACCACCTCCAGACAATGGATACTGCTATCCACACTATTTGAGTGGAGAAACAGCTAATATGGGGTCGATCCAAGTTTCAAACCCATGGAGAAGCCACAGAGAGTGAAGGAGCACTGAGTAGCAGAGGCAGGGGAGGGTGGAAAGGACAGCCTCTCAAATACAACCAGAATCACCACAGAAACAAAGGAACCAAACCCATACCCAAATGAGAAATATGGTTACTACCACAAATGCACTGACAGGGGATCAATTCATCAAATACCCTGAAGAACTACAGTAACACAGCAGAACAGAAAGAGAAAGACAGCTCTCCAGAAAACAATCTTGAAGTCACAGAAAATTACAATCTAATTGACAGAGAATTCAAAATGGCTGTCATGGAGAAACTCAATGAGTTACAAGAAAACTCAGAAAGACAGATCAATGAGCTCAGGAATAAAGTTAATGAACACAAGGAATAGTTCACCAAAGAGATTAAAACTCTGTAAAAAAAAAAAAAACAGAAATTCTGGAGATGAAGAACACAATTAATGAGATGAAAATAACATAGAAAGCATTAGAAGTAGAGCAGACCATGTGGAGGAGAGAATTAGTGAGCTCAGAGACAGAAACTTAGAAATGATTCAGGTGGAGGAGGAGAGAGGACTAAGATTTAAATGAAATGAAGAACTTCTTTGAGAAACATCTGAATCAATTAAGAGAAGTAACAGAAGTATAATAGGTGTTCCAGAAGGATAAGAGAGGGTGAAAGGAGCAGAGAGCTTATTCAAAGAAATAATAGCTGAGAACTTCCCAAACCTGGAGAAAGAACTGGACCTAAAATTACACGAAGTGAATAGAACATCTAATTACTTCAACGCAAAAAGACCTCCTCCAAGGCATATTATATTAAAACTGTCAAAAATCAATGACTAAGAAAAATATTAAGGCAGCAAGAGAGAAGATAATAATCTACAAAGGAACCAATATCAGGCTTTCAGCAGATTTCTCAAAAGAAACCCTACAGGCTAGGAGAAAGTGGAATGATATATTCAAAACACTGAAAGGTAAAAACTATCCCCCAAGAGTACTCTATCCAGTGAAATTATCCTTCTGATATGATGGAAAAATAAAAGGTTTCCCAGGCAAACAAAAGCTGAGGGAGTTCATTGCCACTAGATCTGCCTTAAAAGAAATGTTGAAAGGAGCCCTTCTACGTGAAACAAAAACGCAAAGGTTTACACAGCTTTGAGCAAGGAGATAAGTAGACAGACAGAATCAGAAAATTGCTCTATATCAGAATAAGTTAGTTAAATACTTAATTAAAATATAAAGGATAAAGGGAAAGAAAACATCAAAAATAACTGTAACCACGATTTGCTCACAAATTCACAATGCAAAAAAGAATAATTTGTGACAACAAAAACATAGAAGGGGAACAGGAAAAGGATGGAACCTGCATAGGTTAATGGAGATAGGTTATTAGAAAATGGACTAGCTCATCTATGAGATCTTTTATACAAACCTCATGATAACCATAAAATGAAAAAATTAGAGTCACAAATCATAAATAAAGAGAACTAAGGAAAACATCATAGAAAACGACCAGACTGAAACATCAGAGAGAAATAGAAAAAGAAACATGGAAGTATAGAACAACCAGAAAGCAAAAGAGAAAATAGCAGTCTTAAGCCTTCACATATCAGTAATCAGACTGAATATAAATGGATTGAATTCACCAATCAAAAGACAGGGAGTGGCTGGATAGATTGAAAAAACAAGGCCAGGATATGTAGGATCCATGTCAATGAAGAACTAGTTACAAATGCAGAAACTCTGAGCCCACCTTAGACACCCTGTTGGAGAAGTTCTAGTCTAGAATAGTATTTCTCAACCACCCCACTATTGACATTTGTGCTGGATACTTTTTTGTGGAGGGACATGTGTGCATTAGAAAATGTTGAGAAGTGTTCTATATGAGTGGCCGTGGTACTTTCCCAGCTGTGACAAGCAAAATTTCTGCAGACAATACCAAGTGTCCCTGCAGGCAAAACCACCCCGATGGAGAACTGTTGGCCTAGAGCATTAGAACTGGAAATAACTTGGAGAGTTCCAAAAAAGCTCGTCCCTCACTCAGTCATACCTTTGGGCAAATCACTTTACCCTTCTGAGCCGTATTTCTGCAAAAGTAAAGTGAGTTTCATAATAGTGCTGACCACATAGAATGGATATTAGAAAAACTGCGATGAGAAAATTCAAGTAAGAATCTAAACTCTATGGTGCATAAAAAGATTTAAACATATCTTAGAATTAACTAATGTTATTTATTTGTTTATTTATATTTAATTTTTTTGAGGTAACATTGGTTTACATTATACAGATTTCAGGTGTACATCATTATATTTTGATTTCTGTGTACACTGCATCATGTTCACCCCCAAAGACTAACTACTATCCATCACCGTAAACATGTGCCCTTTCATCCATTTTGCCCTCCTCCCTCTCCCTTCCCCTCTGGTAACCACCAATCTAGTTTCCATATCTATGTGTTTCTTTGTTGTTGTCCCTGTTTTCAACTTCTACTTATGAGTGAAATCATACAGTATTTGACTTCCTCCACCTGACTTATTTCACTTAGCATAATACCCTCTAGGTCCATCCATGTTGTTGCAAATGGCAAGATTTCATCTTTTGTATAGCTGAGGAGTATTCCATTGTGTATATATACCATATCTTCTTTATCCATTCATCCAGAGATGGGCACCTAGGTTATTTCCAAGTCTTGGCCATTGTGAACAATACTGCAATGAACATAGAGGTGTAAATATCTTTATGCATTCATGTTTTTGTGTTCTTTGGATAAATACCCAGAAGTGGAAATTCTGGATCATATGGTAGTTCTAGTCTTAATATCTTGAGGAATCTCCATACTGTTTTCCATAGTGGCTGCACCAGTCTGCACTCCCACCAGCAGTGAATGAGAGTTCCCTTTTCTCTACATCCTCTCCAACACTTGTTTCCTGTCTTGTTAATTATAGCCATTCTGACAGGTGTGAGGTGATATCTCATTGTAGTTTTGATTTGCATTTTCCTAATAATTAGTGATGTTGAATATATTTTCATGTGCATGTTGGCCATCTGTATATCTTCTTTTGAAAAATATCTGTTCAGATCATTTGCCCATTTTTTAAACAGGTTGTTTGTTGTTGAGTGGTATGATTTCTTTATATATTTTTTCTATCAATCCATTATCAGATATATAGTGTGCAAATATCTTCTCCCAGTTGTTAGGTTGACTTTTCATTTTGTTGATGGTGTCCTTTGCTGTTCAGAAGCTTTTTAGTTTGATGTAGTCCCATTTGTTTATTTTTTCTTTTGTTCTTCTTTCCTGGTGAGACACCGTATTTGAAAAGATGCTGAAAGACCTATGTTGAAGAGCATACTGCCTATGTTTTCTTCTAGAAGTTTTATGGTTTCAGGTCTTGCAATCAAGCCTTTAATCCATTTTGAGTTAGTTTTTTGTGCATGGTGTAAGATAATGGACTACTTTCATTCTTTTGCATGTGGCCGTCCGGTTTTCCCAACACTATTTAATAAAGAGACTTTCTCTTCTCTATTGTATGTTCTTGGCTCCATTGTTGAAAATCAGCTGTCCATAGATGTGTGGGTTGCTTTCTGGGCTCTCAATCTGTTTCATTGATCTGTGTGTCTGTTTTTGTGCCAGTACTATGCTGTGCTGATTATTATAGCTTTATAGTATATTGAAATCAGGGAGTCTGATGCCTCCAGATTTGCTCTTTTTTCTCAGGATTCCTTTGGCTATTCAGGGTTTTTGTTCCATATAAATTTTAGGATTCTTTATTCTATTTCTGTGAAAAATGTTATTAGGACTTTGATTGGGATTGCAATGAATCTGTAGATTGCTTTAGGCAGTATGGACATTTTAACTATGTTTATTCTTCCAATCCATGAGCATGGAATATCTTTCCACTTCTTTGTGTCTTCTTCAATTTCTTTCAAAAATGTCCCATAGTTTTCAGTGTATAGGTCTTTCATCTCCTTGGTTAAATTTATTCCTATGTATTTTATTCTTTTTGTTGTGATTTTAAATTGGATTGTATCCTTAATTTCTCTTTCTGCTATTTTGTTGTTAGTGTATAAAATGCAACTGATTTTTGTATGTCGATTTTGTACCTTGAAATTTTACTGTATTTATTTATTATTTCTAACAGTTTTTTGGTGGATTCTTTAGGGTTTTCTGTACATAAAATCATGTCATCTTCAAATAGTGACAATTTCGCTTCTTCCTTTCCAACTTGGATCCCATTTATTTCTTTTTCTTGCCTGACTGCTCTGGCCAGGACTTCCAATACTATATTAAATAAGAGTGGTTGAAAGTGGGCATCCTTGTCTGGTTCCTGTTCTTAGAGGGATGGCTTCCAGTTTTTCATCATTGCATGTGATTTTAACTGTGGGTTTGTCATGTGTGGTCTTTATTATCTTGAGGTACTTTCCATCTGTATCTATTTTATTCAGAGTTTTTATCATAAATGAATGCCGTATCTTATTGAATTCTTTGTCTGCATCTATTGAAATGATCGTGTGATTTTTATGCTTTATTTTGTTTATGTGGTGTATCCCATTGATTGATTTGCAGATGTTAAATCATCCCTGCAACAAATCCCACTTGGTCATAGTGTATGATCTCTTTAATGTATTGTTGTATTCGATTTGCTAGTATTTGCTTGAGGATTTTTCATCTATGTCCATCAGTGATATTGTCCTATAATTTTCTTTTTTTGTGTTGTCCTTGTCTGGTTTTGGTATCAGATAACGTTGGGTCTCTGAGAATGAGTTAGGAAGCTTCCCTTCCTCTTCAATTTTCTGGAAGAGTTTGAGAAGGATAGATAAGTCTTCTTTGAACGTTTGGTAGAACTCACCAGGGAAGCCACCTGGTCCTGGACTTCTGTTTTCTGGGAGGTTCTTTATTGCTGTTTCTGTCTCCTTGCTGATGATTGGTCTATTCAAATTCTCTATTTATTCTTGATTCAGTTTTGGAAAGTTGTGTGATTCTAAAAATGTATCCATTTTTCTAGATTATCCAATTTGTTGTCAAATAGCTTTTCATAGTATTCTCTTATAATCCTTTCTACTTCTGAGGTGTCTGATGTAATTTTTCCTCTTTCATTTCCGATTTTATTTATTTGATCCTTCTCTTTTTTTTCTTAGTGAGTCTAGCTAAGGTTTGTTAATTTTGTTTATCTATTCAAAGAACCAGCTCTTATTTTCATTGATTTTTTTTTCTATTCTTTTTTAGTTTCTGTTTCATTTTTTCTGGTATGATTTTTATTATTTCCTTCCTTCCACTAATTTGGGACTTTGTTTCTTCTTCTTTTACAGTTCCTTTAGGTGCACTGTTAGACTGTTTATTTGAGGTTTGTCTTGTTACTTGAGGTAGACCTGTATTGCTAGAAAATTCCCTCTTAGTACTGCTTTTGCTATAGCCCATAAATTTTGGCATGTCATATTTTCATTTTCATTTTTCTCCAGGTATTTTTTGATTTCCCCTTTGATGTCTTCATTGACCCTATAGTTGTTCAGTAGCATTTTGTTTAATCTCCACATATTTGTGGCTTTTCCAGTTTTCTTCTTGTAGTTGATTTCTAGTTTCATACCATTGTCATCAGAAAAGATGCTTGGTATTTTTTCAGTCTTCTTAAATTTATAGAGACTTGTTTTGTGGACTAATGTGTGATCTATCTTGGAGAATGTTCCATGTGCATTCATAAAGAATGTGTATTCTACAGTTTTTGGATCGAATGTTCTGTATATATCTACTATCTGGTCTAATGTGTCACTTAAAGCCAATGTTTCTCTATTGATCTCCTGTTTGGATGATCTATCCATTGATGTAAGTGGAGTGTTAAAATCCCCTACTATTATTATGTTACTGTCTATTTCTCCTTTTATGCCTTTTAATAATTGCTTTAAATATTAATATATGTGTTTCTATATTGGGTGCATAGATATTTATATGTGATATATCCTCTTGTTGGAGTGTTCCCTTTATCATTCTGTAGTGTCCCTCTTTGTCTCCTGTTACAGTTTCTGTTTTAAAGTTTATTTTGTCTGATATGAGTATTGCTACCCCAGCTTTCTTCTCATTTCCATTTGCATGGAGTATCTTTTTCCATCCCTTCACTTTCACTTTGTGAGTGTATTTAGATCTGAAGTGTGTCCCTTTTATGCACCATATATATGGGTCTTGTTTCATTCTCCATTCAGCCAACCTATGTCTTTTGATTGGAACATTTAGCCCATTGACACCTAAATTAGCTATTGATAAGTATGTACTTATTGCCATTTTGTTACCTTTTCTCTGGATGTTTTAGTAATTAGCTGTTCCTTTCTTCTCCTCTTGCTCTCTTCCCTTATGATTTGATGGCTTTCTTTAGTAATTAACTAATATTTCATAAATAGATTACTAAATAACAGTGGCAATTTGTGTTAAAAGCATAAAATTCATAATTTACTTATCCAAAGCATCATCAAGCCAAAGGTTATAGTATCCATGGTTTTATATCAAAGAAACACACATCTCTCTCTTGTTGAAGAGGAGAATAGCAATTTTCTAGAGATATCAGAAATAGTTCCCTGCCACAAGTCAATACTTTTGAGGCCCAAGGGACCTAGTCAAAACAGATTTGTTAGTCTTACATTTTGAAAAGCCATTAAATCAAGATTGTGATAAGATACAAGAAGGTAAAGACCTCTGGAAGACAGGGAAATTCATGGAGAATGTGTAATAAAAACTAGATTTCCCTTGATTTCTAATCTGGTTTCTTGGGAGGGGAGGATCAGCAGGAATAATTTCCTTTGTGTCCAGTCCAGTGCCCCACAGGGAAATGATGTGTTCAGAGGTTTGAGTAACAATGGAAACAGTGCCTAATGAGCAGACATAGGAAACTGTAAATATCACTTCTGCTACAGGCCCCCAACACATACAACACTGAATTGGATCGACGTGGTTGCTGCTCTTAGAGTCCTAAGTCTTGCTGGGAAACTGATATTTCACTCCTCCCTTCTGTCCTAAATGGGAACAGAGCTTCAGTCTCCTTCATCAATCATTCAGGAAGGAATTCAGAGCCCTTCTTCTCAGAGACCTCATCCAGGTGGGTCTAAGAGTTCAGTAGGTGCCTGATGAAAGGCTCACAGACAATGGGAGAGGAGAACATTTACCTTAGGTCACTTGAGAGCTAAAGAAGCCTGGCCCAGAGCTGAAAGATTGCCATGTTTTTTTCTATGTATGTTACTTAATGTGTAACTAATTTCTTTAATATGTTAAAAAGAGAAGTGTCATTTGGTCTCAGAAATACAGGGATTATTGTTATAAATAAGTGATGGAAATCATCAGTTGGATGAGAATGAAAAAGGAATGGGAGGTGTAAAGTGGTTCCAGTAAAATTAAAACATATCAGAGGAGTTTTGCACTTAAGAGGAGTTGTAAAATAGAGTTTTAGGTCTGGAAAACTATGCAGTGGACTGAGGACAATTTTTAAAAGTGTTTAAGGTGGGGTGTATTTGACCATGTTCTGTATTTATTAGGAATCCCAGATCAAGGAGGTAACAACAGCAGTTCTTGAGACATGGATTTCACAGCATTCTACAGCATGCTGGGTATTCACATAAAAAAATCTGTATTAAATATGCTAATAAGATTTACTTTTAAATTATTTCATTACCTAGAGGAGGAGAAGTAATGGAGACATTTGAGAGGTAGAAGAAGAAATTTGACTTCAGTTCATCACCAGTGATAATCATTCATTAACTAACATTCATTACCTTTACTAAGCATTTTACGTATATTAACTAAATCTGTTGACCATCTCCAGGCAATAGATACTGCTATCCCCACTATTTGAGTGAGAATATTAACATTCAGAATGTTCAATTACTCTCCATGGACAAACAGCTAATAAGTGGTAGATCCAAGAGTCAAAACTCCATTTTTGGATTCCAATGTTTTGCATTTAATATCATTTAGAAAGTCTTTTACCATTTCATCTTTAAAAATCTCCCACTATTGTTGTATGTTGTGTATTTTCTGTTATAAATTGAGGGTTTATTCCCTTTGCTCATTTTTCTAGTGAGATGTTCAATCAGTAAGTGTCTTAACATCGTAAGATGTCATTCCTTTCTCCTGAGAATAAATTTTTTCTGCTATATTAATTATTCTGGGCATCAAAGGGATATATGTGTGGTTGGGATGCTGCCAGAACCAAGGAAGCTTTCTCCTCAACACAATCTCTGAGCATTTTAGTTCCTTTTTCCTGCTCATGTCTAAATGTTTCCTCTCTTTGTTTTTGAAGGTTTTTTAAGCTTCCTCAAATACAGGGCACAAAATGGTTATTTGAATATGGAGCCCCACAAATACATATTCATGTGAGGCTTACTAACTAGAATTTGGGTACTATTTCTTCATTCTTTAGGATAAAGATAACCTAATGTTGACAGCTCCTTGTGTCATTTGTTTCCTAATTATTGAGTCTGGAGAGAGAAGAGTCTGGTAGCATGTCCCCTGGAGGTCATAGCGCACTGTGTGTATGTGTGTTGTGTGTGTGCCTGTGTATTTTGTGGGGCATGAGCAGTTCTCAGTGCAGTGGTACCTAGCCCATGTACTCCAAAGTATGACCCTAAAAATATAGATGCCAGAATGTCAACCAACAAAATGAGAGGATTATTTCCACTCAGAGAATTCCTTAGAAACAAAATTAAAGAAGTGTGAGGAAGAGTATTCAATACACAGGTGACTCCCTGTGTATTGAAGTTTCAGCTGCAGCTGGGAGGCCACCTCATTTCTCCTCTAACACCATCTCCCATCACTCTCCCTCTTGCTCATTCCCCTCCTCACTCTGGCTCCATTTTGAATATTGAATATCTGAAACAAGCTCCTTTCTTGGGGTCTTTTCTCTGGCTCTTTCCCCTGCAGGGCAAACACTTCCCCAGACAACTTGTACCTCCCATTTTGTCTTCCTGGTATGTAGGTTTTCCTGTTTTCCCAGTAGAAAAGAACACCTCTACTGACTCTTTATCATACCTACATTTTTTCTTCATAGTACCTGTCACCATGTGACATAATATATGATATGTATTTGTTTACATTCTTTCACCATCGTTATATTCTTGGGCTTTTGTTTCTGAGCATCCTATAATTTTTGCCTAGAAGACGGTCAGTACTCAACATATATTCCTCAAATCATAAATGGCTTTCTACTTAAAATTGTGTAATACATATTGCTTGGGGAAAAATCTGAGTAGGAAAGGAATTTCTGGTCAGAAAGGTCAGGGAAGATCCCTTAAAGGGGGTTAGATCCACACAAAGAATATGTATTGGATTCTTGACTATAATATACAAATTGTAGTATTTTAACTATGTCAGTACCGCCCATTTGTGTGAAAATTAATCATGTTATGTTTTCATTCATAGTCCTAACCACTACTACATGGGACCAGGCAATGGTACACAAAATTCAGAATTTCTTCTTCTGGGATTATCAAACGAACAAGAACGGGAGGCCCTCTTATTTGGGCTTTTCCTCTTCATGTACCTTATCACTGTGTTCGGAAACCTGCTCATCATCCTGGCCACCATCTCAGACTCCCACCTCCACACCCCCATGTACTTATTCCTCTCCAACTTGTCCTTCATAGACATCTGTTTCACCTCCACCACCATCGCAAAGATGCTGGGGAACATCCAGACGCAGAGCAAAGTTATAACTTACAAAGGCTGCATCAGCCAGATGTATTTTTATATACTCTTTGCAATGTTGGATGATTTTCATCTGGCTGTGATGGCCTATGACCGCTTCTTGGCCATCTGTCACCCCCTGCACTACATGGTCATCATGAGCCCCCATCTCTGTCAACTGCTGGTTCTGGTGTCCTGGCTCATAAGTGCCCTGCATTCCTTGTTAGAAAGCTTAATGGTGTTGCGACTGTCTTTCTGTACCAACTTGGAAATCCCCCACTTCTTCTGTGAAATCAAACAGCTGCTCCGACTTGCCTGTTCTGACACTTCCCTTAATGACACAGTTATGTATTTTACAGCAGTGCTGCTGGCTGGTGGTCCCCTGGCTGGTATCCTTTACTCATACTCTAAGATAGTTTCCTCCATATGTGGAATCTCTTCAGCTCAGGGAAAGTATAAAGCATTTTCCACCTGTGTGTCTCACCTCTCAGTTGTCTCCTTATATTATTTTTCAAGCCTAGGAGTGTACCTGATCTCTGTTCCTTCTCACAGTTCACACTCAAGTGCAACAGCCTCGGTGATGTACACTGTGGTCACACCCATGCTGAACCCCTTCATCTACAGTCTAAGGAATAAAGACATACAGGGGGCTCTGAAAAGAGTCTTTCAGATGGTAGGTATAAAAAAGCAAATTTTTCTGGGACCAATGAAGTGCCCTTGATTGCAGATCTCAAAGCCTCAGAATGAGAAATTACTACTCTTTGATCACATTCTGGGTGTTGAACTTACTCCTTCACTTTATTTCCTGGAATTTCAATTCTTTGATTTCCACCCTTGATTCAGTTTGTATAACTCACTTTTGGAAGCTCTCTGCTCTATTTGAGGTATAGACAGGTCTCCCCTTTGTCCTTTGTATTCCCTTCACAAAGTTTTCCCCAATCTCAGGTCAGAAATATTTGGAAATTCCCATTTATTTTGGGGGCAATTTTAAGAATAATTTCTTCTCAAATGTCATAACATCCCAAGTAACTTTTCTCTATTTTTTTCTGTGAGAATAGTCATGAGTTGTATTGCTCATACAAAGGAAAAAGCTACACATGACAACTAAGGCCATTTATATAATTCATTTCAGCAACATATGAAATCATATTTTTCACGTTGGGTCCATCCTTTTCTATTTCACTTCCTTAACTGCTCTTACTCATAACATAGACTTTAATATGCTACTGTGATTTATAACTGGTCTCCTGGGTTCTGTCTTATTCAGCTCAGTGTCCACATGCCTATGATAGTCACTGGCAAAAAACAAGTGTCAAATATATATCTCCCAGTGGAGTCTCCATGGAAAGACAAATTTGCATACAGAGATTGGCCTAATATACTCTTGGTGTCAGAGACGACCTTAAAAATGAGGAAGCAGAATTTTAAGTCACACGTTTGATTACTACACAAAATGTATCTTTTTTGTGCTGTACGTCTACTCCTTGAAGTATGGAAGACTGCTGTCCACCAGTGAGGGGCTTTGTTCATCGAAGTGAAGAATTGGTTGGAGTATTTTGTGTTCTAATACTAAATTATGTTCCTGGTTTTGCTTGAAAACCTCTAGTGCTACCTACAAATACGACTCTTTCTATTGCTCTATGAAATATCTCCCCATTTCTAAGTTTAGTCATAACCACTAAAGGGACAGTGAATGAACAATGTCAGGGTCATTCATTGTATATCTCCTTCATGCTCACGAATCTCTTCCACCTTCATGATCAAAGGATGACTCACAAAAGAGCCTGAGTTCCCACCCTGTGCTGTGATTCAGGGTCAGCAAGTTTTCTGCATGAGCATGCGTATCCGTCCAACCTCTCCACGTTCTGTGGGGTAGAACCTAATTTTGCCTACTACAAAGTCTTTTTCAGATCTATATCCTTTTATGTCATTCAAGAGTCCTTATACTTTAAAAAATGAACACAGAATTTCTCACAGCCTCTAGAATGAGTGAAAACTTTTATTTCAAAATTTCATACAAAGAAAATTCTTAGTGGGGAAGACCTAAATCTACCTACACCTGACTCTAACATAAGACCACAGTCTTGCTATTAAAATGGGGTCCACAGTCCAGGGCCTTCAGCATCAGCATCACCTGGGAGCTTGTTGAGAAGGTAGAGTCCCTGAGCCAGCTGGAGATATGAGGAATCAGAATTTGCATTTCAACTACAAGTCTTGGTGAGCGGTATGCACAATTAAATTAGAGAACTCTGGTATAAAGTAGGCTTTCTCACCTTCTCACTGTTGACACTTCAGGCTGGATAATTATTTGTACTGTCCACTGTCCTGCAGATGACAGGAGATGAGTGGCATCCCTTCAGACGTTGCCAAATATACCTGGGGCCAAAGCATCTCTGGTTGAGAACCACTGCCCCAGAGTTTGAGAACTGGAAGCATCCTGACAGAATTCAGTCAAGATTCCATCCTTTGTTTGGTTTATACCTTTGAGCAGAATATCCCTGTGAGTCCTATTTCTACAATGAGGAATGGAGTTCATAAAATTACTCCCTCATAAATTGAACTTTTGTAAAAATTAAATTAGATCATCCCTTTAATGTACTAAGCTAGGTTATGGTGCATAAAATCTAAATTTATTATGATATGTAATACTCATTTTATCATGAAGGAGTAAGTGGTGTGAATTTGTGATATAAGTATGAAATTCCTTATTGTTTTGGTCAAATTTTCATAAAGCCAAGGCGTTTAGTGCCCTATTTTTTTGTCCTCAAGAATACATTTATTTGTTAGTTTTTGTTTATTTTGTTGAGGTCACATTGGTTAATAGAGGGAAAGGGAGCGGGGGAAGGCAAAAAGGGTAAAGGGGCAGATGTGTATGGTGAGGGAAGAAAACTAGACTTTTGGTGGTAAACACAATGCGGTCGATACAGAAGTCAAAGTATAATGATGAACAATAAGTTTTTATATCAAAGGAACAAAGTTATTCCCTTCTCTTAAGAGAAGAATCATAATTCTCTAGAAATATCAGGGCTGTATCCCCACCACAAGTCAATGCTTTGAAGATCCAAAGGGCTAGTCAAGACAAACTCCCCAGTATTAGACATTTGAGAAAAATAATACTCAGAGTTGTGATGAGGTGCTAAGAGGTTTGGACCTCTGGACGCAGGGGAGTTAATGGAGAAAGAGTAATAAAAACTGAATTAATCTGGCTTATAATTTAGTCTCCTTGGATCAGAGATTCAGCAAGAAAAATTTCTGTTCTGTACAGACCAGTGTCCCATAAGGAAATCACGTACTTGGAGGTTGGAGCCACAAGAGGAGACTGTGTCTAACGAGCAGATATCGGGAGCCATAAATATCTCCTCTACTGCAGTCCCTCAGCGTGTGCGACCTTGGGCTGGACAGAACATTGTGGTTTGGGAGTCCTAAGTCTGGTGGGGGCACAGAAGGCTTGACTCCTTTGTGCTGTCTTGTCTGGGTACAGAGATTCAGTCTCCATCATCAACCATCGGGGAGGAATTGGGACTTCCACATGGAGACTTTCCTCTCAGAGACTCCAGGTGAGACTGAGAGCCCAGTATGTACTGCAGGAAAGGGTCAGAAAGAATAAAAACCAAGAATGTTTGCTTGAAATCACCTGAGAGGCAATGCAGCCTAATCCTGAGCCCAGAGATCTCTGTGGTTGCTTGCTTGCTTGATTAATGAATTAATGTGTTTGTTTACAATGCTAAAAAGAGAAGTAAACATTGAACTCAGCAAAGCAAGTGTCACTTTTCACACAAATGATAGTGGAACGTAGGTCCAAGGGTCTTTTTAACTAAGGGGAGTAGAGAAATAGAGTATTAGCTTTGGGCAGATATACATTGAAATGTGGGCATTTTAACATTTTTTTCAGAAGTGGCATATTTGACTATGTTTCCACATTGATGAGAAAGATCCAGACCAAGGAACGCTTGCAAACACATCTTTGCAGCAGCAGTAAGTGAGACATACACTTCACAGTATCTCCTCTCTGGTTAGTCACATGAAAAAATTAATAGGTTAAATGGGGTATGCTAATGAACGTTACTTTACAACCACTTCCTTACTTGTGTAGCTGTATATTTTTGTGGGTTAGTTAGTCATTTACTTTCTCTGTTACAAATTGTCTCTTTGAGTCCTTTGCTCTTGTAAAGCGTGGTCAGAGTGGTTTAGTCCTCATTTTGATTGCATCCTTTCAAGCAAAGAATTGTTTTTGTCACCAACTGGCTGGTGCCATTTAGTTATTTTATGTACATATAGATGAATTTGTGGAAAGTGTATGAGTATAAATTTTGTGTGGTCAAATCTATCAGTCATATTGTCTTCTCTTCGTTGCTCTTTTATTTTTTACTGAAATAATTGAGCTGTCATTTTCTTTCACTTGTGAATCTTTGTTTTAAGCAAAAATTTCAGTGAAAGTTCTGCATCCTTAGGGATAAAAAGTCACCTTTTTGAGGAGTCAATTTTATCTTTTTTTTTTTGCACGCATAATTTTATTTTTTGAACTTTTTTGAGGTATAATTAATATGCAACATTATGTTAGTTTTATTTGTAAAACATAATGAATCAATATTTGTATATCTTGCAAAATGATTACCACAATAAATCTAGTTAAATTCTGTCACCATACATAGTTATAAAATTGTTTTCTCTTCTAATGAGCACTTTTAAGATCTACTCTCTTAGCAGCTTTAAATATGCACTACTGTATTATTAACTCCAGTCAATAGGATGTACATTACATCCCCAGGAGATATTTATTTTATGACTCAAAATTTGTGGGGGGTGAAATGGGTGAAGGGGTTAAAAAGTACAAAGTTCTGGTAATAATTGATTTTTATACATATTTCTGACTTGTTTTCATATCTCTGTTGTACCTGACTTTTTTTTGGCATTTGTGATTAGATCTGTTTCTAAAACTCACATCAACATAGGCATTTGAAAGGCATTTATCATTATAAAGGATTTTTTTTTACCGTGTGACTAACGATAACCTATATCTTCCATAAATATGTTTTAATTCGTATATCTTTATATAAGGTGAAATTATAAGTTAGCAACTGCTTCCCCCCACATATAAAGACCCTTTTTCAAATTATTTTATTTCCAAGTCTTTGACAATTTAACCTTGAATTCGTTACCTATGTTGATGTTACAAGTTATTATACTTTATGTCTTTATCTGTTACTTGCAGATTTCATTCAATTCTGTTACATATAGTTGTTTGGAAACAACCATATTTCACCTCATTCATTCTCATTGATATTGTTTTCCGTAGGTTGTTACTTTCGAATAAAACTTCTTTTTCTATATTATGCACACATGCATATTCATATACTTTTATACAAATGTATGAATATAATCCTATGCACATCATAAATGATCTTTATGTTTTAGTGCAGTCTTTTTTTATTTTTTTACGTCATCTCCCCTTATTCTTCTTAATACCTTATGGACTTGCCTCCAATCAACTAGTGTAATCACGATTTATTATTTCAATGACTGCATAATATTTGATGCAGTGACTGTACTACTCATACTTTTAAAGGTCTTTCATATTCTTTTCCATTACATTGCCATTACATCCATGCTAAAAAAATATTTTGGAAATAAGTTGAAACTGTGGTTCTAACCAAGAGTGATTTTTTGAGCAATTGAGCCATGTTTGGAGACATTATTGGCTGTCACACTGGGGAAGAGTGGGAGGGGGCTGAGAATGATCCAAACATCTTACAATGCACAGAACCAATCCCACCGCAGAGAATGATATGGCCAAGAATGTCAATACTGCTGAGATTGGGAAACCTTGAATTAAAGAGTATCTGTACTTTAAATACCTATAGGTGTCCTCAGATTGTTTCCCCAACATTGTAACACTTTCTAGTTCTGCCAGAAAAATCTGAGCGCCCATTGTCACCTGTTTAAACGTTCCAACCTCTATCAGTAAGAGAGCCCATTAAGTGTCTTCCAGGGCAGATTGGTGTGAAAGAGATTTCCTGTCGGTTCTAAACTATTCCTGAGTTTGATCAAATATTTATAAATTTGGTCACCATTTTGATTTGCCTATATATCCATATATTATATGCATGTTATTCTACAGTTATCAGACTTTCAAATGATTTTTTTAAATTATTGTATCTCAACTTACTTTCAGGGGATGTTTTGGCCATAAAAATGTTTTACATTTGTGTAGTTAAATACATCTATCTTCTTACTTCTGAGTTTCTTGCCTTAATTAAGGTGGCTTGGGCCACCTGTAGATTTTAATATGTAATTTTATAGGTGCTCACCAAAAAAGTATTGATTACTGTTACAGTGAATAAGTAATCCCTCTGATTTTTTGTAATATGACTGAGTGGGGATCGACTTTATTTTCTTCCAGGTCAATATTCATTTTGCCAGACTTAACAACTCAATCTTTTCTAATACATTGAAATACAACCTTACCATATGTGAAATGTACTTGTATGCTGAGCCCTATTTCCTGACTCATTCAAAGAATAATAACCGAGCATCTGCTGTGTGCCATAACTTTGAGGAACATTATATATTGTATTCTTTTCTGTTTATTCCTTTGACAATTTAATTATTAATCCATGTTGATATCATTAAATTATTGCTATTTTATATATTATTTTAGTGAGTTTTTGATGCTCCGCTCAGTTTTCTTTAATACAATTGTTTGAAACCACTCTATTTAAGTGGTTTCATTTTCCCTGCCATGTTTTTCATTTTTTTTTACTTCACATTTACTTAATTATTTCTATATAAGGGCATATATATTCACATGCATTTGTGGAAAGAAAAAGGTGAACAAAACCGGTGAAGCCCTGCCTGTTCAGATCTTGCATCGTCTTGGTGAAATCAGAGTGCGATGGAATAAATGTGTGTGTGATATAATGTGCTCAAGAATAAATCTTATGAAGCAAGTTACTCAGTGTAAAAGGATGGAATTGTCATGGCAAGTGCAGGATTTTATAGACTGTGTTCTGGGTGGCCTTTGCACATTGGATGATGACCATAACTAGGACTAGAGTGTGACCAGTGGATTTATCAAAAAAGAGATCAAAACCCAAAGTACAAGAAAAACAAAGAAAAGATATCACACAAGAGAAGTGAGAAGGGGGCTAGCCTCATCTGCTAGCCAACCATATAAAAACTAGTTGGTCAAATAAAGGTAGACTAGGCAAAGGAAAAACACATCTTCTACTGCTTGATATTAAAAATATCCAACTTGTATTTTGTATAGTATTTTTTGTGAATTATTGGTTTATTTTCTTTGGTCAGTTTTCATTTAGGATATCCAACCTGTAAGGCGTTTCACACCATAAGTTTATCACTATTTTTGTTTCTGGGCCACATTTAGTTTTTTCCCATTATTATTTTTGCTTCACATCAAGGGGATGCAATTAATGTTGTAATGTTCTCAGAAACCAGTAAAACTTCTTCTTCCTCACATCCTCTCAAGGGTCACCTGAACTGATCAGATCTTTTTCCTTCCTCATATCCACTTTATAACTCTCTCTCCCTCTATGTTTATTGAGCAGATTGTTTACATTTCTTTAAATACAGGTCAGAAAATGGACATTCCACTATGGAGCCCAAGTTTATCTGTCAACGGGAGGCTTGTGATAGGAATATCTGGACCCATTTGCAAACTCTTTAGAGGAAAGATGCTTGATCAGGACAGCTTGAGTTGTATCCACTTGTAGCCTAAATAGTGAGGGAGACAGGGAGAAGGACATAGAAGTGACACAGAGGAGGAGGCCTAGGTGTGCTGTGTTTGTGCATGTGTGTGTGTGTGTGTGAGTCTTTTGAACCAAGAACAGTCCTCCAGGCACCTGGTACCTGGACTCATATATTCCAGTGTGACCCTTATAGTACAGGGGACATAACTCAGTCAAGAGAAGGTACTAAGGAGGGGATCCTTTTCATTTCACAGGACACCTTTGCAGCCAGATTAATAAAGTGCAAGGTTTATGCAGTATGGACAAGGGACTCCCTGTGTCTTGAAGTTTCAGCAGCAGCAGGGAGGCCACCTCATTCCTCGTCATTCTCTGACACCATCTCATCACTCTCCTACTTGCTGATTTCTCTCAACATACTGGCTTACTGTGAGCCATCATTCTCTAAAACAACCATGTTTTCTGAGGGTCTTTGCACTGACTGTCCCTTCTGCCAGGCACACACCTCCCCAGATGACCTTGTGGCTCCCACTCATTCTTCTTTCAGGTGTCTGTTAAAATGCCACTTTCATTCCAAGTCTTGCCAATAAAAAAATATCACCCACTATAGACTTTCTTCTTTCTATTTACTTTCCTTTTCATCAGAGTGTCTGTCACCATCAGATATGTTATATTATTATTATTATTATTATACTCTTTGTCCATCATACGATTAGGTGCTTTTGCTTTTCAGCATTCCATTCTTTGGACGGTGGTTGGAATATGGGCTATATTCAATATATACTCCCCAGATGATTGAAAGATACTCAATAAAACAGTAGTATACATTAAGCTTGAAGAACAAGTTGGCAGTGGAAAAGAGGAGAAGTAGTACTTGGGGGACCAGACCATACACAAAATATTAAAATTAATTTTCTTTCGTTTTACTGAAAGAATAGTCATGATTTGCATTACTCATATAAAAAAAAAACCTACACTTGACAACCAAGGCAATTTATATAGCTTTATAAAAGCTGTGAGTCCACAGTTCTCGTATTTGAGTTTATCATTCTTTAGTACATCACTACCTTAACTTCTCTTCCTGCTATTGTAGACTTTAACTAATAGTGTGTATTATAGCTGGTCGTTGAGTTTTATTCTCCTCATTATGCTCAGTTCTCTTACTCAGCTCTGTGTCCACACTGTCTACCATAGTGACTGGCAAAAAGATTACCAAATACATCTCTCCAAGTGGAGTCTACACAGAAACACAAATTGGAATAAACAGATTGACTTAATATAGCCAGGGATGAGCCAAAATATAACAAAATAAAATTTTAAATTATTCTTTGTATTACTAAGTAAAATGTTTCTTTTTCATGCTATACTCTACTCACTGGAGTATGGAAGATTGATATGCATTTGTAAGAGCATTTTTCATTGGGGTAAAGGATTGATTGGTGTGTTATGGTTTTTTGTCGAATTATTTTCTTGTTTCTGCTTGAAAACTTCCAGTGCTACCTACAAATACGATTCCTTCCATTAATCTAAATAAAAATGTCTCCTCTCTTCTAATTTTGTCATAATGACTTAGTGCGTAGTGAATAAACAATATCAATATTATAAATATAATCTCCTTATGATCAAAAGGTGTTTCACTAGAGAACTTGAATTCTTGTCCAATCATATGATTCAGGGCCACAAGTTTTGCCCAAACATGCATCTCCTTCCAACTTCTCCTGTTTAACTGGAAGGGAACCTCAACGGAGTCACTTTTTAATACAGATATCTGAAAAAAAAAAACCTTCAATAACTAAGTAATCATAAATGCCCTTTCAAATATCAGAACAAACACCCAGAATGGGAGGAAACAGATTATTAGAATTGCGCTCAATTCTGCTTGCTTTTGTTATTGTATCAGTTAGCTATTGCTGCATAACGAGCAATCCTAAAATCAAATGACAAAATACTGTGTTTATTACTGAACAGGAATATATGGTGGGGAGTTGTTCTGACCTCTGCTGGGTTCCTCACAAGTCTATAGTCAGCTGTGACTCTCTATACGCTCTATTCTCTATATATTCTCTCTATGTATAGAGATTGTGTTTCTAAATCTCATCCATGATGTTGAGTGCAGCTGTATTTCACTTCTCTTCAGTCAATATACAGTAAGTTTATTCCATTTATATATGTAGGTTAACCTTCTAATTTACAAAAAGAAATGAGTTTATCAAATGTGAATTGCCTTAATTTAATTCCACTGTTTCTAAATCTATGTGTGACACTTTGTTTTCTTCCCAGTGATAAGATATATCTCCCACCCGTGCCAGGTGTGAAATTTTAGTTGTACATTATCCCTTGTCAATCACCATATAAATGCTTCCCTTCACCCCTTATGCCCACCCCTTCCCCCCTGCCCCTGGTAACCTCCAACCAGTTCTCTCTGTCCGTGTGTTAGTTTTTATTCCATATATGAGTGAAATCATGCAGTGTTTGTCCTTCTCTCTCTGGCTTATTTTGCTTAACATAATACTCTCCAGGTCCATCCATGTTGTTGCAAATGGGAAAATTTTGTCTTTTTTGTGGCTGAGTAGTATTCCATTGCATATATATACCACATCTTCTTTATCCAATCATCAGTCGAGGGACACTTGGGTTGCTTCCACTTCTTGGCTATAGTGAACAATGCCGCAATGAACATAGGGGTGCATACGCTTCTTGTGATGGTTGATTTCACGTCCATTGGGTAGATGCCCAAGAGTGGGATTGCTGGATCATACGGTATTTCTATTTTTAATTTTTTGAGGACTCTCCATACTGTTTTCCATAGAGGCTGCACCAGTTTGTATTCCCACCAGCAGTGAATTACGGTTCCCATTTCTCCACAACCTCTCCAGCATTTGTTGTTTTTTGTCTTCGTGATTATAGCCATTCTAAGGGGTGTAAGGTGCTATCTTACTGTAGTTTTGATTTGCAATTCCCTGATGATTAGTGATGTTGAACATCTTTTCATGTGTCTATTGGCCATCTGTATCGCTTCCTTGGAAAAATGTCTGTTCATATCCTCTGCCCATTTTTTGATCGGGTTGTTTGTTTTTTTGTTGCTCAGTTGTATGAGATCTTTATATATTACTGAGATTAACCCCTTGTCAGATATATGACTTGCAAATATTTTCTCCCAGCTGGTGGGTTGTCTATTCATTTTGATCCTGGTTTCATTTGCCTTGTAGAAGCTCTATAGTCTGATGCAGTCCCACTTGTTTCTAATTTTATTTATTTGAGGCTTCTCTCTTTTTTTCTTAGTGAGACTGGTTAGGGGTTTGTCGATTTTGTTTATCTTCTCAAAGAACCAGCTCTTTGTTTCATTGATCCTTTCTACTGTTTTTTTGGTTTCTATTTCACTTATTTCTGCTCTGATTTTTATTATTTTCCTCCTTCTGCTGATTCAGGGGTTTTGTTTGTTCTTCTTTTTCTAATTCTGTTAGATATAGTTTAATGTTGCTTATTTGGGATTTTTCTTGTTTGTTAAGGTGAACCTGTATTGCTACAAGTTTCCCTCTCAGGACTGCTTTTGCTGCATTCCATGTGAGTTGGTATGGTGTATTTTCATTTTCATTTGTCTCCAGATTTTTTTAAATTTCTCCTTTAATCTCATCAATGATCCATTGGTTGTTCAGTAGCATGTTGTTTAGTCTCCACATCTTTGTCACTTTCTCAGTTTTTTTCTTGTAGTTGATTTCTAGTTTCATAGCATTATGGTCAGAAAAGATGCTTGTTATGATTTCAATCTTCTTAAATTTATAGAAGTTTGCCTTGTTTCCTAATATATGGTCCATCCTTGAGAATGTTCCATGTGCACTTGATAAGAATGTGTAATCTGCTGTTTTTTGGTGGAGTGCTCTGTATATATGTATTAAGTCCATCTCATCTAGCTTTTTGTTTAAGTCCATTATTTCCTTATTGACTTTTTGTCTGGATGATCTATCCATTGATGTGAGGGGGGTGTTAAGATCCCCTACTATTATTGTGTTGTTGTTTATATCTCCTTTAAGGTTTTTTAGTAGTTGTTTTATGTACTTTGGTGCTCCTGTGTTGGGTGCATCGATATTTATAAGTGGTATGTCTTCTTAGTGGAGTGTCCCTTTTATCATTATATATTGCCCCTCTTTGTCTCTCATTACCTTTTTTGTCTTGAAGTCTACTTTGTCTGATATAACTATGGCAACTCCTGCTTTCTTTTGTTTGCCATTAGCTTGGAGTTTTGTCTTCCATCCTTTCACTCTGAGTCTGTGTTTGTCTTTAGAGCTGAGATGTGTTTCCTGGAGGCAGCATATTGTTGGATCCTGGTTTTTAATCCATCTGGCCACTCTGTGTCTTTTGATTGGAGAATTCAATCCATTTATATTTAGAGTGATTATTGATATATGAGGGTTTAATATTGCTATTTTATCGCTCATTTTCTGGTTCTTTTGCATTTCCTTCCTTTCTTGTTCCATGTGTTTCAAACTGCCAATTCAGTTTGGTATTTCTGCATGATGATTCTCTTAGTTTTCTCTTTATTTGTCATGTGTGGTTCTCTTCTGGTTATTTGTTTAGTGGCTACCATGAGGTTTGTATAAAAGATCTCATGGATGAGATAGTCCATTTTCTGATGCCTCTTGTTTCCTTAGACTAAGCCAATTTGATCCCTTACCTCTTCCCCTTCTTATTGTTGTCACTGCTTATTCCATCTTGTGTTGTGAGTGTGTGTTTAAAGTGATAAGTTTATCTTTATTCTTGGTGTTTTCCTTCACTTAATCTTGATTTTTATAATTAAGTGTTTGCTAACCTATTCTGACAGAGAGCTGCAATTTTTCTCATTTAGTCTCCTTATTTTTCTCCTTGCTCAAAACTTTGTATCCCCTCTCTTTTTTTTTTTTTTTTTTTTTGTCGCCTAAGGGCCTTCTTGAGCATTTCTTGTAGTGGGGGTCTTGTGGTGATGAACTCCCTTAGCATTTGTTTTTCAGGGAGAGTTATTATCTCTCCATCATATTTGAAGGATATTTTTGCTGGATCGAGTATTCTTGGCTGAAGGTTTTTGCCTTTCACAATTTTGAATATACCATTCCAGTCTCTCCTAGCCTATAGAGTTTCTGTCGAGAAATCCACTGAGAGCTTGATGGGGATTCCTTTTTATGTTATTTTGTTATTTCGTTTAGCTGCCCTTAATATTTTTTCTTTGTCATTGACTCTTGTTAATTTTCCTACTATGTGCCATGGAGTTGGTCTTTTCCTGTTTATATATTTAGGTGATCTGTTGATTTCATTCACTGTTATTTCTATCTCTTTCCCTAGGTTTGGGAAGTTCTCAGCTATTATTTCTTTAAACAAACTCTCTGCTCCTTTTTCCCTGATACACTATTAAAAACATCCATTCCAGAGTGACGTGAGCATCATGGTGGAGTGAGATTCCCTCTTTGAGTCTCTACCCCCGAAGACACGACAAAACCATCATTCACATATTATCCTTATGTTACTTTTCCTCATTGAGTCTGATAGTTCTCAAAGAATTTCTTCATTTCTTTTTAGTCTTAGTTCTCTCTCCTCCTCCATCTGGAGCATTTCTGCATGGCTATCCTCGATAATGCTAATTCTTTCCTCCATATTGTCAATTCTGCTCTTTAAAGACTCTAGGTTTTCCTTTATCTCATCCACTGTGTTTTTCATCTCCAATATTTCTGATTGGTTTTTCTTTATGGTTTCAATCTCTTTCATGAAGAAATTCCTGAATTCATTGATTTGTTCCTCTGTGTTCTCTTGTATTTCATTTAGTTTGTTTATGATAGCTATTTTGAATTCTCTGTCATTTAGGTTATAGATTTCTGTGCTTTCAGGGTTGGTTTCTGGGTGTTTGTTATTTTCCTCTTGGTCTGGAGACTTAAGATACTTTTGCATAAAGCCGGCTGCTTTACCTTTGCTATTCTTCATCTTGATAAAATTTCTGGTCCCACAATTTCCAACTGCTGGCACTGGGTGGAGGTCATGAGCAGTGTGCTCTCAGCCCACTGCAGTCCCCAGAGGGATTGTGCTAAAGCTCAGGGTGTGTGGGGGGAGGGGTTCTCTCTTTCACCTGCCCTACCCATGGCCTTCCTTTCTGGCTCTCTTGGGGCATTGACCACACCCCCAAAACAGTCCATCCTTGCTTTCTGGTGGGGAATCTCTCAACAGTCTGTGAGAGCACCTGGAGGGTGATAGTTTTCCCACAGAGGACCACCTGTCTCCCCCCTGTCTGTCTGTGAGCCATGCTCTCTGTCTTTGCTGATCGACTGGAGAGGTGGAGTAAATCTCCTTACCTCTCCTCAGGTCCTTTGGGGCTTCCCATGCCTCCACTGTCAGATGTATGGTGGCAAGGGTCTCTTAGAAGTCCTTTGTAGTGTTTGATTGACCTCTGTTGGTATGAGAATGATGGTTTTGTTGTGTCTTCAGGGGCAGAGAGTCAAAGAGGGAATCTCACTCCACCATGATGCTGACATCACTCTGGAATGGATGTTTTAAATAGTGTATCAGACCTGTAGTGAAAAGCTTGGAACTCTTATGCAAATATATTCCTAAACAGCTACTTACAACCAGTGTCAAACAGAGATTTCTTTAATCAATGTGAGTCTGAAAGCCATGTGCACAATATCCCAAAAGTGTTATATGAGATGATCCTTAAGAGCTAGAAGCAATAGCGTTTATCCACAGAGTTATTTCCTGGAATCGCTGTTATAGATAGTCTATCACATATATGATGAAGCGTTTGGAATTCATGTACAAAGATATTCCTAAACGGCTACTTACAATTCGGGTTTTGATGGAGTGATCTTTAATGAATTTGAGTTTATTCTCTCTGAATGACATGTACTGCAATGTTCCAAAAGTATTACATTAATATGATCCTTAAGAGCTAAATACAAGTGTGTTTGTCCACAGTGTTATTTCCTCCAGTATAGTTACAGATATTTTCTCACAGCTGTACTGATAAATTTGAATCCTATACAAAGTCGTAACTAAAGAGCTACTTACAAGGTGGGTTCGACAAAGACCTTCTTCATTGAATTGGAGTGGGATTCTCTCTGAAGCCCTGTACTGCATTGTTCTCAAAGTGATTTATGAAGATGATCCTTAAGAGACAGAAGCAAGAGTATTTGTCCACAGTGTCATTTACTGGAATCGATGTTGCAGACAGTCTGTCACAGCTGTAGTGAAAAGCTTGGCACTAATATACAAGGAATCTCCTAACCAGCTACTTACAAGCCAGTTTCAGAAAAAGCATTCTTTTTTTTTTTTTTTTTTTTGGTGGGGAAGACCAGCCCTGAGCTAACATCTGTTGCCAATCTTCCCCTTTTTGCTGAGGAAGACTGGCCCTGAGCTAACATCCGTGCCCATCTTCCTCCACTTTATATGGGACGCCACCACGGCATGGCTGACAGGCAGTGCGCGTCCGCGGGCGCCTGGGATCCGAACTCGCGAACCCCGGGCTGCCAAGCGCGGACTAAACTGCTGCGCCACCGGGCGGCCCCAGAAAAAGCATTCTTTAATGAATGTGACTGAGAAAGTGTCTGGATGCCCTGTACCGCAATGTTGCAAAGTGTTATATGAAGTTGTTCCCTAAGCGCTTGAAGCAAGAGTGTTCGTCCAGTGTCATCTCCTGGAATGGATGTTGTAGACGGTCATCACAGCTGTAGTTGATGCTTCAAACTCACACACAAGGATGTTCTGACCAGCTCCTTACACGCGGGATCAGAAAGTCACTGTCAAGTGACTACGCATGAGAGTCTGTCTGGGGGCCCAGTGCTGCAGCGTACTTTTAAGTGTTATACGAAGATGATCCTTGAGAGCTAGAAGCAGGAGTGTTTGTCCACAGTGTCTTCTCCTGGGATGGAAGTTATAGATAGTCAACCACTGCTGTAGTGCAAAGCTTGGAAGGCATCTACAAAGATGTCATTAAATAGCTCCTTACAAGCCCTGATCAGAGCGAGTGTTCTTTTATGAGTGTGACTGAGTCTTCTCAAGGCCCTGTTCCGCGATGTCCCATGAGTGTTAGTGTCAGCGACAGAGGGTCGGGAACACTCCTACTCAGATTCATTGAAGAATGCTGTTTCTGACATCAGCTTGTAAGTAGCTTTTTAGGAACACCTTTGTACATAAGTTCAAATGTACTCACTACAGCTGTGATAGGCCGTCTGTAACACCCATTCCAGGAAACAACAGTGTGGGCGAACCCTCTTCCTTCTAGCTCTTAGGTGTCATCGTTATACCACACTTTTGCAACTTCGCAGTTCAGGGCCTTCAGAAAGACTCGCATTCAGTGAAGAACACTCTTTCTGAACGCAGCTGCTGAGTAGCTGTTTAGGAGCATATTTGTGAATGATTTCCAAGCTTGTCACTGCCACTGTGATAGACTCTGTATAAATCCACTCCACGGAAACAATGTGGAGAAACACTCTTGCTTCTAGCCCTTGAGGATCACTTCACAGAACACCTTTGGAACATTGCTGTACAGGGCGCTCAGACAAACTCTCCCTCAAATTCACTTAAGAATGCTCTGTCTGATCCTGTCATATAAGTAGCTGTTTTGGAACATCTTTGTATGTGAGTTGCAAACTTTTTTACTACAGCCCTGGTAGACTGTGACATCCGCTGCAGGAAACACCCTTGTGGACAAACAGTCCTGCTTCTAGCTCTTAGGGGTCACCTTCACATGACACTGTTGGAACACAGCAGTACAGGCCTCCAGACAGACTCTCACTCCCATTCCTTAAAGAAGGCTCTTTCTGAACACACCTTGTAAGTAGCTGTTTAGGAACATGTTTGTATATGTGTTCCAGACTTTTCACTGAAGCTGTGCTAAACTATATATGTCATCCATTCCAGAAAACAATATTGTGGACAAATGCTCTTGATTCTAGCGCTAAAGGATCAACTTCATCTAACACTTTTGAAACATTGCAGTAAAGGGCCTTCAGAAAGATTCTCAGTGACAGTCATTTAGAAATGCTCTTTCTGAACCCAGCTTGTAAGTAACTGTTTGGGAAATCTTTGTACACTACATCCAAACATTTTATTACAGCTATGATAGACCATAACTTCCAGTCAGAAAGCAACACTGTGGACAAACACTCTTGCTTCTAGTTCCTGAGAATCGTCTTCACATAACACCTTTGGACCTTGCACTACAGGGCCTTCTCATTCCCATTCATTAAAGAAGGCTCTTTCTGAACCCAGCTTGTAATAGCTGTTTGTTACTATCTTTGAATATGAGTTCCAATCTTCAGTACAGCTGTGACAGACTGTCTATGACGTCCACTCCAGGAAACACCATTGTGGACAAACACACTTGCTTCCAGCTCTTTAGGGCCATCTTCACATAACACTTTGGAAATATTTCAGTACCGGGCCTTCAGACGGACTCTGAGTCACATTCATTAAACACTATTTCTGATCCTGGCTTGTAAGTACCTGTTTAGGAATATCTTTGTATATGAGTTCCAAACTTTCACTACAGCTGTGGTAGATTGTCTGTGACATCCAATCAGGAAACACATTGTGGAAAAACGATCTTAATTCTAGCTCTTAAGTATCATCTCCATATAACACTTTTCGAACTTTGCGGTACAGAGCCCTTAGAAAGACTCTCCCGTTTGTTTGTCTGTTTATACTGCAGTAACATTAGTTTATAACATTGTGTGAATTTCAGGTGTACATCATTATTTCTATTTCTATAGATTACATCATGTTCACCACCCTTAGACTAATTACAATCCTTCACCACACACATGGACCTAATCATCCCTTTCACCCTCCTCCCTCCCCCCTTCCCCTCTGGTAACCACTAATCCAATCTCTGTCTCTAAGTGTTTGTTGTTGTTTTTATCTTCTACTTATGAGCGACATTATACACTTTTCGACCTTCTCCCTCTGACTTATTTTGCTCAGCATAATACCCTCAATGTCCATCCATGTTGTCACAAATGGCTGGACTTCATTGTTTCTTATGGCTAAGTAGTATTCCATTGTGTATATATACCACATCTTCTTTATCCATTCACCCTTTGATGGGCACTTAGGTTGCTTCCAAGTCTTGGCTATTGTGGATAATGCTGCAATTAATATAGGGGCGCATGTATCTTTATGTATTGGTGTTTTCATGTTCTTTGGATAAATACCCAGCAGTGGAATAGCTGGATCATAAGGTAGTTCCATTCTTCATTTTTGAGGAATCTCCATACTATTTTCCATAGTGGCTGCACCAGACTGCACTCCCACCAGCAGTGTGTGAGATTTCCCTTCTCACCACATCCTCTCCAACGCTTGATGTTTCCCGTCTTGTTAATTATGGCCATTCTGACGGGCGTGAGGTGATGTCTCATTGTAGTTTTGATTTGCATTTCCCTGATAGTTAATGATGTCAAGCATCTTTTCATGAGCCTGTCAGCCATCTGTGTATCTTCTTTGGAGAAATGCCTGTTCAGGTCTTTTGCCCATTTTTTAATTGGGTTGTCAGTTTTTTTTATTGTTGAGATGTATGAGTTCTTTATATATTTTGGAGATTAACTCCTTATCAGACATATGGTTTGCAAATATCTTCTCCCAATTGTTAGGTTGTTTTTTCATTTTGTTGATGGTTTCCTTTTCTGTGCAGGGAAAGGAATTTACATTCAATGTAATGTAAATTCAATTACATTACATTTAGTGTGAGGTGATCCCATTTGCTTATTTTTTCTATTGTTTCTCTTGCCCCATCAGACACGGTACTTGAAAATATGTTGCTAAGACCAATGTCAAAGAGCGTACTCCCTATGTTTTCTTCCAGAAGTTTCATGTCTTACATTCAAGTCTTTAATCCATTTTGAGTTGATTTTTGTGTATGACATAAGATAATGGTCTACTTTCATTTTTTTGCATGTGGCTGTCCAGTTTTCCCAACACCATTTACTGAAGAGACTTTCCTTTCTCCATTGTATGTTCTTAACTCTCTTATAGGAAATTAGCTGTCCATAGACATGTGGGTTTATTTCTGGGCTCTTGATTCTATTCCATTGATCTTTGTGTCTGTTTTTATGCCAGTATCATGCTGTTTGGGTTACTATAGTTTTGCAGTGTATTTTTAAATCAGAAAGTATGATTCCTCCAGCTTTGTTCTTTTTTCTCAGTATTCCTTTAGCTATTTGGGGTCTTTTGTTGTTCCATATAAATTTTAGGATTCTTTGTTCTATTTCCGTGAAAAATGTTGTTGGAACTTTGATAGGGATTGCACTGAATCTGTAGATTGTTTTAGGAAGTATGGACATTTTAACTATGTTAATTCATCCAACCAAAGAGCACAGAATATCTTTCCATTTCTTTGTGTCTTCAATTTCTTTCAACAATGTTTTACAGTTTTCAGTGTACAAATCTTTCACCTCTTTGGTTAAGTTTATTGCTAGGCATTTTATTCTTTTTGTTGCAATTGTAAATGGGATTGTATTCTTAATTTCTCTTTCTGCTACTTCATTGTTAGTGTATAGAAATGCAGCTGATTTTTGTATGCTGACTTTGTATCCTGCAACTTTACCATATTCATTTATTATTTCTAGAAGTTTTTGGATGGATTATTTAGGGGTTTCTATATATAAAATCATGTAATCTGCAAATAGTGACAGTTTCACTTCTTTTCCAATTTGGATCCTTTTTATTTCTTTTTCCTGCCTGATTGCTCTGGCCAGGACTTCCAATACTATGCTAAATAGGAGTGGTGAAAGTGGGCTTCCTTGTCTGGTTCCTGTTCTTAGAGGGATAGCTTTCAGTTTTTCACCATTGAGGATGATATTAGCTGTGGGTTTGTCATATATGGCCTTCATTATGTTGAGGTACTTTCCTTCTATACCCATTTTATTCAGAGTTTTTGTCATAAATGGATGCTATATTTTGTCATATGCTTTCTCTGCATCTATTGAGATGATCGTGTGATTTTTATTCTTCATTTTACTAATGTGGTGTATCACGTAGGTTGATTTGCAGATGTTGAACCATCCCTGCATCCCTGGGATGAATCCCACTTGATCATGGTGTATGATCTTTTCAATGTATTGTTGTATTCAATTTGCTAGTATTTTGTTGAGGATTTTTGCATCTATGTTCATCAGTGATATTGGCCTATAATTTTCTTTTTGTGTGTTGTCCTGGTTTTGGCATCAGGGTAATGTTGGCTTCATAGAATGAGTTAGGAAGTTTCCCTGCCTCTTCAATTTTTTGGAAGAGTTTGAAAAGGATAGGTATTAAGTCTCCTTTGAATGTTTGGTAGACTTCACCATGGAAGCCATCTGGTCCTGGACTTTTATTTTGGGGGAGGTTTTTTTATTACTGTTTCCATCTCCTTACCGGTGATCGATCTATTCAAATTGTCTATTTCTTCTTGATTCAGTTTTGGAAGGTTGTATTATTCTAAGAACTTATCCACTTCCAGATTGTCCAATTTGTTGGCATATAGCTTTTCATAGTATTCTCTTATAATTTTTTGTATTTCTGAGGTGTCTGTTGTAATTTCTCCTCTTTCGTTTCTGATTTTACTTATTTGAGCCTTCTTTCTCTTTTTCTTGGTGAGTCTAGCTAAAGCTTTGTCAATTTTGTTTATCTTTTCAAAGAACCAGCTCTTGGTTTTATTGATTTTTTCTTTCTTTCTTTTTTTTAATCTCTATTTCATTTATTTCTGCTCTGATTTTTATTATTTCCTTCCTTCTCTGATTTTGGGCTTTGTACATTCTCCTTTTTCCACTTCCTTTAGGTGCACTGTTAGATTGTTTATTTGAGATTTTTCTTGTTTGTTGATGTAGGCCTGTATTGCTATAAACTACCCTCTTAGAACTGCTTTTGCTGTATCCCATAAATTCTGGCATGTCGTATTTTCATTTTCATTTGTCTCTCCAGATATTTTTTGATTTCTCCTTTGATTTCTTCATTGACCCTATAGTTGTTCAGTACCATTTTGATTAATCTCCACTATTTGTGGCTTTTCTGATTTTCTTCCTATAGTTGATTTCTAGTTTCATACCTTTGTGGTCAGAAAAGATGCTTGGTATTATTTCAATCTTCTTAAATTTATGGGGACTTGTTTTGTGGCCTAATATGTGATCAATCCTGGAGAATGTTCCATGCGCATTTGAAAAGAATGTGTATTCTTAGGTTTTTGGATGGAATATTCTGTGTATATCTACTAAGTCCGTCTGGTCTAATGTGTTATTTAAGGTCAATGTTTCCTTGTTGATCTGTTTGGATGATCTATTCATTGGTGTAAGTGGACTGTTCAAGTCCCCTACTATTATTGTGTTACTATTTCTCCTTTTATGTCTGTTAATAATTGCTTTATATCTTTAGGTGCTCCTAGGTTGGCTGCATAGAGATTTATGAGCGTTATATTCTCTTGTTGGATTGTTCTCTTGATCATTATATAGTGCCCTTCTTTGTCTCCTATTACAGTTTTTGTTTTAAAGTCTATTTTGTTTGATGTAAGTATTGCTACCCCAGCTTTCTTTTCATTGCCATTTGAATGAAGTATCTCTTTCCATCCCTTCACTTTCAGTTTGAGAGTGCCTTCAGTCTGAAGTGTGTCTCTTCTATGCAGCATATATATGGGTCTTGTTTTTTTATGACTCTCCCATTTATTAAAGAACATTCTTTCAAAACCCAGCTGGTGAGCAGCTGTTTATGAACATCTTTCTATATAAATTCCAAGCTTTTCATTACAGTTGTAATAGACTGTCTGTAAGTCCATTCCAGGAAATAACATTGTGGGAAAACACTCTTACTTCTAGTTCTTCACGGTCATCTTCATATAACACTTTCAGAACATCGCAGTAAGGGCCTTCAGAAAGATTCTCACCCACATTCAGTGAAGATGCTTTGTCTGAACCCAACTTATAAGTAGCTCCTTAGTAATATCTTTGTATGTGATTTTCAACCTTCTCACTTCAGATGTGACCAAATATCTGTAACAACCACTACATGAATTAACACTGTGGATGAACTTCTTTCCTTCTGTCTCTCAATTATCACCTTCTCCTAAAACTTCTGGATCATTGCAGTAGATGGCATTCAGATAGACTCTCACACATTCACTAAAGAATGCTCTGTCAGAAACTGGCTTGTAAGTAGCTGTTTAGGAACATGTCTATATGAGTTCCAATCTTTTAACTACAGCTGTGATAGACTATGTATATCATCACTCCAGGTAAAAGTACTGTGGAAAAACACTCTTGCTTCTAGCTCTTTAGTGCCATCTTCAGATAACACTTTGAGAACACTGCAGTACAGGCCCTCAGCCAGATTCTCTAATTCATTAAACCATGCTCTGTCTGAACCTGACTTTTAAGTCACTGTTTTGGATCATCCTTGTATATGAGTTAAAAATATGTCACTATAGCTGTGATAGACTGTCAGTAACGTTCCTTCCAGAAAATAACACTGTCGACAAACACTCTGGTTTTTGACTTGTAAGGACCTTCTTCATGTAACCCTTTTGGAACATTGAAGCACAGGACATGCACACAGACTCTCACTCAAATTCATTAAAGAATGCTCTGCCTGAAACAGTCTTTCAAGGAGCAGTTTAGAAGCATCATTGTATATGAGTTCTGAGCTTTTCACTACAGTTGTGATAGACTGCCTGTAAAATCCATTCCAGGAAATAGCATGGTGGGAAATACTCACCCTTCTATCTTTTAAGGATCATTATCGAGTAATACTTCTGCAACATGGCAGTACAGGGCCTTCAGACAGACTCTGACTCAGATTCATTAAAGAACGCTCTCTCTGAACTGAGCTTGTAAGTAGCTGTTTAGGAAGATTTTTGTATAAATATTCCAAACTTTTTACTCGAGCTGTGATAGCCTATCTGTAACATACATTTCAGGAAATAAGACTGTGGACAAACACTCTTGCTTCTCTCTCTTAAGGATCATATTCATATAGCACTTTGGAAAAATTATAGTATAAGGCCTTCAGACAGACTCTCACTCGTATTCATTAAAGATGCTCTTTGTGAACACTGCATGTAAATAGCTGTTTAGGACTCTCTTTGTACGTAAGTTCCAAGGTTTTCACTACAGCTATGATAGACTATCTGTTACATCCATTCCAGGAATAACACTGTGGAAAACGATCTTGCTTCTAGCTCTTAAGGATCATCTTCACATAAAACGTTTAGAACATTGCAGAACAGGGTCTCCATATAGACTGTCACTCACATTCAGTAAAGAATGCTTTTTCTGAACCCAGCTTGTAACTCATGGGCGTCCCACATTTTCCTTGCCTTGGGTGGTTTGCTTTGGTTTTTAAACTCAGAAAAGAGACTCTCTTCCCTGTCCAGACTGAGGATTTCCCTTCTGTGTCTTTCACCTGTGGTGGAATGTATGTTTGTATGACCCCTGAACCTACACATGTACATGTCTTTTGGCATAATTTATGTCAAGGGAAATGCACCTTTCCCTTTGTGGTCTGATGAAGTTTTGCAGACATCCCCAAGGCGGGTTGCTACTGTCACCAAAATGTGGAACTGGATGGGAGTGGTCAGAGCTCAGAAACCCGGTAAGGAATCTCTTTGTGACTATCCCACGGGTGGGGGAGAAAGTGCTCGTACTTCAAGGTGGCTCCTTAGAGGACAGCTAGAGCCCTTTCATTATTCTCCTCACTGCGGAGGTGACAAAGGCCCAGGTGCCTGAGCCAGATCTCCATGGCAGGGTACTTGACAGCCATTCCCAGGTACTATCAGGGAGAAGGTGGTGGTTTGGGGATTGGGATGACTGGAAGGGAGGGGTTGTGTCTTTTACCAGACCCCTGGAAGGCAGTGGGAGGTGCAGGGACTCCCAGGTACGTGGCCCCAGGGCACAGGCCTGCTCTGCCCACATCTAGGGGAGGAATAGGTCCCCACATCGTTTGATAAGCGGTTGATTCGACTATCACTTGGAGCCGGACTCGGAGGATCTCCGTTGCCCCTGCCTCATCAGATGTCATCCCTCCAAACCCCCATCTGACCCCATACAGCCCCTGTGGTCCAGATTTGGGCCACACTGAGTTGCAGCATGCTCACATTTCCACACGGAGTAAGGCTGATGTGGCGGTGGTTGTGACGGTGGCAGTTGGGGTGGCTGGGGTGGTTGGGGCAGTGGCGGAAGTTGTGGCAGGAGTGGCAACACCCACAGAGATCTGGGATCCCGGAGACCTTAGTACGGGAACGTAGAGGCACCCTCCCCACTGAGCCCTCTCCTGTCCTTCCTCCTCTCTGCACCACCCAATCCTCCCAGGAGCCCAGCTTCCTGGAGAAGAAGCCGGCCAATCAAGAGCACGTGCATGGGCCACCGGCCCTCCGGCCTCACAGTGACCACCCCGGTTAAGTGACTTGACCCCGAGGCCCGGAGTGAGCGGGAGCGCCCTCTGGTGGTGGCCAGGTGAACGCACAGGCTGTGGCCTTTGTCTCCAGTGAGCCCTTCAGATGTTTGAGTGGAAGGAAGGAAGGTAAAAAGGAAGAAAAATAAGATGGATAGATAGATAGATGATTGAGTGGCTGGGGCTCCCAAGAGTGGAGGAAGGCCGGGCAGGGGCCTGGCTGACTGAGCAGGGTCAGGAGCCTAGCTGTGGTCTCCCTTCCTCAAGTCGGCCTCAAGGCTGTGTCTGGAACTCTCCCGAAAGGCGTCTACCCTGTGACCCCAAGAGGGGACCGTCTGTGTGCTTCTGGGTGGCTTTGCTCGCTCAGGGGCTTTGGCGCCTGGTCACAGGCTGAGCCCACAGAGCTGCCCGTCCAGGTGGACGGATGGGGCTTACCCGCTGGGCCTGGGTGTCCTGCAGTCCCATTCCTCCCAGTGACCTTGTGCTGTGTTGCTGTGTTTCTGCGGTGTGGCTGTGAACTGTCCCTTTTTCTCCTTGACGTCTCACCTGGGTTTTCTTACCGTGTGCCTCTCTCGGTGGTGACTTCAGACAGGCGGATGTAGGAAGCCCCACTCCATCCGGAGAGGCACCTTTCAAAACGCAAGGGCACAGGAAGACCTGGTCAGGGTCCCTCTTTATACCTGGAAGATTAATGGCCAAAGAGCTCAGAGAAGGTGCTGGTGACTCTGATGCCTCCCTAACACCCCTCTCCCCCCAGTGCTGAAACCTTCCCTACTCCTAGTACCATGACTAAGAAGAGAAGCATCGCTCTGAGATGGCAGGACATACTCACCTACAGACTTTAGGGCCAGGTCACCGCTGACCCACTGCTACTTGAGCGGCCTCTTTTGGCTTAGCAGCACTTCAACTCTGGCTTCCATTCCTTTTCCTGGGAAGCAGATCTCCTTTTCTGGGGCTGGGGGCGGGTCTTTGGGACCAGGGTTTTTCCTTGGCAAGTGCTCTTTCTCTCTGTCTCTCATTTTTCTTTCTTTTACTTTATCGCCCTGTCTCCAAGCTTCTCAGACCTTGGGCTGGTGCTCAGCACATTTCCTCTCGTGGTCCTGGATAGGATGCTCTTGATCGTGACCCCTCTGGGGGTTCTTCTCCAGGTCCGAAGCTTGGCTGGTGGCCACGGTCATTCTGGGAAGCTCCAAATACTGCTTTGGAAACACACTCCCTCTCCCCAACTTTTCTTGCCTGACTCCAATGCCACAGGTGTCCGAGGAGATCTCTCTGTTCTTGGTGCTTCTCTTGGCTCTTCACTGTTCCCCACGATCCTGTGCTCCCACGCTGGGGCACTCTCGTTCTATCCCAGCGGGCTCACTTTTCCTTCACCTGTGTCTCACCTGTTCTTCAAGCCCTCTGCTCAGGTCCTGGCTTCTGTCCTTCTTAAGTCACGGCCTCACCTCACTTTTCTAGCCTTGGGTGGTTTGCTTCGGTTTTTCAGCTCAGAATAGAGACTCCCTTCCCTGTCCAGACTGAGCACTTACCTTCTGTGTCTTCTGTGATGGAATGTATGATCATCCCTCCCCTGAACCTACCCAGGAACCCTTGAATTCACGTCAAGGGAAACACACCGCTTTTCCCTTTGGGGTCTGACGACTCTTGGCGGACATCCCTGGAGGTGAGGTGCTGCCACCACCAGAACTTGGAACTCAACAGGTGGGGTCAGAGCCCAGAAAGCCCTTGAGCAAACTTTTAGTGACTGTCCCACAGGCGCGGAATAAAGTGCTTGTTCTTCCACATGGTTCCTTTGAGAACAGCTAGAACCGTTCATGATTTTCCCCACTGCGGAGGTGACAAAGGCCTGACAAGGAGAATTTCCATCAGTGGCCCAAGTGCCCACCAACGGTCTATGCCTGAGCTGGGTCTCAATGGCAGGGTCCTTGACAGCCATGTCCAGGTACTACCTGAGAGAAGGTGGGGATTGGGGGATTGGGCCCACTCTTGGGGAGGGGTTGTGACTTTTGACAGACCCCTGGAAGGCAGCGGGAGAGGCAAAGACTCCCGGGGGTGAGCCCCCAGTCATGGGCCTCTTCTGTGCACGTCTAGGGACGCATGGGTCTCAGGGTCATTAAATGTGCAGTTGACCCAACCATCACTTGGAGCGAGACTTGGGGGATCTCCATTGCCCCCTCGTCACTGGATTTCATCCCTCCCACCCTGTATCTGACACCATTCCCACCCACTGCATTCCAGATTCCGTCCACAGCGGGCCCGGTGGGCCCCATTCTCACACCGAGTAAGACTGACTCCGCAGAGGGGTGACGCTGGCACTCCGAGAGGAGGCTGCGGTGGCGGGGGCATCAGTGGAAGTAACGGATGCGGTGGTGGAAGTCACACAGGAACTGGGATGCCAGGGACCTTAGGACAGGAACGTGGAGGCACCCTCCCCTCCTGGGCCCTCTGCAGTCCTTCCTCCTTCCCCCCAACCCAAACCCTTCCCGGAACCCAGCCTCACAAGGACCACCCCGTTGCTAAGCAACGTGATGCCCAGGCCCCGAGTGAGCTGGAGCGCCCTCTGGTGGTGGCCAGGTGAACGCACAGGCTGTGGTCTCCAGTGAGCCCTTCAGATGGTGGGAAGGAAGGAAGGTAGGTAAAAAAGAAAGAAGGAAGGTAAAAAGGTGGAAAAGAGAGATGGAAAGATCGGTAGATGAATGGGTGGCTGGGGCTCATAAGAGTGGAGAAGGCCGGGCAGGGGCCTGGCTGACCAAGCGGGGTCAGGAGCCTCCCTTCCTCAAGTCGGCCTCGAGGAGGTGCCTGGAACTCTCCCAAAGGGCCCTGGCCAGTTCCTGGCTAAATGACCCAGATGTAACCTTTCCACACCACACTGGACAGTGCCCAGATGAGTGACCTGATGTCCCCTTTTCACTCTGCACTAGTCAGTGCCCAGCCAAATGCCCGGACATCACGTTCTCACACATACTGAACCGTTCCCAGCTTACTGACCAGGATGCCAACCTTTCACATGGAAATGGACAGTGCCCAGCTAAATGACCCGGGCATCACCTTATCTCCACGCACTGGACAGTGTGAGCTAAATGACCTGGATGTCACCTTTTCACATGGCACTCAACTGTGCCCCGATAAATGAGCTGTTGTCACCATTTCACAGTGCACTGGTCAGTGCCCAGCTAAATGACCCGGACATCACCTTTTCTCACTGCCCTGAACAGTGCCCAGCTCATTGATCCAGATTTCACCATTTCACACCACACTGGACAGTGTCCAACTTAACGACCCTTATGTCACCTTTTCACACCAGCCTGTGCAGAGCCCAGCTGCACTGGACAGTGTTCTGCTATGTGGCATGGACGTCACTGTTACCAGAATCGGGGTTCTCCGCCCAATGTGCACAAACAAGCCATTTAATTATGGCACCAGCCTTTGAGGGGAGAAATCAGCTTTATTCTGTGAGATCGATCTCCAGGGAGACGGGGGCGTGTGCCCTCAGATCTGTCTCTCTGATTGAGGATTTGGGACAAAATTGAAGAGGTTGGGGAGAACAGGTTGGCACGTGGAAACGCTGGTGGGACAGGTTCTTGGCCGGTGGGCTTCAGGTATTTGTGGTAAGGTTTTATACATTTATGGTGAGACTCTAAACATTTACGATGGGGTTCTAAGTATTTTTGTATGAGATAAGGGAGGAATTCTAACACCAGATCTTCCAGGATGAGGGACCCCTCGCTTCTGATAAGGGTCCGGCTTTCAAGTTCTGGTCGTGTCCCCGTCCTTGGGTTCCGTGGGGAGGAGGGTCTTTGGTTCCGAGGTCGTTTCAGGACATGATTTCTTCTTCCGTGCACGCCCTGGCTGCGTGACTCTGCAGATTTTCTGAAAGACAATCCTTAATCACGTTGTTGATAAGAGATGGGGTCTGTTCACACTGGCTCTAAACGGGCCGTGGTCACACCACCTGTCACACCACACTGGACAGTGCCCACCTTAATCACCCGGATGTCACCTTTTCACACCAAACTCGACGGTGTCAAGATAACCTACCTGGATGTTACCTTTTCACATCACACTGGACAGAGTCTGGCTAAATGACCAGATGACATCTTTTCACACTGTAGTGGACAATGCCCTGCAAAGTCACTGGTATATCAACATTTCACACCGCACTGGACAGTGCCCAGCTAAATGCCCCATGTCACCTCTTCTCTCTGCACTGGAGATTGCCCAGTTATGACTCAGACATCACCTTTGCACACAACACCAGCTGGGCGTTGTCCTGTGCACAGTGAACAGGTGATGTCCAGGTCATTTAGCTGGGCATGGTGCAGTGTAGATGAAAAGGTGACATCCTTGTCATTTAGCTTGTCACTGTCAAGTGTGTTGTGAAAATGTGACATGGGGTCATTTAGCTGGGGACTGTCCACTGTGGTGTGAGAAGGTGATATGGGAGTCATTTAGCTGGGGACTGTCCAGCGCAGTTGTGAAACGGTGAAATCTAGGTATTTAAGAGGGGCACTGTCCATGGCATTGTGGAAAGATGACATCTGTTCACTCAGCTAGGCACGGTCCGGTGTGGTGGGAAAAGGTGACGCCCAGTACAGTTAGCTTGGAACTGCCCTGTATGATGTGAAAAAGTGACATCTGGTCATAGAGCTGGGCACTACACAGTGTGGTGTGAAAAGGTGACATCAGTGTCATTATTTGGGGCCCTGTCAAGCCTGGTGTGAAAAGGTGACATTCGGGTCACTTAGCTGGGCACTATCCAGTGCAGTGTGAAAAGCTGATGTCTGGGATATTTAATTGGCACTGTCCAGTCGGTAGGAAAAGGAAACATCCTGGTCATTTATCCTGTCATTGTCAAGTGCAGAGTGAAAAATGTGACATCGGGGTCATTTAGCCAGGCACTGTCCGGTTTGGTTTGAAAGGATGACGTCTGGTTCATTTAGCTGGGCACTGTCCAGGGAAGTGTGAAATTGTGATGTCCAGGTCATTTAGCTGGAAACTGTCCTGAGAGGTCTGAAAAGGTGACATCCAGGTCACTTCACTGTGCAGTGTCCAGGGCAGTGAGAAAAGGTTCCATCCAAGTCATCTAGATGGGAACTGTCCAGTGAGGGATGAAATGGTGACATCAGGTCATTTAGCTGCGCACTGTCCAGTACAGTGTGAAAAGGTGACATTGGGGTCATTTAGTTGTGCACTGTCCTGTGCGGTGTGACAAGGTGACGTCCTGGTCATATAGACTGGCACCGCCCAATTCAGTGTGAAAAGCGGATGTCCGGGTCACTAGGCTGGGCACTGTCCAGGGCTGTGTTAAAAGGTGACACCCGGGTCATACAGCAGGGCACTGTCCAATGCTGTGTGAAATGGTGACATCCGGGTATTTAGCTGGGCACCGTCCACTGCAGTGTGAAAATGTGATGTCTCAGTCCTTCATCTGGGCACCGTCCAGTGTGGTGTGAAAATATGACATCCAGGTCATTTACCTGGCACTCTCCAGAACAGTGTGAAAAGGTGATCTCTGGGTCATTTAGCTGGGCACTGTCCAGTGCGGTGTGAAAAGATGATGTCCAGGTCACCCTGACCCTAACCCTCACCCTCAGCCTTAACCTGACCCTACCTCTGTCCCAGACCCTGACCCTACCTCTGACCCTAACCCCTTCCCCTAACCCTAGCCCCAGCCCCAGCTCCTAGGCCCTAGCCCTAATCCTACACCCTGATCCTCACTCTAACTCCCTAACTCCCTGACCCTTACCATGACCCTGACCCTGACCCTACCCCTACCCCTACCCCTCATCCTGACCCTGACCCTGCCCTCGACCCCAACCCTGACCCCGGCCCCGACTCTAACCCCAACCCCAACCGTAACCCTACCCCTACCCCTACCCGGTACTGCACTGCAGATCCAGGTCGCTTGATGTCACGTTGTAAAAGAATTTACAGAACAGCAAGGACGGGGACAAAGAGTAGGAAGCTTATTGGAAAGATACGCTCCATAGGCAGAGCGGGCAGACACCGAGGGAGGAGCTGCGCCGAGCGGTTCCGCCATCGCATCCCTCATAGTCCTGTTGGGGGGGGGTCCTTCTGCGTAGGGCAGCAGTGAGAGCGAAGGCAGCCGTGAGTCAGAGCAGCAGCAGCCAGGGGCAGAGCGGTGAGGCCACAGCTTCCATATTCCAGCAGTCCGGTCCCCTACAGCAAGAGGGTCAGGAAACTCGCAGTTACCTAAGCGGTCTTAAGCTTTGATGCAGCATGAAATTTCTATCAGCAGGTTATACTATGTGCTAGCACTGTTCCCCCCAGCATGACCCCTGTTCCCTTCTGGTGCCAGATCCCTAGGCTAACCTGCCTGTCTCAACCCAACCCCTACCCCTGACCCTGACCCTAACCTTAACCTCTAACCCTACCCCAACCCGTGACCCTGACCCTGACCTTAACCCCTAACCCTAGCCCTGACCCTAACCCTAACCTTAATCTTAATCCTTAACCCTAGCCCTACCCCTACCCGACCCTGACCCTGACCTTAACTGTAACCTCTAACCCTAGCACTACCCCTACCCCTGACCCTGACCCTAACCTTAACCTTAACCCCTACTCCTGACCCTGACCCTGACCTTAACCCCTAACCCTAGCCCTGACCCTAACCCTAACCTTAATCTTAATCCTTAACCCTAGCCCTACCCCTACCCCTACCCCTGACCCTGACCCTAACCTTAACCCCTAACTCTACCCTACCCCAACCCTAACCTTAACCTTAACCCCTAACCCTAGCCCTACCCCTACCCGACCCTGACCCTGACCTTAACTGTAACCTCTAACCCTAGCACTACCCCTACCCCTGACCCTGACCCTAACCTTAATCTTAATCCTTAACCCTAGCCCTAGCCTTAGCCCTGACCCTACCTTGACCTCTGACCCTGACCCTGAATGTAACCCTAACCCCTAACCTATAACTGAATTGCCATAGTTTTAATTCTCTAAACAGATATTAATAGAATTCCTGCAATGACAGAAATATTCTTTATCCTCCTCTCTTGCTATTGAGCACCTTACACTGTGACTGATAAACTGGATTTTCAGTTTGTTAATTTAAACAATTTAAATTTAAAGAGCCACACGACAATGGTGGCTTCCGTGTTTGGACAAAGCGCCACGCAGGCCCTATGACCGGCCCCGGAGATAATCCCCACAGGGGTGGGTGGTTTGGTCCCTCATGCTCTCCCCTCGGCGCAGGCGGGCATTCCGAGACGACACGCGTGTGGTGGCCTCTGGGTCTGCCGCTGAGCAGACCACCGGGGCACCAGTCTCCGGCCCGGCGCAGGGCATCGTGCCCACGTCGCCCACGACACTGACCGAAGGACCTTGGAGAGCTCCCTGGGGTGGCCGTTGAACGGGGCCAGGCTGTCCCGTTTCAACCGGGAGACACAGAACCGGGCCACAGTGGTCACTGCGGAAACCACGTCAGCCTCTTCTTTCTACACGGGGACGCTGCTAGAACGCCACAGACTCCCACAGAGAGGAGGGCGAGGTGGGGCCGAGCGGAAACGTGTCTTCTCCAGAGACACAGCAGGGCAGTAAAATAAACCGGGGGGGACTATCCTCACGCGTGTGTCGACGTGGGGAACCAGAAAGCACAGAACTCGGGGAGCGGCGAGTTCTTTCTCTGACCCGGCCGCGCTGACGAAGAGAATGAAGACGGCCAGGTAAACCCCAGCAGTCCTAGAAATCGCTTCTGAGCAATTTCTCCAGGTGGCTCTTGCAGGGATGCTGCAAACAGAATGTGGTATGAAAACCCCGTGCAGCCTCACTCCTTATTGAAAGTCGTTTACCCTCCAGAGCACTTTGCACGGCAGGTCACAAGACGGTGTACTGTTCAAGTGAGTGTCACAGAAATATTGTTTCCTCTGAAAAGAAAATGGAACATGTGTTTTTCCTTCCCGTTCAGGCCACCTAAGTTCCCCTTGATCTTCTGCTGAGTGTCGAGGGGCGGTTTGCAGGTCTCCGTGGGGTGGGGGCACCTCTCTGGCCTCTGGCCGGTGGTGTCCCTGCGGCCTCGTGGCTGGGCCCGACCGGGGCTGTTTGCCTCTGACGGCCGAGAGGCGAGCAGGTCCTCTGGGAGCTGAGAGGACACGGACGGGAGATCTGAGCCCCTTTATAGAGCGATTGCCTGTGGTCGGGCGACTCCAGCCTTTTTCCAACTGGAAATTCTTACCCAGTGTCCTAGATTCACCCAAAAATGTGCCGATTATATGTATAAACTGGGCTGCTCGGATTCCACAAACCACAACTGTTAAAAATGAGGCTAACGGGCCCCCGGTGGCGTAGCAGTTGAGTTCGCGCACTCCGCCTCGGCGGCCCGGGGTTCGCGGGTTCAGATCCCGGGTGCAGACCGACACACCGCTCATCAAGCCATGCTGTGGCGGCGTCCCACGTACAAAATAGAAGAAGATGGGCATGGATGTTAGCTCAGGGCCAATCTTCCTCACCAAAAAAAAAAAAATGAGGCTAACAGGGAAATCTGGGCGCACATTTGTCTCAGAAATGGGAAGAGTCAGCAGGCTGATAGATGAGACTTAGAGGCCGTCTGGCTGCTGGAAACCGTGCTGCAAGAGGCTTGAGAACCATCACGGGTTTCTTAAATTGCAACTCAGCATCTCTCTCCCTCGCTTTTCAGAAGAGGTGCTGGCAGCTGAGGGCGTTGCTGGGAGGGCCGCACACGCAGGCTGGAGGCCTCGGGGAGAACCCCCCGACCACACGGCCCCCAGAGGCTGTCACCCCGGCGGACCCCTCTCCACGGCCCGGTCCTGCTCAGACGCGACGACCCCACCGGGGCTGCTGGGAATCAACGAGGTTGTCCTAACGCACGTTAAAACCTCAACCTCGTTTTCCAGGTGTGTGTTTGTACAACTTAACTAGGGATGCACTGGGGGAATGAGAAATGAATAAATATCATTCGACTTAGGATAATTTACTGAGGCTGTTCTCCTTTTTTGAATTAATGTAAAATTTTTCAAACCGTAGCAGAGAGTGACACGTGATATTTACATGACTAAGAATCGAGGAGATTCCTGGGAGAATCAACCAAGGAAAAAGAGGAAATACGACCTTTTACACCTTAGCAGTGCGACACCGCAAAGAGTATGAACGGAAGACATCGGCAGCTCTGCCTGCTGAGCCAGCGTCCTGCCCTCTCCAGGGACGGCGATGGGCGCCCCGAGTCTGTACGGTTTCCTGAACCTGGACCACGACCCCTCTGCTCTTCCCACCGGGCAGGCCCGTGCGTGCAGTGGGCAGACATCAATCCTCCAACAGCAAGAGAATGTGCCCCCAAAGGCTGTGACCGCTCTAGCTCGGGAGGACTCTGGGGACGGCGCTGGCCCGCACAGCCCTCTCAGCCCTCCGGAGTGGTCCCTGGGCCTCTGTGAAGCCCCCAGACTCTCCCACAGTCAAGGCCGCACCCAGACCCTCGGCCACGTGCTCCTCATCTCGCTTCCCTTGCACCCCTCTGCTCCTCGGTCTCGACCGGCCGTCCCGACACAGCCGCCCGCATCCTCCAGCAACCACGCTCGGAGATTGTTCACTGGGGCTGTTCCCACACGTGGGCCTAAAGCAACACTGGGGGTCCTGGCTTCCAGGGTCCCGGCACCCGGGCGGAGGGGGAGGTCAGGGCAGCTCGCGGGGCTGGCTCTGGGATCTGGCTGGAGCCTCCCCCGCTTCGCGGACTCAGACACGTTCTGAGGCTGGCTGAGTCCTCCTCGTGTGCAGTGAGGGCCGTCACCCTCCCCTGCGTCCTGGGACACCTGGGCCCTCACCCAGGGCAGCTGCACTTGGCTTCCCCAGCCAGGAACCCGCCCGACCCCTTCGAGGAAGCCGAGTTCCCGACGTGGGGCGTGCGGGTGTCCTGCAGCGTCTGGGTCACACAGCGCCAGGGCCAGGCCGTACCGGCCGTGGAGACGGTCTCCATCTCGGCCCCCAGGGGCTACGCTATCCAGCCGAGGCCTGAGAGGGACACCTGGCAAGGGACACAGAATAAGCAGGTTCTGGGTGCAAATAAAACATTAACACTTCAAATGTATCACCCGTTTCGCACAGATATCTGGTAAAACATTAAACTTGCGACAGACTCTCCTTTAAAGGGTGAGCTCTGTACAGCTGCCAGATTCAGGGACACCAGCCCCTCGACCATCGGCTTCAGGGGCCCCCACATCCTCTTGGCCAGCTTCACTGTCTCCCCCTCACTGTGGGTCCACCTCCGGGACCACCTCCGGCCTGGCCTATGGTTCCTTCATTTCACTTTCTCTGTTTCCCCCAACGACGGAAATCTCACACTAAGGTTTTGAACACACTTCTTTTCGTATTTCTAGAGGTTTCTTTATAGCCTTACCTATTTTACTTCCCTGACATTCGCCTCTGTGAAGGGTGAGTGAGCAGCCCCCACTCCAGGGCAGAGACGAGAGGACGGGTTTCTGCGGGCCTGCGGGTGCCGGGTCCACGCGGCCAGGGGGGAGGGGGCAGGAGTGAACACAGGGGGCGTCAGCTTTGCTGAGTCCTCCAAGACCACAGACAGCCGGAGCCCCAGGAGTTGCAGGTAGTGCAGCTGCAGGTGGGAAGGCCTGAGGGCAGGAGGGGACACATCCCCGAGCAGAAAGGGAACAGGGGGTCCGGCTCCAGGGTAAACCCCATAAGTGATCTTTCAGACCCCAGCACGGGGATCTCAGAGGCTCCACCTGCAGAGCTCACGGGAGCTGCCCTCCCCACCCCGGACTTGGGGCACAGCCTGCACTTAGGCTTTGGGGGCTGCAGGCCAGGACCCAGGCCCCTCTGGCCACGCTGTCACCCACATCTGAATTTCTGCCCAGGCACGTCCATGTGGGGGCCCATGTCAGGGGCCTTCAGCAGAGGCCCCCTCGCTGTGGGGAGGGGAGAATCATGGAGATGCTGCAGCCAGGACCCCCCGCTCCCAGACCTCCAGGCCACGGGGTCCAGACGCCAGCAGGGGCCTCCTGCTCAGGGCCCTCCACAGGAGAGGACCCCACGTGACCCTCGACCTCAGCGCTGCGCCCTGGGGATGGTGGGGGGAGCCGGCCGTCCCTCCTTTACCCTCTGCCTGACCCAGGTGGGCTGAGCCGATGAGGGAGGGACCCCTCTGCTGGTGGGACACGGTTAGAACAGAGGCACTGACCACGCTTGTCAAGCAAACGGTATTTTACTAAAAATCCACATATACATCACAATTTACAGAAACAGCTTCCATTTGGATCTCTTGGTCACTCCCCAATCCAAGCAAACAAAGCGCACTGAGGGAGCTGAGGACAGGGTCCCCTCCACGGCCAGGGCTGCCCCGGGCACCCCGACCCCTAGCCCTGCGCACAGGAGGTGGGGTCGGTGGAACCCACTCGTGCCAGCCCAGGGCACCTGGAGCCCGTCCAGAGCCCCCGTCGCCACCCCCGGTGAGGGCCCCGCCGGGATCACGGCCACACTGACCGCCAGCCTGAGCCCAGCTGGACACACCGATGGGCCCTGCCTGGGCGGCCCCCGGCCTCAGGAGGAGGAGACGGGGAAGCTGTAGTGGTTGTGCTCGGCGTCCCCCAGGGTCAGCGTCAGCGACAGGCTGGGCTTCCGTTCCAGCTTCTCCTCCTCCGGGCAGCGCTGCGGGGGCCGGACTTTGAAGAAGTCGGACACATAGCGAACCTGGGAGAGAAGTGGGCAGAGCTGACTGGACGGGGGGAGGGGAGGACCAGTACCCTGGGGGGGGTGCGGGGCAGTGCTGGCACCCAGGAGGGGGTATGTGGTGGGGGCAGAGGAGAGCAGACCCTGGGGGGGGAGGACGGGGGGGGAGGACCGGGGCCCCGAGAGCTCACGGTGAGGCCGGCCACCAGCGCCCCCTGCAGCAGGCCGACGAGGACGTCACTCCAGTGGTGTTTGTGGTCGGACACGCGGGTGTAGCCCACGTAGAGGGCGAAAGCCACCAGGAAGAACTGCACTGTGGGCCGTAGCAGGCGTGCCCACTTCCAGCAGAGCCGGGCCTGCACGTAGAGCTGGGGGCCGGAGCGCGGCCGTCAGCCCGGAGCCCGCCGGGCTCGCCCCACACGCAACGCACGGGTGGGAGGGAGCACTGAGCCAGGAGCGTGGAACCTCCAGCTTCCACGAACAAACTGGTTAGCCCCCCGTCACCACCTCCATCCACCCATTTGACAGACGGAGGAACTGAGGCCCGGGGAAGGGGAGTGACTTGGCCACGGCTCCACAGCAAGCCAGTCAGAGAGACAGACTCACCGCCAAGAACATCATGCAGTACATCCCAAAGGAGGAGTGTCCAGAGTAGAAAGACAACCTAGGGAGGAGAGGGGACAGGCGTCAGGGCGGCCGTGCAGGGGCAGCCCGAGGGCCACACTCAGCCAGGCAGCTCACTCAGCCTCTCTGCCTTCAAATCCCTGTCCCCTCCCACCACGTCCACAGTCTGGGACCCAGCACCACGGAGGACTGTAGGTGGAAAGGTGGCCGCTGTCAGACACCATCAGTCACTCCCTTTTCGCTTCCCAACAGCAGAAGAGAGTGTCTTGGACTGTGGCTGACGGCCTCGAACACCTGTAAGACGCTGCAGGCCCTGAACTCGGAGCCCGGAAGGACACTCGTCCCACGAGAGTTCACGCCAGTTCTGTCTTCACTGTTTCTTTTCAGGATTATTTTCCGTCTGTGGTAACCGATGCAAGTTGCACGTTTTCTTTTTACATACGTTCAGGTTTTTGCAAAGGACATCCGCGGAGAGAGGAAACAGCAGAGTAGGGAACTCCAAGGGCCCGTCCTCCATAAAAGCAAGGAGAAAACTGGCAAAAAGTCAGAATCAGACCGGCGGTGGTGACGGACCAGATGGAGAACACACATCACTTGCAAAGAACCGTGACTGTCTGCTGGGACCCAGCGGTGGCTCCCTGAGCACCGGCTGCTCTCTATCTCGTCCTCCCAGGGCCGAGGGGGTGCCCCGGGGGCTTGAGTCTGAAACGTCACAGCAATGTCACTGCCTCCCGGGGAGGCAGGCACTCACGGAATGGCTCAGGAGGAAAGGCTGGGAATGGGTGGTCTGGGGAACAAGGGCTTGGAATCAAGAGGCCAGGGTGGGCGCCCACTGAGGAGGGCCAGGGGACCCCCAAGCGCTGCCCCTGGCTGACCTTCAGGCCCACAGACAGGAAGCAAATGCTAAGGCCCCGGCTGCGGGGAAGGCAGATCCCACACGGCTCGCGGAGCCCGTCGACAACCCTGGGACGTCCCTCCCCTGGTTCCAGGGGTTGAAGGAAATCTGTCCGGTCAGTAGCTGATCACTCCGCCAACAGAGCAGAACCTCACAGACACACACAACGATGAACACAGCCGTCCCAAAGTCAGTTCAGGAAAGTCACTACACCACACCACCAGCAACGGCGACTCCCGGGGAGGAGAGCCCGGGTCCCAGAGTGGCTACATCACGATACTCAACAGGCCCCGTTTCCAACAAAAAAACTGCAGCGCCTGCACTTTGGAGGGAGAAACGCCGCTCTGACGTCAGGACGAAAACCACCAACGGAAGGAGGACGTCCCAGAGCGTCATTGACAATAAGTAAGACCTTGAAAGGGATGTCATTCTCGAAGCTTCTCCGTTTCCCCGGCGCCGCAGGTCAGGAGGGCATCCTGCAAGAGGAGCCGAGGCATCCACTGCCTTCGCGTCAGCACTCACTTTCACGTTACGCAGTAACGATTCTTGAATCATCTAAACCAGCAGGGCTGGCAGTCAATTCCATGCCGTAGTCGGGCCCAGCCTCTTCTGTCACCATCGCAAACTTGCTCCAGCCGTGGCGGTCACGGTGCTGGCGGGATAGGCTCCCGTGCCTGCTCTTCAACCCAGGTCATTAGAAGTTTCTCCGTATCCGATAGAGGCCCTTCTCGAAGTTTCATTAGTCTCGCTGCTTCTGATGAAGCAGACCCTTGAACCGCTCCCGTCACTTTGTTCTTCGAGATCGCAGCTGCGGCGGGACGGGACGCGCCTGACTGGCGAGCAGTAACTGTCACTGATTTTCCACCTTCGTAGTCACCTTTACTTTTGTTTCCAGGTCAGTCACCCGACGTGGCCTCTTACAGGCAACAGGAGCAGCGGGTTTTGTACGCTGAGGGGCCACAGTGAACTAAACAGCCTGAGATTCAGTCAGACGCGAGAGGGAACGGTGCCATCGACAGCACAGCAAACGCGAGATGTGCGCGGCTGCTGTCGGTGGGACACGGTGCGCGGTCGGGGACCGAGCTCTCTTAGCAGGAGTACTCTCGGAAATACAGTAAGTACGTGAGCCGGCCACGCTGTCATTCCCTGTCCCTAAGTGTACGCGCTGAACTCCGCGACTGGGGCACTAGGCCTGTTTACACCAGCATCTCCACACACACGCGTGACACGTCGTGTGACATCACCAGGCGACGGGAACGTTTCAGCTCCATCATAATCTGATGGGACCACTGTCGTACACATGGTCTGTCACTGACTGAACCGTGGTTACCAGGCGTGTGACCAGTGATCAAGGGATCAAGCCGTCAAGAAAGTATAACAATTGTGAAGACGTACGCGCCTGCCAACAGGGCCCCAAAACACAGAAGACAGAAGCCACAAGTAGGTGAACTGGAGGCCTTAAAGACGACAGATACGAAAAGTCACACGGTGTGTGATGCCATTGATGGGAAATTTCCAGAACAGGCACATCCACAGACAGAACGTGGGTCAGCGATTGCCAAGGGCTGGGGAAGGGGGGACGGCGAATAGACACGGGCTTTTCTTTTCACGTGACTAAAATATTCTGGAATAAGATAGTGGGGATGGCTGCACGTCATTGAGAACGTACTAAAAATCTATAACGTACACCAAAATGGTTAGATTCGTGACTTTTATGCTACGTGAATTTTATTTCAATTTTTAAAAAACAAAAATAAGGATGCCAATTAACTGAAAAGTCTATCAGTAGACATACTGAGAGGACAGAGAAGCATGAGGGTGGGGCCTGAAGCTGAGGGGTCACCTCTGGACACTGCCTGTTCTGCTCCCAGCCCCACCTGCCTCCCCGTCTGCGGGACCCCAGCCCACAGGCACCCCCCGGCCCCACCTGCCTCCCCGTCTGCGGGACGCCAGCCCACAGGCACCCCCTGCCCGTGCCGTACCCCCTTCCCCCTTCCTCTTCAATATCTGGCTCCTGAAGGCCCGTCCCCCTCTCCCCCCGGGCTGGGGGCGTCTGTGGCTTGGGCTCCCCCAGCTTCGCCCAGACTGGAGGCCGTGCTCCAGCACCCACCTGGCCTCGGTGACGTTGGCGGGGCTCCCCCTGCACACCTTCTCCACCTGCACGTAGACCGAGCAGTTGACGTGGCTCCAGTCGGGGTCACACACGGCCAGGAAGTTCGGACGCAGACGGCCGATCATGTACTTGGCCAGGTCCGTCAGCGACTGGCTCACCGCAGCCCCGAACAGGAAGGTCCCCAGCACCTTGTAGATGGCGGCCACGTAGTTGTTGAAGTCAGAGCGGGAATAGAGGCGGGCGGTGTACACCAGGTAGGCCTCCCCGGCCGAGACCTACAGAGGGAGCAGCACCGTGGGGGTCCCCACCGGGCCCTGGCTTGCTGGGCCTCGGTCCTCCCCGCTGGTGGGGGCTTGGGACTCCCGGCCTTCCTGAGGCCGCTGGGGACCCAGGAACTCCGAAGGGCCCTCGTCCCACAGACACCACCCAGGGCAGAGCTCGGCCCCGCCCTCGAGCCCCTGGCTGCCTTACGAGGATGACAGTGACCGTGATGGTGACGCCGGCCATGAGCCCGTGGGTGATGGTGTCTGGGCGGTAGGGGTACCGGATGGAGTCATCTCCACAGTAGAACCCTCGCTTGTACGGGGCGTTCACGAGCGTCAGGATGGCGAAAGGCAGGGCGGCTGGGGGCGAGAGGAGCCGGTGGCCACGTGGTTCTCCCCCAACTGCATGCTCCCACCCGCCGAGCCCGGGGCCACGCAGACGGGCTTCCATCCTGCCCTCGGACACCTACCTCGACCTCCCTCCTGGTTTCCTCGCCTCCATGCCCGCCCCACAGCTAGAAAGAGCTTTTCTCACAGCAAAGGGGAGGCCACTGCCCTCATCACAACCCCTTTGCGGTGCCCCTTCATCCTTAGATAAACACCAGCGTCCTTCCCAGGCCCACCGTCCAAACCCACCCATCTCTCACTCTCTCCCCTCACACACTGCCCTCCAGCCTCCTTTCTGGTCCTCGAACAAACCCAGCAAGCACCCACCCCAGGACCTTGGCACATGCCCTTCTCACTGTCCAAAACCTTTGACTGACTTCCCTCTGGTCTGGCTGTCCCACCCCCGGTATCACTCCCTAGAAGGAAATTTCTGTCTTTCGCAGGTGTCATTATGCCACCACTGCGGGACACTCATCTGTGAGCACCGGAGGGGCCTGTCTGCCCAGGGCTGAGTCCTCTGAGCGGCCTCAGCAGGGTTTAATGAGCATCCGTAAAAGAAAGGAGATCTCCTGCTCTCAGCATGCCCGTTGTCCCGGCAGGGAGGTGACAAGTGTAAAAGGGAGTGGCTCCTCTGGGGCCTGAATTCCGGGGGGCGGGGCAGGGTCAACTCCTGCTCCCAGCTGGGCAGACCCCAGGTCCTGGGACCACCCAGCAACAGCGCCAAGCAGCACCTTCCCATGGAGTCTGGGGAGGCTCCGTGAAGAACACAGGGCTGCTCCAGACCTGAGGGGCTGGCGACAAAGGAAAGCAAACAACTGGCCCCAGAGAAGGAAGTGAGGACGCTGACGGGAAACCTGGGGAGGAGTGCCAGGGAGAGGGGACAGCCCATGCAGAGGCCCGGAAGTGGGGCCGTGCCTGCAGAGTGGGGCACTGGGAGAAGACTGGGGTCACACCTGCAGAGCTGGGGCACTGGGAGAAGACTGGGGTCACACGTGCAGAGCTGGGGCACTGGAAGAAGGGTGGGGTCACACCTGCAGAGCTGGGGCACTGGGAGAAGGGTGGGGTCACACCTGCAGAGCTGGGGCACTGGGAGAAGGGTGGGGTCACACCTGCAGAGCTGGGGCACTGGGAGAAGGGTGGGGTCACACCTGCAGAGCTGGGGCACTGGGAGAAGGTGGGGTCCACGCCTGCAGAGTTGGGGCACTGGGAGAAGATGGGGTCACACGTGCAGAGTTGGCAGGGGGTATAGAAGACACTGAGAAATCAAGTCGAACCCCATCCCCCCAGCAGGAGCAGGCGGGGCTCACACAGGGGGCCTGGACAGTGAGGTCGGCCCACACTGCTGTCCCCCAGCCCCAGCCCTCCCGCCGGAGACTCAGACACCCCAGTGGGCCCAGAGCTGGGCTTTCCTGGGATTCGGGAAACAGAGCTCGGAGCACTGGAACCCGGCCCCTCCCTCTGCCTGGGACGCTCTGGCTCTGCCGTCCCCATCCCTCACGTCACCCCCAGTGTGTTCATCAGGGCCCCTGTCATCATCCAACACTGAACTGTTTATGTACTGAAGCTTCTGGAATGGGAGCCGGGTTGGCCCGGGCCACCAGCAGCAGCCTTCAACCTAAGCTTAGCTCGGTCCTCCCTGCTATGTGACCTCCAGCTGCCAGGAAACCTCTCTCGGGCAAACCTGGGGATCATGACAGCACCCCCGTCCCGGGCTGCTGGGATGAAAGGGCTTAGTGCCCGACACAGCGAGCGCCACACGGGCGTTCCAACAAGTCGCACGGGGCTCAGGAAACGATGCCCAGGGCTGGCGGACGCCCCGGGGGACTTCTCGCTGCGGCCACCTGGCCCCTCCCAGGGCGTCATCTGGGGCGCGGGAGGAGGACCTGGCCTCCGCAATCCGTCAGGGCTGACCACTCCGTCCCCCGACGGAGGAGCAGGAACCAGAGGGTGGGGGTGGGGGCATCTGGCCCCGAGGCGCCTCCCCGCGCCGGGCAGGATTCCGGGGCCATTGTCCGCACGGCCCGGACCAAACACTCGGCCTTTGTTCCCGGGACCCTGGGGCCGCTCCTCCCCCGGCCCGGCCCAAACCCGCCCGACAGGTCCGGGGCGCGGCGGGGAGGGCTCGAGCTCCCCCGCCGCCCCGCGCCCCGGGGGGGTCCGGAGAGGGTCGGGGGGCCCGGGAGTCCTCGGTGCTCGCGGCCGCGCCCCGTGAGGCCCCGCCCGGCCGGAGGGGGCGGCGGCGACTTCCTGCTCTTGGCCGGACGCTGCCCCCGCGCGGCGCCCCGTGACCCCCGAGCCGGGCGTGGAGACAGGGCCGGGGCGCGGGGACCCCCGAGGCCCCCCGGGCTCACCCCCGGACCCCCGGACCCCGCGGACCCCGGCGGCCGGAGGGCCCGCGCTCTTACCGACCAGCACGCACAGCACGTCGAGCAGCACGAGGACCCACCTCCGCCTCATGCCGCGCCCGCGCCCCGCGCCCCCCGGCGCCGGCCCAGCGCGCCCCGTCCGTCCCGGCCCGGCCGCGGGTCACGTGGCGGCGGCGGGGGAGGGGGAGGAGCGGACTCTGCCCGCCCCGCCCCCGCGTCCACACCCCGCCCCGGGGCGGCGGCGGCGGAGGGTCACTGAGCGGGCGGGGGGAGGGGGCGTCGGCGCCCAGCAGCACCCCCCCCGGCCGGAGGCTGCATCCCGGGTCGCACGGCCCGGCCACCCACGGGCTGGGCCGGCTGTGGGGGGACGAACAAGGGAGCGAGCGGGTGGGTGGGCAGGACGGGGGGTGTGGGCGAGAACGTGTCCCCCCGGGGCCCCTCTGAGCGGCTGCTTCCCCCGCGTCCGTGACCACCGCCGAGTGCCGGAGGCGCTTCAGTGGCCGCGCGCCAGGGCTCCATCGCGGGGGTTTCTCCCCCGGACGGGGAAGGTCCCCGCGGCCTCGGCCGCTCGGATCACGGGCCTCAGCACCCCGGGCTGTGGTGCCACCTGCTGTCCCCACTTGACGGGGCGCAGACAGGTGCCCCGAGGCGGGAACTCGCTGGGAAGGCTCTGCGCCCTGCACCCCCAGGTCCCCGGAGCCCTGAGCCGGGAGGCGCCCGAGGGTCAAGGGCACCCGCGCCGGGGAAGCTGCGGTCCGAGGGCCCGTCACAGGCGCTCTCGGTGTCCGCACGGCCACACTGCGTCCTTGGGGCCGCAACCATCTGAGAGGCCTCGGGGAGCGTCCCCACGTCCTGGAGAGCCCCGCCTTGACCTGGCGGACGCGTGACACGTGACAGATTCCGTCGCGCGCTCAAGGTCACAGCGGGAAGAGGCGGGGCTAGGATTCGAAGCCGGGGTTCACCACCCCGCCCCAACCCCCAAATGGAGAGCGTTTTCGGCCCTTTGAGAGATGGAGAGGACCAGGTGCAAAGCGGCGCAGCCCCAGGCGCAGGGTCGAGCAGCTGGGACCGGGACCCGAGGCCGGACAGGCGCCTGCTGGGGGGAGGGGTCGCGGGAGGGCGCAGGTGTGCCCCCAGGCGGGGTCAGCGCCCTGGGCCGACGGCGGGTTGGGGGTCTCTGGCCACGTGCCGGCCGGCAGACTCCCCCCGGCGCCCCCACACCTGAAGATAGCCCCCCCCCGGACTTGACAGGTCCCGGACGGAAACCTGGATTTTCCGTGTGCGCTGCGGCGCAGGGCCGGTGTGGGAGGCGCCCCCCGGCACCCCTCCCAGCCGCACACCCGGGGGCGAGGGCTCGGCCTCAAGGTCCCCCCCCCCCGCCGGGGTAGGCTCGGATTTCCTCCCCGAGGGCGCGGGCGGGACCGGTGTCACCCGTTCCTTCCTCGAGGCCACCACGAGACCACCAGACCGAGCGGGTCGAGAGACCTGAGACCGCGGAGCGCGCCGCGGGGCTCGCGGTGACGTCACGATTGCGCTTGTCACTGGAACCTCGTGGAGGCGGCCGGAGCCCCTCCCGCTGACCTCTGTCTCACCCCGTCCTTAAAATACCTGGACAGGGTGGGGATTAACACCGGGAAGCAGCGAGGGCAGGGATTAGGGCTGGGATTGGGGTGGGGATTGGGGTCAGGGCGCTGCACCTCCAGGAGCTGCTCACCTGGAATCTCCTTGAGCCCCTCCCCAGGAGGACCTGGGGCCAGCGGGCGGGTTCGGGGACAGAGCCTGGGCTGGGAGCCAGGCTGGGTGGCTTCTCCGTCACCCACAGATGACAGAGCTGGATGGGGACTATGGAACAGAGCCCCTAACTGGGTACCTGGCCTCTCCCGCGTCTCTTAGAGACCAGGCCACCCTTTGGTGCCCGGTGGTCAGTCCACTCCCCCCAGGCAGTGAAGCTCAGGGCTGAGGACTGTCAGTTCTTGTCACCTGTGGCCCCAGCTCTTGTCACCTGATGGGCTCCAGGTTTGTTTCCAGACGCAGTGATGTGAACACTGCAGGAAGAGATCCGGCACATCGTGGTGCCACCCAAGAGCAGCCAGGCCCCCCGCCTCATTCTGGGGACATATCCCGCCTCATTCTCTACTTCCCTGGGGGCGTCTCCCAGACGTGGGGCTCAGCCCGCTGAGGGCCCTGGAGTTCAGCCTGCACCAGGCAGCTGTGACAGGCATCTGGGTGGGGAACTGGGTGAACAGTGCTTCAGTCTCCCCATCTGCACCAAGGGCACAGGACACCCCGCCACGGCTGCGGTGAAGGGCCTGACCAGGCCGAACTCGGGAGGCGGCACCCCTGGAGCATTGACTAAACATAACAGCGGGACAGGTGCCGGGGCCGCCTTCCAGTCAGAATCCAGCCTCAGTGGACTCAGAACCCAGGACCGCGGTCAGCTGCGAGGATTTCACAGTGGGGACAGGGCAACCCTCCCGGGTTCCACACGAGAGCCAGCGTCCTGCGAACCCTCAGTGCTGATGAACTCACCACCCCATGCAGACGGCTGCAGTCCCCTCCCGGCCCCACCCCGTGCCCAGTCCGTCCCAGTCTGCGTGCAGGAGGGCAGGGATCGGCACACAGTCGGCGCCTAATCAATGCTCATGAACACGGAGGGTGCTGTGAGGAACGGAGCCTGCAGTTCTGGGGCGATCCCTGCTCCGGGGGCTCTGTCTGTGCCGGACCCCCGGGAGCAGAGCAAACAGGACCCTCCACGGACAGGAGCCACCTCCGCCCACAGGTGTCTCCACCTGCCTGTCTTGGGAGATGGGGGAGGGAGGGCCACGCCCTGGGCACCAGCCTGTCACATCATCCACACCCTCCCCAATTCACAGCTTCCGTCCCTGCCCCCAGAACCAGGACCCCACCAGGACGTGACGTGCAGACCTGAACCCACCTGCAGAGCCACACACCCCGGGCCTCTGGGACCGGGTTATGGCCAGCGAGGAGAAAGGACACGGGCGGTGAGGGAGGCTGAGTGACCCCCACCGTGCTGTGCCCTGCCCACTGCGGACAGCCCACTGCGCAGGGGATGGGCCCGTCTCCCGGGCGTTCACTGTCGGTCTGTTTCTGAGTCTTCCCCGTGTGCGGAGGGCAGGCTGGGCACGCGCTGGGCCCATGCGAGCGGGCACATGAGCCCCAGGGACCCCCAGAGTCCTGCCCCTGACCCACCTCCCCACCCTCCCTGACCCCTCAGAGCAGGGGGCTCGCACTCCAGGGGACTTGGCCAAGCCCCACGCACAACTGGGCCGAGACCAGGGGGAGCTGCCGGCCCCAGCCGGCCTCCAGGTGCGACAGGAACGGCCTCTGCTGGACGAAGGGCCGGGACGCCGTCCAGACGTTCAGGGGCCCCTGCACCAGGCCCCCACACCTGGACGCCCTCCCTTACAGCAGCCTCGGAACAGGGCTGCTGGACTGAACGGGTCAACATAGGGGCTCACGCTTCACCCCAGATGAGTGACAGGTGCTTTCAGTGCTACGTCCCGAACCCACAGGAGCCGTCCTCACACGAGTGTCTGCTCTCTGCACTCGGCCAACTGGCATCCCCCACACAGTCCACCCCCGTCCCCACCCCCGAAGGTGCCAGGTGAGTCCAGTTCAGACCCACCCTGGCTGACCCCAGGCTCCTTCAGGCCTGGAGTGGCCGGAATCAGGCTCCCCCCGGCGCCTCGTCTGACTGTTCAGCAGACCTGGCGTCTCCACGTCCTGTCAGCACGTAGGAGGTCACAGACCTTCACTCCCACTGTGGAAACACTGGGTAGATGGAGACAATAAAAACACCTCCTCACGGCCGCCGAGGAGCCCATCCCTGGCAGGGGCCCGAGTGAAATCCCGGTGCGGCTCCCACCTGTCGAGTCTGGATGCAAAGTGGAGACGCCTGCCGGCGGGAAGGCCTGGATCTGCCACCAAGACACCCAAACAGACGGGAGGCGAGAACGCGAACAGCGACACTGCACGTCCCCTCGGCCGCCGAGAAGTCCTTCCCGGGGGTCATTCCACGCAGCATCCAGTGTACGGTCAAAGCCCCGGACACCACCAGCAACAAGAGAAACTTTTCAGGCGGCACACGACTCCCAGGTCAGCACAGTCCCTTCCTGACCCCAGTCACCCGACAGCACCCGACGTGCCACCACATCCACCTCCCTACGGCACAACGCCACCCCCACCGAGAAATCTCCGTTCCCTGGCTGGGCCCAGAGGTCTTCCGCCGCCCGGGACTCATCGCCCACCCACCCCTAGACCCGGCTGCCCCTCCTTCCTGCACCAGTGCGCTAGGCCCAGGACGCCGTCCCTCCCTGGAGGCCCGTCCCACCACCGTGCTGGGCGGACAAGCAGGCCGCCCCGTCAGCAAACCCCTCCTGCCCGGCGGTGACTGGTTCAGTGATGGACACGAGACCGAGAACCAATCCGACCCGAGGACTCTCCTGGGAACCCCTGGGAAAGACGTGTGCTTTCTGCGGGGACCACAGACTGAAGGCCAAGGGCCTGGAGCTTGTGGTGGCCCTCTTGGTCACCAAGACGGGAAGTCACCCAAGAACAAAAGGACAAGGAAGCAGAAATGAGAAGCCGCAAAATGTCGTCACCGTGGCGATACCTGACTCCCAAATTCTGCTCCCGAAGCCACTGGCACCTGGACCATCCCAGAGCGGAACCCCCATCACCCCACCGAGAGGGGCCTCTGTTCTCAAGATCGAGGAAGACGGACACCGACTCCAACACAGCAGCCGCAGGAGGCCGGCTGAGCGGCCAGGGTCACGGGATGCCCGGCGGGGCACCTGGACCATCCGAGCCGACACCACGTGGAACTGCGGGCCAGACGGGAGAAGGTGTGACCCACAATCGAGAGAAAACAGTCAACAGAAGTAGGTCCAGAAACGACCCAGACACCGTTACAAAGAGGTTGAAGAACGTAGAGGAAAAGGTGTAAAAACGGAGAATTACAGCAAAGAAATGGAAAAAATGACGTGCAAGTACTGGACCCACGACACCAGGACGTGAGCTCAAGACTCGGGGGCTCCGTGGTGGTCTGGAACCTCAAGGACGGGTCCAGGGACCCTCAACTCACACAGGGAAGGGATGCAGCACACGGTCCGCGGAACAGAATCCCGGACCCACAGGGAGAGAGGGAAACCACAGCCGAGTCGGCCCAAATGGCCAAAGAACCGGCCAGGAAGCTCTGACAGAGAACCATGCCCCGGCCCGGCCGCAGGGGACATCGTCGAGGACACGGACCTGTTTAGGGAACGTGTTTAGGGCAGGAAGGACAAACTTCTCACCAGAACAGGAACCCGGGGTCAACGGAACAAATTCAAAATGCTGAAGAGCAAGTCGCCCAGAATCCAACACCAACAAGTGCTTGAAATCGGGGAGGACGCGGGCGCCTCTCAGAACGGGCGCCCGGCGCGCATGCCAGAGGACACGCACAGACCCCGAGGCGGCCCCGCAGACTGAGACGGCCACCCCACCCCCACAGGGACCCGCAGAAGGAGCGAGCACGTGGAGGGCAGACACCATCTTCAAACAACCCCCCACTGACCCCCCTCGCCCCCGCGGCGGGAACGCTCCAGGGTGCAGCCACGCGGGGTCAGCCTGGCGGTCTCCCACAGTAGACACGCTCACCACACGATTCTGCCCCCGGAAACGTGTCCAAACACACACCCGCACGCGGATGTTTGGAGCAGCTCTACCCCTGACCATGCAAACTGGAAGTGGCTGAGACGCCTTTTGGTGGGCGCGTGGACACACGGACTGTGGCCCATCCAGACGATGGGACCAAGAGGACATGGGCCTTCAAGCCACGAATGGACACGGCGGAGCCTGAAGCGCACTTGAGGGCGTGGAGGCCGCACGCAGTGCGCACGCAGCAGGGGGCGTCCTGATCACACCGCACGAGGCTGCAAGACAATCTCAGAAGCAGTCAGAGCAGAAAGACCAGGACGAGGACAGCAGAGCCACCTCTGAGGGACTGGAGGAGACAGGAACGGACTAGAACCTCCACTCCACGTCGCTCCCAAACCCCTCTCACCCCAGCCCCACGACCAGCTCTGCAAGGACGGAACCCCAGACCCGGGGGCGCCCTGCCTCTCGTAAAGCTGGACACGACGGCCCCTGGCGCATCCTCTCTCGGCCTCCATCCCCTGGTCCTGGCTGTCCCCCCCCAGCCGTGTCCCTGGCCCCCGCCAGCCTGTCTGCAGTCACCACAGGGAGCCGTGAACACTGACACTTCCTGACGGACCCCTGCCCACCCTCCAGTGGGTTCAGACCCCGAACCAAACCTGCCATCCCGCCCGTTCAGCCTCCCCTGGGACGTGGGGCCCTTCCCCTGCTCGACCTCTGTGACCTCGGCCCGACCGACGCCGGCTCTCGCCGGAGCGGGCCCACTCCCTCCAGGGTCTGGCTTCAATGTCACCTTTTAACTCCAGCCCCCACACTGTCACCCTGACGTGACCGTGGCCCCCACGACCCCGTGCCGTCTCCAGCACGACTCAGCCCAGACCTTGAACGCGGCCAGCACAGGCTCCCCGGCAACCACGTGCCACCCGCCCGCCCAGTCCACCAGGCTCCCTTGGGCTTCAAATCAAGTTTAATAAATAAAACCGCGAGGGGTCCAAGGCAGCTGTCACATCACAGTGTGGTCCTTGTGGGGCGAGAGGGAGGCTGAGTCCGACTCCTGGAGCAGGGGCTCAAGCCACAGTGCCCCTGGTGACACCCGGGGGCTGGGAGCACCACCTGCCCCCAGGGGACCCCACTCCAATTTGTAAACAGAAACATAAATAAACGAGGGAGGCGGGAAGAGAAGAACCAGGACCCCACACCATCTTGCTGGGGAGCGTCAACAGAAACCCGACCTTTGGGGTCAGGGAACAGGCTGGAGCCCGGCCCTTCAGGGTTGCAGGTGACAGGGCCTTGGTACCAAGAGAGCTGTGAGTCACCGCTCCCGCAAACCCAGGCCCGAGGCTGCTGGGACCCCGGGGGGAGCGAGGGCGTAAAGTGCGTCTTTTCCTGAAGTGGAGAGAGTGGGCAGGCGGGCGGGCCGACATCGAGGTATATGGCTCTGTGCCCCACGGGGTTTGGCACCGAGTAGCAGCTGCCCACTGACCCCTGGGCTGGGGCAGCCCGCGGCCCGGCCAGGGGTGGGGAGACGGGGCCACGCAGAGAGCCGGGCGCCCCGGGCGGAGGCTGCTGGTGGGGGCGACGTCCGGCCCCGTCCCCCCGTCTCCCCAGCGGGCAGAGACGCCTTCCTCGCCTCTGCTGGCTGGACGGGCCCGGGCCCTCCGACCCAGCTGCCCGACAGGTCCCACGGTGGGGGCAGCAGCCTGGTCCCACGGTGTGAGATGCTGAGGGTGCCATCTGTGTGGGGATGGACAGGGCCAGCGGCCCGGCCCCCGCTCACCCCAGTCCTTGACGAGTTCTGAGCAGAGGCGGCGGCACCTGCGGCCCACGAGGAGGGGAAAGGTTGGGAAGACGGACAGAGGCAGGCCCCGCCGTGGCCCCAAGTCCAGTCCAGGCCACACACACCCGCCTGCGGCCGGGGATCAACAGGTCATCACGTTACAGCTGCGGGGGGGAGAGACCAAGAGGGGCCGAGGATCAGTGCAGGCCCACAGACGCGAGGCCCCGGGCCCAAGTGGCTCCCGCCCGCTGCCCTGCAGACTGTGCTCCCGCGTGTGCTGACGCTTCCCAAGGCAGCCGTCCTGGGCGCCTGGGGGGGACCGGTGGCTGGGGTGGGGGAGCCTGGCACTGGCCCACTGGTACCTTTTTGGATTTTGAACGATATGAATGTATTACCTAGTCAAAAAAATAAATAAGCCAAATTAAGAACAGAGAACAAAACTATACACACACAGCCTGCTCCGTGTGCCAAGCCATCCTAGGGCCCTGGGGACCCTCCCGCTGTCCTTACTCCGCCCGAGGCCGGGCTGGGGACCCAGGGCAGGGGCCGCACTCACTGTGACAGGGGCTCCGAGTGCAGCCCGGGGGCCGGGCACGCTGGGTGGGCAGCCAGGAAGGGATTCACGTCCCCGATGCCGATGAGTCCAAACTCGGCGACCGACAAGGCCACCTGCGCGGGGGCCGCAGCCTCCTCAGGCTCTCCGTTCACATCCGTGTGACTGGAGACGAGGGGCAGGTCCTCGGGGAGGGCCCCGGGCAGGGCCAAGTCTACGGCCAGTCTTGAGCTGGCACCAGGCTCTGGAGTGGCTGCGGCTGGCGGGTAGAAGGCCGGCTCGGCCAGGCCGGGGGGCCGCCGGGGCAGGGGCACCTCCAGGGGCGCGTCCAGCGGCTGGAACACACAGGGCTCCGGCTCCGAGGACGGGAGGCTGTCGGAGCCCTCCGCGGGCTCGGCGAGACTGCCGGCCGTGCCGTCCACGCTCAGGGGCTCTGCGGGGGAGGACACGGCTGAGGCCGGGCCCCAGCGCCCGTGCCCGCCCACCCGGGTCCAGAGCACCCCCGTGAGGTGCGCTCGTGGAAAATCACACCTGTGCTGCGGCTGTGACCCGGCGGGACCCCGCCCGATCCCCGTCAGGGCAGCAAAGCCTGCGGGCCTCCCCCCAGTGTTCCCACCCAGACACGTGACACGTGTGGACACACAGGCTCCAGTCGCATGGACACGGCCCTGGGCGGACAGCCCTGCCAGGAAGGCTCTGACTCCCATTTTTCAGACGGGACAGAACAGAGCAGGTTCACAAGAATGACACGTGCGCAACTGCGCTGAGCAGCGGGTCCCGTGGGGGCCGTGGGGCTCCCGTCCCCAGGCGCATGACAGGTGCGTCCAGCACAGGGGGACGTGGACGCGGTTCTGGGTGAACCGTGGGACCAGCAGATTCTGGATACGGGGACACTGAATCCAGAGCCCAGCTGGTCCCCTCTGTGGTCACCTCACACACTGAGTCACGCCCCAGGCCTTGTGCTGCTCCGCGGGGCCCGGGGCACTGGGGACGGCTCAGACACCTGCCTGATCCTCCGTGTGGCAGCTGGGACGGAACACCCGCCCAGCCCGGACGGGAGCCCCCCCTTTGGGCTGCGGGACCCACATGGTTCCCCTCCACACACAGCCAGCAAGCCCGTGACACCCCACGTGACACCCCGTGGGGCAGGAGTGGCACCAGCGCCCAGACGCCCCTCCTTGGCGTCCACCAGCCCAGGTCGGCGTGCCCGTGAGGAGGGGCTCCCGAGGGCAGGGGCCCGCCCCACGCTCTCACCGGTGGGCATCCGTGCCAGGGGGTCCCGCTCGGGGCCCAGGCCATCGGCGGCAGGGGGCAGGGGCGGCGAGGAGTGGGGGTGGCCGGGGCCATCGGGGTCACTGCCGTCCAGGTCCTGCTCTGCGTCCCTGTGGGGAGAGGGCACCGTGAGGGGCTGCGGGCCCGGCCGCCTACGCTGGCGGGAGGCGCCTCCCCAGGACCCCATCCACCCCGCCCGGTGCCCGCTGGCCGCTGCACGCACGTGGGGCCCGAAGGGCCGTACTTCCTGCGGCCCAGCCGCGTCTGCTGGGAGAAGTAGTCGTAGCGCTCTGACTTCTTCCACAGGTAGTAGTACTCCACACACTCGCCCACGGACCGCGTGCGCACCTGCAGGGCGGCACCAGGGTCACCTCGGCCCCCAGGCCCCACGGTCCCCACCTGCCAGCCCCCTCCCCCAGGAAAGCAGGGATGGGTCACGGCACCCACCGCTCTCGACAGAGGCAGACCCCGCCGCGGCCCCCAGGCCCTCTGCACCCAGCTCCACCCTGGGGTGCAGGCCGTCCCCACCTCCGGGGCTCGGCCCTCGCCCTGTGCGTGATGGCGTCCCGCCCCAGAGAGCCCACCAGCTGGTGCGCGGGAGCCCACGCTCCACCACTCTGGGTCCTCACGTCCAGTGTCCATTCCTCTCGCCCCTGCTCCTCACAGGCACGGGGCGGGGGGGGCAACCCCTGAGGCAGACACTGGGGCAGGGAGCCGCACATCACCTGGCAAAGCCTCTTGGGGCATCTTCCCACACTGGAGGGCCACCCCACAGCAACCGAGCTGGCGACCAGGTGAGGACCCCACCCCGTTCACCAGAATGAGGGACCCAGGGGCAGTCTGGGGACCAAGGCACATGTGGACAGTCCAGTCTTCTCCGTGAGAACCCTCATGCCTCAACCCTGCCTGGAAGGAAGAGACGCAGCGCCCTGGGCCAGCCTCACGGCACAAAAGAAACAGCGCACGGTGGGGGAGGCCCGCCCAGACGCGGGGTGGGGGCCCATGCTGGACGACTCGCGCAGGAAACACGCGGCAAGCTGGAGCCACTGCGCTCAGGCAGCGGCCTCGCCGCGGTGAGAACACGGAGCAGCGTGCTGCGTCAAGCTGTGAGGCGTTGGTCTGGCAGGACGATCGGGTACCGCCTCGCACGGCGCAGGCACCGTCCCCGTGCCGACACCTGCCCCACGCAGGCCTCGCGCTGCAGCCTCCAAGGGGACGCACTGAGCCCCAAACGGGCCTGGTTTCGGCCAAGCCCTGCTCCTCCACCATTGACCCACGAGCACGGGCACCGTGTCCCGAAGGGCACAAGAGAGCGGGACGGGCGAGGAGGGGGAGCCCCAGTGGGACAGAGAGAGGGAAACCGGGATCTGAGACACAGCCCTGGGAGCACGTCCAGGCAGACATCTGGGGCCACAGACCAGAGGCGCCAGGGCTCTGCCAAGAGGTCAGCCTGGGAGTCACTGTGTGCGAAGCCATGGACAGGTGACACATGGATGCGCAGAGACCAGGAGTGACCCAGGTTTAGCAGAGGAAACCAAGGTCGAGGGAAGGACGGGGAACTCGGGTCGAGGGAGGACAGGGGACTCGGGTCGAGGGAGGATGCGGGACTCAGTCTCAGGACAGAGGGACCTGGCACTCTAATGCCCCTCGCGTCAAGAGCATCGCCAGGTGTGGCTGAGGGACCCGTGTCCCTGGTTTGAGAACTAGGAGACCCGGGGTGGGTCCAGGCAGTGAGCCAGTGGGCTCTGCTCCGAGACGCCAAGGTGTCGCCAATGACCTCGAGGGTGGCTCGTGACACAGGCCCCGACTACCAAAAGTCGCTCTCAGGCAAACTAGTTCCCAAGGGCAGAGCGTCCTGAGGGGACTGTCGGAGCCGAGCAGCCGTCAACAGAGGGAACTAGAATAAGATGTCAACAGGCCCCGACGAGCCTGAGGCGGGCGCCGTGGCTTCAGCCCCGTCTCAGCGGAGCCTGCGTACGCCTGGCGAGGAGGTCCCAACCCCCACAGTGGGGTGGAGGGAGGTCGCCCGGCTCCCGAGCCCTCGCAGCCCCTCGCAGCCCCGAGTGGGCCGGGGAGGGCGGCGCCCGCACCTTGTTGGCCTGGATCAGGTGGAAGTTCTTGCCGTGCACCCGGAAGCCGTGCTCAAAGTTCCTGCGCTCCTCCTCGCTCCACGCACAGCTCCCATCTGTCCGGGGGGCGGTGGGGTCAGCAGCGCCCGGCACGGGGCGGCGGGAAGGGGCGGGGAGAGCCGCGGCCGCACGCTCACCTCGGATCACCTTCACGTTGAACCGCAGCCTGCGCAGGGCCTCCTCGACGTTGAAACTGCACTTCACCAGCTCGTACAGCGCCTGCGGGGAGACCACGTCGGCTGCTCCCACCCGCGCTCCAGGAGCAGGGGCGTCTACATCACCCCACCGCCGGGGCGGAGATATCGGGGTGTCCACGCCGCCGCCGGGGCGGAGATATCGGGGTGTCCACGCCGCCGCCGGGGCGGAGATATCGGGGTGTCCACGCCACCGCCAGGGCAGGGGTGGGACGTTGGGGTGTGGGGGACATCGGGGTGTCCACTCCACCAGCAGGGCAGGGCGGGAACGTCAGGGTGTCTATGCCACCGCCGGGGCGGAGATATCGGGGTGTCCACACCACCGCCGGGGGCAGGGCACTTACACCACCATTTGCGCCGTGACAAGTGGCTCTCTCTCAACTCACCGCTACACGACCACGTTGGCCCACACTGGGCGGGAGCCTCACAGCAGGTCCCACAGCCCCCTCCACCCCGTGTGGCCTCTCCACTCCCCGCGCCCCTCCTGCCTGCCCACCCCCACCCAGTGCTGCCCCCGCATGGTCCCCGGAGGCGACTGAGGCGTCAACCTCTGGCTCAGAGCACTACAGCGCCCAGAGCCCTCCGCCCCCAGCGTGGCAGCCCCACCTGCTCACTGTCTTTCACGGTTTCGCCCTCCGGGAGCTGAGACCCCGCCATCTCGTGCCACCTCCGCTTTACCGCTCGGTACAGGAACTCCTCCACCTCCCCCTCAGGGAGGACGCTGGGGTCCCAGAGCAGCTGGTCTTCGTTCTCATAGACTGTGCAGAAGGAGGCCAGGGTCACGCCACAGGCATGCAGTCCCCGCCCATGCCCCGAGGAGCACATGCTGCCTCCTCTGCTGTCTCAGGGCGGGCGTCACAGCACCCCCGGAGGACAGAAGCTGATTTGCCGGCCCCAGCTCTCGTGCCCGCCGGGGCCAGCTCTGGGCACCCAGATGGAGGCCCAGAGGTCACCAGGCCCTGCTGCGCGGTGATGTCAAAGGTGAGGAGCCACGGGAGGTCGGTAGGGCCCTGCCCCAGCCAGGGAGTCAAGGCAGACTCCTGGAGGCGGCGGCAAGTAGCCGAGACTTCCGAGCGTGGCCTCCAGGGAGGGGCTGTAGGTAACGAGCTCAGGGGGGCGAACTGCAGAGCCGAGGCCCGAGGGGCAGCGTGGGAGCCCAGACTCGACAAGGGCAGTGAGACCGGGTCCCCGCGTTCCGCTCAGGCGAGAGCTCACGCTGCCGCCACGCCCATCCTAACCGTGGCATCGCACCAACCACGAAAGTGTGCGCTCCGGGGAGGGGACAGGAGGGCCTGCCCGGGGGCGGGGAAGGGACGTGGGCAGATGCACAAGGAAAGCTGAGGAGTGCACTTTGGCTGCTGTCAGCTTTTGGGGGGCAGCCTCCAGTTGGGGGAGGGACGTGGTGGGGAAGAGGCCCGGGAAGGCACCAGGGCCAGCACCTCCCACTTACGCAGGAAGTCACAGGGACCCAACACTCAACAAAACAAACGAGACCCGACGTGACGGCCAAGAAGTGGACCACACTCAGGAGGACGGCCCTGCCAGACTCTCCTGCTGGGCAACCAACTAGGAGCCCACGACCCCTGGGGTGCTGTGACCACAGCAGCAGTGGCCTCTCCCGGGCCCACAGCCCCTGCGGCCACCTCCCTCCATCTCCACGGTCAACACCAAGTCCCAGCCTAGCCCGACGGTCAGCCCGAGAGGAGAGCAGGCCCCTCTCGAGAGAAACGGCATCACCCGCGCCCTCAGCACCAGGTCTACCTGTCCTGACGTGAGAGGAGGACCGTGCACAAAAGAAGTGAATCCACAGACGGCTGGGTATCAGGGTGAGCAGACGCGAGTTTAAAACAACTACAACTGGGGCCGGCCCAGTGGTGCAGCGGTTAACTTCATGCGTTCTGCTTCGGCGCCCGGGGTTCGCAGGTTCAGATCCTACGCACCGCCAATTAAGCCATGCTGTGGCGGCGTCCCATATAAAGTAGAGGAAGACGGGCACAGATGTTAGCTCAGGGCTGGTCTTCCTCACCAAAAAAATTAAAAAGTAAATACAACTGTTATTAACGTGTTAAAGAAGACAGGTAGGAGGACAAACGAATGGACAGCTGGAGAATTTCAGCAGAGAACTGAAATCCATACAAAGAATCGCAGGGGCACCCTAGGACTGGAGAATCCGATGTGCGGACTTATGAGACCCCTGGACAGCTTTCACAGCAGCCCAGGGAGAGCAGAAGACAGGATGACCAAAATCAAGGAGAGTCCAACAACAAGAAAAGGGAACCAAACTGAGGCCCAGAGAGAACACAGCTGAGCAGACACGTGAGAGTCGAGACCCCAGGAAGGTGCATGCGAGCCAGAGAGAAAGGCAGACAGAGGACGAGGCCGGGTCAAACTAGAAGACAGGATGGCCAAGAATTCTCCAAAACCAACGAATGACATCAACCTACAGATCCATGAAATTCAGGATAAATACAAAGAAAACCACACGAAGGCACATCACAGTCAAAATGCTAGAAGAGGAAAGAAAGAAAGTGTTATAAGCAAGCAGGGAAAAGTGAACGGTGATTTCCAGGAAACTGTAGATGGACACTTGACATAGGAACGACAGGAAACTGTCCAAGTGTTGAAAGAAAAAGCCTGCAGATCTAGAACTCTACACCCATGAAAACATCCTCCAAAGAATGAACGCAAAATTAAGACTTTGCAGACAAACAAAACCTGGAAGAATTCGTCAGCATCAGACTCGGATAGAAATATTCAACAGGAATTCTTCAGGCTGAAGGACACGACCCTCAACAGAAGCTGTGGAAGAACAGAAAGGACGCGCCGTGGTTACTCTGCACGCTGTAACCCGCGGCGTGCGTCACGCCCAGGAGCAACCAGGGCAGAGGCGGGAGGGTCAGCAGGTAACGGTGTTACGGTTCCAGAACCAAAGGGGAACAGACTGCACCTAAAGAACACCAGGGTAATCACTAAAAAGTAATACAGAAATTAAAACCTAGTCACGAGCTCAAAGAGGAAGAACCAACAGAAGACCACTTGATTAATCAAAAGAACATAAGCAACAGCAGAGAACGCAGACGAGGCGCAACGGGTGCAAACAGCAAGCAAGCAGACGTGAACCCAACTGTTTCCAGAATCTCACAAAAGCAAGTCCAAAATGAACCTGGACGAAACACTGATTAGAAGACAAAGACCACCCGACTGGACAGAAAATTAGGCCCAAATACGTGCCACTTAGAGAAAATACACCCAAAGCAGAAAGGCAAAAAGAAAGAAACCACGTGACAGCACAGGGAGCATTTACCAACAGGCTGGACACGGGCGGTCAGCGGGACCCGGCCAGGTTCCACGGACTGCAGCTCTGACCACCATGGAAGTGAACCAGAAACCAGCACCAGAAGGACTGGAAAATCCCAACACCCGGAAACTAAACAGGACACTTCCAAACCGCACGGTCAGAGAGGACTCCGCTGAACCAGAGAGCCACAGGTTACAACGACACACAACAGCAGGGAAAGAAAGACGCAAGTGAAGATCGGGTCAATGAAATCAGTAAGCCGGTCAGCTCCTCGCAGAGTGTCACGTCAGTAATAGTAACGAATGAACCCGAACGGGACTGACCGAGAGAGAAAGAGAGGGGAAAACAAACTAGCAGCATCAGGACCCCAAAAGGGGCTGTCACGACAGACCCCACTCACGGCAAGAAGGTGCAAGGAGGGTATCGTGAATTTCCTGCCAATAAAGTTAACAATTTCGGTGAATGGGATAAACTCCCCCAAAACACCACTTATCAAAACAGAAACACAAACTCTCAACAGACCTACATATGCTAAACAAATTGAATTAAAAATCTTCCACCAGGGCCGGCCGGTGGTGCAGTGGTTTAGTTGGCACTTTGGCAGCCCGGGGTTCGCGGGTTCGGATCCCGGGCGCCCGCCGACACACCGCTTGTCAGCCATGCCGTGGTGGCGTCCCATATAAAGTGGAGGAAGATGGGCACGGATGTGAGCCCAGGGCCAGTCTTCCTCAGCAAAAAGAGGAGGATTGGCAACGGATGTTAGCTCAGGGCTGGTCTTCCCCACAAAAAAAAAATAATCTTCCACTGAAACAAAACAAACCAAACCCCAAGCTAGACAGCTTCACTGGGAACCCTTCCTGACACGCTCACGGGAGCAGCGGAACCCCGACCCCAAGGCCTGATGGGGACAAAAATGAAGGACGACGACAGGCCGGTGCCTCCATGGACAGACAGGAAGATCCCAGCCGGCACGTCACACGCAGGCAGGAGCGAGGGGACGTCCCAGGTCGCCGTGGCGACGCTGTGAAGTCCCGCGAACCTTCGCAGGGACAGCGGCCCGCTGCCCGGAGGGACACACGCAGCCTCTGGGCAGAGGCTGTCCGCGAGCTGACTGCACGCGGCCTCGCCTCGCGCGCTGCTGCCACGACACCTTGTTTCCCGCAGCGCTGACGCCAACAGCGCGGTCCCGGCCAGCAGCCCGCAGCTCGCGCCGCCGAAGCCGTCTCGCACGCGTCTCCTCCAGAGGCGCGGGGCAGCCTTCTCGCGCCGGAGCACCGGACGGCGCCTCGGCACGCCGCCTGGGGGCCGGGTAAATGGCAAAGTCACCCACAAAAAGCACAAAAACGTGAAAAACACAGCATTACACGTGAGCGAAAAAGACACGCGTTTACGGCCTGAGAGCTGAAAGGAGGCGGCGGAGCGTCTCCCTGTCGCCCGGCGACAGCCTCGTCAGCGCTCTGCACACGCGTGTGTCTGCCAACGACCATGAAAGCACCACAGGCGTTCGCTGTGGGGTCACAAGTGCACTGCAGCCAGCAGGCGAGTTCGCAAACACACCCCACAACAGTGAGGGCCGGCCACACACACACCGTTCCACGACCTGGTGGGGTTCACTCCAGAACGCAAGGTTGGTCAACGCCTGAAAACATATCAGTGTGACGTACCACGTTAACAGAGCAAAAGAAAAAAATAACCATGGCGACAGACGCAGAGAAAGTACTTGACAAAATTCAGCATTCGTTATGGCAAAACTGTCAGCTACTCAGAACAGAAGGAACCTTTCGTCGGGTAAAGGGTACCCACGAAATCTTACAGCCAACTCATGATGGGGGAGCGGTGCACACTCTCCCCAGGTCTGGGGACAAGACAAGAACGCCCTTGGTTACCACTACTCCCACGTCTGTACGGGAGGTCAAGCCAGTACAACATGGCCAGAGAAAGAAAGAAAGAGTACAAACATTGTAAAGAGAGACGTAAAGCTATCATTCACAAATGATGTGACCATGGACAGAAAAACACAAAAGAATTCCCAAGTATGCAAATCAGTCATGAATGTAGCAAAGTCACTCTGTATGAGGTCAATTAAAATAAACTACAGGGGCCGCCTGGTGGCGCAGCGGTTTAGTGCGCGCTTGGCAGCCCGGGGTTTGCAGGTTCGGATCCCGGACGCCCGCCAACGCGCTGCTGGTCAGCCATGTCACGGCGGCGTCCCATATATAAAGTAGAGGAAGATGGGCACGGATGTTAGCCCAGGGCCAGTCTTCCTCAGCAAAAAAATTAATAATAATAATAATAAACTACATCTCTACTAGCAAGGATCAAGTAGACAATAAAATATTTAAAGATATCTTTTCTCACAGCACCAAGAGGTGTCACCAAGCACGCATGAGACGGCCACAGTGGACACCCCAAACGTGCTCCAATGAAATACGGGAAACGCTTCCGGAGCCACGGAAGTCAGTGGATCCCTCCACGGAACGGACGTGTCCGCAGTGCTGACACATCAACTCTCCCTCGGTGTGACTTGCGTCAAAACCCGGGCAGGCCCTTCGGAGGCAGCCGACAAGCTCACTGCAGCACCGACACAGAGCCACGGGAACGGAGCCGAGGTGGGGACGTGCACCACCTGACTCACCTCAAAGCTGGATTGTTAAGACGGCGTGGTAACGACCCGGGGTCACGGACACCTGATCTGACAAAGCGCCACTGCAGTCAGCGGGGGAAGAACAGGCTTCCCAGGACGTGGTCTGGAGCCACGGCACGCCCACACGGGGAAAGACACGAGCCCTGACCCACGCCTCCAACCACATGTTAGAACCAACTCAGGTTAGAGCAGGACCGTCAGCGTAACAGGGACACCGAGAGAACGTCTTCAAGTCCAGCAATGACTCCTTAGAGTACGCTACCCACCACGGCTGAGACAAGCCCGATAACACAGACACAGATGGGGGGCAGGCATCGGCCGCGCACGGAGCCAGCAAACGACCTGTATCCAGACAGAAAGGACTCCCCCAGCTCAGCAGAGACGCCCAGTGACAACGGGGAGAAGCCTGAGCAGGCACGGCACCAGGCCCGTCCAGCGGCCAGTCGACAAACGGTTATCAGAGAACGGCAGTCAAACCACAGGGGACACCGCTCCACGCCCATGAAGGGCTAAAGCCGCGAGGACAGGCGGCATCACGTGCTGGCGAGGTCGCGGAGCGGCCGGAGCTCTCACGCCGCTGGTGGGATCACCCGGCACTGTCTACAGAACTCCACGCGCCTGCGTCCCTCCAGGAACCAGTGCGCGTGTCCACTGAGACACACAGGGACGTCCCCAACCACGGCAGGAAGCCACCGTCACTCAACCAACAAGAGAGACAGCCAACACGGAACCTGCACACGAGGGAACAGACGCAACAGCACACAGGACACACACGCCACGTGACGGGCCCCCTCTCACGGGGGAACGCGGCGGAGATGGAGCCCCCCATGGGAGCACGGACTGCACAGGCTGGGCCCAAGGGTGCAGCCACACTGTGCGCACGGGTGGCTTTTACTGGGGGAGGGTCCTGTGTGTCGCAGAGTCACAGAGATTCACGTCCACTGTCCCCTGTGACCTTCCTGCCTCCATCCTTTCCCCAAACTGCCCACCAGGGAGCAAGCACATCCCCCCAGCCCATGTCCCGCCTCTGGCCCCGGGAGGCCTGACTCGCTACTGAGGGTCCCTGACTCCGTCTGTCCCATCACACCCCAGTCCCAGCTGCTGAACCATCCTGGAGAAGCCCCTTGAGCCAGGAGTGCCAGCCCAGGGCCTTCAGGTGACTTTCCACCCCGCCTCCTTCACCTGTCAATGGGGGCGACAACTCCGGCCTCCAAGAACAAGAGACCGCAGTATGTTCTAGTGGGACCGACAGACAGACATCAAGCCCAGGACGGAGCACCCTAAAGAACAGGGGGCAGAGGACACACGTCTCTGGAAGGCGTCGGGGACTAGCCCTGAGCAGGAAAAGGAGCAGCCTGGGGGCTGAGAGGGGGGCAGGACAGGGCAGCGGGGACCAGCTGCACGGGGTGGCAGGAGCAGAGCACCAAGCTGAGGGACAGTGAGCAGGGAGGGGCATCGACAGGCCCGCGGGCAGCATGGGCGAGTCTCCCGCTTCCTCCCGCCCGGCCTTGGCCTCGGCCCGCTGGGCGCCCCGCAAGCTCAGGGCGGTGCAGGCCAGCACCCGACCTGGCTGGCCCCTGGGATCCCCCCCGAGGCTCGGGACACCGGCCCTGGCTCGACGTGCAGCAGGGCCTTCCCAGCTGGAGTGGGGTCTTCATTGCTCCCTCGCCCGTCCCCCGTCCCCCAGGCCCCACTCACTCTTCTCTCCGTGGCGGGTCAAGTGCAGGCCGCTGAGGTCGGCTTGGAACTGAGGCCCAACCATGATCTCCTGCAAAGGCACAAGCCCCGGCGTCAGCGCCGCCCAGATGCTGTCTGGGCACAGGGTGGGGCGGTCTGTGGACTCTGCCCACAGACGCCGAGTCCCGGGGTCTCGGGGACGAGAGGCAGAGGCCTGGGTGTGTGCGTGATGGCGTCTCCCTCCACTTGTCCACCTGTCCAGTGCGGCCAGTCACGTGGCAAGGGGGTTGGGGCCCGAGGACCCAGGTGTCCTGACGCCCGGCCCAGAGGCCCCAGGACAGGACCTCGGGGACACACTGCTGGGCCAGCAGCGGCACGGGCTCCAGGCCCCGATACCGGGGCCGAGTCCCAGCCCAGCCCACCTCTCAGGAGCCGCGCGCTCGCCCCTGCCCCAGGAGGGGCGACGTCCACACTGGGGGCGCGTGAGCTCAGAGCCACGCACCTTCTTACACTTGTTGGTGGGAAGAGGGTCCTCCTCGGTGTCGGATGAGCTGGAGGAGCCGAGCTCTTTGTCTGCATCAGCCAGGAAGTGGGCTTCGGGAGAGGGGAGCCGGTGAGGCACATCTGTGGACCCCTGGCTCTCCAGCCCACTCTCCGTCCACCTGACCCCCACGCTGCGCCCTTCCTGAGCAGCAGCATGACCCAGGCCCTGGCCAGATGACTGGTGTCCATCACGCACCAGTCCCTCGGCTGCGGTCGCCGGGCCCCGGACCTGAGCCCCCAGCACCTCACGCTGCCAGGCCGCACGGCCGCAGGGGCAGGCAGAGCCGAGGAGGACGGTCTGAGGACGTCCGGATGTGACGGACTTCCGGCCACGGGAGCCAACACGCTCCCTCCTCGTGTGAACCACAGCCACCCGGTCTCGGCTCCCCAGAGGGGCTGGCGGGACAAGGGCGCCCCAGGGCACCAGACGAGTGGGCACAAGCCCTCTCCCCCTGCAGCCCGGGGCCCTCGTCTGCCACACGAGAGCCCTGCCGGGGGCCCATGGGGCACTTACATCCACCCTGCTCAGGGAAGAGGTCGGAGGCCTCGTGGGAGGTCACTGAGGGGGTCAGGTCATCCGCCGAGGACTGTGTCTCCTCCTCTTCCTCCCCGGAGAGCAAATCCTTCGCTATCTCCTCCTTTAAGGGAAAAGGAAAGAGCAATTGTGCAGTTAGTCTTATTCATCTCAAAAGTACACAAGGGTGGGGGCCGGCCTGGTGGTGCACCGGTTTAGTTCGCTCTTGGCAGCCCGGGGTTCGCGGGTTCGGATCCCAGGCGTAGACCAATGCAGTGCTTGTCAGCCACGCCGTGGCGGCGTCCCATATAAAGTGGAGGAAGATGGGCAGGGACGTTAGCCCAGGGCCAGTCTTCCTCAGCAAAAGGAGGAAGATTAGCAACGGATGTCAGCTCAGGGCCTGTCTTCCTCACAAAAAAAAAGTACACAAGGGTAACTGTGGAGGGCGCGGCGGCGTTGAGCCTCCAGGGCCGAGGGCTCGGGCAGGGCTGTCCTTCCCGCCCTGCGGATGCAGAGACCGGGCGGAGGGCAGGCCAGCCAGGGACCCAGGCTGCGCTCAGCTGTGCCTCTGGGGTACGGAGGAAGAGGCCCCAGGAAGCAGCCGAGGCTCACACATCGGACGGCGCTTCCGCCTGCCCCGGGCCCCCAGGGTCTCCCCCCGCCCGGGCGACCCCTCACCTTGTCCAGGGTCATGTCCGGGAGGTTGGCTGTGGTGTCGCTGGCCTCGCTCTCCTGCTCCGAGATGGGGTCGGACGCCTCGTAGCCATAGAGGGCGAGCAGCTCGTCGAGAGGCATGTCGCTGCTCTGGGGGGACAGGAGCCGTCAGGAGGGGCTGCTCGGGGACCACTCCCTCCTGCCTGAGCCCACCGGCGAGCGCCACCAGCACTGTCATCACACTCACAGCCACTCAGCCCGGCCAGACCCCGGGCCCGGGCCCTCCTCCAAGGACCCCCTTACAGGCCCCAGAAGCACAGAGAGATCAGCCGCTGGCCCAAGGTCACCAGCCCTGCAAGGCGGAGCCCGGACCCACCTCAGTGCACAGCACACCAGCAACACCTCCCCGCCCGGCCCGTGCGGGTTCACCCCAGGACGGACGCTGGTGTCTGGGAGCCCACACCCCAGGTGACTCCAGCAGACAGGAGGAAACCTGCCCTGGATCAACGTGAGAGGGGTCCGCTCAGACCCCACGTGCGCTGCTGGGCTCAAAGAGCCCTCCGCATGGAGCAGGAAAGCCGCCTCACCCGAGACGGGGACGCTGCTGACCCTCACCGGCCAACCACGAGTGGCCAGGGCAAGCCCGTCACCGTTGGAACGAGGTGGCGGCTCCAGACACGGCAGCCTCTGCCCCAGGGCCGCCCGGGCACGCGCCATCCTGACCCCTGACCCCCGTGCTCACTGTCGGCCTCCAGCCTCCTGGACGCTCCCGCCCATTCCCTCCAACGCCAACACCTGCCCCTCCGCCGCGCCTGCCCACCTCTCCTGGGGGCTTCAAGGCCACGGAGGCCGCCGGCCCGTCCGCCGCCCTCCCCTGCAGACCAGGCTCCCCTGCTCACGGGACGCACGGTGGAGGACATGCGTCACGCCACCAGGCTTCCCAACATGCATCTAGGGGTAACACGGCGGCCAAGACCCCCGCGTCCGGGCATGCTGGCGTACTCGAGGCAAGACGACCTCCACGGTGAAGTCACTCCACCTGTCACTCCCGCTCCCGCTGCACCGGCTCTGGCTACACCAGCTCCCGCTGCGCCAGCGCCCGCCGACAGGCCCAAATCGGGGCCCAGCGGAGGCAGGAGCACCCGCTCCTGGGGTCCCAGATGCCAGTCCACTTCCGAACCTGCTGCGTGAACTCACTGATCCTCCAAACCTCCCCACACGGGCATCACTTCACCCTCCGAGAGGAAGCACCCACAGCGAGGGACTGCCTTCAGGAAGCGCACCCACGGCCCCGCCTCCCCGGAGGAGCGGCCGGCCTCGGGCGTGGGCCACGCACTGCTCCTCTCTGCACTTCCTGCCAGGGCACAAATCCAGCTTTCGGGCAAAACATCTAATTTTGTAAAATCTGGACCCGACAGGGCGAGCCTGGTCAACTCCTGACACCCTTCTGGAAAGGCCCCAAGAGACAGCAGGTGTTTCTGCCTTTACCTCGGGCATCACACCCCTTCTTTTTCTTATTCAGTTCTAGAAAGTTCTGTCTGAACAAAATCTAGCACATCAGTAGCTGATGGTATTTTTGTTGCGTTTGAGAAGTTTTAAATTCGAGTTGAACCTTTTTGTTTTTTCCTTTTTGAAAAGAAGACATTTTTTCTTGGCTTTGAGAACAAACTGGCACCAAGCTAAATAAACAGCCTGTGATCGCTCCTTAGAATTCCCGACACTCCAAGACGTCTGAGGAGATCCCCGTTGACGCTGTGAAGGACCGAATGTGCGTGTCCCCCAGAGCCCATCCGTGGAAGCCCCGCCCGCCGTGCGAGTGCATCTGGAGACAAGGCCTTTATGGGAATCAAGTCGAATGAGGACCAAGGACGGGGCCCCGGTCCCACAGCATCAGTGTCCTCACAAGAGGAGACCCGCAGAGCCCGCCCTCTCCTCCAGGTGGGAACACGGCGAGGAGGCAGCCGCCGGGAGCTGGGAAGGTGGCCTCCCCAGAAACAGCCCTGTGGACCCTGCTCTCGGACTGCTGGCCCCAGGGCTGTGAGGACATACATTTCTGTTGCTCATGGTACCAGCAAACGGGTCTTCTAGACTTTAGATTATGAGCTCTGTTGACATCCAAAAGGCCCCCAGGTCAGGGACCAGCTTTCTGCAAACATCTCAGCGGTGCGAGGTGACCAGACCACCCCCAGCTCAGGACCAGCGGACGCGAGCAAAGCCAGAGAGCAGCGAGTTCACCAGACACGGCTGCAGGGGCCACCCCGCAACCACCCTTCACAAACGAGCACCAGCTGAGTTCCAGGGAACACGCGAGAACATCCACACCTCTCCAGACAGGTCGTCAAGTCCCCTCCCTTCTCCAGAACTGACCCGTAAGAGGCTGGGCTGCCGCTACAACCAAAAGAACACATCACAGTGCACGGACGTCTGCCCCTGCGGACGGCACCCGGACTCCCGCGGCCACTCCGCCACCCCCGCGGATGGCACCAGACTCCCGCAGCCACTCCGCCGCCCCCGCGGATGGCACCGGACTCCCGCGGCCGCACCCGGACTCCCGTGGCCACTCCGCCGCCCCCACAGATGGCACCGGACTCCCGCGGCCGCTCTGCACTCACAGGCATTTACAGAATGCAACACAATTTCACTCTTCTCATTTCTTTTTGGAAAACAGTTATTTTCTCATTTTCATAAAAATACATCACTATGTTAACAATAGGTTCATCATATAACCTACATAGACAAAGCTTCTTGAGACCCTCAATGATTTTTAAGAGCATAAACACGGTTCTGAGGCCAGAGTTTGAGAACAGCGGGCTTCCTGTCTAGCCGCACGGGTCTGGAGCCCCCAAGCCCCAGGAAGGCAGCACCAGGTCCCCCATGGCCTCAGCTCCAAGCACAGGGCCTGCGCTCTGCAGACACGTGCCGGCACTGGTCACTGTGGCATCCCAGCGGCCTGGAGGTGAACCGAGCCAAACAGAGAAACCGTGAACCTGCCCAGGAGCGCTCCACCCACCGGGGCGGGGACCAGCCCTCCAAGTACCTGAGAGATGAAGTCCTTCTCCAGCTCCTCCTCTGGCTTCTCCGGGCCGCTGGCGGGCTCCGCGCACTGCTCCTGCAGGCCGTAGTTCTGGGACAGGATCTCCGCGAGGGTGAGTGGACGGCCCGCGGAGCCCATGGACACCACTGTGGAGGAGACCCCAGCCTGAGCGCACCCTGCCCGCAGCCCCAACCAGCGCACGGAGACTGAGGACGCTACGGCGGTCCAGCTGTCACCATGGACAAAGCCCCCGTGTGCAACCATGTGCACATGTGTGTACGTGCATACACGTGCAAGAGGCTGTGTGCGCATACATGTGCGTGTGCAGCTGTGTGAGGCTGCGTGTGCGCGCACACATGTGTGTGGCTGTGTACATGTGCACGTGTGTGTGGCCATGTGAGCATGTGAGGCTGTGTTTAAGCCTGTATACATGGGGGGGTGTGCGTGCATGTGTGAGCATGTGCCTGCACGTGTGCATGCGTATGCATGTGTGCATACGTGGTGTGTGTGCCTTCGTGTGTACATGTGCATGTGTGAGGCTGTGTGTGCGTGTGAGGTGGTGTGTGAAAGTGTATGAGTGCCTGCACGAGGCCGTGTGTGCATGTTGGTCCGTGCACGTTGGTGGTCAGCAGGGCCCGTCTACATGCGTGAACTCCCAGCAGAATGAAGAGCACACCCGGCTAACGCACGCCCAGTTCTAGCGATGTCCGGGGATATGTCCCCAGGATACTGGGTCTCCCCGCCCACAGACGCCCGCGGGGTTTGGAGAGAGCGAGTGGCCCGCAGAGATGAGCACCAGTCCAGGGGGTGGAAGGTGCCTGCACAGTGTGGGCAAGGCAGGGGGATGCTACACACCCACCTCAAGACTCACTGCGGGGACGGGCACAGCTCAGGTGGCCCACAGTGAGCCCAACAAACACTAGCCCCTCCTCCGTCCCAGCAGGGCCCCGGGCACGGCCCAGTGGGCAGGGGATGGTGCCAGACCTGGGCTTTTCCCAACAGGACCAGGATGTGTCCACTGCTCTCCCCATGACTGGTCTTCAGTCAGTCGAATTTTAAAAGAAACAATAAAAATGGAAACCGTCAGGGCTGAACCCACCCTAGGCAAGAGCCATGACGGCCGGGGCTGGACCTCCACTGGGTCCAAGGCACACGGCAGGGGCTGGACGGGAGAAGCAGGTGGCCAGGGATGGGGCCCACTCAGAACCACGCCACCTCTTTCAGAGCCGCCCCAGCCCTCAGCCTCAGCGCAAGGGCCTGCCAGGCCCGCGGGACAACGGCAGCCCCGTCCCCGGACCCTGCGGGTCGCTGCACTGTCTCCGCTTCCACCAGGCTGAGAGAGGCGGGCCTGGGCAGGGGAGGAGGGCGAGGACAGTACCTGCTGCCGCGGGCAAGCCCGGCTCCCCGGGGCACAGGCCGTGAGTGAGGCAGGAGGCCACGCGAGGACTCTGCCTCTCCAGCGAGGAGGCCTGTGAAGCAGAGAGGCAGGGTTAGCTCCGCGGGCCCAGAACCCGCTGCCGCCCAGCACAGCACCTGACGGCAAGCACGGGGCGACCTCAGGGAGCGGGGTAACATGAGATGCCTCCGAGGGCCAGGGAGGGAGCACCGAGAGGGGACCAGGCACGCGGTCACCAAAGTCGAAGCACTGCGGAGAGAGCGCGCGGAAAGCGCAGAGGTGCCGGCTCACACAGCAGATCTGGAACCTCGCACCCCGTCCCCATGGGGGAACAGCACCCACGGGGGTGAGATGAGCAGGCATAGCCGGCAACCAGCCACGGTGATCACTGGCCCGGGACACAGCGACCAGGTGACCTAGGCCCACACAGCCCTGCTGCACACCCGGCCAGCATTCACTGACAGCCGTGCCTGACACAACGGCCACTTCACAGGGCCCCGGCCTCCAGGAACTTAGTCTTCAAAAGGCAAACAGAAGGGCTGGCTGGTGGCATAGCGGTTAAGTTCACGTGCTCTGCTCTGGCGGCACAGGGTTCACGGGTTCAGATCCCAGGCGCGGACCTACGCACCACTCATCAGGCCATGCTGTGGTGGTGACCCACATACAAAATAGAGAAGGACTGGCAACAGACGTTAGCTCAGCAACAATCTTCCTCACCAAAAAAAAAAAAGGCAAATAGATGCTGTGGAGCAATCTGGTGATTCCTCCAAAAGTAAACACACAGTTACCAAATGACCCAGCACTTAGTTCTACTCCTTGGTCTATACCCAAGAGAACCGAAAACCGACATCCATACTAAACACACATGTCTACAACAGCATGATTCATAACAGCCAAAAGGTGGAAACACCCAAACGCCCATTGACAGGTGAACAAATCCACACAATGTGCCCACCCACACACTGGAATATTACTCGGCCATGAAAAGGAGTGGAGCCCTGACACAGCTACACGTGGACGGACCGTGAACACGCGATGCTCAGTGAGAGAACCAGACACAGAAGGACACACGGTGTGTGATTCCATGGATGTGAAACGTCCAGAAGAAGCACGTCCACAGACAGAATGTGAGTCAGTGGTTGTCAGGGGCTGGGGAGGGGATGGGGGTGACTGCTGATGGGGATGAGGCTTCTTCTGGGGTGATGGAATGTTCTACAACTAGATAGTGGTGATGGTTTCAAAACTTTGTAAACATACTAAAAACCATTGAATTAAACACTTCAAATGGATATGTTCTGGGGTATATAAACTATAACTCACATGTTTTAAAGAGGCAAACAAAAGCATTGTAACAGCTCCCGTTACCGCGATGTTCAAAAGTTTCTGAAAGGAAAACAACTAGAGTGATCTCTCTTTCGGGTGTAAACGCCACCTCCTCGGCAAAATACCAGCAAAGCGAGTCCAGCAACACGTGGAGAAGACTGTGCCCCACAACCGCTGGGACCTACTGCAGGGGCCCAAGATCGTCCAGCGTCCCAAAGTCAAGGAGACACAGCACATCAACAGACTAAAGACAAAACCACATGATCATCTCCGCAGACGCAGAGAAAGCATTTATCAAAACCCAACCCCCTTCATGGTGGAAACGCTCCGCACGCCAGAAACGGAAGGGAACTCGCTCAGACAGAGGGCATCTCCCCAAACCCCAGCCAGCACCCTCCTCACGGGCAGAGCTGGACGCTCTCCAGACCAGGGACACGAGCGCGAAGCCCGCTCTCACCATCTCGGCTCGACACGGTCCTGGGGGCTCTAGTCAGGGCAGGAAAGGAGTCAAAAGGAACCCAAACTGGGAAGGGAGAAGAAAAGCGGCTTCTCAGGCGGATGAACCTGGGCGTAGACCACACTGAAGAGTCCACTGAAACCACGTGGACTAACGAACGAGCTCAGCAAGGCTGCAGGACACACCAGCACACAACAGTCAAGTTCATTCCTGCACGCCCGCAACGAACAATCCAGAAGGAAAACTCAGGAACTGACATACGTCCATTTACAACAGCATCAAACAGAATAAAATACTTAGGAATGGATTCAGCAAAAGGAGTTCAATACTTTACCCTGAAAAGCACAAAACGTGTTGAAGGGAATCAAAGAAGATCTAAATAAATGGAAAGACATCCTATCACCACAGCCAAGACGACGATACTGTGAAGACATCAACACTCCCAAACGACCCACGCCCGACGCTCGCCCAGCAGAACTTCAGCGGCTTCTCCGCAGAAACCAGCAGTTCCCACAAACCCCTCAAAACTCCAGGGACCCAGAATCGCCAAAACCAGCTGGAAACAGAAGGCCGCCTGGTCTCAAAAGTACTACAGAGTCACAGCGGCGCTGACAAAGAGCCAAACGATCAGGTCAAAGAACAGAACTGAGAATCCAGGAAAACCCCACAGGCGTCCGGTCTAGGGAATTTCGACAAAGGTGGCGCGACGGCCCCGGGGGATGGAGAGGCTCTTCAGCACGCGGCGCTGGGACAACCGGACACCCACACGCAGAGGAACAGAGCTGGACACCTCCCCCACGCCAGACGCACACGTTAACTCTAGAGGGACCAGAGACCTCACACACGAGAGCGAAATCCGTGAACCTCGTAGAAGAAAACAGCGGGAAACCTCTTACCCCCACCAGGCAACGGTTTCCCACACAGGACACCAGAAGCATAAGCAACAGAAGAAAAAACAGATAAACTGGGCTTCACCAAAACACAACACTTTGTGCCCCTAAGGACTTTCAGGAAAGGGGACAGACAACCACCGCTGGGAGAAGACACTGCAAACCACAGAGCTGGACAGGGACGTGGACCTAGAATGGAGTTCTCACGCTTGTAAACACGCGCAAAGCCCCCCAGCAGACGCTCCCCCAAAGAGACACACAGCGGCCGACAAGCACGTGAACACGGCTCCGCATCAGGAAAGGCGGCACTTCACAACCAGAGCGGCCGCGACCAAACGACACACAAGAACAAGGGCTGGCGACGATGCTCGGGCAGGCGCGTGAGACGGAGCAGCCACTGTGCAACACAGCCCGGCAGTTCCTCCAGACGGGACACGGCGCCACCCCACGAGCCAGCGGTTTCACCCCTGGGCGGACACCGAAGGGGCTCAGAGGAGCCACCCCAAAACACGCGCTCTGGCGCAAGGGTTGTTTAGAGCTGAAGGTAACAGAGAGAAGCAGACGCAGGGTGATCTAAACAGGAGGGGGCACCACCTTGTCCTGGAGACGAGGCGGCGCCAACAGGCCTTGCCTACCAGCCCCGCCGCCCACACTCGCCGCCCTGCAAGCTCGCAGCCCTCCTCCCCCGCCGCGGCCTCCTCGACAGACTTACAGTCCTCTTGTTAAGACGCTGGAGGAGCCCCAGTCCCACCACCCCCTCGGGGTACCCATCACTGAGTTCTCTCTCGTGCTGTGTGCTGCACACGCTAATGACCTCTGCCTCTCTCTCTCTCTCTCTCTCTCTCTCTCGTGAATCTGTCTTCGTCTAAATCACAGGGCCCAGGCCGCAGAAGCCGGGAGGGAAGAGGGACAAGTGAGCTTCTCCCCCCCTCCAACATCCAGAGAAAAAATACAGGTCCACACTGAACCTTGCACACGAGTGTTCACAGCAGGATTACTCGCCAAAGCCAAAGGCGGGAAAAACCCTAATGTCCACCAACTGACGAAAGACAAACCAAACCAAAACACTGGAACATGACGCAGCCAGGAAAAGGAGTGAGGCCCTGACACAGCTGCACGTGGACGGACCCTGAACACACGATGCTCAGTGAGAGAACCAGACACAGAAGGACACACGGTGTGTGACTCCATTGATGGGAAATGTCCAGAACAGGCACATCCACAGACAGAGAGTGGGTCAGTGGCTGTCAGGGTCTGGGGGAGATGGGGGTCTTTGGGGAGTGGTGATGAGGTTTCCTTTGGGGCGGTGAAAATGTCCTAAAGTTGACTGATGATGGGTGTACACTCTGCGAACGTAATAAAAACCACTGAATTGTACACACTAAAATCAGTGTAATATTTACTATATCTCAATAAATCTATTTGCCAAAAAGGGATTAGGCTACTTAATAAAATAAACTTTAAAAATTTAGGAAAAGAAGTTTAGTGAGAATTTCCTCAGTGGGTCCTCAGGAAAACCTCAAGAGGCTGTGTAATCTCTCCCACTTAGCTGTGGGGCTCCTGGGGCTCTCCTTCCACTTGTTCAGAACACTCCGGATGCTTCTCTCAGTCAAAGCCCCGCTGCGCCAGGGGGACGAAGGAAAAGGACAGGCAGCTGGCTAAGGTCACTCTGGGAAAGACGACTCAGGGCAGGAAAACAAGAAGGAAGGAAAGCTGGGTCTGGAGACTCGGTCCCAGCGGACAGGGGCCCCTCAAGCGGGGGAGGCAGCAAGCTCATCAGCGGCAGGACTGTCTCGGGCGGGACCTGACCTCTCAGACGCAGGGCAGGTGCCCTCACCCCAGGGCAACGTCTATTCCCACCCACCACCCCTCCAAGCTCAGCCCACACGGATGCTGGGCAGATCCCCTCCAAGACGGCTGCACCTGCACACCCGCCCCATGGGCTCTCCCAGTGCGCGAAGCCTCCCTTCAAGAGGTGGGACTCTGCGCCCCTCCCTGTGCACCTGCCGGGGCCTGTGGCTAGTGGGAGCGTCTCCACGGGACGTCCAAGGCCAGGTCATAAAATGCAATTCAGGTTCCCCCTGGGATGTGCTGGGACAATCACTCCTGGAACCTGGCTGCCACGCTGTGAGGGAGCCCAAGCCACACGGAGAGGCCAGCATCAGGGTCCCAGCCAGCGTCAACAGCCACACAGGAGCCAGGAAGCTTTCCTCCCCTGGCCACCAGGCTGCATGTGGACCCTCAGTGAGAACCGCCCAGCTGAGCCCAGGCCACCCCAGCCAGAAGAGACAACCACGAATCAACTGTGGTTTTAAGAAACCTTCCCAGAGCAGCCAGACCTCCGCCCACACCCTGCTGAGGCACGAGTCCCCCGCTGGACCCCCAGCACTTCCCTCCTCCACCTGACCGATGTCCACCGAGAACCCGCTTTGGGCCAGCTGGGGTGGCAGGCGCCGGGCGCACGGCAGTCAGTCGAGAAACAGGTTCCGCCTGCCTCCACCCACACGAGTTACCAGTCTGGCTGGGGACGCGGACAACAAACAAGTGGACGTGGACAGTCCTGACGGGAGAGAGCGGGGTCAGGGAAAGCCTCCACGGTAGGGCGTCTCCAGGCGGGCCTGCACGGGGGCAGCCTCATCCCCTCCGAGGGCGCAGAAGGCACAAGGAAACGGAAGGAGCCGGGGGCACAGGGGGGCAGGGAGAGATCCCCAGGAGCACACCACCGGGCCGGGAGTCACAGGGGGGAGACACACTTTATCCCAAAGACAACGGAGAGCCACGTCTTCTAGGCACGAGACACAGTGCATGCAGCTGTTCCAGAGATGCACACGCACCGGTCTTCTCTCAGGGGGCTGACAGCTATTCCGGCCGCTGACCCTGTCCCGGCGCTCACTACTCGCTTACAAATCACCGTTGTCATCACTCTGAGGCGGTCCTCAGAGACTGTACACGGCCCAGCTTCTCCGTGCAGGCACTGAACCGAGATCTCACGAGACCTCTCGGCTCTTCCCGTTTCAGAGACGAGGAAACTGGGCTCTGAGACGTCCTGGGACCTGCCCGAGGTCACACAAAGCAACAGGCCCCAGAGCCGCAACAAGTCTCCCGTGACCGCGGCCCATCACATCTGGCCTTTGCGCAAGAGCCGGCCCTTTACCGACCAGACTCTCGGGCCTTTTAGGACAGAACCGTCAGGTTTCTGCTCACAGCCAGACCCTCGGGGCCTCAAAGGAAGCGGGACACACGGCCTTTCTCTCAGGGAACCAACCCAGCTCACTCCACAGCGCATCACCCCAAACCGTGGACAGGGGCGACAGGAGCACCCTGGCACCCGGGCTGCCACAAGGGCTCCAGGGGCTCAGCACCGGGCAAGCAGGGTCAACAGACAAACCCAGCAGCCCTCAGGGGACGCCGGCCGGGGAGCCGGCCCCATCCACCTGCAACACACAGCTACCTGCCAGGCCAACAGCGCTGCCCAGATGCCACCTGGTGCCCAGGAAAAAGGCCACCCACACCCTGAGCCAAGAGCGCAAACGGAGACACACACGCTGACCACCACGCTCTGCTGGACCATCACGAGACTTGGTTTCTGCCTCCAACCCACCAGGCCTGCCACTGCCCACGTGAGGCCTCAGTTTCCCTACCTGCCCCCTAAGTATGGACAACGGACTCTCTAGGAACCCTGTGCATCCAGCCACCCAGCACACGACAGGGGCTGGCTGGGGAGCCTCCTCGGCGCACGTGCAGGGTCACCTGCTGCCCCCGAGAAGGGCACTGGTGGGAGCGAGCGGCCAGGCCCACCCTGCACAACACCCACCCAGGCTGGGCTCGGGCAAACCCTCAGCGCGGCCCCGCGGCCGGGCTGGACCCCCCAGGCACCCGCGGCGCCTCCCCGGGGGCCCCTCGCCCCTAGGCCCCGGGGGCCCGCCAACCGGGCCAGGACGACCCGCTGGCGTCCCGGCCTGCAGCGTCCGGCACGAGGCGTCCCCGGGGCCGCCCGGCGACAACGGGCGCGCGACCTCAGCCAACTTCCCAAAGTGGGAAGTTTCCCGCCCGGGCTGGACCCGGCAGGACCGCCCGGCGCCCGTGTCCACCCGCGCGGCCCCGGGTCCCCCAGACGCACGGTCCTCCGGAGCGGCCCGGCGCCCAGGGTCCCGGCCAGGGTCCCGGCCCGACGGCGGACGGAGGAGCGACCCCGGCGCCGGGCCCGCGGGCGCAAGACGGGCCGAGTCCGAGTGCCAGTCCGCCCGGGAGAGGACCCCGCTCCACGGGGGCTCGCGCGGGCCGCGGGGGCGTCCACCGGGGTCCCGGAGGCCGCCCGACCGAGAGCGCGCCGCGCAAACTTGGCGGGGGGAGGGCCGGCGGACGGGGGACGCGAGGACGCGGGGCGCGAGGACGCGGGGCGGGGGTCGGGGCCGAGCGGAGACCCGGGCCGGGGCGCCCACCCACCGCCCCCACCCCGCGAAAGTCCCCCGCCCACTCCGCCCCCCCCCCGAGCCCGCGCATGCGCGCCGCAGCCCCCGAAGTGGCGGCGGGAGGGGCCGGGGGCGGCCGCCACGGAGACCCGCGCCCCTCGGCTCCACGGGCGCGGCGCCGGCCCGGCCCCTGCCTCGCGGGGCGTGTGCCCGGAGCCCCTACGCGGCCGGCGGGCGCGGGTGGGGGCGCGGGCGGGGGCCGGCGCCGGCCCCTCCGGCCCGCTCACTCACCTCCGCCATGGCCGTGTGTGCGCGGGAGGCGGCGGCCGCGCCGGGATCCCCGGATACGGGGCCGCGCGCTCATTGGCTGCGGCGCCGGGAGGGCGGGGGCGCCGGGCGGGGCCTGGGGGGGCGGGGCGGGGCGGGCGGGCGCGTAGTAGGTGCGCGGGCGGGTGGGTAGTAGGTTTGCGGACAGGATGTGCCGGCGGGGGTGCGCGGGCGGGCGGGGATGGCGGGGTCTAGGGTCGCTGCGGGGTCTAGGGTCGCTGCGGACCCTGGCCCTGGCCTGGGCGGTGGGGGATGCCGTCTGTGAGAATACTAACACCTGATAACCACACCTGCATAGGGGACGCTGGTCCCTTGTCCCCCTCCCAATCCCGTGGCCGAGTACTATTAGTACCCCATGTTACAGATGAGGAAACCGAGGCGCCGAGGGACAGGCCCCCCAGTGCAGAAGTGATAGAGCCGGGATTGAAGGTTCTGGAGCTTCAGTGTGGTTCTGGAGCTTTCTGCACTTCTGCACCAGTGATGATCCACCTAGGGTGCCAAAGAGTCGACTGGGGAGCTTGCAACAATGCGCCTCGAGACACGCGGCCACCCTGTACCCGGGAGCCACTGCCTGGGTGGGCAGGAGGGTGGGCGCGAACCCGGGGCTGCTTGGCTCTGAAGGCTGTCGTCGTCGTTATTAACTGGTTAAGTACTCACTGGCCGTTTGCAGTTCTGAACCTGTGCTGGGCGCTGGAGGAGAGTGTGAACAACCGTCCTAGCAAGGATTCGTCACACTTTAAATTTCAGACTGGCAAGAGCTGTGAGCACGGGACAGAAGGTGTAGAGAGAGCAAGAGAGGAAGCAGTGAGCCCCGGGGTAGGCCGAGCAGGCCACGGTGGCGGCTGTGACTGAGGTGGCGATGGGAACAGAGAAGCCGGGAGAGTCAGGTCGGTGGACTCCACAGGCTCCCCTGACAGATGAAGGTGGAGAGAGCGTGGAGGACGGCCCCCAGATTTCTGCCTGGCAGAAAGGAGCAGACAGTGGTTCCTAGTAAGGCCGGGACGAATGGAATTGGGGAGTCAGGGGACTCCCAAGCCCCTTTCCTTTACCAGCTGTCAGCCCCGGGATGCTGAGAGGTTGAGATGCACCCTGCATGATGTGATGCTCAATATGAGAGCGTTACCCCAGCTCCTGAGGCCCTGCCAGCAGGAGGGAGCAGCGCCATTGTCCTCTACAGTCCCGTGAGCCAGTGAGTCCCCACTCCTGGCGCTGGCTTGCATTGCTCCAAATGGGGTTTCGGGCCTTTGTGACCGGGAGTCCTCACTGAAACAGAGAACGGTTGGTCATTCATTCATTCAGTGTCCCCCACAGCCCTCACCTGGGTGCTGGGCAGCCAGGGGTCCAGGGAGACTTGTCAGCAGATATGACGAGAGTGGGGCTCTGCGTCCTAACAAGTGGCAGCAACCCAGCAAAAGGGCCTGAGTCTGCCTGGAGCAGCAGGAAGACTCCCAGGAGAGCTTTGACAAGACTCACCCAATGGGTGTGAAACGCGGGGAGAAGGGGGATTCAGGTGAAGAGAAGGCCATTTTTTTGTTTTTTGGTTTTTTTGAGGAAGATTAGCCCTAAGCTAACATCTGTTGCCAATCCTCTTTTTTTTTTTTTTTTGCTGAGGAAGATTGGCCCTGAGCTAACATCTGTGCCCATCTTCCTCCACTTTATATGTGGGACACTTGCCTCCGCATGGCTTGATGAGCAACGTATAGGTCCGCGCCCGGGATCTGAACCTGCGAACCCCGGGCCACCGAAGCAGAGTGTGCGAACTTAATGACTATACCACCGGGCCGGCCCTGAGAAGGGTGTTTTTTAAGGTCTGAAAGTCTCCTCGAAGACTGATTCTCAAAGAGGAGAAATGAGGCAACCTTTCAGCCAAGTGACAAAAATCAACGTCACCAGTGAGGGGCCAGGCTTTGAGGACACCATGTCACTGAATCTGGCCGAGAATGCGCAAGCTGTATCTGCATTTGAGGGAACTTCAGACAGACCTCAGATAAGGAACACTGTTCAACAAACGAAAAAAAGGACTGTCTTTTTCAAAAACGTTAATGCCATAAAAGACTAACCTGTGGGAACCTTCCAGACAGGACAGCTAAATGCAATACCTGATCCTAGACCGGATCCGAGTGCAGACGGAGATGCTACCGAGAACGCCTTCGGGTCAGTGGACAAAACTGAAACGCAGATTAGATAAAAGGATGGCATCGATGTTCAGTGTACTGAAATCGATGACTGTTCCGTGGTTGTGTAAGAATATTCTTATTCTCAGAAAATTCACACTGAAGTATTTAGGGGTTCCTGCAGACTGAATGTGTACCCCCAAAATTCACGTATTGAAACCTAATCATCCCAGTGTGATGGCATTAGGAGGGGGCCTTTGGGAGGTGATTAGGACGTGAGGGCAGGGCCCTCGTAGATGGGATCAGGGCCCTGATGGCAGAGCCCAGAGAGCTCCCTGCCCCTTCACCATGTGAGGACACGGCGAGAAGGTGCAGACGGCGAACCGGGAAGCGGCCTCGCCTGACACCAAGTCTGCCGGCTCCCTGGTTGTGGACTCCCGGCCTCCAGACTGGAACAAATAACATTTCCGTTGTTTATAGGCCACACGGGCTATGGCATCTTTGTTACAGCCGCCCGAACGAACTAAGACAGGGTAAGTGCCGTGACGTATGCAGCTTACTCTTCAGTGGTCCAGAAGAATCTATTTTATATCTGTAAAACACACATGGGGAGAGAGACAGACAGACAGAGAGGGAGGGCGCAGATGAGAAAGCCGTGGGGCGAAATGTTCACAGCTGAATCTAGGAAAGGGTGCGTGGATGCTTTTTTTACTACACATAGTCTTGCAGTTATTCTATAAACCTGAATGGTTCTCAATGAAAAAGTAAAAGAAAGAAAACAAGAAAATAAAGAGCAGTGTCTGCGCTGAGCCGTGGGGAGGACAGGAGGGGCCGACTTTCAGGCTCCAGAGCTCCCCACGGGATGGGCGAGACCTTGTCGCAGCTCGCTTTCCCTCCATCGGGTCCCACTGCCTTCACTGCACGCAGGGGTTGACCACAGGGGACCCCCAGTAATCTTCCTGTCCATGATCTCTGCCTCAGAGTCTGTTTCCTGGGGACCCCGCCTCTGACACAAAACATGAGGCATGTTTTGAAAGGCTTAAAAAGCAAACAGAAGAAGGAATACAAGTTGGAAGTGTAACAGATATGATAAACTAAGACCAATTTTTTTTTTTTTGCTAAGGAAGATTGGCCCTGGGCTAGCATCTCTGCATGCCTGTGTCCGTGCTTGTAAAACCATGCCCGGAAAACTTAAATTTTACTGTCTGTATTGCATCTCAATCAAGCCTACCGCAAAACGCATTTGTCATATGCGGTACGCACACTTCTTTATTAACTCATTAGGTCACAAGATAATAATTGAAACGTAGCCTAAAGTTAACTTTTTTTATTGAGGTCGTATTGGCTTATGACATTGTGTGAATTAAATTTCAGGTGGACATTATTATATTTTGGTTTCTGTAGAGACTGCATCGTGCTCACCAATAGTCTAGTTTTATCCATCACCATTCAGACCAGCCCCTTTACCCCTTTCGCACTCCCCCTAGCCCCTTCCCCTCCAGTAACCACTAATCTGTTCTCCTTATTTGTGTGTTTACCTTCCACATGCGAGTGAACTCATATGGTATGTGTCTTTCTCTGTCTGACTTATTTTGCTTAACATAATACCCTCACAGTCCATCCATGTTGCTGCAAATGGGACAATTTTGTCTTTTTTATGGCTGAGTAGTATTCCATTGTATATACCACATCTTCTTTATCCGTTCCTCAGTTGATGGGCACTTGGGTTGCTCCCATGTCTATGGCTATAGTGAACAATGCTGCAATGAACATAGGGGTGCATAAGTCTCTTTGGATTGTTGATTTCAAGTTCTTTGGATAAATACCCAGTAGTGGGATAGCTGGGTCATATGGTATTTCTATTTTTAATTTTTTGAGGAATCTCCATACTGTTTTCCATAGTGGCTGCGCCAGTCTGCACTCCCACCAGTGGTGTGTGAGAGTGCCCTTCTCTCCACATCCTCTCCAGCACTAATTTCTTGTCTTGTTGATTATACGACTCTGACAGGTGTGAGGTGATATCTTAGTGTAGTTTTGATTTGCATTTCCCTAATAATCAGTGATGTTGAACATCTTTTCATGAGCCTGTTGGCCATCTGTATGTCTTCCTTGGAAAAATGTCTGTTCATGTCCTCTGCCCATTTTTTGATCAGGTTGTTTGTTTTTTTGCTGTTGAGATGTATGAGTTCTTTATATATTTTGGAGATTAACCCCTTGTCAGATATATGATTTGCAAATATTTTCTCCCAGTTGGTGGGTTGTCTTTTCGCTTTTTTCACAGTTTCCTTTGCTGTGCGGAAGCTCTGTAGTCTGATGAAGTCCCATTTGTTTGTTTTTTCTTTTGCTTCCCTTGCCTGAGTAGACATGTATTTGAAAAGATGCTGCTAGGACTGATGTCAAAGAGCGTGCTGCCTATGTTTTCTTCTAGGAGTTTTATGGTTTCAGGTCTTATATTCAAGTCTTTAATCCATTTTCTGTTAATTTTTGTGTATGGTGTAAGATAATGGCCTACTTTCATTGTTTTGCACGTGGCCGTCCAGTTTTCCCAACACCATTTACTGAAGAGACTTCCCTCTCTCCATTGTATGTTCTTGGCTCCTTTGGGAAGATTAGCTGTCTGTAGATGTGTGGTTTTATTTCTGGATTTTCAATTCTGTTCCATTGATCTGCGTGTCTGTTTCTGTGCCAGTACCATGCTGTTTTGATTACTATAGCTTTGTAGTATAATTTGAAATCAGGGAGTGTGATACTTCCAGCTTTGTTCTTTTTTCTCAGGATTGTTTTGGCTATTCGGGGTCTTTTGTGTTCCATATAAATTTTAGGATTCTTTGTTCTATTTCCGTGAAGAATGTCATGGGGATTCTGATTGGCGTTGCATTGAATCTGCAGATTGTTTAGGTAATATTCTTACCAATCCAAGAGCACAGAATATCTTTCCGTTTCTTTATGTCTTCTTTGATTTCTTTCAATAATATCTTACAGTTTTCAGTGTACAGGTCTTTCACCTCCTTGATTAAATTTATTCCTAGATGTTTTATTCTTTTTGTTGCAATTGTAAATGGGATTGTATTCTTGACTTCACTTTCTGCTGGTTCATTATTATAGAAATGCACTGATTTTTGTACATTGTTTTTGTATCCTGCAACTTTACTGTATTTGTTGATTATCTCTGGTAGTTTTTTAGTGGATTTTCTATATATCTTTAGGGTTTTCTATATATAGAATTATGTCATCCACAAATAGGGTTTCACTTCTTCCTTTCCAGTTTGGGTCCCTTTTATTCCTTCTTCTTGGCTAATTGCTCTGGCCAGAACCTCCAGTACTATGTTGAATAAGAGCGGTGAGAGTGGGCCCCCTTGTCTTCTTCCTGTTCTCAGAAGGATGGCTTTTGGTTTTTCCCCATTGAGTATGATGTTAGCTGTGGGTTTGTCATCTATGGCCCTTATTATGTTGAGGTACTTTCCTTCTATACCCATTTTGTTGAAAGTTTTTATCATAAATGGATGCTGGATCTTGTCAAATGCTGTCTCTGCATCGATTGAGATGATCTTGTGGTTTTTATTCCTCCTTTTGTTAATGTGGTGCATCACGTTGATTGATTTGTGGATGTTGAACCATCCTGCGTCCTTGGGATGAATCCCATCTGATCATGGTGTGTGATCCTTTTAATTGAATTCGATCTGCTAATATTTTGTTGAGGACTTTTGCATCGATGTTCATCAGAGATATTGGCCTGTAATTTTCTTTTTGTGTATTGTCCTTGCCTGGTTTTGTTATCAGGGTGATGTTGGCCTCACAGAATGAGTTAGGAAGCTTCCCCTCCTCTTCAGTTTTTTGGAAGAGTTTGAGAAGGATGGGTGTTAAGTCTTCTTTGAATATTTGGCAGAATTCTCCAGAGAAGCCATTTGGTCCTGGACTTTCATTTTTTGGGAGGGTTTTGATTATTGTTTCAATCTCTTTACTTGTGATTGGTCTAATCAGATTCTCTATTTCTTCTTGATTCAGTTTTAGGAGATTGTATGATTCTAAGAATTTATCCATTTCTTCCAGATTATCTAGTTCATTGGCATATAGCTTTTCATAGTATTCTCTTATAATCCTTTGTATTTCTGAGGTGTCGTAATTTCTCCCTTTCATTTCTGATTTTATTTATTTGAGCCTTCTCTCTTTTTTTTTCTTAGTGAGTCTGGCTAAGGGTTTGTCAATTTTGTTTATCTTCTCAAAGAACCAGCTCTTAGTTTCATTGATCCTTTCTATTGTTTTCTTGGTCTCTATTTCATTTATTTCTGCTCTGATTTTTATTATTTCCTTCCTTCTACTGTCTTTGGGCTTTGTTTGTTCTTTTGCTAGTTCTTTTATGTATAGGGTAAGCTTGTTTATTTGACGTTTTTCTCGTTTGTTGAGGTAGGCCTGTAATGCTATAAATTTCCCTCTCAGGACTGCTTTTGCTGCATCCCATAAGAGTTGGTTTGTTGTGTTTTCATTTTCATTTGTCTCCAGGTATGTTTTTATTTCTCCTTTGATTTCTTCACTGAAATCAACCAGTGGGTTGTTCAGTAAAAGGTTGTTTAGTCTCCACATATTTGTGACTTTCCCAGCTTTTTTCTTGTGGTTGATTTCTAGTTTCATAGCACTGTGGTCAGAAAAGATGCTTGCAATGATTTCAATCTTCTTAAATTTATTGAGGCTTGCCTTGTTTCCCAACATATGGTCTATCCTTGAGGATGTTCTGTGAGCACTTGAGAAGAATGTGTAATCTGCTGTCTTCAGATGGAATGTTCTGTATATATCTATTAATTTCATCTGGTCTAGTTTTCATTTAGGGCCACTGTTTCCTTGTTGACTTTCTGTCTGGATGATCTATGCATTGATGTGAGTGGGGTGTTGAGGTCCCCAACTATTATTGTGTTACTGTCAAGTCCTCCCGTTAGGTCTGTTAATAGTTGCTTTATATACTTTCATGCTCCACCTTAGGTGCATATATACTCATAAGTGTTATGTCCTCCTGATGAAGTGTCCCTTTTATCATTATATATTGCCCCTCTTTGTCTCTCATTGACTTTTTTATCTTGAGGTCTACCTTGTCTGATATAAGTATGGCAACATCTGCTTTCTTTTTCTTTTTTTTTCTTGGAGGAAGATTGGCCCTGAGCTAACATCTATTGCCAATCTTCCTCCTTTTTGGCTTTTTTCTCCCCAAAGCCCCAGTAGATACTTGTGTGTCATAGTTGTACATCCTTCTAGTTACTCTGTGTGGGACGCCGCCTCAGCACGGCTTGATGAGCGGTGCATAGGTCCATGCCCAGGATCCGAACCAGTGAACCCCGGGCCACCGAAGCAGAACGCGCGAACTTAACCGCTAGGCCACCGGGCCGGCCCCAACACCTGCTTTCTTGTGTTTGCCATTTGCCGGGAGTGTCATCTTCCACCCTTCACGCTCAGCCTGTGTCTGTCTTCAGAGCTGAGATGTGTCTCCTGGAGGCAGCACATTGTTGGGTCTTGTATTTAATCCATCCAGCCACTCTGTGTCTTTTGATTAGTGAACTCAACCCATTTACATTTAGAGATTATTGATATGTGAGGGCTTAACGCTGCCGTTTTCTCTCTCGTTTCCCAGTTGTTCTATGTTTCCATTGTTTCTTTTCCCTTGTCTTTCTCACTGCCCGTTCAGGTTGGTGGTTTTCTGGGAGGGTTTTCTCTCTATTGACGATTTGTGACTCTGCTCTGATGTTTTTGTTTGGTGGTGACCGTGGGGTTGGTGTAGAAGCTCTCATAGATCAGATAGTCCACTTTCTGACAGCCCCCTATCTCCACTAGCCTAAGCAGGTTCCATCCCTTTCCTCTTCCCCTTCTCTGTTTTTCTTGTCACAAATTATTCTTTTTTGTGTTGTGAGGTTGGGACCCCGTGGAGGTGTTTATTGTTATTTTCGATGCTTTCTTTCCCTTTCTCCTGGACGTGATAACGAAGTGTTTGCTCGCCTCTTCTGACAGAGAGCTGCAACGTTCTGGTGTTTGTCGGCCTGTCTATCTCCTTGCTCAAAGCTCTGTGAACCTTTGCCTTTTTGTTTCAGGCAGGAGGGCTCCCTTCACCGTTTCCTGTAAAGCAGGCCTAGTGGCGGTGAACTCCCTCAGCTTTTGTGGATCTGGGAACGCTTTTCGTTCTCCATCACATCAGAAGGATAGTTTTGCTGGGTAGAGTATTCTTGGCTGATGACAGTCTTTGTCTTTCGGTGCTTTGAATAGATCCTTCCACTCTCTCCTGGCCTGTAAGGTTTCTGCCGAGAAATCTGCCGAAAGCCTGTCGGGGGTTCCTCGGCGGGTTGTTTTCTTCTCCCTTGCTGCCCTTCCTAGTTTTTCTTTGGCTTGGACTCTTGGCAGTTTTCATAGTCCATGCCTCGGAGAGGGTCCTTTTGCATTTGTTGTACTTAGGAGTTCTAGTGGCGTCCTGTACTTGCATGTCCAGTTCCTGCCCCAGGCTTGGGAAGCTCTCAGCTGTTATTTCCTCGAATAAGCTCTCTGCCCCTTCCTCCCTGTCTTCTCCCTCTGGGAGACCTAGAAGCCGTGTGTTACTTTTCCTAAGTGAGCTGGAGATAGTTCTCAAAGAATGTCTTCACTTGTTTAAAATCTTACTTCTCTCCACTCCTCCACCTGAAGCCTTTCTAGGTTCCTATCTTTGAGCGAATTCTCTGCCCCGTAAGATCTGCTGTGCTTTTTTATGCTTTCTACATTATCTTTCATCTCATTAGTTGCGTTCTGCATATCCAGAATTTCCGTTTGGTTTATTTTTTTCAGGGCTTCAGTCTCTTTGGTGAAGTATTGCTTCTGTTTGTTAATCTTATTCCTGAGCCCATTGGACTGTCTTTCTGAGTTTTCTTGTAACTCGCCGAGTTTCCCTACGACAGCTGTTTTGAATTCTCGGTCTGTTCGACTGTAATCTGTGACTTCAGGCTTGGTCTCTGGGGAGCTGTCACCTTCCTTCTGTTCTGTCACTGTACTTCCTCATGGAGTTCAATGACTTGACCCTCTGCTGGCGCATCTGTGGCAGTAACCACCTTTTCTCATCTGGATACAGCTTCGGTTAGTTTGGTTCTCATCACCTGGGTCCTGGGTCCCTCCACTGGCTCTCCGCGGGCTCAGACACTGCTGTCCCGTGTGCCACCTGTGCTGCTGTTCCCGGGTCATCTGGGGTGCGGGCTGCACCACTGCCAGGGGTGCTGGGCTCACAGGTGTTGCTGTCACTGGTGGGGGCCCGGGGACCCAGGGACTTGCATGCAGCCCTCACTGCTGGTGAAGCTGGTGTTGGGGCTGCCACCACTGGGGGCTGGGTCACCGGTCCTGCTGTGGTTCCTGATGCTTCTGGTCGTAGAGACTCCACCTGCCTCCAGGGTGGGGGGTCAGGGGCTGTCTTCTCTGTTCCCACCCCCTCTGCTCACAGTTCTGCCAGTTAGCCACTCTGCGTTCGCACGGGCCGGGCCACTGCCACTCGCCGTGGCTCAGTGGGCGCCCCCATGGGCTGGGCCACCACCACTCTGCAAGCGATTGTGCACGGGCCAGACTGCCCCCACCTCCACTCACAGTCACGCTGGCCACTGTGTAAGGACCCATGGGACAGGGACTTCGCAGGTGGATTAAGTCAGGGACCCTGGGATGGGGATGACCCTGGACTCCCGGGGGCCCAGTGTCATCACAGGGTCCTCAGCAGAGGGAGGAGGAGGGGCAGAGGCAGAGAGAGATGGAGACACCACGCTGCTGGCCGTGCAGACGGAGGAAGGGGCCCCGAGCCCAGGACGCGGCGCCTCCGGAAGCTGAAAAAGGCGGGAGACGGCTCTCCCCGGAGCCCCGGGAGGACCAGTCCTGCCCAGACCCGGATTTAGCCCCGTGAGGCCCGTGTGAGACCCCCGACCTCCAGGACGGTGAGATGACAAGGGTGTGTGGTTGGAAACCACCCTGTTCGTGGTGATTTGTCACAGCAACAACAGGAAATTCACACGGGGACTGTGGGTCTTTCCGACCTCAGTCTACAGCTCTGTGAAATGGAGACAATTACCGCCCCCATCGCCGGGTTGCTGGAAAGATCAACAAGTCATGCAATGAGCATTAGCTGGTCTTACGGAGGCTGCTCTGAGCCTGAGCTGCTCATGGACACCCAGGACGGGGCTGGGTGAGCCGGTCTGGACGTAAGAGGGTCAGAGGGAAAGTTCTGAAGTTGAGGGAGCTGAAGTCTGACCTCACAGAGGCTGAGACGACAGGAGAAAGTGACTAGGAAAATAAAAGGGCTGGACAAGTCGCAGGTTAGGTACCAACATAAATATTATTATTATTCCTCCTCCTCGATGTCCTGGCCGTCCAGCTGCCCTCCCTCCTCCAGGCCGAAGTGCTCGGAGCCAGCCACACACACAGGGTTGGGGTGCACTTGGGTGTTTACTGGGAACGGGGTCTCAGAGGCCGGGCCTGGGTCGCTCACACTTTTTTGGTGATGCTCTTGGGGGTGGCAAGCTCATAGAGGCGAGGGGATGCCCGGGCCACCAGGGACACCGGGGAGATGTGGTAGGGGTCATAGCCCTCGTGGAGGTCCTTGCGTACTTTGGGCTGAGCCAGGGAGATGATGCGGGGACTGGCCACCGCCCTCTTGGTGACGTCCAGCACCTCCCAGCGTGGATCTCGGTCAGGAACACACTTGTCCGACTGGGCCTTGGGCTCTGGAGGGGGCAGGAGAGAGGGACAGCGTCAGGCGCCAGAGCCCCTCCCCCTGCAAGATCAACCTTCTAGGTCAAAGCTCCCAAGGTCAGTGGCCTGTCCGGCGATGGAAGAATGGAGAAACACAACATGGTCCATCCACACACTGGAATATGACGCAGCCATGAAAAGGAGTGGAGTCCTGACACAGCTACACGTAGACGGACCGTGAACACACGATGCTCAGTGAGAACCAGACACAGAAGGACACACGGTGTGTGACTCCATTGATGGGAAACGTCCAGAACAGGCACATCCACAGACAGTGGGTTTGTGGTTGTCAGGGGCTGGGGCAGGGGGGTGGGAATTGTTAAAAAAGAGACAACAGGCCCAAAATGGAGTCGCTTGTGCTAAGCCCCACATCCGCAAACCAAGACTTAATACCGAACCTAACTGCAGTTTCAACCCCCCAGGAACGTGGCCTTTAACTGGTCAGTCTGGGGTTTTCTGACCAGCACCTGTGAGGTCATCTGCCACATGGACCGTCTCCAGCCCCCAAAGGAAGATGCCGTGATCCACTCTCCCCTCCGCCTCCCTGTTCTGTCTTCACTCCATGCAGCGTCTCGGAGCTCCTTTCTCTACCTTCCAGACTGGGGAATCATTCAATAAAGCCAATGCGATCTTCAGAATTTACCCAGTTGAATTGTTGTTATTTGGCAGCAGTGCCCATGGATGGTGGTGATGGGCACATGACTCTGTGAATGTACTAGAAACTATCAAACTGTCCACTTTAAAAGGGTGAATTGTAAAGAAAAAAAAATTCTAATGGCCACAGGTCCCAGACAGGGACTCGGGGACAGCCCAAAGCACCCTGGTGGCCGGGGGTGGGGAGGGGGCTCGGTGGCCCTGTCACCCCCTCTCCTCCTCCTCTGACATCACGGTGGGGACGGTGGGAGGGACACTGCAGGAGGCGTCCCTCTCCATGGCTGCAGGCCTGGTGGATGGACAGAGGGGGCAGCTCCCGGAGAGCCAGCCCTTTCGGGATTCAGCCTCAGCTTCTCGGCTGAGCCCCTCCCAGCACGTCCCTCTGGGCTCCTGCCCTCGCTGCTCGAGGCGCCCGCAGCCCCCCCGGGCCCTCTCAAGTTCCCGCGCTGGCCCATGTGGCTCCCCTGAGCCACGGGTGACTGCGGAGCACCTGCCAGGGGCTGGAGTTCTATTCTATTTAATTTTAATAAAATCCATTAATTTATTTAAGTCACCCGACGGACTGATTTCCATCTCACTGGAGTGGCTCCTCGTGGACACACAGCCCTCAAGAGCAGAGACCCGTGGCTCAGCCAGGCCCCCTCTTCTCACCTCTTGGTGCCCCCAGGCCCCCTCTTCCTGGGCTGCCCCCCTCTTCACCTCTCCGCCACCCCCCTCAGGTGACAGCTGCAGTGCACAGCCTGCTGGGGCCTGGAGAGAGGTGACCGCCGGGGACACGGCCTTTGCCCTCAGGCTCTGGGGGCCACAGGCTCCTCCCAGACCCCTCTTCGCTCAGAGGCCCCTGCAAGTGGGAAAGGACAGCCCCCTCTCAGCAGACAAGCCTGGCCGGGCGGAGAATCCTTGATGGGAAGAAAGCAGGGTTCCCCCCACCGCTGGGCAGGCACAAGCCCACGCCGGGCACACGGCCGGGCAAGGCCACCAGGGCTGGACCAGAGCTTTTCTGGGCAGGTGGCCTGTGCAGGGACCCAACCAAAGGGAAGGGGGCCGAGCAGTTGGGCCTCGGTGGCTGCTGGGGGTGCTGGGAGGACCAGGCCCAGAACCAGCTTCTCTGAACCCCTCCGCGAGGATTCAGGAGCATTTCCGCCCCTGGAACATCTCGGCTTTTGAACTCCGCTGATCCCAACTTAGTGTGGTGACCACGGCCACGGCCACATAGCACACGTGGACACACAGAGACACGAAGTGGCCGTGGACTTGTTCACACCCAGAGTCCCAGCACCCTATCCGCCTCATTTCCCTTTTTACAACGCCAGTCACAGCCATTGGCGGGTGGGGGTCTGCCACTTGAAAAACACAACCTCATGCCATTCTTACACACGTGCGTGGAGGTACGTCTATACGTACATCTGACACACGGATGAACGTGTACGTGTGCGTGTGCAAATGTACATACAGTCATACCCCAGACATGGGTTGGTGCACATGAGAGAGAAGCAGCATGGCCGGACACAGCAGTGCAGCTGTTTCCACGCATTTCTGTTCACTGAACCATTCCTTTAGCAAATATTAAGAGAATGGGTACATGAACGAATAAACAAACCAAAAAAGAACCCCGTGAGCAACGTTAAAAGAAAAGAGACTGACTGGGAGACATTATTCTGCAACGTGCTCCGCAGAGGATTCGTGATCATCCTATGTAAAGAGCTGCTACAAATCAATAACCCAAAAAACACGGGAGAGAGGGGCCTGGGGACACGAGGCCGCAGAGAGACCACACGGCCAGTCGAGCACTCTGGCAACTGTGTGCAGGAGCAGGGGACACAGACCAAAGCCTGTGACGTGGTGGCCCACCACATGACAGACCACGAACGATAAACAGACACGTGGCTACACCATCAAGTTGCTGGGAGGCAGCAGGCGCTGAGGAGAAGGCGCCAGGGGAGCAGTGCAGGCTGTCAGGGCCCGAGGTGGCCCGGTCTGTGGAACTAAGTGGGCACCCAGGGGGCCTCACCGAGAGGGCGGACTGGAGCCAAGCCCTGCGGGGGGCAGAGCAGCCCAGGGGAGCCTTCCCTCCAGGCACCAGGAGGGGGAGGCCGGGGAACAGATGACAGGGCCTGTGGGGCCGAGCGAGGTGGGGCCCTGGGGGTCATGAGCAGGGAAGGGCGGGACCCAACCCAAGTTCAGCAGGACCCCTCGGCTGCCACATGGGAAGCGGGCGGAGGCGACCACTCTGGTCCAGGGTCTGCTGACAGGCCCAGGAGTGGGGTGCGTGGGGCGCGGGCTCCTGACGCTGTCAGAAAGCAGAACCCGCAGGAGTTCTCGGTGCCTGGACGTGGGGTGTGTGACACGTGATGGGAGGGGAGGGGAGGGGAGGGGAGGGGACAGGCAGGGCAGGATGGACGTTCGCACACGTGTACACGTGGCTGCGCGCAACTGGGGATCTGTGTCCATGCTGCGTGTACCCGGAAGGAAATCCACAAACAGCACTGTCTGTGGGGGCAGGAGTCCTTCTTTACAGGCTCCTGCGTTTCCCAAACTCTCTACGATCGGCACACGCTAATCTGTCGCAGGGAATGAGGTGTTCCATTTCTGAAGGACAGGAGAGGATGGGGCCCACCCCATTTTAAAGCTGCTTTTGCACCCCAGCTTGGTTCCCTGGCCCCGGCCCTGCACCCCAACCTTCTCTCCTGCGCCCACTCGCCCTGTGGGGAGACCGGTCAGCCAGCACCCCTGCATCAGGACCATGGTCCCTGTGATTCTACTTCCCTCCCTGGGGGGCAACCCTCTGCCAGGCCCCCAGGGGAGCCCACAGGCTGAGGAAGGAACTGTCCCCAGGGGTCTGGACAATTGCCCTGCAGTTCCAGGAGGAGGGAGCATGAACCCGGCAGAAGCGGCCCCCCCACGGCCCGTGTCCAGCAGGAAGGACAGGCCTCGTAAGAAGCCAAGCCCCAGAGGCCCCACTCACTGGCCAGGCGGAGGAGGCGGCTGTAGTCCGACACGTGGGGCTTGGGTTTCAGCACGGGATCCCACTCTGCCAACAGGGTGGCTGGAGCTCTGGGCTTTGCCAGCTGGAGGATCCTGGGACTGGGGACGGCCGTCTGGGCTGCCCTGGACACCTGGGACACCTGGAAACAGAATTAGAGGGAAAAGCAGAGCAGTCCACAATGCCTCACAAGCCCCTGGATCGAAAAGACCCCGTAAGCAACACGAAAAGACTAACGTGTTCAGCAAAGGATTGGTAGCCATCACATATAAAGAGCTCCTATAAATCAATAACCCAAAATACCAGTAGGGGACTGGGCTGATTACACCAGAGAGTAATCTAAATGGTCCATCCTCCTCTCTGTGGACCAGGGAAATGTACATTAAAACAACAAAATGTCACTCCACGCCAACAAATGCGGCAACAATGAGAAAGTCTGACACCACCAAGCCCTGGCAGGCATGTGTGAGGAAGGAAATCCTCGTGCATGGCAGATAGGAGAGAAAATTAGCACAAACACTTTGAGACCAATCTGTCCACCTCGAGTACAGCCACACGTGCTCACGTCATGACGCCGTCTAAGGGAACGCTGACAGCACAGCACAGGGAAGGGAGCCGCGATGGTCAGCTCGGTTACCACGGCAATCTCTGGAAACAACCTGGCTGTCCATCAGTAGGGGACTGGGTAAGTTCATGGCGCTGTATTCGTGTGACAGGACGCAATCCAGCCGTTAAAATATTGTTTCCAGGGCCAGCCCGGTGGCGTGGTGGTTAAGTTCACACACTCCGCTTTGGCGACCCAGGGTTCGCGGGTTCGGATCCCGGGCGCAGACAGATGCACCACTTGTCAAGCCGTGCTGTGGCGGCGTCCCACATAGAGTAGAGGAAGATGGGTACAGATGTGAGCCCAGGGCCAGTCTTCCTCAGCAAAGAGAAAAAAAAAACCACACACAACACTGTGATTATGGTTTCTGGGTCTAAATATGTAATAAAGTATGAGATGATGGAAATAAGGCACAGCTGGCCAAAGTGGGGGTGACGGTGGGAGCCCTGGCGGACGTTTCCCCGAGAAACCCCGCACACCTGCTCCACAGACACATTCTCAGCGTTCCCCAGAGAATCCACGCACGACGGAAACTGTGGCCCTGATGCTCTGTGCTGGCTTCCCAGAGACGGAGCCTGGGCTGAGCTGTCAGCTGATGGCTGATCACGTCGCCCCAAAGAGGTGCAGACGAGGTCCGCCCCTCCCAGGCGGTGCCCTCCCCTCCTGCGTCCCGTTAATGCTCTTTCCTCGGCTCAGCCCAGCAGCTGCTCCTCCACGTGTGTAAACAATCTGCGCAGCGGGCCAAACAGCTCTGGGGACATCTCTGACTCTGATGAGGGGGAGATTAGGGGCCACTGCTGAGGCCCCGGAGAGGCAGGCGAAGAGGGCAATTGTTGGGGTGTTTTGCCCCTGGAAAGGGGAGGAGACCTTCTCCAAACCCGCGAATGCTGGAGCAGGCGCCCGAGGGTCCGGTCGGCCGGCGGGTCCGTGTGTGCAAGGTTCTGCAAACGCTCCCCACGGTACGGCTCCGGGAGGAGCCTGCGTGGAGGCCGAGGATGGGCCGAAATGACCTCTACGGTCACTCTGAACTTGAGTCCCTTCCCTCCTGAAATTGTCCTTAAAGATGAAGGTCACTGCTCTTATCAAGATCATCCTGGTGTTGAAAGATTCGTGTCCCGATCAGTGTTCCCTCCATCCTTCCTCCTCCCTCTCCCCCGGAGCCGCCTAGCTCGGATTTCAGTCCCGCCTCCCAGGGCCCCGGCCTGGAGGGGTGGACATTCCTTCATTCACGCACCGAGCAATGGTGATGCCCGCCCTGCCCGCACAGGCCACGCAGGCTCTGGAGCGACGCCACCACCACCGAAGGACGCCGTGCCTGTCCTCGGGGAGCTCACGGTTTGGTGGGAGACCCACGGTCCCTCCAGAGACGCGCGGCCGGGGCTGGGACGGAGCGAGGGAGCACAGAAGGGTGCTGGAGTCTGGAGGTGGGGTTCCTGCAGGCGGGGCGGGAACGGCGGGGCTGGGGAGAAGGGGTCTGAGTTCAGGGGCGCTGGAGGCGGACGGGAGGGGTCCGCAGTGGGGGGACAGCACGTGCCGAGTCCAGGAGGTCCGTTGGCGGACCCGCGTTTAGGACCCGTGGGGTCGAGAGGTCGAGAAGGGCCGCATCCCGCTGAGCCTTCCACTGCCGGCTCGAGAGTCTGGACTCTCCCGGGGGACTGGGGAGCCAGAGAGGGCTTCGGAGCCCAGAAGAGACAGGTGTCAGGGGGCTTGAAGGCTGAACTGACAAAGGGAAGGCAGGGAGCTGGGACAGAGCAGGGGCATCTCCAGTCGGAGGAGGGACAGGTCAGAGGAGGGACAGGGCAGAGGAGGGACAGGGCAGAGGAGGGACAGGGCAGAGGAGGGACAGGTGGAAAGGCCAGTGGCCTCCTTTGGATCCTGATTCAACCAAACTGACCACAAAAAGCGGGTTGGAGACATCTGGGAGCGGCACAGGGACCGAGCACTTTGACCTTAAGGTACGACGGTTACATTTTTCAGTGTGATCACTGTTGTCACCGCTGTTTTCACAACGTCCTCGTCTGTTAGAAATACACCCTGAAGCGTTTCACAGAGAAACGGCCTGACATCTGGATTTACTTTAAAACTTCCTGAAAGCAGGGGCTCTGCAAACAACCACCGGAAAGATCCACCAACGTGTCGTCCAACGCGCAGGAAAACCGCCGCAAGACACAGGACAGGTGCAAGGCGGCCCAAGGTCAGTGAACGGGCAGGTGCAGACACTGGCGCGGGGGCACCACGGGCGGCCACCCTGGAGAGCAGTCCACGAGACGCCCCCTAGACCCCGCCATCCCACAGAATGCCCTGGAGATACGGAAACAGCCCCCGAGAACCCCTGCACCAGTGTCCGCAGCAGCTTTGTTCGCAACAGCCGAAAACTAGAGACACCGTAGCGTCCCCCCATGGGTGCATGTGGTCCACCCAGACAACGGGATCGGACTCCGCACGGAGAGGGCACGAGCTCTGACCCGCGTGAGTCTTAGATGCAGCGCTGAGGGAGGAGAGCAGACGCGTGACTCCCCCCATGTGACCAGCGGAGGTCACGTGTTGGCCGGAGAAGGGGACCCCACTATGGGGTGAGGAACGAGGGTGCGGCACAAAGAGAACTCAACTTGCTCGTCAGCTCTAAAGTGGGGCTTCTGGCGCCCGCGTGGGAGCAGAAAGCCCAGGCTCCCAGGGCGGGAGAGGAAAGGGGGGCCTCTTTCTGAGCGAGTCCCAGAGGACGCCGCGGTTTCTTGCTCTGGAGTCCGTCCCCTCTTGTCCTTGGGCCTCTGGCCCCAGCTGGCCGGGGGGCTTCCCGAGAGCCGGGCACCTACCTCCGACATGTTTATGCTCCAGATGTTATTCCGGACCCTCGGGGTGGCCAGCTCCCTCAGGCGACTGGACGGTTGGTATTCCAAGGTGGCCTTGGGAATGGGCCAGACGGGGGTGGTCCTAGGGCACATGGACATGGGAGACCCCAGCTCAGCCCAGGGGCACGGGGCCGTGCTGCTGTGTCACCTCTTCCTCAGCTCCCCTCTGATTCTGGGGACAAGGGGGCTCCCGGGGAAGGGGACGGCTCTGAAAACACCTCCAAGAAGGGACTCGTAAAAAATCCCCAAAAGAAGCACCCCAAGTGTTCTCGAGGACGGGGTGACCTCGTCCTGAGGTCACCCCCTGGTGTGCAACGGCCGCCTTCAGGCTACGCAGTGACAGCCCCTCCAGGGCCTTCTCCCCGGCCCGCCACGGGGCTGGGTCGGGATCTGGACACGGGGATAAACGGGGGTGTCCACAGAATCTGGGGGAAGCGAACTGCCCCTGAGGCAGCCGGGCCTGCGTCTCCCAGCGTCAGGGCTCAGCTCCGGGAGTGGAGCCGCGTCTCCCTGATCCGAGGCCGACTGTCCTCGTGAGCCCACGTGTCTCTGAGGTCGGGATACGGCGCATAAACGCTGTCGCCGGACGCCAGAGGGGGCACGGTCACCCTCGCCTGTGTGTGCCAGGGCGGCTGTCCACGCTGAGATAACCTTCCTGCTTCTACGGAAGTTGAGTCTAACTGCAGTTTAAATTACCTTCAGATGCCACTACCGTTCGGCGTTAAGTGAAAAGCTACTGTCACCAAGACGGGCATGAAAACAGCACGTGGAACACGTCAGCCTCTTGGGTTGAAAGTGGTTCAAAACAGCCAATTTATTTCAGTTGTACTTTCTGTGCACACATGAAGACCGGTGATGAAAATTGTGTCTAATTAACTCCAAAGATCACTTTTAATAAGCATGAAAGTTCCAAGTGATAAATAATTGTGGGGCCGGCCCAGTGGCGCAGCAGTTTAGTCCGCGCTTGGCAGCCCGGGGTTCACGGGTTTGGATCCCGGGCGCCCGCCGATGCACTGCCTGTCAGCCACGCCGTGGCGGCATCCCATATAAAGTAGAGGAAGATGGGCACGGATGTTAGCCCAGGGCCAGTCTTCCTCAGCAAAAAGGGGAGGATTGGCAACAGATGTTAGCTCAGGGCTGGTCTTCCTCAGCAAAAAAAAAAAAAAGAATTGTGTCCTACTGGGGCCAGCCTGGTGGCGTAGGGATTAAGTTCACGGATCCCAGGCGCAGACCTACACGTGGCTCATCAAGCCGTGCTGTGGCGGCACCCCACATACAAAATAGAGGAAGATGGGCATGGATGTCAGCTCAGGGCCAATCTTCCTCAGCAAAAAAAAAAATGAGTTTATTAAAAAAAAGAATTGTGTCCTATGTTGCACATAAAATAACCACATCTTACAATTTCTGGCTTCTTGGAGCCAACAAAGTCCATAATGGTGACAAGTGACATTCACTGAACACAGACCCTGCCACACTGCGCTAAGCACCCTTTGTTCATGATCCCCACTCCTGCCTTCTACAGGGGCAGGGCCAAGCCTCGGAGGGTCACGGGCCACCCGCGGGCGTCAGGTTGGGGAGCCGCCCAGGGGACTAGAGACCCGGGACCTGGACTCTCCCGGCTACCCCTGTGGAGGGCAGGGAGCGGTTTCCCGCGTGGGCCGGCCCGCCCTCCTTCCTCACCTGCTGCTGTTGTAATACTCCCAGTAGAACCTCTTGGGGCGAGCCAGCTCCTCCACTCGGCGGGACACAGCTGTGCAAAATGGACATGGCTCCAGCTGAAACCCCACCCGCCCCGGGGCTCCCCGCTCCTGACCTCGGGCGAGAGGCACCACGGGAGGAGCTGCGGGCCGGGCAGCTCAGCACCAGACACCTTGCAGGGGGGTGACTTCTGCTGTCCCCATTTTGGGGACAACGGGCTCCGAGGTCTGAAGCCCCTTGCTCAGGGTGGCTCCAATCACCCGCCGGTCGGGAAAGTGGGTTTTGGTCTGAAGTTAGTACAGGCCTAGGGTTTCCAGGGGCTTTGTGTTCACTGTGGGAAGATTCCAAAACGCCCAGGGGAGGACCTGCCCCGTGACTTCTCCCCAACAACGGGCTTTCTCGAAATGTTTTATTCGCAGGGATCCACCACTCTCAAAAAGTGTGGAGACCATTGTGGAGGGGAAGACAGAGGGTCTTTTTGTTAAGTCAACACTAACCCCCTTTTTGGTGCAAATTGGGATTCCCCCTGCAGAGTCTGCCTCACCCTTCACCCCCAGGACCAGTGTCCAGCTGGCTCTGGCTCCTCAGGGGACAGAGTCCAGAGATGAGGCCCCTGGAAGACTGGGGGGGACAGGCACTCCTGGGAGATGAGGGGAGCCGCAGGGACCCCTGGGAGGGTCAGAGTGAGGGGAGGCCCCGAGGTCTCCCCATCTGGAGCCGGGCACAGGTCAGGGTGAGATGGGGTGACCCCGCCCAGGAGGCCGGGCACCAGGGCTGGGACAAGGCCTGAGGCAGGCCGCCCCTGACAGGGAGGTGGAGGCGGTGGAAGTGGTGGGGCGGCTCAACCTACCGGGCACCGTGACGGTGAGGGTGGTGTCCTCGAGGAACCTCTCCGTCCAGTACATGGAGGGCCTGGAATACAGCCACATGTGGCTCTGGGTGAGGGACGCCGCTCTGAAACAGATCTCAGGGTGCCCCGTCCACACGGACACGCACGCGGAAGGGGGCGGCGAGGCCGAGGCGGGGAGGCTGGGGAGGCGGACGGAGGGAACGTGGAGGAGCAGGAGGGGGCCGGCCAGACGCGGGCTGGGGGGAAATCTTAGGGTCACGGGGAAACGCAGATTATCTTGAACAAGGCTGATGCTCAGAGACAGGGGGAGCTGGGAAAAGGAAGGCATAACTAAGGAAAGAGCCCGGGGCCACGTGGCGGGAAGGCTGGAGTCCACAGCACCGGGCAGGGCTAGGAACGGCCCTTTGGGTGAGGGAGCCCCCCATCCTTGTCCCTGGAGGGAAGGAGAGGGTGGTCAACTGAAGGGACCCCAGAGCCGGGCCGTCCCCCGATGTGGGCAGACACGGAGGGAGCCGACGCCCGGGACTCACCAGTAGACACAGAACTGCAGGCTCCGCAGGCATGGGGAGATCCAGGCGAAGCCCTTACAGCAGCATCCCATCCTGGGCGAGACACGGCCCGGGCCCCCGCCTTGGATCCAGCACCTCGCTCTCCTCGGCCGGCACCCGGGGCCACCACGGGCCACCGTGCCCCGCGAGTCCCCCTCTGGCCGCCTGACTGCTCGCCCCCCTGAGCGCCTACCCGAGTTTATGGTACGGGGGACGGTGGGAGAAGGGGGCCGAGCGGAGGGGACACGCGGAGGGGACACCAGGGGCTGCTCGCCTCCTCGCGGGCCCCCCAGCCTCACCTGTCTCTCAGGACCTGCCAGTTGGTCTTGGGTTTCGTGAGCTCGAGGAGCCGCCTCCTCTTTTTCCTCCCCCTGGACGCGGCCGCCCCGGGGAATCTCTGGCTGATGGACAGCCGGCTGCGGGAGAGTCGGGCCATGAGGTCCGAGCCGCTTGCTCCCCTTTCCTCGGCTCCTGCCCGCCCCCCCGCGTCTCCGCGCCCTCTGGAGGGGGAGACCTGGACGGAAATGCTGGCTCCACCACCAGCCGGACGTGTGACCCCGGCCAGGCCCCCTCAGCTCCCTCGTGGACGAGACAGAGGAGAGGCCGGCCCCCACCGCAGGGACGGTTGCGGTGACTAAGTAAGACGTTTACTCATCTCACAGGCGCATATGAGGTGCCGACTGTGTGCCCGGCCCCGGGGGGCCACTGAGCTGCAAAGGGGGCCCCAGGGGTCCCACCGGCCGTGGGAGGATCGGCGCCGGGATATCTGCCTGGATGTCTCCTTGCTCCGGGCGGATCTGGCCTCAGACGTCCTCCCTGAGGCCCCCTCACTGTCTGCGTCACATGCCACGGCTGCCACGTCACACAACTCGTGACAGCAGGACGTCCCCTGAGCACAGACGGCAGGCGTCCCTCCGAGCACGGGAGACGACACTGGTGAAGAGGGAGCCGAGGGAGAGGGCCCCGGGCTCTTTCCTGCGTCCAGCCGGAGCGGGTGCCCACGGAGGGAGGAAGGGACAGAGGGACGGAGGGGGGGACGCAGCCGAGAGGGAGCGCCTGGTCACAACAGACATCACTCCCGGAAAATGCTCAATTCACCAATTAGTTCACCCAAGGTGCGGCCCCCGCCGACGAATGGTTTTTGTGGCACATCGAATGGTTCAGTGTTTGAGCTGGAGTTTTCAGCTCTACGTCCAAACTCTGCCCGACTCCAAAACTGACGCCTTTGTGGGGTTTCCACCCAGACGGGGGCCGAGCTCGTGGACTTTCGCCTCAGAGGCCAGTGGGGGTGCCGCCCACCCGTGTGACAGCCTCACACCGGGAGTGACTGTGTGGACCGGGGCAGCCATGCCGGTGGCCTAGGTGGCCGTGGGGATGCGGCCCCCTCCCCACTGCTCCCCCCGCCCCGGCCTCGCTGCCCGCTCCCCCTGCACACCTCATCTCGGGCACCCCGTCCTCATCCTTCTCCAGGACCCGCTTCAGCTCCTGGAGGGTCTCTTCTGGGTCCCCGGTCACCTCCTCGGGGGGAATCTCCTCCTCTTGATCTGGGGACCCCGGCTCCCCGTTGTCCAGGTCCTTGGACCCTCGGCTCTCATACACGGCGCTGCGGAGGCCCAGGGTGTCATCGTCCTGCCTGCTGTCCGACCTGCCCTCACCCTTCGAGCTGCGGTGGTTGTGGAGCGAACTCGGCCAGGGGTCCCCCATGGACTGGGCTCCCTGGCCCTGCAGCCTTGCTCCCCAACACCCAAGTGTGTCTGTGGTCGCCCGGCAACAGGAGAACGGCCCGTCCGCATTCTCAGCCGGCCACATTCCACCCCCAGCACGGTGCCCGTCACTGGACATCACAGAAACTCCTCATGGGGCCACTCAGTCCCCCGACCTCAGCCCTCTCCTCTCACTCCGCCCACCGGCCTGGGCCCACCTCAGGGCCTTTGCACTGGCTGGGCCCTCTGCCCGCACACATCCGGGTGGGCGCCTCCTCAGGGAGGCAGCCCATTCCTAGGTTTCTCTGCATCCCAGCGTCTTGTGTGCTTTCTCCGTGGCGACTGGCACCACCTAAAACAATGCTGTTGACTTATTTGTTCTCTCAGGTGGTCAGATGGGGGAGTCCGTGCTGGTGTTGTAGGTCACCAGGATCGGCTTAGGAATGACACCCGAGGGGGATCTGCAGGGCCTTCGAGGGACGGCTTCCTCTCTCTTGAAAGGAGACATGAGGATGGGATGCCATCTCTTCCTCTTGGTTGTTTTTGGGACTGTGCGTGATGTCTAGAGCTCAGGCAGCCATCTTGTGACCATGAGGCGTGAGGGCGTTGAACTGAGAGATGGGTCTTTGGTGTCGCTGTTGAGCCTCTGACCTTAGCAGCCCTGGAGGCTTCTCTGTGTCTGGGCTTCCTATTTCTCAACACAGTTCATCTCTCAGGACTAAGTTGTTGTAGCAGGTTTTCTGCTCCTTGCAGCCAAAAGCCCCCTAACACACACCCTTCCAGCCCCGACACTTCGTGAGAAATAGCTCCAGCTGCTGCCGGTGTTCAAAATCGGCTACTTATGTCATCAAAGCAGAGTGATCGTTATGAAGTCTCCTCATGGCCCCCACGCCAGAGTCCAGCCCAGGGGGATTCCACGCAGGACGTCCCAGGAGCCACATCCCCTGCCTCTGCCACCCCGCACCCCTGCCCAGCACGACATTCCCCTTCTTTGCCTGGTTGTTTCCTGCTCACCGGTCAAGACTCACATTCCCTGACTGTCGGGCGGCTTCAAGCCCTCCCTGCCCAGCCCGGCCCCCGAGTCCTGCTCTGCTCCCCTCACACGGCAGTGCCTCGAGGGCCATGTCCCCTCCCTGGACACATAGTGTCGCCGGCACAGGCTGGCCTGAGCGGACCCTCGCTGTGTGAAGGAGCAAGTCCCTCACCCACCGTCTGCAAAGCCCCTTCCAGCTCCTCATTCCCTCCCTCTGACGCTGCGCTTCTGGGTCTGGCGTCCCCATCACCTGTCAGGAAAGCGGGGGAGGAAAGGGGGTCTCTTGGAGGATTCCAGACAGAAGGGCCTCTGAGCATCTGGTCTGATCAGGGAGACCCTCGGAAAGCCCCCTGTGTCGGCCTGAAGGGTCCCGAACCCTCACCAGCACCCACTGAGTTATTTTCCCTCTTCAGTTGAATCTGACCGAGATCTGCAGGCGCCTTCCACAAGAAGACAAATGCCATGTTGCTGCAACCAGAGGGACCTGTCATCGTGGCAAGTTCTATCAGAAATCTTTCCTCAGAGGAGCTGAAGGCCGTACCTGCCACGTCCAGGGTCTGCGAGTGCTCGCCAAGGCCGGCGGCGTCCTGAGCCCTGCTCCCGTGACAGCCCCAGGCGAGGCGAGCGGTCCCGACGGGAGGGGCAGGTGCCGGCCGGGCCACCAAAGCATCACCCTCCCGCCGCCCCCCCTCAGCCGGGCACTCACCCGAGGTGGAGGAGAAGGTGCTTGAGGGGTCAGAGCCCCGCCAGCCCCAGAAGGGGGAGCCGAGGGGTCCATTTCTGCTGCTTAGATTCACAGAAAAGCGAGAAAGTTCACAGCCGAGGAGCCAAAACCTGGTGATTTCTGGACGCAGGTGACGTTGTTCTGAGCAGAAACTAAAGGGGAATCAGAATGGGCCGAGGCGGGTAGGGAACTTCGATGGGCGACAGAGAGGGGACGGCAGATGGCGGGAGAGGAGGGACGTCCATCGCATGGCGCTGGGACCTGGGGTTCGCCTATGGCAGAAAATAAAACTGAATCCTACCGGATTTTTCTATTGGCACGTAAAAACACCCCCACAAACTTAGGGGCTTACACAGCAGTGATTTGTCACCTGACAGATCCCGAGGTGGAAGTCTGAAACGGGTCTCACTGGGCTCAAATGGGGACGTGGGCAGGGCTGGCTCTCCCCGGACGGTCCAGGGGGGTCCGTTCCTGCTCACTCAGGTGTCGGCAGAACCGGCTCCTCGCAGGGGTGGGACGGGGTGTTTCCCTGCTGGCTGTCAGCAGAGGGCTGTCCCCAGCTCCCAGGGGCGCCCACTTTCCTCGGCCCATGGCCCCGTCCTCCATCTCCAGGGCAAGCGCAGCCTCTCTCGTGCTTCCACTCCGATCACAGCTGGGAAAGGGCCTTGGCTTTTAAGGACCCGCACGGTTAACCCAGGCCACCTGGACCCTCCATGTTTGCAACCATAACCCCAACGGCAGGTCCCTCTGCTACTGGAGGTAACGTGTGCCCGGGCCCAGGGGTTAGGAGGTGGAATCTTTGGGGGCCATCATTCTTCCCACCACACTCACCTCACACCACACGCAGAGATCAACTCTAAGGGAATCCAAGACTTGAATGTCACAACAGAACTTTTAAACTTACGGAAAAAAAATTGAGGTAGCCATCTTTCTGCCCTTGGGCAGGGAAGGATGTTTTTTAACAAGACGCACGAAGTGCTAATCATAAATGACCAGTATTCAACCATGCTAAATTTAGTACTTCTGATCATCAAAAGACATCTTAGTAAAATGAAAAATCCAGTCACAAATTGGAAGATATTTGTCATATACATAACTGCAATTATGTATGTAATTAGTACGCAATTAGTACCCACAATATATAAAGAACTTCTATGAATCCACGAGAAAAAAAATAAACCAAGTGAAAAATAGGAAAAAGACAAGAAGAGACATTTCACAGAGGAAAAGTAACATGGAAACACGAGCAGATGTTGGGTGCCATGAATAATCAGGAAAATGAAGTCCACGTGTGCATACGGGCACATGACCCAGCTGAAGGACAAGAGCAGGTCCATGTGTGCGCGTGACACACCTGAAAGAGAAGAGCAGGTCCACGTGTACGTGTGACATAGCTGAAGGACAAGAGCAGGTCCACGTGTACACGTGACAACGCTGAAGGACAAGCGCAGGTCCACGTGTGCGCGTGACACAGCTGAAGGACAAGAGCAGGTCCACGTGTACGTGTGACACAGCTCAAGGACAAGAGCAGGTCCACGTGTGCGCGTGACACAGCTGAAGGACAAGAGCAGGTCCACGTGTACGTGTGACACAGCTGAAGGACAAGAGCAGGTCCACGTGTGCGCGTGACACAGCTGAAGGACAAGCGCAGGTCCACGTGTGCGCGTGACACAGCTGAAGGACAAGAGCAGGTCCACGTGTACGTGTGACAGCTGAAGGACAAGAGCAGGTCCACGTGTGCGCGTGACACAGCTGAAGGACAAGAGGAGGTCCACGTGTACATGTGACACAGCTCAAGGAGAAGAGCAGGTCCACGTGTACGTGTGACACAGCTGAAGGACAAGAGCAGGTCCACGTGTGTGCGGGTGCACGTGACACAGCTGAAGGACAAGAGCAGGTCCACGTGTACGTGTGACACAGCTGAAGGACAAGAGCAGGTCCACGTGTGCGCATGTACAGTGACAACGCTGAAGGACAAGCAGGTCCACGTGTGCACGTGATAAGATTTCAAGGAGCGAGCAGGGCTGGCGTTGCTGGGGGGGGGGGTGTCGTGAGGGGACGTTCTGATTGGCTCTTGTTCTCGGGTTGGGTAACACGCTCAAGGGCGTCCTTTATATTGTGAACGAGCGACTGACCCCGTGGGCGGACGAATCGATGGAGAGACGTGAGAGAGGGTCACGCGTGGGCTAACGGTGGTCGCATGTCAGGAATAACACGTGATCGTTAACCTAGTTCTGTGCAGCTGAGATCCACGCAAAAGAAAAGGGAGGGAGGAGGGGGCGAGAGGGAGGAGGACGCGGGAGGGAGGAGGACGCGGGAGGGAGGGAAGTGCCGAAGGCACAGTCGAATGGCCGGTGACCAGTCCCTGAGGTTTCCTCCACCGGTCTTTTCAGCAAGCGCAGGTGAAGCGGGCCTGCAGAGGGGGGCACCCGACTGTGGCACGTCCGTCCGTTCGTTTCAACCTGGGGAAGGGGCCTGAGCAGGCAGGACGCGGACCAGGACCCGGGACCCCCGGCTCGCCCGCGCTCCTCCTGGACCCCGCGGTGGCTCGTCCGTCCCCAGAGATGCGCCGGCACAGGAAGCTCCGCCGTCGAGGACGGGGTCTCCTCCCCGTCGGGTCTGAGTGGGAACCACTGAGACCCATAGAACCGGGCAGACGCGAGGTTCCGGGACTGTGGCCTCGGCTTCCGCCCCGTGGAGAGGTCACCACGCCGTGGGGCAGCCCCAGCTGCCACGGGGAGACCCAGCCCTGCGCTCGGGGTCCAGACCACAAGGAAGGACGCCATCCTCAACGTCCCGGCCCCAGCAGACGCCGCGTGGAACCCAGAGTGTCCCGTTGGGCCCGGCCCAGGACGCAGTCACGGGAGGTGACCGATCGTCACGGCGTTGAGCCACCAACGTGGGGCCGTCTGTCATGTGACAATGTGTAACTGAGCCCACCCCGTCCGGCCTGAGTGAGTTTGTCAAAGCGGCCCGGGTGGGTCTACGGGGTCCCCGAGGGGTTCCTGCCGTCTGTCGGCTGCCCCGGCGTCCCCTCCCCGTTGGCCTGCTCACACCCATCCCCACCCGTCTCATGTCCCCCCCCTCGTCACCCTGCAGCCCCAGAGCCGCCTCCTGCCTGTCACAGACCCCAGGCCTGGGCGCTTGCCCGCCCCCCGGGTGTCACGTGGATGAGTCCTCCAAGTCACCTTAAGCATCACCTCCTCCGGGAGGCCCTCCCTGACCCCCATCTCAAGCAGGGCTTCCTTCCTTCGTACCAAAATCGATGGGGACTGCACTGTGTCTCACGGCATTTGTCCCGATCTGAGGGGCTCCACGAGGGCAGGGCCGTGGTCTCGCCCCGGCCTGGACACCCGGCGACTAGAACAGCCCCCACCCGCTGCGGGATCACCATCAGCGGCGGGAACGAAGGATTTCTGTCACCGGCACAGGAATCCAGCAGTACCGCGTGACGGCCACGAGATGCCGCCCTTCTCCCGGGCACGAGGGTCCCTCTGCGGGGCGGTAACGTTGGACCAAGGGCTTCGGCCTCGGTTCCTTGAAGCCCCCCACAGTCCGGCCTGCGAGGTGAGCTTCTGTATCATCACCCCCATTCCACCCAGGAGGAAACGGCTCAGAGAGGCTGTCATCGCCCGGGTCGCACAGGACACACAGCGTTCCGGGCCCGGCGGCCTCTGGCGCCGGGGCCGCATTTGCAAAGCTCCGGGGTAAAGGGAACTGCCCTTGACCGAAGACTGGCATGAAGCTGGCCCTCCCGGGTCTGAACCGATCCCCCTGGAGACCAGCCACAGCGGTGCCCCTCCCTCCTTCAGCGACCTTCTGTGGCTCCCACCTTCCGCGGGATGCTTCCAGAAGCAGGACGCAGGCCGGCGTCTTCAAGGTGCCTCTAGCGGAACAGTGAGCATCCAACGCGGTGAGGGAAATTGCACCCTTCATTCCGGTCCCGGGCACGTGGGGAGGACCGGCTGGGCCTGGAGCTCACGACCTTCCACCTTCCCGGTTTGCTTGGCCTCTTCCCACAGAGCGGACAGTGCAGTCCCCATCGATTTCGGTACGAAGGAAGGAAGCCCTGCTTGAGATGGGGGTCAGGGAGGGCCTCCCGGAGGAGGTGATGCTTAAGGTGACTTAGAGGCCCAGGCCTGCGGCAGGAGCTTCACCACCCTCCTCTGTCCTCGCGGCTGCCCGTCTGCGCAGCTTGCGTCTGGGTTTGTTTTGAAGTAACTGCGGACTTTCCAGAAAAGTCGCGAGAGCACACGGAGCGCTCCGTGGACCCGCGCAGGTTCACGGCGGGAGCATCCGCCCCGCTGCTTCACCTTCTCTCTTTTTCTTCCCGCACGTCTGAAGATGACTTCGGGCGTCAACTCGAACTCGCCCTCCACGCCCCAGCGTGCACTTCCAGGAACGAGGACGGCGCGTGACCACGGCGCGATGGTCAAGAGAAAACAGCACCGATACGACACCACCGGCTGATCAGGAATTCCCGTTCGGACCTCCCGGTGTCCCAGTAACGTCCTTTGCAGCTGGCGGTGCCGAGTCCTCCTGGGACGCCGTGGCGTCGCCGTCTCGAGGCTGCTGTTCGTGTCCATCCTCGGGCTGGGCGGCCTCTCCAGTCTTCTCCACCGGAAGGTGCCAGGTCTTCTCTTCGAGATGAATAAGTAATCTTTGGGGAGACGCACCGGGACCACGCAGATCCTGTTTTCTCTCTTCAAACTTTCATCCAGTCCTTACGCCTTCTCTCTTTTCCTTTTTTAACATCTTGTTTCCTATTACGGCAAGTTGCACCGGTTTTCTATTCACAGAGACGGTACGCCCGTAGGGTACAGGCACACGCAGCCAGAGTCGTGACGGCGATCCTGGGACGGAAGCGGGGGATCGAGGGCCATGTGTCCCCGTCCTCCAGCCGACATCTCCAGGCCGCCCTCCCGACCTCCCTCCTGCTCCATGGAAGCATCTCTCCCCACAGACGACGGGCCTCCCAGGGGCAGTTCCCAGTTTTCCCTGGTTTTAGAGATCCGTGAGCACTTTAGCACGAGCTGTGAAGGAGGGCGGTGGGGCTGCAGGGCCCGGCCTCCCCAGAGCCCGGCACCCAGTGGGGTCACGAGTCACCTGCGGCTGCTGTGACAAGTCACCCCAATGTCGTGGTTTCACAACACCGCCCTATCCTCTTACGGTTCTGGGGTCGGAGGTCTGACACGGCCTCGCTGGGCTGGAGTCAGGGTGCGGGCAGGGCGGGTCCCTTCCCGAGGCTCCGGGGGAGAATCTGTCCCCGGAGCTGAGAAGACAGACGGGGATGGGGAGCCATGCCAGCAGGGAGACGTGCCATCACAGGCTGAGCAGAGGCCACTGACGGGAGCTGGGACCCCCAGGCCTGTCGCGGGAGCTGGAACCACAGAGGGGTGCCGTCTAAACACGAAGAAGGGGAGAGGGAGACACGCCCCAGCTTCTCCCCTCGGGGCTCCCAGCAGAGGAAGCGGGAGCACGAGGGATTCTGGGAAGAGTGGTTTCCGAGAACTGAGCAGGGCGGGAGGGGCAGACCGGCCCTTGTCACACACAAGGCCACAGGCCCTCACGTGTGGGAGGGACACCCAGCAACACAAAAGCCCTAAATCCTCCCGTGCACAGCAAGAGAGCACTTTGTTCTAACAATCGGGTTCGTCCCCCCCAGTCCGCGCCATGCTTTCCAGAACTCCGTGACGGGGAGGTTGCACAGAACCCCGGGGCCCTCGCCCTCCCGGCCCGCACGCCCTTGTCCCTTCTCGAGAGCAGAACGCCTGCCTCCGCCGTCTCGATCGGCTGTGAGGAGCGAATGAGGCGGAGGAGACGGCCGTCAGGTTTGCACTCCCATCGCCGTGAACACGCGCCGGGGGGCAGACACGGGGGGCACAGCAGAGGCACGGCGACCCCGCCCCAGCCCAGACCGGCTGCCCGGAGGACGCCGTCCCTCGAGCTCTAAGTGCCCACTGCTGGAGGCGGCCCGGGGTGTCCGCCTCGGAGCCGCTTTGTGCCAAAAGCCGAGGGGTCTGTGCCCTTCCTGCCACCGGGCGGTTGAGCCGAGGACCCGTCGCCTCGGGGAAGGGATGTTCAGAGGAAGCAGAAACACGGCTTCTGGGCCCCGAACCCCCCACCTCTGAATTCTGGAGCAGAGTCCAGTTCCTTCCGGGGGCGCAGAGCCAACACCCCCTCGGCCTGAGACCGGACGGGCCGGTGAGCGGGGACTGAGTCCACTCGGGGGGCGAAGACGGCAGAGGACCCGGCCAGGCCTGCGGGATCTGGGAGTGGGGTGGACGGTCCTGCTTCCCCGAAGACTCCTGGAGGAGGCGGCGTGGGGCCTGTCCACCTGCTGTGAGTTTTATTAATACACAGAGGGGCTTCTCCATCCCGGCGCTGGACATTTGGAGCATTCTCTGGGGGGCCAGGTCATTTTCCGGGGGGTCCATCCTGGGCGCCGTGGGGAGTCAAGCAGCATCCCTGGCCCCACCCACTCGATGCCAGAAGCCCCCCCAGTGTGACGACCACAGATGTCCCCAGACATGGCCCGGTCCCCTGGGGGCAGGACTGCCGCCCGTGAGAAGACTGATCATCGGGAAGGCCTGGTGTGGCACGTCCAGTTCGCAGGACGGTGGGATGCAACACAGGCCGTCTGCTCTCGTCTAAAATAGCAACGTCCTTCACCAGCACTGAAGAAACTTCAACCCCGAAAAGGATGCTGGGTTTGGTTCTCTGACCCCGTGAGCAGAGACTATTCTCCCCCCACGCGGCGAGACCCCTGCAGGACCCCAGCAGGAAACTCAACCCGGCGCCCACAGGCTTCCCCGCACACCGGCTCGTTATGGGGTGGGAGGAACGTGTCCGTGGGTGAAGGGAGACAGCCAGCCCGGGGCAACTATTTGAGCCTCCCAGCTTCAGCCAAGACCCAGGAGGCCCGGGACTTACTAAAATAGAAGATTCTCTCCTCCTCGCAGAAGTCTGGGTCCATGCATCCTCGCCCAGCTCCAGCCAGAGGGAGAGGCCGGCCCACCCTCCTGGTATTTCTTTTACTTTTCAGTGTCGACCAGCGTCTATTCTGAGTGCAGCGCTGGATGAATTTCCTCAGCGACCACGCCCACGTCACAGCCCCCAGAAGCCCCCTCGGGCCCCCTCCATCTGCTCTCCCTTCCCGACTCCCTCCCTCCCTCCAAGAATAACCAGCATCCTGACTTCCAACAGCACAGATTCGTTCTGACTGGGTTTGGACTTGATGTCAATGGAATTTTTCGGTATTTGCCTTCTTCTCTGGCTTCTTAAGCTCAAAACTATGTCTGAGGGTTCACCCGGGTTGGTTGTCATCGCTGGGGAGTGGACAGAGTGGACGTACCATGATTCACTTGTCCACTCCGCTGTCGATGGGGTGGGGGTAGCTCCCAGGTCTCCCTCGGCTCCTGACTTTGAACCGCGCGGCCACTCTTGCTCACCCCACACTGGCTGGGACTTAGTCACGTGGCCACACTTGGCTGCAAGGGAGGCTGGGAAATGCAAGCTTTCTGAGACACACCCAGGTGAAGACAGGGTTCTGCCACGAGGGCGTCTGATGGGCAGCTGGCATTCCCCTCTGAGATGCCTTCAGCAGTAAGCAGCCGAAAACCCTGCCTCGGACGGGCCTCAGCAACGAGGCAACGTGTTCTCTCCTCCAAAAAGGGCTCCCTGGACTCTGCTCTGCCACCCTGTGATTCTCCTGGCTCTGCCTCCTTCTGCCTTGTATTTGTTCTCAGATGGGTACCAATATGGCTGCAGCTGCTCCAGACATCTCATCATGAAGCCACAATCGCCACAGGCAGAAAGGGACCATTTTCCCGGGCCTCCCTCTTAGGAGGAAGGACTTTCTGTGGTCAGGAGAATAATAGCCCCCAAGACGTCCACGTCTGAACCCCCAGAACCTGTGAATATGTTATGACGTCCGGCAAGGGGGAGTCGAGGTTGGAGATGGAATTAAGGTTGCTGATCGACTGACCCTGAGATAGGGAGATGGCCCTGGATTATCGGGGTGGACGCAGTGTAGTCATAAGGGCCTTGTAAGTGGGAGCAGACGGCAGGAGAGGGAGAACCAGACAGACGGTAGTGTCCACGTTGCTGAAGGGGTCGTGGGGGGTGGCTTCTAGAAGCTGCGCCCCCAGACCTCCCTCACATCTCATTGGCCAGAAAGGGGTCACACGCCCACGCATGAACTGATCCCCAGCAATGGGGGGGGCCAGTGAGGACGTGCAGCAGCAGCACCCAGGTAGGACAGATCTCCCTGTCCACTGGGCGGGGCGTGCACGCCCAAAGAGCACGCAGGCTCCGTCCACGGGAGGAAGGCGGCCGGTGGCCGGACGACGGCCAGCAGTGTCTGCCCCGCGAGCACAAGGGACTGGAACAAGGGGCGCCCTCCTCGTTGCGTGGGGCAAGAATGGACGGCCTGCAGGGCGAGGGCCAGTGGAGATGCCCAACATGGACCAACTGTAGCTGGAGACCAGATGCCGGCCACCTTGCCCGACAACCGTCGGCCGATATCTGAACTCAGACTCCACTTGCACTGGCTTGAACACTATCTCCCCAAAAAGACACGTTCTAGTCCTACCCCCACCCCAGTGCTGTGAGAGGACCAGGAGGAACTTTACTCGGTAGGGTCCCAAAGTGCTGTTAACCCTGACCCCAGGCCAGGACCATCTCCAAGCTTGGGGGGGTCCCCCCTCCTTGGGGGCCTCCCTCCCCCAGGCTGGCTCCCAGGAGGCCCAGCCCAGGCTCCTTGAGTGGTTGCCTGCTGACCGGGCTGTCAGCATCTGTTGCCATGGCAACCTGCTCGGGTACCAAGGCCCCCCCAGTGGGACATCATCGGAGCAGCTGGTGACATGTGAATATGGACAGTGGCTTAGCTGTGAGTATTGTATCGATGCCAACGTGAAATTTCCCGATCTTGATAACCACACCTGGTTATAAAAGAGAATCCTGGCGACTTGTTTATGGGGAGGGGCGTCGCACCCCCCAGGTGGTCCTAAACGGTTCCGAAAATGCACGGAAATCTGTGCATGTGCGTGTAGACACAGGCAGACGTAGCTGCAGGTGTAGACAGATGTAGACACAGCCAGACAAAGCACTTGAGCAAGACGCCAGCAAGCGGTGACTCTGGGCAGAGCCTGCAGGAGATTCTGGCACTAACCTGGAAAGTGTCTGCAAGTCTGAAATTACACCAGAATTAAGTTGTGCAAACTATACCCAAAGTGAAGCGTTCTGGGCCCCCAGGGACTCGACTCTGCGGGTCAAGGGGGCCCAGAATCCGAGTTAACCGGCAGCTGGAGACAAGAAGGGTGTCGTGGGTTGAAGTGTGCCCCCCAAACCGACATGTCAAGTCCCCACTCCGGGCACCTGTGAACGTGACCTCATCTGAAACAGGGGGTTTGCAAATGTGGTCAAGTGAAGAGAGGGTCCTACTGGAGCCAGGTGGTCCCTAAACCCAAGGACTGGCGTTCTTATAGGAAGAGGGAAGACGGACACACGCACAGGGAGAAGGTCGTGGAGGACAGCGAGGACCGCAGGCACCCCCAGAGCTGGGGGACGGATCCTCCCAGAGCCCCCAAAGTAACCAGCCCTGCCGACACCTTGACCCTGGACGTCTCGCCCCCAGAGCTGTGAGAGAACAGGCTTCTGTGGTTTAACCCTCCCGTGTGTGGTCAGTCGGGGTAGAGCCCAGGAGACGCGGACAGAGAGCATCTCGGGCAGGAGGCGGCGGGGGGACCCCCCCTCACCCCCTTGGGCCCCACTCAGCCCGTCGCGCAGCACTGGCTCCAGCTCCATTTCCAGGAGGAGCCGGCCACCTGCATACACGTTAAGCAAACACTGGGCGCCTACTCTGCGCACGCCCGGGCTTGCAGGCTCCGCCCCGGCTCCTAGGACACCGCGGGGCGGCTTCCCGGGCCCGCAGGGGACGACACTGGGCACCACGTAGCCGGGCGGGCACCCACCTGCCGCACGGGCCGTGGAATTACAGGTCCGCTCACCGTCGGCCCAGTGACTGCGCAACCGGGACACTCGGGGCGGACGGTCACGCAGTAAAATCAGCCCTTCCCGACAGCCAGAGCGCCTGCGCGTGGGGAGGGGTGCGGTCTGCAGCTGCGGGGGGGAGGGGCGGGGTCTGCAGCTGCCGGAGGGGAGGGGGAGGAGAGAGGGAGGGGAGGGGGAGGGGTCTGCAGCTGCCAGAGGTGAAGAGGGGGGAGGGGGAGGGGGAGGGGTCTGCAGCTGGACGGGGAGGGGGAGGGAGAGGGGGAGGGGAGGGGAAAATGCGGCCTCTTAGCATCCCGGTCGTCATTCACCGGGTCATCCATTCGTTCAGCAAATATTTGTGGAGACCTACTATGCACCAAGCATGGTTGCAGGCCTGGAAAGACACCAGGAGGCGGTGCTGGGCCTCCTGGAGTGTAGGGCGGAAACACGGAAGGGGGAGGGGTGGGGCATTTCGGACGGGCGGTCAGGGAAGGCCTCTCTGCGGGAGGGCCCCCGGGAGATCTGGGGAAAGGGCACCGCAGAGGACACAGCGCTTGCAGAGGCCCTGAGGGCAGAAGGAGTGAGGGGGAGACACGGAGGGGACAGAGCGGCCGTGCGGGGCCCCGAGGGCTTCCCCCCCCCCCCAAGGGGGAGCCGCCGGGCTGGGGGCGGAGCGGGGGCGGTGACTCAGTGCCCACGGCGCCCCCTGGCGGCCGCGGAGAGAACAGACCGAGGGCGGCGCGGGAGACCCGGGCGAGGGGACCGCGCTGGGCCAGGGCGCGTGGGGGGGGATGGATGGTGGGGGGGATGGATGATGGGGGGATGGGGGAAGGTTGATGGGAGAAGGTGGGGGGGAAGTGGGGGGGGTGATGGGAGGAGTAGTGGGGGGACTGGGGAGGGACGGTGGGGGGATGGGACATGGGGAGGGATGAGATGGGCCAAAGAGGGGTCAAGATATGTCAGGTTCTAGGAAGTGTTTTTCGTATCCTCTTGATTGAAATACAGCTTATATATAATAAAGTGCAAAAATCCTGTGTATCAAGCTCTGAAAGCTCCATTTTTTTTTTAAATTGAAATAGAAGTCACATAAAATAAAATGTTTTAAAGTGAACGATTCAGTGTCATTTACTACATTCACAATGTGCAACCAGCACCACTATCTGGATCCAGAACATTCCATCACCCCAAAAAGAAGCCCTGTTCCCATTAGCAGTCACCCCCCATCTTCTCCAGCCCCTGACGATCACCAACCCACGTTCTGTCTGTGGACGTGCCTGTTCTGGACATTTCACACCAGTGGAGTCACACACCGTGTGTCCTTCTGTGTCTGGTTCTCACTGAGCATCGTGTGTTCAAGGTCCGTCCACGTGTAGCTGTGTCAGGGCCCCCCTCCTTTTCATGGCTGCATCGTACTCCAGTGTGTGGGTGGACATGTTGCGTATCCATTCATCTGTGGATGGGCATTCAGGCTGTTTCCATGTTTTGGCTCTTGTGAATCCTGCTGTATGAACATAAATGTACAAATTTTTGTTTGAGGAACAGTTTTCAATTCTTTTCGGTACATCTAGGAGTGGAATTGCTGGGTGGCATGGTAATTCCATGTGTAGCTTTTAAAGAAAATGCTAGTCTTTTCTATGGTAACTGCACCACTTTACATCCCACTACAGCGTGTAAAGTCCTGATTTCTCCACATCCTCACCAACACATATCCTTCTTTTTCTTTCTTTTTTTTTTTTTTGATTGAGGAAGATTCACCCTGAGCTAACATCTGTGCCCGTCTTCCTCCACTTTACGTGTGGGTCGCCACCACCACATGGCTGGCGAGTGGAGCATGTCCACGCCCGGGATCCAAACCCGCGAACCCCGGGCCCCCGAAGCAGGGTGCACGGAACTTTAACCACTGGGCCACGGGGCGGCCCCCTCTTCCTTGCTCTTGGTGACAGCCGTCCTGTGGGTGTGAAGTGGTCCCTCCTTGTGGTTCTGATTTGCGTTTCCCTGATGACTAACGACGCAGAGTACCTTTTCTCGGGCTCGTTGGCCATTTGCGTATCCTCTTCGGAGAAGTGTCGATTTGGATCCTTGGCCCAGTCTTTAATTGGGTCGTTTGTCTTTTTGGTGCTGAGTTGCAAGGATTTTTTAAAAACTGTTCTAGAGACTTGACCCTCGTAGCTCAGTGAACACTCGTGAACAAACTCACCACAGCAACCACTGCCCAGATGACACTAGCGACAGTGACAGCCCCCCAGGCCATCCTCACCGCCTCCTGTCACCACCTCCGGGGTGGCCGCCGTCCTGACTCTGTCGCATGGATTCACGTTGCCTGTTCGTGAACCTCTTACACACGGGATTGCACGGCGTGCCCTTGTGCGCCGGCTTCCTCGGTCAACGCTACGTCGAGGCTCATTGTGCTGTTGTCCGTAGCATCTTTGCAGGGACGGTTCTGGGCGTCCGGAAGGCAGAGTCTCGGGGTTTGCTGGTGGGCGGGACTGAGTGGGGCTGAGAGAGGGGGGGTCCAGCGGGATCCCCCACCCCGTATCCCCCACATCCAACCCCAGCACGTCCCGCAGGTTTTCCGTCCCCAGCCTCTTTCTGTCTGTCCCGTCCACTTCTGCCTGCCACGGCCCGACACCTGCCCCCTCATCTGACACAGCCGCTCCCTGGTCTCTGTGCTGCCCAGCAGGCCCCTCCCTCCTACACACTGGAAGGTCCTTCTAATCAATCAAAACGTGATGCCCCCGTGGCTCCCCATCGCCCAGGACAACGTCCACACTCGTCGCAGGGTCCCCCTCTCGGGCCAGCGGCCTCCTCCACGTCCCCCGGGTGCTGAGCGCGGCCCGACCCTGAGCTCCATGCAGGTCCCCTCCTCCTACCTGTTCTGTCTCCTCCTCCAGGAAGCTCCCCAAGGGCCAGGGTCCCGGGTGCTCAGACTGGATAAGTGCCCCCAAATCTAGGGCTGTGAAACAACCACTTCCTACGGCCTGGTCCAGGGGTCACACGGCATCCCTGCAGCCGCACCCTGCTGCCCGGAGCAGACACAGCCCACCCGGGTTCGAGAGGAGGACACACAGTCACACCTCTCCCCAGGGACAGGCCAGCTTCTGGAAGAGCACGAGGGACCGGAAATACGGCCCCAGTAGCCTCTTCAGAAGGCGCGTCTGCAGGAGCGGGAGTCCCGTCTACACGGCCGCTGCGGGGTCCCCAGCTCACCGCACGGGGCTCGGAGGGTGCAGGCACCGGGTCAGTATTTGCCGACCCCGACCACTCGTGCGACCCAGCCACGGCGCGAGCCACCATGCCACACGCCTTCTCTCGTGTCATCCACGTGGCGGAAAAAGCATCCAAACTGGGAAAGTGGCAAAAAGATCACTCCAGGCGCTTTCTGTCATCCCAGACCGGGGTCTCTCCCCGGAGCAGTGAGGACGCGGGGGCCCGGTCACTCTCCGGGGGCCGTCCTGGGCACTGTGGGGGGTGGAGCAGCATCCCCGACCGCACCCACTCGATGCCAGGAGCCCCCCCAGTGTGACAGCACAGATGTCCCCAGACGTCGCCCGGTGTCCCCTGGGGGTTAATCACCCCGGGGGGGACCCGCCTCCAAAGCTTCGCGCAGCCAGGCCACCGCAGGGCCCCCCCGACCCCAGAGGAAGGTACTCTGTCACTGACTCTTTGCTCTTGCTAACGTCCCGGCTTGTGGGGTCACACGTTAACCTGAGGACGGACGAGCTGGGAATGGGGGGACCCTGTCCTTGCCACCTGGAAGGCCTTGCCCAGCTTTGCTTCCCTTTGGACTCAGAATCCGTAAAACCCGAGTCTCCTTGAAGCCACTAGCTCACCCTCGGATGAAACTCTGACTCGCGTGGTCGCTGGATGTGGGACTAGGGAAGGGAGCCTGGCAGTGGTCAGGTGGCTGGGGGGGACCTTCATGCATCACCACGGCCACCCAACCGAGAGCTCCCAGGGAGGGGTGGGGCTGGGGTGGGGTGCACGGGGTCAGCCAAGCTGAAAAGATCTGAGGGATCCGTCTCCACTCCTGGCACCAGCTGCACATTCAGGGGTCCCCAGAACCACCCCCAGGTTCAACAATTCCCTGGAAGGGGCTCACAGGACTTACCAACACACAGGAAAGGCCCCAGATCAACCTCAGCCGGGGGCGGGTTACACAGGGGGGAATCAGGTCCACCCCAGCCACGGGCGCGCACGGGGCGGAGTCAGCGGAAACCCACAGTTGGCCTCACCGCGGTCCCCACGCCCCTCTGTTGTGCCTGTGACTGGAGCTCCGTCAAGGGCGTGATGGACAGACTACCCACGGGGCATCTCAGTCTCCAGGGCCACTGATTCCGTGACCCAAGGCGCCACTCTGAACCACAGGCTGGTCTTTCTGGCCTGGCCGGCCCCTGTCAGGGGTGACGCAGATGACCCCCCAGATCCCTGCGGGGGTGGGGGTGAAACTCTCTGCCAGTGACAGATATAAGGCAAAGCCTCACCCGCAGCCCTCGGCACCACGCCTGCGCCGGGCCAGCCCTCGCCCCAGCCACACCAGCACGGGGCAGGACACGGAGTGCTGGAGAGGAAACTGAGTCACGGAGAAGGGCATGAGTTGTCAGAGTTCGGACCCAGGCCATGTGGCCTGCACAGGAGGGCAGGGGTGGCCTGTGCCTCTCGAGGGAGGAGCCTGCGGGGACGCGGGGACGCGGGGACACAGGGATGTGGAGATGCGAGGACATGGGGACATAGGGACTCGGGGATGAGGGGACGCAGGAAGGCAGCGAGGGTGAGGTCGAGGCTTGGGGTCTGCATCCAGCGCTGGTTGGAATCGCCATCCTGCCAGCTGCCAGCTGGGCGGCTTTGCACAGGCCGCTGTCCATCCCGGTGCCTCGTTTTCCCCATGTGTGAATGGGGCCGGCCGGGTCCTGGTGAGGATTCAGCGGGTCGTCCCTCTCACCCAGGGTGGGCTCAATAAATGCGCGTATCTTATGTGACCCTGGGGGGACGTGCTGGTGACATCTCCATTATGCATCTCCATTGGGGGTAAACTGATGCCCAGAAAGCCCGGACTGCGGCCCCTGCAGCCAGACGCCCGCTCCAGGCTGCCGACCCCGCGCAGGGAGGGGTTGGAGGGCGGGGACTGGTCGGGTCAGCTCGCTCCACAGTTCCTCTAGATTGAAGTCATTTTTCTCCTCCTGCACAGGGAGGGGGGGAGCCCTGGCCTCGGTGGGCCTGGGGGAGCCTGTGATCACCTTCCCGACGCGACGACATTAGTCACCGCCGCTACACTGCGCCCACCCCCAGGGAACGCAGGGCACTGAGCTCCTCCTGCCTGTGCCTGGGCTCATCCAGGCAGCAACCGGCCGGGGCTACACCGCCGAGCAGGTTGAATTCTGCTGTGGCAGCTCCCCGCACGTGTCGTGTGCGCATTTCCAGGCCCACAGACCTGGGGTGCAGGGGAGGCGGGCAGGACGCACGGGTCGCAGTGTGGGGTGCACGGGGTGCGGGGCCCTGGTGAGCCATGCAAGGTTTCAGAGTAGGCGCAGAGGTGAAGGCCGGGGCAGACTAGGGCAGGCAGGAGGCCCACCCTTCCCCTTCCTCCAGCTCTGGACAGTCCCTGCCCCCACCACTCCACGCGCCCCCCCTTCCCAGTCTCAGACCCGGCTCCTCCTGCAGAGCCCTCCTTGGTTAATGCCCTGACACAAGCTCACTCCCTCACTCCAGTCCCACCTTCCCCTGCTCTGCGAGAAGTACAAATCCCGGGCCTTCAGGTGCTGCCTCCCTTCCCTGCTTCCCTTTCCTGCGTCAGACTGGGCACCCCCAGGTCAGGGCTGCTCCTCCTTCCTCAGATTGGTGACTCGCTGTATCAATGTTTTTTGGAGAAACAAAGAAAAAAGTCAAACTGGTTTAAGCAAAGAAAGGATTTTATTAGCCCTCTGAACTAAAATGGTGTGCAGTTGTGGACTTCAGGCACAGCTGGATCCAGGTGCCCACCAGGTCTCAGGCATCTGACTCCACATCTCTTGGCTCTACTGTCCTCTGTGCTGGCTCCACTCAGAGAGGGACACCGTTTCGTGAAGCACAAATCATGTGCTTCCTGCCAGTGGTGGCCCTGGATGCCCCCAGCCCTCCTGAGAGAAGGAAGACTCGGGACAGCAGCGGGGCTCAAAGGAGAAAGTGCTGACGCCTCCTTCCTTTGCATCCTGGGGTGAGCACTGGGAGGTTGCAGGTGCAGACAGCAGATGATTCTGATCGGATCGATCTTACAAGGCAGCGTATGAAACCAGGGAGGAATATAAAAGGGGGTCCGACCTCGTGGTGGGGGCTGCCCTGAGGGCGGGTCAGTGGGTGGAGACCTGAAGGCAGAGTGAGGGAGCATGGCGGGGGGCGGGGTGTGCTCCCACCGGGCAACCAGCATGGGGAGCAGAGGGAGAGCTTCTCCAGCTGCTGGTCCCCTTATGTCCTCTCGGGCATCACAAGGCACCGGGCAGCCACAGCACACACACACACACACGTGTGACAGAAGCACACACGTGCACAGTTACACACCACATAGCAACACGCACACACTACATGGTCACATGCACGCACACGGGTGCACACACAGACAGGCACAGCCTGTGTCAACAGGCAAGCACACACTTGCTAACACACGGCTACACTCGTGTGCATGGTGCCCTCACGTGTTTACACCCACGCTGTGGCACGTGTGCACAAACACACAGTGCATGCCTGTGCACGTGGCTACACTCGCGTGCACACGTGTGTGCACACGGCACACACCTGCAGTTCCACACACACACAGAGGCCCATGGTTGTGTGCATGCATGCAGATGTGGTGCACACGCAGACACGTAACCTCACACACACAGGCTGCCCAGCGACGCGTGGCTGGTGAGGAAGAGAAGGCGCCCGGTTGCCCTGGCAACACATCCGGGGACCCGTAGCCTCTTCAGCCGGGCTCCTCTGGCGGCTGAGGCCGGTGGAGGGCTGCTCAGGGCCCTGACCCCACACAGAGGCCCCTGGAGGCTTCCTGGCGGCCCTGACAGTCTGGGCCCCGTGGGGACAGGGGAGAGGAAGGAGCCGGGCCTGGGGTTGGAGCGGGAGACGGCCTGAACGGGGGGGCGGGCGAGGGGGTTCTGTGGGGAGAGACCACCCGCCCCGGGGCGTGTGAGGGGCACGCCCGGGGAACAAGGCGCTCGCGGCCTGCCCGAGAACCCCAGAGGAGCCCAGCTCCGGTGTGGGGTCCGTGGGGCCCCCCGGCACTGAGCCAGAGTCGAGGGGAACCCGGCCGGGCCCTGGCCACACTCCTGTCCTGCGGCACACGGGTTCCAGGCCAGCTCCTCGCTGGACCCCTCCGCACCCTCGTCTCCTGGCCGGGGTGGATGCACACACAGGGGCCAGGAGCGGATGGCCGCGGGCACAGCAGCTGCGTGCAGTAGGGCCACGTTCCGACCCTCCGGCCCCGGCTCCTGGTTTCTCCACCTGTGACGTGGGGCTTCCCGCCTGGGCTTTCCTGAGGCCCACCCAGGAGGTCTTGTCTCCAGCATACAGCAGGAGCTTCATAAATGCTGTTGGTAGAGGGACTGGACGCTCAGATGTGTGTGCTCTCCCGGCAGTCCACCCAGCCTGGCGGGGCCACCCATCCCACCAGTTCTGCCGCAGCCGGTGCTGGCTGTGCCAGGCTGGGGGCCCCGAGCCCCCGACTGCACACGATGATTCTGTGCTTGCTCCCCAAATCCCCGAGCGCCCTGTCTGAGAGCCTGGGGGTGGTCACTGCCGTGGCCGCCTCCTACTCAGTGCTGGCGTCGAGTGGGAAGGGCCGCATCCCTGCTGAGTGAGTCAGCAAAGGGGCGGCTGATCTAACTCCAGTCTCTGGGCCTCGGTTTCCCCACCTGTCAAGTGGAACCGGGCCTGGGGCGGGCGGAGCCCACGTCAGCTTGAGCTCCCGCCCTCCCTGTGCCCGGACCTGCTCCCTTCCTCAGGACGCCCAGCCGTCTGTGAGGGGGGCCCTGTCCCCCCGATCCCCCGGCTCACGGGCCCCACTTCCCATCGTGCATCCCCCAAATCAACCCTCCACTGAGGGAGAAGCGGCAGTTCCTTACGTGGGGGGTGGGGGGACCCTCGGCCTCCACTGCGGCCGCCCGGGCCCCCAGCAGCCCCGCAGGAGCCCAGAGACGGGGTCAGGCCCCAGCTCTCTGTTTATTCCCCCACTGGTCAAGCGCCTCCTGGGTGCCCAGCCCACTGGGAGGTGGGGACGCCTCTGACCGACATAATCCCGTCCCCAACCTGGCACTGGAGCAGACACAGCCCCAGGTGGCATGTGAGCTGGGGGGTGATGTGGGACGCACAGAGACGAGGACCCTCCCCCGCCGAGAGGACTGGGAAGGCTTCCCGGAGGAGGTGCCACCTCAGCTGAAGCCTGAAAGCGGAGAAGTTGGGGGTGAGGCATTCCAGGCAGAGGGAACAGCCTGTGCAAAGGCTCAGACGGGGACGGCCTGGACCCCGGCTCACCCTGCTGCCCGGGTCTCCAAGTTACGGACAAGGGCGGGGGCCGGCCTCCCGGCTGACACTCTTGCTTTCTGATCCTGCCTGACTGCAGGGGCCGGGGCAGACCAGACGAGGACGAGGGGCAGGCCAGTGGGGGCGCTCCTGCGATGGCAGCCAGCGGCATCCGAGGGCTCCCCACCGGTCATGATGCCACACGTCTGGTCTTTGTCCCCAAGTGGACAGAGCCCGGAAGGAGCAGACTCTGGTATCTCTCCCTGGCGGCCACAGTGAGGGCACGGGTTCGAGTCCCGCTCTGGTCAGCGAGGCTGCCCTGGGCGAGTGACTGAACTGCTGTCTCCGTCCACCAGACGGGACGCGAGCCGCCTCTGCCCTGTGGGTTGTCACACAGACAGAGGGCGAGGACGGGGCCCACCCAGACCTGCTGAGTGAAGCGGCTGTCACTGTAACAGGCCCTGGGGTCCCCGAGGTCCCCGCCCCCTGCGATCCCGGCCCCACCACGAGCGGGAGAGACCAGGGGAAGGGGCTGCATGGAACTTGGAGGGCCGCCGTCCTTCCCGGGATTCAAGGCAGAATTCCTCTCCTGTTATTAAACAGCAAAGCAGGCAGCTCTGCACCCCCGCATTCTCGAAACACCTTTATTGCACTAAAAACAGCATTTATAAACAAACACATTGGGGGAGGGCGTCTTCAAGATTTACCCACAGTCACCTCGGAACACAAAGATATCAAACACTGCGGGGCCTATAAAATGAGGGCTCCCGCCCCCACCCCCACCCCCCACCCCCAAGGGAGAGCGGGGACAGAGCAGTCGGGGTCAGAGAGAAGAGAGAGGTCAAGCTCCAAGCGTCTAGCTCCATGCAGGGCCCTCTGTCCACCGCCTCCGGCCCACAGGCCTGGCCCTGGTGGTGCCCAGGCTCCAGAGGGAAGGGGGAGCAGAAAGCACGGAGGAACAGGCCCAGGACGGAGAGCGGGGGGGTCACAGCGAGCGACCCCGCTCCACGGCCCTCCTTCCCAGCCTCAGGTGGGTGTCTGCTACATCTCCTGGACATGCAGAAGGGAACGCACTCCCCCCGGCTCTGTGGCCTCTGCTCCTTCACCCCTCCTCCTGGGGGGTGGGAACCCAGAGTGACGGGGGACAGTGTTTGAGCAGGGACGGGCGCCCCGGGCCCCCAAAGACTGCCCTGGTACATCGGTGCCCAGTGGGCAGCCCGGGAGAAGTGGAGGAGCAGAGCTGGCCCGGTCCCTGCTTCAAACTGGATCCTTTCTGCCTCGCTGAGCTGGGAAACCAGCACAGAAGCCATTCAAGGACCCACACATGACACAACATGTAGCTGCATGAAAAGCCACAGACAGCGTCCCCCCATCCCCCTCCTGTGTCCCCCCCACTCTAACCAAGACCTATTTACACACGTGGAGTAAAAGCCACAGCCACTGGTCACTGGGCGTCACTCCCTGGCATCCAGCTGCCACAGGTGCTGGGCAGGGGGGTGGCAGGCGGTGGCCCCCAGGGCAGAGGGACCGGGAGGAGTGGGGACCGCGGACTGGGGCACCTTCTGAGCAATGCCCTCGAGGGGAGGGAGGCTCCCGACGCCCCACAGGGCCGCAGGGTCCCCAGCAGGCGCAGGTGGACTGGCCAGGCGGGTCTGCGCCCGAAAAGCAAGCAGACAAGGCGCAGGGGGGACACATCAGCAGGAGGGCCGTGTGGCTCCCGGGGACAGGAGAGGAGCCACAGATTTCCTGCACTGTGAGCTCCCTTCTCTGCCCGACTTTCGCCAGGCAGCAGCTCTCAGACGTGGTGCCCACTGCCCTCTGACCGACTTCGCTGCCTCCGGAGCCTGGGGGCCGAGGGCTGCCTAGAGCCAGCCGAACCGGGGGGGGGGGGGGGGGGACGGACCCCCCACAGCCACGTGGGGCGACACTGGCAGAACCCGGCCTGGCCCTGCCCTCTGGGGGGGTGTCTGGGGGGCCTGGGGGAGGAGGACACTCGTGCAGCAAAGGAGAAGATTCGGCTCGGCTCAGGCTGGCCACCTCTAAGCCTGTACCCACCCAGCGGCCTCCTGGCATGGGTCCCATGACTCTGACAGGGTGGGGCGGCGTCCAGGGGCGCGGGACTCGGGCACAGAAAGATGCTCAGCCCTGCAAAGCGGCCCCTGTCTTCCTCTGCGGAAAAAATTAATCCATGGAAAACAGCATCCCGGTCGCCATCGGCAACCCGGGGAAGCCGAGCATCGCTGCAGCATCAGGACCGGTCGGGCCGGGCGGGGACGGAGGTGGGGAGGAGGGGGGGGAGCTTTCACAAGAAGGGGAGCAGCGCCGTCAGGGGCAGCTCCTTCTCGCCCAGCAGGGTGTCTCGCTTGAGGCTGCTGCCCTTGTTGACCACCTTGATCCTGAGGGCCAGCTTCCGGACGCTGGCCGGCCCCAGGCCGTCGAAGAAAAAGTCCTCGTTGAAGACGGGGTGGCGGCTGTTCTTGATGATGGTGCTGCGCTGCTTCTGCAGCTTGCCGGGCACCAGGCACAGGCCCACGCAGCAGTTGATGCCGCGGGCGTCGCAGAGCCCATCATAGAGGCCCTCGGCCGCCAGCAGGCGCACCCGCAGGCGGGCCTGGGCCGCCTCGTACTCGGCCAGCAGCCGCACGCTGCCCCGCAGGCCCATGCGCACCGCGTGCTCCGCGCGGGGCACGGGGCCGGGCTCGGGGCCCGGCTCGGGGGCGGCCCTGCGGGGCAGGCGGCGCCGGGCCCCGGGGCTGGTGTCCGGCGTGCTGTCGTCGGCGGACAGGGAGCCGTGGCAGCCCACAGAGTGCTTGAGCTGGCTCACCTTGGCCTGGCCGTCCTGGGCAAAGCCCTTGAGCAGCGACACAGAGCGAGAGAGCAGGGGGGACCCGAAGGGGGAGGACTCGGCCGAGGACCCCGTGTCACTCTCCCCGCCGCTGACACAGCGGGGGCTCATGAGGGCCCCGTTGCCCCCCCGGCGGCGCCCGGCGCCCAGGGAGCCCACCTGGGACAGCGCCCCGTGCTCGCTGTGGAACAGGGACTCCTTGCGCCGCGTGTGGGGGCTCTCGGCCAGCGTGGCGAAGCCGTAGGACGTCTGCGCCTTGGGCACCGAGGGCTGGGACACGGCGCCCTGGGCCTGGGGGTCGGCCTGCTCCGCCGGCCAGTCCTCGGCGCTCTCGATCTGGATCACGTGGCGGGTGGCGGCCTTCAGCAGGCTCCTGCTCTCGGCCGCCAGCTTGGCGGGCAGGCGCGGGCTGCGCGGGGCTCGGCGGGGTGCAGCCGGGGCCGTGTTCTGCTCCGAGGGCGCGGGACCCAGCTCAGCCTGGCCCTCGGGCTCCGCGGGGCTGGCGGGCAGCTTCGGGGGGATGAAGAAGTCGGGGATCTTGTCGGGCGTGAGCACGTTGCTGTACAGGGGCCCCCTGGAGGCCTTGTCGCCCCCATTGGCGCCCGCGGAGCCGTCGTCCCCGGATCCCCGGAGCCGCTCCAGGAGCCACAGGTTGGTTTTCCTCATGGGGGCGGAGGGCGGGAGGCCAGGAGGGGCCTGCAGGGTCTGGGGAGAGAAGCAGGGGTCAGAGCTGCGGCCCCCCCGTGCACGGGGCGGGGGAAGGGGAGGCGGGGCTGGAGGGGCACCTGGACAGGGCCTGGCCGCAGGGGACCAGTAGGGGCACTCGGAGGTGTCGCCTGGCACTGCACCCCAGGACGGAGGTGGGGTGGGCTTTCCCCTCCCTCCCCTGTCCTCCCCTCCCCTCCCCTCCCTCCTTGTCCCTCCCCTCCCTCCCCTCCCTTCTCCTGCCCTCCCCTCCCTCCCCTCTTCTCCCTCCCCTCCTCTCCTCTCCCCAGCCCTCTCCCCCTCCCCTCTCCTACCCTCCCCTGCCCTCCCCTCCCCTGCCATCTCCCCCTCCCCTGCCCTCCCCTGCCCTCCCCTCTCCTGCCCTCCCCTGCCCTCCCCTCCTCTCCCCTGCCATCTCCCCTCCCCTCCCCCTTCTCCTCCCCCTTCCCCTGCCCTCCCCTCCCTCCCCTCCTCTCCTCCTCCCCTCTCCTCCCCCCTCCCCTGCCCTCCCCCTTCCCCTGCCCTCCGCTCCCTCCCCTCCTCTCCCTCCCCTCCTCTCCTCTGCCCTCTCCCCCTCTCCTCCTCTCCCCTGCCCTCTCTCCCTCCCCTCTCCCCCTCCCCTCCCCTCCCCCTTCCCCTGCCCTCTCCCTCTCCCCTCCCCTGCCCTCCCCTTCTTCCCCTCCCCTGCTCTCCCTTCTCCTCCCCTGCCCTACTCTCCCCTCCCCGGAGGGCCCGGCTCAACTTCCCAGCCCCGAAGCGGAGTCTGGGAGGTGGGGGCGGCGCCCCGACTCCCGGAAGGTGCCGGGGGACAGCGGCCCCGTGACCCCCACCCCGTCTCGCGGACCTCAAAGCGCTTCCTAAACGGTCCCGCTCCGTCCGCAGGGAAGACGCCCCAGGGCGCGGGCGGACCCCCGGCTGTCCCAGCTCCGCCCCCCGGCTCCCACCCACCTGTGGCTTCTCCCGGGCTGTGGGTCCAGGGCTCCGGTGGGGGGGGGGAGGTGGGGGGGGCTGGCCGCACGGCGAGTCGACCCCCCCGCCCCTCCCCCTCCCCTCCTCTCCCCTCCCCCTCCTTCTCCTCCCCCCGGACTCAGTCTGGGGTGGGGGTGGGGCCCCGGCAGCCCCCGCGGGCCCTGGGGTCCCTGGACGCACCTGCCCGGGGTGGTGGCCGGAGGCTGGACGTTGTCCGGCGGACACTCCGGGTCTGGGCGCCGAGGCTCCGGCCGCGTTCAATACGGCGCAGCGCGGGCGACTCATTCACCGGCGGGAAGCCGCCCAGGCGCCGTATTCCTCCGAGTAGGGCCGCGCGCCCGCTCCGCCCGCCGCAGCATCCCCCCACCTACCGCGGGGACAGAGGACCCCCGCCCGCACATAGGGGCAGGTGGGGGGGATGCAGGTGGTCCCGATGGCCACCCCAGCGTCGTGCCTGCGCACCCTCGGAGTCGGCGACCCCCAGGAACCCCAAGGCCCTGCCTCCGTTCGTGGGGGGGCACGGACCCATACCTGCTGGGGCCCATTTCTCTGCTGAGCAGCTTTCCCGATTGCAATGATGAGTAAAATAATCGCACTAATAATAACGCAGCTGAATTTATTATTGAGCACTTTCTCCGTGCCAGCTCTTAACGTCCTCCCCCCACTCGATGCTCACAACACCCTGGTGGGTGGTCCCATTGCTGTCCCCAGTTTGTAGATGAGGAAGGTGGGGGTTTCCTTCTAGAAACAAGGACAGGGCATCTGCTCAGTGCAGCCTCCCAAGAAGCCGGCAAGGGAGCTGCTCTTTCATTTCATGGACAGTGTTTACTTGAGCACCAACTGGACGCTGGACAGTGACCTGGGCGCTGGGGACAGGGCTATGATGAGGGACTCAGCTCCCGGCTTTGTGATGCACCCAGCGGGAGGGCCCCGACAGAGAGGCACACGGTATGTGATAATTGTAGGTCTGGTGGCCCGGGTAACGGAAAGGTAACAGGAAAGGGTGACTCGAGGAGAGAGGGCAGGGCGCCCACGTGCTGGTCCCAGATGGGCAAGCTGACAAGGGACGCGGCCCCGGCTTGGCAGCTCCTGAGACCACAGGGTCCCTTGGAGTTTCATCCCTTCTGCCCAGTGATCCGCCAGCCCCTACTTCCCTGCTTCAATTCTTGCCCTCCCTCCCAGCCTCAGTTTCCCCTTCTGGAACCCAAGGCCAGACAGTCCCGAGTCCACTCTCGGTTTGTGAGGAGCCAGCCAGACAAAGTGTGACCAGGACTGACGTGGAGTCGGGGAGCATGGGCTTTGTTAGGTCACGGCTGTGTCCCTAGAATGTCCCCGAGCCTCGTCGTGGCCCGAGCTGGGACGGGGCTGGTCTACAGGGACTGCTGGTTCAACAGTGGAATGGGGTCGGTGGGGTGGGGCGGGGTTCAGAGTCCCGTTGTCCAGACGGGGAAAGCGAGCTGCCGGGAGGGAGGGCTGTGGCGGTCTGACCTTTGCAGTGGCCCCCAGACAAATGGACGAATAAGCACCACCATCGGAGGGCGGCTCCTGGAACCGTGCTCTTTCCCGCAGCAGGCACAAGGGGGCTCAGGGGCCACAGGCCACCTGCCTCTGTTGCAGGGGCAGGGACAGTGGGGCCCAGGAAGGGGCAGTGACCGGCTCGGGTCTGCGAGGAGGGACAGTGTCAGGTGTCCTGATGATAGGCCGGCCTGGGTATTGAGGTCTCAGTCCCCACTCACCTCTGCGCAGCTGGAGGCATGGTCTCTCCTCCCGGATGGGTTGGGGGAAGAGGCAGTGAATTTACGATGTGCTGGTTCCTGTGCTGAGCCACTGGGGACACTCATCTGGACCTGCTTGATCGGGGTTCGAATCCTGGTGCCAGCCCTTCCTGCTGTGTGACTTCTGGCAAGTGTCCAGACCTCTCTGTGCCTCTGTCTCCTTGTGGTCCGCGGGCATAAAAACCGTCCCTGTAACGCGGCGTCAGAGAGGGGGACTCAACAGGTTACCGTGTGCAATGTGCTTAGAACACATGCAGAGTGCGTGCTGGTCATCTTCATCTCGGACACCGCTCCTCGTGAGGAAAGGGACTCGGCCTGGGGAGGCCTTGCCAGACCCGGAACCGAAGCCCAGAACCCCGACCCCATCACAGCCTAGCTCAGCGAGATGCCTCCCCTTCCCCCACGCCATCACGTTTGGGAGCTGGGGAAACTGAGGCCCACAGGGGTGAGGGCCCTGGGGAGGGGTCCCAACACCTGTCCTTTGGGCGGCTGCAGACGACACCCTGGGAGGGGCGGGAGGGGAGGCCGGCCCTAACAGCTGGTCAGCGGGCAGCCCCCCCAGGACTCCCCGACACCCTGAGCTGCGCCTTCCTGGGATCAGAGGTGCGAGGCTGCGGGCTCAGGCCCACGCCGGGGAGGGGACGCCCGGCGGCAGGACCAGCGCCTCTTGCCCACCGAGTCGTGCAGACTCGTGCTGGGTGGCCTGGCCCTCGACACCGCCAGGGACTCGCAGTGTGGGGAGGGGGAGGTGGCGGTCCAGGGAGGGCCTGGCAGAGTCGGCAGCTGCCCCCTGTGGTGTCCAGCAGGCCGGGCTGGAGGAGGCTCAGGGAGCAGCTCGGGGAACAGGGCCTGCGATCCGAGGAGCGGCCTCGTGCCCGTGCGGCTTCCGCCCGGGAACAGGGGGGCGGAGGCCCGTCTACGATCTTCAGGAGGGACAGGTTAACCCGCTGCGGGAGGGCCGTTGTCCCCGGTTTCCAGGTAAGGAAACTGAGGCACGGGGGAGGGGCCCAATGCTGCAGGGCCTCAGTTCAGGGAAGGGAAGTGGAACCCATGTCTCTCCTGCCTCCCGCCCCAAGGCTCCCTGAGGGCAAGACTGGGGCAAGGAGCGTTTGTTGAGTGAATCGCTGATGGCAGATTGGGGCAGGAGACAGGTGTGGGGGCCCAGCTGGAGCCGCACTCCCGGCCCCGTCACTGCGGGGTCCAGACCCGGCTTTCCCAGCTCAGGGAGTGGCAGGAGGAGGCGATGGGGCCGAATCCCTGCTCTGCCACCTCCCCGTGGTGAGGCCTTGGGCAAGCCACCTAGCCCCTCTGACCCTCTGCTTCCTCATCTGGGAAGTGGGGAGAATTCAGGCACCCTGAGTGTGTCCGGTCTTAGCACAGGCCCCAGGAATGACAGATGAATAGGGACGTTGGGGGGGCCTGGGCCTTGGAGGACCCAGGGCTATGAATGAATGAGTGCATGAATGAAGTGCATTTAGACCCCTCTCTGGGCTATGCCGGAATCTAGCACTTCTTGACCCCAGTGCACCCCCCCAGCCGCCCCCTCCTCCTGCCCCCAACAGTGTATTTCCCTCTTGGGACTCTCATCACCTCTGTCCTTCAAAGGGCCCTCAGCTCTCCTGGGCACCAAGCTTCTCCCCAGCTATGTCCTCCACTCCACGGCCCCCTCTGATGTCACCTCCAGCCACATCCTCCTGTCCATCCTTCCGTCCCCCGAATGTGCTGTACTCCACACACCACAGGGCCCTTGTACACGCCACTGCTCTGCCCAGAACTCTGTCCTCCTCACCTGGGGTCCCCGACTCACCCTCCAGATCAGTCCTGTGTCGTTCCCACAGGGAAACCCTCCTGGATGTCCTGGGTCCCTAAGCTCCAGGGCTCTCCTTTTCACAGCTGACATGATACACTCAGTGGAGACCTGCTGACTGGGGTCGTTTCACTGTAACCTCCGCAAAGGCAGGTCTGCCATGGTTACTGTTGCATCCCCGTTACCCACCAGAGGTCCTGGCAGATAAGAGGAACTCGATGCAGGCATATTAGAGCATATTAGGATGGGGGCGGGGATGTGGATGGATGGGCCAATGAATGGAATGAATGATGGATGAGTGGATAGATGGGTGGATGGATGGATAGATAGATGGATGGGTGGGTTAATGGTGGATGGGTAGATGGATGGGCCAATGAATGGAATGAGTGATGAATGGGTAGTTAGATGGATGAGTGGGTGGGTGGATTGATAGATTGACAGATGGATGGGTAGGTTAATGATGGATGGGTAGATGGATGAGTGGGTGGGTGGTTGAGTGGATGGATGGACAGATGGACAGAGGGACTGGTGGCTCAGTCTCCACGTCTCTGAAGTAAGGGACATGACATTGAAGTCCCCTCCTGGCTCTGCCTTTGACGGCCCTGCCCCTAGTTACGGCCAGACCGGAGCGGCTTTTACTCCCCACACCTCTCAGCACCCCCAGGGCGTGGGGTGAGGCCTGCTGCCTGCAGAGAGAGCCCCCCCACATCCAGCCCCGGAGCAGGGGTGCGGTGAGGGTTGGGGGACCTCAGGCGTCCCCCATGGAGGGAGAGATGCCTCCATGTTCGTGGGAGGAGGTGGAGGAGGGACCTGGGAAGGGACGGGTTCTCTGTGGGAGGGCGAGTCTCAGAAGTCACGTGGGGAAGGTCTGGAGAAGCAGGGGCTTTGAGAACGACGTCTCAAGAAAATGGGGCAGAAGGAAGTCGGCCATATTCTGGGTAAGTTAGGAGCAGTTTGGAGAAGAAAACAAGAAGCTTCTTGCCAGACGTATCGAAGTCTTGAAAGAGAGTTTTGCAGCATCTGAAGATAAACTGCAGTGTCTCCATAGAGAAGTTGGGGACAAGTTTCACAGAAGTCGGGGTGAGTTTTCTCTTGGGATGGAAGCAGGGGTGCCTGAGAGGTGGGGGGACTCTGGGAGAGAGTGGACGGCCCGCACGCCCCCCGGCGCACCCACAGGCCCGGCTCCCTGCTCTCCATCTCCCGCCCTCAGCCCCGCTCCCTCCAGCCCCGGAGAGGCCAAACCCGGGCCGCCTCGACTCTCCCGCACCCCGCCCCGGGAGACTGACCCGGCCCCCCAACCCGGGAGGGCCCGAGTGTGCAGGGTGCTCAAGCACTCGGTCATTCCCAAGTTTAATTACAGATTCCAGATATCCAGTCCAGGCGGGCAGCCGGGAGGGCAGGGGCCTCGCCACACCCCCCATCATCCCAGGGGAGCCCCGAGGCCGCCCCCCACTTCCACGTCAGCCCGTGCCCCGGCCTAAGGACCCAAAGCACCTCAATCCTCCCCCAAAAGACAACTGTGCACCGATTTTTTAGGTGGAAACACTGAGCCCGGGCAGGACAGGAATCCATCCCCACACCAGGGAATGGGGGACCCCCACCCCCTTCCAGGGAGAGAAGCTGAAGTCCAGCTGGGAAGGGACGGGGCCTCCTGGCCCACTGGGGACCTCGGCCAGGGCTCCGAGACTGATGGCTGCTTTTCGATACACGTTCTTTCAAGGCGAGGAGGTCCTGTCTTTGGTATGTACACCCCCACTCCTGGCGGAGGGTGGAGGCAGGCAGGGGCCTCGGGAGAAAGAGGTCTTGGGCCCCGTCTCCTGGCCTGGTTGACCCAGCCCAGCCAGGGCCGGCTGAGAAGGAAGATTCCAGAGGCCCATGCAGAGGAAGGAGAGACAGCGGCATTCCGGCCTGACCGGGGTCCAGAGAAAGGCTGAGAAGCCCATAAAGCCACCACAGGGGCGTCTGGGGAGCAGGGACAGGAGCCAGGGCTGAGAACCATCACCTAGGGAGAAAGCAAAGGAGAGGTCAAGGGTCAGCTAAGACAGCCACCAGACACCTGGGTTCAAGTGTCAGGTGCTCAGAGACAAGGCACCAAAGTGACCCAGCGAGGGGCCTCAGGCCGAGGGAGGGGCCGGGTTCAAGTCCTGGCTCCCCCGTGTTCTTGCTGTGTGACCTAGGGGAATGCCCGCACTTCTCTGTGCTGTTTCTTCCACAAAACAAGAATGCTGATGACAGTGCCTGTCTCAGAACTGCATGGGGGTCAGTGAAGAACCCGGAGGGGCTGAGCGCGGGGCCCGGACACAGCTGTGTTGGCAGCTGTTATCACTGCCGTTGGTGTTATTTCTCGGGTCACAGACCCCTTTGGGGATGGAAGGGAAGCAGATGGTACCTGGCACGTGCAAACGCACAGCCCCACGGCGCTGTGGGTCTTCCCGGGTGTCCCGTGGGACCCCCACCCTCTGAAGCCCTTCCCCAGGTTGGGAACTCCCTCTCTGCCTGCGCAGAGGCCCCGCTGGGGGCAGGGAGGAGGCCGGGCGAGTGGGGGAGGAGACAGGAAGGAGCCCGTTGTCATGGGGACAGGAGAGCAGCCCAGCCAGGCCCAGAAACTCCTCTGGCTCCGTCCCTGGGGAAATTCCACAGCCCCTTCCCCTGCGGCCTCTCCCTCCCCCGCTCCCGGGCTGTGTGGGGCTTCACCGTAGCCCAGGTCCTGCCTCTCCCTGCTCCCCAAGGTTTGCTCTGCCCCCCTCCCCCTGCACCCAGTTCAGCCGCATCCTCACGCCACCGCCCAAGGGCAACGAAAACACAACGTCCACACAAAACCTGCACACACATTCACAGCAGCATTCTTCACAATGGCCAGAAGGTGGGAACACCCAAATGTCCATCAGTGGATGACGGATCCACACAATGTGCCCACCCACACACTGGAGTATGACGCAGCCGTGAAAAGGAGTGAGGCCCTGACACAGCTGCACGTGGACGGACCTTGAACACACGATGCTCAGTGAGAACCAGACACAGAAGGACACACGGTGTGTGACTCCATTGATGTGACATGTCCAGCACAGGCACATCCACAGACAGACAGTGGGTTCGTGGTCGTCAGGGGCTGAGGGAGGGGATGGGGGTGACTGTTCATGGGGACGGGGTTGCTTTTGGGGTAATGGAATGTTCTGGAATTAGATGGGGGATGGTTGCATAACTCTGTGAAGATGCTAACAGACACTGAACTGTACAGTCTGAATGGGTGAATCGGGCGGTATGTGAATTCTTCTCCAATTGTTAAAGCGAGAAAAAGATCCGGCGGCTGGGGGAGCGCTGGGAGCCTGCGGGGCCCACCGCACACCTGGCTCAGGGCTCCCGCTTGACCACGCCGCGTAGATGCAGCTCGCTCTCGGCGGCCACGATGGGCTGCCCGTTCTGCAGGTGGTAGTCGATCAGGTGGCTGATGCTCTCGAACAGCACGTCCTTTGTCCGCACCTGCGGGACCAGAGGTTCACCATCAGCACCACCGGGAGCTGGTCAGAGGGGCAACCGCTCGGGCCCGCCCCAGACCTCTGGGGAGGAATCCACGTTTTCACAAGTCCTATGGCGGTTCTGACGCACGCTCACGTCTAAGAACCACCGGATCAGGGCCTTCCAGAGCCAGCCTCAGGATTCCAGAACTATGTATGGACACGGGCTCCAAAACGACTGGGACTGTGGGGCCACACTTCCTAGAGTGGGCCGAATGGTGGCCCCAAAAAGATGTCTATGCCCCAACCCCTGGAACCTGCGAATGGGACCCTACTTGGAAAAAGCGTCTTTGCAGATGTGGTTAAGTGAAGGGTCTTGAGATGAGCTCATCCTGGGTTACCCAAGTGGCCCCAAATCCAATGACGTGTCCTCATAGGAAAAGAAAATGTGGACACAGAGACACAGAGCAAACATCGTGGGAAGACGGAGTGATGTGACAACAAGCCGGGGAACACCACGAGGGGCTGGGAGACACCTGGCAGATGCTCCCTCTCACCTCAGAAGGAACCAGCCCTGCCGACACCCTCATCTCAGGCTCCTGGCCTCAGAACTGGGAGAGGATAAATCTGTTGTCTTAAGTCACCCAGCACGTGGCCATTTGGCGGGGCAACCTTGGGCAATGAATACACCCCTGGCATCTTGGAGACACAGGTCCAAAAATCAGAATCACCAGATCCAAAAACCACGCGCGTCTTAGAGAAAACCTTAGCACCACCGTGAGCTGGAAGCAGACGCAATGCAGAGACCCCCGCCTGCCAGACGCTCCTGGACGCTGCTGGGCTCACGGGACACACGTCGCCTGGGGAGCCAACTTGAAATGCACATTTCTGGGCCCAGTGGCAAACCCTCTATTTTCACCCACTGGGGACCGGACCTGGGAGTCTGCATTTTCACCAAGTGTTTGAGGAAGTTCTGAAGCTTCTCCAGGGTTAGGAGCCGCTGGTCTAATGCCGGAGACACATTTAACGGAGAGGGACGCAGGCCTGGGAGAACGCTGACATCCCACGCCAGGCCAGAGGTTCCAGCCGTGAGCAGTGAGAGCCGACACGGGGGAGAAGGTGGCTCAGAAACGAGAGCAGGCCCCTGGAACCGCAGCCCCACCTCAGTGTACCCCATACAAAGAGACAGGAGCACAGAGCCACCAAGGGTGGGTCTGAGGATTCAGCTGGACAGTCAACTCTGAGAAGGCTCTCAGCACCCCAAGCACTTTCTCACCCGAGAAATAACCTGAAAGGCCCGAGGCCCCCGGACACTGGGAAATGCTTCATACACCCTACGACTCCTTGTAAGTTGGAGAATGCTTTGTAAACCCTAAAATTCTTTAGGAACTGTAGAATACCAAATCTCATCACCTCAAAGCAACTATAGGACGCATCGCTATTTTACGCACCACAAGGAGACAAAAAAGAAAAAAAAACTCCCAATTAAATAATGATGCAGTTCAAAGATGCAATTGAAGGCTAAAAAAAAAAAAAAATCCAGACTTCAGACATGTCAAAATGAGAGAAAAGAAAGCTGTGGACCAGAGGCCTGAAGCAATTCAGGAACTCCTAGACCCTACAATTGCTTGTAAATTGAAACATGCTTTGTGAACCCTAAAATGTATCAGAAACTGAAAATACCATACTTATCACTCAAAGACATCGCTCCTTATGAGATGCTTTAGCGATGATAGAATGTGGGGGGAAGTGCATCTTAAAATTGATGAAATATGGTACTTTGTAAGGCATGAAAGACCTTGAAATTGGAAAAGGTTTTGTAACCCCCCAAAATGCTTTATAGACTGGGAAATCCTTTATAAACCCTAAAATTCTTCTTAAATTGGAAAATGCTTTGTAATTCTAAGGTATCTGGTAAACGGGATAAGAATCTGTAGACATAACGGACTTTGTAATCCAGAAAATACTTCCTTAAACCTAAAGGGCACTAAGACGGGCGCCCTGGGCCCCGGGCGGAGGGGAGCTGCCCCGCCCCTCCCGGGCCCCGCCCATGTCTCCTCTTGTCCCGCCCCTGCCCTCCCCTCCCCACACACTGCAGGCCCCGCCTCCAGTCACGCCCCACTCCGGTCCCGCCCCCTTATGTCCCGCCCCCACGCCGACCACGCCCTCCTAGGTCCCGCCCATGTCCCCTCCAGGCCCCGCCTCCAGCTCCGCCACGCCACGCCCCTCAGGCCCCGCCCAGTCTCCTCCCGGCCCCGCCCCAGTCACGCCCCTCCGGCCCCGCCCCTCTGTGTCCCACCCTGCACCAGCCACGCCCCCGCGCCCACCTTACCACGCCCTCGGGGTCCACGAGCAGCAGGTGCTTGGGCTGCCCCGCGTGCATGCCCGTGAGGACGTACTGCCCGGGGTTGGTGACGCTGTCGCGCACGAGGAAGTCCCCGTCGGTTCGGAGCAGCTTCTCGGCCGCCCGCCTGCTCATCTGGCCGTGGTACCAGGGCTCCTGCCGCAGCTGCTCCTCCGTGGGGGCGATGGGGGCCCGGCGGGTCGGGGGGCTGGGCCACTGGTCCTCCACGGGCAGGAGGGCCGCAGCCGCGCCCGCCGCCACAGAGCATTCGTGCAGCTTCAGGGCGTCCTCGAAGGGACCTGTGGGGAGGACAGGACGGGGCGGGAAGCAGGAGGCAGCAGCTGCCTCCTGCTGGGAAAGGGGGGCCTGGGCTGGGAGGAACGACCCCCCTCAGGGACTGGGCAACACTGACGGAGCACCTGCTGTGCAGCAGACCTTGCACTGAGCCCACCACAGTGCGTCCCTGGTTGTGCGCCGTGTGTGCACTGGGTGTGAGCTGTGTGTGCACTGTGTGCCGTGTGTGCACTGCATGTGCTCTGTGTGTGCGCTGTGTGCACTGGATGTGCTCTGTGTGTGCGCTGTGTGCACTGGGTGTGCTGTGTGTGTGCACTGAGTGTGTGCTGTGTGCTGGCTGTACACGTGCTGTGTGTGTGCACTGGGTGTGCTCTGTGTGCACTGTGTGCACTGGATGTGCTCTGTGTGTGCGCTGTGTGCACTGGGTGTGCTGTGTGTGCACTCAGTGCATGCTGTGTGCTGTGTATGTGCACTGGGTGTGCTCTGTGTGTGCTGTGTGCACTGGGTGTGAGCTGTGTGTGCACTGTGTGCCGCGTGTGCACTGGATGTGCTCTGTGTGTGCGCTGTGTGCACTGGGTGTGCTGTGCATGCGCTCAGTGCATGCTGTGTGCTATGTGTGTGCTGTGTGTGTGCACTGAGTGTGTGCTGTGTGCTGGCTGTACACGTGCTGTGTGTGCGCACTGGGTGTGCTGTGTGCGCTGTGTGCACTGCGTGTGCTGTGTGTGCACTCAGTGCATGCTGTGTGCTGTGTGTGTGCACTGGGTGTGCTCTGTGTGTGCTGTGTGCACTGGGTGTGAGCTGTGTGTGCACTGTGTGCTGTGTGTGCACTGGATGGGCTCTGTGTGTGCGCTGAGTGTGCACTGTGTGCTGTGTGTGCGCTCAGTGCATGCTGTGTGTGCTGTGTGCTATGTGTATGTGCACTGGGTGTGAGCTGTGTGTGCACTGTGTGCCGTGTGTGCACTGGATGGGCTCTGTGTGTGTGCTTAGTGTGCAGTGGGTGTGCTCTGTGTGTGTGCTGAGTGTGTGCTGTGTGTGCACTCAGTGCATGCTGTGTGCTGACTGTACCCGTGTTGTGTGTGTTAAGAGGGTGGTACCATCCTTGTACCCGGCCACCTTCTTCACTGTCTTATTGGTTCTATCAGTTATTCAACACATTCTGTTGGGTTGTCCAAGTACCGTGTATGCATAGAATGGCAGCATTTCCTTCTCTCCAGTGGGCACACATTTCTTTTTCGTGTCTTGTTACATGGGCTCACGTTCCATTATCTCGTCGGATCTCTCACTGGCCAGGACCTCCCATACAACACTCCATCTCGGGGGCGGGGGAGCAGGGCGGGGGCAGCAGGCACCCCTTCCTTTCCCAGACTTGCATAGCAAAGCTTCTGGTGGTCTGCAGAGGTTTTCTAAAGCCCCCAACAGGCACCAGTGTGACACTGGACAAGCCACCCGCCCCCCCGAGCCTCAGTCCCCTGGTTGTAAAGTGGGGATGTGGAGGGGCATAGCTCAGCCCTGACCTCCCCCCCTTTTGGTGTATCTGTGCTTTGCGTCCCACTTCTGGGACCACCTCTGGTCCTTGGGGACCCCAGTCCCTGACTCCTCCCGGGTCTGGGGGAGGCAGACCCGGCCTCCAGCTCTCAGGCACGTGGCCGGGCCTGGCCAATCAGCATATTCATCTCACCCTCCCGGCCGGTGATTGGCTGGGGGATGAGAGCCTGGCCCAGGGTGGGCGAATCAGAGGTGACCCCAGGGTATTTAAGGGGAGCCCCGGGGCGTGGGGGGGGGGGATAACGCCTGTTTCTTCACCAGGGTGGCTGGGCCGTCTGGTCGGGGGGACAGCCTGTCTGGGAAGGCGCCCGCACCCGAGCCCCTGCGATCCCCGCTGAGGGCCGTGTGGGCCGGGGGCCGGGCTCTCAGCCCAGTGCCCGGCGCACAGTAGGCGCTCAGTGGACACCAGCTCGTGTCATTATCGCTGGGACAAGAAATCGAGCTGTCCGGTGGGGGGGGAGGGGGCTTTGCAAACTTTGTGGCGGAGGCTGTGCAAACGTCCGGGGGCTGAGGAGGTTCTGGGGAATCTCCGACTAGGGAGGCGTCCCGAGGGGGGGAGACGCCCCGCCGGGCCCCCGCAGTGCTCCTGGGAGAGGACAGAGCTGATGCGGTGGGAGATACGGAGAGTATTTGGACACGAGCCTCCTGCGTCAGCCTGAGCCCTCGCGGGCGGGGGCTTCCCTGAGGGCGCGAAGGAGTGGGCTCCACCATCAGCCAGCGGCTCGGTCACGATGTGGGTTAGGCCTCCCTCATCAGACTGGGGGTCCCCCAGAGAGCAGATGGTGCCCCCACATCGGGCTGGCCACTCTCAAGGTATGAACTAGGCCCCTCCCATCAGACTGGGGACTCCCATGGAGAGGAAGCTGGGTTACCCCTAGAAGACTGGAGAGTCCCCCGGAGGGGGAACCACCAGCCTCCTCTATCAGACTAGGGAGTCCCGTAGGAAACAGACGTCCCCACACCACCCACCCACTTGGAAAGTCCCCAGGGGAGAAAGCTGGGCCTCCCCCACCAGACCACAGGTGGCACGGGCGTGGCCTCCCCCCTCAGGCTGTCTTGCCCCCACATACGCATGTCAAACAGGTCCTTCTTGGGGCTGTCCTCGGGCTGCAGGGGCTCCGGGGCGTCCAGACCCTGTGTGTTGACGTACAGGTGGTCCTCGTAGTCTCGGGGGCCACGGGCGTCCGCTTGCACGTAGCCGTCCCCAGGCGGGGCTGGGAGGGCGGGAGGGGTGGTGGGTCAGCTGGGGTACCCAGGGGAGGGAAGGTGGGAGCAGGAGAGATGCCACCTGCGAGCTGCCCCCCCCCAGCACACCTGTTTCCCTCCAGGAAGGAAGCCGCCCGCCCTTTCCCGTGGCACCATCAGGAATGAAAAACCCCATAAACGCCCACCCAGGGGCTGGGGGGCACCGAGGTCCACACCCAGGGAGGGGGCGGCCCAGGGGGCCAGAGCAGCCCAGCATCAAGAGAGGCCAGAAATCCGATGTGTACTTCCAATCTCCACGTTTAAAAGATAATAACAATAGACTGGTCTCCCTGTAATTATGTTATCAACATGACACATAGGTCATTTGCTTGTTTGTGCTCTATTTTAGGATCTGCCTTCTTTTCTCTTTTTAATTTCATTCTGAACGTGTAAAGCATTTACGTGGTTCAAAAGCCACACTGAAGGGCACCCTCGGAGGAGTTCCTCAGTCGGTCCACTCAGTCACCCAGACTCTGCCGGACCCTGACCGGTGCGCCCTGCCCGGGGCCCGGGGCCTCCCCGCCGGCCTGTTATCCGACTCCTCGGTTTTTGCTGACCTGGAAGGTGAGAAATGGCGTCCTGGGGGACCTTAATTTCCATTTTTCTTATTTTGAGCAAAGAGGAGCATCTTCTCCCGGGTTCGAAGGGCATGTGTGGATCTTAGAATTCTCTATTCATTTCTAAACGTCTCCATTTTTAATCCTTGGCAGGGAAATGGTGATCTCTTAATACACCGCCTGTGTGCCAGGTCTGGCCTGAGGGCCTGCATCTGCAATCTCTGTTTTAGGCCGATTATATCATTAGCCCGGGTGGATCTCAGCTCACACAGCAGCTCTGCCCACGGTGGGCGGGGGCACGTTAGTAACCACTGTACCTTGGTCTCCTCCTCTGTAAAGAGGGGGTAACCCAGCTTCCTCTCCATGGGAGTCCCCAATCTGATGGGAGGGGCCTAGTTCATACCTTGAGAGTGGCCAGCCCGATGTGGGGTTATTCATAAGCAGGGGTGAGAATTAAAACCTTAGAATGGTGTCTGGCAAAAGCCATGATTCAATGTGACCGCTCACGCTGTGCCAGCCCTGGGTGGCTGATGGGGGCAGAGCCTTCCTAGTCTGCCCAAAGGAGGCACAGACTCTCCCAGCCTCTTACAGTCAGGGCTAGGTGACAGGGAAGAAACCCAGGTTGCGGGAATCCAGAGTGAGAGATAATTCCTGGACATTGGAGATGGGGCATTGACATATTGGTAGGAGTTCTTGGCAAGGGAATTGGGAAAGGAATAACTAGAAAGATTAATAGCATGTGCAAAGGCTCAGGGGTAGGAGATGCTGATGAAATGCGGGCAATCAGGGGTGAGCAGCCCAAGTGCCAGAGAAATAGTGGACCAGCGCCCAGTTACAGCTTGGCGCCTAGTGGGTGGGTGCCCGATGACACAAGTGTTCTTTAAACCACAGGCACTGGGAGCCGGTGACGGTTCTGACGGTTGGCAGCGAAATGCCCAGATTATCCGGGAAGAGCTAAAAAAAAGCGCCACACAGACGTGAGCAGAGCTGTGAGTACACAGCAGAGCGGGTGGGCGAACCAGCTGGCAGGGCCACGTCGCGAGCAGTCAGGAGCCTCCAGGAACGTGACTGCGGTCTGCGCTCCGTTACCAGCAATTCCACGGCTCAGCGTCCGCGGGAGGAACCCACGGGTGGGCCTAAGGGACGTCGGCCGCTGTGTGTCTAAACGGGGAGCTGAAAGGTCATAATGCTTGTCAAGAGGGGGCCGTGGGTGTAAGCAAACTCTGGGGGTGGGGAGGGGAATAACACGCAGCTGTTCAAAAGAACGTGTGGACGTGGCAAGGACCCCAGAGTGACCGAAGGTGCCCGCGGCAGGCTTCGAGGGTCGTCATCCTTTTGGAAGCCTCTTCCTATGAAGTCTGAAAGGAGACACTGGGGGGTGAGCTCCCAGCCTCGGAGCTGGGCCAGGGGGCTTCGAGCCTTCTCTGTCATTTTTAATTTTGCATAACAGGATGAAATGCTCGTGGGCTGAAAACGCAATCATTTGGTTAAAACGAAAGCTCGCAGCTCCTGGTGGGAGTGTAAACCGGGAGCGATTGCGTGATTTCTGTCAAAATGGACCGAGTAGCCGGCCTCCTGGGGATGGACCCTGTTGAAATCCTGAAGACGGCTGAATGACGAGCATTTGCGGTTATTCGTCACCGCCCTGTCGTCACAACAAACGCGTGGGGACTACCCAGTGTCTGTGAGTGAGGGGCGGGCAGAGTAAAGGAGGGAGTACTACGCAGCAGTGAAAAAGAGTGAGGACTCTGATGCACACTGATGGGGAAAGAGCTCCCAGGAGGATTGTTACGGAGCAGAAAAGCAAAATGGACACAATGTAACCCCTATCTGTGAAAACGGGGCCAGTGATAGATACCTGAATTGGCTTGAACATACATGGAAGATTCTGGAAGAATAACAGACACGCCTAACTACCGACAGTGGTTACCTGATTAGGGAGGTGACTAAAGCAGATAGGGGCAGGGACGAGAGGGTGATTTTCATGGAGGGCCTTTTCGTGCCCTGGCGTTTGAACCACGTGAATGCAGGATCTGTTCCGGAAACGCAGTGAGACGCGTCTGTACAGAAAACGTAGAAACTGAGGCTGTCCGGTCTCATAAGGGCTTGGGGAGGGAATTCAGCCCTGTGACTGCGGGGGGGCGGGGGGAGGCAGCGGGGACGCGGGCCTCCGGTGGGGAGTGACTGGGCATCCTACCCGTACCTGAGGGGCCCAGGTCCCACTGCAGGCCACGGGCGTCTCTTCGAGCGGGAGATCCTCCCTGAAAGAGAGGGAGGGGTCCTCCCGTGATGCCCGAGCCGAGCACCCCCAGTCTCCCCACCCCCACTCTCCTAAACGGCTGGAGACGTCAGTCAGATGCACAGCTCAGCTCTGAACCCCCTAAACCCTCTCCCCGCCCCCTGGCTCTCAAACTGCCCGCGTGCCCGCTGCCTGCTTCTCATCGGCCCTCTCGGCTCCCCGAGGCGGTCTACACCCTCCGGCCACCTGGCACGTGCTGTTCCCTCCCCCTGGACGCCCTTCTCTGCACTGCTCGCCTGAGCAACTCCTATTCACCCGTCAGGGCCCAGCCCAATGCTGCTTCCTCAGGGAAATGCTCCCGACCACAGACAGAGTCAGTCTCCCAGATGTACATTCTCGTGACCTTCCTCGGAAGCCCCTTCACAGCCCTCATTAAATCACGAGTGTGATCATTACTCCATGTCTGAGGGCGGGAGTCACGTCTCAAGTGCCCATAATAGGGCCGAGGGGCTCTGGCAGTTTGGGGAAGGAAGGCGGGGCGGGTGGGGGCGTAAGGGACCCTCCTCCAGGACCGAGGAGAACAGGAGTAGAAGGACAAGCTAAGGAGTCAGCACCGGGCCGTCCCTGCCCTGTCCCTCCCCCGAGTCCGCAGAGGCTGACCTGGCCGAGGGTCCCGAGGGCGCAGGGCTGTGTTAGGGCCAGCCTGGAGTCCACCAGCCCGCCCGGGGGCGGCTCCTTCCCGGGGATGCTGTTGTAGTAATTGTGTTCTGTCTCCTCCTCGTCCCCCCAGGCCGACTCCTCCAGCCCGGTCAGCCTGGGGACAGACAGCAGGTGGGAGCCCAGTGCGGGGGCAGACAGAACAGGGGTCTCCCCCGGGGGCACCCAGGCGTGGCGGCTGAGCTTCACGGCGGATGGGACGAGCCCGGGGGACGCCGATCGCCTCCCACCCGGCCGGCGAGCTGGACTCGCCTGGGAGTTGCTGCTGAGGAGGCCCCGGGTGCTCGCCCCTCGTCTGTAGAATGGGGTGCGCACGCCTCTCCACACTTCTCAGCCACAGCAGGTGCTCACGCGAGCGGGTCTCCGCTCCTTCCTGCCCACCGCTGGCCCCACCGGGCAGCTACGGGAGGGGAAAGCCGGCAGGCGCGTGTGATGGGCGTGCAAACCCGTGTGCGAGGCCGTGGAGGTGTGCCAGCAGAGAGGGCGGTGGGGAGGAGGCCCACGTGGGGCTGTGTCCTCGGGCACCCGTTCCTGTCCCTCGTCACTGGCACATCCGGGTTTCTCACAATTCACTTACTTGTCACGTTCTAACAAACCTCCGTCTGCTAAGATACTTAAGGTGCCGACAAAGGGGGTCGGCGAACCCGGCCGCCGCCTGCACCCGTGCAGCCCGGAGCCGAGAACGGCTTCTACGCTTTTAAGCCGTGAAACTTTTAAATGGTTAAGAAAACATCAAAGAGCAGGGTTTGGCGACACGTGCAAGTTACAGGAAATTCAAATTTTGGTGTCTGTAAATAGTTTTGTTGGCACACGGCCGGTCCATCCCGTGACGTGTCCCCCGCGGCTGCCTTCACGGTGCGGCGGCCCGAAAAGCCGAAAACGCTGACCATCTGGCCCTTTGCAGAGGCGGCGGCCGCCCCCTGGGAGACTGGGGAGGAGGGTGATGAAGGCAGCCGCCCTCGGGCTCCCCGGATCCTCGCCTCAGCCCGGAGGGGGGATCCCAGCGGCTGAGCCGTGTGCCCACGAGGGGGCCGGGAGAGAGGAGGGACGGCCTGGGAGGAGGAGGGGACAGCGGGGGCCTGCAGCGGAGGGCGGAGGCGGCCTCGTACCTTTCCGGTGGGACGAGCGCCTTGGGCGGGCTGTGCAGATATTGCTTGAAGCGCAGCTCAAAGGCTTGGCCCACGGTGCTGATGACGCTCTGGGCGAGGCCCTCACAGCACTCCAGGATGTGGCAGGCTGGGGACGGTGGTCTCGTGACGAGGCAGCAGCGTGGCCTCAGCCGGCTGACAAGCCCCAGCCCGCAGGGCCCCGCCCGACCCCCCGGGCCTCACCTCTCTGGTTGATGGGGTCCTTGGCAACGTAGGCCACGTAGTCTGTCATGTCCTGGGGAAAGAGGGGACCCTCCTGGACCACCCCAGCCAGGATTCCGGCCGTCCCTCCAGCAAGGGTGTGGGCAGAGGGTCTCCAGGCTGCAGGGACAGAGAGGCCAGAAGTCCACCCCCCAGTCCCTGGCCTTACCGTGTCGCCGCCCGACGCGAAGGAGATGGACTGCATGTGGTGGTTGGCGATGATCTGGCCGGAGAGAGACAGGGGCAGACACGGGCCCGTTGTTTCGGGGTCGGGGGGCCCCGGGGCTCAGGCAAGTCACTGCACCAGGGCCACAGGGAGGGGACCGGGAAAGGCACGGATGTGGGAATGAAGACGCCCCCTTGACTGGGCCGAGAGGACCAAGAGTCCAGCTGGACGGGGAGCCCCCAGCCAGGGCGGGACGCAGGGGCCACGGCCACGCAGCCACGTGCGTGAAAGGACACGCCCACCCCTCGCTGGTGGACACCCTCACGTGTGCACACAGCAGATGCCCAGACAGACACGTCGACACGTCCCAACACACAGACGCACACGGACACACGGATGGACCTCTGACACGGAGACGCATAGAAACACAGATGCACACACACAGACACACTTCATCTGCAGAACCTACACACAGGTTCTCGCACATCATGGCCAGACACAACCATTCAGACACACTCAAGCCCACCTTCCCACTCTAATGCGTCACACATCGGCCCTCACACCCTCTCACACAGACACCCAGGAGTGGCACTTGCACACTTGCACACACACACACACCCACACACACAACCGTGGAGGCATGGAGGGGACACAAGCAGGACCCACTGGAGGCTCCTGACTGAACTATCAACTCATCAGCATCACCTGCTGCTCCTTTGCACGCCCACTTACACCCAGGTGCTCATTTGCAGGCTCACTTACATGCATGAGCTCGTTTGCACACGTTTGCATACTCACATCCATGTGCTCATTTGCATGCTCGTTTGCATACCCACACCCATTCCCTCATTTGCATACTCACATGTATTCCCTCGTTTGCTCACTTACATCCGTGCACTCATTTGCATACTCACATCCATTCTCTCATCTGCCTGCTCACTTACATCCATGTGCTCATTTGCATGCTCATCTGCATACTCACATCCATTCCCTCATCTGGCTGCTCACTTGCATCCATGTGCTCATTTGCATGCTCATTTGCATGCTCACATCCATGTGCTCATTTGCATGCTAACGTCCATGTGCTCATTTGCATACTCACATCCATTCTCTCATCTGCCAGCTCACTTGCATCCATGTGCTCATTTGCATGCTCGCTTACATCTGTTCCCTTGTTTGCATGCTCATTTGCATGCTCTTTTGCACCCATTCACTGCCACTCATTGCATTCCTGAGTGCTCACGTCCCTCTGCGACCCTGTGAGCAGCAGCGATGGGGCCAGGCAAGGCCGAGCCAATGCACCAGGCGCCTCCCTGGGTCCCCGACAGATCGCCCAGCCTGTCTCCCCCACAGGGGTCCTCAGGGCTGCCTCCCTGCCCGACCCCACCCCAGGGAGGACCCAGCTGGTGGGCACATCGCTCCCCTCTCAGCCTCCTGCCCTGGTCTGCAGGGAGAGTCGGTGCACAGATGGAGGAGTGCTGACCGTGCTGGCTGCTGCCCTACACGCAGCTTCCTCCCAGGGCCGGTCCATGCCCTCCTCCCTGGGGCCCTGGCTTCTTCGGCTTCCGTCCTGTGTGCCCCACAGCAGCCACGGTTACGCTCATGCCAGACCACACATCACAGCACTTCCCTGCCTCTGGACAAATGCCATCTCCTCACCGTGATCCTCACTAACGTCTCCAGCTTCGTCCCCCCATAGGCTGACCTCTGCCGGGGGTGTCCTCTCCTCACTTCCGCACTCAGCGCCAGCATCGCTGCCTCCAGGAAGCCCTCTGTATGCCCCCGCTAGGTCACAGTGCCCTGTGCACGCTCACAACCCTTGCCTGGCCTCACAGTGCTTCTCGGAATTGGCAATCATTCCCTCATTTCTGCAATTATATTTTGGTTGGTTGTTTCCACCAGAAGATTCCAAGCCAGGGTCTCTCCCCGTCAACACTGCAGACATCGGGGCCGGGTCATCCTCTGTGGGGGGCCATCCTGGGCACTGTGGGGTGCTGAGCAGCATCCCTGGCCCCACCCACTCGATGCCAGGAGCTCCCCCAGTGTGACAACCGTGGGGCTGTGTCCCTCGTCGGCTCCCGGCTCAGGGCGGGGCCTCAGCAGGCGAACACGCTCACACCAGGACCCGCACGTCACACGCAGCCCTGCGCCCACCGTCCCTCCAGGCTTCACAGACCCTGCCCTGCGTGGGGGCCGGGGGTGGCACCCACCTGGCGTGTGGCGGGCACCGAGAGGTTGAGCCCGTCGATGGAGATGCTGACGGCGATGCTCATACCTGCGAAGCGTAGGTTGCTCTTGCCCAGGATGGAGGCCAGCGCCTTGTTGGGGGCCTGGGGGGGCAGAGGGCAGCGGGGGCCTGCAAGGTGGGGCCTCAGAGGGGTCCCGCCACGGGCTCCAACCGCCCCCGCCAGCCCCAGTTGGGGACCATGAGCCCCTCACCCACCTTCTTCTTCCAGGAGCCCCGGACACCAGGCACCACCTCATGGAGCCGGTTGATGGCTTCCCTGTGGGGGGAGGTGGGGAGGGGACGAGAGTGAGGGATGCTGGGCTACTCGGAGAGAGGGGGAGGCGTAAATGGGGCTCCCCAGGCACCCAGCCCTGCACTCTGTTTGCATCTGGCAGGTACCCCGCCCTCAGCCCTCTCCCCTGAGCCTGGACCCCAAGTTCTGTGTGGCCACAGGACGGTCAAGATTCCCATCGGTGGCACAAGAGGTCGACCTCTGCTCTGAGCTCCCCCCAGACGGTGGCAGGAACTGACCCCCTTAACATCACCAGAGAGACCCCCGTGAAACCGCGAATCCCCCGGGAGGGGCCGGGACTGTAACGGGCTCCTGAAGGTCAGAGGGTCACACAACAGGCCCTCAAAAAGGTTGGTGCCGAAAGGAGGAACGAGCCCTGACACCCGGCGGGCAGGAAAGGAACAGGGTGCAGCTGCTGTGGAAACGGCCCAGCAGGTCCTCGAAAAGTTAAACAGAGTCACCACACGGCCCAGCCATCCACTCCCGGGCGCGCACCCGAGAAAATGAAAACGCACGTCCACACAAAACCTGCACACGCGTGTCCACAGCAGCACGATTCCCAGTAACCGCCAAAAGGTAAGAACAGCACAAACATCCACCAGTGGATGATGGATCCACACACGTGTCCATCACACACTGGACTATTATACAGCCGTGAAAAGGAGTGAGGCCCTGACACAGCTACACATGGACGGACCTTGAACACACGCTGCTCAGTGAGAACCAGACACAGAGGGACACACGGTGTGTGACTCCACTGATGTGAAATGTGCAGAACAGGCACATCCACAGACAGACAGTGGGTTCGTGGCTGTCAGGGGCTGGGGAAGATGGAGGGTGACTGCTGATGGGGACAGAGTTGCTTTTGGGGAGATGGAATGTTCTGGAATTGCATAACTCTGTGAAGATACTGAAAAACATCGAACTGTGCACTTTGAATGGGTGAATTGTTTGATCTGTGAATTATGTCTCAATAGAGTTTCTTTATGTTCTTTGACACGCAAAAAAAGATGCTGGTCCCTCGTACCTGAGCCCTCCTTGTCCCCAGGACTCTTCCTGACTCCGTCCCGAGCGGCTCAGGGCATCGTGAGATCGACGCCCTTCTCCGCACCAAAGAAAGTCAAGGACAACGGAGGTGCGGTTCCCGCCTGGACAGGCTCCCGGCCCCCCAGGCCTGACCCGAGTCACAGTCAGGAGCCAGTCAGCTCCCACCGGTCCCCCAAGGTGCTGGGGCGTCCCCCAACACCACCGTGGAGCCCACACACTCTGCGAGGGACGTGTGTCCTCTCCCCGATGCCAGAGAGAAGCCGGGGTTGGGGAGCGTGGGTGATGGGGGGGCAGAGCTGGACTCAGACACACGGTGCCCACCCCCTGCCCATTCCAGTCCTGCACAACGCGGGGCCCCAAAGCGGGAAGTGGAGGGAACCGTCACTGAGTCTGCCATCCTCGGACCCCAGCACAGACTGTCTCAGAGCCCGCTGGGCCACCCCGCAAAGCCCCACATGAGCCCCCGCCGCCCGAACCCCAGGTCCCCAGGTCCCCAGCCTCAAAGGCTCACCTGGTGACCTGGGTGCGGGTGTTGAAGTCCAGGGAGCGCATGGAGCGGAGGACTTCGATGCAGCCCATGTACTGAGGGAAGAGAGAACACGCGTGAGCAGGGGGCCCGAGCACAGCCCAGGAGAGCCCAGCTGGGGACCGACGGTGGAATCCGGTCCTTCCCCCAGCCAGCTCCCCACGCTCCTCTCCTGCACCCACTGGGTTCCAGCCCTTTCCTCCGTCCTCGATGACGGCCAGCCTTGTTGCCCCAGGGCCTTTGCACCTGCTGTCCCTGCCCCCATCTATTTGCAGACTGGTTCCTTCCCCATCCCGAGGCTCCACGTCCCCTCCTCGGAGCCACCTTCCCTGACTCTAAGCTGTTCCACAGAAGCTGGTCATTCCAGGCTCAATGGCACCTGTTTGTTTAACCATCTGCTGCGTGCTCTCTCTTTCTGTTCTACTAGGACATGGGCCCCAGAGGACAGGATGGTGGCATCTTGCTCACTCCTGCATCCAGAGCGTGGCACGGGGCCTGCGAGCAGACAGATGGGACCCTCTGGCCCACGAAGCCCAGAGCATCGACCCTCTGACCCTTTAAGGAAACGTGTGCTGACTCCCGCCTACACCACCGTGTCCACGGAAAGTAATTCAGAATCCCCCGGAGATGACACTGAGGGACAGAGGAGGCAGAAACAGCCAGCACAGCTCCCTGTGGCTTCAACCACTGCCGAGGAGCGGGGTGAGGACCAGACCACGGCCACGAGCATCCTTCCAACATGGGGTCTGTGTCGCTGGGAGGGTAACGGGGCCACGTGGACGGAGGGCCACGTGGCAGCATCTCTCGTAGGATCCCATTTAGATAAAACGTCCAGAACAGGCAAATCCACGGGGACAGAGAGTGGGTTCGTGGTTGTCAGGGGCTGGGGGAATAGGCGTGACTGCTGATGGGGACAGGTTTTCCTACTGGGGTGATGGAATGTTCTGGAATTAGACAGAGGTGATGGTTGCACAACCTTGTGAATGCACTAAATGCCACTGAATTGTTCACTTTAAAATGATTCCTGGTTAATTTTGTTATGTGAGTTTAACTCAGTTTTTAAAAAACGATAAATGCACACACGCGTTGACCTTGATACTCCATTTGTAGGACTTTATCCCTCAGATCCACACAGCCCCGATGCCGAGCACCCGCTCCGCGCCCCCTGGTTCCCTCTGCCCCCCGAGTCCCCCCGAGAGGCCCCAGGCCGCCCTCCAGGGCCAGTTTCCACAGGCCCTCCTCCGTGAGTCCTGCCTCCCTCGGTCCCCACTCAGGCGGCCCCCCTTCCTGAGGGGACCCGCAGCTCTGAACCAATCAGCAAGAAGGTGGAGACCTAGAACTCAGCACACTCGGAGCTGCGAGGCGCCAGGTTAGTTGGAATTTCCAACAAGCAATGGAGTTTCTTATGCAAGTATGTCCCCAACAGCTCCCGGGACAGCCTCAGGCTGAAAATGACCCGTGTTCGCCGGAACTTTACATTTAACTGGGCGTCCCGTATTTTCGCAAAATCTAGACAAATCGTGGTACTCGGAATGGACGACTACGCAGTTGCAAAAAGAAACGAGAGATGTTTTATGTATTTATATGAAATTCTCTCCGAGGGATGGTGCTAAGTAGCAGAGGGAGGTGCAGAATGGAGGTGCAGTTACCATTCCTGTAGATGAGGTCACAGAGGAGCATGCGTGTGCACAGGCATGTGCACGTGTGTTTGCATGTGTGCACACGTGTGGAGGACATTCTAGCAGGTTCTAGCAGGACACGGCGCTACTTCTGGGGAGAGGGACCGACTGTCAAAATGGCCACAAATTACCCCTCCCCCATCCGGGCTCTAGGCCACCTGACTTGTTTTGCTCACCAGGACGTCAGCAGAGGTGACACAGGCAGAGGCCTAAAGGGCACTTGTGCTCTAGGGTTTCCTCCCCGGCTGCCCTTGGGACCCTGTGACCCTGCCGGGCCAGCCCGCTTGACGAGGACACACGGGGCTCATCCCCGTCACCCCCGCTGACAGCGGGCCCGTCGTCACGTGAATGAGGAGCCCGCTCAGCCCCAGCCGACCCACAGGACCACACGAAACAATAGATGTTTGTCGTTTCCACGCGCTAGGTTGCGGGGTGGTTTGTCCCACAGCAATACCCGACTGAGACCGTGGCCGGGGAGAGAAGGAGCGAGTCAGACGAAGACCCAGGCTTTGAAGATCCAAACACAAGAACAAGCCCAGAGGTAGAAGAAGCTCAGAGAGACCACGGGCTCACGTGGGTGTGGCCAGAGCAGAGGAAGATGAGAGGATGAAGGCCAAGGGCAGAGGCTGCAGGACCCGGGGCTGTGACGAGGGGTAGGGTTTCCTTCTGAGCGAGTTGGGGAGCCATGGGAGGGTTTTAAGCAGAGGAGTGAACTGATCCATCTTACCTTCTTTTGGATGGATGGATGGATGGACAGATGGATGATGTATGGATGGATGGATAGACAGATGGATAATGGATGCATGGATGATGGATGGATGGACAGATAAATAGATGAATGGATGGATAGGGAGATGGACAGATGGATGAAGGACGGGTGGATGGATGATGGATGGATGGAAGGACAGATGGATGGATGGATGGAAGGAAGGAAGGATGGATGGATGGATAGACGGATGGATGGATGGACAGATGAATGGAAGGAAGGACAGAGGGATGGATGGATAGACGGATGGATGGGTGGAAGGATGGATGGCTGGAAGGAAGGACAGAGGGAGGGATGGATAGACGGATGGATGGATGGATGGATGGATGGATGGATGGATGGATGGATGGATGGAAGGATGGATAGGTAGATGGAAGAAAGGACAGATGGATGGATGGATGGATAGACAGGTAAACAGATGGATAATGAGTGGATGGATGATGGATGGATAGACAGATGGAAAGATCAGTAGACAAATAGGAGGATGGATGGAGTGAGAGACGGACAGATGGATGGATGGATAGACAAATGGATAGATGGATGATGGATGGATGGATGGATGGATGGTTGGATGGATGGAAGGATGGACAGATGGATGGAAGGAAGCACAGATGGATAATGAATGGATGATAGAAAGATGGACAGATGGATGAAGGACAGGTGGATGGATGATGGATGGATGGAAGGACGGACGGATAGATGGATGGATGAAAGGATGGACAGATGGATCAGCATGGACTACATGCCAGGCACATGTTAGACACGTGGACCTCAAAGGGAATTGGCTGTGGCCCCTGCCCCAGGAGCGGTTCCCCTGAGTGGACAGCGGTGGTGGGGTGGTGGCCGCTCACCAGTATCTCCCCTCCAGCAGAGCATGCATCTGTGGGGTGGGTGTCAATGCTCCAGGGCCCCAGGGTGAGGGGGTCTGTCTCGTGCCTGCCCCAGGCTCATCCTGATTAACGCACAGTCCCCTCTAGCTTTGGGGGAAGCCCGCCCGTGTGCCCCAGCCCCTCCCCGGATGAAGTGTGGGGTTCGTGGGCCCGGATGGGGGGTGGGGCATGGAAGAGGCGGGGGGGTTACACGCGAGGAGTGCGACGGGGCGTCACCACCCTGCAGGGCTGAGAACAGCAACTGCGAACTCAGAGCCCACGGGCCCAGGCGGCGGAGGCGGCCCAGCGCAGTCAGGACATCGGTCAGTCACTAACACGCCACACGCCAGGTCGCGTTCTCAGCCGCTCCAGACGTGACCTCTTAACCCACCTCCCAAACCCCGGGCCACAGCGACAATTGTCACCTCTTGGGAAACAGAGACCCCACGAGGTCCGGGCACGCACTGGAAGTCCGAGGTCGTAGGCGGCAGAGGCAGGGTTTGAACCCGTGCCCGTGGGCCGCACGGTCTCACCACTGCACCACAGGACGCGGTGGGGACTGTGGCCAACCACGCAGTCCACGGCCAGAGGGGCTGCTGCTGCCAGACCACCTGATTGTATTTAAAGAGAACAGAAATCCAGGGCTTTTGTGTGATGCCCCCCAATTTTTAAATGTTGACCAGAAATGGAATTTTCATTTTTAAATAGAAGGCAGAAAAAAGAAGGTCAAAGGTCCAATCACCCTTGGACCTGCCAGGGAACATGACCTCTGACCCAGAAGCACAAACTCTCCGAACGCCAGCCGTCGTGGGCTAAACGGCGGCCCCAAAAGCGTCTGTCCACGTCCTCGCCCCCAGAACCTGCGCATGGGGCCTTATTGGGAAAGGGACTCTCTGCAGACGAGGGCGGGATCCCGAGAGCAGACCGTCCTGGATTCAGGACGGGCCCTGAGGAGAGAGGAGCAGAGGGAGACACAGCCACAAGCCGAGGGCTGAGAGAGGCTGGAACATTCTCCCAGAGCCTGGGGAGGAACCAGCCGCCAGCGCCTCCGTTTCAGACTTCCAGCCTCCAGAACTGGGACAGAACAAACTCGGCATCTTTAAGCCCCCGGTTTGTGGTCATTTGCTACAGCGGCCACAGGAAACTACGAGAGGTCAGGAGGAGACCCCAGGTGGCTTTGCAGCCCAGCTTCACCCCTGCAAATGCAGAAACAGAGGCAACCCAGAGCCCGCCGAGATGTCACAGGGAAGGAATCGGTTTACAAGTGGGGAAACTGAGGCCCAGAGAGGGGAAGGGACAGGGCCAAGTTCACACAGCGAGCCAGGGCAGATGGAGGACGAGCACCTGGCACGCCGTACTCTCCATCACTCCAGCGGTGTCACTTAATATTTTCATTTTACATAACTCCATTTATAAACAGAACTGAGTTTATTTTTAAAGGAGACTACAGGAAATGACTCAAATGTCCATCAAGTGATGAGCAGATCCACACACCGTACCCATCCACACACTGGAATGTGACGCAGCCGTGAAAAGGAGTGAGGCCCTGACACAGCTACACGTGGACGGACCCTGAACACACGACGCTCAGTGAGAACCAGACACAGAAGGACACATGGTGTGTGATTCCCCTGATGGGAAATGTCCAGAACAGGCACATCCACGGACAGAACGTGGGTTCGTGGTTGTCAGGGGCTGGGGAGGAGATGGGGGGATGGGGAGTGACTGCTGACGGGGACGGGGCTTCTTTTTGGGGTGATGGGATGTTCTGGAACCAGATCGTGCTCAGGGTTTCACAACTCTGTGAATGCACTAAAAACTTCTGAATTGTCCAGTTTAAAGGGGTAAATTTTGTGGTATTGAATGATAGCTCAATTTTTTTAAATTTGTATGAGAAAACTGTACACTGCTACCGTCAACCCCTGGTTTGATGCCTAATAGTGTTTTCCTAAGAACCGTTAAAATAAGCGTAAAATTATCCAAATGGAAAGTGTCCACGCAGGCAAGAATCGTCGATTTTCACTAAGAGAAATGAGGGAAAGTTTGTCAGGCACAGAGATGTGGGCAGAGTCTTGGTCTCCCTCCCAGACGAGGTTCAAGAACAGACACGAGGGGACGATGGTGACAGAGCCGGGCCGGCCGGGGGCACTGGGGGCGCACGTACTTGAGACTTCCTTATGCACCTTACGTACGTTATTCCTCAATTTTAAAGGTCTGACCAAAAAAAACAAATACACACCACAAGTACCTATAAACGATAAAGGAAACACATGCTCACCAGGGAGCACGTCACCTTAACCAGCCTGTCGGTCTCCCGGCCGCCGTAACAAAGCAACACAGACCGGGCGGCTTGGAAGAACAGAAATTTATTCTCTCAGTTCTGCCTGCCGGACGCCCAGAATCAAAGTGTCGGCCGGGGGCCCCGGCCACACGCTCGAGGGGAGGGTCCCTCTTCTCTCTTCCAGCTTCTGGCACGGGCAATCCTCAGCTCACGGATCCTCACTCCCCTCTCTGTCTCCATCTTCACGTGGCCATCACCCTGCGTCTGCATCCAAGTTCCCCTCTTCTTATAAGGACGCCAGTCATCAGGGCCACGCTACTCCGGGATGACCCCATCTTGACTTGATCTACAAAGACCCTATTTCCAAGTAAGGCCATATTCACAGGTCCCGAAGGACATGAATTTGGGGGGACACTACTCAAGCCAGTACAGGGGAAGGGGGACCAGAGGAGTGGGGGGGCTGTTGCAAAGGAAGCAAAGACTTAACCAGACGCAAACCCACGAACTCCCGGGATCCTGGTCCCCGAACGCCAGCCCGGGAAATGGCAATACTGCGGGACGCTGGACGACGTCTTGGAACCCCGACAGTCTCCTCAGAGGTACAATGAAGTGTGGCTGCAGGAGGACGCCCGTCTCGGAGGACTTACTGGGGAGCGTCATCCCACCGGCAGCCACTTCCCAGCGGTTCATGGGAAACGCCACACAGGGACGAAGGTACAAGCAGACAGGTGCCATGCTCACAGTCGTAGGTGCGGGGACGCGGGTCCCCTCCTCCAACTTCTCTGTGCGTTTGAAGGTTCATCATAAAAAACCGGGATAACCAGAGACTCGCTGCTTTACTCCACATCCCAAGTCCCGGGACTGTCACATCCCGAATCCCCAGGTCCGGCCCGTTCCGGACGCCCCTCCCCGCGCCCGCACCTCTGCCCACGGCCTCTGCGGGTTCCGATTCCGTCGTCCGGGAAGGAGCTTTGCACGCGGGTCTGGAGAGCAGGATGACCCCCCCCAACCCGCGTCCTCGCCCCCCAGACTCCCGCCCAACCAGAACCCGGGCGATGCTTAACCTGCGCATGCGCGTCCCCAACCCACCTGCAGCCCTCTCCCCGCCCCTCCCCACGTGACGCCGTGGGAACCCCGACCCCGCCGCCGGGCGCGGGCGGAGATGGGGGTCGGGGTGCGGGGACAGGAGGAAGGATGGAGAGGAGAGCCCTGGCTCTCGGGTCCCGGGTGTCCAAGGGACAGACGTGGGGGAGGGAAGCCCAGTCCCCAGGCTGGGGGTGCGGGGAGGATGCGGTCTCGGGGGGCCCGGCCGGCGCACTCACCCGCACGATGTAGGAGACGCCGGGCCCCAGGACCCTGGCGTCTGGGTGGAGCCAGCCGTGCGCCGGCTTCTGGATGAAACTGCCTTTGCGGGTCCACTCGTCGGCCGCCCCCCGCGCGCCCCGCGGCCCGCGCGCCCCCGGGGTCCGGCAGCGGCTGAGCGCCGGCAGCGGGCAGGGCGCGGCGCAGCGCGGCTCGCAGGCGCCCAGGACCGCGGCCGCCAGCGCCGGGACGCTCGCGGGGCCGGCCGGCTCGGGCTGGGGGTCGGCGGCCCCCGCGCCCCCCGCCGCCCGCGCCGCCGCCGGGCCGCGGCCCAGGAAGCCGGCGGGGGCCGCGAACTTCCACTGCGGCATGCGCGGCAGCAGCGCGCAGAAGGTGGTGGGCGCCTCGGGCTCGGGGGGCGCGGGGGGCGCGCGCCCGCCCGGACCCTGCGTCATGGCCGCGGCCGCCCGACCGAGCCCGACCGGGCGCTGCGCCTGGCGCGGAGGCGGCCCTCCCGCTCCCTCCCGCTGCCTCCCCGCCCCCGGCCCGGTGATGTCATCCGCCCGGCCCAGCGCGCAGCCGCGGGGGGCTGCGCCCCTGGGACCCCGGCCCTCGGCCTCCCGGCGCCTGGCGGGGAAGCCGGGGAAACTGAGGCCCGCCGAGGACGCGCGCGCTGACTCGGGTCCGGCAGACAGGGAGGGAGCGATGTTTCCAACCCAGGTCCTAGGCGGGGCCCCCCTACTTCGGCCCCCACCCGAGCCCCTGGAAGGACGGAGGCAAGAGAGACTTAGAAATCACCTCCCTTTTTCCCGTTTTGACTGATGGGGAAACAGGCCTGGAGAGGGGCGGAGGCGTGGTCAGAGAAGGAGAGGTCCTCAAATCCTACGGTCAGCCCCCTCCCTACGGTGCCAGCTGGAAAGTACTTGAAAGCCGCGCCCTGCTTTATTTCCTAATGGGGAAACTGAGACCCAGAGAGGGGGAGGGGCGTGCCCGAGGGCGCCCAGCGGAGAGGCGGACCCAGGAGTGCGGGGCTGGGCTGCCTGGGTCGGGGGGGGGGGGGCGGGACTCAGAGCGAAGCCGAGTCCTCCTCTTCTGCCTTTCCCTGGGCCTCAGTTTCCCCGGCTGGAGGGTCACGGGCTCCTCCGTTCCTGGGCAGCCCTGTCCGGCATCCACCCAGCTGAACTCGGGCCTCAGGCTCCCAGGCCTGCCGGCCCCTCCGTCCCCCACCCAGGCCTCCAGGGTCGATTCCTTCTGCGCTGAGGACGGGATGCTCGGTCACCCAGGACCCAGGCTCCCGGCCGCAGTCTCGTCCATCCCTTCCCCCCTCCAGCACCGCCCGGGCTGGGCCGACTGCCGGGAAACAAAGGAGGGGCCGGGCGCGGGCAGGTGGGGGGGCGGGGCCAGACGCGGGGAGTCGGATCGATAAATCAGAGAAATGAGATCACCGCGCCGGGAGGAGGAGGAGGAGAGGAGGAGGAGGGGGAGGGGGAGGGGGAGGGGGAGGGGAGGGGGAGGAGAGGAGGAGGCCGCGGCGGGAGGAGGGGAGGAGGAGAGGAGGGAGGAGGAAGAGAAGAAGGAGGGGGAGGGGGAGGGGGAGGAGGCCGTGGCGGGAGGTGCGCACCGCGGCGATTGGCCGGCGGGTGGGGGATGGGGGGCCGGCGATGCGTGGCTATTGCGCTGCAGTGCAGCGTGAGCGGGTGTGGAGGGCGGCGGTGTCGGGCCTAGATCCCCCGTTTGGACATGTGTGTGCTTGTGTCCCGGTGTGGTCCGCACACGTGCGGACGGTGAGGGTTGGGTTGTGTGTACATTGCATGCAGACGTGAACACGTGGGGGGGGGGGTCCTGGTGTGTGTCCACCTGGTCGGGTCAAGAAGCATGTGTTCACCATCGGCATCCCCAGGCTGAGGAGGGGACAGAGTAAGGAGAGAGCTGACACTCACCCAGGGGCTGTTCTCTCCAGAGACACGGTGGCCGTCTGTTCCTCCCGACCTCCTGAGTTAGGGATTTATAAGGCCTGGACCCAGGTATCATCATATAGAGGACTGAGTCACGCGGCACCGTCCGTGTGTTTCCTTCCTGTCCCTGGAAAAACGGCAGGAACAGAGCCCAGTGGCCAGGACTCGGACAGAAGGGCTCACAGCATGCTGCCTTCAGGCAAGTGTCCAGTCTCTGCGACCCCACTTCCTCTCGGTGAAGGTCGCCTGCCTCCTGACTTGCTGTGAAGCTTAGATGATCTTTATCAATACCTGGAAAGTGGTGTGCACCTACTAATGGCAGAGATTAGAATACATCAAACTTCTATACATCCTTCAAAACCCAGCTTCAATGTCCCCTCTTTCAAGAAATCTATCTGGCTCCCCCCAGTCAAAGCCCTGGCCCCACCTCTGGCCTCCCCTAGCTCTGGATCCCTCCTCTGGGCCCATCCAGACCCCCAGGGGCTGCAGAATTGGGGGTCTGGATCCCGAGAGCAGTGTTCAGGCCTTGCTGCGACACGAACAGAAAGTGGGTTAAATGAACACGCGAATGTGATGCTGACAGCTCTTGGTGCCACACAGATTTAATGGCAAGCAGCTGGGGGGGCAGGGGGAGGGGACATCAGGGCAGGTTCCAGCATGATTTGGGGCCTCCTGGACTGGGGCCGGCAGCCGTGCTCCAGGAGAAGCAGGGACAAGCCCAAGTTTGGCAGAAACCCGAGCCGCGTCAGGGACCCAGGCCCTGGCGGGGCGGACGCCGAGTTCTAGGACACAGGAAGCTCCGTGTCCGGCCGGCTGCGGGGGAGGGGCAGGGGTGTCCCTTTCTCCACCTGGCCTGGTGTGACCAGGACAGAAGAAAGTGGGGCGCTGGGTAGAGGCTCCCCTGCGTGGGGCCAGGGGTCACAGCCCTCAGGGACTGGGGGGAGCAGGTGGCCTAGAAGGACCTCAGCTCAGAAAAGGAGAAGGAAGGAGGCACCCCCCATCACAGCCCGTCCCAGGAGGTCACCACCCACACCCGGCTCCACAGTGGAGGAGCCTGGGACTCATGCCCCGCCGGCATCAGGGTGTGGTGTCCGCGGCCATGGTGGCGGCCCGTTTGGAGTGGCGGATGCCCATGGTGAATGCTGGGGCCCTGGCTTTGGTCACGGTGACCTGCTCGGGGCTGTGGGTGCCGGGGCCGGGTGTCTCATCCGGGGGGCGCGGGGCCCGGGGCCGCCCCAGCATGGTGAAGGCAGGCTGGCGCTGACGGTAGGCGTTGGGGTCCGGGCTGTCATACTGGCCCGGGCCCGGTGTCTTGGCGGGGTCCTGCGGGGGGCGGGCGGGGGGCGTGCGGCCCACCACCGAGTAGCTGGGGCTGCTGGGCTTGGTGAAGATCTGGGAGCCCCAAAGGGAGGGCAGAGTGTAGGTGTTGGGGGCAGGGGCTGAGGTGTCCAGGGGCTGCGGGCGCAGACGGGAGCCCAGGGTGAAAGCCGGTGGCGTCCGTTGGCGCACAGGGGCCACCTTCTCTGGGCTGTAGGCCCCGGGACCCGGTGTCACCTCCAGACCTGTGAGGACGGGGCAGGAGAGTTGCGATGGACAGAGTCCCCATCTGCCCTTGGCCCACAGGCTTCCTGGAGCTCAGCACCTCCCACGCAGCCCCTTCCCGGCCTCCTTACATCGTCTGCTCTTTCAAGCCTTTGCCCAGGCTCAGTCCTCCACCAAGCATGCCTTTCGCCTCCCATTCCCACCTCCCACCTCATTCTTCAAGGCAGCCCCCAAGCCCACCCCTCCCTGCTTCCCTCCCCACACTCTCCTTCTAGGCAGAGCCCTCGCGGCCCTGCCCGGGATCCCCCGACCTGGGTCTTCCCCTCTCTCCAGACATGGCCACACTGAGGGGGGATGGTCCCCACCTGGGTCTAACTCCACCAGCAGACGAGTGTCACAAAAAGCAAAGACATGTCAAATCTACTTCAACTCCCCAGCAGTTGGTCTTACACATGTTTGAGTGGATGGGTGAATAGAAGGACGGGTGGCGAATGATTGGGTGAGGAGTGAATGAGTAGATGAATCGATCCATGGATATGTAGGTGGATTGTGGATGGATCATGGATGGATGGAAGGATGGATGGATCATGGGTGGATGGATGGATGGATGGATCAGTGAATAGATGGATGGATGGATGAATGGACGGGTGGATGGATCATGGGTGGATGGATCATGGGTGGATGGATGGATCATGGATGAATGGATCATGGGTGGATGGCTGGCTGGATGGATGGATGGATCAGTGAATAGATGGATGGATGGATGAATGGACAGGTGGATGGATAGGTAAATGAATGGATGGATGGATCATGGGTGGATGGATCATGGATGGATGGATGGATCATGGATGAATGGATCATGGGTGGATGGCTGGCTGGATGGATGGATCAGTGAATAGATGGATGGATGGATGAATGGATGGGTGGATGGATAAGTAAATGGATAGATGGATGGATGAATGGATCATGAGTGGGTGGATGGGTGGGTGGATGGAGGATGGATCGATGGATCATGGGTGGATGGATGAATGGATGGATCAGTGAATAGATGGATGGATGGATGAATGGACGAGTGGATGGATAGGTAAATGGATGGGTGGATGGATCATGGGTGGATGGATCATGGATGGATGGATGGATCATGGATGAATGGATCATGGGTGGATGGCTGGCTGGCTGGATGGATGGATTAGTGAATAGATGGATGGATGGATGAATGGATGGGTGGATGGATGGATGGATCAGTGAATAGATGGATGGATGGATGAATGGACGAGTGGATGGATAGGTAAATGGATGGATGGATGGATCATGGGTGGATGGATCATGGATGGATGGATGGATCATGGGTGGATGGATCATGGATGGATGGATCATGGGTGGATGGCTGGATGGATGGATGGATGGATTAGTGAATAGATGGATGGATGGATGAATGGATGGGTGGATGGATAAGTAAATGGATAGATGGATGGATGAATGGATCATGAGTGGGTGGATGGGTGGGTGGATGGAGGATGGATCGATGGATCAATGGGTGGATTGGATGACGAACAGCTGGATGGGTGCATAAGTTGGTGAGTAGAAAGATGGGTGAATGGACGGATGGATGAACTGGTGGATCAGTGGGTGGACGAGTAGATGGGTGATGGGTCAACAGATGAAAGAGTGGGTGGATGGGAGACTGGAATCGGGTAATTGAATCAGCTGCTTAGGGTGACAGTGACCTGTTGGAGCCCGTGACGGGGACTGCTGCGTTTGCGCGGTCCCCACTGCACCCTGCTGTCTCCTGATGCTGAGGATGCGCCCGGCTGCCCTGGTGGCACCACGTGTGCACAGGGTCACCGCCACCCTGGCCCACCTCACTCATTCAGGGTCCCGGCCCCTCTCTGAGTCCCGTGGACTTCGTCATTCCAAAGACCCTGAGGTCCTACAAACCCGGGGATGGGAGGGGACGGAGAAGACAGAGGCGGGCGACTCACTGAGACTCCGAAAGGGCAGGGTCCCCGTGGGGCAGTGCGGGTCAGCCACTCACCCCGAGACTTGCCCCGGCCCTGCATGGAGAACGCAGGGGTGCAGCTTCGGCCAAACCGGGTGACGTTGGGGTCCAGGAAGTAGATGGGCCCGGGGCCTGTGTCCTGTGGAGATGCTGGGGAGAGCAGCCCGCTCAGTGCCCCTGGGTGGCCCGGGGCATCTCCACCCTCCGGCCGCCCGCAGCGGTGACCTCAGACCATGGAGGTGGGGTTGCCCTGCCCCAGGGCCCCAGGTCCCTGCATGGACCGTGCCCTTTTGACCAAAGCTGTCCCACCCCTCAGCCTCTCCTCGCCGCAGACTAGGGGCCAGCAGGTGGGTTGTTGGAATTGTCCACGGTTCTATTCTAACTGGGCTGAGTGGGGTCTGGGGAGGCCCTTCAGTGCTTGGGCTTGGTGGCATGTGACGTGCTGAGGGGAGGCCCCCCAAGGTGGCCTCTTTGCGCGGTGTCCTGGGCACCTACCCATAACTCTGCCATGACCGTGATTATTAAGCACGTGCATCTGCGTGTAGAAGGTTTGACAAGGACTCATGGGTTTACATTCTGTGTGTATGTGCACACACATGACACCGTGCTCGCACGTTCGTGACAAAGGAGTGCAGCCCAAGTCAGGCCATTTCCCACCTCAAGGCCTTTGCTTATGCTGCAACCTCTACTGGAGCCCCCTTCTTCGCCTGGGGGCTCCACTGAACTCCTACTCATCCGACAAAGCCCAGGTCCCATGCCCCCACGTCCAAGAAGTCTTCCCTGGGCATTCAGCAAAGTCTACGCCGACCTCCACCCCCAACTCCCCAGCCTGACTGTCTGTCTGTCCCAGGACGTGTCCTGTGACAGGACTGGAACCTGGGAGCCCAGGCCGCTCTGGGCCACAGGCTGAGATCTTAACTCCTCCTAGGGACAGACCCGAGGCTGATCCCTCATTGCCTTCTGGGCCCCTTGCAGCTTCCCGAGTTCTGGTTCAGCTTCGTTTGGGCCTGAAGGCCGAAAAGGTGCTTCCGCCCAGCCACCCCCTCCCAACAAGCCTCTGTCCGCGTGGATCAAACCCCCCACACAGGACCCGCCCCCACCCCGGCCCCCGTGGGGCCTCAGAGCGGCTCCAGAAAACGGGGAGCTGGAATTCACAGGCACCGAGCTACAGGGCACAGGCCCACGGGAACGCGGCAGCAACGCCACACATGGGGGTGCACAGCGTGCTGTGGCGGGCACCACCGCGTCGGCCTCACCCCTGCATCCAATGCCCCTCTCCCCCGCTGCCCGCACGCTGGGCCCGAGGGAAGTGGACGTCAGAGAGGCGAGGTCACCCGCTGACCGGGTGGGCCCCACGGCCTGCTGACCCGCCAGCCCCTGCCCGTCCGAACCACACAGAATTCTCATTCCACCCTCGACACGAGCCTGGGACGGGCAGGGCCTGGGAGCCCCCATCTTTTGATGGGGAAACTGAGGCTGGCCCTCGAAGCCCACGTCCATTGGGCACTGACTGGATACCAGGCCCGTTGTAGCTGCTTTGAGGCATTTAATTCTCATGAATGGATGTCTCCACGTGTCTAACATGTCATCCTGACAGCTTTGTAAGGAGAGCGCTGTCACTGTCTACAGGAGGAAACTGAGGCACAGAGCAGGAAAGCCCAGAAGGCAGTGCAGTCCTAACCACCACACACTCCTCCTTCCATTCTCTCCATCAATAAGGAAACAAAGGACCAGAGAGGCACAGCATCTTCTCCGAGGTCACACAGCAAGGCGGGGTTCGTGCAGCCCTCCCGGCTTCCTGTTGCACTCAGTGGGGGCCAGGAGCTAGTAGAGTGAGGGAACGCTCCCTGGCGGGGGGGGACTGGCAGCTCGGGAGGTCCCCCTCTGACCTGTCACACACCCCCACCCCCCCACGCGCCTTACCCTCACTCGGCCTCCAGAAGAGTGAGTAAGCCGGACCGACCACCTTGGTGCAGTCGTGGTTGGTGTAGCCGACGGTGGACGGCAGGACGTACAAGCCAGGCCCGGAGCCTGTGACCAGAGGCGTCAGTCACGGCCTGAGATGGGGGAGCCCGGGGCCCAGCCCCTGAGCCTCCCCCGGGCCCCCAGCCATGGTCCAGTGCAGGGTGAGGGGGGCGGGGGCTGCCTCTGTGCAGGGGGCGGGACACGGGCATTGTGAGTCACAGGTGAGGGGGCTGCGGGGCCACACAGACGCTGTCACAGGAGGGGACAGTGAGGACACAGACACTGTCACAGGGGGGGACACAGAATACAGACATGCTGTCACAGGAGGGGACACTGAGGACAGATACAGACACTGTCACAGGAGGGAACACTGAGAACAGACGCTGTCACAGGAGGGAACACTGAGGACAGACACAGACACTGTCACAGGAGGGAACACTGAGGACAGAGACACTATCACAGGAGGGGACACTGAGGACACAGACATGCTGTCACAGGAGGGGACACTGAGAACAGACACTGTCACAGGAGGGGACACTGAGGACAGACACAGACACTGTCACAGGAGGGAACACTGAGGACAGAGACACTATCACAGGAGGGGACACTGAGGACACAGACATGCTGTCACAGGAGGGGACACTGAGAACAGACACTGTCACAGGAGGGGACACTGAGGACAGACACAGACACTGTCACAGGAGGGAACACTGAGGACAGAGACACTATCACAGGAGGGGACACTGAGGACAGACACAGACACTGTCACAGGAGGGGACAGGGGACAGACACAGACACTGTCACAGGAGGGGACACTGAGGACAGACACAGACACTGTCACAGGAGGGGACAGGGGACAGACACAGACACTGTCACAGGAGGGGACAGGGGACAGACACAGACACTGTCACAGGAGGGGACTCTGAGGACAGACATGCTGTCACAAGAGAGGACGGGGACAGACACAGTGTCACAGGTGCAATGTCTGGTGGCGTCTGCAAGGATGTCAGTGCCACAAGGGCCACGGAAGCGGCCGTGGATCGTTGCTCCAGCTGCTTTGTGACGGACGGAGACACGGAGGCAGGGCCAGGCCCACCCCAGGCCCCACAGCTAACGCGGGAGGGGAAGTGGGCCCCCCCGGCCGCCGCGGTCTTCACCCTCCACACCGCCCCCCCCCGCTCCTTATCTTCCCCGAGGGTCTCATCTCCAGTCAAGACTCTAGAAACTCCGTCCCCCCGACCCTCGTGCTCTGCTGCCCCCTCAGCCCCAGAAAGCTGCCGGCCCGTAACCGCTCAGTCCCCGCTGGGGAGGCGTCACAAGGGCCAGCAGAAATGCCCTGTTCATGCCTCTCCTCTGGGACGGGAAACTGAGGCATGGTGAGGGGCAGGGACTCAGAGGCTACTGCCTCTGCTGGGCCCCTGGAACATTCCGGAAGCCCCGGGGGGGGGCGATGGAACAGGAAAGGGTCTCCCCACCATGGTCCCCTCCCCATGACCGGCACATACCATCCTGCAAGGTGGTCGTCCCGTGGGTCTTCCTTAGGCCGGTCTCTGGAATGCGGCCCTCGGGGGCCCGCCGGCCTAGGGGAGCGGGGTCGCAGCTGAGGGTCCCCACGGTGAGCAGCTGAGGGGCTGCGTGCTGTCTCCTCCGCCACAGCAGCTCCGGGCCGCAGGGGCCGGCCCCGTCCCCGGTCCCACGGCTTCTGCCGGTGCTGCCAGAGCCCTGGCCTCTCCACACCCTCCCAGGGACCAGACCAGGGACGCACAGACAGCCCCTTGTCCCTCAGCGCGGAGTTTGGGGCCCTGGCCCCAGCCGGCTGGTCGGGCGGACGCTGGCCTGGAAGTGGGGCCGGGATCGAGTGTCGGCCAGGCGGCTGGACGGTCCAGGAAAGAATCCGGTGTCGGCAGAGCAGGCCCCCGGGGAGCCGGCCGAGCTGGGCAGCCAGGGCCAGAGCAGGCCCCAGGAAGCCGGAGCCGTGGACATGACACTCACGGGCTCGTAGCCGGAGGGACTGGTGAGATCATGGGGGGGCGTGGTCCCATTTCTACAGCTGGGGAAACTGAGGCACGGCCTGACGTCATACAGCAAGTTCGCCACTCAGGGAGTTGCAACTATGGGTCCAGAAGCCTTCCTGCCTTCATTCATCCAATCAGCACTTATTGAGCACCGACTGTGTCCCAGGTTCTGTTTGGGTTGGTGGGGACAGGACAGGAACAGACAGACAGGAGCCGATGTTCTCAGGAGGCAAGAGAGAAAATAAACCATAAATTAGTAAACGAACACATAGGATATTAGAAGGTGTTGAATGTTCTGGAAAACACAGAGCAGTTGGGAGTGTGGGTGAGGCCAAAAGTTAGTGCAGGGTGTGGGGTCACAGCATTGAGAAGGTGAGAGGAGAGCATTGCAGGATAAGGGAATGGCCGTGCAAAGGCCCTGGGGCGGGAGGCGATGGTGGTCCTCCAGGACAGCCTGCCGCCTCCCAGAAGCCAGCAGGATTTACTCCAGCCCGTTACAGAGTTCATTTCCCTGCCTGCACTGAGGCTTTGGTTGTGTCACGCTCCGCAGAGGGGTTCAGGGACACTTGGACGGACAGAATTCAGATTCCTGTCCTTCTGTGGTATCCTCCTCGGTTGCTGGATCGCGGGCCTCTTGCACTGTTATTTTTTAACGGCTTGATTGAGTTATAATTCACACACCACACAATTCACTCCGCCATGTAATGTTAGTGCATTCTGTCATTTTTTTAAATTCTGCATCAAAATGTCATGGTCTTGGGGCCGGCCCAGTGGCATCGTGGTTGAGTTTATGTGCTTTGCTTCAGCGGCCTGGGGTTCACAGGTTCGGATCCCAGGCGCGGACCTACACACCGTTTATCAAGCCATGCTGTAGCGGCGTCCCATAGAATGTAGAGGAAGACGGCACAGATGTTAGCTCAGGGCCAATCTTCTTCAGCAAAAAAAAAAAAAGTCATGATCTATGTAAAAGATCATACATTGAGCTTTAAATGCTTGTATTAGAAAAGGAGAAAGATCTTAAAATCAATGACGGGTCCGCCTTAAGAAGCTAGCAGAAGAGGAGTAAGAGAAGGAAGGAGGTGAAAGACGTAACAGCAGGATCGCACGAAAGAGAAAACCACAGAAGAAATAACAAAGGCCCCAGAAGCTGATTCTTTAAAAGGATCAACGGATTTGTTAGACATCCAGCTGGACGGGTCAAGGACACAATGAAGAACAACACGAATCCCGAATATCAGGAGGGGAGAAGGGACATCACCGCAGACCCACACGCGTTACAGGGACAACGTGGGGCGTGTGGAGCCACGGATGGAAAGATCCCGACTGTGCAGACGAGATCTTCCGATGAGCATTTCCAGGGCCCACCTGCCACCTTCCGGACCTTAGGGACCTGCTTCAACGGCGTCATCTTGTTCAACGGTCACAGCATCTGAGAAGGGGCTGCCGCTGACCCTCATCTGTGGCTGCAGATGGGGAAACTGAGGCGCAGAGAGGGGAGGTGGCGTGCACAGGTCCTTCAGGAACTGAGTCATCGGCAGAGGCAGGACGTGAACCCAGCACTCTCTGACTCTGGTTTCAGATCAAAGCTCGGGGGCGCGGCTTCTCCGTTCTGATCCCCGCTCAGCCTCCTGGGAGAGCCGGACACCCTGTGGGGCTCCCGCAGCCCTGAGCGCGAGCCCAGCCCTCCCGGCACAGACACCCACGCGGTCCTGTCCCCACCCTGCCCTCGCCCCGCCCCTCGGGCCTTGCTCTCTCCACTGTGGCCACACCGGCCAGCCTGCTGGTCCTCGAAGCCACAAAGCCGGTTCCCATCTCGGGGTTCCCACACGCCCTCCCTCCACCCGGGTCCTCGAGGCCCGCCTCAGTGGTGCTGTCCTCGGGCTCCTGCACTTCGGTGGGGTCACTGACTAGCAGGAGGACAGAGAGGTTGGGGTATCTGTCTCCCATCTCCTGCCTCAGTGCCCAGTTCTGTCCACGGCTCTGGAGTGTGCGCTGCTTCTGGAAAGAAACCAATGGCTCATCCAATGTTGGGGGGCCCACAGGTGACTGAGGACGGAGCCAGCTGTGGGCTGACTTGTTGGCTAAGGCATCGGAGGTGGAGGGAGGGAGTTGGAGGGAGGGCAGGTGGAGGGAGGGCAGGTGGAGGCATCCCAGGTGGAGGGAGGGCAGGTGGAGGGAGGGCAGGTGGAGGCATCCCAGGTGGAGGGAGGGCAGGTGGAGGCATCCCAGGTGGAGGGAGGGCAGGTGGAGGGAAGGGAGGTGGAGGGAGGGAGGTGGAGGAAGGGAGGTGGAGGAAGGGAGGTGGAGGGAGGGCAGGTGGAGGGAAGCGAGGTGGAGGGAGGGAGGTGGAGGGAGGGCAGGTGGAGGAAGGGAGGTGGAGGGAGGGAGGTGGAGGGAGGGAGGTGGAGGAAGGGAGGTGGAGGGAAGGGAGGTGGAGGGAAGGGAGGTGGAGGAAGGGAGGTGGAGGGAGGGCAGGTGGAGGGAAGGGAGGTGGAGGAAGGGAGGTGGAGGGAGGGCAGGTGGAGGGAGGGCAGGTGGAGGGAAGGGAGGTGGAGGGAGGGAGGTAGAGGAAGGGAGGTGGAGGAAGGGAGGTGGAGGGAAAGGAGGTGGAGGAAGGGAGGTGGAGGGAGGGCAGGTGGAGGGAAGGGAGGTGGAGGAAGGGAGGTGGAGGGAGGGCAGGTGGAGGGAGGGCAGGTGGAGGCATCCCAGGTGGAGGGAGGGCAGGTGGAGGAAGGAAGGTGGAGGAAGGGAGGTGGAGGGAGGGCAGGTGGAGGGAGGGCAGGAGGGCCAGGAGGAGAGAGGACAAGGGCCCCATGGAAGTTGCTCCCCAAACCCCTCCCACCCCATGCCTCGGCCCCCTGCCCAGGCTACATCAGCCAGCCATGCAGTGCAGACAGCTGGGGACACTGGCTCCAGTCCAGCCTCGGCCACAATTGACTTTGTTTCTCTTGTGTTATAGCTCTGACCCCCTGCCTCCCTCCCAGGGATAGGACCCTCCATCTGGGTTGAGCTGGGACCCAGCCCCTCCTGCCTCAGTTTCCCCTCTGTGTCATGGCTACGACCCCCTGCCTCCCTCCAGGGACAAGACCCTACATTCAGATGCCATCCAGGACTTGGCCCCAACTGCCTCCGTTTCCCCATCGTGACGTGGGAAGGAGCCAAGAGCTAACACGGGGGGACAGACTGGAACAGCCACCCGAGCCTGTGAAAGGCAGCTTTGGGGACCTCAGGGCCCAGCAACCTCACCAGACTGAGCTCAGCCCCTTCCAGCGGGCCGGGCCCCCCACTGACGCCACCAGCTTCTCTCCGTGGCCTCTTCCCCACCGCCAGCTAAACGGCATGGAAATGAGATGCTCATTAGCTCAAAGCACGTGCAAATGAGCCACGTGTTTCTCCAGTCTGATTCGTTGACAGAAGAGAGCAAATCAGAAAAACAGGAAGAAGAAGCCAGCCGGTGCGGGTACAGTGGTTAGGTTCGCCCACTCCCGCCCAGGGTTCACAGTTTGGATCCTGGGTGTGGACTTACACACCACGCATCGGGCCATGCTGTGGCGGCGTCCCACATCGAAAAAAAAAAAGATTAGCAACAGATGCTAGCTCAGGGCCAATCTTCCTCAGCAAAAAAAAGCGGGGGGAGGCTGGACTGGGATTGAGGGTGTGGCTCCTGCCCAGAAATAGGAGCCCAGCTGTGGGGTGGTGATGGTTGCACCACCCGGGGCCTCGGATCCTCCGAGGAGGCTACAGGGACTGAGGTGACAGCATTGAGCCGGTGGACGCTCCTCCAGTTACAGCCCTATCACGATTATTGATATCGATATTGATATTGGTTGTTAATTCAACCAGTGTGTATCTGTGTGCCGGGCGTGAACAAAACACACCGACTCCCGGCCGCGCCTTTCTGCCGAGAGAGGCAGACAAATGAGAGAGTCCTCTGTTACCAGAGAGGACCAGCGGTGCATGGGGACAATCAGGGCCAGCAGGGCCTGGGGGTGTGGGGTGCAGTTGAAATGGCGAGGAGGTCGGGGGGCCTCACTGAGAAGGTGATGGCGGAGCGGAGGCCAGAAGGTGAGGAGGGAGCAGGAGCGACATCTGGGGAAAGGCCACCGGGCAGAGGGCACAGTGCGTGCAAAGGCCCTGAGGCTGGACCGTGCCCAGCGTGTTGGAGGAACAGTGGGGAGGCCCGTGCGGGTCGGAGCGGAGGGAGTGAGGGGGAGACACTGAGGGGACGGGGCGGCCGTGCAGGGCTCCGCCGGCTTCTCCCCTGGGGACGTGGGAGCAGCAGGGCTGGGGGCGGAGCAGGGGTGGCGACTCGGTGCCCACGGCGCCCTCTGGCGGCCGCGGGGAGAACAGACCGAGGGCGGCGCGGGAGACCCAGGCGAGGGGACCAAACTGGTCCAGGGGGGCTGATGGGGGGATAGTGGATGGGAGGATGGAGGGGGGGTGTGGGGGATAGGGAGGCCCGCCCCACCGGGGTGGAGGAGCAGGCAAGAAGCAGGATTCTGAAACTAGGACCAGCAGGATTTGCTGTGGGGCTGAGGGAACTAGAGGTGTTGAGACGCCTCCAGGATTTGGGCCTGAGAACCGGAAAGGATGGAGCTGCCGGTAACCGGGCAGGGGATGAGGGAGGGTGGGCTTTAGGAGAAGATCAAGAATTCGGTTCCGGAACTGTGGGGTTAGGGTCTCTGGGAGATGCCCGTGGACACCTGAGGGGCAGCCGGCCACACAGGTCTGGGCTGTTAGTTGTCTGTCTGTACCAGCAACAAACCCCCCCAAACACAGCAGCTTAAAACACGCGCATTTATTATGTCCCAGTTCCCGGGCGGCAGAGCCGGCCCTCTGCTCTGACCGCGCTGGCCAGGCCTGGGGGCTCATCGGGTGGCTGGACTGGGGAAGGGTCTGCTCCTGGCTCCCTTGGGTTGTTATGGAATTTACTTGTCGTTCTAGGACTGGGCGCCCCCCTCCCACTGGCTGTTGGCTGGAAGCCACCCTCAGCTTCTGGCCACGTGGCCTCCTCGTGTGGCCTCCTCACGTGGCCTCCTCACGTGGCTACTTCATTCTTCAAAATCAGCAAAGGAGAAGGTCTGGGCGACAGGCAGGTCTGGAGCTGACGTTACGTAGGAGGAACAGTTGTGGTGAGCAGGGGTCCCCGCCGAGCACCCCAGCACTGCCCTCTCGGCTCCCTCCATCCCTGCCTGGACCCATGGGCTCCTTCTTCACTCACTGAAAAAATACCACTGCCCCCAAAACTCCCCGTCTCCCTTTTTCCCATGTCACCCATCTTCCGCGTGGTGACCAAATGATGTTTTGAAATCAGAAGTCACCCCACACCCTGTCCTGCCTACAAAACCCTCCCCGGTTCCCATGTGCCGTGAGTGAACCCACTCTCCTAACCTGGCCTCTGGGTTCCGGCTGTGAGGGCAGGGGCTGCATTCGTTGGGCACCTACTGTGTGCCAGGCTCTGAGCTGGGTGTCAGGGACCCAGCAAGACAGCCCACGAGACACAATGCGAAGCACAGGTGTAACTTCAAATTTTCTAGTCACCATATCAAAAAAAAGAAAGAAATTCATTTTAATGATACACGTTATTTAACCCCAAATATCCAAAATATTATCGCTTCAGCATACAAAAATTACGATGAGACACTCTGCATTCTTTTCTTCGTCCGCAGCCGGTGACAGCACGGGTCCAGAGCGTTTCAGTCCAGAATCAGTCCCTCAGCCCAGCAGTTCTCAAGCTGGGTGGCTCTGCCCCAGGGGACTCGGGACAACGTCTGGAGACAATCTGGGGTGCTCATACTGGGGGGGCTGCTCCTGGCATCGAGTGGGATTCTGCACAACACCCCGCAGCGTCGAGGGGGAGACCCCGTTGCAGACAGTTGTGACCAGCATTTCTCGTCAGGGCTCGCGGACCGCTCACAGACCAGTCACAGCCACGCGGCCAGCACTAAGATCCTGCGACCTGGTGTTTGCAGCCCCCAGACGCCCCTTCATGTCCCCTTCCAGTCGTCTCCTTCCCTCCACCCCGTCACACTGTCCTGACTTCGAACGCACGGCTGTTTTGCCCCTTTTTCACTCTATACGAGTGGACCTGTGCACCGCGTCCTCACCAGGCCTGTTTCCCTCGACCTCGTGTGTGAGATTCATCCTGTTGTGGGGTGCAGTACTGCGGGGTGTGATAGTCCATGGCATGAAGACACCACAGTTTATTCGATGAGCTTCTAGGCTGTTTCCATTTGGGGCTACTGCAAATAATGCCACTCACAGCATTCCAGGTGGAGGGCAAAGCACGTGCAAAGGCCCTGGGGCAGGAGCATGTCTGGCTTGTTGGAGGAACAGTGAGGCGTCCGGTGTGGGTGAAGGAAAGGGAGAGAGGGAGAGAGGGAAGAGGAGACAGAGGGGGAGGTCAGAGGACTTGGCTGTCACCCCGAAGGAGGTGGGAGCCCTGGAGGATTTGGAGCAGAGGAGGGACGTGGTCAGGTGTAAGAGACAGGGAGGAGTCAAGATCGGCTGCCAGGCTTGACCTGAATCTCCCGCAGGACGGATTTGACCCCAACCCAGACGAGGGGCCCAGCTGATCTCTCTAGCTGTTCATTGTCCGTTTCCCCCATGCTCCCCCACATGTGTAACACGCGTGCGCGCAGACACACGCGCGCGCACACACAGGAAGAGGCGGGAGCTGTCCCCACCACCTCTTTCCGAAACCACGGCGGGGGTGAAGGAGAGGACGCCCCCCGGAGGCTGGGTTTACTGGACGACCTGTTCTTCTCTGTCCCCGGCACACGGGAGGGGGCAGGCCAGGTGTTCGCAGGGGACACCGCCCCACCCAGCGTCGGCCCACACTGTCCTCCCAGCCACCGCAATCTGTCACTTCTCGCCTCACCGGGCCCTCGCGACTGTCCCTTGTCCGGCGGCCAGGCCCCTGACTCAGACTCACGCGCCTCCGTGGCCGCCTGCCCCTTTGTTCGGTGGGGACTCTAACAAGGGAGGCTTGTTCTCCCCAAGGACGAGGGCACCGCGAACCTGCCAGGCTCCCCTCCGGCCTCCATCCCAGAAAGAGCGGCTCCCCACGTGGGACAGAGCGGGGACAGACCGACTCTCGCGTCTGTGGGTCCCCACCCGCGTGTCTGCCGAGTCCCCGTTTCACTGGGGTTCAGAGAGAGGAAGGGCTGGCATTCAGAGGACGGGGGGCTGGAGGGGGGTCCCCGCAGGCTTTCCTGGAGCCCAGGTGCTCTCCCCGCTCTCCGGCCTGACCCAGCCCTCCGGCCTCCTGGCTGTTCTAGAACATACCAGACAGGTCCGGCCACGGGGCCTTTCTCACACGGCTGCTCCTCTTTGCTTCCCTCGTCGGAAGCGTCTTCCTCTGACCCAACTTCATGCTGAGATGGGGAGTGTCGTGAGCTGGCGACGTCCTGCTGTGGCTGGAAACCAGCCCCGACGGGAGTGTCCGTCTACACCCCGGAGCAGCACGACCCCGGACCCTCAGCACTGGGCTGACCCCGGACCCCGACCCTGCCCCTGCCCCTCAGCGCCAGCCTACCCTGGACTTCGCCGCTGCCCCTGACCGTGCTGGGCACCCCCAGACCACCTGGACTAGCTGGGACTCCAGTCTCCGCCTCGGACGCGGAACCCTGGCCCGTTCCCTACCCAGGACCCCCAAACCCAGCCTGTCCCCCTAGACCCCTGCCCCGCACTTCCAGGCACAGCCCTGCAACCCCGGTTCCCCACATCCCTGCAGGACCCCCCAACTCCTCCTTGACCAGGTGTGGACTGGCCCCACCACATCGTCCCGACCCTGCTGCCAGCCTCCCATCCCGCCCGGGCCCTGGCCCCAGTCATGTCCCTGCACCTGGAAGAAGCCCCCTGGGCAGGAATTTCCCTGAGGGGTCTGCAGGGGTCTGGTCTGGGCGCTGACTGCGCCCCCAGCCCCCCGACAGGTCCCCGATTCTCCCAGGTCCCCCAGTCCCTCTCCCACCTGGGGTTTCCCAGCCTCTGACATCCCAGCACTTCTGGCATCGGCCGGATTGTTCTGGGGGCACTATGGGGCATGGAGCAGCATCCCTGGCCCCCACACCAGGTGCACCCCCAGTGTGACAACCACACGTGTCCCCAGACAGGGGTCCAGGTGGAACCACCATCCTAACCCTTAAAACAGCAGGCTCCCAGGTCCCAGCCTGGACTTGGGTGGAGAAGGAGACGGGGGGCTCACCACCTCGCAGAGGACACTTCGGTTCTGTGCTCAGGACAGAGGCCGGAGCCCCTGCCTGCCAGACACAGCAGGAGCCACGCAGGTCACCCATGTTCTCCAGCGCCCACGCTGAGAAACAGAGAGGGAAATGGGTAGCTTAAATCAAACTGAGTTTCATAAAATGTACTTTATTTAACCAGTAAGTCCAAAATGTTGTTTCAACATGTAATCAATATGTAATAAATATTGAGATATTTCACATTCCCCTCTCATGCTAAGTCCCCAGAATCCCGAATCTTAACACTTAATTTTCACTGGAAGTATTTCATCTGTATTGGAGATTTCCTAAAATCATAGTTGAAAAAGGAGATTCTGGGGGGGGAGCAGAATTTGCCAACTCAAGATGTGCCTCTTGGGGGCCGGCCGGTGACGTAGCAGTTAAGTTCACACGTTCCGCTTCGGCGGCCCAGGGTTCGCCGGTTCGGATCCCGGGCGCGGACCTACTCACCGCTCATCGAGCCGTGCTGGGGCAGCGTCCCACACAGAAGAGCTACAGCTCTACAACTGTGACACACAACTATGTACTGGGGCTTTGGGGGGGAGGAAGATTGGCAGCAGATGTTAGTACAGGGCCAGTCTTCCCCCCCCCCAAAAAAAAAGATGTGTCTCTGGCACGAGAACTATGTGGGGCTGTGGGGTTTTTTCTTCTTTTTGCTGTTGAGGAAGATTGACCCTGAGTTACCATCTGTGCCGTCTTCCTCTATTTTGTATGTGGGTCGCCGCCACAGCACGGCTGACGAGTAGTGTAGGTCCACGCCCGGGATCTGAACCCGAGAAGAAGGACCACGGGGCCGCTTCCATTGACTGGTTATTTTTAAAAAACTGCAAATGGGGCAAGCCCTGAAAACCAAGCACAAGTGACCCTTTGTAAGAGACATTTACATTTGTAAGGGAAACCTCCGTCAGTAAAGCTGTCTCCCTCTCTGACCAGGAAGAAGGAGGGTGACCTCCCCTCTAGGATCTCTTATCAATGCGGACGGACGGCAGGCACAATAGCCTTACTCTTGTTTACTGTGCTTTTCTGGTAATCTCCCACAGCCGACCCCCCACCCCCAACACCCCCCTTAGTCTTTACCTGAAGATGATCTTGAAGGTGGCAGCTCGGCCGTTCTGGCGAGTTACCCAGTTTTCTGGGTCTCCCGTGCGTATGTGTTATAAAGTTTTGTGTGATTTTCTCCTGTTCGTCTGTCTCACCTCAGTTTAACTCGTAGCCCAGCCAGAAGGACCCAGAGGGTAGAGGATTTGTCTTCCTCCCCTACAGTGCACAGACGTGGGGGGATGGTGGATGGACGGACGATGGATGGACTGCGGGGGGAGGGGTGTGTGGGTGCTAAGACGGACAGATCTCTGGTTAGACTGATGATGACTTGTCCCCTGAGCTCCCGGCTGGTCTGCCCCCACCTCCTAAGGTCAGTTCGGGCCTGTTCTGCCCCCGCCCTGGGGGTGTCTGGGACAGGGGGGTGACCTGCCTGCTGCCCTGTCCCCAGGCGAGGTACAGGGCCTAGTCACCGGCCTCCAAGGCCTGTGCCCTGGGCTGGGCCCCGCCCTCCACGGCTTTCTCCTCTGTCTGTTCCACGTGCAGCTGAGCGAGTTAGTGGCCTGGGGGCCCTAGTTGCCCTTTCCGTCCCCAGCACAGTCCCCTGGCCCTGGGCACTAGAAGCTTGGTGGTGGGTCCCCGAGCTGCCCCACAGCCCTTGGTCCAGGGCCCCCCTGGGCAAGGGGCCGCTGCTGGAGGACAGCAAAGCCCGAGCCCTCCTTCCCGGGTGGTGGACGAGCTGCAGTCCCCGGGGAGGCCGGGCCCGGCTGCGGGATCTTCAAGGACCCTCACCTCCACTGGGGGTGTCCATCCCGTCCATCTGAACCCAGACGTCACCACCCAAAGCCTCTGCCCCCCTTGACGCTCCTGACAACTTAAGTGTCAGACCCTCAGACGGCCCGAGGGGCCGGGCAGCCGCAGACCCCCGGCTCTGACCGCTCTGACAGCCCTGGGACAGCCGCGCGGCCACCACCCGTTTTGCCATCTGGGTTCAGCTTCGGAGAAAAAGAGAGTCACCAAGTGACATGTCTTCACTGGCTTTCCATGTTGGTTGTTTATTTGGGGCTCTGGACCCCCCCACTTGGCGCCCTGGGTGTCACCCTCCCGCCATGCCCCTCGGCCCAGCTCAGCCAGGCGACTTCGGGGACCAGCAGGGGTGTCAAAGGCCCAGTGGACTGACAGCCCCTTCCCACTCTAGAGCCTTCTGTCAGTCACTTACTAAAGGACCACTCACAGCCTCGTCTCCCTCCTCCCCAGTGTCCCCGAGAGAGAGCCAGAGGCCGAGCTGGCGGGGCACCCGATGGGGACCTCACGGCTCGAGCCCACCCCAAAGAAAGAGCTGTGAGGCCCCCAACTGGCCGGTTGTGTGAGTGAGGGGACCCGGGGCAGGAAGGGGGTCCCTGGAGGGCATGGGCGTTTCTGGGGCCGGTGTGCCGGCCCCTCCTAGACACCCTCCTCGGCCCGAGACCATTTCGCTGGCAGAACCCCGCTGCTGTCGAGGGAAGGTGGATGGGGAGGCCAGGATGTCGGGGCTGGGGGGCTGGGACCCTCCGAGGGAAGGCGGTTTCCTGCGGGGCCTCCGAGGACTTCCTCCAGGCGGCGAAAATGCCAGGAAGAGGTGGCCAGCGGGCGGGCGCTCAGGAAGCCCAGGCTGGGGGGCAGAGAAGGACCCCAGCCCCCACCCGCTGGGCCCGTGGGCTGAGGTTCCCAGGGGTCCACCGGGACGCTCCGTCCAGGCCCCCGCCCCCCATCGCTGTCTCTCCCCTGCAGGCTCTTCCCCACCTCTGCCCAGAACCTTCAGGGTGGCCGCTGGCCGCCCCGCATCATCGGTCCCCCTTAGCGCTCTCTTGGAGCCGTGTGCGTCTTTGACCGTGCAGGTCCCTCGTTCCCACAGGTAGAGCCCTGGAGCTTGGCCTGAGCTCCAGGGATGACCGGTGAGGGCCGGGAGCGGGGAGGCAGTGGCCGCAGAGCTGGGTCACACCCTGCCTCAAGGGCGGCAGGAAGCGGGGTCAGGGGCTGGGAAGAGGGCCATTCATCAGGCCCGCTGCCCCCCACCCAGGTCAAGTGCCCAGCTTCCCGCGGAGGGCCCACGCCTCCGGCCCGGGGAGGCCGCACCTTGGAGCCTGCCTTCCTGTGTGGCCTTTCCCGGCACCCGGGGCCGGAGGGGGGTGTGACGAAGAAAGACGGACTCCGAGTGCACACTCCTGGACCCTCGCCCCGCCGAGGCCTCAGTTTCCCCCTCTGCTCCCAGACCCTCCTCTTGGCCTCAGTTTCTGCCTCTGACCATTGAGAGGCTGAGAAGACAGATAAGCAGAGCGGGCGGCACTTAGAAACCCCGTCACCTGGCTGCCCGTCTCTTACCCCAAAGCCAGGGAAACTGAGGCAGAAGCCACAACCTGAGACCAGCAGGGGCAAGCCAGGACTCCTCCGTTCTTTCCCCTTGCATGTCTGCTGTGCGTGGGGCCTGGGGTCACAGCCGGCACAGCAGACAAGACCCGCAGACAGGGGACATGTGACTGGCTACACAATCTCATTAAGTCTGCAGGGAAGATGCTCCAGAGAAAGTGCCACAAAGGCAGGGGCAAGGGCAGGTGAGGGGACTTGGGAGGCGACGTGGGCAGAGACCGGGCCTGGTGGGGGCACAGCCGTGCAAAGACCCTGCGGCTGCCTGGTCCTACAGGGCTCCAGCCACACCAGGAGTTGGATTTTTCCTTTAGGCCGCAGGCAGGAGTGGGGTGCCCGCGTGCTCAGAAGGGTGCTTCCAAAGCTCTCTGGGCGCTGGGTGGTGAACGGCCCGCAGGGCAGACAGGGACAGGGGAGTGGGCTGAGGGGCACAGGGACTGGCGGGTGGATTCAGGCCTTCCAGAGAGGAGGACTCGCCAACAACTGCAAGTGGGGGGCCTGGCCGGGGTCCCTTCCCAGGCCTCTGGGGGGTCCCTGTGGACCCCAGACCCAGGTCCCTGAGTGGAGTGGAGCCGGGAGGCGGCCCCATGCCCGGGGCTCCCAGGTCCCGTCAGGCCTCCTGTATGACGGAAGGAGACAGGCTCAGAGGTGGGCGGGGACATGTCGCAGGCCCTGGTGAGACCCCAGGAGACCCCACCACCCCCACAAGACCCTCACCCCCAAAGGACCTCTCTTCCAGGAGGTCCACCCCCAGGTGGCCCCACCCCAGAGACCTCCACCCCCCGGTGACCCCACCCCAGAGGACCCTCCTCCAGGACGTTCCCCCCAGGTGACCTACACTTCCAGAGACCCCAACCCCAGGTGACCTCACCCCCAGGTAACCCCACCTCCAGAGCCCCCACCCCCAGGTGATCTGCACCTCCAGAGCCCCCCAGCCCAGGTGACCCCACCTCCAGGTGACCTGCACCTCCAGAGCCCCCCAGCCCAGGTGACCCCACCCCCGGGAAGGTCCCCGCCCGCACGTCGGGGGAGGAGGCCGCTCTCCGTCGCCCCCGCGCGGCCGCTCCGGGCAGTGGAGCCGAAACTCCGGCCGACGGGGGGGGGGGGGGGGGACGGCGCCCACCCTGCGCCTGGTTCCGATTTCCCTTCAGTTGACCCCGACGGTCACCCTCTCCGGCCGCGTTTTCCGATCTTCCCGTTTCTAAAAGTGAGACCGGGAACCGGCCCGGCACCGCCCCCGTCTTGGCCCCCAGCCTCTGCCTCTCTGTCGCCGCCAGGGTCGGGGGTCAGGGCGGGAAACCCCCTCGGGAAACCCCCGGGGAGCCGCTGGAGAGGGGGCGGCGGGCAGGAGGGGCGCCACTATTTAAGCCGCCTCCTCGCGGGCCCGGGACACGCAGGGGACGGCATGGCGCAGGGCCTCGGCCTCCTGCTGCCCCTCCTCCTGGGGCTCCTGCAGCGCAGCCGCGGTGAGGGGGCTGGACATGGACATGGGGGAGGGGGCTGGACATGGGGGAGGGGGCTGGACATGGGGGAGGGGGCTGGACATGGACATGGGGGTGGGGGCTGGACATGGACATGGGGGAGGGGGCTGGACATGGGGGAGGGGGCTGGACATGGAGGGAAGGGGGCTGGACATGGACATGGGGGTGGGGGCTGGACATGGACATGGGGAGGGGGCTGGACATGGACATGGGGGAGGGGGCGGGACATGGGGGAGGGGGCTGGACATGGAGGGAAGGGGGCTGGACATGGACATGGGGGAGGGGGTGGGACATGGACATGGGGGAGGGGGCGGGACATGGACATGGGGGAGGGGGCGGGACATGGACATGGGGGCAGGGGGCTGGACATGGACATGGGGGCAGGGGGCTGGACATGGACATGGGGGAGGGGGCTGGACATGGGGGAGGGGGCTGGACATGGACATGGGGGAGGGGGGCTGGACATGGACATGGGGGAGGGGGCTGGACATGGACATCGGGGAGGGGGATGGACATGGAGGGAAGGGGGCTGGACATGGACATGGGGGGCTGGGCATGGACATGGGGGAGGGGGCTGGACATGGCGGGAGGGGATGACATGGGGGGAGGGGGCTCTGAGTGAGTGGCTCCGGGAGGGGATGGGGCTGGACGAGGAGGCCGGTGGGGGCCTCTGGGAGCGGAGGGGGTCCTGCGAGGAAGGCCTTGGCGGGGGCGGGACCGGGAGGGGCCGGGGGCCGGGTGTCGGGGGCGCGGGGCTGAGCGCGCCGTCTGTGTCTGCCCGCAGGCGGCCTGCACGTGGAGCCCCCCGAGCCCGTGGTGGCGGTGCCCCTGGGCGGGGCGCGGCAGCTGACCTGCCGCCTGGCCTGCGCGCGCCCCGGGGCCGCCTCGGTGCAGTGGCGCGGCCTGGACACCAGCCTGGGCGCCGTGCAGTCGGGCGCGGGCAGCAGCGTCCTCTCCGTGCGCAACGCCTCGCTGGCGGCGGCGGGGACGCGCGTGTGCGTGGGCTCCTGCGGGAACCTCACCTTCCAGCGGGCCGTGCGGCTCCTGGTGTTCGGTGAGCCCCCGCCGCTCCTCCCGCCTCCCACACCCAGCGGCCCTGCCGCACCTCCGTCCCTTTGCCGCCGCCTCCCGGGAGCCTTCCCGGATTGCCCGCCCCAGCTCAAAGCCTGCTCGCAGCTCCCCCTCCTCTCCGCACCCCCTCCTCCCGGTGGGCTCCCGGCCTTCACTCCCCCTGCCCTTTTCGCTCTGGACCCCTCTCCAGCACCTTACATTGTAGCCACACGGGGCGTGGCCGCTGGGTCTTCCCTGTCCCTATGCACCCCTTGACCCTGCCCCACGGCCCCCTTCAGGGCCCAGTCCTGACCCTCTGGGTTCAGCCCACCCCCCTCCGACCCTCCGTCTGCAGCCTTCCCGGACCAGCTGACCGTCTCCCCAGTGGCCCTGGTGGCCGGGCGGGCCCAGGAGGTGGCCTGCACAGCCCACAACGTCTCGCCTGCCGGCCCGGACACCCTCTCCTTGTCCCTGCTCCTGGGGGGCCAGGAGCTGGAGGGGGTGCAGGCCTTGGGACAGGATGTAGAGGAGGAGTCCCAGGACGGCGAGGACTCGCTGTTCCGAGTGACAGAGCGCTGGCTGCTGCCCCCCCTGGGGACCCCCGCCCCACCCGCCCTTCACTGCCAGGCGACCATGACGCTGCCCGGTGTGGAGCTGAGCCACCGCAAGCCCATTCCAGGTGAGTGTGGGGCCGGCTGGCCTGCGTCTCAGTGTCCCTGGGAAGTGGGCGACGTCGTGCCCCCCAGGTGCTCTGAGCGTCGACGAGTGGTGCCCAGACTGGAACCCTGGTTCCACCGCTCACCTGCTGTATCCCGGTCCGGACTGGTCACCGTACCCACGGCCGGTAGGAAAATTTCCAGGTCCTGCGCCAGGGCCTTTGCACTGCTGTGCCTTCCACTGGGAATGCTCTCCCCCCGGATCTCTCCATGGCTCCCTCACTCACCTCCCACAGGGCAGCTTCCCAGTGAGGCTTCCCCTGCCCCCCCTGCCCCTCACACACGCATGTGTGTACACGCACACGCACACACATGAGCCCTTTCTCTTCTCCTGTTGACTGTTTCTGACACTTTTTATCAACATCGACGTCCTGTGCGTTCTCTTTATTTCTGTCCATTCTCTGTCTCCCCTCTGCTGGCTCCACCGGGATAGGCATGTGTGTGTCTTGTTCATGGCTGTGTCCCCAGGGGGTAAACGGTGCCCAGCGCACAGTAGGTGTTCGAATGAGTGAATGAATGAATAAATCTTCTCACCGTGTGCAGCGCAGAGTAGGTGTGCAATAAATACTTGAGGAATGACCAACCAAATGAAAGCATTTCCCGTTGGGCCCGGCCCACAGTAGGTGTTTTGTTCACGTCAGACATCATGACTAATTTAACTGACGTGTGTCTGATCCGGGACAGGTCCTGCTCACGTCACGAAGCCCCGGGCAGTCTCTCACTGAAAAAGTGCCAATTCGCTCTCCGACGGGGCACCCCAAAACTCGCGTCAGGAGTTTGGGGTCATGGGGGTCAGGAAGGGTTTGGATCAAGTGGACGCGGGGCCCGGGAGGGGTGTGGTGGCAGGGCGCACAGAGAGGCTGCTGGATTGGAGAGATTTTACAGGAGGATGTGCAGATCCCCTCCTGGGGCCTGTCTCCCCGCCTGCGCCACAAGTGATGAGCTGAACGCTCAAGGATCCCTCACTCCGTGGGAACCGTCCTCCCCTCTCTCCACCTCCCAGTCCCGTAACAATAAACCCAGTACTCACGCACCCTGCGCCCCGGGCACCTGTGAACCCGGCCGCTGTCCACGCCAGCCCCGAGGGGTAGCCATCGCTCCCTCTACAGTGGAGAAAAGTGAGACCCGGAGATTCAGCAGCTCAGGAGGCTGGGGCGGGGGGGCTGTGATGAACCCCGACCCCGGTCGACACACTGAGACACCCTGCCACTCGCCCAGGTGGCCCAGGATGGGCTCGGAGCAGTTCTGGTCCCACCCTGTGGTCCATATGGAGAGACTGAGGTGGGAGGGGGGGCCCAGGGCAGCAGGGAGAAAAAGCGGCCTCCCTGTTTTACAGTCCTGCACAGCCTGATCTCCCGGGAGCCCCCCACCGTGACCTCCCCAGAGGCAACCCCCGAGCAGGGCTCCACCCGCAACCCCACGAGTCCTGCATCCGAGGGTCCTGGCCCCACGAGTCCTGCATCCGAGCGTCCTAGGCCCACGAGTCCTGCATCCGAGGGTCCTGGCCCCACGAGTCCTGCATCCGAGGGTCCTGGCCCCACGAGTCCTGTATCCGAGGGTCCTGGTCCCACGAGTCCTGCATCAGAGGGTCCTGGCCCCACAAGTCCTGGCCCCACACCCGGGAACAGCTCCACCAGGCCCTGCCACCCTGAGATTCGCCAGTCGCCCGCACCGGGGGGTCTGGAGCTGCTGTGTGAGGTGGCCTGCAGCCCTGGCATGGCCGTGCGCTGGACTCAGGCCCCCGGCGGTCTGGCGGCCTACGACAGACGGGAGGCCGGAGCCCGGGCGTGGCTGAGCGTGCCGTGGGCCGAGTGCAAGCCCGAGGGCTGGTTCCAGTGTCGCCTGGACCCCGGGGGCCAGGTGGCCAGACTGTACCTGGTCCCGGAAATCTGTGAGTTCTGGGGCTGTGGGGGGGCCCAGGGGACCTGTTGGGAGGGAAGTCTTGCATCAGACCCCAGACCAGAAGGTGCCCTGCCCAGCCTCAGTGGACAGTGGGCTTCCCTGACAGCGTGAAGTGACAGTCACCAGGCCAGCGATGGCCGTAAAGTTCAGGAACTGTGTAGATTTCACACCACTGTGTAAACTAAACTTTATAATACAGACCCCAACAGCCTGTGGGAGAGAAATGGAAATAGGATACAGCCACTCAGGGAATTTCAAATGTTCTAGTAGACACATTCAGGGGGAAAAAAAAGTAAAAGTAAGTTTGGTGATCTATTTTACCAAACCAAATACATGTCCAATATTATTTCAACATGCAATCGGTAAACAAAAGTATGAATGGGATATTTTACATGCTTTTTATTTGAAGAAATACACGTCCTCAAAATGCGATGTGTATTTACACCGATGGCCCTTTTCTCTCAGATGAGCCACATTTCCAACGCAGGCGTGGCACGCGGCCACCTCTGTGGACAGCCCACTTCCCATTGTCAGGTCCCGTGCACCTTTCAAAGGTTCACTCTCAAGTCCTTTATATATTCCGGGAGAGTCACACATTTCAAAAGACGTACTACACCGTGAAGTCCTGTGTAAAATTTCAGGGAACGTGGTAAATTTGGAAGCCCTTGGCAGACTCTGCTGGGATTCTCCCCAAAATCTGCAAACAGGAGCTCAGGGCTCCTAACGCTTCTTTCTCCAGGCTCCCCGGCCACGTCCGCAGCCCTGTGGACGGGCAGCGTGGCGCTGGGGCTGCTCCTCCTGGCGTTCCTGACCTACCGCCTGTGGAAGTGCTGCCGGCCCGCCGGCTGACCGCCAGGCCCACCCGCTCCTCTGGGCCCGCTGCCCCGCCTGGCCCAGATCGAGGGGCAGGATCCAGGACGCCACCCCTGAAGTGACCCGCCATTCCCTCACTTAGTCGCCACTGGAGGACGTTTGCAGGGTTCTGGATGGCATGAGGGCTGCCCGCGGGCCCCGCACCCTGATGGCCAGCATCCAGGCTTCCCAGCTGGCTGGGTTTTCCGAGTGGGGCCCCTGGGGAGCCACCCCCCACGTCCACAGCTGGAGAATAAAGATCTGGTGTGACTTCAGTGGTCCCTGTCACGGTACGAGGACGCTGGAATCCTCGGCACAGGGCTGGGGAGAGGGGGCAGTGGGGGTGGGAGATCACAAATGCCTGTGCCCTTCCCTGGATGCGGACACATGGAGCCTAAAGAACTAGGGCTCCTCAAAAGAAGTGGGGGAGGTATTTGGGGGAGGAACAGCGTGGGCAAAGACACAGAAGACCAGTGGCTTATTGAGGGAAACTGCATCTCTTTTGGGGCGGCTGGGGGCTGAGGAGGGGGGTGAGGCGAGAGGGGCTGGAGCTGAGATCAGCAGAGGAAGGGCTGTAGGTGCCGGGACTGCAGCCCGCGGGCACTGGGGAGCCACGGGAGAGTCTCGAGCTAGAGGATGCGGTGTAAGAAAGAACCCTCCGATGGTCAGGAGAGGTAACAGCCCGGGACGGCGGGAGGTCCACTCGTTCCGCCCAGAGCTGACCCCAAGCCCAGCCTCCTGGGTGGCTGGGAGGAGAAGGGGCCTTTCCCCACGAGATGAGCTATAAACTCAGACGGAGACTGGGTCAGACTGACGGCCAGGCTGCGCACAAGGGCGCAAAGATGAAAATCAGAAAAGTGGGCGCGGGCAGCGCTCAGCCCTGGAGTCTGGGCGCATCCATCCCCGCCCACGCTCGGCCGGGCTTCTCTGGTAACCAGGGAGACTGGTTGCTAGGAGACCATGCGAATGAAGGACTCGCCCACTACCAAGATGGCAAGCAATCCGGCTTCATGCCAGAAACCAAGCCCTTCCTGAGCGGCCATTTTGGAGTCTGGCAAAATTCAGGTTCGGGGCCTGAGCCAGGAAAGTCAACCAGCAGGCGGAAAGAGAAAACCCGGGGGAGAGCGCCAGTTAGAACCCAGGGTGAGGGTGGCCTGGACTAGTCATTTCCCAGGGTCTCCCCGCGGGATCCCGGCGCGCTCTGCCCTTAACCAAGATGGCCGCGGCGCCGGGGCGGTGGGATATGGCGGCGCTTCCGGTCCCGGCGCCCTCAGCGAAGATGGCGGCCGTGGAGAAGCGGCGGCCGGCGGTGGCCCCGGCGGCCAGCTTCCCGGACAGCGGCCGGCCGGCGGCGTCCCGGGCGGCGACAACGGCCGAGAGCGAGGAGGACTTCCTGCGGCAGGTCGGCGTGACGGAGATGCTGCGCGCGGCCCTGCTGAAGGTGCTGGAGGCGCGGCCCGAGGAGCCGATCGCCTTCCTGGCGCACTACTTCGAGAACATGGGCCTGCGCTCGCCGGCCGGCGGCGGCGCCGGGGAGCCCCCGGGCCAGCTCCTGCTGCAGCAGCAGCGCCTGGGCCGCGCGCTGTGGCACCTGCGCCTGGCTCACCACTCCCAGAGGTGCGCGGAGGGGCGGGGCGGGGCGGGCGGGGGCCGCCGCCGGACTCCAACTCCCAGCGTGCTCCGCGCGGCTCCCCGCGCTCGGCGCCGGCGGTAGCGCGCGGGACATGCTGGGAACTGTAGTCTGCCACGCTTCCTGGTGCGGGGTGGACCGGCTTGCTCTGGCCGACTTCGTCCCGTGTGACGCCCCGTTGCAGGCGCTGAGCTCCCCCTTGCATCCCACCCCGCTCTGAAAGTCGTGGTGCCCCAGGTCGCAGGGCAAGGCCTCCGAGCCGGGTCCCTCCTGGCCGCCTCGTTACCAGCATCGTAGCATCCCCGTCCGTTCAGCCAGAAAATGAGTATTTACAGGGCTGGGCCGTGGAGACGGAGAGCAAGCCGGGCACCCGGGGACCCCGACCCTGGGGGGAGCCTCCCGGCGGCAGGAGGGGCGTCCGGGAAGAGGCATGCGTGATGCGCAAGTGCGCCGGCCTGGAGGCTGCAGGGTGGGACCCACGGGGGAAGCGAAGGCCGCCAAGCGGAGCCTGAGGCAAGCATTCGGGGGTTGGGGGTGATAAGGAGGTGCTCCCAGGAGAACCCAGGACGGGGAAGGAAGCCAAGCAAGGGAGCGTTTCAGCACGATCCCCGGGTGCTTCCAGCAATCACCGCCTGCGGGCCGCCCCTCCCCGAGAGTCACAGCTGCGGGCCACAGGACAGCACGGAGAAACCGGGGAGGGAGGCCGGGTGTGGGAAGGGGTGTGGAGGGCGGGCATCTCAGCGGAGCACCCACATCCCCACCCACAGGGTCAAGGGGAGGGTGGGGTGTCCACGATGACAGTCAGACAAGGAGTGGCGGGGCATCAGGGGACCAGGGGCCACCCCTGAGATGGGGACCTGGGAAGAGAAGCATGGGCTGCGACGTGCTCTGAAGGTCGAGCTGATGGGTGTGCTGGGGCCGGGGTGGGAGGGGAGGGTGCAAGGAGAGTCCCAGGTGGTCCGTGGGGCCATCTACTGAGATGGGAGGACACTGGTTTGGGGGAAGTTTCCAGAGTCACTTGGGGACTGCTAAGTCTTGGGGCTGGGGGAACCTCAAAGCAGGAAGGTGGAGGCGGGTCTGCAACTGCGACGTGCGACTGGGACAAGAGGTTGTCAACTGGGAGGGGTCGTGAAGGCCTGAGGAGAGCCGAGAAGAGCCCAGGACGCCACACTGAGCACCCCCAGCCTTGGAGAACCCACAAAAACCATGAGAAGACAGAGCAGGCGTGAAGGAGGGAACCGGAAGACAGCGGCATCCAGGACATCTTCCAAGGAGGAAACGTAGTCAGTGGCCGGACCACCGTGTACAGTTGTTCAGGTTGAGCACTGCACAAGTCACTGACCACCACCACCCCCCCCCAGCGCAGATGAGGATATTTATATGAAAGTTTTTTGCAGAGCTTTTCCCTAATTCGCACAAAGGCAGCCTGTGGGCTGGCAGCAGCCCTGTGTTCAACAGCCACTAGATGAGGGCTGAGCAGTGTCTGTTCGATTTAGGGCCAAGGAGGCTGTCTTCGTTTCTAGGGCTGCTGTGACGAATGATCACAAACTTGGTGGCTTCAAACAACAGGAATTTATTCTCCTGCAGTTCTGGAGGCCAGAAATCAAGGTGTGGTGGGGCCGCACTCCCCCTGGAGGTTCCAGGGGAGGGTCCTTCCGCCCCTTCCAGCCTCTGAGGGCTCCAGCATCCCTGGGCTTGTGGCCACACCCCTCCTGTCTCTGCCTCCGTCTCCACGTGGCCTCTCCTGTGTGTCTCTGTCCTCATTCATGAGAACAGTGGGCACTGGATTTAGTGCCACCTCATGTGCAGATCCTGAACTAATGACATCGGCAAAGATCCAATTTCCAAATAAGGCCACACTCTCAGGTTCAGGGTGACATGCATCTTGGGGGACACTGGTCACTCCACCACGGGGGCACTGGAAGCCATCTGGAGCACAGGGGCGCAGAGTGAGCAGGGGAGGTGGGTGCTGGCGGCAGACGTGCCCGGGCACCTGGGCTCTGCCCGGGTCCCTGGAGGTGGAGCTGGTGGTGACTCAAGAAACAGGCAAGGGGGGCCGGCCAGTGGTGTAGTGGTTAAGTTTGTGCGCTCCGCTTCAGCGGCCCAGGGTTCGTGGGTTTGGATCCCAGGTGCAGGCCTACACCGCTCGTCAGCGGCCATGCTGTGGCCGTGTCCCACATATAAAACAGAGGAAGATGGGCACAGATGTCAGCTAAGGGCCAATCTTCCTCAGCACAAAAGGAAAAAAAAACGGGCTCACAGCTGGAGCCCCTTGATCTCGCGGACGGAGCAGAAGCCGGGTCAGGCGGGTCTGGGGTGCAGAGACGGTGCTCCCTCTGAGGCCGGATGGCTTCACCCCGACGCCGAGGGTGCCTCGGACGGCGGAAGAGCTGGCGTCCGGGGGCAGAGCCGCGTCACCCCGGGCAGTGTGGCCCCAGGCTTCATTCTGACCGCGGGGGGGCTGTCCCCGCGGGTCTGGCCGGGCTCCTCAGCTCAGACCACGCTCGGGGGCGTCCTGGGCGCTGCGGGGGTCGAGCCGCATCCCCGGCGCCATCCCCCCAGCGTGACAGCCACGGGTGTCCCCAGACATGGCCCAGTGTCCCCTGGGGCGGAGCCCCCGCGGGCGAGGGCCCTGGTCGCCGTGGGCCCATCTCTGGAGACGCCCACGAACGTGTTCATGTTCACAAACGCCCGCGCTGCGCGGACGGGGCCCCAGGGAGTAGCCAACCCCACTTCACAGACGGGGAAACTGAGGCCGGAGCCAGGTGCCCCCGCGGGGCCGCCCCGCCCGCCGCCTCCACGGGGCGCGAGTGAGCTCGGGAGCCGGCGGCCCCGGAAGAGGCGTCGGGGCGGGGCTAACGCACGCGGACCCCGGAAGTGCCGGCAGGCCGGGCGGCAGCTGCCGCGAGAACTGCCGACCCGGAAACGCCGCGACCGGGGTTCGAGTCCCGCTCTCGCCGCCGGGGCAGCGGGCAGTGGCCGGGAGGAGGCACCGAGGGGAGCGTCGTGCCGTCTCCGGCCGCTGGGCCGGGTGGCGAACTGGCCCGGCCCCTGACGGCGTCTCCTCGGCTCACACGGGCCCTCGGGCCCCTGCCGGGAGGTCACAGCAAAGCTGCGAGGAGGCGTCGCCCTCACGCGGTGACGGCCCCGTGACGGGACGCTCACGAGCGACAGGCTGCGTCGGGGCCCAACGGATGGCGGGAAAAGGAGCTTACGGCCAGGCGGGCGAGGCCCGGCCCCCTCGTCCTGGGCCCCGGCGCCCCCTCACGGGGCTCTGGCCCAGGGAGCCCCGGGCGCGCACATCCATCCACAAGCCCACACGGGCAGTGATGACCACAGTGGTCAGCATGGTCTGCGCCCCTGCTACACACCGACCAGCATGTACTGGGTGCCTGCTGTATACCGACCCGCATGTACTGGGCTCTCGCTGTATACCAGCTGGCATGTACCGGGCGCCCCTGCATACCGACCAGCATGTACTGGGCGCCTGCTGTATACCAACTAGTATGTACTGAGTGCCTGCTCATACCGACCAGCATGTACCGGGCATCCACTGTATACCGACCAGCAGGTACTGGGCGCCTGCTGTATACCGACCAGCATGTACTGGGTGTCCGCTGTATACCGACCAACATGTACCGGGTGCCCGCTGTATACCAGCTGGCATGTACCGGGCACCTGCTGCATACCAAGCAGCATGTGCCGGGCTCCCGCTGTATACCGACCGGCTTGTACCGGGCACCTGCTCGTACTGACTGGCATGTGCCGGGCTCCTGCTGCATACTGGCCCATAGAAAGGTGAAGCGATATGACCAGGTCACACAGGAGATGAGAGAGCTGCCATGCGACCTTCCCTCACCACGGAGCTGAGCCCCAGAAAGGACGGATGGAAGCCCTGGGGTCGGCCCTTCCTCTGTGGGATCCCTGGCCCACTGTCAGCCCTGAGCCCCACCCCCATTTGTCACAGTGGAATTGGTGACAGGCCAACAGCCATGGTGGCACTGGGGCACAGGCCAGGTGCTGGGCTGTCGATGCCACAAGGGGGTGACACAGAGTTAACCAGCCGTCGGGCTCACCCCGCAGACCACACACATGAAGACCCGGCATGTGAAGCTCACCGCCGGGCGGGGCACGTGCTAGGACCTCAGCTTCCTTGGGGGGCGAGGACTCGAACCCCCTCATCGCCAATATCAGGTCGACAGAGTTTCTCGTGAAGGCTGGGTAGTCAGTATCTCAGCTTTGCGGGCCCGTCCCTGTTGCAACCATTCCACTCTGGCTTTGGAGCAAGAAAGCAGCCACAGGCGGCATGTCAGGGATGGTCATGGCCGCGTGCCAATAAAACTTTATTTACAGAAGCAGGCCGAGGGCCGGGTCTGACCCGCCGCTGTAGTTGCAGACTCTTGGCCCGTGGGACCGTGGGGGACTGAAATAAGTGGACCCACGTTACACGGCCAGGCACAGTGTTTGGACAAGGGTGACCCCTATAAGTGCAGGCGTCATCGTGGGGGACAGAAGCCTGTGGGCTGAGTCGCAGGCATTTATTGAGCACCTTCTGCGTGCCGGGCCGGGTTCCAGGCAGTAGGGCCGTAGGAGTGACCAACACGAACTCCCTGACGTGGCTCCTGGGCTGATGTCCTGGTGGGAGAGACAGGGTGTCCCGAGGACCCACATACTAAGTCAGATGGTGGGAGCTGCCCTGAAGAAAGGAGGGGGTCGGGGAGCCGGGGGTGGCCGGGGAGGGCATGCGGGGCGGAGGGAGCGCACAGCCCGAGCAGAGGCCCTGAGGCTGTGCTGGGGCTGCTGTGCCGGAGGCGGGGCGCGGGAGGGGCGGGCGCTGCTGGAGCCTGCGCTCTGCCCACAGGACGGCCTTCAACAACAACGTCGGCGTGGCCTACGAGTGCCTGAGCGCCAGCGGGCGCAAGAAGAAGCCGGGGCTGGACGGGCGCACCTACAGCGAGCTGCTGAAGCGTGTGTGCCGCGACGGCGACGCCCCCGAGGGCGTGGTGGCGCCGCTGCTGCGCAAGATCCAGTGCCGCGACCACGAGGCCGTGCCGCTCGGCGTCTTCCGCGCCGGCATGCTCACCTGCTTCGTGCTGCTGGAGTTCGTGGCGCGCGCCGGCGCCCTCTACCGGCTGCTGCAGGACCCCGCCCTGGCCGTGGCCGACCGGCGCGTGGGCCAGGCCGTGCTGGACACGCTGGAGGGGGCCCTGCAGGCCGGCGACGGCCCCGCCCGCTACCTCGAGGCCGGCTCGCGCCTGGGGCCCGACAGCCTGGCGCGGGCCATGGACCGCGCGCTGGGGGCTCGGCGGCCCGCCTCCGCCATGCCCCGGGAGGAGTTCCTGGAGAAGGCCGCCGCGCTCTTCATCGCCAAGGTCAAGCCGGTGGGCTGAGCCCCGCGCACCCGCCCGCCTCCCGCCCCTTCCCCCGACGGCTGCGGGCTCTGCTGCTCCAGGGCGGGACCCAGGCCTGCGACCAGGACGGGGGTGCCCCTGCATGCAGGGGGGTGCGGGGAGCCCCCCAACCAGCTTCAGACCTGGAACAAGGCCCCAGCCCTCCAGGGGGGAGGCCGGGGGTCCCGGAAAGTGGGCCCCCTCCCCGCACCTCTGCAAAGGCTCCTCCTCAGCAGTAATAAAGTATGTCCCGGAGGCCAGCCTGGTGTGCATGTCTTCCCGCCACCCCCGCCCGTGTCCGTGCCGGCCACAGGCTGGGTCCCACTGCTGCCCGGAGGCCAGACTTGGGGCCTAGAAACGCTAGGGCTCCCTGGACTCGGCTGTACAAGAGCAGAGGGCACCGGGGCGCCCAGCAAGTTGTCCTGGACCCATGAGGTCTGCTCTGCTCTCCCCGTGTGCTCCCTGGTCCTCGGTTTCCCCAGCTGTCGAGGAAGAGCTCAGCCGGGCAGGTCCTCGTGACGGTGCTGATGGAAACGGCTGACACGGTCAAGACCCATGAGTGTTATGTGACTCATCACTGCTCGTGAGAAAGTCAATCACCACCCACATCCCGCAGATGGGGAAACTGAGGCCCAGAGAGGTGAAGGGTCACACCGCCAGCAAGGGGCTGAGCCAGGACTTGAACCCAGGCCAGGCTCCAGAGCCCACACCCTACGCTGCCTCCCCCACCTGCCATGGGCCCCTCTGAATCCACGGAATCCACACCCACGGGTGAAACCATCCGGTCACTGTTCACCAGGCACCCAGCCTCCCGTCCCCCTCCAACCACGGAGAATTCCCAGGGAGCGGAGTCCCGGCCCGGAACCACTGCTCGCGGTGGTTTCACTCGACCTCAGTCTCCTCCTCCATCAGGTGGGGTCAGGACGGCCCCTCTTCTGATTGAGGGAGACTCCGTGGGATCGGAATTTAAAGCCTTCACAAGCTGCCCACGGCAGGGACCCCCTTGTCCCACCCCCAGACCTGCCCTCGGCATAGGGCCAGCAGTCCGTGAGCTGAGGACCCAGTGCACCGTGGCCAGTTTTCCAGAAACAGCCACGGCGGTATGTCCGCTCCCACGCCCCCTGGAGAGGCAGATCAGGTGGCAATTTGCGTCCCCTTCTCCGAGCCCGAGTGGCTTTTGTGACACCACGTGACTTCCACGGTTAGGTCACAGAAAGTGACCACCCCAGGCACGTGGAGGTTCCCGCCTCTGCAGACTCACGAGCTCAATAAACAGTGGTGGTCATTTTAAGCCACAGAGTTCTGGGGTCATCTGTTACGCAACAACGACAACCAGAAGATTAATAGAAGTGTCCCCTCAGGTGGGGTTCACTGTTAGGTCTACAATATGTCACCAGCCTGCATGCGGGAAGTGCCCCAGAAGTGTCAGCATCTCGTGGCCTCTAGCGAGGGACAGCGCACGCCGGGAAGCACCAGGGAACAGACATGGTGAGGCCCCACCACACGGAGCTCACGGCCAGGCGGACCTTTTGCTTTAGTGCCGAACTGTCCCCGAGGCCAGGACGGGATGCAGGGCACAGTGATTCCCAGCACACTCACAGCCCGGGCACCCTCTGGTCAGCTCTGTGGTCTCCGGGGGACCACTGTCTTCTGGTCATCAGAACCACGCTGGGCGGTGTGCAGTGGGTGTCGCTAGTGCCACCAGATCCCCCTCCCAGGTCACGGCTGCCCCTCGAGGGAGGAGGAGCCACAGGGTCCAGGAGGCTCAATCCCTCCTTCCGGGGCAGGCATCCCCAGTGAGCAACACCAGGGGAACAGGAACCAGCCCCCTCACCGCAGGTGGAGCTAATTCGGGGGGCAGCTCACACTCCAGGGCCCCCCCCCCCCAGCTGGGACCACCTGCCCGCCCCATCCAGCTTCCCCCGCTGCTTCTGCTGAGTCGCCACCACACCCGGTCGTGGGTCCTGAAGTCCCGTGTTGTCATGATCCCGCCTTGACCTTTGCCAGCACAGCCCGGGAAACTGACCTGTCGTCCTCGCCCGGCCTTGCAGCAGCATGGACTGTGAAACGTGCAAACCTCCCGCTTCTGGCGATGCCCGCTTCCCCGACCTCCACATGCCCTGCCCCGTGGTGGTCCCTCTGCAGCCCCCAGAAGGCTCCCCCTCTTCCCACCTGCCCCGGGGAAGGCATCCCCCTGGCTCCGTCCGGGGCCTCCCCTGTCCTCTCCTGGTGCATCCTCCCCCCCACCCCGGCCTCTCTCCAGGCCCACGGCTTCGGTTACTGCCCGATCGCCAAGGATTCTCAAATTCACATCCCGGCCCCCGCCGGCTCTGCTCCAGCCCGCGAGAGCCAACCGCCTGCTGGGCGTCTCCTGGGGACATCTCAAGGACGTCCCAGGCCTGCCCCATCCGGGACGGAGACTCTGGTCAGCCTCCCTGATCCCAGGGCTCCTCTGGGGTGTCTGGTCTCTGAGAAAGCCCCCAGTCCACCCAGGCAAGGAGCAGAGACGGGGCCGGGGGGGCCTGGCCTGGATGCCCCCCCTGCTCCTCTGCTGGCCCCGTTCCGCATCCTGCTGATTGCACCTCCTAACTCCATCCGGCCTGCTCCTCTCCTGAACTGGTCCAGCCTGCATCCTCATCCACCTGGGCAACCCCACCAGCCAATAGGAGCACTCCAGGCACCCTGGCGCCAGTGATTGGTTCAGGAGCAGCATGTGACTCCTGGCTGACCAATGAGATGCAGCCCTGGGATTTTTTTCTGGGGTGGCTGAGCTGGGAGGACCCAGGCCCGGATTCTGGAGACGTCTTGGCACTGAGGCCTATGAAGAAAGCCAGCATTCAGGAAAGCCGAGCCAGGAGACTCCCCAACTTCTTTTCTCGTCTCTGTCCCCTCACTCTGCCCCAGGCATCCTGGCCTCTAGCTGGTCCAGCTCAGCCCCACTTCAGGGCCTTTGCACATGCTGTTCCCTCTCCCTGTAACACTGTTCCTCCAGACCCACGTGGCTCACTTCCTCACTCCATTCTGGTTTCTGCTCAGATGGCTCTCCTGACCACATACCCAAAATAACCCTCCTGCACCACCCCCATTGCTAACACCTACCATGCTGTATTTTTCTTTATAGTAATTATTGCCACCAGAAATTGCTATTTATTCATCAGCTTGTCTCTGGCCTCCCTGAGGACAGGGATTTCGACTGCTTTTGTTCACTGCTGTGTCCTTGGCGCCTCGATTCGTGCGTAGAAGACCATGAGTGACTGAATGAATTAACGAATGAATGAATTTTCCAGAGGAAGGATCTGAAGTTCATAGAGGTAAGCACATTCAATTCCTATGGCTGTTGTAACAAATTACCACAAGGTTAGTGTCTGAAAGAACACAATTTTACTATTTCTCAGGTCTGGGGTCAGAAGTCCTAAACTCCAGGTGAGGGCAGAGCTGGTTCCCTCCGGAGGCTCCAGGGGAGAATCTGTTGCTTCTTCCAGCTTCTGGAAGCGCGGCATCCTGGGCTCGCAGCCCCTCCCTCCACCTCCAACGCGCATCTCTGCCCCGTCGTCGTCGTCCCATCGCCTGCTCTGCTTCCAACCCTCCCGCCCCCCGTGGGACTACACAAGGCCCACCTGGATAACCAGGACGCTCTCCCCATCTCGATGGTCTTAATCTCATCTGCAAAGTCCCTTTCGTCACGTGAGAGAGCATATCCACATGCTCCGGGATTAGGATGTGACTGGGGGGGGGGGGCGGGCCTTATTCTCCAGCACAGTAAGTAACGTACGGCACAGCCAGGGACAGGCAGAGCTGGCCTCGGAGCCGGTTCTGTCGCACCCAGAGTACACTTGCCCCACAGCCTTTGTCTTCAACTCCACGTCCCTCTTCCCTCGAGGGGCCACATTCTCTCCCGTGCATCCCTTTACTTCACCCCTGCAGCCCCTCTGCCTCCTGAGATCATGTCTTTCTTCCCAACAGGCATAATTTCAGCGAAATACTACTGTCTCAGTCTCCATAACATCCTCAGGGCACATGCTAAGAGCTTTTCAGATGTTATTTCATGTAATCCATTTTACAGATAAAGAAACTGAGACTGGGTTTAGCACTTGAGAACCATTTTCAAGGTCATGGCCAAACTCAGATTTGAATGCACGGCTCTTCTGCGGCATGTGGCAGAAGGCCCAACTCAAACTGGCTTCATAAGAAAAGAGGTAATTTATCAGCTTGCATCATTGGAGCGTTCAGGGGAGGTCAGGCATGGCTGGATCCGGGAGCACAAACAGTTATCAGCCTTTCCTGTCAGTCGACTCGGCTTTCCTGAGCGTCAGCTTTGTTCACAGGCCTTGAGGTGATGAGATGGTCCCATAACTCCAGGCCCAGGTCCTCCCGGCTCAGCCACCCCAGCGCAGTGTTCCCAGAAGAAATCCCAGGGATGGCTGAGTCACATGCTGTTCCTGAACCAACCACTGCAGCCGGGGGGCCTGGAGCACTCTGTTTGGATGGACCCATCCCTGCAGCTAGGGCTTGGGGGTCAGTCCAATTCCAACCCTACAGACTAAGACTGGGGACCCGCCAAAGGAAAACCGAGGTGCTGTGGCCAGAAAACAGGCAGGCAGAGACCCCGGATGTCCACCACGCCAGGACATTTCGAGCCTAAGGAGCAGGCTTTCCTGGGGGAAGAGGCCCCACGAACTAGCTGGAGAGGCCATGAACCCAGTACCTCCCTTTACATCTCCAGTTCCACGCCACCCACCCAATACTCCCCGGGGATGTGGGGTGCCGTAGGGAGAGATCTTGGGAAATCTCTCTGGAAGAATCATGATTAATCATTCGTTATCGATGAGCTGCCACAGGCCAACGCTGTGACACTGGTTCTGTGGGTGAGATGAGGGTCAGAGACACTTGGGACACCTGGCTAAGGGCACACAGCCCATTTTCAGAGGAGGGGCCGCTCCAGGTCCCCGGTGCGCAGGGCAAAGGGCCCGAGAGACGCGGCCCAGACCCAAGGCCCTGGCCCTGGGCAGCCCTTCGAAGCTGCTGCTCTGCCCGGGGCTGGCTCAGACTTCTCCGCCCCTCCCCACTGCTGACATTGTTTTCCTTCCCCCACACAGGGTCACCTGGCTGTCCCCAGCTGGCTGAGGCCAGGGGCCAGGCGTTGGGACACCTGGGGAGGGAGTCAGCCCAGCCCGAGGGGACACCTGCCAGCAGGGCCGCAGGGCCAGTGCCACAACAGGCCCCGGGTGCCACGCCCACCCTCCTGAGGAGCCGTCACCTGCTGATGGGAGGGACAGAGGCCAGGGGGCCACACCCACCCTCCTGACCAAGGGTCCTGGCACGGGGTGGGGGTGAGGTGTCGGGGCTCAGGCGGGTCCGGTGAAGCCCAAGGTGGGGGCTAGCTGGGGTCAAAGGTCAGCCCGAGATCAGGGCGCAGCGAGGGTCCAGCTCAGTCTGGGGGTGGGGCCGGGATGGGGGCGGAACGAACGCCGAATGGGGAGGAGGACGAATTTCTAGCGTCTCGGGGAAGCGGCGTCCACCTCCCGGGAGGCCAGTTCGTCGGGGTGAATCTCGGGGGCCTCCCCGCTGACCCTCGGGTCCCGCCGCGGGGAAACTGAGGCCCCGCCCGTGCAGGACCCGCCTCCCCGCACCGGCCCGGCTCCCCGTCTGCCCGCCCGGAGCGGCCGGCGGGGACCGACGGGGAAACTGAGGCTCGGGCGGCGGGGTCCGGCCGCCCCGGCCCCTCCCTCCGCCCCGCCCCGGCCGACCCCGCCCCGCGGGGGACGTCACAAAAAAGGCCCTCCAGGCCGAGCCGGCGGGCCGGGGACTCAGCGGCTCCGCCGCCTCCCCGCGCACAGGTCGGTGCTAGTCCGGCGGGGCAGCGGCGGCCTCCGGGGTCGGAAGCGCAAGGCGCCTGCGCGCTCGGCCCCTCCCTCCGGCGGCCGCTCTCGCGTGCTCGGGGCGGGACTCCACTTCCCGGCGTGCCCCGCGGGCGGGCGCGCGAGCGCAGTCGGGGCCCGGGGGCGGCGGCGCGCAGGCGCGTTCGGGGCCCGGCGGCGGGGACGCGCAGGCGCGGGCGGGCGCGGGGTCGCGCAGGCGCAGCGGGGCGGGGCGCGGGCCGAGAAAGCGCCAGGCGGCGGCGGCGCCAGAGCGGGTGGAGCGCTCGGGGGCCCCGGGCGGCGGCGGCGGCGGCGGAGAGGAGGAGGAAGGCGACCCCGGCCCCGGTCCGTCCCGCGCCCCCGACGCGGCGCCGGGCCCGTCCGCCGCCATGGCCCGGCCGCTGGTGCCCAGCTCGCAGAAGGCGCTGCTGCTGGAGCTGAAGGGGCTGCAGGAGGAGCCGGTGGAGGGCTTCCGCGTGACGCTGGTGGACGAGGGCGACCTGTACAACTGGGAGGTGGCCATCTTCGGGCCGCCCAACACCTACTACGAGGGCGGCTACTTCAAGGTGCGCGGTCGCCGGCCCCGGCCCCTCCTCCTCCTCCCCCGGCCCCTCCTCCTCCTCCTCCCCGGCTCCTCCTCCCTCCCTGGGCCCTGGACCCCTTCCTCCTCTCGGCACCGGACTGCTCCTCGGGGCGACCCTCCCTCGGCCCGACCTCTCCTCCCCCGGCCAGACCCCACCCCCACCCCGCCGGACCCCCGCTTCCCCTGGCGCACCCCTCCTCCCTTCCCCTGTCGGCTCAACTCCTTTCTCCCCAGGCGGGGCCTTATCCTCCTGGGTCAGGCTGGGGCACCCTTAGGTCTCCCCTTACGTCCGGCCCCAGGAGGCCCTGAGACGCGCCCGGTTCCCTCGAAGACAACCTCAGGTACCCAGACAGGATAACCGTTTGTTAGGCGCGGGGTCTTGCTTGCCTTCCCCCTGGGAGGCTCGGCCCAGCGCCCCCTCCCTGTGACCTGGGCGGCCCTGCGGGAGGGGAAGGCAGTCCTGGCGGACCCGGCCCTCAACTGCTCCCACACCTCTGCCGAGGGGACAGAGGGACCTCCCCAGAATCAGAGGCACTATTGTTGGGGAGCACCAGCCTTGGGGAGGAAGGAACGAGGCCAGCGTGGGGTGGCCGCTTGGCCACTTGCTCAGGGTCCAACAAAGGCCCAGATGGGCCTTGGCAGTAGGATCTGCTTGGAGAGCGGCCACCCTGGCTGATAGCAGGGGCCAGGCCCTCGGCTTCACCCCGGGCTTTATGTAACGTGTTCCCCTGGGGAGGTTGAGGCCGTCCCTCCCACTCTCCACCCTGTGCCTGTACCCACCGCAGAGGGCGCCCCGCAGACCCCAGCTCCTGCCAGCACCCCAACCCTGGCCGCCGAAGCTGGGCTCCTTTCGCACCAACTGGCCTTTTTCAGGTTCCACCGAGTAGGTGGCTCCTTGGGGTCTGAGTCTCACGCTCTGGGCCGTCTCTCCTGTTCTCTTTGGTGGCTTGATTTCAAGGGATGCCCTGTTGTTGGGAGCAGCAAGGCCAGGGCTTCCCGGGCCGGCTGTGCTTCTGTCTGGAGTTACAGGGGACTCAGGCCAAGACCCGGGCAGCGTCTCCAATTTCGCAATCTGAGTCCAGACCTGGCCTTGGAAGGACCCTGGTCAGATCGCAGGATTTTGCTCTTTGAGCCGGACGGACACGGACGAGGCAGGGGTCTTAAATGTGTGCAGAGTGGGGAGTGAGCCCTCAGCGCAGGATCCCCCCGCCACAGCTGGCCAAGAGCCCCGCACAGCCCTGCCAGATTCCCCAGCCCCGCACAGCCTTGCCAGATTCTGCCCGCTCCGGCCTGGCCGGAGGCCTGGCTGGGGAGCAGAAAACACAGCCCGGCGGCTGTGGGGAGGGGCGGGGCCGGGGGTGCTGCCGAGCAGATGTCCGTGTTTGCACTTTGGGCTAATATTGTAGCTAATATAATAATATTGTCACACTCAGGTGTGACCCCTGAGTCGAGGTTCTCTCATGCTGGTGGGGACGGGGGGACGAGTGTGGACTGCCTTGGGCCAAGCTCTGCGTTTAGAATTTGGCCTCCCCGTGCGGGGAGCGGATTTGGTCACTGAATGGTGTAGCCAGTCCCCTCCCCAGCCTTTCTTGTCTACTTTGGGATGGCTGGCTGTGAGGATAAGGTCTCGCTGGGATAACGGGGTGCACTTGCTGAGGCCAGGCCCAGACTCCGAGCAAGGTTGCCTGTCTGGGAAGAGAGAACGTGGGTCTCTGGCTATTGCCCAGTAACTGGTTGCAAAGGATTGTAGGTAGAGCTCCCAGGCTGGCGGTGGGGGTTTATCCCCTTTCTCTGGAGAAGACTGGAGCTTCACCCCATCTGCCATAGGGTCTGTCCTCAGAGAAGCCAGCAAGGGACTTAGCGTTGGTCTATCCCGTAGCCAGCTCTCCTGTTCACATGGCGGGGGGGGGGAGACTCTTCCAAGGAGATGTGGAAATATGGGGGTGGGAAGTGTCTGTGGGCCTCCGTGGGTCACTTCCATCTTCCTCTTGGCCAGCCCGGCCGCCCCCACTTTCCCTTAACTAGCTGTCGATGGGCCTCTGGGAAGTGTGTGAAGGGGTTGCTAGGGAGACCTGGGTTCCAGAGTCCCTTCCGTACTTCACTAGCTGTGTGCTTTTGGGCACAGTGGTTTCCGTCTCTGAGCCTCTGTTTGCTCAGCGGTAAAGGCATCTCTGGAGTGCTTGAAGCGAGAGATGTGGTGGGACTGGTGGGTGCTGGGTGTCCTGGGCTCGGGGGCTGCAGGGCAGGTCCTGACACCTGAGTCCTAGGATTGCTCTGTGGCCTCAGCATGTTCGCCTGAGGACACAGGGACACTGAGTGCCCCCACCCGGGAGGGCAGCTCTCCAGAGGTGGGCCTGCCTGGTTCCCGAGAGCCTGGGCAGCACCAGGATCCGGGCGGGCGTCCAGTGCCTGGACTGGGGCTTAAACGGCAGACAGACCCTCCTTTTCTACTGAGGACCGAGCAGCTCTGTCACCGGCAGGCGGCCTTCCCTGTCTGCCCGTGACCTTCCTCTTGGCCTTCGTGACCCCCAGATGGACACCTGCGGGCAGAGCGCCATCTGCCCCGCGCTGACTCATCTCCTCCCACTGGCAGCCCAAGGTGGTGACGGGAGGGATTGCCAAGTGAACACACAGCTATTTTAATCCTCCCCACAACCTGGAAACTGAGGCGTGGGAGTCCAGGCCACCCTCGGGACGCACAGCCCCCAGGGCCAGGGCCTCGCACCAGGCCAGTCTGGAGCCACCTGCTGGCCTGAGCCTGCCCTGCTCCCCAGGTGCCCGGCTCTCCCTCGGCCTCGGTCGCCGGTGGCTCAGAGTTGCTCCCGGGCGGGTGCCCACACTCCCTGCAGAAGGGTGGAGGCCGGGGTCAGCCCCGTGACCTCAGAAAACCGAGGTGGCCTGTCGTACCCCTGCACCCAGGCCTGTGGGGGCGTGGGCGGCAGGCGAGTCCCTCATGCACACGCACCCAGCCCAGGGGGGCGTCCATCCCAGGCTGACGTCCTGTTTGTGTGTTTGTGGGCAGAGTGCCCGAGCGGTCACAGCACTCGGGGCCCAGGACCAGGGTGGCCTGGCTGAGCCCCCTGTGCTCAGGGACTGGGGATCGAGGACCTGGCTGAGCCCCTGCTCCCTCCACGCTGCCCACAGGCGCGCCTGAAGTTCCCCATCGACTACCCTTACTCCCCACCGGCCTTCCGGTTCCTCACCAAGATGTGGCACCCCAACATCTACGAGGTGAGCCCATCCCTTCAGGGCCTTCTGTAATGGGGCGGGGGGCGGAAGTGCTGTGCGGCCGATAGGAGCCGGTGTGGGCGCTGACCCCCCTTCCTTCTGTCCCATGCAGACAGGGGACGTGTGCATTTCCATCCTCCACCCCCCTGTCGACGACCCCCAGAGCGGGGAGCTGCCCTCGGAGCGGTGGAACCCCACCCAGAACGTCAGGTGAGGCGGGCGGGGCCCCCATTGCTGACCTCGCTCCCGAGGGGCTTGCTCAGGCACGGCCAGCCCCAGGAATGTGGCCACGGGAAGACACACCTGTGTCATGCTCGGGCCACGGCTCCTGGCAGGGCTGCTGTTTCTGTGCAGACTGGCTTCCCACCAGGACGCCGGGGTCCCCCGGGCTGGCTCTGCGGGCCTCTCCCCTCGTTCTCTGACGCCCTGCCCCTCCCGTCCGTCCTCAGCCCCACTGGGCCCAGCCCCCTCCACGTCGGGGGTGAGCTTCTCGCCCTGAGTGGGTGGCCCCCTGGGGCCAAGTCCCCGGCTGTGACACCCTTAGTCTGGCCCAAGTCGTAGTGGAAGTTGGTGGCACGGAGGGACCTGTTCCCCAGGCAGGACGCCTGGGGGATGGGGACGGGTGGAAGAAAGGGGGTCCCGGCCTCGGCTGCCCGCATGTTGTATCCCTGGAGCCAGGTGTGCAGCAAGGGACGGGAGGTGACCGGTGGGTGTGGCGGGCCCGGTGCTCAGCCCCTGCTGTCCGGGGGCAAATCCAGACCAATGTCACCTGTGGGGCGGGGGTGCCGGTGGCCCTGGGCGGTGCTTGCTTTAGGGCATGTGCAGAAGCCCCCAGTGACTCGGGCTGAGGAGCCGGGAAGCCTGGACTCGGAGGGCCCCCACTCCCCCGGAAACGGCCGCGCTCCGCCTGCCGCCCCTGCTGCGGCGTCGGTCGGCCTCCAGGTGGACGGTGTGGCCCGCAGACGCCCCCCTGCCGGCTGCCTGCTGACCCCTGCTCCCGCAGGACCATCCTGCTGAGCGTCATCTCCCTCCTCAACGAGCCCAACACCTTCTCGCCGGCCAACGTGGACGCGTCGGTGATGTACCGCAAGTGGAAGGAGAGCAAGGGCCGGGACCGCGAGTACACGGACATCATCCGGTGAGGGCTCCCGCCGCCTGGGGTCTTTCCGTGCCTTCTTCCCCCGTCTCAGGAAACGGGGCGTTTCCTTCTCCGTTGCAGCGAGGGCGCCCTGGGGTGCCGGCCACGGTCCGTGCGTTTGCCGTGACTCGGAGACCCGTGTGCAGCTCGACGCACACGACGTGCGGAGCGTGTGCCCGCGCGGTGCGCACGGGGGATGTGCACGCCACACGGGCTCCCGACGTGGCGCGCGCCAACGCCCGGGCGTCCACGCGGCCCCTTCGCCTCGCGAGGGAAGCCCCGCAGGTCCCCCTTCCCCTGCGCGCCCGGCCCGCAGGGCAGCGCCCTCAGGACGGCGGGGCCGCTGTTGGCGTCTCGGCCCCAGTGCGCGTCATGCGGGGGGGGGGCTGGGTTTGCTGTCGGCCCCTCGGTGCCCCCAGCCCCACGTCGGGGCGTGCGTGTGCGTGTGTCTGCGGGTTCGTGCACGTGTGTGCACGTGCGTGTGGGCGCGTCCCTCTGCTTGCTTCTGTGCCCCGACCTGGCTCCGTGCCCCTTCTCCCGGGGAAGGTGTTTTCACGTCACCGAGGCGGCGCTTGGTGTGAGGTCTCGTCTCCACATGACAGTCGTCTGTGGACGTCGCTCACCTTCGTGGTGGTGGAACTGGAGTCGTTTCCCAGAGCCGCGGTGGTCGTGGCGTCGGCCCGTCTGGGAAACAGCCTTCTCTCCTCTGGTACGAGAGCAGCAGGTTGCTCGGGGACTTGCCAGAGCTGGCCCTGTCATTCAGTTGTTCCGGTGCTTTCCCTGTGAACGAGCAGGTGCAGGCCCTCACCAGGGAATCTTCCACGACACGGTTGTCAGTGTGCAGGCGCCGCCTCTCGCGCGTCTCCCCGCGCTCTGCGAGCTCTCCGCGTCCCTCCCTTTCCAGCGCGGGGCTCACTGGGTCGTTTCGTGGCGAACTTAGCCATTCATTGGGTTTTTCCCAAATATCCTCAGTTTGTCATTTCCCTTCAGTTAGAGAAATCAGGAAGGGGGCCGGCCCGGTGGCGCAGCAGTTTAGTCCACGCTTTGGCAGCCTGGGGTTTGCGGTCCGGATCCCCGGCGCCCGCTGCTTGTCAGCCACGCTGCGGCAGCGTCCCATATAAGGTAGAGGAGGAAGATGGGCACGGATGTTAGCCCGGGACCAGTCTTCCTCAGCAAAAAAAAAGAAGGAAAGAAAGAAAATTAATAAGAAGAGAGACACACACCTGCCTCACGACCCAGGCACTCGAGGCCCGAGTTCCACGAGGAGCAGAGGGCGTGTCCACACCGCATCGGAGGGCATCAGTGGTGTTGGGAGTGGGGTTGAGAGGCACGGGGAGCCTGTGGGGCGACCTCGTTTGTGGGGCCAGTTCCTGGGGCAGACACGCGTTGGCGCTTGGAGCTGTGCGCCCTGAATGGGGCTGTGCCTGGTGACGAGGCCACAGAAGCAAAACCAAGTGGTAAGGGGTAACGCGTTCACGAGAGGAAGTGACTTCAGGACGAACAGAGACGAGGAAAAAACCCCGCGGCCCTGAGAGCTGTAGAATAACGTTTGCTGTCTCCTTGCAGACCCCCCATCCCTCCTGTGCCCGGTCACTCCCCACCCCTGGCCCCCGAGGTCTAGAGACTCAGGACGGCCTCCTGAGCCACTGCTCTCACTCCCGCACCGTCCTGTCGCACACGGCCCACAGCGGCGGCAAGAGCCACGTCCTGCAGCCACACCAGTGCCCACCTCTTAATCTGTGTGCACGTGGACAGACGTGTGTGTGTGGACAGAGGTACACATGTAGACAGACACGCACATGTAGACAGATGTGCATGTGTGGACAGGTACACGTGTGAACAGACATGCACATGTGGACAGATGTGCACGTGTGGACAGAGGTACATGTGTAGACAGACATGCACATGTGGACAGGCGTACACGTCAGATGCGCACACGTAGATGGGTGCACACACGTGGACAGACTGTGGGGATAGGTGCACACGCATGGACAGACGTGCACGTGTGGACAGGTGCACACGCATGGACAGACGTGCACGTGTGGACAGGTGCACATGTGGACAGGTGCACACGCGTGGACAGACACACGTGTAGACAGACATGCACGTGGTCAGACGAGCACACGTAGACGGGTGCACACGCATGGACAGACGTGCGTGTGTGGGCAGAGGTGTGCATGTGGACAGAGGTGCAGGGTTTGTTGGGGGTCGATACCTCCAGTCTCCGCTTCTCTGCTCTGCAGGGTCCTGTCCTGTTTGTCCATTTCCTCCTCCTGGTGTGTCCTGTCGGCTCCCTCGCGCCCCCGCCCCGGCTGTTGGTGTCAGTGTGTCTTACAGGAGCAGAATTTCTGGACAACCTCGACAGTGTTGCACAGTAGCCGGGTGCACTGTACCCTCCGCACACAAACGCACCCTGAGGGGCCCCTTCCTCTTCCTCTGTGTCCCCACCCTCCCAGGACGGCCAGCCCCAGTGCTGGGCCGTCAAGGCTTTCGGTCTGTGGGGTCTGAACGCTGTGATGGATGTCCCCACGGGTGACACTGGTCCCTCCGGCCATACCGGGGGGTGCTCTGCAGCCTCGTGTCACCTGGCATGGCCCTTGGGGTTGGGGTGAGCGCCAGCTGGGCGCCCTGAGGGTCCTGCCATGTGGCCTGCTCCTCGCCCCAGTTTTCCCGGTCACCTCCCGCGTGGCGCAGAAATAAAACCCGGACTATTTTTACTCTCGAGCCTCCCTGTGGGCCGGCTCACATGTGCCCACGTGGGGAGCGTGAGGCTGCTCTCCGCCCGTCTACCGGCCCGGCCGTGTCCCGCCCTCTGCCTGGGGGTGAGAGCTTCTGTGTCTGCGGTTGATCCCGCCCTGTTCTGGCTCAGTCGCTCCTGCCGGGACGTCGGGCCAGGAGTCATCTGCAGTGGTGGGGCTGGTGGGCGCATGCCCGTGGCGGGGATGGGTTGGGGGTGCCACCTGCGCCCCTGTGGCTCGTGCTGTGCTCCACGTGAGCCGTGGGTTTGCTGGCTCTCCTGCGGTGACGGTGGGGGCGTCTGTCGTGCTCTCTCCCGGGTGTGACCCCCTGGCCACCATCCTCCCCTGGGAGCCATGCTCCGTAGCCCACAGCAGGCGGCCGGCTGGAGGGCGGGACCGGCGTTGGGCCCCTCTGCCCGCTTTGTCTACCTGTCCGTCCACCCTTCCCTGTCCACGAAAGCACAAAGACCAGCCGCGAGTCCTGTGCTCCCGTCCTCCTCGGTGACAGTGGGGTGACCACGTGTAGCTCGGCCGCAGTGTTCTGCCCTGGCGTGGCAGTGTGGTTGCGTGTCCCGGGGGCACTAAGGATCTCAGGACCGAGTGTCCCTGTGCCCGAGGTCCCCGTGGTGTCCGTCCGTGTGTCGGGGTGGAGTCGGCCGTCCCCTGCCCTGGGCCTCGTGCGTGTGGTCGCCCCCCCAGAGGTGCCGGCCGTGGGGTCCTGGTGGCCCGGCTCACCGTCGGTGACGCTGACGCCCGCCCGTGTCTCCACAGGAAGCAGGTCCTGGGGACCAAGGTGGATGCGGAGCGGGACGGCGTGAAGGTGCCCACCACGCTGGCCGAGTACTGCGTGAAGACCAAGGCGCCCGCGCCCGACGAGGGCTCGGACCTGTTCTACGACGACTACTATGAGGACGGCGAGGCCGAGGCCGACAGCTGCTTCGGGGACGACGAGGACGACTCGGGCACCGAGGAGTCCTGACACCGCGTCCCGGCCGAATAAACTCAGATTTCACCTCGGCACCGGCTGTGTGGGCTCTGAGCGCCCGACGCCGCGACTACCTCACGGGCGGCGCCCGGCCCGGTCCCTCCCTCGAGCTCCCGGGGTCGCCTCGGCCTCAGGGGCCTGCGTCGTGGCCGGGGCCCCGGAGCTGGGAGCTGGGCGCCCGCGTGGGGCCTGCCGGGCGGGCGGGTCTGGGCCGCGGGGTCCGAGGGCGCGCACCCCGGCCGGTCCGCAGCTCCCGCCGGCTGGAGCCGGAGGCCTGGGGCCCGGCCCGCGAGTGGACGGACGAGCTCGCGGGCGCCTCTTCTCTCTGGTTTGGTTTGTTTGGAATCTAAATAAAGTGACTTTACAAAAAGCCAGAGAGACCACCTCTCCTTGACCTTCCCAGGGGCCGCTTGTCCCCGGGCGCCCGGCCGGCTCAGGGCCTGCAGCGCCGCACAGGTGACCCTCGTGCCTCGGGGAGGGCCCAGGGGTCTGGGGGTGGGTGCTTGAGGCCGAGGATGCGGTCCCCCGGCCTGAGCCACCGGCCTGGGAACAACCCCGCAGTCCCGCTCAGGCAGCCCCTCTGCACCCGCACCGGGCACCCCGTCCCCCAGCGTCGCCTGGGCCCTGGTTCCACGTTTCCACGTCGTGAAAAGTCCCGAGCGACCTGGGTGTGACCTGCTGTCATCAGGAGGAAGCCCGATGGGCCATCCTGGGGCTCGTACCTGGCCCGCCAGGTCACTGCTGCGGGAGCCCGGACGCCCCTCGGGGGGCAGACCCCACAGCGGCCTGGGCGGCCCCGGGCGCCCCGCGCTTCCGTTCGTTTCCTGACGGACGATTTTCTGCATTAAAACGTGGAAGGTTTCACCCAAGCACGTAATTTCTGGTTCTTCTTAAACCTGGAGGGTGGGCGGCGCGGGGCAGCGAGGCCCCTCGGGACACAGTCCGCCCCCGACCCGAGCGGCTTCCTCGTCCGCTGCTTTGAGCAGAGCCGGCCTCAGGTGCCTCTGAGCCCTGCCGCGTGTCACCAGCCACCCGGCCCTCAGAGCACCAGGGCGGCCCCGGGCGTGGGACCCTCCCGGCGCTCGCCGGGGCCAGGCCGACCCCCGTTTCTAACCTGCCGGCGCCTGCCAGCACCGAGGCCGGGATGCGTGGCCTCCCCCCTCCCGCAGCCGGCTGGGCCAAGGGCAGGGAGGGCCGGCGAGGGGCGGGTGTCGCCCACGGTCCCTGTGAGCCCAGCAGGTGGCGGCAGCCCCCAGGCGGCAGTGGGAGGACAGGAACCCGGGGCCCACGGGTGGACCGGACGCTGCCCGCGGTGCAGTTTTCCGGCCTCGTTTGCTGTGTCCATGGCTGCTACCCCGCTGCAGCATCAGAGCTGAGTGACCGCAGCACAGACCGGCGGAAAAAGCCAAAATTGTTGACGGCCCGGCTGCTGGCCTGGTCCCTCCGCTCACGCGCGTGGACCTCTCCCTCCAGCGTCCTCGCCGCCGCTGCGTGACAGCTCCCCAGAGTGACGCGGGGCCACCGCCCGTCCTCCCGTCTGTAACGCTCAGCTTCTGCGGGTCAGGACCGCAGGGGCAGGCCAGGGTGGCTCGCCCCGCTGCGCCGTGTGAAACCGCCCCCCCCCTCCCCTCAGACCATCCCCGCACGGCCGAAAGGAGCTTCTGCTCGCGGATCTGACCGTGGTGTCCGGGTCAGGCGCCGCGTTCGAACCCCGTGACCTCCTTGCCGTGGGTACGTGGCCTCAACGTTCAGTTTCTCGGGGCTTTAAGCTCGAGGTGAGGATGACGATCAGGGTTGCCCAGTTCAGCTAGTTTCAGGGGAGCAACAAATGGGCTTTACTCGGACTATCCCGTGCGACGTCCGGGACGTCCTGACACTAGAGGTCGTCGTCGTCTATCTGAAATGCAGGTGGAGCCAGACGCCCACTCTGTCCAGTGGCTGCCTCTGACGCCCGATACTGATGGAACGCACCTCCTGGGGTCGTTAGGATTAAACAAGCAGGGACACGTGAACAGGCTCCATAAATGCGGACTTCTCTTAAATTCATCCCCCGCCCCACACACCCCATTGGGTGAAGACCACTCCAGACCCTCACATGCCAGACGCCGTCAGATGAGAGACTGGACGGTGACGTGCTCCTGGAGCCCCAGCACGTGGGTGAGATCACTGCCTTTCGTGATCAGTGTTTTCAGCCACTTCTTTATCGTGACCTTTCAGTAGCAAAGGACCCAGACAACGCCCAGCTCAAGCTGACTCAAGCAAAAGGGAATTTCATTGACTGACAAGACCAGGGGTTTCAGGCATAGCTGGATCCAGGCACTGGTTCTGTCCAGACTCTGTCTCCCCCCACCTGTGGTCAGCAGAATAACAGCCCCAAAGAGACCGGTGTTAGACTTCTCCAGAACTGTGAGAGAAGTTTTTGTGGTTTCAGGCCATGAATATGTGCTAATTGAGTAATTTGTTACAGCTGCAGGAGGAAACTCACAGGCCCCAAGCCCTGAGCTCAGCTTTCTCTGCATGGACTCCTCTCGCCTTGGGACCGCCCCAGGCTGACATCCTTCCACCTCCCGGTCCAGTGGAGAGTGAGGGCTATTTCTGAGAAGTAGAAATAATCCGGGCCGTGATCTTCCTTAGGCCGGCTTAGGGTGGTCCTCTGCCCAGAGCCAGCCCTGCAGCCCGGGGACAGAGCTCTGATGGGGTCTGGGTCCCGTGGTGCGGGGGAGGGGCGGGCTGTGAAGGAGGGACGACGGGAGCCCCAGGAAGCCTGCATACCTGCCGCCCCCCGCCTCAGTAGTCCATCACAGTCCTCCACAGCGGAGCCAGCCGCTCACGGGCCACAAGCGTTCATACCGTCTTTATTCATGATAACCAAACACTAGATACAGCCCACACATCCACGGACGGGTGGTGGATCAACACGGTGTGTCCACCCACATGCTGGAATATTACGCAGCCATGAAAAGGAAGGAGATTCTGACACCTGCTCCAGCGTGGATGGACCTTGAGGACACGATGCTCAGTGACATGAGCCAGACACAGAAGGACAGAGACTGTGTGGTCCACTCACAGGAGGTCCTTAGAGGAGTCACATCCACAGAGACAGAAAGTAGACGGTGGGGCCAGGGGCTGGGGGAGGGGACAGGGAGTCAGTGTCTCATGGGGACAGAGTCTCAGTTTGGGAAGATGGAAAGTTCTGGAGACGGAGGGGATGGTTGCAGGACAGTGTGACTGTACTAATGTCACTGAGCTGTGCACTTGAAAATGGTTAAGATGGTGGATTTTATGTGCATTTTGCCATAAAAGAAAAATGGGGCAAAGTGAACGCATTAAAGTCACAAAAGAACCCAAGTCCACGGTGGGGGTGAAAGTGACATGGTCCTAGATGATCGGGGGGAATTCCTGCCCCTCAGGTGTGATAATGCTGATGTGGCTTTATCTTCACAGTCCGCATCTTTCCGCAACACTTTGCTGCGCCGCTCATGTGTGAAATGAACCAGTCGGGGCAGGTGTGAATGTTGCCTCCCCCACAGGAAGGGGTGAGGTGGGAGGCGCTGGGGGCCGGGGCCTGCAGCCCACTGAGTCCCTGGCACCATGGAGGCCCCCTCGTCCCCGCTGCTGCTGCTGCTGCTGGCCCTGGGGGCCCTGAGAGCAGGTGAGTGGGGGCCGGAGCCGGGCGGGGAAACTGAGGCCCGGAGCTTTGGCGCCTGTGGGGGTCCGTGGGTGGGAGGCAGAGCCCTGGGCGTCACAACAGAGATTGGAAACAACCGACTGTCCCCAGAAGGGGACCGATGGGAGAGATGGAGGCTGCTCCAGAAAGAAGGCGGCCGCTTACCCTGTAACACCCTCCGGGGAGAGCAGGAGGGGCCGGGAGCCCACGGCTGGGGGATTTCTTTTCTAACAGGTCACGTAAGAGTTTGCCCCGCATGGCTGGAACATTCTGGAAGGAGGCTCCAGAACAGGGAGGGGTGGGGGGAGGGAGGGAGAGAGTTCCACTCTGCCAACGCAACTCTACTCCTTAAATTTTGTGCCGGCCACATGGATGGCCTAGTGAAAAAATTTTTAAAGTGTGGGGAGGGTTGTTGATGGGTGGTGAGAACGTTCTGGAACTGGATGGTGGGGCTGGTTGCACAACGGTGAACGCACGGGAAGCTCTAGAGGGTGAATTTTAGGGGATGTGAGTTATATCTCGTAGGGCTGTTATGATCTCATTTACGTGAGTTCTGGACAGGGAGGGCCAGGCCTGAGCAGGGCCCAGGGGCAGAGGCGGGGTCGTCTCAGGACAGATATCATAAATTGTGTCATTTTGACTTAATTCTGATCTCACAGAAGAGTCACGGGCGTCACATGGATGACCCGTATTCTCTTTCCTAGACTCTGCGGCCGTAGACGCAGCTGCCTTCTCATCCCCCACGGGGTCTGCACAAAATAGGACTGGACGTAGTTATTAGACACTTCCTTTCTTTCTTTTCCTTTTTTTTTTTTTTTTGGTGAGGAAGACTGGCCCTGAGCTAACATCTGCTGCCAATCTTCCTCTTTTTTTGACGTAGTTATTAGTATTTTTCTGGCCATTTGAGAGTGAGTTGCAGATGCACAGCCCGTCACCCTGAATGCTTGGGCATGTTTCCTGCGAACAGGGACATCTTACACAACCACAGTGACACTCTCAGCATCGTTCGCGACACAGTGCTGTTCCCTAATCTGCAGACCTGTTCACAGTCGCCAGCTGTCCCAGTGGTGTCCTTCGTGGGAGCGGAAATCCAGCTCCCCTTGGTCTCCTCCCCTCTGGACAGTTTCTCCGTCCCCCCCGGATCTTGTGACAGCACGGGCCTGCCTGCCGTGTCCCCGAGACTGGGCGCGGGTTGCGCATTTCCAGCAGGAACCACAGAGGGGCGCTGTCTTCGCCCCCTTCCTGCTGCCGGTGCCTTGATGGCGTGGTGGAGCTGACGTGCGCTGGGTTTCTCCAGGGCGAGTCCTGTGCCCCTCACACCTCCCCGGAGCCGCACTCGTGGGCCCCGGGGCGGGCGCAGGCTGCGTGCCCCCAGCAGCACCGGGAGGCAGGGCTCGTACACACACAGGAAACCACAGCCCAGCGAACAAGGCAGGCTGCCCGGGATCACCCAGCTGGGAGGGGCAGCGCTGGAATTTGAGCCCCAGCCAGCCGCCCCCCCAAACCAGACGTGCTTGACCAGGACTGAGCGCCTGGGAGCCCGAGATGCAAGGAGGCGAGTGAGCGGTGGGCGTCCCAGAATTCTGGCCGGGCTGGATGAGAAGGGCTCTGTGATGAACTGGGGACCCGGCGGCATAGGAATCCAACCATCCATCCATCCTCCTTTCTCTCTCCCTTCCTTCCTTCCATCTGTTTATCATCCAGCCATCCTTCACCCGTCCATCCATTGTCCTCTCTCCTTTCTTTCCTTCCTTCCCCCCATCCATTCGTCCATCTGTCATCCATCTATCCTTCCTTTCTTCCATCCATCCATCCATCCTTTCTTCCATCCATCCATCCATCCTCCCTTTCTTCCATCCATTCATCCAGCCATCCTTTCTTCCATCCTTCCCCCATCCATTCATCCATCTGTCATCCATCTATCCTTCCTTTCTTCCATCCATCCTTCTATCCACCATCCTTTGTCTCCTTCCTTCCTTCCATACATTTACCCATCTATCATCCATCCATCCTTCCATCCATCTATCCACCCATATCCATCCATCCATCCATCATCCACCTATCCAGTCATCCATCCTTCCATTCATCTATCCATCTATTCATCTCTCCATCATTCATCCGTCCTTTCATCCATCCATCAGTATTTGCTGAGCACATACTCTCCTAGGTCTGTTGTAAACAAGACAGGCACAGGGCCTGCCCTCACGTCGCTCGTAGCCTACTGGGAATAGACGGACAATGAGCAAGTCTGTGTGTGGTACAACGTCAGGGAGGGTGAGGGCTGGGAAGAGAACAGAGTGGAGGAGGGGAGGAGGGTCGTATAAAGGAGGTTGAGGGGAGGTCTCTGACGAGAGGACTTTTGAGCAGATACCTTTTGAGGAAGCCAGACTTGGCTATGTCTGGGGGAAAGGCACTCTAGGCTGCTGGAACAGCACGTGCAAAGGCCCTGAGGTGGGAATGAGGGCAGCACACTGGAGGAACAGCAGGGAGGCCCGGGTGGCTGGAGCTGAGTAAGGGGGAGTGCGAAGGAGGAAGGGCCAGCTGATGTGGGTCTTGTGCATCGTGGGGAGTTGGGTGTTTAAAGCATGATGGGGGATTGTAGGAAAATTTTGAGCTGATTTACATTAAGAATCTTTATCAATCTTTTTAAATTCATGATTGGTTTTAAAACAATTTTTATAACAGTTTTATTGAGATATAGTTCACATAGTATACAATTGACCTATTTAAGTGTACACTTCAGACAATTTTAGTACATTCAGAGTTGTGCAACCATCACCATAGTCTAGTTCCAGAACATTCCATCCCCAAAATGAACCTCCTTCCCCCTCCCCAGCCCCTGATAACCATGAACCCACTGTCTGTGGATGTGCTTGTTCTGGACATTTCCCATCAGTGGAATCACACACCGTGTGTCCTTCTGTGTCTGGTTCTCACTGAGCATCGTGTGTTCACGGTCCGTCCACGTGTAGCTGTGTCAGGGCCTCACTCCTCTTCCTGGCTATGTAATATTCCAGTGTGTGGGTGGACACGTTGTGTATGTCCATCATCCTCTGATGGATGCTTGAGCTGTTTCCACTCTGGCTCTCGTGACTCGCGCTGCTGTGAACGTGTGCACACAGGTTTTGTGTGGACGTGTGTTTTCATCTCTCCTGGAGGGGAACTGCCGGGTCGGGGGGTAACCCCATTAACCTCTGAGGAACTGCCAGGCCGCTGGCATGGTGGCTGGACCATCTCACATTCCCCCCCGGCGGGCACGAGGGTCCACTTTCTCCTCTTTAACCAGCTCCTCTGACTGCAGGGTAGAGACTGTGCCATGGTGTCCGGGGGACGCCTGGTGGGGCCCAGAAGCAGGTAGATGTGAGATGGTCACCTGCTGGTGACCCGGATGTAGGGGTGAGGAATGAGGAGGGATCGGGACGGCCCCATCTGTCAACCTGACCGTCTCAGGGAACAGAAGGGACAGTGTCAGGGTGGTCAGTCTGTGAGGGGTGCAGGGCCTCGGAGCTGGGGTATGGGGGTCATGGCCAGGGTGGGGCACTAGTCCTAACCTGGCTCTCCCTGTCCCCTCGCCAGGAGGCAACACGTTTGACACCCGCATCATCGGGGGTCGCGAGGCGGCCCCCCACTCCCGCCCGTACATGGTCTCGCTGCAGAAGGCGGGTGCCCACCTGTGCGGGGGGCGTCCTCGTGCACCCGAAGTGGGTGTTGACAGCTGCCCACTGCCTGGCCCAGCCGTGAGTGACCCTGCCCTGCCCCACCCCGTCACCCCAGGCATCCCCGAATCTATCCCTCGGTCCCCCATTCTCACCAGGGGTGGGTCCTGAGAAATTTAAGCCAATCGTAGGGTCGTCAGGGTTCCCCTTCCCTCTCGGGTGCTCGCTGAGCCACGTGTATGTGACATTACGGATTCCTGGGGAAGGTTTACTCACTACAATAAAGCGCCCTCCAAGTGGACAGAGTTGGGCCTCTTGTGACACCCAGGAATGTGTCTCCCAACTGTGGCCATGGGGATAGAGCTGGCCTATGAGGGTGGGCACACCCAATGCAAGAAGGAACCTGGGTCCCTGATGCCAGTGTGAGGCCACCAAATAAACCCATCCTGGAGCTGCCCTATTTTTGGACTGGCCAGTAATAAAGACCCAGATCAAAGTGGTTGAAGTAAGCAAAGGGGATCTGTTGGCTCATGTAACTGAAAAATCTAGGAGGCATAAGCTTCAGACACAGCTTGATCCAGGTGCTCATATGAGGACTTCAGGACCCTGCTTCTCAGCCCTGCTGTCTTGCCCTTTGGCTGCATTATCAGGAAGGCTCTCTCACACGGTGGCAAGGATGGGCCCTCTTACGTCCTGTGGAAAGAGCTGGTTTCTCTATAGTTTGGGCAAAGTTATGAGAACGGGTACTGATGGGCCCAGCCTGGGTCGTGTGCCAGCCTCTGCACAAATCGCTCTTGTTGAGGCATAACATACATACCGGTGAGGCTGGATTCCCCGCTGGGGGGAGCCCCAGGCTGGGGGGGTCCACATTTTTGGACACACACAGCCCCCTCCCCTAGCCGGGGTTGGGCTGGTGTCTGGGGCAGGGGTGGGATCAGGGACAGCTTCCGGGAGGGAGTCGGGGGGGGGGGGGTCAGGAGGAGGAGCGGGAGGAGGAGGAGGAGGGGGGAGGGGGAGGAAAAGGGGAGAAGGAGGGGGGAGGGAGGGGGAGGGGGAGGGGGAGGGAGGGGGAGGGGAGGAGGAGGGAGGGGGAGGGGAGGAGGAGGGAGGGGGAGGGGAGGAGAAATGGGAAAGAACAGGGGAAGGACTGACCAAGGAGAGGCCGGGTGAGGGGGCGCGGGAGGGGGTGTCCCGGGGCCTGCAAGGCAGCTGACGATGGGGGCGGGCGTGAGGCGTGGGGAGGGGTCCCCGGGCTGCCGCCCACGCCCCGACCACGCGGCCCGCAGGATGTCGCTGCTGAGGCTGGTGCTGGGGCTGCACGTGCTCGGAGACCCCGGCCTGGCCGTCCGCATCAAGGCGGCGTTCCCGCACCCCGAGTACAAGCCACCCCCCGTTCTGGAGAACGACCTCGCGCTTCTCAAGGTGCTGGGGGGCGGGCGGGAGGAAGGGCAGCTCGACCCCAGGCCCCCTCCATGCCCCTCCCTCACTGCCCCCTCCCCCAGCCCCAACAGCCCCTCCCTCACTGCCCCTCCCCCAGCCCCAACAGCCCCTCCCCCACCGCCCCGCCCCTCCCCCACTACCCCTCCCCCCCCTCACCTGCCCCTTCCTGGCCCCCGTAGCTGGACTGGAAGGTGAGGCCCAGCAGGACCATCCGGCCCCTGGCCTTGCCCCGAGGGCGCCCGGCAGTGGCTGCCGGGGCACGGTGCAGCTTGGCTGGCTGGGGGCAGACCCACCAGGGTGGGCATCTGGCCAGGGCGCTGCGGGAGCTGGACGTGCATGTGCTGGACACCCGGATGTGCAACAGCAGTCGCTTCTGGAATGGTCACCTCCTCCCCCACATGCTCTGCTTTGAGGCCAACTCCAAGAACCAGGCTCCCTGCAAGGTGAGGGAGCGGAGGGGGCGGGTATCAGCCTGTGGCTGGGGGCGACACCGCAAGCCCCCGACTCTTCCCGGGCCCCAGCTCTGTCCGTTCTGGGAGGGGGGATCCCGGGGCCGGGGGTAGTACCAGCATTAGCCCATTTCTCAGGCGGAGACACCAAGGCACAGAGAGGTTAAGTCGTCCCTGTCACATAGTGAGGGAGCGAGCGGCAGAGCTGGAGTTGGAACTCTATCGCCAGAGATGATGAGGCACAGACACAGCAAGTGCAAAGGGCCTGGGGTGGGAGGAAGGAGCAGAGAGTTAAAAGGACAGGAAGGAGGAAGGGAATGAAAGGAGAGAGCAGAGGAGAGGGAGATGTGGGAGGAGGCCCTACAGCCACGAGGGTGAGTCTCCGCCCTGGAACCAGGCCCCGCCCCGGAGATCTTCGGGGGCCCCCTCCAGCGGGTACAGGGGGTGACCTGCTCTCTGTGGCCTCCACAGGGGGACTCGGGCGGGCCTCTCGTGTGCAGCAAGGGCCAGGTGGCGGGAATCCTGTCCTTCAGCTCCACGGTGGCCTGCACGGACGTCTTCGAACCTCCTGTGGCCACCGCTGTGGCGCCCTACGTGTCCTGGATCCGGAAGGTCATGAAACGTTGGCGGGCCCAGTCTCAGGACTGATGCTCCAGGCGGGACCCCGAGTCCGCGCCCGGCGGGACCCTTCCCCTGCGGGATTGTGGGGAGGGCAAAGGGGACCAGCATGTCTCAGAGGAACAATAAATTGTCACAAAGAAACCGCGGAGCCCGCCTGGACTCTGGAGCCCCTTCCGCCCCGCGCTGGCTGCGTGGCCTGGGCAAGCCTGCTTCCCGCTCATGAAACGGAGGCTGCGCTGTTGAGGCTGCTGGGGGGGGGTGGAGCCCAGCAGCTCCTCCAGGAGGCGCTCCAGGGCTGGGACACCAGAGGGACGGCAGAGGGCGGTCTTGGCCGGCAGGGGGCGGGCTGGGCCGTGCTCGTGCACAGGCAGCACCAGTGTGCGCGGGCGCTGGGTGGGGGGGAGGAGACGGGAACAGAAACATCCATAATCATCTTCCTCTTATCTGTTTGGTAACATCTGTACTGAGACATGTCACATGCCACATAACTTATCCTTTTAAAGTGTATAATTCAGTGGGTTTTAGTATATTCACATTGTTGTGTAACCATCGTTGTCTAGTTTCCAGAACATTCTGTCCCCCCAAAGGAAGCCCTGTCCCCAGGAGCAGTCACTCCCATCCCCCTCCCCAGCCCCTGACAACCACAAACCCACTTTTTGTCTGTGGACGTGCCCGTTTTGGACGTGTCACATCAATGGAGTCACACACCATGTGTCCTTCTGTGTCTGGTTCTCTCACTGAGCATCGTGTGTTCAAAGTCCGTCCACGTGTAGCTGTGTCAGGGCCTCACTCCTTTATCACGGCTGCATCATATTCCAGTGTGTGGGTGGGCATGCTGTGTGGGTGGACACATTCCTCTGTGACGGACACTCTGGCTGTGTCCACCTCTCGGCTGTTGCGAATCTGCCGGGGTGGACAGATGGACAGACATTCGGGTGGACGCACGTAGGAGTGGGACAGCCGGGCCGTGCGGACCTGCTGCCGTCCAGCAGAATCATTTCACTTTATTAGGAAAATCCTCAAGCACACAGGAAAGTGGAAATAACCGCCGGGGGGGACACTGAAGTCCCCGCCATGCAGGCTCGGTCGTGAACAGTTGGGTGCCTTTGCCTCTTCGTCCGCCGTCCCTCTGCCCGTCTGTTGGCCTGGCTGAGCGGCTGGTGCGTTTGAGTGAGGTGCAGACTCGATGGTTCCCCAGACGCCTGGGTGTGCACATGGCTGGGGCCTTGGGATTTATTCAGAGCTCGCTCTCTCCCTCTCTCTCCCTCTCTCTGTCATATGGGGAAATGCACACAGCTCAGCAGATGATTTGCTGTTTTGACAAAAGCATGAACCCCAAGCCCCTGCAGTAGCCTCCTGGGAAGACCCCTCAGCCCCTCACAGCCCGCTCTTGAGTTTTTGCCTAGTTACCACCACACGCGGGAAGTAAGTTAGAGGGGCGAAAGGTCCCCGTCCCCCACCTCACCCCACCTCGCCTTCTGTCTCATCCTGGGCAAAGGTTTTATTCCCACGGAAACACGGGTGCACACGGTGCCCGTCACGGTGGCGACCTTGGAGGTGATCCCGGCCTGTGCTGCCTCCACCTGCCCGACCCGCCTCCGGGTCGTAATTTTTTTTTTTAATTTTTTATTTTATTTATTTTTGTGAGGCAGACCAGCTCTGAGCTGACATCTGTTGCCAATCCTCCTCTTTTTGCTGAGGAAGACTGGCCCTGGGCTGACATCCGTGCCCATCTTTCTCCACTTTATATGGGATGCTGCCACAGCATGGCTGACAAGCGGCGTGTCTGTCCAGGCCCGGGATCCGAACCCGCGAACCCCGGGCCGCCGGATTGGAGTGCGTGAACTTAACAGCTACGCCACCCAGCTGGCCCCCCGGGTCATAATCTTTTACAAGGAGGTTCCCTCCCACCCTCCCCCTTCACACCCTGGGGTGTGTCTGTGGGCGCCGAGCCCAGAAGTGGAGTTTGCAGAGCAAAAGTCAAATTTGTTTTTCCCCTTGGGTCATGCAACAGGATTTCTTATTTATTGAGCACTTCTAAGTTCCAGGAGTTCTGGACGGGAGGACGAGGGGGACAAGGGGGACAAGGGGGACGAGGGGGAAGGAGAACGTGCAGATTCTCTCTTTTTTTCTTTTTTTGACAAATTGCTGAAGAGTTCTTTATCTTTTTATTTTTTTTATTTTTTTTTTTTTTTGCTGGGGAAGGCTGGCCCTGGACTAACACCCATGCCCATCTTCCTCTACTTTATATGGGACGCCACCACAGCATGGCCTGATAAGGGGTGCGTAAGTCCTTGCCCAGGATCCGAACCTGCGAACCCCGGGCCTCCGAAGTAGAGCGTGCGAACTTAACTGCTACGCCGCCACCGGGCCGGCCCCTTTATCTTTTTTTTTAATGGACTTATTTTTAGCAGAGTTTTAGATTCACAGAGGACTTGTGAAGACTGCACGCTGTCCGCATGTACCCAGCCCTCCCCTCTTGCTGACGTGTGGCGTTAGGGGAGTGCATCTGATTGATTAACGAACTGATATCGATACGTTGTCATTCACCAAAGTCCACACTTTATTCAGATGCCTCAGTTTCCCCCGATGTCCCTTCTCTGTCCCGGGACCTGGTCCAGGACCCCACGTGACATTCAGTCCCCGTCTCCTTGGGCCCCTCTGGGCTGAGACCTTTCTCAGAAGCTCCTGGTGTTGGGGATGGTTTTCTCGCGATTGGATGACCCACCTCGAGGCTGCCTGCCGGGTGTGGGGAGGGGCCGGTGCGTTTGTAATCTTGAACTTTGTAATGAGGCGTCACCTACATACAGAACAGGCCCAGCTGCCACGGCCTGAGGACTTATCACAAACCGAAGGGTGGTATTTGGTCTAGTCCTTGTCCCTGGCACAGAGTTCCTAAAACCCTGGGAATTTCCCACGTGATAACAGAGATACAGGGGCCTTTTGTTATTCATGATCAGCCCCTTTCAACCACACTGAGTTTAGGATAAAAGTGACTTGAGGAAGCCCCCAGGGATGGGGCCGGAGGGACCGAGGGATTAGAAGGTTGGAAGCCCCAGTCCTTGGGGACAGACGCTCCCACGTGGGGGGGGCCCTTCGGGACCCCGCCCTGTGTACCCCTTCACCTGCTGTCCCTCTGTGTCCTTTAGAATAAATTAAACACAGGCATTTCCTGAGTTCCGTGAGCCGCTCGAGCAAATTCATCAACCAGGGGGAGGAAGTTGCCGGACACCCGACTTAGGGGGGGCGGGCGAGGAGGGTGGACGAGGGCTGCCCGGAGGCGCCGAGCCCCTTCCTCCCCGGCCTCCCCCCGGCCTCCCCCGCGGCGGGGTCCTGGGGGGGCTCCAGCTGGACGGAGATCAGTGGAGGCTCCGGCCCCTCGGGGGAAGCTTATCTCGGCTCCTCAGGTGAGCCAGGCCTGGGCTTAAAGCAGCAGCGTGGCCGCCAGCACCGAGGAGATGCCGTCACTCTCCCCAGCGAGGCGGGAAGGTTCCGGAAGGCCTGGCCCCTGGTGTCCCTCTGGCCTGGGGACTCGGCACCGCCTGGCTGTGCAGTTGGTGCTGGCGTCGAAGGGGGCGGCCGAACAGGGTGGCACCCTGGTCTGAGGGTGTCACTGGGTGGAGATCCAGGGGACTGTGACGATGCCACTGAGGGTCCTGGGGCACCACAAACCGGGGGGCTCAGAACAATAGGAATTTGTCCCCCACAATCCTGGGGACCAGATGTCCAAGATCAAGGTGTGGCAGAGCCGTGCTCCCCCTGGAGGCTCCAGGGGAGGGTCCTTCCTGCATCCTGAGCCTCTGGGGCTCTGGTGTCCTGGGCTTGTGGCCCCTGCCCTGTGTCTGTGTCCACATTTCCCTGTTACAAGGACACCACTCATGTTTAGGGCTCCCCCGCTCCAGTGTGTCCTCATCCTAACTAACTCCATCTGCAATGACCCTACTCCCAAATAAGGCCCCATTCTGAGGCGACCATGAATTCTGGGGGACACCCCTTGCCCCAGGACCGACAGGGACACTCGCCCCCTGCGATGGAAGGCTGTTTTCAGCCCCAGAGACCAGCGAGGAGACCGTGGCTTTAGGGCAAAGCCACATCCCACGTCCCTGAGAGGCGGGGGAGCCAGGGTGGGGCCCTGGGCCTGGGTCCCCAACGTGACGCTGGGGAAGCGGACAATCGGACAGGCGCGTGGGGAGACTGGCCAGCCGGGGGTCTGTCCCGGCACTAAGGACAGAGGGCAGCAGCGCAGCTCCCGCGGCGAGTGCAGGCAGAGGCCGAGGAGCGCTGACCAGGGTACCTGCAGCGGCCGTTCCGACCTGAGCCCTCCTCTCCCCTCCTCTCGCCGCTCAGGGTCGAAGGTGGTGCCGGCAAGTCCTTCCCAGAGTCAGTAGGGGAGACTTGAGAGGGAGAGAGACGGGGACAGGGAGACAGGGACAGACAGGGAGAGGGGGACAGACAAGGAGAGAGACGGGGACAGACAGGGAGGCAGAGAGGGAAAGAGAGAGACAGAGACAGAGAGAGGGAGAGTGAGGGGGCAAATGTCCCCGCCTGGAATGCAGCTGAAGGGGGCTATCATCTCAGAACTTCGCTGAAGTCTGAGGACTTTTCAGAACGACCCGTTGAGGGGCCGGCCGGGAGCCGTGGTGGTGGAGTCCAGCGTGCTCCGCTTTGGCAGCCCGGGCTCGGTTCCGGGCACAGGTGTCAGCCCGGGCACAACCCTCCTTAGCAACAGCAAACGACCGACCGACCGTTGAACAAAAAGAACCTCCTCTACTCCCCACGACACAGACGTCGACACCCTACAGTTCAGCATCCCCGGGTCCAAGGGTCCCCAGACGCCACGAGAAGAACCCCACGGTTAGCAGTGGTCACACGGAGAACCAGCTGGTCGACCAGGCTGGGGAAAGACCGGTCGTTTTCCTTTTTCACGTGTGTTTATGCTTGTCTTGTCTTATTTTTACTTTCTGGATGGATCACTAGGAAAGAGTATAAACCCACGGCCACGGGAGTCCGCAGCCCGAAGCCTCATCTGGTGGGACTGTCTCCGTTTCCCGGGGAGGATGCTGGTGACGTGAGGAGCAGGGCAGGGGACGGGGCGGCGGCAACACTCAACGGACAGACACGCCCGCCAGTAAAGCCGGTGCCAGGCTGGCTGGCCGGGCGTCTCCCAGGTCCGCCCGCAGGCCGTAACAAAACGCCAAAACTGGGCGGCTTAGCACAACCGAAATTACAGCCTTATGGTTCTGGGGACAGAATTCCAAGGTCACGGTGTCCCAGGGCCGCGCTCCCCCACAGGCTCCAGGGCAGGGTCCTTCCCGCCTCGTCCAGCCTCTGGGGGTTCGGGACATCCTGGGCTTGTGGCCGCATCACCCCACCTCTGCCTCTGTTGTCACGTGGCTTCTCCTCTGTGTCCCTGTCTCTCCTCGTCTGTCTCTGATCAGGACACCATCATTGGATTTAGGGCCACTGTCATCCGCAATGACCTCATATCAAGACCTTTAACTTAATTACATCTGCAAAGACCCTTTTTCCAAATAAGGCCCCATTCACGGGGTCTGGGGGCCGCCTTCTTGGCCCCCGTCCACGTCCACCCCCCCCGCCCCCAAGGCCCCTCTCCCCTTGGTGGCCGAGGCATCTCCCGATGACACACATCAGAGGACGATCCTCCCTGCTCACATCCCTCCCTGTGCTCCCTGGGGCCCAGAGAATAAAATCCTCCCTCTCGCTGCCCAGACACCGCCTGGGGCCGGCGTGGATCTCAAAGCTCCCCCTCCAGAAAAATGCGCATGAAGAATTAGCTAGAACATCTGAGTACAGGACAGAGGTATGACGGAGAAGGAAAATCCTACGTCGTCCTCTCTCCCCTGGTCTGTGAGTTGAGAGGTTTTATAAGAAAAAGCAGAAGGCAAGCAAACTGGAGCAGACAGACACCCAGCAATGGGACAGCGGCTGGTGTCCTGAGTGTGAGGCCGCGTGACGCAGGGAAGGAGCCCGGCAGCGACCCGGGAAGGGCACGCCGGGGGCAGGCATAGCCCAGGCAAAGGCAGGAAACGGTGCCATGAGGCTGGAGCCAAAGGCGTTGGGAGGGTGGAGGGCGCTGAGGCCCAAGGGGTCAGCGGGGGCCAGGCTGAGGGTGCGGGAGGGGCTTGGCTTCGATTACAAGAGCTGCTGGGACGGGGGCCCTCCCCAGGGAGGCCTGTCCATGGTGCAGAGCAAAGCTGGAGATTCAGGCCAGAGGAGACAGCTGCTTCCCTTATCCTGCTGTTGCAGGAAGATGCCAGATCCGAAATCCGGGCCCCTCCCAGACGGGGTGCAGGCCCCAGAGGCCAGGGGTGGGAGACAGCGAGGGTCCTGGACATTCACTCATCCACACCCAATTAGGGACACCCGCAGGGAGCAGATGGGAGCCCGGCACCGGGCCCAGGCCAGGCTGGCTGTCCCTGCCCAGGTGCATAGGCGAGCAGACAGCAAGCAAGGAGCCCGGGATGGACCCAAGGTCAGAGAGTGACCTGTGTGATGAGGGGGAACTACAGAGGGTGAGGGGACTGGGTCAGAGACGCCGGATGGAACACAGGATGCCCAGTTACAGTTGAATTTCAGATGTAGAACGGGAAATTTTGGGGATCAGTATATCCCAGATACTGCATGGGATATACTTATACTAAAAAGTGTACTGATTTTTTTTTTTTTTAATCTGAAATTCAAATGTAACTGGGTGTCCTGTATTTCTGTTTGCTAAATCTGGCCACCCAGCTGGAGTGGTCCTGGTTGGCCTCTCCTTGGAAGCAGAGGGGGGACAGGGACCCACTCCCAGGGTGGGGCCAGGACGGAGCAGAGTGCGGGTCGGGGAGGCAGAGGGGGCAGGGAAGGCTTTCCAGGGAAGGGACCAGAAAACTGGGTCTTCAAGGAGGCACAGCTTTATTCTGTAAACAAAGGCTTCCTGACAGCCCTGATATTTCCCACGAGATCTGTCGGCAGCCCAGCCCAGTGAGGGTGGGGGCAGGGGGGCAGGAATCCTGCCCAGGCCAGGGGCCTTGAAGCCAGCTGGCCGCTGTCCTCCCTCATTCTGCACGTAGCTCTCGACCCCACTGCGTGTGGCCTCGTTAAGCCAGATGGACCCAGGGCTGGGGCTTCTGGTCGGTTCTGGGCGGTCTGAGGCTCCCAGGCCCTGAGAGCAGGTCCCCTCACCCCACAGCCCCTTTATCAGCAATCCTGGCCTCTCTGCCACATCCTTCCCGCCTTTTCCTCCAACGCCCACCGAAGCTGGGACTCCGCTGGCTCTGCTCAGCCTTCTCCCTGGAGCTGCCTGCCCGCATGGGACAGGCCATTCCCAGACGCACCGCTCACCCTTCCTGTGGCCGCTGCTCCCTCATTCTCGTCATCACCTCGGAGACGCCACCTGACCCCTTATCTAAAGCAGCTCCCTTACTCACATTACCCTATGTTTTAGTTGAGATAATTCACGTACCATACAATTCACCCAAAGTGTACAGCTCAGTGGGTTTAGTATATTTCACAGTTGTGCACCCATCACCACAATCAATTTTAGAACATTTTCATCATCCTAAGAAGCAACTCGCCCCATCAGCAGTGACCCCCATCCCCCTCCCCAGCCCCAGACAACCACGAATCCACTTTCTGTCTGTGGATGTGCCTGTTCTGGACATGTCACATCAACGGAATCACACACCGTGTGTCCTTCTGTGTCTGGTTCTCTCACTGAGCATCGTGTGTGCAAGGTCCATCCACGTGCAGCTGTGTCAGGGCCTCACTCCTTTTCATGGCTGCGTCGTATTCCAGCGTGTGGGTGGACAGATTGTGTGTATCCATTCACCCGTTGATGGGCATTTGGGCTGTTCTTTTTCGTCATTATGAATCATGCTGCTGTGAACACTCGTGTACAAGTTTCTGTGTGGAAGTGGATTTTCAGTTCTTGCGGGCAGTGGAATCGCTGGGTCAGATAGTAACTCTGATTTAAGCTTTTGAGGACCTGCCTGTGTTTTGCACAGCGGCTGCACCATTTTACATCCCACCAGCCGTGCACAGGGCTCTAGTTTCTCCACCTTCTCACCAGCACTTGCTATTTTCCGCGTTTTAGCTGACAGCAGTCCCAGCGGGTGTGAACTGCTGTCTCACTGTGGTTTTGGTTTGCGTTTCCCTGATGGCTCGGGATGTTGAGCACTTTTTCATGTGCTGGCCGTCCATTTCCGTATCTTCTTCGGAGAAGCCTGTATTCAGATCCTTTGTTTTTTAATTGGGTCATTCATCTTTTTCTTAATTCAGTTATAAGTGTTCTTTATGTATTCTAGATATAAGTCCTGATCAGACACATGATTTACTGATATTTTCTCCCATTCTATGGGTTGTCTTTTCACTTTCTTCTTGGTGTTCCTTGAAGCACAAAATTTGTAATGTTGATGAAGTCCAATTTATTTTTTCCTTTGTCGCTTGTGCTTTTGGTGTCATGTCTAAGAAACCACTGCCTAATTCAGGGTCACGAAGATTACATGACCTTGCTTTTGCTTGAAATTATATGTCATTTTTAAAAGTATTTGTTGTAAAACATGGGGACCTCAGGGTCGGTCTTCCAGGCAAATATAGGACGGCCGGTTCACTTGAATTTCAGATAATAAGGATACTTTCCTTGCATAAGTACGTTCCGATATTGCACGGGATACTTACACTGAGAAATCACTCGTTTTCTGTCTTAAACTCAAATTTAACTGCATCCAGGTGTTTTTTTGGCTAACTCTGGAAGCCCCCACCCCGCCCCAGGGCACACATCCACCTGTTCACAGGGATCCCTAACGCCTCCTTTAATGCTTTTCTTTTTCGTATTGTGGTAGAACACACATAATACAAATCGAGCATTTTAGCCTCTTTTGGGTGCACAGTTCCCTTCTAACAACGCCTCGGCGAGAACGAAAGAAACCAGGCTCCCGGCCCCGCCCCCGTTGCATAGCAACGCCGCCACGCCCCAGGCGGAGGGGGCGTGGCCTGAGCGGGTCACGTGGTGCTGCCGCCCCGGCTTCCGTAGCGCGAGCCTGTCCGGCCCAGCGCGAGCGTACGTGCACCCGTGAGCGTGCGCAGGCGGCGGCCGACGTGCCGTGCGCGCCCCGCCCCGCCCCCAACACCGCCCTGCGTGCGCGCGCCCGGCCGGCCGCCCGGTTCTTATAGCGCCGCCGCCGGCGGTTGCGGCGGGGACGGCGGCGACATGGCGACCGCGCTGGTGGCGGTGGTGCTGGGGTTCGTGCTGCTGGGCGCCGGGGGCGGCTCCGGGGCAGGTGAGGCCGGCTCGGGGCCCGCGGGGTTCGGGGGGCGGCGGTGCGGGGGGTCCCCGGGGTTTGGAGGACCCGGAGGTTCCCAAGGGCGTCAGTGCGGGGGGTCCCGGGGTTGGGAGTCCCGGAGTTTGGGGGACCCGGGGGGATCCCGGGGGCGTCGGTGCGGGGGGTCCCGGGGTTGGGAGTGCCGGAGTTTGGGGGACCCGGGGGGATCCTGGGGGCGTCAGTGCGGGGAGTCCCGGGGTTGGGAGTCCCGGAGTTTGGGGGACCCGGGGGGATCCCGGGGGCGTCGGTGCGGGGGGTCCCGGGGTTAGGAGTCCCGGAGTTTGGGGGACCCGGAGGGGTCCCGGGAGGGGCGGTGCGGGGGGGCGTCCCCGGGGTTGGGGGTCCCGGAGCTTGGGGGAGCCTGGAGTCGTCAGTGCTGGGGAGTCCCCGGGTTTGGGAGGCTCCAGCTCTGGGAAGCTCCAGGGGCAGCAGTGCTGTGGGGGGGTTCCTGGGGACTGGGGGCCTCTGGGGGCGGAGTGCCATGGGGAAGGCTCTGCTTGGAGGACCTCACCACCCACCAGAGAGAGACTGCAGGTGAAGCCCCTGGTTTTCTGGTCTGGGGGAGGGGAGGGGCCCGGAACTGGCCTGACTCCCGGATGGGAGTCCCTAAGGAGGGGATCTGGAGGCTCCCCCACCCTTTTTTCCAGGGAAGGGACGATCGCCACCCGGTGTTTGAGCTGCCCTTTTGGACTGGAGCCAAGGAGGCCGGAGAGGCAACTTGGGGGTGGGGCCCCTGCCCTGGGAGTGTTGGGGAGGGGTGCAGTGGAGAGCCCCTCACTCCTTGGGGCCCTTGGTTCTCATCTGGAAAGTGGACTGTTGTCCTCAAGTAGATGCTGGAATCAGATGCTTGGGAATGTCCCTGAAGCCGACCGTTCTCGGGAGCTGGAAGGGATTGTCATTCTTCCCGGGATTAGGTCCCGTGGCCTGATCTGGGTATGCACCTGCTTCGGGTGTTTGCCCCAACACTAAACCCTTGTAGGGAGGCCAGCATCCTCTGCTTCCTCTTCTTTTGTCCGATTTGGGGGCCTAGAACGAGATGGCATCTAGATCTTTCTCTTGCTTTTATGGGGTGGAAACTGAGGCCCAAAGCGGGAGGGGAGATGTTCAAGGTCACGGTGTGGTGCAGGACGTGGGAGAGGGCTGTCTTTGCAGACTTTTAGTCAGACTGGGTTCTCAGCTCCTCTCGGGCGTGGGCCGCAATGGGGGCGGGCAGATGTCTGGTTTGGAGAATGCGCCTGGGAACGTGGGTTAAGGCGTGTTTTCCAGAAGAAGGCAGGACAGAGAGAGACGATTTCTTCCTGTGTCGAGACTTGCTACCGTATGGTTCTGGGTTAAAGATTCATGGTGCCCGGCGTGGAGGGAACAAAGTGCAGCCCAGAAGGGTCCGGGCTTGGGCCAGCTGTCCCAAGCGGGGTCAGGAGGAGCTGCTCTGGCAGACACTTCACCAGGTTACTCCTGACCCACTTTAAGATCTCAGTCCACCCTTTCCTCTTCCTTATAATCAGAATGAGCATTTATTGACCGCCTCTGGGCCCAGGCCTTTGGCCTCCCGCCAGCCTGCCTGCTGCTTGCCTGCCAGCGTGTCTGGGAGATGCAGACAGGAGCCTGCAGGCAAGGTGCAGGCGGGAGATAGGGCGACTCGAGCCCTTTAGACGAGGCCCTCGATGGCCCAGGGGTTGGAGAAGGCCTTGGGCTTCCTCTGCTGGCACGTGGAGTCCCCTCTGTTTCTGCCAGGGCTGTGCGGTGCCCACCTGGGACACCTGCGCCAGGCCGGCCTCCCCTTTCACTGTGACAGCTTCACCATTCGCAGGGGCTCTGGGGAAGATCCGAGAGCCGGGGTCCCGCGTCCGCTTTTTCTCGGGGTGGGTGGGTGAGTGAGTGGCGGGATTGGCCTCTTCTGGACGGGACAGCTCCCTCGGCACTTGCCAGGGGCCGTTGTCTCGACCTCAGGTCGTCCCGTCCTGCCGGGAGACCCTGGCTCTCCCCGGGCCTGTCCAGGGTCCCTGCGTCCTGCTGGGGCAGGCATGGGCGGGCACGGGTTTGCTTGTCGGGTCCTGCCGGCCGGTGACGTGGCCTCTGAGTCTCAGGTTAGGGGAGGGTAGAGGGGGAAGAGCCAGGCTGGCACCCCAGATGTGTTCTCCCCTCCTGTCTGGGCCCCTGAGCTGCGGTGGGCGGGGTGGAGGGTGGGTGCCTGGGCCCATCCCAAGCGCTCCTGGGCTGTTTACCATGAGGCCTCCTGGCACCGCGCCCCGGCTCTGCCCTGAGTGGGCACGCAGGGGGAGGCTGTTTTTAGATGAAGGTGACTTTACTGAGAACGTGGCTTCCGGTCACGTGGCCGGAGTCGAGTTTTCCCATTTCCAGGGGGACGGAGGGCCAGGCGCCTGCCCTTGCTCCCCGGCTCTGGGGGTGCAGGCTCCCTGTGGATTCTGGGGGTGCTCCCCAGTCTGTGGGGCCCTGGGCTTGGCCGGGAGTGCCAGAGGGCGTCCTTCCCACCTTTTGCCATGTCAGCCCTTGATGGCGCTGTCCCAGCAACATTTTCACGTCACCCATGTGACGTCACCTATAGTAGCAAATCTCTGTATGGTGACCCCGGCCTTGGGGTGACATGGCAGATGAGGCAGCATGTGGCCAGTCCACAGAGAGGGCTCCGTGGTGGGACAGGCTGGCAGATGGCCCCGGGGGGCCTGGTGCGGTCCCCTGTGGTGTGTGGCCCTCAGGCTGGGGTGGGGGCGTGGGCCTGTGTGTCCTCAGACACCGGGGTGTGGGGTGGGTTGGGGACTGCCCGCTCGGCCCCTGGAGGTGGCCCTCAGGGGTGCGGCTGGGCAGGACCTGACCAAGCTTCTTTCTGGCAGCCCCTGGGTGAGGGGTGGGGGCGAAGACTTGGTGGAGGCAGCCGGGCTGGGAGGGCCCGGCCCCGCTTCCTGCCCCGAGTCGCCGCCCGTGCTGCACGGAGCTGCCGGCTTCGCTGTGTTGGGAAATCCGGGCTCCTGAGCAGCGAGGGGCAGATCCTCGGTGAACACGCGCGGCCTCAGAAGCTCCCGCTCCAGGCAGCGGGCTCCCCGCCTCGTGCCCGTGCCCATGCTGAGTCCGCCGCCGTCCCTGGGGCCAGCAGCCTGCGTGTGCTGTGCTGCGCAGCCTCGGGGCGTGGGCACACACGTGTGTGTGAATATATGCACGGGTGTGCTGTGTGCTGGCACGCGCATGTGTGCATCTGTGTGTCTGCGTGCGTGCACGCGTGCCCGGGACAGCAGAGGGGCCTCCCCGCCCTTCCTGTTGGCTCGCTGGAGTCCCGAGACTCCGTGTCCTGTTAGAGGAAGAGCCAGCAGGTGGCCAGCAGTGGGGGAGGACTGGCCTGTGTGAGTCCTGTCCCCACCATCCCCCCAGACCGGAGATGCCCACCCCTGGGGAGGGAGGGCTGTCTGCGGTCAGTCCAGAGGGGACAGGGTGGGGGGGCCGCAGGGACCCAGGACCTCAGAGTGCTATCTGCCCACAGATCATTCTAGAACAAGCTCAGCGGTGATGTGTCTTGGAGAGAGTGGCTTGGGGTTTGAGGTTTAGTTTTCTTGGCGACTGATGGGTGTCTGTGGGAGGAGGGAGCCCCAGCTGGCCTGTGAGCCAGGCTGGGACCCGCGGACGCAGGGGATCCTTGTGCTGTCAGTGTTTTCCCTCCAGCTTGGGGGTGTTGGGCATAAGCGGAGGTTTGCTGGCTGTGGAATCGGTTTATACTGGTGCCGAGATGACTGTCCGGGGGGGGTCACGACCTCTGACCACCCGCCTGGTTCCACGTGTTGGTTGTGTGGTTTCCCAGTTGTGCTGTCAGAAACCACTGTGTGAGCCGGGAGGACGTGGGGGTCCCGGGGTCCACGGTTCTCGTGGGGGCTTGTCTGGCGGGAGCTGCATCATGTGGCCAGGTTGTGCGCGCACAGGCTTGTGTTCTGGTTCCCTGACCCGTGCCAGGGGCTTCTCCCCACAAACCAAAGGGAGGAGCTGGTGGCCAGCAGCCCTGGGCGGCGTCTGTGCTGAGTCCTGTGGGCCTGGCCTTCAGGAGGGACGCCCTGGGGGCCTGAGCGTGGGTGCCGAGCCCGAGAGACCGCCATCTCTGAGCGAGTTAGCCACTGTGCTGACGCGCTCCTCCTCGAGGAGCCGGCTGTCCCCAGGGAGGCGGGCGGGGGCAGCCCCACCTGCTCCAGCCCCGCTCCAGGCTCTGCTGTGGACAGGGTGGGCTCGCTGCGGCACTGACGGTCGGGGTCAGCGATGGTCGGGGGTGGCCCAGCTGGGGCGGCCCTACCCCAGCAGAGGGTCCTGGTTCTGGTCGGTTCCCCTGGTCTGTTCCCCTCACCCTCGCCCTCCACTCCGTCGAGCACCCGCGGGTCTGGGGCCTTGGACGGAGAGGACCCTCCCTGGCTCCGGCCCATCCGGGCTCCCAGAGCCTGCAGGCCGCCCTCACTTTCTGGCTCTCAGAGCTTCTCAGGATCGATCCCCGAGGAGAAGGTCTCACACTAACGGGGGGTTTGCCTCGGAGCCTGAACAGAGGGGCCGCTGGAGTCCACCCTCGGCATCCTGGGCAGATTGTCTGCGTGGTGGCTTTGTGGCGAGTGTGAGGGCTGTGGGAGCCCTTGACCTTCCAGGACGGGGCGGCTAGAGCCCCCCGACCCGCCGTGCCCGGGCACACCTGTCCCAGCCCGGGCGGCCTCGCTCTGCTGGGGGCAGACGGGGCCTGCAGGTCCGTCCAGTGAGGGGCCCGTGACCGGGCGGGGGTAGATTTTAGGAACTTCAGGTCCGCACTGGGCTGGACCAGCAGTCAATGTCCTGGTCTTTGGGGCCCAGGGTGGGCACTGGCTTCTGTCCCCACACCTGAGTCCCAGCCGGTTAAAGGCGTTTCCCGTACACCGCGTCCCCGTCTACGTCCACATGGTCGCTCCTGAGACCGAGGCCGCTGACCCGGGGGAAGGGGACCTTCCAGTGCGACTCTGGACGGTCCTGCAGACTGTGCTCCTCTCCCAGGAGGGCCTGACCGTCGGGGACTTGGTGTTGGGGCCACCACGGGTTTGTGGGGTGCGGGTGGTGGGGCTGCAGCTGCATCCTCCCCCAACCCACTGACCTTCCCGCATCCGGCCCGCAGGGAGTGAGGTGAGGACTTCTGTCAAGGACGTCGGCTCCAAGACGCGGCTCAGCTGCACCCTGAACGACAGCGCCGCCGAGGTCGTGGGCCACCGCTGGCTGAAGGCGGGCAAGGTGCTGAAGGAGGACGCGCTGCCCGGCCTGAGCACAGAGTACGAGTGAGTGCCGCGTCTGCTGCTGGTGTCACCGCGGGCGCCTCCCCGCTGCCCCGCGCACTCGGACTCTTCCCGCTAACGGCCTCCGCGGTCGGCGAGAACGAACGATGTGGTCAGCGGCTCGCTTCGGACAGACGCCAGACACAGGCTCTGCCCAGATCCTGGGTCCCAGAAGCCCGGGAGGGGCTCGGGACCCCAGGGGCTGCTGGGCGTCACGACCGGCCTCAGAGACCCTCCCCTCCTTCCTGGGGCGCGCGCGCGGGCACGGCCCCCAGCCTGGAGTCCCCGTGTCCCTGGCTCACTAAGGCCTCGGACACTCGCAGCCACCGCTCTGAGGCCTCATCCTAATGGCGCTGAGCTGGTCCTGGGCACAGAGACGTGTTGTCCTCGGCCCTGAGCGTTGCTGGGAGCGGAGGCCACACGTGGCCCCGGGCAGTGAGGCGGCTGGGCCCCTGCCGTCCCCACCATTGCTGTCCCCGTCCCTCCTCGGTGGAGCGGGCGGTGCGCCCCTCCTGCCCCGACAACGTGCATTTCCCGACCCCAACCCGGCCTTACTGGGGCCCCTCTGGGGGCTCGGCCGCTGCTCCTCAGCCACGTCTGCTTGCAGGGTGGACGTGGACTCGGAAGACCGCTCGGGGGAGTACGTGTGTGTCTTCCTCCCGGAGCATGTGGGCAAGGCCAACATCGGCCTGGAAGGTGAGCCGGGGCCGGGGGCGGGGCGGGGCCTGTCCCTTCCTGGGCGGGGGCCGGCGCAGAGGGGGACGCTCCTGCCCTGCCTCGCCCCGCAGGGCCCCCCCACATCAAGGCCGTGAAGAAGTCGGAGCACGCCACTGAGGGGGAGTCGGTCGTGCTGGCCTGCAAGTCGGATTCCTTCCCGCCGGTCACCGGCTGGGTGTGGTACAAGATGGGCGACTCCGGGCACCAGGTGAGGGCGCGCCCAGGGGGTGGGGGGCGGGCCTGGGCTGTGGCCCGGGTCCTACAGGGTCCGCCCGCCCGCAGGTCATCGCCAACAGCTCCCAGAGCAAGTTCCTAGTGACGTCCTCGGAGACCAAGACTGAGTTGCGCATCTCGGGCCTGGACCTGGACTCGGACCCCGGCCGCTATGCCTGCAACGCCAGCAGCTCGGCCGGCACCGGCCAGGCCGTCATCTCGCTGCGCGTGCGCAGCCGCTTCGCCGCCCTCTGGCCCTTCCTGGGCATCGTGGCCGAGGTCCTCGTGCTGGTCACCATCATCTTCATCTACGAAAAGCGGCGGAAGCCGGACGAGGTCCTGGACGGTGAGCCCCCGCCCTCGGCTCCCGTGCTCCTCGGGTGGGGGGACCCTGCGTTAGCCCCTCGCCAGCTGGGCCCCGAGGCCTCCGTCCGCGGGAGCTGCTCAGGCCCGACGGCCGTGGCACCAAGCCAGCACTTGACTATCGTGACAGGGACCAGGGGACGAGGGGCAGGGTGCCACCTGCCTGCGGGTGGGGACAGGGGACAGGCGGGCTCCCGGTGCCCCTCGGCCGTGGCCCCAGACGGCTCTTAGGAGGGAGGGTACGTGGCCCGGGGCGGGGGACTGAGGGCAGGGCCCGGCAGGACAGGTGCTGCCCGCAAGGTCCTGGTCCAGGGGCGCCGCTGACGGCCTGTCCTTCTCTCGCACGCGGCTGTGTCCGGCAGACGAGGACACGGGCTCCGCTCCGCTGTAAGTCCTGGCCTCGTGGGCGGGCGGGGGTCCCTGGGCACACAGTGGGAGGGGGTGTGGCTGTTCTGTCCTCTGAGCATCGAAAGCCCCCTCCCCTCGTGTCTGCAGGAAGAGCAGCGGGCACCACGTGAACGACAAGGACAAGAACGTGCGCCAGCGGAACGCCAGCTGAGCAGGCGGTGAGCCGCGGGGCGGGGTGCTCCTGCGCTGGGGGCGGGGGGCCGCGGGGCAGGGTGCTCCTGCACGGGGGCGGGCCGGCCGGCCGGGGTCTGAGCGCGCCCCTCCCTGCAGGCGGCCGAGGAGGAGTCGCACTGGCCGCGCCAAGTCCGTCGGGAGCCCCGTGTCCCGTGTCCCCAGCTCCACGCTCCCTCCTCTGAAAGGAAACGCACCCGGGATTCAAACCGCGCGTTTCCTCTTCTCCTTGGAAGAACTCGTCTCCTACGTGCAGAATCCACTTCCCAGGGGGTTGTTTTCCTACTTAAACATCTTGTGAGCCTGGGGGAGCCTGAGGTCCTCAGTGAGGCCACCTCTCCCGTCCTCCACGCGCCCATCGTGTCCCCTGGCATTTCCCTCCTGGTCCCTTACGCTGGGTCAGGTGGAGGGCCGCCTGGCCTTCCCCAGCCCCCACCTGGTCCACCTCGCACGGCTGCTGGGCCGTGTGGGGCCGGTGCCCAGTCCCTGCCCTTTGTGGAAAGTCACAGGTCACAGCATGAGCATCCTGCCGACCGAAGCCAGTGCTGTCGGTCACACGGTCTGTGTTGTGTCTGCCGGCCCCATGGGTGCCCCCTTACTGTCCCCCCCAACTGCACGCCCATGGGGGCGGGGAATCTGCTCACAGGACCCCGTCCCCAGCCGGCCCGAGCCGCCGCCTCCCCTCACGTCCTGACTCACCAATAAAGGCTGACCACCTCATCCTCTCCCGGCTCCTGTCTGCGTCGGGCCTGGGTCTCAGTGGGGCTGGGCTGGTCCCAGGATGAGGGGAGAAAGCGGGGTCCTGCGAGTGCCCCAGAGGACGGCCTGCATGAGGCCCGGGCATCCCCACCAGCCCCTGGGACGGGGCAGGCAGCCCTCGCCCTGGGCATACGCTCCCCGTGGTCCGGGTGGTCTGTGCGGGCCGGGCGGCTGGGGCCGCCTCCTGGTGGAGCCGGGGACCGTCTGGAAGGCAGTCAGGCAGGAGTGCAGGCGGGCGAGCTGTGGAGGGGCTGCGTGGGAGATGGAAGAGGGCCGTCACCTGCTCGCCCAGCCTGCACCCCGACGGCCAGAACAGACGGGAGGCGTGGACGGGCTGCAGGGTGGGGCCGCTCTGGGGGCAGGAGGTCACGGGCAGCCTCGTCAGGCACGTCCTTGCTGAACCCCGGGACTCAGCAGGGACCATCTAGGTCTCCACCTGATACAAGTGGGGAAATTGAGTCCCGGAGAGGAGAACGGGCTTTTCCAGGGCAACCCCGCTTCCACACCCAGGGAGCCCCCTCTGCACAGCTGCCTGTGGGTCGGGAGGCAGGTCCGGGGGAGCGCTGGGCAGCTCTCCCCGAGTCTCGAGAGAAGCCAGGCGTCATCTCCATGTGAAATCTGCCCTCTTCAATGTCGGCAAAACAATCCAGCCTGACCACCCACAGAAGTTGCAGACACCCAGCTCCTGGACGGGGGACCCCATGGCCCCCGGGGTAGACCAGGGCGCCCTGCCAGCTGACCGGATGCTTTGGCGAGGCCCCCGCGGTCAGCTCCTGTGGAAAGAGGGGTCGTTTATAGGTCTTGGTGCCCCATGTGCCCTGCACCCCCTGGAGTGGGAGAAGCCGAGGCCGCCAGGACCCAGAAACCCAGGCAGGACTGGGGGCTGCCGCGGGCCTAGCCCTTCCCCAGCCGCCACCAGAGGGCACCACACACACACCATGGAGAGGACCTGGGGCCGGGGCGCCCTCCTGGTCGCGGGCGCCACCACTTGACTCAGGCCCAGAGGATGCACATCCTGCTTGTTCACTCGGCGACACTGACTGGGCACTGATGGTTTACCTGGGGCTGGGGGAGAGACGATCTCTTACCCGGGACACTGCCAGGCACCCGGCCTGGATCCTCCTGTCCAGACGGACGGCAGCATCGACATCGGAAGGCTTGTGCGTGGCCGTCACGTGCTGGGGTCCGTGTCCCCTGGGAGGTGGGCTCCCCCATCCTGCTTCCCGTGGCCCCCGCCGCCCAGGACTCCCAGGACCACGTGGCTTGGGGCTCGGGGTGCGTTTGCGGCTGCCCCGGAGGGGTCCCCGGAGGTGGGCGGCGGACGGGCGGCGGGTGGTGGGTTCACCCAGGACCCTCCCCCCGAGGGACGCTGCTCACACCGGTGGGCCCTCAGTCCTGCACATGACGGTAAAGCTGAGGATGACACGGCTGCTCGGCAGGCGGTTTCATACGTTGGTTCAGCACTGAGGCTTCCTGGCCGTCCACTCAGCCAGCACGCGTGTAACGGGCGCCTGCAGTGTGCAGCCTGTGCCGCTGGGGACTGTTCCAGGCGATGGCTGGTGAAGCCTGCCTCAGTTTCCCCAGGGGTGGGACGGAGGACTCACAGGACTTAGATCATCCGGAAGGAGCCTGGGGGGCTCAGGAACCGAGGTCTCGGGTCCCGGCAGCCGAGGGCAGGGGAGCCACACTGGGGGCCATTGGAGAGCAAGGGCACCTTCCTGGGGCCGCTGGAGACGCCGCCCCCGCCGGCTCCTCTGGGCCACCGCGCGGGGCTGCCGTCCCCTCCTGGGCACAGGGCGCTGGGCTGGGGCCTGTGAGGCCAGGGCTGCGGTGAGGCCTCCGGAGCCCAGCCCTGCCCCCACCCTGGCGCCGTGACTAAGAGCATCTCCGCCTCACGTGGGGACCTCACCTGGCGGCAGAGGGCAGAGCTGAAATGGAACGGGCTGGTGCAGGGGTCGTCACCCCCTCCCTCCCGGGGTCCTGGGAAAGTGGGCTCAGCGGGAAAGGAGAGTCCAGGTGGATCCAGGTCAGAACCGCAGACACCGGGGAAACTGAGGCCCGGGGGACGGAGGTTCTGCCTAAAGGTCACCCGGCTTCGGGGCTGGACACCGGGGCTCTGCCCTGCGCGGTGGTGTTTGCGGGTGCAGCTCTGAGACCCGGGACGTGTCACGCCCCTTCCTAAGCCGATGGAAATGTGGGACCCCAGTCCCGGCCCCCACGGTGGATCAGACGTTCAGGATCTGGTGGTGGTGGGTCCTCCGGGCCCCTCGCCGGTCCAGGCGGCCAAGGGCTGGCCTGGTCCTGCCTTCCTGGTCGGACACGATGCTCACCCAGAGGGTCCGCGCACTGTGGGCTCAGCGCCCCACCAGGACCTGCCCGACTGGGGAGGAAACGAGGCTTCGGTGCCCACGGGAGGCTGGGAGGTCGGGCCGGGCTCGAGGGCCCGCGTGGATGGGGTGGGAGGTCAGTGTGGGAGGCTGCGCCCGGAGCCCAGTGATGGTGACGAGTCGGGGGTAGACCGGACGCCAGGAGGAATGGGGTGTCCGCGAGGCCGTGGGGGTCAAGAGCCGTTTTAGGCTGCAGACCATTGTGAACTGACTCAGTTTGAACCCATCCACACGGTGGAGGCCCACCCGCTGTCTGTGTTCTCCCCTCCCACACCCACCGCGGGGTCCTCGGTATCCCTTCTCCTGCACACGTGGCACCGTCCTGCCTCAGGGCCTCTGCACGGACTGTGCCGCCTGCCGGACACTCTTCTCACAGATGCCCGCGGGACGCCGTCCCTCCCCGCCCTCAGGTCCTCGCACAGATGTCCCCTCCTCCCAGAGGCCTCCGGACTCACCGCCAGCACCTCCCTCGTCCCCTTTCCCGGCTCTGACTTGTGTCCTCTTACCACCTTCTAACAGACGTACCACCCACTAAACGTCACGTGTGCCGTGCTGTCTGTCTGTCTGTCTGTTTCCCTCCTCTGCTCGGCTCAGCCCCTCCAGGTCGGGGGCCGCTAGGTTCACTTCTGAATCCCAGCCCCTGGGCAGGTGCTTACTTAGTCCTTGTTGAATGAATGAATGAATGAATGGCCTGGACCAGGGGAGAGAGTGGGCGGGAGAGATGGGAGGCTCCAGGGTGCAGCCTGTGGGTAGGGAGGGGTTGTCAGGACTGGGGATGAGGCCCCGCCCCAAGTGCGGTGGGTCCTCAGGCTGGGCTGCGGTCCGCCTCCCGTCAGCCACGAGCCCCCGGGTCCTGGCCACCTGCCCGGACTGACATCTGCCCAGGGCGAGCATAAAAGGTCCCCCTTCAGCTGGAGCACACATCTGCCTGGGGCGGGCCCGGCCTGGTACAGCCAACACTGTCGCCTGCTGGACAGACCGCAGCCCTGCCCGCCCATCTGGCTGCCAGTCTGGCCGAGGGCACAGTGGAGGTGGTCTCCTGGGAGGCCAGACTGCCTGGTGGGGGCACCAAATCCCCGGGGCTCCAGGCAGCCCGGGTAGGGGTGTGTGAGATGATCCGGCTCAGCCCCCATTGTCCAGAGGGGCCCATCGCTCAATCCCTGTTGAGTACCTACTGTGTGCAGGGACCAGTCTGTTTCCGCCGTCGCAGCCCCGACACCTGGTGGCAGACCTGACACCTGGGGGGTGGAGGCACCAAACACGGCCTCATATTGGAAAATGCTGTGGAGGCTGGAGGGTTCCAGGAGGGGGGTTCCTCCCAGTGTCTTTGAGGCCCCCTGCTCTCTCCCCATCACCCTCCTCTCGTGACATGTCCCCCACTCTGGGCAAGCCGGGGTGGGGACTGGGGCTAGGAGCAGACTCCTCCGTGTCACCTGACACCAAGAATCACCTCCAAGGTGGCTCCACCCAGAAGCAGGGCCTGAGGGGTCTTCCCAGAGCTGGGGGCCGAGGGATGGCAGGGTGGAAAGGGGTGGCAGGCTCTGGGTCCCCCTGTGACCCCGGGCTCCTCCTCACTTTAAAGCCCATCAACCTTGCCCCAGGCCCCACTGGGGAGGCTCGCCGGCGCCCTTGGGGGCTCTTCCTGTCGGCCTCAGTTTCCTCATGTGCAGGTGAGGAGGGGGCAACCGGGGACCTGGAGACTCGGGCACCGACCCCGCTCTGCCCCTCCCCACACTGGGCCTTTGTCCGGGGCCTTCAAGGGACGGAGCCAGGACTCTGGCGGCCTCTAAAAACGCCCTTTTATTATGGAAATTCTCAAACCTATAGAAAAGAAGGAGGCCGGCGGGGGCGGCCCCGCGTCTCCGAGCCCGGCGTCAGCGCACCGCCCGCCGCGCCCTCCGGACGGGCCCCTCGCCAAGGACGCGCGCAGAGGCCGGGCCCGCTGACCTTGGGCGCGTCCTTCCGCCTCGCGGGCCTCAGTTTCCCACCTGGGGCGAGGCCTGCGCGGGTCCCCGAGGCCCGCGGCCGCGTGACCTTGGGCCTCGGTTTCCCTGGCGCGCGGGCGGGGCGGGCGCGGGGCGGGGCTCCGGGCCTCCCTCCCCGCCCCGCGCCAGGCCCCGCTCCGCGGCTCCGCCCGCGCGCCCGCCCTTCCCTCGGGCTCGGCCGGCGGCGGCGGCGGCGGCGGCTCCTCCGCACTGCCCGGCGCCGCCTCGCCATGGACGCGCGCGGGGGCGGCGGGCGGCCCGGGGAGAGCCCGGGCGCGACCCCCGCGCCGGGGCCGCCGCCGCCGCCGCCGCCCGCGCCCCCCCAGCCGCAGCCGCCGCCGCCGCCGCCCCCGGGCCCCGGGCCCGCGCCCCCCCAGCAGCCGCCCCGCGCCGAGCCGGCGCCCCCGGAGGCGGCGGACGAGGGCGGCCCGCGGGCCCGGCTCCGCAGCCGCGACAGCTCGTGCGGCCGGCCCGGCACCCCGGGCGCGGCGAGCGCGGCCAAGGGCAGCCCGAACGGCGAGTGCGGGCGCGGCGAGCCGCAGTGCAGCCCCGCGGGGCCCGAGGGCCCGGCGCGGGGCCCCAAGGTGTCGTTCTCGTGCCGCGGGGCGGGCGCGGGGCCGGGGCCGGCGGACGAGGCGGGCAGCGAGGAGGCGGGCCCGGCGGGGGAGCCGCGCGGCAGCCAGGCCAGCTTCATGCAGCGCCAGTTCGGCGCGCTCCTGCAGCCCGGCGTCAACAAGTTCTCGCTGCGGGTGTTCGGCAGCCAGAAGGCCGTGGAGCGCGAGCAGGAGCGCGTCAAGTCGGCGGGGGCCTGGATCATCCACCCGTACAGCGACTTCAGGTGCGGCCCGAGCGGACGCGTGCGGGGGCCGTCCTTGGAGCGCCCGGGAGGGCGGGGCGGCGCGCCCCGCGGGTGACCTCGGGGCCCCCCGGTGACCTCGGGCGCGTCCGGGGCCCGCCCCGGAGTGACCTGGGCGCGCGAGGCTCCGCCCTTGGAGGGGCACCGGGAGGCGCGCGGGTTGCCGCCGTGACCCTGGCGCGCCCCCGCCCCCGCGCCTGACGTCCCCCGCCCCGCGGGGTGGGCGCGCGTCACGGGCCGCAGCGCCGGGGTCTGAGCGCGCAGGGGCGGAGAGGACGAATAGAGGGGAACGTGAGCGCCCGGGAGGCGGCGGCGAGGAAGGAGGGAGGAGGGAAGGAAGGGCGCCCGGAAAGGAAGGACGCGCCCGGAAGGGCTGGCGGAGAAGGGGTTAAGCGGACACGGCCCACTCCCACGGTCGCCACCTGCGCCCCGCGCTGCACCGAGGCGCGTCCGTGTCCCCGGGCCTGGGCACCGCGCGAGGAGGGGGCGCCGAACGTGCTGGGGGCCCCGCTGTGTCCTCTCTGAGGCGCACCAGCCCGAGCGCCGGTGGTGTGCCCAGGAGTCGGTGGGTGTGTGGACGCCGATGTGGATTAAGCCGGTGGATGCGTGGAAGGGCGCAGAGCGAGGCCCGGCGCGGGTCACGGGCCGTGCGTGTTTGCGGTTCTGGCTCCTGGGCTGGGCGTGCGCTGTGTGGCCTGAGTGTGCACGGCGCGTGTCACTGCGGGCCGTGTGGTCACGAGCATGTGACTGCGGGGCTAGGGGTCCAGGGGGTGTGTCCCTAGGGGTGTGTCTGCAGGGTGGGTCACTGGTGTGTGTTGGGGAGAGATGGGGGGTGTAAGTGTGTGCCCGGGTAGGTGTGCATCGGCGGGCAGTGGGGGTGAGCTGTGGACGTGGGGGTGTGCGTGTGTCCGGACAGTCGGAGTGCAGAGGGTCCATGTGGGACCCGCCCGGCCGCCCAGAGCCGGCTCTCAGGGCCGCGCGGCTTCAGCACCACGGACAGCAGCTCAGGGGCGTCCGGATGCGCCCCATTTTCTCCTGCTGGGAGCCCTGGGGTCGGGTCTCCGCTGGCTCCTGGGTCCCCAGAGCTGGGAATGGGGGCTGTGGGGCCCTTCCCGAAGGCACAGTGCTTGACCACTGAGGAAACTGAGGCCCAGGGGTCGCCCAGTCAGGGGCAGAGGTTGGCAGGAGGTCCGGGATTCCAACCCCTCATCTCTCAGACCTTGTGTGGGAGATGGCCACTGGACAGACTTGATCAGTGGCTTGGGTTTTTGGAGAGGCCAGGGGTTGAGGGACCCCAGGGGGCCCAGATGGGATGCATCTGGATGGTCCCGACCTGCATAGGGCTCAGTGATCCCCTATCGATGGTCCAGTCCCAGAGAGCTTGGGTCAGTGTCTCTGCCCGTGAGACGAAGACTGACTTAACTTGCAGGGCTCCTGGCCTGCCTGACCCTGCTGCGAATGGAGGGCTTGAGCGAGCTGGCTGGGAAGGGACTTTGGTGACATGATGGGCAGGGGGAGGTGGCTGCAGAAGAAGCCATTCCCCCTAGGTCCTCCCAGGCAGTGGGAGGCCTTGGGCTTCTCTTGGCTGCAGAGGAGGTTGTGCCCGGCCTGGGGGGAGGGCTTCCAGGAGGAGGTGTTGGGCCTCCCCATCCTGGGGCCATTGAGTGGTCACCGCGGGACCTTGGGCAGGCCATGCGGTCCGGCTGGGCAGAAAATACTGTCAAATGGAGGTAAGCAAGCTGGGGGGCAGCCTGGCCTGTGGCTGGCACTAGGGGAGCCACAGTCAAATTTAGAAACAAGATGTTGCCAAGCTGGGGTGCAGCAGGGTCTCCACAACCCCCCGTGTGTTGGGAACTGTGCCCCTTCTGGACCCTCCAGTCAGCATGGGGACAGACCCCAAGCTCCCAACGAGAGCAATGCTTCCTGAGCCCCTCGTGGGCCAGGTGCTGTCGGAGGGCCTGACGGTTGTCGATTAATTCTCACGTCAGGAAAGGGGGCACAGAGAGGTAAAGTTCCCTGCTCAAAATCACACAGCTAGCCAGGGGCAGGTCGGGGAGTCCCACCTGGGCAGGCTGGCCCCCATGTCCACGCTCTTGACCACTGCACAGCCCGGCCTCTGGCCATGTCCCATCCAGGTCAAGAAGAATGGGAAGAAATAGGCATTCTGGGGATTGTTCGAGACGTCGGGGGTTCTGAGAGTGGGCTGCGGTCTTCTCTATGTTTATACGTGTGCATGTTTGAAAACCGGTCATGGGGCCTCGTGGATCCACTTTTCCACAATTGCCGTCCTGTTTGTGCCCCTGTCTGTATGGTGTGTGCAATTGAAAGGGGGAAGGGGGAGGGACAGGGAGCCCCCCCAGCCCCCAGGTCCCCCCCAGGGCCGCCGCGGCCCCGCTCCCCCGAGCAGTGACTCTGTTGCGGGTGGAGCCTGCCCCGGGCGCCCTGACACCGAGAACCGGACGAGGAATGTCCGGTGGACGAGCAGCCCTGGCCGTGCTGCGTTCTGCACGGGTCACCGGGAGCTTCAGGGATGAGGGGCGTCTGCAGAGGCCCTGGGGAGGGCGGCTCTTGACGAGTGGACGCGGTGGAGGACGGCGTCAGGGGGTGGAGAACAGCTGGGTAAAGGCCAGGAGGCAGGTGCCGGGTGCTGGGGGCCGGCCGCGCTGTGGAGGGTCTGCAGAGAGCCCTGGGCCGCCCAGGCCTGGCCTCCAGCCCTCGCTGGGCCTCCCTGCCTCGGTTTCCCCAAATGTGGTGGTATGAGGGGAAGAGGGCTCTCATCTCTCCGGGCCTCGAATCTCACACGCTTTCTGCTCCCCTCCTGTGGAGGGACAGCCTCTGCTCGCCTGGTCCCCCACCATGCCTGCCCTCACCCCCTTCTTCTGACCTCTGACTCCCGGGTGCCTCCCCGGGCCCGCCCTGCCCTCCCCGAGCAGCCTGCTCACCCCACCACAGGCTGAGGGTCTGTCGAGGTCCCTGTCCCGTCCCGGGGCCAGGGCACAGTGGGGGCCCAGGACGTATCTGGGAACTGGCCGAGGGGCACACAGGGCGCGGGGCAGAGGCCGGTCAGCTTGCGGCCTCATTTCCTGGCGGCTTTGGGGCGGCCCCGGGCCCTCCCAAGGCTGTTTCTGCAGCTGTGCAGCGGGGCCCATGGCTCACACGAGAGCGGGTGCGGCACACGGGAGCCCGAGAGACGCCCCAGGAGCTCCCTGGGGCGGGTGGTGGAGACGCGAGTTCCAGGGGCAGAGGGGAGGATTGAGTTCAGATTTGGTTTTCCTTCCTTGCACCCTGAGGTCTGTGCCTGAGTTAGAACAAACGTGAAAACCAACAGGCAAAGGAAGGAGAGCGGCTGCAGGGCCAGTGCAGAGGGCCATGGTCACGGGCCACAGCCACGGGTGAGCATAGAAGGGCCATGGCCACGGCCACAGGCCACTGCCACGGGCCACAGCCATGAGCCAGCATAGAGGACCATGGTGGCAGGCCAGCAGAGAGGGGTCACAGGCCAGCATAGAGGGTCACGGCCACGGGCGAGCGCCTCGCAGGGTTCCCGGGGCCTTGGCAGGGCTTTCTGCCTCTCTCCCACAAAATAATTAAAAAAACAAATACAGTTAATTTCTGTTGCCTTCACCCCGACCGCCCCTGATTCTAGAAGCCGCACGGGCTCACACATGGAACTTCGGAGACGTGTGAAGGAGGAAATCTTGGAGGGCGCATGGGGGCCCCCGTGTGGCCCCCGTGCGGCCCGCCGGGACCCCCATCTCCCGTTCTGGGTTGTCGGCTTTTCTGCCCCCTCCTCGGATGTTGTCACTCGAGTGACTGAGGCAGCCCTGGTGGGCGGGCCCGGGGTTTGTCCCTCAGGAGCTCTGCCATCTCCCTGGGGGGGGAGTGTGGGCAAATGGCCATCATCCCGTTCCTGGGGCTGTGAGCGCCTCTGAGGTCTGACGAGTCTCGCTGCCGACTTCCCCTCGATGTTCCTGGGTTGTCTCCGCTGGGAGGCCTGGCCTGAGGGCGGGGGGATGAGCTTGTCCCTTTTCTGGCCCCCGGAGGGGTTTAGAGAAAGCCAGGACCGGCAAGCGGATGCTGACTTGCGTCTGTGTCACATCCTCTGGGGCACCGAGGGGACTGGGATGGTGGAGGGGGCCAGCTGGAAGAACCTGACGGGACGGGAAGTCCCTGTCACCCCCCAGATGGCCCAGCGGATCAGCGGGAGGTCAGGATGGGGGGGGCGACGGTAAATCCGTGCGTTAGCTCAGGGAATAAACCCGCATTATCCGGGGGGGCCTGGGGGGGAGGGGGCGAGGGTTTCCTGGCTCCGGACCCAGCACAAGTCTGAGTGGCGGCCGTGGACAAACCCATTTCCCAGGAGGGAGGACTGAGACCCAGGGCCCGCCTGGCTGGTCTGTGTGGAGGGGTCGGGGCCGGGGTGGCCGAGGCCTCCCCCTCTCCAAGGGCTTCCTGCCAGAATCGGGCATTTCTGATCCCTGAATTTCCTGCTTTGGAAACTTCGTGTCCCCAGCCCCCGGCATGGCCTGGGGGTTGCTCCGGGGGCTCTTCCTCGGCCACCCACTTGCTCAGGCCAGACCCCGCCTCACGTCCCCCATCAGCAAGCCCACCCGAAGTCCAAGCCACTGAGGCCGCCCCGTCTCCCGCGTGGATGCTGCCCTCGGCCCCCTTCCTGGGCTTCTCCACGTGCACACCTGTCCGTCCTTCCCTCTCGCTGGAAACCTCCCACAGCCGAGGCCCCGCAGAGCCCCGGCCCCTGCCGGCCTTGGAAGGGCAAGCCCCACGGCAGCCGCAGAACCTCGGCACCTGCTGCTCCTTCTCCCTCTGCCACCAATGCCGCCTCCTCCGAGGAGCCCTCCGTGCCCACCCTGGCTCAAGGAGCCCCTCTGAGGCATCCCGTCCATTTATCTGTCTGCGTGGGACACCCGTCTCCTCCACCCCGGCTGGGCCCCCGGGAGGACCCGGTCTGTCTGGTCCCGGCATGTCCTCCGTCCCCAGCGCAGTCGGCTCCATAGTCTGCCCTGTCTTGGGATCACCCGGGAATCCGGTCTCCTCCCCCTCCCCCGCGGGAGTGTCCCTTTCATGATCCCTGACGCCGGGCTCGGATCCGTGACTCCGTATCCGAGGGCTCAGGCCCTAATCCTCCGTCCCCCGCCGCCCTTAATCGCCCACCCTGGTCCCTAATCCCCTCGGATTTGCCGGAACTGTAATTCCCGTGCTGCTTCCGCGGGTTCTTGGTTCTGGTTCTCGGGTCCTGCAGGGGGGAGCCGGCGCCCCTGTTCTCCGTGTCCCTGACCAGCACCCGGGGGGCCTTGGCTGAGCTCCCAGGACGCCCCTGCCTGGGGGTGGGGGGCACAGGCCCTGGCAGAATGGGGCACTTGTCACCTGGGGAACTTCGAAGGGAGGCTCCCTGAGCCCTGGAGGCAGGAGGGTGACGCCGTGGTCCCCAGCTTCCGCCCAGGAGTCTGGCCACCTGGGTTCTGTCTATCAACACTTGCCTTGCCTCAGTTTCTCCGTCTGACCCCAGAGGATGCTGGGCACCTGCTGGAGCAGGAACTGAGCTCACAGTGGTGGCGGCTCCGGGGTCCCCGCAGAGATCACAGCCCGTGGGGGGTGAGTGGGCTCCAGGCTGCCCCCCGTCCACGGGGCACCGGAGCCGGGAAGCCAGGCCTCGGGCCCTCCGCTCCCTGGAGACCCGGCCTCGTCTCGGGGCCCGAGCTTCTCTCTGTGAACAAGGGGTGAAGGGCCCATCCGGCAGGACCGAGCGGAGGGAATCTCGGTGTTTCCGCAGAAGCGGGGGCCCCGCTGGGGCTGCACTGTTGTTCGTTAGGGAAGGTTTTTAGATACGAGATTTAATTATGGTCGTTGATGTTCTTGCTGGAAATTCCCCACGGCAGCCGAGCGGGCTGGTCCCTGTCTGAGCTGGGGTCTGACGAGGAGGACCCTGGGCGGCCGCGGGCTGACTGTGCACCAGGCCCCCACTGGCTGCCTGACCGTGTGCCCCTGGTCCCTGGGGTGGCCTGACGAGGAAGGAGCTGCTCTGTCCCCCACTTGTATCCTCTGCCCCAGGCCTCAGTTTCCCCTGGGTAGGTGCGAGGCCCCTCTTCCCCCCCCTGCCCCCTTCTGGGGGGACCAGGCTGGCTGGAGGGACAAGGTCGGGGCCCCGAGCCTGGTGGGGGCTTCCCCGTTGGAGCGGATGGGATGCCCTGGGGATGGCGCTCGGCATTCTGTCCTCAGCCCCTCCCCAGTCCCCTGCCCTCTGCTCCGACCACTCACGAGCCTGGGGGACGCCACCCAGCCTGGAAGACAGGCCAGGGGCCGGGCCTGGGTCTCAGTTCTTTGTCCCCACTCCTTGGCTGGGCCACCGCTGTGGTCTGTCAGCCGGGAAGTGTGGCACCTGCCCATCCCCCCCCAAGAATAAAAGGAGAGAATGTCTGTGGAGAGTCACTTGTCAAGGATGCCCTCATACTCTGTGCCCACGTAGATTGTTTCTAGAACCCCCCCTTGGTGGTTTCTAGCCCCCCCCCCGTGGTTTCTAGGCCCCCCCAGCAGAGGTTTCTAGGCCCCTGGCCGCCTCAGTTACTCTTTCCTGCTTGCTTTGTCCCAAGGCATGTGCCCTGAACTGGGGGGAGGGGTCAGGTCTCAGCCCAGAGAGGACTAGGGGTGGGATCAGCTCTGCAGTGCATGCTCTGGGGGTTGGGGATGGGGAGTGCGGCCAGCAGGTGGGGCCCCCCCAGTCCCATTGGGTGCTGGGCCCTGGGGGCCTTGAGGATGAGCAGAAGCCCCAGATCTGGAATCTGAGCCCCCCACGTTGTCCCGGTTCAGGCAAAGGTGGGTCTGGAATTTCGAGAGGTCATTTGATTTTGCCCTTCACACGCACCCCAATTCGTGTCGGCCCTTAGCCCTCAAGGTCTTGATCCCCAACCCGGGCGGGTTTCTGCAGCTCCCTCCCATCGTGGCGGACCGAGTCCACTCAGAGAAGCTCCACCACGTGTGGGCGGGACCCTCTTCAGGAGGTTCCTCCAAGGCTGCCACTCCCTGGGCTCCTCCCGGGGGATAGAAGAAGAGACTGAGGTTCCCAGGGGCTGGAGGGACTTGCCCAAGGTCACACCTGCCAGCGGGCGGGAGAGCTGGGTGACAGCCCAGTCTGGCTGCTGCCTCCACTGTGTCAGACGCTGGGTCCCTTCCAGGCTCTGGCTGTCGCTCACTGAGCTGCTGTGAACATCTTGGTACAAATCGCTCTTTAATTTTTTTCTCTCCCTCTTGGACAACTTCCTTGGGATCAGTTCCCCGAAGTGGAGCGCCTGGGTCACCGGCAGGCGTGGTGTTAATAGCTCTTCCCTCGCAGGGCCGTCCAGGAAGGAGCCACCTACAGCGGCTCCCAAAATAGGGAGCTGACTGTCACCAGCGCTGGGGCTCACGGCTTCTTATTTATTTGAGCTAATTTGGGCAAGTCCCTCGAGCCCCTCGGAACCTCAGTCTCTTCTTCTATCCATCCGAGAGGAGGAGCCCAGAGAGTGGCAGTCTTTGAGGGTCCTTCGGCCCACATGTGATGGTGCCTTCTCTAAACAGACCTGGGGACTCCGGCCATGATGTAGAGGGAGCGGGGTCTATGGGAGGACGAAGAGAGCTAAAGGGCTGATGGGATGTGGGGTGGGTGTCTCTCCCTGCAAAGTTTGGGGCAAAATCAAATAAATGACTCTGTTCAGAATTCAGGACCCTCCTTTACCTGAATCTAGACGGGGTGTGTGGGCTCAGACCCCCAGTCTGGGCACCTGCTCATCACGGAGACCCCCAGACCTTGGTGGGTTTTTTTTCCTTTTATAGTGTTAACATATATATATATATATATAACATAAAATTCAGCATTTAACAACTTAAACAGTTGAGTGACATTAAGTATAATCATGTTGTGCAACCATTGCCCCATCCCTTTCCAGCACTTTTTTATCTTCCCAAACAGAAACTCCCACCCCCTCCCCAGCCCCTGGCAACCATGAACCCCCTCTCTGTCTGCGGATGTGCCTGTTCTGGACATTTCACATCAATGGAGTCACACACCGTGTGTCCTTCTGTGTCTGGTTCTCTCACTGAGCATCGTGTGTTCACGGTCCGTCCATGTGTAGCTGTATCAGGGCCTCACTCCTTTTCACGGCTGCATTGTATTCCAGTGTGTGGATGGACACGTGGTGTGAATCCGTTCACCCACTGAGGGACCTCTGGGTGTGTCCACCGCCTGGCGTTGTGAGTCACGCCGCTGTGTGTACAGGGACATGCGTGTATGGGGACCTGTTCGAGTCCCCGATTCCAGTTCCCTGGGTGTGGACCTGCTGGTCAGGTGGTGATTCTGTTTAACTTTTTGAGGACCCGACAGACAGCTTTCCCTCGGAGTGGTTTGATGTGAGTTTTCTCAATTGCTATGCGGCCGGGCGTCTGTCCATGTGGCCTTTTGCTGCGTCTGTTTGTCCTCGTGGGAACACGCTTTATTCAGAACACTGGGCCCGGCCATCAGTAGAGAGTCTTTGAGTGGCCGGGTCTTTGTCTGAGAGCGCTCACCGCGTGGAAATTTGGAAGTGACCTCGGGGACTCTCTCGTCCCGGTGTGTCTGGGAGTGGAAGAAACCAGTCACCAATTTTCAGGCATATTTATCACATTACACATCCCAGCGGCCACCAAGTCCCGTTGCTCAGGTTTCCCCGACCCCCTTGACCCGGCCTTGGCCTGTTCCCCGCTGCTGGACGGGCGCCCCCGCCTCCTCCTGTCTCGGCCCCCAGGATTGCTTCCTGAAATGGAAATGCAGCCGGGGCGCCCCCTCTCAGCCTTCCAGGGCCCCACCTGGAAGCCCGGTGGCTCGGGATGGCACGGGGGCCCTGCAGCCGGGGACATCGGGCTGGGTGTCCAGCTCCCACCGTGCCCTCTCTGGCCCTGATGTCCCCGCCGTGCCTGCCACCCAGCAGGCCCAACGCTCCTTACTCCAGACCCCCCACTCCTGCTGCCCGGCTCCTCCCTGCTGTCTCCTGTCTCCTTTCTCGTCCCTGATGTTTTCTGGATGCCAGCCTTGTGCCAGGGCTGGGCCAGCGAGAGGGGCTGGGGCTGGGGTGGGATGAGGGCTGGGAGGTGCTGTCTGGGCGGTGGGAGGGCTTCCCGGAGGCGAGGTCCACTCTGGCTGTGACCCAGCGCCGAAGTTTCACTTTGCTGGAGGAGGCGAGATCGGGGCTGGTCCTCGAAGGCGCACGTGCCGGTGGGGACGGCGCGGGGGCCACGGCCCGGAGGTGTGACGGCCGTCCCGCCTCGCCCGCAGGTTCTACTGGGACTTCACCATGCTGCTTTTCATGGTGGGCAACCTCATCATCATCCCCGTGGGCATCACGTTCTTCAAGGACGAGACCACGGCCCCGTGGATCGTGTTCAACGTGGTCTCGGACACGTTCTTCCTCGTGGACCTGGCGCTGAACTTTCGCACGGGCATCGTGATCGAGGACAACACGGAGATCATCCTGGACCCTGAGGAGATCAAGAAGAAGTACCTGCGCACGTGGTTCGTGGTGGACTTCGTGTCCTCCATCCCCGTGGACTACATCTTCCTCATCGTGGAGAAGGGCATCGACTCCGAGGTCTACAAGACGGCGCGCGCCCTGCGCATCGTGCGCTTCACCAAGATCCTAAGCCTGCTGCGCCTGCTGCGCCTCTCGCGCCTCATCCGCTACATCCACCAGTGGGAGGAGGTGAGGGCGGGCCGCGGGTGGGGGGCGTGGATGGGGGCGAGGGGCGGGGCTGCAACGGGCTTAGGGGGCGAGACCGGGGCTGTGATAGGCTTAGGGGGCGGAGCCAGGGGTGTAGGGGCGGGGCCCTAGGTGAGGAGGCGCGGCTGCGACGGGCGCAGGGGCGGGGCCGTGGGTGCAGGGGCGGAGCTGGTGGCCGCAGGGGCGTGGCCAGGGATGGGGGCGGGGCTATGATAGGCGGGGCAGCTCCATGAATGCAGGGGCGGGACTTTTGATGGGCGTGGGGGCGGGGCTATGATAGGCGGGAGCAGCGCCATGAATGCAGGGGGGGACTTTTGATGGGCGTGGGGGCGGGGCCAGGGATGGGGGGGCTGTGATGGACGCGGGGTTGGGGCTATGAGGGGGCAGGGGCAGGTGTCCAGGGAGAAGACAGGCCAGGTTACAGGCCCAGGAGCGTGGTCGTTAGGGGGCTACGCGGCGGGGTCACAGAAGTCCCTACAGGGTGGGGTCACCGAGAGCGCAGGGCGGACCCTCGACACATCCGCGCTCCTTCCCTTCGTTCTGCCCTTGAGAGGGAGAATCCTCAGCCCCCTTGACAATGGGGAAACTGAGGCTCAGAGAACCGAAGTCACGGCCCCCTCCCCCAAGTCGGGACCCGCCTCCTGCCACCCGCGGCCACCCTGCGGGCCCAGTTTCCAGGGCGGGACAAGGCTCCAGGGGAAGCGGGTGGGGGCAGGGTGGTCCTGGGAGAGGGGTGGGGGCCCGGGGGCGCGCACTCTCATCAGGACGTTTCGTTAGAGAAAGGCCGCGTGGGGGGCGCCCCTCGGAGCGCTCAGGGGTTTCTTCCTCCCACTGTCGGGGGGTGGGGCTCTGCGGACCCTCACGCCCCCCTCCGCCCCCAGATCTTCCACATGACCTACGACCTGGCGAGCGCGGTCATGCGCATCTGCAACCTCATCAGCATGATGCTGCTCCTGTGCCACTGGGACGGCTGCCTGCAGTTCCTGGTGCCCATGTTGCAGGACTTCCCGCGCAACTGCTGGGTGTCCATCAACGGCATGGTGGTGAGCCGCCCCCGCCCATGGCCGGCCCCACGGTGCAGACAGGGAAACTGAGGCTCAGGCCTCGTCCCGGGGCTCAGACCCAGCACTGCCGCTGGAGCGCGCAATGCCTGAAACCCTCCCCCGTTAGTGCCCCTCTGGGGTCCCGTCCCCACTTTGAATCTTTCAGACCCCAGACCATTGAGACACAGCTCCTTGACCCTGACAACTGTGTCACCAGAGATAACGTCATCCGCTTACTGGTTTTTCTGATTGATTCCACTTTTTTATTTACATACATTTATTTAAAAGACCATTTTATATGGTGACCTCCACTGGGAAAGTGCATCAGGGGCCGTAAATAAAACTCGATGAAGGGGGTCCCAGCACCTGTTAAAAACGGCGAGTCCTGGGTGCCGGCAGGTGTTAAAGTTGGGTGGGCACCACAGCGAGCCTTTCTCCCGCCCACCAGGCGAGTGCTGCCCGGGGGCGCATACAGGGGGTGTGGGGGGGTGGGCGCTGGTGGGCGAGGAGCGGCAGAGGGCGCCCGCCCGGCGCCTGGCACGGCTGCCGGCTGAGGCAGCTCATTGTCTGGTGGACACCCGGGCCTGCTGTTCTGTTTCCTGAATGGGGCCCCGATGCCCCCTCCCTCGGCCGGGTCAGCTGAGGACGGGCAGGGGTCCTCCTGGCCCTGCCCCCCTGATCAGGTCCCAGTGTCCCCCGCTGACTGTCCCCGAGCTCCCTGGAGCTTTCACATCCTCTCGGCCTCACAGACACTCTGATCAGAGGCTGCAAAGGGGTGGGGGCTCCTGAGCCCCCAGGGCCAGACTCTGGCCCCTCTGTGCCTCAGCTTCCCCAGGAGCAAAGTGGGGAGGCGGCTTCAGACCGGCCCCTGCTGCTCACTCGCTGTGACATGTGTGCACATCGTGTCACCTGTCTGAGTCTCAGTTTCTCTTGGTTACCTTTGGACACGGGGAGCTCACCACCCGATGTGCCTGGGGGCGGAGGGGGAGGTGGGGCCCTTGGGGCCGAGGAGCTCCCTGGGGCGGCGAGCACCCGCCCACCCGCCTGCTCTGGCCTTGCAGAACCACTCGTGGAGCGAGCTCTACTCCTTCGCGCTCTTCAAGGCCATGAGCCACATGCTGTGCATCGGGTACGGGCGGCAGGCGCCCGAGAGCATGACGGACATCTGGCTGACGATGCTCAGCATGATTGTGGGCGCCACCTGCTACGCCATGTTCATCGGCCACGCCACGGCCCTCATCCAGTCGCTGGACTCCTCGCGGCGCCAGTACCAGGAGAAGGTCCGAGGGGGGAGGCGGCCCTGCCCGGGGTCCGACGGGGGAGGCACGGGCCCACCCTGACATCCTCCCAGCTCCGCATGGTGGGCTCAGGGCGGGGCCAGAGGGCAGCGGGGGCCGTGGGGACCTGGGATGGTCTGTGACTGGGCAGGAGGTGTGGGCGCCCCTCAGCAGAGGGAGCGGCTCCCGCAGAGACGGTGAGAAACCTCAGGGCCCTTCAGGAGGGACATCTGGAGCGTGGAGGGACGTGGTCGGAGGGATTGAGGGGGATACAGGCCGAGGATGGGACGGGAGCGAGGGGCAGGGCTAGTCCAGGGAGCGTCAGGGAGCCCCCTGGGGCGGGGACACCGGGGGGCCTCTCTAGGAGGTGGGGCTCTCGTGGGGTCTCTGGGCTGGCTCGGGAGGGGCTGGGGGGGAAGCGCTGAGCAGGGTCCCTTGAGGACACGCGGGCAGCCGGGCCCCTGGGAGGTCTCCGGGGGAGCAAAGGTGTTTGGCCCCTCAGAGCTGTCCTTGGGGTTGGGGAACCTCCATGGGGGACAGTCTAGGGCCGGGGGGCCGGGAAGGGCCTAGAGACGGCGGGGAGTGAGTTCAGCCTCGCTCTCCACTCTGTGCCTCAGTTTCCCATCCTAAGGCTAAAGGTCAGCTGGGGCTCCCCCGCCGGACGCCGCGCCACGGCCGGCCCTGGCTGGGCAGCTGCGAGCCCCCCTGCGGTGCCAGCCGGGTCGGCCGGGTCAGCTGGGCCCGGTGCCAGGCGCCCCGGCTGACCGGAAGGCGCGGGCCTGACACCCAAACAGGAGCTGGTGCCGCCACCCGCCCGCCGTCACGGGTTCCGCTGAGCTCAGGGCAGCTGTGGCAGGCGGGGCGGAAGCGGGCCCGGGGCACCCGGGGGACAGCAGGGCCTGGCACCCCCGCCCGTGCCCACACCCCTGCCCTGCTCAGAGGGGCTGAGCCGGCGGTTTCTAGAAAGGTCATCGGGAGAGGGGCCTCTGGGACGGGGTCCAGCATCTCGGGGGACTTGGGGGGGTCCAGTCCAGCCCCTGTAAGGGCCTGGGGTCAAGGGGCGGGGTTACCAGGTAAAATCCAGGTCCCAGGAGTAACTCTTCTAAGCACAGGGTGGACTGGTACCCACGCGGGCTGAGGCCGGGCCCCCCGTGCGACGGCGCTGACCCGGCCCCCCGCCCCCTTACAGTACAAGCAGGTGGAACAGTACATGTCCTTCCACAAGCTGCCCGCCGACTTCCGCCAGAAGATCCACGACTACTACGAACACCGCTACCAGGGCAAGATGTTTGACGAGGACAGCATCCTGGGCGAGCTGAGCGGGCCCCTGCGGGAGGTGAGGCGGTGGGGATGTGGCCACCATACGTGGGGGCAGGACTCTCCCGGCCCTGGAGAGGAGGGGGGCCCGGCTGCAGCAGGAAGGACTTAAGCTAGACTCGCACACGCCCGTCCATGAGAGCCCCCGGGACGCCCCAGATGGCCCTTCCCCAGTCCCGGTCCCCACGCCGCTGCCCGACCCCACTCACCCGCTTCGGGGTCCGCGCTAGACAGCATCCAGCGCAGCCTCGGCTCCTAGATGCCTCTCTCTGGTCTCTGCCTCCGTGGTCACGGGCCGTCCGCCTGTGTGTCTGTGTCCCCCTCCTCTGAGACAGACACCCGTCTCTGGACTCAGGGCCACCCTGCTCCAGGGTGATCTCGTCTTACCTGGGTACATCTGCAAAGGCCCCCTGTCCAGATGAGGTCCCGTTCCCGGGTGCCGGGGGTCAGGACTGCAACGTATTCTTTAGGAGACACGATTCAACCCACGACACTCACCGAGCAGTTAGTGAGCGCTGACCGTGCGCCGGCTCTGTGCCCTCAGGAAAGTGGGGTTGAGGGGTCATCGCAGTGACCACGGTGGTGCCAGAGGGCGACGCTCTGGGAAGGACGGGGGTGGGGAGGGGTGGGGGGTGAGCCTGCGTGTCCCCAGCGGAGGGCACGGCCGGCACAGGCCCCGAGGAGGGAGAGAGGACGCCCGTGAGGCCGGGGAGGGGAGGCTGACAGGGCCGGAGGACGGGGCCTGGGGTCTAGGGGGGCTTCTTCTGGGGGGGACGATTTGCACCATTGCCTCCCAGAGGGCAGGCATTGTGGCCGACGTCACTGAAAATGCGGGCTTATGTTTGATAATTATTTTCACGCATTCATTCGCTCATTCACTTATAGACCTCACAGGCCATATAATGCATAAATTCAGTGGGTTTACATCTTCAGAGTTGTGCAGCCATCACCACCGTCTGACCCCGCAACACTCCCATCGCCCCAAAAGGACACTGTGCCCGTCGGCCGTCACTCCCCATCCCCCTCCCCTGGCCCCAGCACCTGCATTTGATCATAATTTAAAAGTTCACATGGTTCTGAAGTCAAATTTACAAAATCACACGTGTTCAGGAGTTTCTGGCTTCTATCCCAGCTGTATCCCGTTTCCGTGTTTTGTTTTGTTTTGTTTTGTTGCTGAGGAAGATTGGCCCTGAGCTAACATCCGTGCCCATCCTCCTCTGTTTTGTATGTGGGACGCCGCCACAGCATGGCGTGATGAGCATTGCATCTCTCCGCGCGGGGATCCGAACCCGCGAACCCTGGGCCACCAGAGCGGAGCATGCAAACTTAACCACCATGCCACCAGGCTGGCCCCTCTGTTTCCTTTTTTAATACAAAACCAAGGCGTGCAGATGTCTGGGGCGCACTGGCTCTGCTCCACTCCCCCAGACCCGAAGTGGCCACAGGGCAGGGCGCGCGCCCTTCCCAGATGTCCCCAAACGCGCAGGTCGGGGCACCGGGCGCGTCCCAGTCCGAGCGGGGCTGACTTTTCACTGTGAACAGGGCTGTTTTATTTGCGTTTCTCTTCCTGTGAACGGTCTGTAACCTTTGCTTGTTTTTCTGCAGGACTTTGAGTCTTTTTGTCATTTGTAGAAATTCATTATATATGGAGGACCTCACTTCTTTGTGATACAAATTTCCATCCCGATGGCCACATGTCTTTTAACTTTGCTTCTTTTTGTTGTTGTTGTTTTTTGGCCATGGGGGATCTTTATGCTGTGTACAGCAGGTGGTCCATGTATGCTTGCTGTACACAGTAGGTGCTGAATGTGTGCTTGCTGTACAGAGTGGGTGTTCAGCACCTTCTTTTTGTGGACAGCGGACATTCAATACATACTTGCTGTGCAGAGTAGTCCCAATTCCTGCTTGCTGTATACAGCAGGTGCATAATACATGCACAATACACCCGGGTCATGGGGGAATCCACCCACGTTTTCTTCTGGCCCTGGTATAGTTTCATTTTCTGCATGTAGATCTGACGCTCTGGAATCTACCCTGGCCTGTGACATGAGGAAGGGATTCGGGCTTCTCTTCTGGGGGGGGGGGGGCAGACACGTCTGGCTTTGCCCCGTGACCGGGGGCCACTTTTACCTTCAACTCCAGCCCGCTGTGCTGGGGTCTGTTTCTGGGCTCCGCCTCCGGCCGTCTGGCCCCGTGACCGGGGGCGCCAAGCCCACGCCGTCGGAGTCAGAGGCTCCGCGTGCATGTCAGCGTCTGGGAGGCCGGCCCCATGTCCCCGCTCTCCCTGTCACAGGCTTCCTGCTCCTTTGGCTTTCAGCTCTGCTCTCCTGCTCTTCGTGCCCGTTGGTTCTAAATGAACCGGACCGGCCCCCGTTATTAAACGGCAGACCTGACGGGGGGTCGTCCCCGCGGCGGGGGGTTCTGTCTGCGGGCACGGCGTGTTCGAGTCTCCTTTGCCTTGCGGGAGCGTGTCTCGGTTTTCTTCATGTGAGTGTGGACGTTTCTCGTTAGTCACGCCACGGCTCTTTCCATAGCTCGCTACGGTGCGAGGGGGGTCTTCTGTCCGCCCCACCCCACCGACGGGTGTTCTGTATGTACGAACGCTCTTGAGCTCCCGCTTGAAGCGAGCTTTCCTTCTGATTGGAATGTCACGGGCACTCGATGGACGTCCCACAGAGGGAAATCCCTTGCAACCACCTCCCAGATCAAACGTGGGACGTCTCCACCCCCAGGAGCTTCTTTGCCAGGGGCACCCGTCACCCCGACATCCTCCACTCCAGATCTGTTTTGAGGTTCTTGGTTTTCACGTTGATTTTTTTTTATCACCTGCTGCTTTTTTTTTTTTTTGTGAGGAAGACCAGCCCTGAGCTAACATCTGTTGCCAATCCTTCTCTTTTTGCTGAGGAAGACTGGCCCTGGGCTGACATCCATCCCCATCTTCTTCTACTCTATATGGGACGCCGCCACGGCATGGCTGACAAGCGGTGCGTTGGCGGGCGCCTGGGATCCGAACCTGCGAAACCCAGGCTGCCAAGCGCGAACTAAACCGCTGCGCCACCGGGCGGCCCCTATCACCTGCTGTTTTGACTCACTTTTCTTACTGTTACAGTTTTCCATTGATTCTTTCTTGGGTTTCCAGGTAGTGATATTAACAGAGACAGTTTCACTTTTTCCTTCCCATTTCTCACGTCTCGACTGCCTTTTCTCGTCTAATTGCGTTGTCCGGCATCGCCAACGCGGAGTTAAACGCAGGGACTCGGTGCACATCTTTTCTTGCTCCTGTCTTTGGTGGCAAAACCTCCAGCGCCTGCCCGTTAACTGAGAGGATGGCTTTCGGGCTAAAGTGTTGACTCCCGTCACAGAAGAAGAAACTGAGGGTCTGAGAGGTGCGACAGCCGCAGAGGTAGGGTGAGACGAAGGAAGAGCGGGCCCGTGTCCTGACGTCACCCCGCCTCCCGCCCCCACAGGAGATCGTCAACTTCAACTGCCGGAAGCTGGTGGCCTCCATGCCGCTGTTTGCCAACGCCGACCCCAACTTCGTCACGGCCATGCTGACCAAGCTCAAGTTCGAGGTCTTCCAGCCGGGTGACTACATCATCCGCGAGGGCACCATCGGGAGGAAGATGTACTTCATCCAGCACGGCGTGGTCAGCGTGCTCACCAAGGGCAACAAGGAGATGAAACTGTCCGACGGCTCCTACTTCGGGGGTGAGCGTCCGCGGGGCCCCGGGGGACGGGGGGTGCTGCCGGGGCAGCCGGGGGCGGCCGGCAGCTGAGGACACCCTCTGGCCGCACGCAGAGATCTGCCTGCTGACGCGGGGCCGGCGCACGGCGAGCGTGCGGGCCGACACGTACTGCCGCCTCTACTCGCTCAGCGTGGACAACTTCAACGAGGTGCTGGAGGAGCACCCCATGATGCGGCGCGCCTTCGAGACCGTGGCCATCGACCGCCTGGACCGCATCGGTGAGCGGCCGCGGGAGGGGCTCAGGCCGCGATGGGAGGTGGCCCGGCCGGGCGGACCCTCAGGGCCCCTTCTGTCCCCAGACCCGAGTCTCTGACCTGCTTTCTCCCCTGGCCCAACACAGCCCCGGTTTCCCAGGAAGAGGAAGTGTGGGTGTCGCAAGTGTCAGAACTCCCGCTCACGCGGCAAACATCTGCTGAGCACCTCGTGTGCCAGGAGGTGTAGACGGTGGGCTGAGGGGCTGGCTCGGGGCCGCCCTCAGGAGGCTTCTGTCATAGAGGAGGGGACACCCTTGTGGTGCCAAGTGGAGACCAGGAGGAGGTGTGGCCGGGCAGAATGGGAGGCGTGTTCTAAGAGTGGACACAGCATGTGCAAAGGCCCTGTGGTGGGAGGAGCCTTGAGTGCCAACAGCCAGGGCAGCTGGGAAGCAGGAGGGGCCTCGTGGGCTGTGGGGGAGTTTGGACTGTAATCAGGAGCAACGGGGAGCCAGGGGCGATGCCAGGCAGGGGAGGCCTGATCTGAGTTGCATTCTGCCAGGCTGGGATGCATTCGGGCGGGGGGAGCTTGGGTGTGGGGCGGAATCTCAAACCGTTGAGAGGTGGCACCAAGACTGGCTGATGCCGGGACACAGGATCAGGGAGACATGGCCCTTGGTGCTGTTTGTGGGAATAAAGATGACCCCTGGAGAAGCAGGCCCAATGGCAGTTAGAGGGGAGACGTCCAGTATACAGAAAGCGCTCAACAAGTTTATATACATCAGGTGCTCAACAATTTGCTCTATACAGTAGGCGCTCAGCACATGTTTGCTGTGTATATCATAGGCACAGAGCACTCTGGCTGTGTACAGGCAGGTGTTCTGGGTATGCTGCTGTACACAGCAGGTGCTCAATACATGCTTGCCGTGCATAGCACTCCATACCTGCTCGCTGTTTGTAGGAGAAGCTTCCACACACGCTCACTGTATACAGCAGGCGCCCACACCTGCTTGCTGTATAGGAGAGCTCCCCTGCTCGCTCGCTGTATGTATTAGCTTCCCAGCGCGCGCGCTGTACACAGCTGGCGCCCAGGCCTCCCCGCTGTACGTAGGAGCTCCCCGCGCGCGCTGCATACAGCAGGCGCCGACGCCGGCTCGCGCACCCGCAGCCCCGCAGCGCTGACCGCCGCCCCTGCCCGCAGGCAAGAAGAACTCGCTCCTGCTCCACAAGGTGCAGCACGACCTGCACTCGGGCGTGTTCAACAACCAGGAGAACGCCATCATCCAGGAGATCGTCAAGTACGACCGCGAGATGGTGCAGCAGGCCGAGCTGGGCCAGCGCGGCCTCTTCCCGCCGCCGCCGCCGCCGCAGGTCACCTCGGCCATCGCCACGCTGCAGCAGGCCGTGGCCATGAGCTTCTGCCCGCAGGTGGCGCGCCCGCTGGTGGGGCCGCTGGCGCTCGGCTCGCCGCGCCTCGTGCGCCGCCCGGCCCCGGGGCCCGCGCCCGCCGCCAGCCCCCCGGGCGCGCCCGCCAGTCCCCGGGCGCCGCGGACCTCGCCCTACGGCGCGCCCGGCTCCCCCGCCGCGCCCCGCGCCGGGCCCGCGCTGCCCGCGCGCCGCCTGAGCCGCGCGTCGCGCCCGCTGTCCGCCTCGCAGCCCTCGCTGCCCCACGGCGCGCCCGGCCCCGGCCCCCCGGCCTCGGCGCGCCCGGCCAGCAGCTCCACGCCGCGCCTGGGGCCCGCGCCCGCCGCCCGGGCCGCCGCGCCCAGCCCGGACCGCAGGGACTCGGCCTCGCCCGGCGCCCTCGACCCGCTGGACTCCGCGCGCTCGCGCCTCTCGTCCAACTTGTGACCCTCGCGCGCCGCCCCGCGGGCCCGGTGGGCCGGGGGCGGGCCGTCACCCAGACCAAAGCCATGCCATCGCGCTGCCCGGCCCCGCCCGCCGCCCGCCGCCCGCCCCAGAAGCCATAGCGGAGACGTAGATAGTTGTAGTCGGACGGGCGGGCCCGGGCCGGCGGGGCAGCCTCCCACCCCGCCGTCCCCCCATCGCCCCGCGCCCACCCACATCGCCCCTGCCCCGGCAGCGGCCGCGCGCGGGGCTCCCTTCACCTCGGTGCCTCAGTTTCCCCAACTGTGAAGCGGGGCCGGCCCGGGGCGGGAGGGGTGGCCGTGGCGTCCCGCCGCCCGCCCCCGTAGGTGGCCGCCGTCCGAGGAGGATTCTGTTTCTAAAGTGCAATACTTGGCCCGCCGGCTGCCCGCCGCCCCCATCGCGCTCACGCAATAACCGGCCGGCCCGTCCGCGCGCGCCCGCGGTGGCCTCCCGGAGCGGGCACAGCGGCTCCTCCGGCGCCCGGGCCCGGGCCACGGCCGCGCCTGGGCGTGGGGGCGGCGCCGGGGGTCCCCGCCGCTGTGATGAATGTACTGACCGCCGAGGCCACAGTGCCCCCCGCGCCCCCGCGCCCACTAACCCCCACGCCCCCATTCCGCGCAATAAACGACAGCATTGGCGCCCAGCCTGCCCGCATCTGATTGCTCGGGCGGCCCCAAGTGGACAGGCGCCCGGGACCCCCCAGAAGGCAGCGGCTCCCGTGGGTGGCGACAGAGCTTTATTTACACCGGGGCACAGGGCGCTGCGGGGACGCCGGGCGTCAGCTGAAGAAGTAGGTGGAGCGCTTCACCTGCTCCAGATTGAAGGTCCCTGCGGAGCGGAGAGGGGACGTCGGCGGGGGCGGGGAGCTAGAGGGGGAGGGGTCCGGGGGCGTGGCCAGGGAACGAGAGCGATCCGGGGAGGGGCGGGGCCGAGGGACAACTGGCAGTCAGGACGCGGCCCTACCTGTCTTGGGCACCGACAGCAGCGTGTCCAGCAGCCTGGAGACCCAGACGTTCTTGGAGGTTTTCGGGGACCTGAAGCCGAGCGCAGGGCGGGCGTGAGGCCGGGCAGGCCGGGGACGGGAAGGGGCGGCCACGGCCGCGCCGGGGTGGGGGTGCCTCACCTGGAGCCGGAGCAGAAGCGCTTCACCAGGAACCTGGACAGGTCGTGCAGGATGGGCTGGCTGTGCAGGCGGACGAACTGCTCGCGGCACACCTGGATGGGGGGTCATGAGCCGGGACCAGGGCCGAGGGGCTGGAGGGGCCGGCCTCCGAGGTCAGGCGGGTCACCACCCCCTGCCCCAACGCCCAGAAGTGGGTGACTGGACTCAGGCTGGTGGTGCAAGGCTCCACGTGGGGGAAAGCCAGGGAACCAGGGGCCTCCGCTCTCATGGGGAAGGGCTGGGTGTGGGGCGGGGCAGCACCTGGTTCATGACGGCGACGTCAGCCGCGTGCGTCCAGAAGCAGTCGTGCACGGACACAAAAGTCAGGCCCTTCCTGCAGAGGGGCTCCGGTGAGGGGGCCGCCCCTCCTCCCCCCGCCATCCACACCCTCCCCCGGCGAGGCCCAGCTCCCCGCCCCGGGCTGGGGGCTCTCGTCCAGCGCGCACAGCCTCCCCACGCCCCACCCCTGCGCGCTCCACCCCCGCCCGTCTGCCACGTGTCCTCCGCGCCCGGGTGAAGAGTTCCCATCTTGGGAAGAAACCTCTCCGCCACGTTCACCTGCTGCCCAGCTGACTCTCAGCTCCTGTAGAGGCAGCTCTGCCGTCCCCGCCCCACCACAGGGCTCTGTCCCAGGGGTCCCGGTGCCACCCACCCGCGGGCGGACAGGAGCACGAGCTCGCCCCTGACCGCGGCTCAGCCCAGACACAACCGTCCATACGCCTGCCCATCACCCCGGAAGAGGACGGAAACCCAGACGCCTCTTCCTGCCCCCGCAAGGCTGGTGCCTGTCAGAACATCAGAGCCCCCAGAACTACCCACACAGCGCACTGCCACCACACCCCTGGATGGGGGGAGCCTCCGGAGGGGAGCCATGAAGGCCAGTTACAGTCAGAGCAGTGGCCTCTTTCCTCCCTGCCCACCAGCCACTTCCTCATCACTCACACCTGGCTGCCTCAGTGACTTTGCACCTGCTCACAGTCCTCTTCTGGGCACCAGGTGCCAGAAACCCACATGGCTGGGGTCCTTGCCTGCTGCAAGCCTCTATCCCTCACTAACACAGCACCCCCTGCAGGGCCTGACCCCACAGCCTGTCACCCACTGTGTGGGTCCCCGCCGTGTCCCTGGCACACGATTAAGCGTGGGTGGCGCGGGCACACCTGTAGCAGTGCAGAGCCGTGAGCATCATGTGCGAGGAGTCCAGCGAGTGGATGAAGTTGGGTGGGAAGCCGTTCTTCTGCTTCAGCGTGTTGGGCTTCCTGGGGGACGGGGGACTCAGATGCCTCTACCTGGGCCCGACCCAGGTGGCTCCCCCGCCCAGCCGCCCCCAGTCCTCGCCAGACCCCTCCCGGCGTCCCGGCCCCGCACTCACTGGCTGGCGTCCCCGCTGCTGCAGAAGGTGAGGCTCTGGATTCCGCCGTTGATCTGGGGGGGAGGGGGGCATGAGTCCGGCCCTCAGGCCGCGGGGGTGGGGGGGCGTGCGTCCGGCCCTCAGGCCGCGGGGGCTGGGGGGGCCGCACGTACCAGGATCTTGGACTCGTGGTGGTACGGCTGGATGACGGGGACGCCCAGGGGCGTGACCCACTCCACGGCCGAGCCCGTGTGGGCGATGAGCCGGGCGCTCTCGGTCAGCCAGTGCTGCAGGGAGGGGCACGGGCTCAGGCCGGGGCAGCGGGGGCTGCGGGGGCCCGGGGAGGGGCACGGGGAGCGCACCTGGATGGCCCGGGTGCCCGAGAACATCTCCTGGAGACTGTGGAACACCTGGCGCACGAGGTAGTGAGAGGCCTCCCACACGAACTCCTGGGGGCGGTGACGCGAGTGAGCGGGGCCGGCGCCCTCCGCGCCTGCCCCCCAGCCCGGGCGAGGCCGCCTACCGGGACGGTCCGGGGAGCCTGAAGCCCGCGCCCCCGTTCTTCAGATGGAGAAACTGAGGCCCGGGCCCGAGGGGCCGCTCCCTCCCAGGGGTCCCCCTGGGCGGCGCGTGTTGGGGAGACGAGCCCGTCCTCGGAGCTGCCCGCTGCCCAGCGGCCGCTGTTCAGGGGAGCGGCAGGCTGGATGCGGGGCGAGGCTCTCATTTTCGGGCGCCGGGGAAGGACGGGACCGCGCGCTGCCGCGCACCTGGGGAAAGTCGCTCAGCTCCCGCAGCCGCTTCTCGATCTGCAGGCGGCCCCCGTAGCGGGTGACCCCGTACACCACCGTCATCACCGTCTGCTTGACCACCTTGCGGCTGATGAAACCCTCCAGCACCTGGGCCACCCGCACGCCCTGCTCGGCGTCCCGCCCGCGGAACACCTCCACCTGGGGGCGCGGGCAGGCGGGGTCAGCGGGCCGCCACATGCACCCTCCACCTGGCGCCTGCCCGGGAGCCCCAACGAGGCCTCTTCCCCCATGAGCCTCACCGTTCCCCCTTCTCACACCTCCCCCAGCAGCCACATCACGGGTGACCATTGGAGGCCGTGGCCGGGGGTCTGCAACGCACCGGTGTTTGCAGGACAGAGACCCCGGGGGATGATAATGGCTGGGGGACCGGGGGACCCACCTGCGCAGCCACCCCGCTGTACACGTCCTGCGGCAGGTCGGAGGGCATCAGGTTGACGGAGGCGGCCCCCACGCTGTCCCGGCCCAGGGCGGCGTAGTGCTGCAGGCCGTTACAGGAGCCGTCCTGCGGCGACGGGGCGGTGAGGGTCCGGGCAGGGCCCACGGGCACGTCCGCGGGCAGCAAGCCCAGCCCCGTGCCTCCCTGCACTCTGCTCACGTCACCAGCTCGCTGGACCCCAACGCGGAGATTTCCCCGCCACAAAGGGGGAACCGAGGCACAGAGCGGCAGAGGGACATGCCTGCACGAGGCCACACTGGGGCTGGCCCCCACGCGAGGACACCAGCAGACAGAACGGGCCTTGCAGGAGCTGACGCCCACGCTGTCCCGGGGAACCTCAGACCCGAGACACCTCAGCCAAGCGCCCCGTGGGCCGGGCACCCCGCACCCCAGGCCCCAGCTCACCTGGTGAACCGGGAAGTGGGAAATGTGGGCGGCGGGGTCGGGGGCGCGCACAGCCTGCGCAATCTCCATACAGCAGGCCAGGGCTTGCCAGGGCTCGTCCGCCTCCATCCACCACTTCCGGCCCTGCAGGAGGGCGGTCAGAGTGGGGCTCGGGCCAGCCTGGCCGGCGGGCTTCCATGAGGACGCAGGGAGGCCGGGACAGAGCCCCCGGGGCAGCAGGGGGAGGACAGAAGCAAAGGGGCAGGGAGGGAGATGGGGGCCTGAGGGAGCAGCCACGGGACGGGGAGGGGGCTGGAGGGAGACCACCTGGAGTGGGAGGAGACAGAGCTGCTGACAGGAGACAGAGAAATAGACCAGAAAAAGGACGATGCCAAGAGTCTGTCCTGAGAGGAAGACAGTGGGGGGCTGGGGGGAGTGAGTGACTTTGACCTGGGGACACGCCCGGAGGACTGGCCAGGGCCGGAGGGAAGGACAGGCCTGGAGACACAGGGAGGGATGGAGAAGGGCCCCCCGCCCTACCGTCATGGGCTGGTCAGCGGAGTCCAGGATGTCCTCCAGCACCTCGTCGGCGAAGGCCAGGCGCGCCCGCAGCGACTCGCGCTTCTTGAGCCCCGTAAGGTTGACCAGGTGAATCTTGAGCCAGTCGAGGCCGTGGGGGCCGAGCGGGCGGCCCTGGGCGAACTCCAGCAGGGCGCGCGCCAGGTCGCTGCCCAGGTGGTTGAAGTGGGGCGGGCAGGGGTAGGTGCGGCCGCGGAAGTCCATGTTGTGCGGCAGCCAGAAGACACGGTGCCGCAGGTGTTGGGCCAGCGAGAGGCGGTAGAGCGCGTCCGCCCGCAGGCTGTGCATCTCGCGCGCCACCTTCAGGCAGCGCGCCAGCTCCCGCCGCAGCTCGGCCTTGCGGGCGGGCGGGGCGTCGCGCGGCAGGCGGCCCTCGGGGGCGCGGGGCGCCTCGGAGGGCGGGGCGGGCACGCCCAGGCGGGGGCAGCCCTTGGCGGTGAAGAGCCCCAGCACCAGGTCCAGCACGCGCCCGTTGACGCGCCAGGCGCAGTTGCCCAGCTGGGTGAGGGCGTCCAGGGCGCCGTGCAGCTCGGCGGGCGGGCAGCGCTCCAGCAGGCGCTGGTGCTGCGTCGTGCCCTCCACCGAGCGCATCAGCTTCGTGGGGCTCAGCAGGAAGGCGCCCGAGTGCGGCGACGTCCAGGGCAGCGGCGGGCACAGCATGGGCACCTCGGCCGCCTCGAAGGTCAGCGTGCGCTCCGCTGCGGCCGCCAGCAGCTGCGTGAAGGCCGGGTGCGGCTTCAGGATCCCGATCTGGAGGCAGGCGGGCGGAGACGGGTCACGGGGACGACCCCCCGCAGAGGCACACGGTGGGCGGGGGGGGGCCCAGGAGCCCCTTAGACACCCTGAGACTGAGCCCGTGACCGCCGCAGCCCAGGGGTCGCCACGCCAGCAGAGCCACCCCCCCCACCTTCTCAGCCCCCACGCTCTAGGCCCCTCTCCCCGGGGGCAGAGTGGGCGTCCCGGCCCGGGCCGTGCCCAGGGCGCCCACCTGGCGGAAGCTGCGGAAGGAGTACACGTGGTAGAGCACGGGGATGAGCTTGGGGGAGCCCTGGGGCGCGGCCAGGCTGCTGGGCATGAGCACGGCCCCCACCATCAGCTCAGCCAGCTGCTTGCCCAGCTGCACGAGCACAGGTAAGGGCCAGGGCCGCTCGTGGGGGGCCTCGGGCGCCCCCAGCGCCTCCCAGTGCTCCCGCGGCAGGCAGGGCTCCGCCACCTGTGGGGGCAGGGCGGGTCAGAGACCGGGCGCAGAGCTGTGCGCCCCACCGCCCCGCGATACAGACGAGGACACAGGCTGGGGGCAGCAGAAAGTGGCTGGGCCAGAGGCAGATCTGGCTGCCCCGGCAAGCGAGGGGAGCGGGATGTGACCTCCGCTCCGGGCCCCGGTTTCCCCACCTGGAAACCCACCTGGGCTCTCCAGCCCCGAGGGACCCCCGGATCCCAGGCCCGGGAGGCAGCTCCTCGCCCCGCCCCCCGCCCCGTCCCCCGCCCCGTCCCCGGGCCTCACCTGGCCGTCGGAGGCCAGCAGGTGCAGGTAGCGGGCGTAGCGCTGCTCCAGCTCCCGCACCTGGTTGCTGCGCAGCTTCCTCTGCACGATATGCCGGTTGAAGGTGCGCAGGCCCAACTGCTGCGCCAGCGAGAGGAGCGACTCTCCCTGCGGGGGCAGCGCCTGCAGGGTCTGGGGGGCGGCGCCGTGAGCCCCTGCCCCGGGCCCCCACCAGCCTGCCAGCCCAGGCCCCGCCCCTGCGCAGCACCGGGCCACGCCTCCCACTCCCCCCCCACCCCGCGAGCACCTGCAGCAGCAGCTGCGCGAACTCGCGGTCGCCGAGCAGGCACAGGTACGGGAGGAGCGTGGGGCGGCCGTCGCGGGCGGCCTGGGCCTCGCTGGCCTTGGTCTCCTGCAGCGCCCGGCACAGCGCCGCCTCCCACCGGGCGCGCAGCCCCTTCAGGGTCTTCCGCTGCGGGTGCGGGGGACGGACGTGGGGTCACAAGGCCCCCAGGCCTGGAAGTGGTACCCCGAGCTCACAGGCCCCCCCGGGAAGCCCACCCAGAGGCCGTGCTGGGGAGGGGTCCCAGGAACCCAGTGGCTGCTCCGGGACTGGCCCTGTCCCCAGCGTGGGTGGGCACACGGCTGCCCCCAGCCCAGCGGGAGGAGGGAAGGGGCCGGCCGTGGGGCAGGAAAAGAGGCGGCAACCCCACACGCCTCCCCCAACCAGGGGACCCCGGTTCAGCAGAGCCCCTCACCGCATCCAGGACCTCCGGGGTCAGCGGCGGGGCCTTCTCCACCGACTCCACATCGACGGTGGTGGCCATCTCGACGTGAAGCTGCTGCTGGAAGAGACCCTCCAGCTTCTTCTGGGGCAGGTGCAGCCTCGGGTAGGACACGGGCCGTTCCTGCGGTGGGCACAGGCGGCCAGTGGGGATCCAGGTCCCTCACGGGGACACTCATCCACACAAAAGGTCGGGAAGAGCAGCTGCCCACCCTGCACTTCCCAGGACCCCCACCGCACGCCCCACAGAATCTCCTCTCTCCTGGATCGTCCCGCGAAAGAAGCAGAGGGCAGATTGGCAGGTAAAACAGCTCGGCAGGTTTAGAACAACAAAGAATGTGCCCATCCTCGCTGGGCAGGGAGACAGTTCAAGAACATGGATGCTGCTCTTTCCTTCTTAAAATTGGAACAGGTGACTTGTCCAAAAACAGATAAATTTTAAAAACCAAAACCCAACACATTTAGAATCAAAAATATACGTCCCTACTTACACACACGTGTCCACAGCAGCATGATTTGTAATGGCTAAGTGAGACAACCTGAGTGTCCACTGAGGGCGGAATGGATACACAACGCATCCACCCACACACTGGAATATGACGCAGCCGTGAAAAGGAGGGAGGCCCTGACACAGCTACACGTGGACAGACCGTGAACACACGACGCTCAGTGAGAACCAGACACAGAAGGACACACGTGTATGATTCCATGGATGGGAAATGTCCAGGACAGACAGATCCACAGAAAGTGGGTTTGTGGTTGTCAGGGGCTGAGGATGGAGATGTAGGGTGACTGCTAATGGTGACAAGGCTTCTTTTGGGGTGATGGAACATTCTGGAACTAAATAGAGGTGCATATACTAAAAAACGCCGAATGATACTTTAAAAGGTGAACTGTATGGTAGGTAAATTATATCTCAATAAAAACAAACAAAAACCCAAACATGGGGTGGCTCCACCCCACCGTCGCTGCTCCCCTCTGGCCTGGGACACGGGTGGCAGGGTCTGGCCCCAGCCCTGCCGCTGGCTGCCCGTGGCTGTCCAGTCTTGGGGAGTCACACCCAGTCTGCACGACTCTGGGGCTCTGCCCACAGCCGAGTCTCCAGGTGGGAAATGGATGACGGCGTGGCCGTGGCACACACACACGTGGCGGCCTTCTCCTCACGGCCCCTTCCCGCTCCAACCTTTAGGGCCAGGCTTACCAACCCCGGCTCGTTGAGCCTCGCAGGGGCAGGGAGGGCTCCCTGAGGAGAGATCAAGGGAGACCCTGTGGGCACTGGGCAGCCCGCCTCACCTTGGCGTAGATCTCCCTGAGCAGCGGCGAGCTGCTGACCTGGGGCGGGGGCCGGGGCCGCGGCGGGGGCGTGAAGGCGGGCTGGGCCTTGCGCACGGCCCTCAGGAGCACGGCCCGGTCGTCCTCGCACAGCGGCAGGCCCGAGAAGAGCCCCTGCAGCAGCAGCTTGTCCTGGGCCATCTGCTTCAGGCACCTGCGGGGGGGCAAGCGGTGGGCACACATCCGAGGGACGGGGCGGCCCGACCGCGCTGTGGGGCTCAGCGCCAGCCCGTGCGGGCCAGGCGGCCGGCCCGGGCCCCTGAAACGTCGCTGTGCCCCCAGCAGGACCACAAAACGCCCACCCACCTTTCAATGGCACTGGCGTCCTGGTCCAGCCGCCCCATGCACTGCAGGGTGGCCGCATAGGACAGCAGGTCTGGGGCGAGGCCGGCGTCCTTCATCATGAAGAACACGTACAGCAGCTCTTTGAAGGAGCCCTGGGGAGACCACGCCGGGGTGAGGGTCTGGGGGTGGCCCTGCTGCCCCCTGCAGACCCCCCTCTGCAGCCATCGCATCGGGCGGAGGAGGGCCGCGGGCCGGGCGACAGATGTCCACCTGACACGTCCGTGGTAGCAGAAATGCGGGCGCGGTGGCGACACCACGGCTGGTCACATGGGAGGTTTAGGTGCAGGGAAGTGAGTGTCGTGGATACAAACGTGCATGACTTCAGGGTGTAAAAGGGGGCCCCTCGAGGCCGGCCTCGCCACGGGAGGCTCCTCGGTGCTGGCCTCTTTTCAGAGGACCACGTCGGGCGCGTGGGTTCTGTCCCAGTCCTGACACGTCCTTCCTCTGCCCGCTCTGGCTTGGCAGGCTCCTCTACCCTGGTCCCCTGAGGTGGCGGCTGTGTCACTGACCCCAGACCTGCCTCCTTTCCCCGTGCAGACGCGCCGGCACCCATGTCCCTCTGGGCGCAAGCCTGGCCCCCCCGCCCGAGGCACGCTGTTCTCTCTCCAAGCACTCATCTCCCTGCAAGCTCTCCGACCCGCCGTGGGTTAGGACAGCTGTCACAGACCCTCCGGAGGGAAGAAATTCCCAGCATCCTCCTCCGCAGTCCTGTGGGCCTCATTCGGGACATGCTGTCCATCAGGGGACCACGGTGCCGGCGACCCCCACGTTGAGGTGCCCGTCTGAACGACCTTCCTTGGACGGGCCACCTAATTCAGCGGTCGCTGGCCACACACGTCATTTAGTTTCAATCTAAACGTTCAGTTCTTTACGTGCGTGGGAGCTACACGGGGCTGGTGCGGATGAAGGGCACTTCCAGCACCGCACAAAGTGCTGCTGGACGGCGCCGGCCTAGAAAAAGCGCGTCTATCCCACCTTAAAAAATGTTTTAGTAAGACTGTTGCCCTGAAAACACACATCTTTCAATTTCACTCATTCTCATTCCCTCTCCTAAACACCAACGTGGAGCGTGAAACCCTGGACTAGGTCTCTCACTCTTCCCAAGGATCCGGCAGGGTCCCCACCGTACAGATGGGGAAATCGAGGCTCAGAGAGGAGGACTGAGTGCCGAGGGCCAGGCAGTGAGCAAGTGGCAGACACAGGACTCACACTCAGATTGGTGACAGCCGAGCCCTGTCCTACACACATCGGCCGCCCAGAAAACAATGACTTAAAAGCCAACAATGGGGGCTGGCCAAGTGGCGTAGCAGTTAAGTTCGCGCGCTCCACTTCTGGCAGCCCGGGGTTTGCGGGTTCAGACCCCGGGCACAGACCAACGCACTGCTTGTCAGCCATGCCGTGGCGGCGTCCCATATAAAGTAGAGGAAGATGGGCACGGATGTTAGCCCAGGGCCTGTCTTCCTCACAAAAAAAAGCCAGCAATGCCCGTGATGTCCCCCACCATGCAGAAGAACGTGCAGAGCGTGTCCTGGGTTGACTGGTGCCCCACAAATTTACGTCCACCTGGAACCTCGGAATGTGGCCTCATTTGGAAATAGGGTCTTTACTAACAGATGTAATTAGTTAAGACGAGGTCGTCTGGATGGCCAGCTGACAGCAGAGACAATGGTTAAAAGTGAGGCGGCCACAGGCCGAGGATTGGCAGAGCCCCCAGAGGCTGGAAGAGGCAGGAGGGACCCTCCTCTGAGCCCCTGGAGGAGTGCAGCCCTGCCACACTGAGTTTGGACTTCTGGCCTCCTGGACTGAAAGAAAACAAATTTATGTCATTTTAAGCCACCCAGTCTGTGGTGCCAGGAAGCAGTGGCCCCAGGAAGCTTGCCCATGGGCCAGTCACACGACATCCTGCCCTAACAGGGCTCTTTGCTGGGGAATGTGAGGGCTGTGACCTGGGTGGGAACACATGACCTTTCATCTCCACTGACTCTCTGACTTTAATATATTTCCCACAGTGACAAACGTGGGCAGGAAACCACCTGTGCCCGTCGCCCGTGGAGACTTCAGACATCTCCACGCCATGTCACAGTAACAAAGACAGAAAACGGCTGTCACATGGCCGCTCCTGCGCTTTGTTGTTAGTGCGTCAGAAAAGCACGTCACATCTCTGCCACAAGTCTGTCCTCATGTGTCGGCACCTGTGTTTTCACGTAACTGCTGTTTGCCTGAATATCAGCAGCTTTTCCTGCTGCTTCTCAAATTAGAGCTGGAGACATGGGAGGGAGGGTGTGGGGAATGTCCTTCCCTTGCAAGGGCGCATAAATAACACTTTCCTCAACAACCATGGGTGCCAGAGGAAATCACAGGGGGAGGTGTCTAAAACTCAGAAATGAAGCAAACGGAAAGATGCAGGATGCAGCTAACGCAGCGCCAAGAGGGAAATTCATAGCCGTGAACACCTGTACCCAGAAAAGAGAATCTCAGGCCAGCCCGGTGGCACAGAGGTTAACTTCGTGTGCTCTGCTTCAGCAGCCTGGGGTTCACAGGTTTGGATCCTGGGCGCAGACCTATGCACTGCTCATCAAGCCCTGACGTGGTGGCATCCCACATAAAGTAGAGAAAGGTGGGCACAGATTTTAGCTCAGGGCCAATCTTCCTCACCAAAAAAACAAAAAAGGGGATCTTGAAATAACAACCCAATCTTCCACCTTAGGAAACTAGAAAAGGAAGCACCAACTAAACCAAAAGCATCCAAGTCATTATCCTGAGGAGGGTCTGCAGGCCACCCTGGACGCCAAGAGTACCCCCTGCACCAGACAGGTTCAGCAGCCCTGGTTGAGGAGACCAGAAGGAAATGCACCAAAACATTAGCAGAATTTCTTCCTTCTTTTCTGGTCACTTTCAAATTTTCCTTTGAAGACCACAGGTGATTTATATTCAACAAGCCTAAAAGAATTATTAAAACAATAACAGACAAAACATTTGAACTTTGGGGCTAAAAGACAAGAGTTTGTATCTAAGTGCTACCGTTGGCGGCTGAGAGCTGCAGGCAAGTCCTGTCTCTGGCCTCAGCTTCCACCTCTAACAGGCAGGGTGGGCCTCCCGCAGGGACACCCTTTCTCCCTGGGCCGGTCCGGCCACCACTCACCTTGCGAGCCCAGCCGAGCAGGACAGTGTTGTACATGGCGAGCGTGAGCAGCCGTGGTGGCCGGGACCTGCTGTGCTGGATGACCAGCACGTGGTGGGCGAGGGGCAGGTGGCCCGTGAGGAGGCAGCACTCGAAGAAGGCCAGGAGCCTCTGCTGCTGGCTCTCCAGCCGCGCCTCGGCACCCCTGTCCGCCGGGGCCTGCTCCACCTCGCAGCTCGGCGTCCGTGGGGCCTCCTGCAGCAGCCGGGCCAGCTGCTCCTCCCAGGGGCTCCGGGGGGTCCCCTGCTCCCAGCGCCGCAGGCTCTCCGCCAGGGGTCTGTTCAGCAGTCGGGGCTCCACCTGCAGCTGCTGCTTGTGGGCCAGCCTCTGGGCCCGCTCCTGCAGCTTCACCTCCAGACGCTGCCGGCGCTTCTGCATCGTCCGCTTCTCCTTGTCCAGCTTCTCCGCCCAGCGGCCGCTGAGCCCCGGAGCGGCCCCCTCGGCCCCCGGCTGCGCCTTCCTCGGGGGCTGGAAGCCGCCAGCCGCTGGGAGTCGAGCCACATCCACCCTCTTCACCGTCACCTCCGACACACACTCGGCCTGCAGCTGCCGCACGCGCGCCTCGAGCACTGCCGGGGCAAAGGGCAAGGACGTCAGGACCCGCTCCAGCACCGGTCTCTCCCGACTCCAGCGGGCCGGCAGGTGGGAGGCAACAATCTCACCTGGTCTTGAGGTCTTGGTTCTGTGTATTTGCTGACAACTCCCGAACGTCCTGGATTCTCAGGCTCACCCCTCACCCCTCACTGTCTGAACCTCTCCACTCAACGTCCCAGACAAGCTCCTCGTGTCCCCCAAACTGCTCCTCCACGTCTTCCCTGGACACTGGCAGCTCTGTCCTTCCAGGTGCTTAGCCATGAACCCAGGGTCGTCTACAACTCTCTCCCTCCACACCCAGTCCATCACACATCCTCAGGGCTCTGCTGTCAGATCGATCCAGGTGCTCCAGCCACCTCCCTGCCCTCATGTCCTCCCACTCTCCCCCTCGCACACTCCCCTCCAGCCATGATGACCTCAGGGCCTTTGCGTGTGCTGTTCCTGCTGCCTGGAAGGCAAGAACCTGACAATTCACAGCGCACTCTCCTCACAACACCCGAGAATCCACCAGCCACCTCCTCAACCCCCGACAATTCACTGCCCACTCCCCTCAACACTCAACAATTCACAGCTCACTCCTCACAACAGCTAACGATTCACAGCTCACTCTCCTCACAACACTCAAACACTCAGAGCCCACTCCCCTCAACACCCGATGATTCAAAGCCCCACTCCCCTCAAAACCTGATGATTCACAGCCCACCTCCTCACAACACCTGACAACTCACAGCCCACTCCCCTCACAACACCTGACGATTCACAGCCCACCCCCAACACCTGCTGATTCACAGCTCACTCCCCTCACAACACCTGACAATTCACAGCCCACCCCCAACACCCGCTGATTCACAGCTCACTCCCCTCACAACACCTGACAATACACGGCCCACCCCCAACACCTGACAACTCACAGCCCATCCCCTCACAACACCTGACAACTCACAGCCCATCCCCTCACAACACCTGACGATTCACAGCCCCACCCCCAACACCCGCTGATTCACAGCTCACTCCCCTCACACCTGACAATACGCAGCCCACCCCCAACACCTGACAACTCACAGCCCATCCCCTCACAACACCTGACAACTCAGTCCATCCCCTCACAACACCTGACAACTCACAGCCCATCCCCTCACAACACCTGATGATTCACAACCCACCTTCTCACAACACCTGACAACACAGCCCATCCCCTCACAACACCTGACGATTCACAGCCCACTCCCCTGAACACCCAATGATTCACACTAAATCGTCAACACCTTACAATTCACAGCCCACCCCCCTCAATACCCGGTGATTCACAACCCACCTCCTCACGACACCTGACGATTCACAGCCCACCCCTCTCAACACCCGACGATTCACAGCTCACTCCCCTCACAACACCTGACAATACACAGCCCACCCCCAACACCTGACAATTCACAGCCCACCAACACCTGACAATTCACAGCTCACCTCCTCACAACACCTGACAATACACAGCCCACTCCCCTCAACACCAGACGATTCACAGCCCACCCCCCTCAGCACCCACAATCCACAGCCCACTCCAGCTCTGCTCTCCCCAAGCACGACCAGCAGCACGTCACACAGTCACCTCTCATTATCTGTGGCAGTTCCGTTCTACAGTCGCCACAACACCAAGCTAGCAAACACCCAACCAGTGCTCCTGGGGAAACACAGGGTTTCCGGGAGCCTCTCGTCACATTCTTGCCGACCGATCAACACACCCTGTGTTCCGTTTGACAGTTTACTGCACATACACTGTTGACTCATCCACACCGAGTTCACGGCCAGCAGCCCTGTAACTCACACTCGATGAAGCTCACCTCACACGAGCATTTTCTCCGAGAGGCACGTCACAGCCTCCTTGTGCTCAGAACACTGGACAGCACCTCAGCACTTGGGGGCCGTTTTAAACAGCGATTTTGCTGTGGGTGATTTTGCCCACAAAAAGCACAAGAATGCAAAAACCTTTCCAGGATAAGGACATCTGTCTACAGCGACTGCTGAGACGAGAAGGCAGAGCATCACCTGGGCATCGGGCAACTCAAAGTTTTGCTGCTCTGCGCGCGTCTACAAATGACCTCACCTCGAGTACTGATTTGGGGTTACAAATAAATTTCAGCTATGAGGCGACTCTGCAGATACGGGACGCGCGGATAACGAGGATCAGCCGTATCTGCCTCCTGCCTGCACCCCTCACTAGAACATCAGCCCCGAGAGAAGGGCTGGCCTTGTTCCTGGCTGAGGGCTGGCACACAGCGGGGGCTCAGGAAAGCCTTGCTGAAATAAAGTGAAAACGCAGGCGTGAACTTGGCCCTGAGAGCAGGCCAAAACTCAGGAGACACTTCTGGAATGCACACGAGGGACTTGCAGGCTGGAACGTGTGGAGAAGGAAACGAGGCAACCATGGGAGGGAGCAGGGATGTGGGTACAGGTCTCCTCCCCAAGGCGGCGACATTGGAGCTGACCTGGGAGGTGAGAAGGCACCAGCTCTGCAGAGACTGGGAGACAAGCAGGCACAAAGGCCCTGAGGCAGCCACGGCTCCTCCTGGCAGAGGCCGAGGAGGCAGGCAGAGCCCACAGGAGTGTGTGGCCCTCTGTGGGGGGTTTAGAGTTTATTCTGGGCAAGAAGAAACAGCTGGAGGGGTTTAGGCTGGTGAGTGCTGTGATGATGTGATTTAGATTTCCAGAACCTTCCTCTGGCTGAATGATATATCTGGGCTTTGCTTTAAAATAATCAGAGAGGTAAGAAATGAAAGAAGGTTGCTGCTGAAGGTGGTGGCACTTGTGTCTTTACGTCTGTGTATATGGAATTTCCTGAAACAAAGTTTTTCTTTTCAAAGGCTCCCCCACCCCACCACACCCCCGGCTGCTGGACACGCCCAGGACGTGGGACGGCAGGGGAGATGCTGGACATTGTCTGGGAGAGAAAGGACACGAGGTGGCGAGGAAGGACAGACGCCCCACCTCCCTCTGGAGGCTGCCAGGAGTGGGCTGGCCCTCCAGGTTACAAACACCGGAAGGACCTGGACTGGATCCCATGGGGCACCCAACCCCAGACAGCTGAGCCAGGGCACCCGCAGGGCAGCTCAGGGTTCAAATCCCGGCTCTGCGTGTGGTCTTGGGCGAACCTCTCCAGCCATAATTTTGGGCCCCGACTGTCTCATCCAGAAAGTGGCAGCACCTGGCGGGTCTGGGGAGCAAGGAAGCACAAGCACTCGCCGTGTCATCCTCGGGGCCGCCAGAAAGGTGGGGACCGCCGTCAGTAACCCCGTTTTACAGACTGACGTCCCTTCTCGTGGGGTCACAGCAAGGAGCCAGGGGGGTGACCCCCAGCAGAGAGGCGAGGGGGACACAGGGAGGAAGGGGTCCAGGCTCACCCTCCAGCAGCTCTGCGTGGCCCCAGTCCTTCCCGCGGTCTTGCTCACAGGGGCTGGCGGACGAGCTCCTTCGGCGGCCCCAGACGCCCCCCAGAGCCCCTGCAGGAGAGGAGGAAGGTTGAAGGGGGTCTGGCGTCTAGGGGGGCTCGGGGGTCCTGATATAGACAGAAATTGCAGGGTCCGGGGGCAAAGGAGTCCTAAATTCAGTGGAAACTGTCAGTGGTCTCGAGTCTCTCATTTTGGGGAAACTAAGAGGTCAAAGGAGAAGGGGTCCCCACGCGCTAAGAAAACTGAGCCGTGGGATCGAGAATAAGGGGTTCCTCGAACTAAAGGTACAGAGAGTTCAAAGGCCAAGAGCCCTAAACCCAAAATAGGGGGTCAGGGGGCTCCAAGAAAAACCAGAGTCAAAGGTCAAAGTTCCCTGCCGACCTCAGCCAGGAGGGCGGACCAAGGGCGAGTGAACGCGGGCTCGAGTCAGTGGGCTCCCCTGAACCCCACAGGGCAAAGGGCAAAGGCCGGGGTATCTGGATCCCGGGGACCGAGAAGCCAAAGGTCACGGCCGCAAGTGGAGGGCGTGGGCAGCGGCCGCGGCGTCGCCCCCGGCCTCCCCTGCGTTACCTTCCTCCGCCCGGAGCCCGAGGTGGCCCGCCGGCCACAGGGCCCGCCCGAGCCCGGCCGCGCCGCGGCCCCAGCGCAGGGCCGACATTCCCCCGCACGCGGACCCGCCGCCCGCCCGCACCGCGCCTGCGCCGCCCGCGCCTGCCGGGAATTGTAGTTCCTCGGCCTACGGCCGCTGCGAAGGGACCGCGCGGTCGGAAGGGCGCCGACGGAACCACAACTCCCAGCGGGTAGCGGGGCCGCCGAGGCGCAAGGGCATGCGCAGAAGCAGCCCTCTGATTGGCTCTTCCGTCTGTCTAGGAGGAGCGGGATAGAGCTGTTGCTGGGGCAACGCGGGGTGACTCTAAGTCATCTTTGGGAGGACCCGGAACCTGGATTTTTTTTTCTCCTAAGCAAGAGTCGCCTAATAATTGGGACAGCGTTCTGCAATTTAGAGATTCCGGTTCGCGATCTCATGGACCCAATGACGACTCTGGGGCGAGAACTATACCATAACTATCCCCAGTTGATTGTGGAAGAAGCTGAGATTCAGAGAGGTCGATCAAGTTGCCCAAAGACACACAGCGTGAACATTAGGGAAACTGGAATGACTGCCCAAATCTGTGTGACTCTCAGATGTCTTTGGGACATTTCCCTGGACACTTCCCTCATCCACTCCTCTGGCCTGAGTTTACCCACTAGTTCCCAAGCTCCCAGGGACAGGGAGGAGGGGGGCAGGAAGAGCGGACCAACCTATTAAGGCGAGGTGATGACAAATGGAATAATCGCTGGAGCTTGGCGCTTCCCAGCCCCGGCCTCCAGGGTGATCCCACTCAAGAGCACGCAGGGCCAGATCTTTAAAATCGGACCTGGAGGCCATGCCCACCTATCCTTCAGTCGGGGAAACTGAGGCCGGGGGAGGTGGGCAGCTGGTCTGGGATGAGCTGGCATGTGAAGGACGAGAATAAGAACATCTGGGGTAACTGTGTTCCAGACGGAGGTCAGAGCAGGTGCAAAGGCCCTGCGGCAGGAGCTTGAGCAGAGTGGGGGTGGGGAGAGGAAGACCACAGCGGGCCTTAGGGGCCTGGGCTCAAGCTGCCACCTGTTCCCAGGTGCCGCGGCCTCGGTTTCCCCCAAGGGGAGACAGGACCTGTGCTCTGGAAGGGCCAGACTCCTGGGCAGGCCTCCCGACGACACATTCCAGACGCAGCTGCCCACGCGGCCTGTGCGCCGTGATGCCACCGGCTGGGAATGTCTTGCACACGCGGCGGCGTCCTCCGGAACGTGCCCCAGCCACCCCCAGATGCCAGGGGGCCGTGACCTCAGACCTGACTCACACCTGGGGTTGCCCTGCCGGCCCCGGGGGCTGAATCCGCCGGGCCTGTTCCCCAGGACAGAGAGACGCCCGCGCCACCCCGCATCTGGGGCAGGGCCAGGAGCCCTGGCTGGAGGCCGAGACTCGTGAGCTCCTCCTCGGCGCCTCCCGCCTCGGTTTCCTCGTGTCTTCAGCGGGACGGCGGGATCTCCCGAGAGCTGCGGTCCTGGGCCTCGGGGTGAGAAACGACCCTTTCAGTTCCCGCTCAGACATGGGGGCTCCCTTCGCGCCCCCTGCACTGACTCCCGTCTCGGCCCCCCGGCTGTGACCTGGGAAGCCGTCGCCTTGTCCTCTTGTGTTTCTTCTTACGACTCCTTGTCGACGCGTCCGTAGAGGCACCGGCGTCCCGCTCCGGTTGGTGATCTCGTTTCCCCGTAAAACTGGAGCAAAAACTATCAATCACACAGGTCGGGCAGAGGCGACCGCTGTGTCTGAGGAGAAGTGTCCCTGACGAGGGAGGCCGGGAAGGCGGGGTCTCCCGACGGAGGGGGATGGTGTCAGATTCCAGGGGCGGCTGTGACAAATGACCACAGACCCGGTGACTTCAACAACAGAAATTCGTTGCTCACATTTCTGGAGACCAGATGTCCAAAATCGGTACCAGTGGGCTCAGATCGAGGTGTTGTAGGGCTGCACTCCTTCCAGAGGCAAATTTTCACAAACCCAACACACAGGTGTCCCCGAAGAACATCCAGCTCCCAAATCTCCCCGTGCCCCCCACCATCCCTGCCCCCAAGGGCAACACCCCCATCTGATGCCTCACATCATCGTTGGTTTTGCCTGTTCTAGAAGGTCACAGAAATGGACCTCTTTTGTGCCTGGCCGTTTCTACTCAGCATTGTGTCTGAGATTCATCCGTATCATTGTGTGTTTCAGGGGGTTGTTCTTTTTCATGGCTGCGTAGTATTCCCTTGTGTGAATTTGTTTAGTGTATTGACCCATTCTGCTGCTGACAGAGAGCAAAAGGAATATATAGACTCAGGAAGGAATCCAGGAACAGGGTGTTTTTTGTGCTGTTCTTACAACCTTTCTGTAGGCTTGAAGTCTTTCAAAAACCACAGTGAAGCCCACTTTACCCCACAAGGATGGCTATAATCAAAACGAAGGACAGGGGCCAGCCTGCTCTGCTTCGGCGGCCCGGGGTTCGCAGGTTCGGATCCTGGGTATGGACTGAAGCACTGCTCATCAAGCCATGCTGTGGCGGCGTCCCATATAAAGTAGAGGAGGATGGGCACGGGTGTTAGCCCAGGGCCAATCTTCCTCAGCAAAAAAAAAAAAAAACATGAGGGACAACCACAAGTATCAGCAAGGACGTGGAGAGATTGGAAGCCTCGTGCATTTCTGGTGGGATGTAAAATGGTGCAGGTGCTGTGGAAAACAGCCTGGCAGGTCCTAAAAAGGCTAAACACAGGATTATCATATGACCCAGCAATCCTACTCCTAGATATATACACGAGCGGAAAGAGAACAGGTGTCCACACAAAACCTGTTCACACGGGTCCACAGCAGCAGGATTCACAAGAGCCAAAAGGTGGAAACAACCAGTGTCCATTGATGGGTGAATGGACCCACGCAATGTGTCCACCCACACACTGGAATATGACACAGCTGTGAAAAGGAGGGAGGCCCTGACACAGCTGCACGTGGACGGACCTTGAACACACGACGCTCAGTGAGAACCAGACACAGAAGGACCCACGGCGTGTGACTTCATTTATGGGAAATGTGCAGAACAGGCACATCCACAGACAGACAGTGGGTTCGTGGTTGTCAGGGGCAGGGGCTGGGGGAGGGGGTGACTGCTGATGGGGACAGGGCTTCTTTTTGGGGTGATGGAATGTTCTGGAACTAGACAGAGGTGCTGATTGATAACTCTGAATGTTCTGAACACGCTGGGCTGTACACTCACGTGGGTGAGCTGTGTGGTGCGTGACTTACATCTCAGTGAAGCTGTTATTAAACAAACTCCAACAACAGTGGGCAGGGCCGGCTTCCCAGGCGTGGGTCCCCTCCCTTCCCACAGGCCCAGTGGCAGCGGGGATGCTGTTCCGAGTCTGTGAGCCATGCCCTCTGCCCTGGGAGCTCGCGGATGACCTCACGCCATCCTCCAGCCTTTCCTGCCTGGCCCCTTTTCCAGAGGAGGAGCCGACAACACACAGGGTCCCCTTGGGTGCTGGCCTCGGGGCTCCGAGTGTGGGGAGATGGGCTGTGGGGACACCCCCGTCTCAGTCCTGGGTCCTGGGGCTTGGGCGTCTGCCACACCCCCACGTGGTCCTCCTGGGCCAGGAAGAGGGATGGGGGATCCCCAGCCCCCAGGAAGGCATCTGAGTCTGGCCAGACCAGTTACCCCTCCAGCGCTCCACTGGGGCCGGCTGGGGTGCTTGTGTTCACCTTGAGGCCGTTTAAAGGTGCCGCCTGGGGCCGTGGCTGTAGGACAGGCGAAGGGAGCAGACGGGCAGGGAGCCCTGGGATGTGGCCCGTAGGGGCCCTGGGGAAGTCGCTGCCCCCTGGGGCCTCGGTGTCCCCGCCTGTCGGTGACGCCTCTCAGCTCTGAGTCTGCAGGCCCGCCCTGCTCCCCTCTCGGCCCAGCGCACAGCCTGGCGCCCAGTGGTGCTCGGGTGTGTCTGTAAATGACAAGCAGGTGTGGGTGTCACATGGGGCCGCCCCATTCCTGCCACCTTGGACGTGCAGCTCTGGGTGCCAGGGACAGGGCGCTGGCCTCGGTCATCATCTGTGTCCCCGTCAGCTGGCCACGGACACACCCATGTGTCCATCCTCTCGATGGTCACCTTCCCGCCTGCTGCGCCCCATCCACCCACCTGCCCAGACACCTGTGTGCAGACGGCCCCCAGGTGCCCACCTGCTCCCCCCGCAACAGCCTCCCAGCCCACCCCACGGCAAAGGCCCTACTGGGTGTTCTGGGTCTCAGAAGCTCCAGTCTGGATGGCGGATGAGTCCCGCCTGGGCATCCCTGTCCAGGGGCCCCGGCCAGCCGGGAGACTCGGGCCAGAACTTCTGTCCCAATCTCCCACCCCCGAGCTCCTCCATTTCTCCCTGTCTCTCTGTCTCTCGCATATCTGTCTGTCTCTCTGTATGTCTCTCTGTCTCAGCCGTCTTCCCCTGCGTCTCGTAGGCCCTGTCTCTCCACCGTAGTCTCTCTGCCCGTGGCTGTCTCTCTCTTGTCTCCCCGTCTCTGTCTCTTTATCTCTGTCTCTCTCTCTCTCTGTCTCCATCTCTGTCCGTCTCCCTGTCTCTCTCCATCTCTCGCTCTGCCCCCATGCCCGTCCCGCCCGCCGCTCACCCCCGCACCCCCGCAGGCGACCCGGTGACTCACGACACGCCCCGCCCTGCCTCCCCGCAGGACAGACACACGCGGGGGCCGGGCGCCTTTTCCGAATGGGCCCCGCCCCCGAGGTGCGGGTCCCGCCCCCGAGGGGCTGGTTCCGCCCACGAGGAGCCCCACTGGCTGACCCCAGACTCTCCATTGGTCGGCTCCCTGGCCTCGGCCCCGCCCTGCATCTAGGCCCGCCCCCTTTGGTGCTGGTCCCGCCCACGAGGCTCCCTATTGGCCCGCGCGGGCGGCCTTGTTCGGGCGCTCCGCCCCCCCGGCCGCGCACTGGCAGAGCCGCGGAGGCGCGGCGAGGCAAGAGCGGGCGGCGAGCGGGGCGCGGGGCCATGCGCGGCCGCCTGTGGCTGGGCCTGGCGTGGCTACTGCTGTCGCGGGCGCCCGGCGCCGCGGCGACCACAAGCGGTCCGCGGAGACCGCGCAGCTACCCGCATCTGGAGGGCGACGTGCGCTGGCGGCGCCTCTTCTCCTCCACCCACTTCTTCCTGCGCGTGGACCCCAGCGGCCGCGTGCAGGGCACCCGCTGGCTCCACAGCCCTGACAGTGAGTCGCTGGGGGCTGCCTGGGGACCGGGGAGGGGGTACAGGGCAGATAGGCGGACGGTAACAACGGCTGCAGTAATAGTAACGATGAGCTGGGCCCGACCCACATGGTGGGAGGGTTGGACGGTGGAGGTGAAGGTCCCAGAGGAAGCTCCCAGCTCAGCCCTGGCTCGCCAGCAGAGGAGGGTCTTCGTGGAATGGCTGAGGTTGGGTCACTGGGCCCATTTACAGAGGGGAAACTGAGGCTCCAGGAGGGGCCCTGGAGCAGGCAGAGCCAGGGTCTGAACTCTGGACTCCCCACGCTGCAAAACCAAGCTCAGCATCTGCCTACATTGGGGACCCCTCTACTTCTTCCTAGACACCCATTTTGCAGATGAGGAAACTGAGGCACAGAGAGGGGACATGACCTGCCTGGGGTCACACGGCCAGGGTGGTGGTGTTGCTGGGGCTCCTTGATGCTCAGAACCCCATCGAGTTGGAGTCATTATCCCTGCTGCCCCACCCAGTAAACAGTAGGCACTCAATAAGTGTTTGTGGAATATATGAGGCAAGAGGAGACGCAGGGGCAAAGAGAAGGGGGAGGTTGGTGACAGCTGGGAGACCAGGGCAGTCAGCGACCCCACGGGCCTGTCCCAGTCTCCCCTTGTCTCTGAGGCCCGGGCAGGGGCGCTGGGGGGCCGAGCTCATCGCTGGCCACTCCCGAATCTGCACCATCAGGGCAGATAATCACCCCTGCCCTTCCCAGCTGCTTTCATCTGGGGCTCCCGAGGCCCTCATTAGGCTCGCCTGACGAGGGTGATGACCCGGGACTGGCCGGGCCGGTCCATCGGTGGTGGGCACCGCCAGGCAGGGTGGCCCGGGGCTGGCTCTGCCAGGTGACCTGGGACAGTGGCTGCTTCTCTTTGAGCCTCGGTTTCCCCATCTGGGCCACAGTGAAGGGGACGGACAGTTGGTGGCTCCGTGTGGGTGGGGCTTGGAGCACCTCCTCCCTCCTCGATTCGGTGGTTATGAGCTGGGCACCTCTTGTATGCTGCGCCGGGCACGAGGTCATAGAGGTGACCGGGACAGCCCACATCACGGTCTCCCAGAGGGAAAGGCAGTTACACGAGGGAACAAGTAATATGGTAACATATGGGATGTACGTTACCGGGCAACATTCGGGAGGTCTGGGGGTCTCTCCGAGAGGGTGGGCCTGAGTTGAGCCTCGTATAGAGACAGGAGCTGGCCATGCACAGGAGGAGATAGGTAGGTGCCTGGCCGAGGAAATGCAGAGGCCCCATGGGGCATGGGGTGAGCTCCCCATCGCCTCTGGCATCCAAGTCCAGCCTGAAGACCAGAGGGCAAGGCTGGGACTCCAGACTCGGCCCCAGCGCATGGGTGGAGGTGAGGGTGTGGGCAGCGGCTTGCCCCCCAGCCCTGCTTTACTGGACAAGAAATGTGGGCTCAGCACAGAGCAGGGCTCGCCCAGGATCACCCATTGAGAGATGGGGCCCAAATCCGGCTCTGCCACCTCCCAGACCTGTTTCCCCTTCTGGGCAGTGGGCAGTCGGCATCTCCCACCTGGGGCTGCTGGAGGTTGGGCATACAGCGGGCGCTCAGACAGCGTCAGCGGCTGTCACCACGTTGACATGGTGCTGTGGACACCCCGGGTCCCTCCCCAGCCCGTTACCCAGCCGCGCCTCCTTCCAGAGTTCCATCTCCTGGGGACCACGCGGCCGTGGCTCCCCAGTACCCTCGAGAAGGGCGGGACCCGTTCCTGCTGACTTCCTCTCCCCTCGCCACCCCCACATCCTCGGGGCCGCTCTGGAGGGGCCTCTGTGTCCCCAGGGTGTCCCCACACCCAGCACAGGCCAGGCACATGGCAGGTGCTCGCGGAATGCTCTCTGAATGAGTGAATGAAAGAGGGAATGAATGAATGAGAGGGTGCGCAGGTGGCGGCCCCTGAGCCCTGACCAGCCCCTCCCCACAGGCATCCTTGAGATCCGCTCCCTCCGCGTGGGCGTCGTGGCCCTGAAGGCCGTGCACACAGGCTTCTACGTGGCCATGAGCCACCGGGGCCGCCTCTACGGGTCGGTGAGTGTGCGGGTGGGCAGGGCTGTTGGGTGGGAGGCGTGTCCGGGCGGCGGGGGAGAGGGGGGTCCGAGTGGCGGGAGGGGTGTCCGGTGCCCGCTCACCCGCCCGCCCCGCAGCGGGCCTGCACCGTCCACTGCAGGTTCCGGGAGCGCATCGAGGAGAACGGCTACAACACGTACGCCTCTGCCCGCTGGCGGCGCCACGGCCGGCCCATGTTCCTGGCGCTTGACGGGCAGGGTGCCCCACGGCGCGGTGGCCGAACGCGGCGGCACCACCTGTCCACCCACTTCCTGCCCGTCCTGGTGTCCTGAGGCCCCAAGGGGCCACGGGGAACGGCCGGATAGAGGTTCCAGAAGATGCCGGAGCTGCGCGGCCAGGGCCGGAGGCTGGCGGAGACCCAGGCCGTGGCCGAGCACGTGTGGGGTCCCTCGTTTGTCTCACAAGCATTAATGGAGTGCCTGCTGTGTGCGGGACCCCCACAGACGCAGCCTGGCCCGGGGAGCTGCCATCTGAGTCTGCGGGGCGTGGACACAGAGCTGAGCGGGGCCAGCGGGGTCCAGTACTGAGCTGGAGGGCGAGGCGGCCCCCACAGGGCACCTCCTGGGCTAGAGACCGAAGATGTGGCCGTGCGGCCATCAGAAGGTCTGGGAAGGGCACTCTGGCGGGGAGGCAGTAGGCAGAGGCTCGGAGGTGGGGGAGGCTGGGGCAGCAAGGGGTCTGGGGGCCAGGGTAGTGAGGGTGACATGGCCATGCCAGAGTGACAGGCTTTCGTCACAGGCCCTGTGGGCATGTCACCTCACACGGTAAAGGGACTTTACAGATGGATTAAGTCAAGGCCCCTGAGAAGGGGGTGACTCTGGACTCCCGGGGGCCCAGTGTCACCACAGGGTCCCCATCAGAGGGAGGAGGAGGGGCAGAGGCAGAGAGAGATGGAGACGCCGCGCTGCTGGCCGTGCAGACGGAGGAAGGGGCCCCGAGCCCAGGACGCGGCGCCTCCGGAAGCTGGAAAAGGCGGGAAACGGTTCTCCCCGGAGCCCCGGGAGGACCAGCCCTGCCCACACCCGGATTTAGTCCAGTGGGACTGTGTGGGACCCCTGACCTCCAGGACCGTGAGATGACAAGTGTTGCTGACTTGTCACAGCGGCCACGGGGAGCACGGACATGGTGTCTGAGATGCAATGAAAAGGTCATCAGAGCTGCTGGGTCCTCGGGGGCGGGCGGTGGGGCGGGTGCCCAGCACCGAGCCCCCACCTGGGGGAGGTCCAACAGCCCGGGGGGAGCTAAGAGCCAGGTTCAGACCCCAGCTCCGGGCCGGGGGCTGGGCGGTTCCACTCAAGCCTCAGTGTCCCTGCCATAAGACGGGGATGAGGATGCCGTTTACCCCACGGGGTTTGTGGGGGCCGATTTGGGAGCCCCTCCCAGCCTCACCCCCCGCTTAACGCACAGACAGCAGAGCCGGGGGCACTCGTGGGGGTGCCGACTGGACGCCCACTGCAGTCAAGGCCGGGGTTCCCCTCGGCGGCCCTGCCCTCAGGACGGCCCCCGATCGGGTGTGTGGGGCCCCCGACCCCTTGCAGACGTGGTTTCCGGCTTCGTGTCTGCGAGGTCGTGATGCACTGCCTCCTGGGTGACCGTCACCGGCCTGCGTCCAGGGCTCGGTGGGGACAGTGGTGTGGACGTGTGGCTGGCGCAGAAGGAAGACGCCGACTGCCCGCTCCTCCTTCCGAGAAGGTGCATTTCAACGTCCATGGGCCGTTTCCTCTAGACGACGCCCGTCGGAGCGGCTGGTTCTCCGTGTCCCGGCTCTGGTTCTGATGTCCCGGGTCGTGCTCCGGCCCCGAGCCCGCGAGCGGCTCCCCCCGTCCTTCCACAGACCATGCGGGGCCGCGAGTGAGCTCAACGTCCATTTATTTCAAAGCAGTAATAATTTAAAGTTATAAAAACCTTTCCACCGCTGAACACGTAGAGGGTGAGGCGAGCGACAACGGGGCCGTGTGCCCGCGCCCCTCGGCCGGCCCCGCGGGACGTCCTGGGAGGCCCGAGCGTCCCCGCAGCGGGAGGCGGCGGGTCCCCGAGCCTCTGCCCGCGGCCGGGCACGGCCGGCCCCGCAGTCCCGGGGCCGCGGGGGCCTCCCGGGCTCCGGCTCCGGCCCTGTGCGCGCGGCCCCGGCTCAGGCGCTGCCGGCGGGGTTCTCGCTGCCTGGGGAGCTGGACGACGACGAGGAGGAGGACGAGGAGAAGCCCACGCCGCCCAGGCCCGGGGGGTTGGTGGCCGTGTTCTGTCCCGTGAGGCTCTTCCGGCAGACGGGGCAGCTGTCGTGCTTCGGGGGGAAGGAGGGCGGTCAGCGGCGGCGGGGCGTGGGGGGGGCGCGCCCGCCCGCCCGCTCACCTGCTCCAGCCAGGGCACGATGCAGCCGTCGTGGAAGAGGTGGTTGCAGGGCAGCTGGCGCACGCGCTCGCCCAGCCGGTAGTCGTCCTTGCACACCGGGCACTCCAACCCGCAGCCTGCGGGGTGGGGTGCAGCGGGCCGTGACCCCGGGACCCCACACGCGGCCCCCCGGACGGGAGCCTCCCCCCGCGGGCGCCGGGGCACCCACCTACGTGCTCCTCGGTGACGGGGACGGTGGGGAGGGCCTGGATCTTCTCCTTGTCGGCGGGCGGGGGGCCCGTGTTCTCAAACTGGTTGAGCAGCTGAAAGATGAAAGCCGGGGAGCGCAGGCTGGGTGGACGGCCCCGAAACGTGAGGTCCCTCACCCAGTGCCGGACCCCTTGGGGCTCAGAGGTCAGTCACCCCCAGGCCCGCCGCGGCCTCCTGCCACCCTCTGCCTGTCTTGGTGTCACCTCGCGGCCGGGGGAGAGCACAGCCCAGAGGTGGGGGAGGGGTCCCCAGCAGGGCCTCGGCTCCACCCAGGGGGCCGGCCTCCCAGGGAGGTGACGCTGGATTGGCCCAGCGGCAAAGGGCCTGATGGGGACATTCCTGCCTCGCAAGCGTCAGCAGGGTCACAGAGCACAGTCCCTGGGGACGCGCGGGTCCCCTGCCCAACGGTGCTGGGACGGCCATTCGGCTGGCACTGCAGCCCCGGGAGGGTGTGGTGGGGAGCGCGGCCCTCGAGCTCCGGCCGTACCTGTGTGATGATGGCATCCAGGCCGTTGGCCCCCCAGGCGTAGTCCATCGGGTTCGAGTGCAGGACACCCCTGGGCAGAGAGGTCGGAGGTCGGGGCTCAGGGGCGGAGGGCGGGTGGGCGCGGGGGCCCCGCCTACTCACCAGGGGCCGAGGCCCAGGCCAGGGATGGCGGCCGGGGTGATGATGCCGTTCACCAGCTGCTGGATGATCCTGGAACAGAGCGCCCGCCGCCGTCAGGCCCGGGGGCCCGGGAGGCGGGACACGCATCCGGCGGCCAGACTTGCGGTGCTCAGATGTGGCGTTCTCAGCCATGAGACGCGGCGAGGAACGGGCTTGACACGAGGGGCTGGGGACACCCCCTCACCCGAGGCCTGGAGGGCTGTTACCGTCACCTCCCCGACCCCAGCCCCCAACCGGGGACATCCTGGGGTCGGTCCTGCTGTCCACAGTGGCCCCACAGCACGCCAGCCAGGGTCACGCAGAGGTCACAGTGGACCCAGCACCCGAGTGGGGTGCTGCGGGGCCGTGTGGGCTCCGCGTGGTGAACGTGAGTCAGGTGAGGGGACGGTCAGGGCCACTGACCATCCGCAGGGACGAACGAGAGGCCCTGTCTCCTGGGGGGACGGGCGCTTGGTTTATTCACATGCCACTGGATGGCGCTCCCTCCTGTGCGTCCCCGGTTGGAGAGAGGCCGTCCCGGTGCCGACCCCTCACGGGCGGGAGCTGGGGCTCTAAGCGGGTGCAGACCCCTCAGCAGGACGATGGGGGCACGCGGTGGACACAAGGACCCGCCCTGTCCAGCTTCCACTGCGTCCTTGGGCCCCACCCCCACCTGTGCCCCGTCCTGCCTGGGGGGCTCGGGCAGCTCTGCCTGGACCGGGAGCCAGAACCACACTCCCGAACCCAGAGAACCTTCTGGAAGGCGGATGCCGCTCTGCCCGGGCTGAGGTGGGCAGGCTGGCAGCCCTGCGAGCGTCTGGCCCTCACCCTTCCAGCGTGGGGACGCCCTCGTGCCGGCCGGTGGCCCGCCGCGCGGTGAGGCGGGCGCGGGGCTGCCGGGCGCCGTAGCGGTGGCGGGAGGGCTGCTCCCGCTCCCGCCGGCCCTCGGGGTCCCTGCCGTCGTCGGTCTGCACCCCGGGGGGCAGCGTGGGGATCTCGAAGCTGTCATCAAAGATGCCGAAGGCGAACTGCCCGTAGCCCTGCGGCAGCGTGAACAGGTGCTGGTCCACGTTCTGGGGAGCAGGAGAGCCGTGACCGCGGGCAGGCGCCCGTGCAGCGGGTCCCGCCCGCCAGGGCTCCGAGGGCACGGGACACGGGGACGTCCCGGTGCGGGGGACGCGGGAGGAGGCGCCCAGGGCTCCTGGACCCGGGAGAAGGGACAGCCCTGCGAAGGGCCGGAGAAACCCCGGGGAGAGCCCGGCACCAGCTCCTCCAGGGAAGGCCTGCGGCCGGCCGGGCAGACTCACCTCGAACGGCTGCCTGCCCTGGTCCGAGGGGGCCGCGGAGGGGGCGGAACTGCTCTCTGCACTCCTGGGGGACGCGGCACAGTCAGCAGCGGGTGTCCCGCTGGGCAGAGAGCAGGACCCCGTCCACCCCGGGCCGTAGGGCCTGGTCAGGAGAGGGTCTAACAGCAGAGCCCACCGCCACCGCTCGCTGGACCCTGGGCCCCAAGCCCACCCGCTGCCACCGTGGCCCTTCAGGCTCCGCTGAGCACGGGGAGCGGCACCCCCGGGCCCCCGCGTCGCGGCTCTGCCAGAGGTGTCGCGTTACCTGGTCTCTTCTGGAAGCTCCTCGATGAAGCCGGACTCGCATCTCGGGCAGATGTACTCCTGCAGGGGGAAAGGGCGGGTGAGGGCCCGCGAGGACTGGCCCCCCTGCCCGGGCACAGCGAGCGGCGGAGCACAGGAGCCAGGCCCGGCTGGGCGGCCCCGGGCAGGGCTCGTGCCCGGCCGTCTGTCATCCGTGGCTGCATCTCTCCGTCTCCACGACGGGGGCCTCCTCCACGGGCTCCTCTGGCAGGTGAGGCCCGAGCCCCGTGACCCCCGCCATCCCAGGTCCCGTGGGTCCATCAGCCAGTGCTCCCCTCGGTGGCAGACGCCAGAGTTTCAGCTTCCACTCGGCCACATCCACTGGCGAGGGATCTGACAAGGTCTGCAGCAAACGGGCCAGCAAGCGGTCCCCGACTTACGAGGACACGAGAACATTCTGAGTGACCCCCACGCACGTAAAGGAAACACAGCCCCAGGAGAGACGGAGCACGAGCGGCTGTCTGGGGGCTCTGGGCTTCTCTTGGCCTCAGAGCAAGTTGGCTCCCAGGAAGGCAGCCACTGAGGGTGGGAAGCACCACGCAGGCAGAGGGACTGGCCTATGGACATCCCACAGTGGCGTTTCTAGAACATTCTGGAAGCCCCATCTCACGGCCTGTGACCTCAGGCTGGAGTGCGACCCCAGGCACACTGACCATGCCCCCTTCACTCGCCCGCCGGCCCCAGGCCTGCCAGCCGAGTGGCAGAGGCAGAGCGCAGAGGACCTGCCCTGGGACGGGGAGGTACGGTCAGCACTGAAGCCACGCCCACACCGTGCCAGTCGGGGGGCACATGGGTGTCCCTAAGGCCTCGCAAACGTGACAGAACACCAGCCGAAGACCCGCCTCTCCCCCAGGGACGCTTCTGACGCGCAGCCCCGTGTGCCGAGAGAAGGTGGGGCTGTTTACAGTCCGGGCCTGGCACCGTGGCTGTGGCCCACCCTCAGAGGGAGCGACACCGTGGGAAGCACGTGGGCCTCCCCTGCAGACTTCCTGGGGGAGTGCCAAGCACCTCGTCAGGACAGCACATGCCATGGCTCCCCACCTGCTCCCGCTGCCCAAAGCAAAGGGAGGATCAAGGTCGAAGGACACCATCTGAGGCGAATGGAGAGGCGGGCGTGAGCTGCACGGGGCATGGGGACGCGTGTACAGAACGTTCAAGAACCCTCACAGCCCAACATCAAAAAGATGAACCACCCGGTTAAAAACCGGCCGAAGGACCAGAGTAGGTGTTTCTCCAAAGAAGACGTGAAGCAGCAACAAGCCCGTGAACAGAGCACCAGAGCAACACGGAGACACACACACCCTGGTCCACACCCAGCAACCAGCGCTGGAGGAGCGAGGAGGTGGGAACGGGGAGCGGCCAGTCTCTCTGGGGACAGTCAGCAGATCCTCAGGAAGCTAAAGTCACCACGCGACCCTGCAGTTCCGCTCCCAGGCCGGTGCCAGAGGGAAATGCACACGTGTCCACAGGGCGTGAATCACAACGGCCAAAGGTAGACACAACCCAAGTGTGCCACGATAGGTAAACGGACACACATAATGTGTCCACCCACACACTGGAATACGACGCAGCTGTGAAAAGGAGTGAGGCCCTGACACAGCTACACGTGGACAGACCTTGAACACACGATGCTCAGTGAGAGAACCAGACATAGAAGGACACACGGTGTGTGATTCCATTGATAGGAAACGTCCAGAACAGGCAGATCCACAGACAGAAAGTGGGTTTGTGGTTGTCAGGGGCTGGGGAGGGGGCAGAATGTTCTGGAATGGGGCAGAGGCGATGGGTGCAGGGCCCTGAGTGAACTGAAAACACTGAAGAGGACACTTTCAACGGGTGGGTCGTCTCTCAATAAAGCTGTCGCAAAAAACGGAGAGACCGGCAGCTGTCCGCCCTCCTGAGGGGGGCGTGGGGGTGCGTGTGGCTCTGAGGCCCGGTGAGCGATCACAACAGTCATCCCTGGGTGTGGGGCTCCCCGGCTGGCCACTCCCCGATGTCCCTCCACCGGCCCTGGCCTGTCGTTCACGTCTCACGGGGCACAGGGCGGCCACACGAGGCCGTGAACGGGCCCAGAGAGGGCGACGGACACAGGCAGACGCGGCTGCAGGCGAGTCCACAGAGGCCACGGTCAGGACGCTGGGAATCAGACCCCTACACACGGCGTGAGGTCACGGAGAAACCCGAGCTCTGCCCGCCCCAACACCCGGCTCGGCCTGACCACGGTCGGCTCAGGGTCCGGGAGGGTCTGGGCTCCCACCGACCGGGACGGCGGGGCCGCGTGAGGAGCCGCCCCTCTGCGCCCAGCCCTCGGCCTGCCCCGCGGAGAGCGGCCGGCTCCTCCTGCACTGTGAAGGCTCCCTGCCTGTCCCGTCGTCGCCCTCTGGGGTCCCCTCCCTGAACCCCCCGCTCTGCACGTCCCGTGTCCGCTCTCCCTGCACGGTCAGCTCCGGAACCACCCCGGCTCCCCCGCCCTCCGCCCACCTGGGGGCCTGCACACGTCCCTCTGTGGAGCGTTCTCCCCGATATCTACCTGGTCGCCCCCTCGCAGAAGTTGGGTCTCAGCTGAACCGTCACCTCCCGGCTGCCAGCCTCGGTCTCCCCACCTGCAAACGGAGGACGGCCTCAACCCCAGGGCTCTGAGGTCCGGCAGCAGCCGTGGGCCCAAGAGCTGTGGCTCCACTGCTGGGGTGGTCAGCCCCTGCCCGTGCTCCCACCCCCACGTGAGCCCCGGCCGCGAAGTCCTGGCGGCCCGCCTCTGCTTGCAGGCAGTGGGGAAGGGACCGGATCGAGGTCCGCCGGTGCTGCCCGTCGAGGGCACAGCCCAGAGATTTTACTAGGTTGGGGTGGCCAAGGGCAGAAGCCCGTGTCCCAGCAAGGGGACCCTGGGGCAGAGCATCAGCCCACGGGGCGGAACCTGCCTGTGGGGTGGGGGACAGCCCCTCTCACCGGGCCCTGCCTGGGGGTGCCTGTCCCTGGCTGACGGTTCTCCCCATCCTCGCAGAAAGGGGAAGGGGATCATCCCAGAATCATCAGCACAGCAACAGCCTCGAAGAGAGCACCAAGGATGGACCGACGGACAGATGGACGCTCAATTCACTGAGCACTCAGCCCCCGGGACGCACGCAGCACGTGCAACCTGGCCACTCCTCAGTGACAGGGAGAACACGGGGCTCTGAAGGGCAGTGGCCTGCCCAGGTCACCCATGCAGCTGGGGCGGCCCTCAGGACGGGCACCACCCTCATTCCCACACTGCTCCACACCACACGGACGGGGGCCACAGCCAGGTGCGGTTGGTGAAGTCGGGGAAACCAAGGCGGGAGCTAGAGAGACGATCGCCCGCTCCATCGTGCCGTCGGCCTCCGTGGGCCCAGGCGAGGCAGGGAGGCTGGGCTGCATCCGGGACTGTGGACGCGGTGAGACCCCCACACTCCACCCCCCGTGCTCCCCCAGCCCACGCAGACCCCTCAGATGTCACTGGAGAGACACCTCCCAGACCATGGGGAAAGCTGACTGCCGTCACCGTCCTCACCACACTGCGCTTTCTTCCAGGTCTCGGCAGCTGCCTCATGTGGCACGTTCATGCCTGCCTGTTCCCCAGGCGTCTGTGAGCCCCACGCACACTGCTGGAGGCCACGTGCAGGGCCGCAGTGACCGCAGACCATCTGAGGCCCACCGCGTGCCACTGTGTCCGTCACACAGAGAGCCCAAGAAAATGTGTCACCCACCTTCCTCCACCTTATGGGCTGCGACAGGCGTGCCTGCCACACCGGGGGCCCTGTCTTGCTTCAGCCTCCCACACACACCAGGCCCAGAGACGCAGCCCCCGGTGCCCCAAGATGTGGCTCTGCCCAGCACCCCGTCCAGCCACCTTTCTGGGTTCAGCACACCTCTGCCCCCACAACCCCCAGACCCCACAGCACCTGCGTCTCTGGGCTCCCTGGGTATCCCCAGGGCCCGATCTTAGCTCCAGGCTCTGCCCCTCCGGCCTCAGAGTGGCTAGAGTCAGCCCCACACCTGACCTCCCTGGGGCCTCGGTTTCTGCAGCTGCAGACGAAACGTCTCTTGAAATGGCCACACGAGGCATCAGCACAACGTGGGCACGCAGAGGAGTCAGGTGGGCAGAAGGCCCAGCCTGAGACCATGTGAGGCGAGAACAGACAACAGGGTGGACAAAAGGGTAAAGCGAGCAAGGGCAGGCGACCCATGTGGCTGGAGCCTTGCCACCGCCTTCCCCTCGCCCACAGCCTCTGCACAAAAGCCCCAGCCCCATCCCCATCTGACCACGTGCTCAGAGATGCTGCATCCACGGGATGACAGCGTAGACGGGGCTACCCAAAGACTGTCCCGTGCCGAAGAGCTCGGGCATGAGGACCATGAACGGCCCCTGCTCAGCCCACCTGTGGGAACCCGCGCTGCCCGAGGCCTCCCTGGGCAAGCCCCTGGGACCTGAGCACAGCAGCTTCCAGCCCACGGATGCTCCAAGCCCCGCCCTGCCATCACGGCACCCAAACCAGCAGACGCACCATGCCCCCAGCGCTCCCGTGTCCCGGGAGGATCGAGTCCAGGCCTGTACGCCGGCAGTCTGTTTGGTTCCTGTTCCCACACGCCCAGCTCCGCCGGCCGCCTGCCTTTCCCTGGCGACCGGGGAGTCCCACGTGTGCTCCCCCTGGACCCTAGTGAGCAGGCACACATGGCTCATCTCATCAGTCCCGTCTGACAGGTGGGGAGACTGAGACCCAGGGAGGTCCAGCACCTCACCCAGAGATACACAGGAAGAAAGTGGCGAGCTGGGGCAGCCTCCGTCCCATCCCACCTGCCATGGGGAAGCCCCTGTGAGCAGGCACGGCCACCGTGGTCCACAAGCCTGAGAAAATGCCCCAAGAGTAACCAGTCCCTTCATGGTGAGGAGGAGTGGCGCAAAAACCCGCCCACGCCTCACTGCCGATTATCACGGCCAGTTTCCCACGAACAGAAGTCCCCATCTCAGGAGCATGAGCGCTGGAGGGGACGCTCTACCGTCACCGGCTTAAGAGCCAACCTTACCTCCCCAGGTCACTAGGTGTGCCCCTACTGATGATGTCACCCTGTCTACGGGCCTCCCCGAATCCGGCTCCAAACCACAGGCGCCCCTCCCACCGGTGTTTGCTCTGAAGGAATTTACCAACGTTCCCGACTAAATATTTGCCATCACTTGTTCAACGCTGTTTCCCTGACCAGCCTGTAAACTCTGAGGCCAAAGGTCACGGCTATCTTCTCGCCACGGGATTGATTCTGTGACTAGGAAGATCCTCCCCAGTCCAATGACACTCAGAAGAGGTCAGGGTCCTCCCGGTCCAAAGCCACATGGCCAGGAGTTGGCCACACCAGGCCAGGACCCAGGCCCTGCGCAGGCCCGGGGAGGGGAGGCCCAGAACGGCTCCCCGTGCCTGCGGGCTGCCCAGCCGCGCACAGAGCCACAGCCCCGGGCCTCCCCACGGCTCCGCACAGGCCGCTCTCGGGCGAGCCTGAGGCCTGGGGCCTGCGCTGGGGCTCAGCCGCTGCGAGGGGCTGGACGCACTAACCCGGGCTGGCGGGCCCCCAGACCCCCTCCTGCCACCGTCGGGAGACAGACCAGAGCGCAGGAGGCCGGAAGAGGCAGAGCAAGGCTTCCGGGAGGGGGAGCGGGGCAAGTCCCAGCTCCCCAAGTCTGCGCTCGCGCACCCCACATCTCTTTCGTTTTCCCTTCTCCCGGGAGGAGAAGCCCCTCGCCTCCGGGAGCCACGCCACCGGCCCCTTCCCTCCTCCCGGGCCGAGACCCCGCTCTGCACCTCAAACCCCGCCTGCAGCTCGCCCCCCAGCCCGGCGGCCGGGATGACGCCCCCCGACCCCCCCCCGAGACCCCGCAGCGGGAAGGGCAGGACTGGGGACCGGCTCCGGAACCGAAAGAGTCTCCGCCGCCCCCCAGCAGGGCGGCCGGCAGATCGAGGGCCCGGAGCGCGCCCAGCAGGTGCCGGGACCCCGCGCCAGCCGCGGCGCCTTCCCGGTCCCCGGGCGGGCGTGGGGCGCCCAGGTCCCCCCTCCGCGTCCGGCCCCGCGACCCCGCCGCCCGCGCGGCGCGAGGGGCGAGCTGGACCGCCGCCGTCCCCCTCCCGGGCGCGGACACCGGCCCGTCCCGACCCGCGCCCGCCGGCGCCATCAGGCCGGCTCGGGGGACGCCGGCCCGAACGGGCAGGGGCCGGCGGCCGCAGCCCGCCACGCGCCCCCGCCCCGGCCACGCGCCCCCGCGGGCCTCAGTTTCCCGCCGGGGCCCGAGCCTCACCGGCAGGCGCGGCACGATCTCCACCGAGCAGCAGTGGCAGAAGTACCGTCCGGGCTGCGGTGACGCCTCGGCCATGGCCCCCGCCGCCTCCTCCGCGCCGCCCGCCCCCCGCGCGGCGCCCGCCGCCGGCCGTTTGCTGCTCCCTCGCCGGCCGACGCGCCCGCGCACGCTCACGCACGGCACGCACGCCGGGCGCGGCGTGGGGCGGGGAGCGCGGGCGCGCGGCGGGCGGCGGCCCCGGCGACGGTGGCCGCCGAGGAGCAAACTAGGTGCGGGCGCCCCTCGAGCGGGGCGCCGGGCGGGGGGCGGGGCCCGCGCGGGGCGGGGCCTAGTCTCCTTGGTAACCTGGATCAGGGCGCGGCGTTGGAGCTGGAGGCGGGGCCAGGCCTGGAGGATGCGGAAGAGCCCGAGGGGTGGGGCCTAGTCTCCTTGGCAACCTGGATCAGGGCGTGGCGTTGAGGCTGGGGGCGGGGCCAGGCCTGGAGGATGCGGAAGAGGCCCAGGGGCGGGGCCGGATGGTCCCCAGCGTCTCCAACACCTGTAAAGGCCCCTCTTGCCCTCCTTGTTTCCCCTACGTCAGGTCCCAGCATTCTCTCCTCTCCCTGTCCTCCCTGCTCCTGGGAGGCCCGGCGCGCTCCCACCCCCGGGCCTTTGCACCGGCTGTGCCCCTGCCCAGGCACCGTCCCCCAGACGCTCGCGTGGCTTTCATCCTCGCGTCTTTCAAGTCTTTGCTCAAACGTCTCGGCCACTGAGAATCCCTCCCCAATAGCACTGTTTCCACCTGCTAGACTGTAGGGTCAGCCGCACAGCAGGACATTTCGTGTCTTGTCCCCGGCTGGACGCAGGCATTCCGCGAACGTGCCTGAGCGAACGCAGACGGGAGACTGCTTCCGGGTGGAGGGACGGCTGCCCTCTGAGCCGCAGTGTGACCCAGGGGATAAGAGAGTTGGAGGCCTGGCGGCTGTGGCCTTGTTTCCATGAAGCTCTGGGGTCCGACGGCCCGGGGCCTCCTGGGGTGAGGAGGGGACGGGAAACCTACCCCTCCCCCAAAAAAAGTAATCAGCAGAAACCGCATTATCACACAACACAGACCAGGATCGTCTCTGAGTGTCAGTGCAGCCCCGCGTTTATGTCTTTATCCACTCAACAGACATCCATTGAGCGCCTGCTGCATGCCAGACCCCGTGCCATGACGAACTTGGTAGGCAATGACCTCGGCCTGAAATCCTCCAGCTGAGAGGGACAGCTGGATCAGACACCCCGGCCCCATGAGGTTGAGCCAGGGGCTGAGTCCCTAGGGTGGCCCTGGCTCTGCCTGGGGAGACAGGCAGGGCTTCCTAGGGAAGGGGGCATTGAAGCCAGGGCTTTGAGGAATGAATAAGAGTTGGCTGGCGTTGGGCTTCCTGCAGAAGGGAGCATTGGAGGCAGGGTGTCGAGGAATTAAAAACTGGAGTCTGTGTATAAGTGGCCTTGAATGCCAAGAGCCTAGGGACAGGGATGGTCTGCCAGCCACAGTCTGGTCCCCCACAAGGCTCAGGGGTGAGTCCAAGGCATTCCTGCTCTGACCACCATGCCAGCCCCATCACTGGGAATCCAGGAAACCCCAGGTCCCTTGCCTCAGGCCCCTCCTGCCCAGCCCCCACCAAGCCACACTGGCTGTGTGACCCTGGGCAAGTAGCTTAACCTCTCTGAGCAGGTGGCAGAACCTGCCTGCCGGGGTTTTAGGACTGGATGAGGCTTGGGCACCTGTGGCACCTCCTCGGACCTCACTCGACCCTGCTGCCTGCCCTGAGCTCATCTGCCCCTTGCCCACCCCCACCCCCAGCCCAGCCTCGTTGGCCCCCTTGGGTGGGCCATGCCCTCTGCTGGGGGTGCCCTTCCCGCTGTCCCTTCTCTTTCCCCTGCTTCTCAGGAGGCTGTGCAGGCCCTCCCTGGGGGAGCCCCCTCCCCTACTGCACCCCGCTGCCCAGCGCCCCCTTCCTTCCCACCGCCGTCCCCGGGTCCGGGAGTTATCCACAGCAGCTGCCCATGCGTGGGGCCAGTGCCCAGCATACATACAGTAGGTGCTCGATAGATTCTTGAATGAAGAACAGTTAGCGAGTGCCTGCTGTGTGCCAGGCCTGCAGCTGAATCCTCACACAAGCACCACTTCACAGACGGGAGGCTGAGCCGTGGGGCCCCGGGGTCGGGGCTCCTGGCCCGCAGGCCACCCTGGGACTGTGGCATTGGAACCCCGGCGCTCAAGCTGGTGTCTGCGTGTGACCCGGCGGCCCCGGGCTCCTCGAACATCCATTTGTGTGACCCGGAGACACCTGGCTGCTGCGCTGATGGACAGACAGGGAGGGGAGCGCGGGGCGCAGACAGACGCAGGCGCCTCCGAGGGTTTCTTAGCGTCCCCTGGGGAGGCTCTGACGGGAGATCATGGAGGGGGAGTCGGGGCAGCGCCACATCACCCTCTCAGACCACCCACGCCAGGGCTGTGCCTCCCGCTGCACACGTCCCCTCCAGACACTGCAGGACGAGGACAGGGCCCCCTCCGGGTCTCCCACCCTTGCCCAGAGGACCCCCAGGGAGGCCGCCTCCTTGAATGGCAGCTGTGATGGTGGTCCCCAGCTCTCTCCAGCCTCAGAACCTTTGCACGGGCCCTCCCCTCAGCCCGGACACCCTTTCCTTCTGCGACCACAGCGCTGAACCAGGGTGTCGTGGGTGGAGGGGAAGCAGGTGGTCACCTCAAGCCGGCAACTTCTGCTCCTGCCTCGGTTTCCCCGCCTGTCACGCGGGGCACAACAGCTCCATCCTCTGCGTGGGGAGGATCCGGGAGGGAGCTCCTCTCCTAATCCCCTACCAGGTTCACCCACTTGCTTTCGTGGCTCCGCAGCGTGTGTCCATCTTGGTTTCAGACAAGTGGCCCCTCCTGGAACTTCTTATTTGTCTCCTTTATTTTTCAAGATGAGCTGTAGAATATTCTTGTTTCATCCTCTCGGGTGGGAACATTCTGTGGGGATTGTGATGGAACCGTCTGGAACATGGTGGGCCAGTAGCATAGAGCACCCCAAGGCTCCGTGTGTTCACGGGCTTCGGTTTGAATCAGGCCTCGGGGAGCTGCCGCTGGGTCCTTTAGGGCTGGAGAGAGGCCACCACTGCTCCCAGAAGTATTCCCACAGGAGTGAATATCCCCACAGGTGTGAATATTCCCACAGGTGTGAATATTCCCACAGGTGTGAACACTCCCACAGGTGTGAACACTCCCACAGGTGCGAATACTCCCACAGGACTGAATACTCCCACAGGTGTGAATATTCCCACAGGTGTGAATACTCCCAGGTGTGACTATTCCTACAGGAGAGAATATTCCCCCAGGGGTGAATACTCCCACAGGGTGAATATTCCCACAGGACTGAGTACTCCCACAGGGTGAATATTCCCACAGGATTGAATACTCCCACAGGGTGAATATTCCCACAGAGGTGAATACTTCCACAGGGGTGAATACTCCCACAGGGGTGAATATTCCCACAGGTGTGAATCCTCCCACAGAGTGAAAACTCCCACAGGGGTGAATACTCCCACAGGTGTGAATATTCCTACAGGAGACATTATTTGCACAGGTGTGAATACTCCCATAGGTGTTAATACTCCCACAGGTGTCAATACTCCCACAGGGTGAATACTCCCACATAGGTGAATACTCCCACAGGAGTGTATATTCCCATAGGGGTGAATATTCCCACAGGGTGAATACTCCCACAGGGGTGAATATTCCCACAGGTGTGAATACTCCCACAGGGGTGAATATTCCCACAGGGGTGAATACTCCCACAGAGGTGGATACTCCCACAGGGGTGAATATTCCCAGTTGGGTGGATACTCCTACAGGTCTCAATATTCCTACAAAGATGAATATTCCTACAGTTGTGAATACTCCTACAGTAATGAATATTCCTATGGGAGTGAATATTTTTACCGAAGCGAATATTCCTACAGATGTGAGTATTCCTACAGGAGTGAATACTCCTACAGGAATGAATACTCCTACATGTGTGAATACTACTACAGGCGTGAATATTTCCACAGGTGTGAATACTCCCACAGGAGTGAATACTCCTATAGGAGCGAATATTCCTATAGCTGTGACTCCTCCTACAGGAGCGAATACTCCTAAAGGTTGAGTATTCCTATGGGAGTGTATGTTCCTACAGGAGTGAATATTCCCACAGGTGTGAATACTCCTACAGGAGTGACTATCCCTGTAGGAATGAATACACCATCATTTGCTTGTGCGTTTTTGCTTTGCTTTGTAATCTTTTATTTATATATTTTCACTTTTTTTCCTTCTTATTTATATTTGTTGGTTTCTATTTTTAATTTCTATTTCTGTTTGCATCTTTTTTGTTGTTGTTGTGGATACTTTTCGAGTTGTGTTTTTTCTTAATTTTCACTTTTTATTTCATATATTTTGGTTCATGGTATTGGTTCGTTGGTCAACTTTCCCGTCGATATTGGTTGATTTTCACCGTTCACTCTTTTCCGGCTGATGTGTAAACACACAGTAAGGGGCGTCGAGTCCACCCATCCTCCGAGTTCTGTTCAAACGGCCTTTCGCCAACGTGGCCCCTGGAGTCGCTCACACCCAGACGGAGACCCAGGACGCAGCAGCCCCAGAACCTCCGCTGCCCCGAGGCCATTGTCCCGGAAGCAGCCACCATGCTGACGGACCAAAGCTGAGGACGACGGTCCCTGTTGCTCTCCTGCTCCAGAATCCATCGGGGTAAGACGTCAGGACAGGGACGGGCCCGTGGGGATGGGGACGCCTCCGTCCTCTCTCCCGATCGACGCCTTTGAGCTCTGCTGACTTTATGTGAAATGACTTCTAACCTGCAGAAAAGCTTCAGGAACAGTAGAAAGGGGCCCGTGCGCCCTGGACCCGGCCGCACCAGTGGTCAACATTTTGCCCCCTTTGCTCCCTTTCTCTGTGTCCTTGTGGAATTTTGGGCAAAGGTGCAGCCCCCACACCCTTTATCCCAATCACGCCCAGATGTGTTTCCCAAAGCAGGCGGCTCTGGTCCCTGAGCCAGGAGCACGTTCACCAAGTGGGGAAATTAGCGCCCGCGGATATGAAGCCACGGCTTGTCCACAGCCTCGTCCCCGTGCTGTGGTCTCGGTTCTGCACGCCATTGTCCTCTTAGTCCTTCCACCTGGGACATTGCTCGGCCCTGACCTCGACCCAGGCCGTGGGCTTGATCGGGCACAGGGAGTCCTCGTGCCTCCTCTTCCCAGTCACGGTCCCGTCCCCAGGACACGGGGACCTGAGCAAACTCAGAAGACCGGCCGAGAAGATGAGAGGATGAAGCGAGGAAGGAATGTGGCACAGCCCGGCCCTCGCCCGCCCTCCGCAGGGCTCTCCCCGTGTGAGCTGGGGAGGAGGGGTCTGGTGACGGCTCGTACTCACGCCTGGGGGAGACCAAACCCCACCGGGCCCGCTGCGCGGAGCCAGCGAGAAATAATACAAGTAAAGGGAGCTGCCATCGACATGCGCTCACCACCACATTCCCTCCTCCCAGCAGCCCCTGGAGGAAATGATCATGACTCTCCCCATTTCACAGATGGGGAAACTGAGGCCCGGGGAGGCGGCCATGCGCCCAAGGTGGCACCTTCAGAGCTCAACAGAGGCTGCTGCCTGGAAAGGAAGCGGAATCCCTCCACCTCTGCCCTGGCAGGGACGAGACCGCCATTCATTTGCTCAGTGACGAGCTGGGGGGGGGTCTTCTGTGTGCCAGGAGAAGGGACACAGCCAGGACACCCCCTCCTCGACAGTACTGAGCACGGCCATCACCCCAATCAAGGCCCCAAACACGCCTGATTTTAGCCCAGTGAGTCTCACGTTGGACTCCTGATCCCCAGGGCTGTCCAGGAATAAATTGGTGCTACTTTTAGCAGCTAAATTTGCCGTAAGTTGTCAGAGCAGCAAACAGCGGGCAAATACATCAAGCTATAGTGGGTCACGTCCGGAAAGTCAGCCTGGCCTGTGTGTTTCCTGATGCCCCGCCCCAGCAGGCTATCCCTCCTGCCATTGGCCGGAGCTGGGTCACATGGTGTGTACGAACCAATGGCTAGCAAGAGGAGGGGCCGATATCACTGGTCCGCCAATCGCGAGCCACCTCCGGGCCGCGGGTGGGCCCTGCCTCCTGTTGCAAACGTGGCTGCGTGATTCCTGCACAAAATGGGGTCCTTTGTAGGGAACGGGATGGGGTGGGGACGGCTGGGGGCAGCATGGAGGAGCTGCTGCAGGAAGGGGCATGGATTGAGCAGGCTCAGAGGGAGGGGCCTGGACCCCATCCAGGGGCCATAGGGAGCCACGGGTGGCATTTCAGCGATGGGGGCACATGTGATGGGGGTGTTATAGGGCCCAGCTCCGTTCAGAGTTCTCCCACACCATCCACCATGCCCGAGTCTTCATGCATTGCCCTGGTTATCAGCATCACATGCCCCATGAGAAAACCCACAGGGCCTGCCTCCTGGAGCCCCAAGGGTCTCAGACACTAGGCTGATGTGGAGTCTGTACCCACCATTCCTCTGGCTTGAGGAGCCTAGCATTCTGGACCAGGCCATGGCCCGCATCTTGGAGGCAGAGGTTGGCACATCTGGGGTGTATGTGACTCCTACAGCCCCCACAAAATCCGCTGCTCTGGGTCCTAAAGGCCCCACTTGAATAAATTGTAAACAGGCTTCTTGAAAGCTGGTTTTGTCCCCTGCAAGTGACAGACACTCAGCTTAAACCAGCTTTAGCTTATTGAGGAGGAGGAGTTCAGGCATGGCTGGATCCAGGACCTCCAAAAACAGCACAGAGAATTGCTGCTGCCCCTCTTGGCTCAGTGTCCCACTGGGCTGGCCTCTCCCTGGCCTTTGGCAGGAGTGGCCTGAAGCTCCAGGCTCACACCCCTCCGGCTCAGGCAGGAAGTGGGTGTCCCTTTCCCAGCAAAAGTCTCAGGGCTGACTCCCCCTGGCTTGCTGAAAGTCAGATGATTCTAATTGGCTGGTGCCTGCTCCTGGGGTCAACTGGGCTGGGAGTGCAGGAGGTGATTCCCCAAAGGAAAATCTGGTGCTGGGATCAGAACAGGGGATGCCAGCCACAACCTGGGTGCTGGCCCTCATTGTCCAGTCTGGAGAGGGAAGGGCCCTGCCCCATGTATGGCTCAGCACCCGGGTCCTGGAATCTTGCTTACCTGGTGCTGACTCCAGTTCCAACCCTGTGGGGCTTCTTGACTCCCAGAAAGTCACTTTCCTTCCTCCAGCCTCAGTTTCCCCCTCTGTAAAATGGGTGCCTGCCTCACAGCACTGGGGTGAGCAGCAAAGGAGACTCACCACGCTGGGCAAACACCTGCCCGTTAACTAATCAGAACTGTGCACGCACGTCCCGCCCTCCTGCGCACTGTCCCTCTCGTCCTGGCTGGAATCTGCAGAACTGGGATCTGTGCCCATTTCACAGATGAGCAAACTTAGGCACAGAGAGGTCACATGGCCTGGCCGAGGCGGCACAGCCTGGACTGGGTTTCCACCAGACATCTCCTTGTCCCTCGAGGCCTCAGGGTCAGCTCCTCGGAGACCCCACAACCTTCCTGCTCCGGGGGTCTCCGTCCTGCCTCTGTCTTCACACTCCCGCTCACTGCCAGCCAGACTGGGTCCCTATCGCCGGGGCACGGAACCCAATCTGCCGTGCCCGCCGATATTGGTCGCCTTCTGCTGCTGTAACGAATTGTCACGAACTCGGTGGCTCCAGACCACCCAGATCCCGTCCCCGGGGCTGGAGCTCCGAAGTCCAGCACAGGTCTCACGGAGCTCAAGTCGAGGAATCAGCAGAGCCGCATTCCTTCCCCGAGGCTCCGGGGAGAATCTGCTCCTGGCCTTTTCCAGCGTCCAGAGCCGCCCACATTCCTTGGCCCGAGGCCCCTTCCTCCGTCTTCAAAGCCAGCAGCCCAGGTCCAGCTCTTCTCACGTGGCACCTCCGACCGCAGGGCGAGAGTCTCCGCTTTTCAGGATCCTGTGATACCATCGGGGCCATGGATAATCTGGCATCCTCGCCCCACAGGAAGGTCCTTAACTTAATCCTGTCTGCAAAGTCCTCTTTGCATGGAAGGCAACATATGCACAGGGTCCAGGGATTGGGTCCCGGATGGACTCCTTGAGCTGGGCTTCCTCCTATTTGTGGCACAAACATCCCATCACTTCTGTCCCCACACCCCCTTCCCCCCACCGTTCGACCAACTCAATTCAAATGTCCGCGTCCTCTGAGAAGTCGGCCTCCGTCTCCCCCAGGCCGGGTCAGCCCCGACATCCTCTGCCACGGCTCTGATCGCACTGGATTGTCACCGCCTGGTCCCCTGTGGGGTCTGGGGGACAGAGAAGCTTGGGGCGGTGCGCAGGGGCCACGGGGAGTCACAGGGGGTGTATGAGCTGGGGAGGAGCTGGGGGGGACGTGGGCTGCCCGGGGTGAGGCTGAGGCCAGGTCAGGGTGGAGAGGAGGACACGAATGGAGGAGACGGAAAAGGGGGCTCCCCAGGGAGGGCCAGTGGCCTGCCTGAGGTCACCCAGTGCACGCCTCTGGGTCGGGGGGACATGCCAGGCTGGGGCGCAGGAGGCCGCTGGCAGCCAGCCTGGGTTTCGAACCCACGCGACTGACAATGCCCCTTTGATTTGCACAACCCAGGCCAGGGTGGCCGAGCCAGGACGGGGTCAGGTCTCGGCCAAGGCCACACTGTCCAGCCCGCGCACACCCTTGGTGAGAACACAGGATCCCGTCCCTGCCCCATTCCCCAACCCGGGGAGCGTCCTCTTGAACTGTCAGAGGCCAAGGCCAGGTCGACACAGCCGGGCAGTAATGTGGCCCTTGGCCACTGGCTGGGGCACACGGGTCAGGCTGGGCAGCCAAGATGGAGGAAGGAACCTGGGTGTGGCGTCTGCATGGGCGGACCTGGTGCATGCAGGCAGGGGGCTGTGCTGTGTGGCTGCAGGGATCCTGTTTCCACACCTGGGGAGGGAGCAGGTGCAGGAATGAGGGTGACCAGGCAGAGGCAATCCCCCCGCCGGGAGATCCCCAATCGCTCTCAATCTTTTTTATTTTCCCGAAAGCATGTGCCATTCTTTTGCAATTATACATTAATTTGTTTGTCTATGTATTCTGTTGTCTATGGCCCCTGCATCCACGAGCTCGGTGATGGTGAGACTGGGTCTACCTTAGTCCCCCTGGTGCCCCAGCACCCCTGACGGTCCCTGCCACCAGGAGATGGTCACTGATTATTTCTTAGGACACAGAGAAGCTGCCCAAAACCCACGAGCACGTGGCGGGAGGCCTCCAAGACAGGCCCCAGCGGACTTGAGGCTTCCTGGGCCCAGGCCGATGTCGCCGTCATAAATTGTGGGAAACCTGGGGATTCCAGGGCAGCCGAGACGCGGAGTGCAGGACCCGGGAGGGGAGGAGAAAATCCTAAGCCAGTGGGTCCTTGCTGATGAGACCTAGGGGTACTGGTCTGCAAAGGTCTGGGGGGCCGGCACAGTCTCCCCGGGTGTGAGGGGCAGAGGCCAGCAGACGCCGGGCACTTTGCGAAGCCTGTGTGACTACCGTTGTCATCACCATTCGTGTCTCTGGGTCTCTCCCTGGCACACCCAGCCTCCCCACGTGCTCACACCCGGCTGTGCCGCTGGCTCCTGCCGCCGGGTGACCCGGTGGGTGGCCTAGGGGTGTGCACTGGGAGCCAGCCCTGGCTGAGGTCCCCGGGCGTGTGGGCGTCGTGGGGACGGGAAGAGAGGCTGGGGGCCCAGACCACACGGGCCACGCGAGTGACCACGTGCAAACCACTGCTCACCGGGAGCCCAGCCACAGCCCCGCAGCGGGAGACCCCGAAACGCGCGGTGCCACCTCGAAGCCAGGGTCACAATCGGGCCCCTCCGCGGGCCGCAGCCGCACCCTCCCCGTGACCTCTCGCCCCGGGGGGGACCCCGCGCGCGCGCCAGCCGCCACCCCGGACACCGCGGCGCGCGCCCCGCCCCGGCCCCGCCCCGCCCGCCGCACTTTATAGGGAGCCCGCCCGCCGCCGCGCTGGGAAGTCGGTGCCGCCGCCCGCCCGCTCTCCGCGTCCGCCATGCGTCCCGGGGCGCCCCGGCCGCTGTGGCCGCTGCCCTGGGGGGCCCTGGCCTGGGCCGTGGGCTTCGTGGGCGCCGTGGGCTCGGGGGACCCCGCGCCCGGTGAGTGGGGCGGCCGGAGGGGCGGGCGGGGCGGCCACCCACGTGGGCCGGGCCGGAATGCGGCCGGGGGCGACGCTGGGGGCCGAGGGCGGTGACCGGCGGCCGCGGGTTGACTCGGCGGGGCTCGGGGCTCCCCTCCCCCAAAGGGCCCAGGGAGGGTCACCAGGAGGTCAGCAGAGCAGAGGGACTCTCTCACTGTTATTATGAAGAGTAGGACATTTATTGAGTGCTTACTGTCTACCTCCGCCTTCCTTGAACCCATCCGGCAGCCCAGTGGTGTGGGGACTCTTACCAGCCCGGTTTCCAGGTGGGGAAACTGAGGCCCAGGGTCACACAGCACGTAAGTGGCAAAACCAGGATTCGAACGCGGACCATCGGGGTCCTGACACCCTGGAGAGGCAGGGCGGGGCGGCTGGACCCGGGACCTCCCGCCGGGGTCTCCGATCTTCCCCAGGGCCAGCTTGGGCGGACAGGTCGTGGCAGTCCCATTCCTGCCGCTCGTGGGGAGACACCAGGCAAGCAACATCCCGCTCCCGGCCTCAGTTTCCCCTTTGTAAGATGGGTGTCGAGAGGCTGGGTTCCTGGGGCTGGTCCCTGGAAGGCACTCGCCAGGGCGCCGGGGAACCGGGGAGCTCTCCGGGCCGGACCACGGCCCCTCCTGCCCCCACTCCCGGGCGGGTGAAGACACGGAGGGCCCCCGCCCCACCCCCCCAGCAGCCCCACCCCGGCTCCGCTGGAGGGGAGCGCGAGCCCCCTCCCCGAAGGCCGCGTCCCCGGGGAGACGGTGAGCTCATGCGAGGGGAATGTTCCCAAGTTGGAGTGAGTAAGAGGCGGGCCAGGCGAGGGGGGGGCCTGCAGCGAGGGGGGCTCCACGTGCCCTCGGGCCCTGTCTAGACAGAGGGCAGAGGCGGGAGAGGCGGTTCCCGGGCCCACTGACCCTGACACGGCCAGCACCGGGCGCTGGACTGGTGGGCAGGATGCCAGGCCCTGGCCTGGGGGCCTGGAGCAAGGGGGGAGCATCCCGGGATGGGACCGGTTGGGGGCTGGTGGTGGAGGGGGGGCTCAGAGAGGAGGAAGGACCCCAAGAGGGTCTGGAGCCCAGGTGGGGACACCTGTGCGGTTCTCTGCTCCTCCTTCCCAGCTTGGGGGCAGAGCATCCCCTTTGCAATTACTGAGCACCGACTGTATGCATCCCTGAGGGCTGGGAGCCAGGGGGGACGGTCAAGTCCTGGACGTGAGGAGTGGCACGGGACGGCGGCCCAGTAGGAACTGCCCCCTTGTCCGCAGGCGGTGTTTGCTGGCTCCAGCAGGGCCGGGAGGCCACCTGCAGCCTAGTTCTGAAGACTGAAGTCAGCCAAGCTGAGTGTTGCGCCTCCGGCAACATTGACACCGCCTGGTCCAATTTCACCCACCCGGGGAACAAGATCAGCCTCCTGGGCTTCCTGGGCCTCGTCCACTGCCTGCCCTGCAAAGGTGAGACCCCGGGCAGGATCCCTGTGGTCAAAAGTGGGATGGCTGGGAGTGAGCTCCCCGTCTCGGAGGGTATGCAAGAGGAGATCGAGGCTGCCAGGAGAGGATCCCAGCCACAGCGAAGGGCTGGGGGCCTCTCCAGCTTCCCAGGCCTCAGCCTCCCTCCGACAAGGATTCAGGAAGAAGCTCTGAGGACTCCATCCCCACCCCCAGCCTGATTTCCAGCCTCCTGGCCTTTGCCCAGCCCAAGCCCCCTGCCTGGATGGCCTTTCCCACCCGCACGCTGGTGGGAGTACGCCCCGCTCACCCCCAACTCCTGGGAAGGCCGTTCTGGTCTGTGACCCCACAGTGTTCCCCCATTTCCTCATCTGCCCTCAACCCCGCAGATTTCAGGGGGCTGTGGCGCAGCTGCATGTTGAACTGGACCGTGTTCTGAGAAACGCTGCCTCCTCCCTCAGACTAGCAGCTCTATGACAGCAGAATGAAGGAACGAATGAGTCCAGACACATTCTCTGCCCTGAAGAAGGGGTTGGGGACCCTCCCAGGTCTCTGTGGTCAGGGCTGAACCTGCAGGGGCTCAGAGGGGACGTGGGGGCACGACTTGAAGGAGGTGGGCATTACAGGCAGGGTGTTGGGGCATGGTTAGGAGTTTGCCAGCTGGAGAAGGTGTTGGGGAGAGCATCAGCAGAGACCATGGCCTGGGCTCAGGCCCCGGTGGGTGGAGTCAGGGCAGGAGAACAGGGAGGAGGCTGCAGTCGAGGGCGGCAGACCCGAAGGCCAAACTGAGGAGCCTGGCTGGCCGGCTGGGACGTGATTACTCCCAGATCGGCCTGGCTGGGTGGTCCTGAACTCACTGCCATGCGCCCTGGCTCCTTCCAGAACCCCCTCTGGCTTCTGGGAGGAGGACAGATCTCAGAAAGTGCTTGTCCTGGGCATGAGATGATCCAGGACACCCTCCTCCCCACCTCTTCTGGCCTTGGGGGCGGGAACCCAGCCCCCCACTTCCGCTCCCGCTCGCGTGAAGCCACCCGGGCGGGCGGAGCGTTTCCAGATGTGCGCGTGGGCGGGCAGCAGCGGAGGGGCCCAGGTGGGACCCACATGCCCTGGCAAGGGCAACGCGGTGGGCCGCGTGTCATTTTCTTAGGCGCATCCGCTCATTTTATGCCGGGAGGTGGGTTCCCCCATCAGCCCCACTTGACGCACGGGGAAACTGAGGCTGGAGCGAGCTCAAAGTCGGCCCTCCGGATCCCCAAGCAACAGAACGGGGCAGCATGGGGGTGGTTCCTGCAGGGTCTGGCCTGGAGTTCTCATGCTGAGGGGCTCCTGGCTCTCCACTCACAGCTGAGACGGGGCCTCAGTTTCCCCCTTTTGTAGATGGCGACAAAGCGGCCTTCCCCCCTGAGGGTGGTTGGGAGGCTGCAGGGCGCCCGGGAGGCCTGCCTGGCGGTGAGCTGCGCACTAGTGGGGTCTGGCTTGCCCCTCCGAAGGTCCCGGGGCCTGAGTGGGGCGGCGGCCCCAGAGACAGGCCTCCCTTGGCCGGACCTGTTTCCCTCCCCGAGAAATGAGGCTGCGGGGTGGGGGTGACCCTGGCTCACAGGGCCCGGCCGGGGAGGCCCCCTCCCCGGGAAGCGAGCCCAGGCCTCTCCGGGGAGGCTCTGGCAGGCACGGGGGCAGACACCGCCGTCCCCCGCAGACCCGCGCCTGGACGGGGTGGAGCCCCGCGCCCCCGCTGACGCAGCCGGCCCGCCGGCCTTCCCAGAAACGCGTGTAAATCAGGGCACACACGTCAGCCCGAGCGGCCGGCCAACTGCGGGGCGACGGCGGGGCCGGGGGCCGGCGACCCGCTCCCGCCCGCGCCTCCAGGCCGAGACCCCGGGCCCCCGACCCCGGCCCGACGCCTCCCGCGCCCCCCCGGCCGGCCCCCACCGCGCAGAGCGGGGGCGGCGGGGCTCCGAGGACCTCCGGCCCGGCCCGCCCACGCCCACGCGTCCTGTGTCCGCAGATTCGTGCGACGGCGTGGAGTGCGGCCCCGGCAAGGCCTGCCGCATGCTGGGCGGCCGCCCGCGCTGCGAGTGCGCGCCCGACTGCGCGGGGCTCCCGGCGCGCCTGCAGGTCTGCGGCTCGGACGGCGCCACCTACCGCGACGAGTGCGAGCTGCGCGCCGCGCGCTGCCGCGGCCACCCGGACCTGCGCGTCATGTACCGGGGCCGCTGCCGCAGTACGTGGGGGCGGGTCGCGGGGCGGGGCCTGCGGGAGGGGCGGGGCCTGCGGGGAGGGGCCACCGGGACCTGCGCGTCATGTACCGGGGCCGCTGCCGCAGTACGTGGGGGCGGGGCCTGCGGGGCGGGGCCCGCGCGGAGGGGAGGGGCTTGTGGGGAGGGCGGGGGCTGTGGGAGGGGCGGGGTCCCCCGGACCTGCGCGTCACGTACCGGGCCCGCTGCCGCAGTATGTGGGGGCGGGCCCGCGGGGGCGGGGCCGGAGGGAGGGGCGGGGCCTGCGGAGGGGAGGGGCCTGCGGGACAGACGGGGCCTGATGGGGCGTGGCCACCCGGTCCTGCGCATCATGTACCGAGGCCGCTACCGCAGTACGTGGGGGCGAGACCTCCAGGCCAGCGAACCCGGTTTCGATCTTGCAGATTGGGGTGGGGCTTGTGGTAGGCGGGGCTTAGGTGGCAAGCTCGTGGGCGGAGCCTCACAGGGAGTGTCCCAGGATTGGATCTTTTGTGGGGTCGAGAATGAGGAAGACTGGCTTGGAGGTTTGGAAAGAGGAGGTTCTGGGTGAGAGATATGGATGTGTGACTGAGAGGGGCCTTTGGGTGCAATCGGATGGGTGGAGCTCGAGGGTCGAGTCAGGGTGTTGTGGGCGAGGCTCACGGAAGGGGTGTGACTTCTGGCACACCCAGAGGGGTGGGGCTCTAGGGTGGAATCAGGGGTGTGGATGGGGCTCATGGACGGGTGTGGCTTCTGACAGTCCTCAGGGTAGGGGTTTGAGAGTGGGAGTCAGGTATGAGCGGGGCCGGCAGCGGGGAGGGGGGGTTGAGGGTGGAGCCCGGGTGGGCGGGGCTTGAGACGAGGCAGGGCTTGGGGTGGTGCCCGGATGTGGGCGGGGCTGCAGCAAGCCAGGGTTTGGGGTGGAGTCCAGTATGGGCGGGGCTTGAGACGAGCAGGGCTTGGGGTGGAGCTCGCGTGTGGGCGGGGCTCACTCTGGGGTGGGGCTTGAGGGTGGAGTCCCGTGTGGGCGGGGCTCGCGGCGGGGGCGGGGCGCCCCGCCCTCCTTGACCGCGGCCTCCCGCAGAGTCTTGCGCGCACGTGGTGTGCCCGCGGCCGCAGTCGTGTGTGGTGGACCAGACCGGCAGTGCGCACTGTGTCGTGTGTCGCGCGGCGCCCTGCCCCTCGCCCTCCAGCCCCGGCCAGGAGCTCTGCGGCAACAACAACGTCACCTACATGTCCTCGTGCCACCTCCGCCAGGCCACTTGCTTCCTGGGCCGTTCCATCGGCGTCCGCCACCCGGGCAGCTGCGCAGGTGCGGCGCGGGGCGAGGGTCAGCGGCAGGGGGCAGCCCCCGGCCCCTCTCCGCCCCTCCATCTCTCCTTTCGTGCCTCCCCCTCAGCAGGCACCCCGCAGCCGTCAGATGCTGAGTCGGAGCAGGAGAAAGAGGAGGAGGAGGAGGAGGAGGAGGGCGAAGAGGAGAACTTCGTGTGAGGCTGCGGGGCGGCCTGGGCCTGGCGTTCAAGGCCTCCTCATTCTATTTATTGCCACAGCAGAGTCTAATTTATGTCCCACGGACACTCCCTAGAGCCTGGACCGGGACCACTTGGGGAGCCCCGGAGCCCCCCAATGATGTCTTGGAAGGATTGGGGGAAGGAGCCCTCGGAGCAGGGCTGGTGGGTGAGGCCCCTGCCCCAGCCACCCTACTGCCCAGGAGGACCCCATGTTTCTGCTTTCCGGGTGAAAACTGTGCATTATCACCGCCCCCGAGAGGGCTGGGGATTCCCTGCCAGCAGTTAGTGAAGAGGGACCCCAGCCTTCTAGAACAGGGACCAGGGGATGACGAGGGAGCCCACAGCCTGGTGTGTGTAGATGAACTTCAGAACGTGCCTAGACCTAGATAGGCCAAGGAAGTAGCTACCTTCTCTACTAGCCCAGGAACTGCAGGGCCTATCTCCACGGTCTCCATTTCTCTGATATCTCCTAGAAATACCAGCTTGTCCCCGGGAGCTGGGGGGCACTATCTAGGCATCCTGACCCAGGCCTCTGGCGTGGAGCGGCCAGCCTCAGCCTAGATCAGGGAGCCATGTCCAGCAGTACCCACTTAGGCAGGGACCCGGTGAGCCCACGAGTCCCTGCTCGCCCCCTGGCCCAGGATGGGGTGTAGATGCCAAAGCTCACTGCACACTTGGTTTCCAGGAGCTGTGTGTCTGAGTCGCACCCTTGGCGCCCGCTGCCCTGTCCACAGGGGAGGCCCAGACCTAGGAGCCCTCTGTCCCTGGCCAGGCCTCTCAGTCTGGTTCCCAGATGGACCCTGTTTGCCTGCCTGCCCGGTTCGGGGGTCTCAACCCCAGCCAGATGCTGGCCTTGGCCGACTCCCTCCATTCCACCTGGGCTGTCTGCTCAGTGTCATCTCCCAGTCCCTGCATGCAAACCAGAGGCTCAGACCAGACATGGGGGACCCAGCGGGCAGGAGCCCAGCTCCCCGAGTTTGGGGCGAGAAGCGAGGGGGCGGTTGGGGCCACCCTCTCCCAGCTCCCAGGAAGTGCCTTACCCGTGACCCCCAGAAAAGTGCCCTTGGGGAGGTGGGCTCGCCCCAGCCCCCTGACAAGGCGCCCTTCTCCCCCTGGGGTCCTGCTCACCAAAGAAATAAAGACTGTAAGAAGCCACTGTGGGGTGTCCAGGCCTCGGTTTGCCCCGCCCCGTGCCGCCTGCCTATGGTGGGGGGGTACTGGTCTGGGGCTGGGGTGCTATCAGCCTGGTGAGGGGGGGCTCCAGAGGCATCCAGCGGGGAGACACCGTGTATGTCCCTGGGGCAGCTACTGTCCGTCTCTGGGCCCCAGTGTATACTTGCGGGCAGTGGGCAGCAGCCAGGGAGGGCTGAGGCAGGTGGGGTGGGGGCGGGTGGAGGGAAAGGAGGCTTCTCTGGGGGTAGGGGAGGGAAGGGGGGACGGAGGTGGCTTAGCGCAGCCCCAAGAAGCCGCCTGGTTGAGGGTCCAGACACAGAGGCCTGGCCTGGCGGGGCTGGGGTGCAGTAATAACAATAATGTGATAAATAATAATACTGCAGCAGTGACGCCAGCTGGGCCCACCTGGCTCTTGCTACGGGCCAGCATCATCTGCTCCAAGCGCTTGTTGGACCACGAGGAACCCGGCCCATCTGAGACTCCACGCGGGGCACCGGGAGACCCTCCACCCCGGCCTAGCCTCCTTCCGTCTGTCCGTGGGTGTGGTCAGCTGGAGGGGGCAAGAATGGCGTTCCAGGTGGGGTCACAGCAGGTGCAAAGGCTGGCAGGCTGTCCGGAGTGTGGGCTGTGAGGTGGGGTAGGTGAATCCAGAGGGGTCAGCAGGGGGAGGGTGAGAGGGGCCCCGGGGCCTGCAGCTGAGGGAGCTGAGCGAGTGGCCACGGTCGCCAGGGAGGGAATGGCAGAGCAGGGCCCTCGGCCACCCACGGAGCCAAGGAGAGGCTGGAAGGAACGTGGGCGGGCCCTGCAGGTAGACCATCCCATCCAGTTAGTTAGTTAGCATTTTATTCGGTTATTTTGGCTCTTTTTGTTTAGAAGTAATGTTCCCCCACTCCACGCACACCAGGCCTCCGGGGTTTGGGGGCCCCGTGGAGCCCCTGCCCCGGCCGCGGAACTTTCCAGGCCCAAGACGATCTGCGTCTTTCTGTCTCCTGTGTACCCGGTGCTGCGGCGTGTCAGGCAGCTCCTGCAGGGACCCCAGGGGTCCCAGGCGGGGGGCTGGGCTGGGGGCCGTGCGGGCGCTGCCGAACCACCTCCCAGATCCAGGTCACAAACGCAGACACCTGCGTGTACACGTCGGGGGTCTTGGGGTCGCCGCACCAGAGGCCCGAGAAGGAGACGAGTCCGTGGGATCGGTTCCTGCACACCAGGGGCCCCCCGGAGTCCGCCTGTCGGAGGGGGGGAAAGGCGACATCGGGGGTCCCTCTCTGAACCTCCCTCTCCCGGAGGAAGCTTCTCGTGTAAACCAACCAGGACCTTCCCTGCCTCCGAACCCTTCCATGGTTCCTTGGTGCTCCTACAACAAAGACTAAATCCTTCACCTCAGCCTTCAAGGCCCTGACTATCCAGCCCCCACCCACCTGTGTGCCCTCCTCTCCCCCTCACTCACCTGGTTCCAGCCACACCAGCCTTCCCACTGTTCCTGGATCAGACCAAGCTGGTTCCAGCCTCTAGGCTTCTGCCTATTCTTGAGACCTGCTACTGCCCCCTACTGGACGCGGCTTGTATAGATACACAAGTCAGCTGCACTTTGTGCAGTGCATGAGCTGCACAGCTGTACACGGGCAGCCCTGTGACGGGTCGCTCTGCCTCGCATGCCTTCCCTTGGATCTTTTCAAGCTCCTTCAAGCCTCAGCTCAGAGGTGCTTTCCTCCGAGAGGTCTCCCTGAATACTGACCCTACAATTCCTGCCTTCTGTCTCCTCCCCTCCGTGGTTCTATCACCTGAATTATCATCCGAAATCAGCTCTGACCCTACGAAGGTGGCAGTTTCACAGATGGAGGAAGTGGGGTCTGGAAAAGCGACGTGACTGACTATTCGAAGGCCACACACCTGGGAAGTGGCACAGCCTGCATTTGTGTTCTGAACCAGTGAACCCTCTTGCTTGGAACAATTGACCCTCCAGGCTGAGTGTCTCCTTTGGGGCCAGGGCCGTGGTTGCCGTCAAGGTCTTAGGAGCCAGAGCTCCTTCCTTGAGATCCGTTACTGCCTCCTACTGGACGCCACTTACAAATACACAAGTCTGTAGCTCTGTGCAGTGCGCGACCTGCACAGCCATACATGGCAGCCATATGACCACGGGCAACTCCCTGCCCTTCCAGGGCCTCAGGTGCAGCCCGTCTGGTCAAAGGTGAGCTGGGACTTAGTTCCCGAGGCTCTGCCCAGCTCTGACCCTCTCCATGGGCCTCGGTTTCCCCACACGGCAAGCAGGTGGGGCGGAGAGTGAGAATCTTACCGAGCAGAAGCCGCGCCACTGGCTGTCCCAGCTGTGGGTGCAGAGCATGGCGGCGCTCAGCTGGCCCCTCCAGGAGCTGTTGCAGACGTCCAGGCCCAGCACGCGGACCTCGGCCTCCATCAGCCCCAGGGGCAGCTCCTCGAAGTTGGACACGGACCCCCAACCGGCCACGTGGCACAGCGCCCCGGCCCTGGGTGGCCTGGCGCCCGCCCGCGGCAGCCTCAGCAGCCCCACTGCCGGGCCCAGGACGACAGAGCTGTTCAGCTGCGGGGAGAGCACTCGGTTCAGGAGCACCCCCAGCGCCCACCATGCTCCTGCCTCGGTTTACCCGTCTGTGACCCGTCTCTCGTCATGGAGGGAAGTCAGTGGCAGCTGTCATTAGGTTGTCAGAAGGCCCTGCTGCTCTGGCCACCGCGCGCCCCCCGCCCATCGGGCCTCACGCCCCTCAGACCTGGACTTTGGCCTCCTCCAGCCTCTCCTCCCCGCTGCCTAAAGGGTCTTTCTCACTAGCGTCTCCTTCCCTGCTCCGAGCCCTCCCGTGGCTCCCCATTGCCCCTGGGATAAAACCTCTTGGCCCCCCCCCCCTTCGGCTCTCCTCTCTGGCCAGAGTGAATTGACCACCACCCTGGGCCCATGTCCGCACTGTGCCCCGCCTGGAGCGCCCATCCTACCCAGCCCTCAAGTTTCAGCTCGGATGTCACCTCCTCCGGGAAGCCTTCCCAGATTCCCAGGCTAGGACGGGTGCCTCCCCTGGGCTCCCGTGTGCCCCGTCAAGGCCGGGGGCTCTAGGAGGGCAGCCCGGGCTGATGTCCATGGCACACGGCCAGTGCTCCATCAGCAGTCATGGAATGAACAGCTCGGGCCCCTGGCCTGGTACTCACTCCCTGACCACCCCAGCCTCGGTTTCCCCATCTGCACGATGGGATGGGTGAGCCAGAGCAGCGGATTCCGGGCTTCGGGTTTTCCCAAAGGAGTAATCGTCCCAGGCGAGCTTCGGCCGCGGACACTGGCCGCCCCCGTCCACCTCGCTGAGAACACGGCGCCCCAAACCCTCCTGCCCCCGGGGGCCTGTTTCTGTCATGTCCAGTGTCTCTCTGCTTTCATTTTTCGCCACATTTGGGGGGCAGGTTTGGGATGCTCTCCCTTTAAGACGGAGGCACCAGGGGCACCTGGAATTGGATTTGGGGCGCCTGGGCGGGAGCTGCGGGGGCGGCCCCCCAACCAGGAGGGGCTGTGTGGGCTCCGGATGGCACACCGGGAGGGGCCGCTTCCCGCCCAACCGGGAAAGGCCGGAGGGGGCAGAGATTGGGGTCTTTAATGGAGGGGGATTGGGATCTCATTGTTCCCCTTTCAGCACAAACATTGAGCACCTGCTGTGCACCACCGGTCTCTGCTCTCCAAGTTGGGAGAAGGAAGCCTCAAACAACGGTGAAGAAGCAGATGGAGCAGGGCCGCTGGCGGTGGGGGCTGCACTGGACACAAGGAAGGTGGACCAGGGTGAAGGGCTGGGGGCACGGGGGGCGTACAGGGAGGCCTCCTGAGAAGCAGACATTGGAGCACAGACGTGGAAGAGGCACAGGAAAAAGCGTGTGAGTCTGGGGAATGGTGCATCCAGCGGGGGCACAGCCAGTGCAAAGGCCCTGGGGTGAGGGTGCATGGAAATCTGAGGGTCTGCCTCGAGTGGGGATGAGGGGGCAGAGGAGGGACGCAACCTGACCCGTCAGGTCATCCTGGGGGTGGTCAGGACAGCCCAGACCTGCGTCTAGTGCCCCGTCCCCGTCCCCAGCTCACCCGCAGCAGACAGATGTCATTGGCGTGGGTCGTGGGGTGATAGTCGGGGTGACAGATGACGGCCGAGATGCCGAGCACCTGCTGCGTGGGCTCTGGGGTCCGCAGGGCGTGGGCCCCCAGCACCACCAGGCCCGTGCGGGCGTCTCTGCAGGGGGAGGGACCAGGGTGAGGCAGGCGTTGTGGCCTCAGTCTCCCCACCTGTGAAACGGGGGCAGCAACCCATTCCATCCCCACACCGGCCCCGCGGCAACTTATGTCGGTGACCTTTCCCACCTCCATTAGAGTTTGAACTCCAACGGTTGCAATATTAGTGTTAATAATTCTTATAAAAGTATATGAGAGTGAGTATAACACTTTCTGTATTTATTGTAAGTCCCACCTCAGCTACACTATTAACTCCAGTAATTTCAATACTCGTGTTGGTTGTTATAACGATATCCCTAGAATGAACGTCACGACTGTGACATCTCCCCGGGGGGCTCACCTGTCACTGAAGCAGTGGGCAGCCGAGACCACCCAGCGGGCGCGGAGCAGGAAGCCCCCACAGAGGTGCTGACCCTCGAAGCTCACGGACGCCATGTAGGGCCGGGAGTGGGGGGTCACCTCGTGGCCCCCGATGATCCGGGCCCCCCAGGAGCCTGCAGGCAGGTGGGGGCCATGTCAGGTGCCAGGTAGGGGGAAGGGCTAACAGGGCACCTGACAGGTGGGCGTCAGGCAGGGAGAGGAGGAGGCAGAGACGGATGGAGACAGAGACGTAAAGACGCAGAGAGATGGAGAGACAGAGAGATATGGAGAGACAGAGACACAGAGAGACGTGGAGAGCGAGCCAGCAGCCAGGACCCAGATGAGGCCCCCGGGTGCTGGGGGGCCCGTGTGGGGATCCGATGGGCTCGGGCAGGGCACCCAGGGGTCCTCACCTGCGGGCCTCACGGGCAGCAACAGGGCAGCGGCCACGGTCAGCAGCAGGCAGTCCCGGGCCCGCGCCCCGGGCCCCATGGCGTCGCAGGCTGGCGGCTCCCTCAAGGGCTTTGCCAGCCACGGCCCCACTCTTGCCCAACAGCCCCTGAAAGGGGGAACCAGCCACGGCCTGTGGTCGGAGGCCCCGCCCCATTCTGAGCCGGTGCTTCTGGGAAACGGGGATCCGCCTGCCTCGGGGTCGTTGATCATGACCATGATTGCACAGGAGGCCAGGAAACGGGGGCTCCCAGGGCTGCCTGCCCGGGCTCTGCCAGGTTGTGTGACCCCAGAGGTCACTGACCCTCTCTGTGTCTCAGTTTACCCAGCATCAGCCCACGGACCGTGTGCAGGGAGCTCCCTGCAGGACCCAGCACACGGCCGACCTGCACGGTCCCCGTGGCTCTCGGAGGTCGTGGTGCCAGCTCTCAGCTGAGCGGGGTCCGGCCCCGGCCCTGCCTGGCAGTGACTCGAACCTCAGTTTCCCCATCTGCAACCCCAGCACTGGCCTCAGCGCTGTGAGGACAATGGGAAGGGCTGGCCCTCCGGAAATTCCTGTGATTATTGCTGCATTTATTGAGCGCCTACTGCATACCAGCCCCCAGCAGGAGCTGGAGATAGAGTGTGACGGTGACAAAGGTGCTGATGTTCTGCGGGGTCGGGGGACACGGATCCGGCGACCTGGGTTCAGGACCGGGAACCAGGGGCCGAGAGGTGAAGCGTCTCCAGGGGGCACCGGGGAGCCAGGGGAGGCTCCAGAGTGGGGAGGGACAGCGGGGCCTCCGTGAGCCGCGGGGACACACAGCCGGAGGCGTAGTGACGCCTTCAGGAGCCTTTATTGAGGTGGGAGCCCCGCCTGCCCCGTCAGTAATGCTGCAGAACGTCCCTGATCCAGGACACGAAGGCGGACACGCGGGTGTAGACGTCCGGGAAGTGGAGGCTCCCGCACACCACGGAGGAGAAGGACACCAGGCCGTGCAGCCGGCCCTGGCAGAAGAGGGGGCCGCCCGAGTCGCCCTGCGGACAGAGGGCGTCACGGGTGGGCGGGGGAACCGAGGCACCGCGGCCGGCGCCCACGCGTCATGTCCACCCCGGGGGATGGGGCCGCGGGGCGCCCGGCTCACCGCGCACACGCCCCGGCGGTCCCTGGTGCCCGTGGAGGCGCAGAGCATGTCCCGCGTGACGCCCCCTCTCCAGGACGTGTTGCAGGCGTCCCGGGGCTGCACGACCACGGCGGCCTCCAGCAGCGCGGCTGAGGGGTCGTCATGGCCCGTGGTCTCGCCCCAGCCCATCACGTGGCATCGCGACCCCGGGCGCAGATCGCGGTTCCGGCCGGGCAGGGGCGTGGGGCGGACGGAGCGAGTGTGGCGGGCCACGGTGTGGAGCTGGAGGTGGGAGAGAGGGGGAGAGAGAGGTGGGGGGATGGGGAGAGACAGAATAATGATGATGACGGTGATGATACCTCCCCGTGCCCCGGGCTCCATCCCGGCTCCGCCTGCCTGGCCACCTTGAGGAGCTGGATGTCGTGGGTGTCCCGCTGGGCGTCGTAGAGTGGGTAGGGCACGGCCCGAGTGACGTTGAAGACCTGCTGCGTGGGCTCCGGCACGTGCAGGTTGTGGGCCCCCAGGACCACCCGGAAGTTGCTGAGGTTCCTGTCTCGGAGGGACGGGGACAGGCCACTGAGGCTGGAGCACACCGGAACTGCAGCCCACCCACCAACCCCCCGGGGCAGCCCCGGGCACTCACCAGGCCACCTCGCAGTGGGCGGCGGTCAGCACCCAGCGTGGCCGCACCAGCACGGCCCCGCAGAGGTGCTTCCCGTCCAGCTGCAGGGATGCCATGAAGGGCCGCGAGTGGGGCACCACCTCACGGCCCCCTACGATGCTGCCCCGCAGGGTCCCTGTGGGGCAAAGCCGGGTGAAGAGCCTGTGGTTGTGCCCCCTGACATTGCCTGTCCCCACATGTGCCTGGGACTTCTAGTGACCGTGAATCTCCTGCAAGGAACCGCCACAAACGTTGTGGCTTAAAACTACACACAGTCGTCATCCCACATTCTGGGGTCAGGAGTCCTAAATCCGGGTGTGGGCAGGGCTGTCCTCCCGGGGCTCCGGGGAGAACCGTCTCCCGCCTTTTCCAGCTCCTGGAGGCGCCGCGTCCTGGGCTCGGGGCCCCTTCCTCCGTCTGCACGGCCAGCAGCGCGGCGTCTGCATCTCTCTCTGCCTCTGCCCCTCCTCCTCCCTCTGCTGAGGACCCTGTGATGACACTGGGCCCCCGGAATCCAGGGTCACCCCCTCTCAGAGTCCCCGACTTAATTCCACCTGCAAAGTCCCCTCTGCCAGGTGAGGTGACATGTCCACAGCTCCCGGGACCAGGACGGAGACATCTCGGGGCCATATTCAGCCGACCGCAGTTCCCTGTGTTAATTAGGTCACTGTGTTGTCATCGTCCCCATTTTACAGATGAGGAGACTGAGGCCGAGAGCCTCGGAGCGGCAGGGGTGGTGGAAGCAGCTGGCGTGGAGGGAACCGGCCCGGCCCGCACGCCGACACCTGGACTTGAGCCCAGTGACGCCCGCGGGTCGGACAACAAGTGAGCGTCATTCTAAGTCACTAAGTGTGTGACGACGTAGCGGCCACGGGAAACCAACACGGCCCCGAGGATGCCGAGGAAAACGCAAACCACTAGGTCGGAGTGAAAGTCGAACCTGGGGTCTCGGTCGGGGCGGGACCCCGTGTGGCCGCTTGGAGCCTGATGGCAGCTGGTAGTGGACATTCCCCTGGGAGACTCTGCCGGCCCCTGTCTGCTCTGGACCCCCATGGTTGTCCTGTCATGGTCGTGTCCCCAGCCACGTGACCCCGGGGGTTGGTACGGGGATTCCCCAAAGCTGCAGAGACACCTGAAGGTAGTGGTATTCTTTCTATCCCCATGTTACTGACGGGGAAACTGAAGCACAGAGAGGTTAAGTGCCTTGGCCAAGGTCACACAGCGCGGAAGCAGTGGGGCCAGGGCTGCAGCCTCGGGACGGCTCCCATTGCCTCCTCCACCGGGAGGCCGGGTCTACGCGCAGCCAGGCACACTTCCTTCCCATCCGGTGAGCAGTTGTGAAACGAATAACTGTCTTCACAGCCCCAAATAACCCAGCTGCCCCGCAGTGAAGCTTTGAAGGGAGGAGGGGCCGGGGGGGTCAGGATCCTACTTTCCCAACTGAGGCTCAGAGAGGGGAGCCGGGCTTGCCTAGGGCTGCAGGGCAGAGGGTCTCGAACCCAGAACTGCCGGACTGCATCCTCTAAGGGTCTCTCCTCGGGGGATTTGGGTGGCTTCCTTGTCCCCAGGCATCAGTCAGAGCAGACTCAACAACAATGACAGTGACAATGACGATGAGAAGAATAATAGTTCCGTTTCCTAACCACTTTGGTTATTGACTTGCTGGAGCTCTTTACATAGTGAGGACACGAACTCATGGTCATGTGAATTTCTTTTCCCGGGCAACTATCAGGGGCAGAGGACACAGCCCCCTGGGAGTGTGTTTGGCTTCTGAGGGTCTGCAGTGGGACCCAATGCTGATCCAGCCAGAGCTGGACGGCTCCATTGGAGCACCAAATGGTTCCTGTCCCCTTACCTGCAAAAGCGGGGGCTCCCAGGGCCACGGCACAGGCCAGGAGGACGGTGGGGGTCGCAGCTCCGGGCATGTTGCTCCGTCAGGGCCGGACGGGGCTGGGCCCGTGGCCGCGGGTGATGAAGCTGGGGTTTCCCTTCCCTCTGGGATGCGCTCCCTCTGCATCCGGGGTGTCCTTCCCGGCCCCGTTGGGGGCTTGTGAAATGCGAGCTAACGGTGCCAACGGTTCCCTAGGGGCCGGCCGCGTGGGGGTGCCGGGACCACATGGGTGTCAGGAAGGGGGGGCCCCTCTTGGCCCCTCTGAGAAATGGTCAGTTCCAGCTCGCCCTACCGCGTGACATAAATGGCAACAACGGTCACGACTCCCGTTTTATTGACTCTTGACTCCCTGACCCTCCCCCACGACGCGAGGGCTGCTGTTGACCCGCCTGACAGACGGAGAAACCAAGGCCCAGAGAAGCCCAGTGGCCTTCCTGGGGTCACACAGCTCGTGTGAGCCTCTGAGCCTCACTCCCTCAACGGGTGCTTGTTGAGCGAGCTCGCAAGTCGGGCCCCGGGGGCCCCTGGTCAACAGTTGCTGGTGCAGAAAGTGCACCTCCGAGGGGCTATCCAGGTCCCACTGGAGCCAGCCCTGAGTGCATGCAGTCGGCGCTCACTGCCCGGCCCTGAGTGCATGCAGTCGGCGCTCATCTGGCCCCCGAGTGTGCATGCAGTCGGCGCTCACCACCCAGCCCTGAGTGGTCATGCAGTTGGCGCTCATCTCCCGGCCCCGAGTGGGCATGCAGTCGGCGCTCAGTAGGTGCACAGCCCCTTCCACAGCCTCCAGCAGCAGTAGAGGTTCAAGCAGCGAGGAGAGGTGGGGGGGGTCACGAGCTCCTGAAAATTTGAGAAAACCTCAAACTCTTCCCAGAAATCTCCCAGATTCAGTGAGGGAGGCCCAGGGACCGCACCCCCACCCCCCTTTGTGCCTCAGTTTCCTCCTCCGTGAACGGGCTGGGCAGCGACCGCCGGGGCTTGGGAAGCGCCGGGGACGGGCGCTGGGCAGGGCAGGTGTGGACGGGGACGTTATCTTTCAACGTCACACTTGGTTCTTTCAAGCCCATTAACGCACCGTCTGGGAAACCGTCCCTCGTTGTGTCCTGACACGGACGGCGCGGCCTCAGGAGTAACCACGGCCCAGCCAGGCCGCCGGACGCCGCCCCGGTCAGTGTGGGGCCGTGACAACACGACCGCCCCTGGCAGACTCTCCTGGACCCCGGAGAACCGAGGAAGGGACGGGTGCCCGAGCAAGCCCATTGCATGGATGGGTAAACTGAGGCCGGCGGGCCAGCGCCTCACCGCCCCTCCCAGCTCCTCTGCCCTTGCGGCCTCCGGGATTTCCACCTGGGGAGGGGAAGGGGAAGGGGTGTGGCCACTGTCGGGGTCCCCGGAGCAGCCCCACGGCTCTGAGCCTGGGTCTCCCCCCAGGGACACGTGAGCCGGGGGCACCTCTGAGGGTGCTGGGTGCCCCTGGCGCCCCTGGCGGAGCCTGTTTGCTCCTCTGTGCACTGGACACTGGCGCCGTCCTTCCCACAGGGAAGGCAGCGGGATAGATGAAGTCATTCATCCCACGAGCATTTATTGAGCACCTGCTGTATGCAGGTGCTGTCCTGGGGCCCCAGCAGTGGGAGACGCAGGCAGGGGACCACGCGATAAGCAGATGACATCGTCTGCTGGAAGAATTAAGTGGGGGAAAGAGCGACCAGCCTTGAAATAAGGAGGGGGAAGAGGGTGGGTTTTAAGGGGCTGGAAGGTGGGGCAGGCGTCCCCAGCGGAGGGCACAGTGGGTGCAACAGCTGGACGTCTGGACGGCTGCGCTGTGGGTGGGAAGGTGGAGGCAGGGCCGGGCTTAGCTGGACCTGAGAGCCAGGCCCCGGGCACTGGGGAGCCGTAGGAGGCGAGGGAGCAGGGCAGGCCTGGCGGATGCCTCTGGTGGAAGAGCGGGAGGGCGAGGGTCGGGGTGGGGGACACAGGCCTGAACTGGAGTCGGGGCTGGGGGGAGGCCAGGGGGGCTGTGACTCAGGGATGGGGGAGGAGTGGGTTTGGGGGTCCACGGAGAGCCCAGTGTGAGACCCCTCTGGAGTCCGAGGGCCCCACAGGATGCCGGGGGCGGCCGGAGCCGCGAGGTGGGCTGGGACAGGGCCGGGGTGCCGGGCAGGGCCCCGAGGACGAGGACGGCATCCAGGGCCAGCAGAGGTGGCCGAGGGGGCGGGAGGAGAAGGGGTGTCATCATGGGTGTGTCGTCATGGCCGAGGGGGTGGACGCCCCTCCCAGGCGGGACGGAGCTGCAGGGCCCTGAGTGGAGAGGAGGGGGACGCGGGTGGCGGGGCCGCCCCTCGGGGAGGGAGAGGGGTCAGCTCGAGCCCACTGTACGCCTGAGTCCGTTACACACCCCACCCGCCCACCCCACCTCCAGGCCTCTGCCCGGGCTGCTCCTGCCACCCCGGGTCTCCGCCCGGCCCCACGTCCCCGGCTCACGTGGCGCCACCTCCAGGCTGGTCCCCTGGAAGCGGCCGCCTGGATGCGCTGGGGTGTGGACCTGGTGTCCGTGAGAGCCGCGGGGAGGACTCTGCCTTCTGATCTGAGGGAGGCGGGCGCCCTGGGCAGCTTCGGGCTGGGAAAGGACACACATGGTTCACGGGGACGGGGAGAGGCTCCCACCCCCTCCTTCTCTTCCTCCTATTTTTAAACAAAACGCACCCACCGTCCTTCAAATCTCAAATCATTCGTTTGGTAGAAAAAAATACGCCACCTCTTCTGCATCTTGGTGCCTGACAGGGCCAGGCACACCACAGGCGCTCAATAAACGTTTTTGGACTGGACGGACACAGGCCGACGGGCGGCGATGAACTGCCCACAGCTCTCTTTTGCTGAGCGCCTGGCGCGGGTCAGCGAGCTGCGGCCCTCGGGTCCGATCCGGCCCACTGCCTGCTTTGTGAATAAAGTTTTATTGGCACCCGGCCACGCGCACGCCTTCCCGAATTGCCTCCGGCTGCTTCGCGCTGCAGTGTCAGAGCCCAGTCCTTGCGACAGAGACGTCTGGCCTGCAATGCCGAAGATATGTACTCTCTGGCCCTTTACAGAAAAAGTTTGCCAAACCGTGAGCCAGTGCGTGCTGGGCCCCCTTCCAAGCCCTTTGTGTCGATTCACCCGTTAACTCTCCCAGTGACCCTGGGAGGTGTGGAAGTGAGGCCCAGAGAGGTTAAGAAACAGACCCGGAGTCACACAGCATCGGTGCAGCGAAGCTGAGACTGAAACACAGAGTCCCCTATGTTTCTCAGGGTCTTTTTGCTTCTTGTGTGTTTGCTAACTGATCTCAGTGTTTTAATGCTAAACGAACGCACCTCTGCTGTCAGAGGGGGGAAGGCAGCAGCCTCCCTGCCGGGACTGGGGTGCATCCTGCTGTGGCTTTCTCCAGAACTCAGCCAAGACGGTTTCCCTTACACGCACCCCCTCATCGAGCACCTGCTGAGGAGAACCGTTTTACGAGAAAACAAGGGTTTGGACGAGTCTCCCTCTCTGTCCCCCGACCCCCGGCCCCTGACCCCCGTGAGAAGTGTGTTCAGGGCCAGGGGGTTCCTGTTCCTAGAAGAACTGGGGAGTCAGGGCCGCGGTCCGCGTGTTGATGGGGACAGGTCCTGCCTCACTCCCGGTCCGTGGGGTCCACACGGTGACACACGCCACGTGAAGGACTCGAGATAGACCAGAGGAGTCACGGGGCCGCAGGGGACCGCGCTGCCTCTTTCTGCGCCGGCGCCCGCGCCCCACAAGACCCCGTCCAGGCTCCCCCACTCCACAGGCCGGGCCTCGCCTTCAGCTCCAACGTGGGCGTGGGGCTGCCCACCCCCGTGCCCCCTGTCGTCCCCCGTCCCCGTCCATGTCAGCCTGTCCTTCCAGGCGCTCAGGCTGCAGACAGGGGGACCCCGGCGCCTGCCATCCCACATCCCCCTGGGGGGCAACCCTGTGGCTCCCCCTTGGTGGATCCAGAATCCACCTGCCTCTCAACGGGGTCCAGCCTCGGCCGTGTCCGGGGGGGGGGCCAGCCTCCACACCTCCCCTCCTTAATCCACTCCTCACCCCGCAGCCGCAGGGGCCCTCACAGAAATAACCCGGTTGGTCCCTGTCCCGCTCTAAGCTCTGCGGTGGCTCCCCAGTGCCCTGGGGGCAGAGCCTGGGGTCTCCCTGCTCCCTGACTGTCCCCCGCTCGCTCCGCGCCCGCGCCCAGCAGCGTCAGCGGTTGCTCTGCTGTCGTTATCCCTGCTCCTCAGCCGGGCCTGGCCCGGTCCCCGGCCTCTGCGCCCCGCGTCCCCCACCTGCACGTTCCCCTCCCGGATACTCGCACAAATGGCTTCTCCAGACCTGCCCCGGGGTCCCACTCGTCCTTCGCCCCGTTCATCTGTCCCCACCCGCCGCCCGGCCGCGGGAGCCAGCGTCAGGGAGGGACTCGGGGCGGGGGCGCGGGGGGCGCGCGGGGTTCAGGCCCGGCGGGCGGCGCGGAGGCGGCGGGGTCGCGCGGGGAGGGCGCACGGCCGGCGGGAGGCGGGAGGCGGCCGGCAGGAGGCGCGCGCGGGCCGGCGCGGGCGGGGGAGGCGCGGGGCGGGGAGCCGAGCGCAGGAGAAACGCGGCGGCGGCGACGCGCGCGCCCAGCCCACCCCCCGCGCCCGCCGCCGCCCGGACAATAAACAGCCGCGCGCGGGGCGATGCCCGAGCCGGTGCCGCCGCCCCCGCGCCGCGCAGCCCCGGCCGCCAGGCCTTAGCCCGCCGGGCCCCCCCGTCCGCGCGCCCCCGGCCCGCAGCGCGGACCCACCCGGTCTCGGCGGGGAGATGGAGTGAGTAGGCGCGCGCGGGCGCGCGCGGGGGGCTCGGAGGGCGGGGGCCCCACTCCCGCCCCGCTTGGGGGGCGGCGCGGCCCCCGCATGGAGAGGGAGGCGGCGGGGGGCTTCCTGGACCCCCAACTCCGCCGGGGAGGGACTGGGCTGGGCCGCGCCCGCCCGGAGGCCTCCCCCCTCGCGGACCCGGCGGCCCACGCGCTGATGGGGACTCGGGCAGCAGCGGCCGGGGGCAGCCCGGGACGCCAGGACGGGGAGGCCTGTGTCTCCGCCCGCGCCCCCTGGGCTGGCCTCGGCGCTGGTCCACCCGTGGCCCCCGAGCGGGCGTCCCGGGGTGACGGAGCGACCCCTCCCATTGCACCGACCGGCCTGGAGCTCACCGCCCCCCATTCCCAGCCTGAGCTCGCCGCTCCCTGCGCCCTGGACGCGTGCACCGGCCAGTCCTCCCCCGCCTGGCCGCCCTCCACCGGGGCCCCCAGGGCTGTCCGGAGCCCCTGCTAAGGCCGCGGTCCAGCCGCCAGATGTTGTCCAGAGTCACCGCCGGAGGGAGGGGGCTTCCTTCCCGGCTTCCGGGTCTGGGATGGGAGACCGGAGGTCCCAGCGCTTTCCAACAGGGGACCTGGGGTCTGATCCCTTCCCGGGGAAGGTGTCCCCATGATGGGGCCCCAAGTGGTGCAGCCAAGAGTCCAGGGGCCGGTCCGAATGGAGTGGGCGGCTGGGTCTGTGGGATTAGGTGAGGAGCTGGTGGGCAGCCAGGGTTCCTGCACGATCAGGTGCCCCGTGAGTGTGTGGGATCATTTCAGACACAGGGTCCCCTCTTCCCGGTCTCAGGGTGGCCCCCACGCCCCCACTCCCACAGGTGGGGTGGGAGGTTGTGGGTGTGTTGACAGTGGGCAGGGGGTTGGGAAGAGGGCGTCTGGAGTCTGGGCAGCCGGCCGCTGTGTGCCGGGGCCCCACCCCAGCCCGAGGCCCACTCGGCCGGCTCCCCTGCCCTTCCCACTGGGTGTGTTTTCTGAGCTGACAACTTTCCTCCCGGATCCACCCGTGACCCGCCACACCCTCCCCGGGAAGGCGACACTCGCTGTCCTCCGCTTTTGAAAACCCAGACAAAGGCCGGGCCGCTCCCCCACCCACCCCGGGAGCCCAGCCAGGGGCTCAGGGGAGCCAGGGCCCAGACTTGTCTGCACCGCGTTCCCCCCACTTGTTTATCTGCTCTGCTCCAGGGACCCAAGGGGAGCCTCTGGGCAGGGTGTGGCCGTGGGGAGGGGGCCGCCTGGGGTGGGAAGCCAGGAAGACGCCCACCCAGAGCCGAGGAAAGAAGGGATATTCTGGTTGGACCTATTGTTTTCTTTCTTGCCACCCCTTTCGTTCTCAGTGGGGTCCTGAGGCCCAGAGAGGGGCAGCCGCTGCCCTGAGGTCACACAGCACAGGGAGGGCCCCTGGTGCCTGCTGCCCTGCCCCCGTGCCTGCTGGGTCATGGGTCACATAGGGCGCCACGGGCCCCCATTAGATGGCTTTTCTGGGTGCAGATGTGGGACAGGGACTTGGCATTACCCGGCCTAGTAGCCGTGAGAGAAAGCCTCTGTCCCCAGTGCCTGGGTGGACGATGGGCGGGGAGAGGCCCCCTCTGGTGCTGTCCCAGCGTGAACATCTGCCCGTCACTCATCGTCCTTTCCCACGAGGACGGCTCCAGGCACAGAGACCTCGCTCACCTCCTTCTGTTTCCATGGAGTTTGCCATCGGAGTCACGGGAGATGGTGGCAGCTTACAGGGGTGCCGGGAAGTTTCTTTTAAATTTAAGAATTTGACAAAATTGTGTTAATTTAAGGATTAAACTAATCTTCGTGAATTTAAGAGTTTACTGAAAACTGGTGAGTAAGTAACCACTGAGGCGGTGGGGGAGATGCTGCAGAGGGGGGACGAGGACGGGGGACGAGGCAGAGGGGCAGATGCTGCAGAGGGGGGACAAGGACGGGGGATGTCAGGATGATGAGACACTGGGGAGGGGAACACTCTTGCTCTGGAAGGATTTGCTGTGTGACCCTGGGGGACCTCAGGGTCTGGCTGGTAGAATAAGATTTTAGCTTGGAGCGCCCGTTCTCAGATGCCCAGACCGTCCTGAGTGAGGCCGAGTCTGGGACCTGGGACCTGGGACCTGGGACCTGGGACGGGAGCAGGGGAGTGGGGTCAGGACCTTCCCAGACTCCTTCCTGCCCCCAGGCCTGGACGTTTTCAGGGAGAAAGTCTCACTTGGGTGCTAACTGAGTCCTTAACGCCTGCTTTGCACTCACTAATTTCCCTTTTTAGGGCGAGCAGAGCTGGTGAAGAGGCAGCTGTATCCAGTGATAATTGAATTTAATAACAAGTTTTTGTTTTCATTGTATCTGGTTTTTGAAAATGTTTTCACTCTGCGGGCACCAGTGGCTTCTGGTTGTCTGCGTCTGGGAAACTGTGACGGTTCCTCACGAAACAGGGGCTCTGGTTTAGAGCGAGTGGCTCTGGAGGGAGGGACGGTGTGGATAATGTGGGAGGCGGCGGAGGAACAGGGGAAGGGGGCTTGAGAAGTGCGGATGTCACTTATTCACTTCGCAGTCGCTTAGTGAGCACTTGCTGTATACCACGCCCCCTTCCAAGTGCTGCGTCCCTGTGAATTCGCTTGATCTCTACAGCAGCCCTGTGAGGTGGGGAAACTGAGGCCCAGAGAGACACATGACATGCCCAAGGCCACACAGCTGGAAAGGGTGGGGCTGGGATTTGCTCCTGGGTGGTTCTCTCAGCTGCCAGGGTGGGGCCTGGAGGTCTTATACCTTCCCGTGTCCCAGGGGCTGTGGCCTGGGGGGCTCCGAGGTGTCTTGACGTCGGCTTTTCACCCTGCTTTGCGGACTGGGCCACACAGAAGGTGGCATCTGCCCTGCGTCCTCCCCCAGGGAGCCCTCCGTGACTGCTGGGCTGGCAGTGGGGCATGGAGAGGGGGTCCCAGGTCCCCATGAGACTTTGCATGTGTCATTCTCCTTGTCTGGGCTCTCTTTTATCATCTGGTGACAGGGACATGAGCCCACCCAGCCCCCTCCTGGGTGGGGGGCAGCTAGGGGAGGGGTGGGTGCCCTCTGACTTGGACCCGTGAGTACCACCCACAGAGCTTCTGCCCAGTCGTGTGGCGAGGCCTGTCCTTAAGGGTCTCAGATTTTGATGCTGGGAAATGGTTGATGATCTTAAAAAAAAAATCACATCACCTTCTTCGGAGTCTGGAATCCTATTTTCCTCCTTCCAGGACACCTGTCATCTGTTCACTTAAAAAACACTCTGAGCTGACCATCAGAGCCCCATGCAGGACCAGAGGGGTCCAGGGCAGCCCCTGGAGGTTCTCCTTCAGCTGTGGGGGAGGTTTTCTGGTTCATTCCATCACAGACCTTTTCTGTGAAATACGTTTAAGGGTTTACCCAGGCAGGCAGGCAGAATGGCGCACCTGGTGGAAAGACAGGCCTGTGCAAAGGCCCGGAGGTGGGAGAGCCTCGGGAGAAGGGAGCACTCTTTGGTTTGTGCTCGTGGGCTAGGTCCGTCGGGCCTGGGGAGCCATGCGGGGCCACGGGTGGCCTCTGAGCAGGGGAGGAGCGAGGGCTGACCCTGGGCACCAGAAGGAGGCTCTGGCAGCTGGGGGGACCAGACCAGGGAGGAGCCAGCCAGGGTTCCGCAGGACAGGGGCTGTGGGGGCGGCTTGGAGATAAGAGCTGGAACCCGGGGAGGGGCAGGACCCAGGGACTGGGTGGGCGTAGACCCGACTCCGGAGTTTTGCGGGGGTCACAGCTGCCCGCAGGGATGGGACGGCCCAGTCCGGTCCCCGGATGCGCCGGGGGGCCGTGCCGCACAGGGGTCTCCAGGCAGATGGCTGGCTGGGTGAGGTCTTGGTGTCTGAGGGGCCTGAAGTTGGGTGGGGTGGCTGTCTCCTGCCCAAGGCTCAGAGCAGGAAATCAGGGACAGTCAGAGCCCCTCCCCGGGACGGTCTGCACTGGGCTTGCAATCGGGACGGGGAGCCCAGGCCAGGCTCTGTGGTGGCAGGTGAGGCCCAGCAAGGGCAGGCCGGGCTGGAGTCCCCGCATGGACAGAAGGTGGGGGGGCCGGGCCTGGTGAGCAGAGGGCGGGGGGGGGCAGCGATGCGGGGGGTCCTAGTAACACCTGTCAGGGAGCGAGCAGGTGAAGTCTCGGTCGGTGTTCAAATCCTTCTGACCAAGGAGAGTCTCGCGGCGGGGCCAGCCGGACCTATGGGGTACGAGGACCCCAGCTCTGGCCCCGGCCCAGCCCTGGGAGAGAGGGCCGGCGTTTCTGCTGGACGTGTGTATATGTTGATTCTGACCCGCTTTACACACCACACAATCCACCCCTTCAAAGTGCACGAGTCAGTGTTCCCAGTACATTCACAGACTTGTGCAACCATCACCATGAACTAGTTCCAGAACATTCCATCTCCCCAAATAAACCCTGTCTTCATCAGCAGTCACCCCCCATCCTCCCCAGCCCCTGACAACCACGAACCCACTGTCTGTCTGTGGATGTGCCTGTTCTGGACATTTCCCATCAGTGGAGTCACACACCGTGTGTCCTTCTGTGTCTGGTTCTCACTGAGCGTCGTGTGTTCAAGGTCCGTCCACGTGCAGCTGTGTCAGGGCCTCACTCCTTTTCGTGGCTGCGTAACATTCCATCTTGTGGAATGGACACATTGTGTGTATCCATTCATCCTTGATGGACACGGGCTGAATTATATATTAATTTGCACAGTCACCCCGAGGTCGTTGGGGCTCATCCCTTGTCCTCTGTCGGGTGTGGGAGCCCTAGTCCTGTTTTAGATAAATGTGAGCTGTGACCACAAATTTCTTTAAAAAGAAAGGGGAAGTGGTCGTAGGACAGGTGCATGGTGTGGCAGGAAGGGGAGGAAACCCTTGGGTGGGGGGCCTCCTCTGAGGATGGAAAGACCCTAATTGCTTGGCTGGTCCAGTGAGCACTTATTGAGTACCTGCTGTATACTGGGTGCTGAGGACGTGGCAGGGACAGGAAGAGACAGTTACTGTCCTTGTGCGGAAATAAGAAACAAGTGAAATGACCAGGGTGTCGTGGGGTGGTGAGGGCTGGGGGATGTTTGGGGGTGAAACTTAATTAGGGAGGCCTAAGTGAGGAGGTCACGTCGGAGGAAAGGCCTGAGGGAGCTCTCGAGGCCCGTGGAGACCTGGGGGAGAGTGCACCAGGCGGGGGACGTAGCCAGTGCAAAGGCCCTGGGGTGGGAGTACACCCCGGATGATTGAGGACTGTGGCCGGAGCAGGGTGAGGGGTGGGAGGGGTCCTGGATCTGGGGGGCCTGTCTCTGCAGCCCAATCTGCCGCTTTTCTGGAGCTAGAGGACGCCTCTGCCCACAGTGCCCCCGTCCATGACCCACTGGCCCTCTTGTCCTGGGGCCCTGGGCAGGGTCCAGCTCCTCCCCTCCCCACCCCCAGTTAATAGGCAACAGGTTTGCTCCTGTGGGTCCGTGGCCTGCTCTGAGCTCCGTCTCCACCACAGGGGTGGGGGTGGGGCGGAATGCCTCTCTGCCCTGAACCTTCTAGAAAGCCCGGGCCTCAGGGGCTGTTTACCTCACCGTGACAGTAGTGGTCCCAGGGGTCACCTGTGCGGAGTGAGCATTGAGGGCCGGAGGAGGAGAATGCCTTCTCGGTGAGGAGAGGAGACCTAGGAGGGCTTCCTGGAGGAGGCGGCTGGGCTGGAGCCGCGCTGGGAGGTGGAGGAGGGAGAGGAAGGCAGAGGAGGTGAGGAACGGGGAGGGGCAGGCCGCGGGGGCCGAGAGGGAGGTTTCCTGGGGTGACCGGCGGGGGGGGGGGGGGGAGGGTTGGAGCTGGGGCCCCACAGGGGGCTGGGAACCGGCGGGTGGAACCGGGACCGCCCCGACTCCATCGCTGCCCCAGGGGGGAAGGGGCCGCTGGCTCCCTGCTCACCGCCCCCCCAGCCCCGCATGACTCCCCCCCCCCCCCCCCCCCGATGTGGACGAGGCCAAGGTCAGCTGTTTCCTTTCAATTAGCGCAGGAATGTTCGGCGCTGGGCTCTGCGCCTGCCTGGGCCGGGACCCCCTCATTCTGGCTGGAGCTGCCCGGGCGGGGGCTCTGGAGGGACAAGCGCGACACCCCCCCCCCCCCGCCTCCCGCCCCAGCCTGTCCTGCCCGCTGAGTGACCTTGGGCTGGTTGCGTAACCTCTCTGGGCTTTTAAAAAAATAAATGCCCCGCCAAGGCGAGGCCTCTGCCCGCTCGCCGGGTTTGGGCCCCATTAGCTCATCCCCTGGAGCCGGGATTATCTCACGCAGCCGACGCCCTCGCGAGTCCTGAGCCGCCCACATCGCGGCTCGAGCCCAGAATTCGCTCCAAACGCGTAAAAATAATCGCGCGAGGACAGGCGCCTGCGCGCGGGAGGGTGGGCGGCCGGGCCGAGGGCGTGTCCCCGCGCGGGCAGCTGCGAGCTGTGGCCATCGCCCAGCGAGCCAGCGGACGCTCAGAGACGCGAGTGGCTTGCCCCAGGTCACACAGCCAAGGGGGGCGGCTGCCACGCCGCCCTGAACCCTCCGCATCCCTTTCGCCCACAGCTCCGCTCCTCCGCCCAGCGTGTAAGATCTTTTGTGATCTGGCCCCTGCTTCCCTCACTGAGCCCGAGTGAACGTTTCAATCACCCCGCGGACCCCGCTCCGCCCCCGCCCGGCCTCGGGGAGACCCTGCGCTCCGCGCACTCTGGTCCCGGCTGCCTGGGTCCGGGTCCCAGCGTCACCACCGAGCAGCTTCGGTTCATTGACACAACGGGCGCGAGCATGCCACGTGCCTCGCAGGCCCATCGGGGTCGAGGGCAGCCGACACGGCCGTTCGCAGACCCCGCTCCTCCCCAGCCTCAGTTTCCCCTCCTGCAAAGCGGGGCTGAGACCCGCCCGCGGGAGGTGGTGAGCGCGGGGGCAGCTGTTCTCGTCTTGTGGCCGCTTTTATTAGGGTTTTCTGCTCCTACTTTGTTTTGCTTTTCGGATTTAGGAGGCTGAGCGTTATCTCGGCTTCCTAGCGCCAGGGGCGGGCCCAGGCCCTTCCCGGAGAGGAGCCCGCCCCCCACCGTGGGCGCCCCCGAAACCAACAGCGGGGGCGGCGTGCACCCCGTTACCCGTCCACACTCCACCTCTCCAGGCAGCCCCTGAGGCCCGGGGTGGGAAGCCCCCCCAGCCCCCCCCAGCCCCCCAGCGCAGGGCTGGGGGCGGGAGATGCTCGGCGCCCGCCCCACCCCCGCGTGACGGCCTCGGCGTTGCCATGGGGACGGCGCGGTTGCCGGGGCGACCGCCTCCCGCGGGCCCGCCATCCATCACCCGAGGCGGTGGCGCCCGGGGCGGGCGGCTCGGGGCCCCGGGCCTGGGGAGGCGCGTCCTGCGCCCCTCGGGCTGTGACAGCGACGCGGATGGGGAGGGTTGGAAATTCTCTTCCTGGGCCCCGCGCCTCCCCTCGCTGTGCCCGCCTGACCCTCCCCTGGTTGGGCCCGGCGGGGACAGGCCGCCCAAGCGGGGACACTGCCCGCCTTGTCTCCAGCCTGGCGGACTGGCCACACAGCCGGCCCTGTGTCCCTGTGTCCCTGTGTCCGGCCTGCATGGCCACCTGCCCGCCGGAGTGGGGACCCGGCATGGGCGGCTGCTGCTTCCTCCGCCCCACGTGGCCCTCGTGCCCTGGGGTCTCAGCTGTATGTACCGCCTCCTTCCTGCGCGGGTCCCCGGAGGCCACATTAGAGCTGGGAGAAGGGAAGGCTGGGGCTGAGGCCCGGAGCTGGGCACTTGCCAGCTCTGCGACTTTCTAGCTGTGTGACTTTGGGCAAGTGACTTGCTCACTCTGGGCCTTGGTTTCCAGCCACAGGAAGAGCATACCAGGCAGAGGGCAGGGCCCGTGCAGAGGCCATGAGGTTGGAAAGAGCTTGGTGCAGTTGAGGTGCAGCCGGAAGGTCCTAGCGGCTGGAGCAGAGAGAGTGCAGAGAAGTGGATGGGGGCAGGGCTGCACCCACCTCAGGGTTTATTTCAAGGGGCGATGGGAACCACGGAGACTTGAGAGCGGGAGAGTGACGGGGTCTGATTCTCATTTTGAGAAGCTACTCTGGTTGTGGGGTGTTGAGGGGGCTTTCAGGGGCCGGGGAGGTGATGGGTGATGGTAGAAGCCTGGGCTGGAGCAGGAAGAAATGTGGGGTTTGCGAGAAGTGAGGGGATGGGCCTACACGGGAGCATGGGGGTGGCACTCTGCCTGTGTCACACAGGGCAATGGGGCAGACCCAGATCTCTAGCTGATCTGGCCTTCAGTGTCCCCCAGCCAGATAGCTGGATCAAGCCTTTCCTGAACTCTGCCCACCTAAACCCAGCCTCCCCTAGGAAGGAGAGAGGGAAGCTGCAGAGGGTGTGGCTGATGCTGCTGGGCCCCTGGGAGATGCAGAGGGGGCAGGTGCTGCCAGCAGGAAGGGGAGAGCTGGGTGGGGTTGCCTGACTGGGGCGTGGGAGCCAGATGACTTCACAGGTCTCAGGGAGGCCAGGAAACTTAACCTAGCGGGGCAGCTGGATGGGGCACTGCAGCCCGGGGTAGATCTGACTGGGAGCAGCCTCCTGGGTGGGGGCAGGGCTCGGGCTCCGGTTCGGGGGTGGACCCAGCGCTGTGTGACCTTGGGCCTCTGTTTCCTTTCTGAGCCACAGGCGGAGGGGGGACGTGACAGGAGGGCTTAGAGCGGGGCATCCGCTCCAACTGATTGCGCGGATGGGAAACCCAGGCCCAGAGGAGCCGAGGATCTTTGGGGGCCACAGGGTGGTTCCTGATCTGAGGCCAGGGGTGTGGGGGTGACTGCGGACCCAGCGGAGGTCTGTAATTTCAGTCCCTGTGAAGATAAGGGGCTCGAGGCAGCGGGTGGGGGCAGTTGGGGGGTTGGCTCCCCCTGCTCAGACCCCCCCCACCTTGTGCCCCCACGAGCCTGGGCCTCCCACCTGTCGGCGCCTCCCAGAGTGGCCTTGGGAGCATTTGGGATTTGGGGCAGAGAATGGGGAGGCCTCCCCGCATTGTCACACGGCCGTGGAAGCGGGAGGTTGTCATGGTCCAGGGCTTTGCTGGTCCGAGCATCTTACGCCTATTGTGTGCAGATTCCGGGGGAGGGAGGGCTCAGGTTTCAGAAGATCCTCCCCTCCTGCCAGGTGGAGAGGGGACACGGGGGCAGGGAGGACTGTCCTCCGGGTCCTGGACCTCCTGCCCACCCCATGGAAGGCCCAACCTCAACAGCAGGAAGCCCTCCCCCTTTGAGTGCATCTGGCAACACTGACATTTATCCAGCTCCTGCTGCATACCAGTTTAAGGCTCAGAGCACATGGAGTGGGTTCTCAAAAAGCATTGACTGGAAGAGAAAGGGAGCCGGGTTGAATTCCAGCTTTGCTACTTCTTTGCCGTGTGTCCTTGGGAGGCCCAAAGCCCTCTCTGGGCCTTTGGGCTCCTGGGAGACTCCGGGGGACGCTGGTGTGAGCAGCACCGGAAGTCCCAGTTCAGCATCATCAGTTTTGCAAGCCCAAGAGTTGGGAGGTGGGGCTCGTGGGTTTGTCATCCTCCATGTATCCCTCCCAGTCTGGAGAAGAGGTGCTGGGGGGCGTGGAGGGTGGGGGGCTGTCCTGACCCATCTCCCAGGCTGGGCGAGGAGGTGACACAGCTCCTCCTGAAAACTCTAGTCTTTGATTCCCGGTGAACTCCTATGCATCCGTCACGGCCCAGCCTCAATGCTCTCTCCTCCTCAAACCCTTCCTGTGTGTCTAGACAGAGCCTCACCCCTCCCGTCCCTGGCCCTGCCCTGAGGGGGTGGAAGGAGGGTCCCTGGGGAGAATTAATAAGGCTGGATGGAGAAGACCGTGTGGCCTCCGGGACAGGGAAGGGTCCCACCTTACAGAAGGGAAACTCGGCAGACAAAGTCGCCTTGCCGCAGTCACCCCGCTGGAAGAGGCAGGGCTCGAACCAGGGGTGGGATGGACCCCGGCTTGACCTTGTGTGTCCCCCGCAGGGTCCTGGTGGCAGAGACTACGTCCCAGCAGGAGCGGTTCCAGGCCATCGCAGTGAGTTCTCCCTGCCCCTCAGACGGCGTGGCCGGTGCTGGGAGGATGGGGGGCCCGGGGTCTCAGGGGTCCCCACACCCGGCCCGGGGCCCCTGGGACTTGGAACCAGGGGGCTGTGAGCGTTGAATCACCTCTGGGAGGTTGAGTGCCCGCTGGCTCTTCCCCACAAATGAAAATAAAGAGCCCTTCGTCCTTAGAGTGGGGACCCTCAGACCCCCGTGCGGGGGGAAACTGAGGCCGGCGGGTGCTAGAAGCCCGCCCTCGCTGCACGGTCAACAGGCTCTGTCGGGGGAGGTGCAGGTGTCTGCGTGGGGTCCTCTGGGCTCCCCGGACCCTCCCAGGTCACCGTGTCCCCTTCCTGCCAAGGCCGGGGGAGGGGAAGGGCCCGGGGCCAAGTGGGCGCCATTCCAGAAGAAGCGGGGTCCCGGGACCCCGCGCGGTGCTGACCCGGCCCGCCCGCCCGTCAGGAGAAGCGGAAGAGGCAGGCGGAGATGGAGAACAAGCGGCGGCAGCTGGAGGACGCCCGGCGGCAGCTGCAGCACCTAAAGGTGCCGGCCGGATACTGGGGGGGGACCCCGACCCTGACCCTGAGCCCGACCCTGATCCTGACCCCAACCTTGACCCTGACTCCAACCTGCCCCCGTCCCTCCACCCCAGTCCAAGGCGCTGCGGGAGCGCTGGCTGCTGGAGGGGACACCGTCGTCGACCTCGGAGGGGGACGGGGACCTGCAGAGGCTGATGCAGGAAGACGAGCGGAGGGCCCGGCTCCTGGAGGATTCCATCTGCAGGTGGGGCCGCGCGGGTCCAGGGGGCGCGGGACCGGGGGTCCTCGACCCCGCCCTGAGGGCCGTCGGGGCTGGGATGGGGCTCGGGCGGTGGGCGCAGGGACGGTCCCTCCTCGTGCTTTGATGGAGACGCGGGGCCTTGATGCCAGGACCGAACGAGCTTTAACGGGGACACAGGCAGGTGTGAGCATCTAACGTGGGTGGCGGGGGACAGGGTGCCCTGTGACTCTTCCTTCACGACACCCCAGCCGAGCAGGTGCCTGAGGGACGGGAGTCAGGCGGGTCCCGAGTCGCTAGGGATGGGAGTCGCCCGCCCCCAGCGCCTCCCCCGGGGCCTCCTGGCGCCAGCCCAGCTGGCCCGCTCCCCGCCGGTGCCGATGAGGCCCAGAGGCCCGGCAGCCAGGCTGCAGGAAGAGGGGGAGGGGGCGGGCCGGGGAGAGTGACCTTCCCCCGGGGCTGGGACAAAAGGCCGGGAGTTTCCGGGCGGGCAGGAGGCCCAGCAGAGTCAGGGCGTAGGGAAGTGACGGCCTAAATTCTAGATGTCCACTTGGCCACGGAAAGGCCCAGAAGTGAGAGGCCTGCCCGGGTCCCAGAGCACGTGCCCCCCGCCCCCGTCCCCCCGCCGTGGGGACGTCAGGATCTCGTCCTGATCTGTTTGGTTTGGAAGTAGGGGGAGGGGATTGTCTGGGATTTCCCTCCCCGGGCCTCAGTTTCCCCACCTGTGAACCAGGAGGCGGGAATCCCCTTGTGCGTCTTGGTTCCAACAAGCATTAAGCGTCGACTGTGTGCCCCCAGGAGCTGGGGGCTCAGACAGAGGTGGGGCTGAGCCGGGTCCTCGGGGGGACAGTCGGGACTGACCGGGCAGATGGGCACGTGTGGGCAGGTGGGATGGACAGGTGGCGGGAATTCCTGGCCATCGGGGGCTAGACAAGGTGGGCTTCTCTTCACCCCCTGCCAGGTGCAGCTCTGGGGAGGGGGCGCCTAGATGGGGGGGCCTCCTTCAAGCCCTCCTGTGTGTGCTGCACACGTCGAGTGCTCTTGGGGGCCCTGGCTTTCTTCCTCCCGGGGTCCCCCACCCCTCGGGTGGCCCCACTACCCACATTTTGCACACTCGGTGCCCCTGCCTGGACACCTCCTCCAGGGAGCCCTCTGGGCTGCTCCCGGCTATGTCCAGCCTGCCAATGTGGGCTCACTTTGTTGGGGGGCCACAGACTCATTGCCATCTGTCCCAAGCCTTCGAGAAGAGTGTCCCCCGGTGCAGGGTGCCCCTGACGCCCACAGCGCCGAGCCTCAGGCAGGCGCCGGCCGGGGCAGGATTTCATCTGCTGGCGGTGTTTTCACTGGCATTGTGTAGACCGTTGTCTCCTAAAACTTGGAAAGTGACACGGTTTTTCCAGTTTCCCCGGAGAGCTAACACTTCCCGTAAGAATAAACATACCTGAGTGGAGAAATGCAGGGTCGGTTGGAGGCGGACAGGCAGGACACGGTGGCGGGCAGTGAAGGGACCCCCCGCGCCCTCCCCAGGCTGGAGAAGGAGATCGAGGCGCTGGAGGATGCGGACGCGCTCCCGACCGCCGCCAGGGAGAACGCGGCCCCCAGCCCGGCCCCCAGCCCGGCCCAGGAGGAGAAGGCGGAGAAGCTGGTGAATTCCCAGCAGGTAAGGAGGTGCCGGGCCCCACCCCTCAGCGTCCGAGCCCAGATGCTGGGGCCGGCGTGTGCATCCGAATCCCGGCCGGCCAGCGACTGGACACGTGGCTGTGCTCTCTGGGCCTCAGTTTCCCTGCCTGTAAGAGCACCCAGGTGCTGGGGGCGTCACGGGGGTTAAATGGATCCATGGAGGGCGGGCACCTGGCACGAGGCTTGACTCATGGGGAGCTTTCCACGCGCTCGTTATTGTGGTTTATTGAGTCCATTATGGTCATCACCCGCTGGTCCTTGTGGTGGCCCTTTTGGGTGGGAACGGTGTCCCCGTTTGACAGAAGACAAGAACTGAGGCCCAGAGAAGTTGAGAGGCTGGCTCCAGGCCACACAGTGGGAAGTGGTTTTCACTCAGCCGTGACTCGAGGGTCCCATGTCTCTACCTGGCCCTGATGACCGGGAACCCTGGGCCCCGAGCTCTTGGTCACCACGATGTGTCAACGCAGATTGGGGAGGCTCCCAGCCACGCTTGTCGTGTCCAGGGCTCCAGGGGCCTGTGGGACACGCCTCCCGTCCCCCTGCCGGTCCTTGTGCCTCCCCCCACAAGCTGCCACGGGGAGACGGCCCCCAGCCTGGGGGAGGGGGCTTGCAGGGCCAGCGTCCTGCCGTGTGTCCGGGACCTTCCCCGTGGCTCCTCTGATCCCGTCCATGGGAGCCCGGCAGACCCGCCCTCCCTGCTCGCCCAGGCCTGCTCGGGGCAGACCGGGAGGCTGCGGACGGGAGCCCGGGCTTCACGGAGCTCCTGTCGGGGGGCAGGTGGACGTGGGCACGCGGGGGATGGTGGGGAGGCCGAGGGCACTGTGCAGTCCCCAAGGAGGCGTGTGACTCATGGGAGAGCTGGGCAGGCTGGGAGGTGGGTTGTGAAGGTTGAGTAGGAGTTCTCCAGGTGCAGACTGGAGAGGAGAGGGGCCCTTCAGTGAGGCTGACTGAGCACAGTCCGTGTGCCGGCGTGGTCCCTGCCTTCACGATGCCCACATCCTGGGGGACACAGGGACGCTGGCTGGGTAAATAATATAGTAATTTGAGGGACAGTGGAGGGATGAAGGGGGACCACCATGGATGGGGGATCAGGGAGCTGAGCGAGGAACCAGCCAAGCGGAAATCCGGAAATGCCTTCTGGGTGGAGGGGACATCACACACAAAGGCTCTGGGACAGGAACGTGACGGAGGAACAGCGAGGAGGAAGGAGAGACCGGTGGGCGGGGGCCTGCTGACACCACCTGGGGGTCACCAGGAAGGGCTGGACTTGCCCTGGGAGCACTGGGAGCCGCGGAGGCCCCTGAGCAGGGCAGGGACCTGTCTGGCTGTCACAGGCTAGGGCGGGGCGGGGCGGGGGGATCATCCGGGAGGAGATGCCACCTGCGATGGGGTCACCGCTGAGCCGGGCCCTCCCCAGGTTCCCGCCCCCTTGGGTGGGCCCCGGTCAGTGGGAGGGGACACCTGCACCCCTGACCCTTCTGTTCTTTCTTGCAGACCCTGGTGGGCACGCCCAAAGGTAGGCTTCCGGAAGGGTCGGGCGGGGCCTCGGCGCCCTCTGGTGGCCAGAGCGGGGATGGCGGGCTGGGGAGTGGTCTGAAGAGTAACGTTGTTGCTAATAGTAAGGAAACAGCAACATTGTTGCTGCTCGTTGTTACTTTCTCTGGAGCCTGGCCCTGCGTCCTCCCATTTCACTTGATTTTCACAACATCCCTGGGGGGAGCTGCTGCAGCCCCGCCCCCCGTTACAGACGGGGAAACTGAGGCCCCAGAGGGGCGTCTGGCTGAGGTCTTGCCCGCATCCCGAGGCTTGGGGTCCGGCCCCGTCTTCGCGGGGCTGCCTGGCCTCGGTTTTCACACCTGTAAAGTGGGGTCTTGGGGACCAGAAATCAGGGTCCCGGCCGCCCTGGGGATGGGGAACCATTTAAAAGGACGGGGGTCCCAGCACACAGATGCGGAAGACTGCCACCCGGGAAACAGAAAAAAGTCAAAAGTCTGAACTCTGGGACCCGTTTTGTGTCTCCTCCCAAATTATTACAGGTCGATATAGACACGTTTGCAAATATTTCACATGTATCCATGACATTTTAAATATACACGTTTAGCTGTAAATGTGCTGGCTTATGAAATCTATTATTAAATATATTAAATTTAATATAAATTATATTTTAAAAATACAGATTAAACTTGCATATTTCTGCATCGAAAGCCTGGAAGCAGAACCGGCAGCCGGGCTGGGACACAGAAGTGTCTGTGGCCTGATTTGCGTGTGTTAATTATTTATAGGGAGAGTGTGTCCTCGTCTTACGGTGGAATTAAAAATTAATAATTAAAAAAAATCCTTGCAGGCCTCTCAGGGATTTTGTGAAAAGCATTTGGGCTGAGAGATGGGCAGTGGGCTGTGGGGCCAGCGTGTTTTCTCTTTGGGGAGGGGTTCCGTGTGTGTTTGGGGGTGCTGGGCTGCACGCACACGTGGAAGAGTCCGGGTGTCTGGACGAGGGTGTGGGGGTGTCTGGGGGACATCTGTGTGTCTGGGGGTGTCCACGTGTCTGGGGATCTGGGGGTCCGTGTGACCTCTCTTCTGACCCCGTCTCTCTCACCCTCGGCCGCCCGCAGAGAAGCACGTCTCCAACACGCCCGTGAGGACGGTTGAAGGCTCCACCATGATGAAAGCAGGTGAGTCGGCCCCCCAGCTCGGGCCTCGTCCAGCCGCTGTCCTGGGCCGAGTGTCACCCAGGGGGCTGGGGGGATGGGGCGAGGTCACGTGGCCTGCGCCCTTAGCAGGGGCTGTGGTCATGGGGGTGGCGGCTAGGCCGAACTCACGCTCTGAGCCCGGGGTGGGGCCTGGGCGCCCCTCTGCTTTGGTTCCTCGTCACACGCCGCCCCACCTTCCCCGGGAAGACGGGTCCCCCGCATGGCGGCTCTAACCCAACGCCCCTCGTAGCTTCCATCCCCCTAACCTGCCACTCGCTCCCGGCCCCGTGGGGCGGCGCACACGCCTGCACACGCTCGCTGCGCATCCTGCCCCACCGTCCTCAGCTGGCTCGGGGGAGGGAGCGAGCAGCCTGTCCCTAGAGGTGACCAATCACTCGGGCATTTCTGTGCTTCTAGGAAGCAGGGAGGGGGGTTAGTGCTGGGTGTTCTCCAAGGTCAGGGGTCAAATCCCTGCTCAACAACTGGTGCCTCAAACCTCTGCCTGCCGGAAGGGCGGGATGGGAGTGACCTCGTGGCACAAAGACGAGCCTGAGTGGTGACGAGTCCTAACAAACAGCAAAACCTCATTGCGGCTGCTGCTGCTGTTACTGGAGCGAGGTGGGAAGGCCCGAAACCGGGGAGGGAGGCAAAGGCCGTCTTGGGCGGGGGAGGCCCAGGGTCTCCTGCATGTCCAGGGGGCATTTCCCAGAGACAAGGTACCATCAGGGCCTCTGTGCCAGTCAGACCAGCCCCAGCAGCACCAAGGCCGGATGCCCCCACTTGTCCCCTCACTCGGTGACCTCGTGCAGTGCACAACCCGCCCAACTGTGCAGGGTAGGCTCTGGACGTAGATGTCTGGAGGTGGGGGTGTCAGGCTGGGTAGGGATGTGGGATTAAATAACGTTCATTCATTCATTCATTCAAGTGCTTGTTAAGCCAGGCACGAGGGACACAGCCTGGGGAGTTGATGTCCTGATGGGGCGACAGCCTGAACAGTTAACTTATGGAGGAAATAAAACAGAGAATAGGGAGCTGGAGGAAGAACAGTTTTAATGAGAGAGCTCAGAGAGGCCTGAGTTAGGAGGTGACATTTGAGTAATGACCCAAAGGAAGTGAGGGAGCAGGGCACGCAGACACCTGGGAGAAGGGTGGTCCAGGTGGAGGGCACAGAGCGTGCAAAGGCCCTGAGGCTGGACCATGCCCGGCATGTTGGAGGAACAGTGGCGAGGCCTGTGCTGGTCGGAGCAGAGCGAGTGAGGGAGAGACATGGAGGGGTCAGGGCGGGCTGTGCCCGGCCCTGCGAACTTGCCCCCAAGGGACGTGGGAGCCACGCCGGGCTGGGGGCAGAGCAGGGGCGGCAACTCGGTGCCCACTGCGCCCTCTGGCGGCCGCGGGGAGAACAGACTGAGGGCGGTGCAGGAGACAGGGGCGAGGGGACCGCGCTGGTCTGGTCTAGGGGGGATGGGGGCATGCTGGCCCCTCCCTGGGTGAGGACTGCCGAGGGACAAGCAGTGGGCAGGTTCCGGGTGTTCTGGGATCTGCCGATGGACAGATGTGGGGAGAGGGAGAGAGAGGAGGGAGAAGGGGGACTATGTCCGTGAGAGAAATGGGGAGACCCAGGGGGGACAGGTGCCAGGACAGATCCGGAGGGGGTCTGGGACGTGGTGACTTAGGGGTTCCCAAGGGGTGGCGTGGAGGAGGGGTGGGATCCTGGAGTTCGGGGCGAGGCCCTGGAGGCCAGTCGGTGTCTGGGGACCATTGGTAGGATCTGGTGTCCCATGTGGTTCTGTGGTGATGGTTTCTATGGGGCAGGCGAGATGCCAGCCACTGAACCGTGGCCTCACGGGCAACGGCGCTCGTTTATCCCGAGAGGGAATTGTACGTTCTTCGTGTGGCGTGGATGAGGGTGAGCACGGTCGTGGACTGAAAAGAGGCAGAGGTGCAGGTCTGTGGATGCACAGACGGGGCCGGGCCGGGATCCACGGGTGTGACCGTGACCGTGGACAAGGCACGGCCTCTCTCTGCTCCTCCGAGGACCCGGAACAGTTTAAGGCTTTCCAGACGGGAAGGGACGGCAAGGATGGGCCTCGAAGGCCGAGCCAAGGAATGCAGACCTGCCGCCGGGGCTGCTGCTCAGGGAGGGCCACGTCCGGGGTGCCCGCTGCTTGGCTCTGCGCTGCCGGCTCCCCTCCCTGGCTTGGCTGCGCCCGGCGGGGGGCGCGGGGCGGGTGGGCTGCGGGTAACCCGTGCCTCTCGTGCCAGCCATGTACTCGGTGGAGATCACGGTGGAGAAGGACAAGGTGACCGGGGAGACCCGGGTGCTGTCCAGCACCACCTCGCTGCCCCGGGAGCCGCTCCCCCAGGGCATCAAGGTGTACGAGGACGAGACCAAAGGTACGCGCCCTGCCCCGCCCTGGACCCCTTCCGTGGCCCGAGCCGGGGCCTGACCCCATCCGAGTTGACCGGATGCCGTTCAGGGCTGGAGTCTCACCCCCACAGCCTGCTGTGGCCCGATCTTCCTTTCCTCCAGAAACCTGCCTTGAAGCTTGGCCGATCCCAGGTGGGATTCCCCGGCCAGCCCTTCAGTCCCGACCTTACAAATAATCTCTTTAATTAGTTACTGTTGTGATGGAGGCTACAAAAACCCCAAGAGACGCAGAGGGGGCCGTGAGAGGGTCTGGTGGGGCGGGGAGGGGCCAGGTGAGCAGAAGCCCACGGGATGCAGCGCGAGGTGCGGGGGACAGGGCACCTGGCGGAGGCCACAGTTCGTGCACAGGCCCTGAGGTGGGGAGGAGTTGGCTGGGCCGGAGGAGCCGGTGGGGCCGGTGAGCAGGGGCATGGCGCTGAGGTCCAGTGTAGTTTCCAGGGTTCCCTGTGGTGGCCGGGAGGGGAACAGGCCGTGGGGGATGCACACGGGAAGCTGGGAACCCAGGGGAAGTTCAGTCTCTCTTTCTTCCTTGATATAATTCACATCCCATAAAATTGACTTTCTCTTTTTGACTATGGAAAGCTTTTACTTAGACCGTGCAATCCATCAGTATTTAGGGAGCAGTTTCATGAACATCGTGGCATTTAAACGTATCCATTTCTGGCCTGACCTGTAGGATGGTATAAGTGACCCCAGAGAAGGGGACATTCTAGGCAACTCAGTGTACGATTCAGGGGGTTTGGTATGTTCACCATGTTGTACACCCTCACTGTTCAGTTCCAGGACATTTTTGTTCCCCAAAAAGAAGCCCTGTCCCCATCAGCAGTCCCCCCCCCATCCCCTCCCCAGCCCCTGACAACCACGAACCCACTTTCTGTCTGTGGATGTGCCTGTTCTGGACATTTCACATCCATGGAATCACACACCGTGTGTCCTTCTGTGTCTGGTTCTCTCACTGAGCGTAATATTTTCAAGGTCCATCCATGTTCATACTTTACGGCCGAATAAGATTTTGTTGTCTGGATGGCCCACATCATGTTTATCCATGCCCAGTGGATGGGCGTTTGAGTTTTTCTCGCCTTTTGGTTTATAATGCCGTACAAGTTTTTGTGTGGGCGTATGTTTTCCTTTCTCTTGGGTGATGCCCAGGAGTGGCATCACTGGGTCACATGGAACAACTCTGTTTAACCTTCACCATGGGTGAAGGTGTTTTCCACAGCGGCTGCACCATTTGACTTTCCCACCAGCCATGCACGCGAGTTCCAATTTCTCTACGTCCTCAACACTCGTTACTGTCCATTTTATTATCGTTAACGTTATAGCCACCCTGGTGGTGTGAAGTGGTGTCTCACTGTGGTGTTGACTCCCAAAGCCTCACGTTCTTCAGGTTGTTTGGGCCTCTGGGGCGTCCAGGATGCTCTTAAAGGTGTCCCGTCCCAACTCCGCTCTGCTGTGGTCGGTGGCATCAGCCCGGAGGATGCTGGCTGCAGCTCTCACCGGCTGTGTCGTCCTGGGCTCCCAGGAGGCCTTCAGCTCGGCCACTCTGCCCGGCCGGGCCCAGCCCCTGGGACTCCAGGACCCGCCAGACTGGACTCTGGTTGCTTAGCAATGGGAAGGGGATCTGTTTCCATGGCGGCCAAGGGCTCGGATTCCTATCTTGGGGCCGCAGCCGGTGAGAAATACTCCGCTTGATTCTGTGTGACCTGGGTGCACCCCACTCTCTGGGCCTCCCGCCTGGAGTCACTGCCAGGCCTTGAAGTATGGATGCCCCTCCCCGGGGGTTTGGAAACTGAGAGTAGAAAGCACTTTCCTTCTGGCCAGAAGCCAGGAACAGAGCCCTGACCCTTGGTCTGGGAGGAGGCGAGTCCCAGGGGCGCCCACAGTGTCCCTCCCTGCTCCCCCAGCAGCTGGCAGCTGCGTTTCTAGAAGGAGCTTGCCCGGCTGTTATCTGGGGCTGGCATCACATCATGGCTGGGCCTCCTCCCGGGTGCTGAAGACCAGTCCTTAGAGACCATAGGGCAGCTCACAAGATGACATATCAGAGAGGCCTGGATGAGGAACATTGGAGAGATTTGGAACATACATTTAATAAAGTTGGTTGCATGTATAAAACTCTGCTCAGTGAAGGATGCACGTTCTTTTCAAACACAGATAGAGCGTTTCCGTGTCCTGGGCTGTCAGGACTGTTACAGAGTTTATATCTTTGGCCGTGTGTTCCTGGACCACAGCCCCCCACACCCTGAAATCTAACAACACCCTTCTAAATAAATCTTGGCTTAAAGAGGCAATCAATCAAAATGGAAACAATAAGCTATTTACACTTGAAAGAGAATGACACAATGTAATCCAGGGTATGCAGCCAAAGCAGAACTCAGAGGAAAATGTATAGCCTTTGGGGCATTTACTAGGAAACAAAAAATATTGAGCAAATGAACAAAACTTTGATTCAAAATCAACCCTATAAACCCAAAGAAGGAAGAAATCTGGATCCCTGCAGGTCCTCATGTGAGTGAAACAGGCCCAGACTGGGAGAAGGAGCAGGGTCCAGCTGTGTGACTGTGGGCTGGTTACTTGCCTTCTCTGAGCTTCACCATCCTTGCAATGGCAAAAACAGACCTACTTTGCAAGGTGATCTCACTGGGGTCAGTCGCCTGGGGAATATGGAAGTGCTTCAAAATGCAAGACAGTGAAATCCCAGTTCATTTGATTCCAGTCCTTCTTGGCTTCTAACAAATGCTTTGGTGGCTATGAATTTTCCTCTGTGCACTGATCTGGCTGCATCCACAGATCCCAACAGGGAGCTTGGTTGTCAGTGGTTCTAAGTGTGTGATCTGGTTATGATTTCCTCATTAGCCTGGAGAATGGCTCGCAGCTGTGCCAGGCCGCCCTCCTGTCTGGAAACCAGCTCACTCACCCTCTCTCTCTCCCCACCCCTGCCAGTGGTCCACGCCGTGGACGGCACCGCCATGAATGGGATCCACCCACTGAGCTCCTCCGAGGTGGACGAACTCATCCACAAGGCGGACGAGGTCACGCTGAGCGAGGCAGGGTCCGTGGCTGGGGCAGTGGAGACCCAGGGGGCTCCAGAGGAGGCTGTGCGGACCACGCCCTCCAGGCGGGAGATCACCGGAGTGCAGGCGCAGCCGGGCGAGGCCACCTCAGGCCCCCCGGGTATCCAGCCCGGCCAGGAGCCCCCGGTCACCATGATCTTCATGGGCTACCAGAACGTGGAGGACGAGGCCGAGACCCAGAAGGTCCTGGGGCTGCAGGACACCATCACAGCGGAGCTGGTGGTCATTGAGGACGCGGCCGAGCCCAAGGAGCCCGCCCCACCCAACGGCAGCGCCGCCGAGCCCCCGGCCACCGCAGGCTCCAGGGAAGAGAACCAAGTGAGGCCCGAGGCCCCTCCCAGCGACCCCCAGGACCTCGACATGAAGAAGCACCGCTGTAAATGCTGCTCCATCATGTGAGCCACCCGGCCCCCCAGACCCCGCCCCCGCCCTCCATACCAGACCCACAGCCCAGCCCCCGGCGCCTGCCCACCCTCCACCCACAGGCCCCCGGACACGCTGTGTTGTCACATGTTCCTTCCGAGTCTTCTCTCACTGGAAAGAGAGAGACAGGGGTCCCCTAACCCGTCACCACCCCCGACACGCCCTAAACCGCTGAGCCGTGCATCTACACCCGGTCGGAGGGACACACGACAGACCCACTGTCCCCGGATCGAGGACCCCCATGTCACAGCAGTTCCACAGAGGTGGCTCCGCCCCCAGCATCCCGGCTGGTGTGACCCGGGCTCTGCGCGGCCCCAGCCCGCCACCCTCTGGGCCTCCTGCGTGTGCCTTCCTGCCACCTCCAATGAGGTCCCCAAGGAGACGTCCCAGCAGAGAGAGACCAGGAGACGTGGGGTCCGGGGCCCTGCTCTGCCCCCGCTCAGCCCCTGGAAGCGGGTTCCTCGAGGTTTCCCAGCCGGGGTCTCGGGCAGCTGGGGTGAGGCTGTGCCTCTTTGGGGGACCTCGGTCGGACACCAGGCTTAAGGACTTGGCTGGAGCGCGGGTCCCTCTGGACGCCCCCAGCCTGCCGGGTGCCCCACTGTGTGCCCTCTCTGGGTGGGGCCTGGGACAGGGGGAGCCCTGGGGACACACCTCCGGCCAGGGAGGGGTCTTGATCCCCGCACTGTCTTCTGGGCGCGGAGGGCGGGAGTCTCAGAGCTGCCCCTGCACAAGGCAGGGCCACGTGAGCCGCTTCTGGTCCCGCTCCCACTGGGTCCTCCTTCCTCCTGGTGCTAACTGGGGACCCTGAGGGGCTGCCCCCAGCCCCTTCTCCAGCCTGCTTGGTCCAGGGCCCTGGGTCCCCCCACCACACCCCAGAGATCAGGCCCAGTGCCGGCTCTGCCGGGTGTGGCGTGTCCGGGTAGCAGAGGGAGGCACACAGCCCAGGGCAAGGAGCTTCCCCTGGGTTGGGGCAGGAAGACCCACATTGCCGCCCAGCCTGATGTGAGCCTGCCCCCCTTTCGCTGGGAGGGGTGGGGGCTCCCCTCCTGGGGCGGCCGACACCTGGACGTACACTCACGTCCCCTGGGTGCAGCCACACTCGCCCCCAGAAGCGCATTTGCAGACGTGCTCACAGACCCTCTAACGGGCAGGCTGAGGATGACCAGGCCTCATCTCGGCCCCTCCCCAGGGGCCTCCCGCCTGGTGCCCAGGCCGCTCCCACGTCACCAGAACGTGTGCAGGGGCCGCCTGGGACCGCAGCCTGGGTCCCCGTCTCAGCTCCGCCCCTCGGTGGCCAGGAGGAGAGGCCCTCCCCGAGGTGACCCTGGGCAGTGGCCATGGAACCCCCTCTCTCTCCTCGAGTCCACCTGAGTCCTCGAGCTGTGAGCCTCCACCACCCCCTCTGCTTTCGATGTGTGACGAGGCCCCGATGTTCTTGACTTTCCCAGAGAAGCAAATAAACAGTGTGAACAGCCCCAGGTCCCAGAGTCCTTGGATTTCACAGGGCGGGAGGGTGCGGCCGGCCAGGGGGTGGGGCCCCACCTGCGCCATAAAGGGAGGCCGGGTAGGCCCCAGGGAACTGGCCCGTCCTGCCTGCGGCCCCTGCACCCTCGGGCTCCCCAGTGCCGTGGGTGGAGGCGTCGGTGGAGTCCCACCTGCACCTGAGCACACCTGAGCAGGTAAGGCCGGCAGGTAAGGGGGCGGTGCCCGTGGTGGGACTCGCTTCCTGTGTTCTGTGGAGCCGGCGGGTTCTGCAGTCAGTCTGCCCCCAACCTCAGGCCACAAGGCTGCCCCGTGCCAGGCTCACAACCCCCTGGGAACAGAAGGGGCCCCACAGACACCCCCTCACTCTGCAGAGGAGCTGGTCTCTGGGAAACAGATGGGGACATGGGAGGAAGAGTCTACGGGGGCTGCCACCCCCCGCTTTGACCCCACTGTGTGATCTTGGGAAAATCGCTGCCCCTCTGGGCCTCGGTTTGCCCATCTGTGCAATGGGCTTCATGACCCAGGACAGTCGGGGCCTCGTCTCCACGGTGACCCCCGCACGCTGGGTGATCCACTCTCTGCCCTTTGGGGCCTCAGTTTCCCCACATGGGCAATAGGCTGGTGAATGTGCTGTGTGCATAAGAGGGGACTCGGGTTCAGATCCCAGCCCCCCCCGACACTGCCCTCAGGCAGGACTTGAAGCTTCCTGGGCCTCAGTTTCCATACCTGCAAAACAGGGAGAAAGGGGACCCTGGGGTGGTGGGAGGAGATGGGGAGCCTGTGCACCCCTGGGTTTTGACAGCCCTGCACACGGTACACACACAAGCTGTAATTCCAGGCTGGGCCCTTTATCCAGGCCTGTCCTTAAGTCCCCACCTTTTGGGCAGCCCTGCCAGATTTGGGTCTGGGGGCCCATTTGATGGCAAAAGAGATTGAGGTTCAGAGGGGCCCCACAGTCGGACAAGGGGCTGGTCAGGACAGAGCCCCAGCCTGGGGGATGGAGGCCTGATCCACCGTGTCCCTTTCCCACAGACTGAGCACTGGGCCCAGTGGCCCTGCTGGGTTCTCTGCACCTCGACCAAGAGTCTGGCAGGACAGCCGAGCACCCGGGAGGACGTGCCGCCCGTTTCAAGCCTCGGTGGGGCCTGGGCTTTGTCCATCCCGCCATGTTTTCTGGCGCTTTCGATGTCCTCGTTCGGTCCTTTATGTTGAAGTGGCCGGGAATTGTCCCAGCTGTGTGGTGGCTCCACTTTACAGAGGAGGAAACAGAGGTTCAGAGAGGTCAAGTGGGATTCGAACCCAGGCCTGGCCGAACCCCCCCTGAGACGGACGAGCCAGGCTTGTCCCAGAACGGGGCTCTCGGGGAGGGTAGCCCTGAAGGGTGGGCTGAGCCAGGCGGCACGGTGGGGGCTTGGGACGCAGACTTCCCACCGGGAAACAGGCGGCTGGTTCACAGACCTGCTGTGTGACCCTGGGCAGGCGCTGTCCCCTCTCTGAGCGGTGCTGAGAGGTGGTGGGAGAGCCAGGCGGCGGCTGGGGGCGGTTTCGGGGTGAGTTCCGGCTCCGCGGGGCACGGCGCCCGCCCTCCGCCCTGCCCGGTGTCGTCTTTCTGCCTCCTCCTCTGGACTTTGTTTCCCGGGCGGGAGGGGCCGGGGAGGAGGGGGCGCACCTGCTTCCCCCGGCGGGCGGGGCCCCGTCCCCTGGCAACTCGCGGGCAGGGTGGTGCCCGGAGGCCTCCGTGCATCGCAGGAGCCAGAGCCGGCCGGGCCGGGAGCCGCGGGTGAGGCTGGCGGGGGTCCCACGCGGGGGGGTCTGTTTTCGGCGTGGGGGTTCCTGTGCCATTTGGCACCATCTGCTCACCGGTGGGGCCCTCGGGGCACAGGGAGGGAGACCCCGTCTGCACCCTGTCCCCCTCCGGGACCGGCTGGGGTCTCGGGCTGGGGGGCCCTTCTCTCGCTCCGCTCCCCAGGCTGCCTCTGACCTTGGGGTCTGTGTCCTTCTGCCCCGTCCCCACCTGGGGGAGCAGAGGCCACCCCGAACCTTGCAGGGGCCTCGGTCTCCACTCCGGGCTTCGGGCCCCCAAATCTAAGGACCTAGAGCCTTGACCCTCTGAGGGAGGGGCCTGATTGGCACCCCCATGGCCAGAGGCCGGAGAGGCCCCCCGCTGTGGTTCTGGGAATTCTGGAGGCTTCTGAGGTGGTGCTTCTGAGCACCAGCCAGAGCCTGGCTCAGGGGTGTCCTGGACAGCACACCACACCCCCATGGGGTCCCGGGCCCAGTTGGGGTGCACAGGATAAGGGGGGTGGGGCAGGCTCAGTGCGTGGGGGTGTCAGCGCGCAGGCTCCCTCCAGCCTCCGGAGGGCGGCCGGGATCCCGTGGGGCTGGGGCAGACTCGGCTGCATCCAGGTGTGTCAAGGGTCAGGGGGACTGTAGGCCGAGTGACCAAAGGGGAACCCAGGAGCCCCTCCCTGCGGTGTGACCTGCCCAGTCTGAGCCACGGGCCCCTCCAGCAGGCCTTTGCCCCGAGGACAGGAAGCCACTTGCAGGTGACGAGGAAGCAGGTGTGTGTGGCACCGGGGGCCATAAACCCAGTTTCAGTTTGGTGTCTGCACGCTACAGGGTGGGGCGGGGAGGAGCAATCCAGGGGGCCTTCCTGGAGGAAGAGGAGGAGGAGGGCTTCAGAATGTGTTGCTCTGTGCTCACTGTGTGACCTCGGGTGAGCACTTTCTCCTCTCTGAGCCTCAGTGTCCTCTGCTGTAAATTGGGGGCAGGAATAGTCCCCTCGTCACAGGCTCTTAGGAGACACGAATGAGATGCTGGTGCTCGGGGCACAAGGGGCCGTCCAGAAGGGCGAGAGGCTCTGGGATTGTTATGGTCACTCATTTGCACGGAGCCTCCGAGGCCCCAAAGAGGGCGATTTTCCTTCTTGGGGTTTCTCTGCACCAGGCACACCGCTGAGGCCCGTTTGGGGACAGCATCACCCCATGTTACAGAGGGGGAGACTGAGGCTTTGCAAGAGGGAATGTCTGCCTCAGGGTTGCCCTGAGATCCCGGGTTTAAATAATAATGGCAACAACCACCATGAAAGCATTTATCTAGCGCCTACTGTATACCAGGCACAGGGCACTGATGTGCATGGCAGCCCTTCGGGTGGAGCCACATGCTCTGGACTCTCTTATGGTCTGGGTGTGGACACTGAGGTCAGAGGGGAGCTGACACTTGCTCAAGGCCACAGGCAAGTGGGACCCAGGAACCTTGAACCCAAACCCTGGCCCTGGCCCTGCCCGACTGGCCTCAGTGAGTCACCTGGGAGGAATGGGCGTCCCCACCCTCACCCCACTCCGGGCAGGCGGTTCTTCCCGGAGTTGATGTCTCACGCGGCTCGTAAACCCCGCGGGTGAACAGCCGCCACTGGCTCTGCAAACACACCTGCGTCAGCCGGGCCGCACCGCCCTCCCCCGGACGCCCCAGGGCGCAGGCGCAGGGGGGACGGGGCTTGCCCAGCGCGGGGTCAGCGCCCCGCCAGACAGCCAGCCCGAGACGGAGGGGGCCGGTGGGGGGCAGCCGGGCCTGCGGCTGACACGCGCCCCACCCTCACTCCCCGAGTCCTCGGCGAGCGGTGTTTGCAGACCACACGACTTGTTCAGCCGGCCGCTATTAAGCACCTGTTGTATACTACGCTCTGGGCTGTGGGAGAGGGTGCTCACCTGGGCCCCTGGGGGGGAGGGTCCTGGGCTGACGGCTTCAGGAGGGAACAGACAGGCCTTAAATTCCCCTTCCAGAGACGTGTCCCCCGGGACCTTCAAGGAGAGACCCTCCGTGGGGGTCGTGCGGTCCCTGGACGGTGGCTCCGTCCGGTCGCCTGGGGTCTGTTCTCAATCCTGCTTGTTTTTAAAGACTGTTTCCCCGAGTGTGGTTTTAGTATTCAATACACACGAAAGACCGCGTGATACGTGACGCGTCGGTTGTGACACTGTCCCCATGATGGGTTTTATGTTGCCGGATGCCACCTCCCCAGGTCGGGGCTGTGATTTCCTCGTTAGAACCGCGTTGAGCTTTTATAAACAAGTTGGCGTAAAGGCAGCCAACTTGCAGAGTTACTCCGATGGGACCAGGGAGCCGAGGCCGAGGGGCGTTTGAGGAGTTGGGGACAGCCCTCTTCCTTTCCTTAGCTGTCAAAAGGGGACGTCTGATGCTCGGGTACTGGGCCGGGAGTACAGGAGATGCTCAGGTGATAGGCACTGAGGGCGGGGCAATCTGGGGGTTCCCTGGAGGAGGTGTCCTGTGGGCGGCAGCTCAGGAGGCTGTGGAGGAGCAGGAATGAGGGTCCTGCAGGCAGAGGGAGCTGTGTGGGGAGGAGGAGCATAGGGTTTGGGGTCGGGAGAGTCTGGGGGTCTGTGCTGAGGCCAGATGAGGGGTGAGGGCCTGGGGCAGGGCACAGAAACAGCATCTGAGAGATGTCAGGAGCGTGGAGATGTGAGAGTCGGTGCGTGACCTTCGAGGAGGCTCCTGGAGCCGTGCTCAGAGGGAACCGGGACACCTGGGGTGGGGGAGGCTGGCCTGCCTGGGGCACTGGGTCAGGGTGTCACCCAGTCCTGTGGGACAAGGTCCAAGGCGTTCCCTAGCCCATCCTGGATTTATGGCACCGAGATGGGATGGGAGGGTTGTCTGGGATGGGATGAGGTGTCCCGCTGGGTGGGCGTGGGGAAGAGAAGAAGGATGTGGGGGCCGGGAAGCTGGGATCTCTGCCAGTCACCACCCCTCTCTGGGCCTCAGTTTCCCCACTTGACATCCCTCAGTGAGGGGCAGGCACACGGGGCCATCTGTCAACGTCAGCTGAAAAAAATCACAGAAGGGACCTCAGAATGTGTGTGCCCTGGGAGAGAGGCAGACGCACGCACTGTGGGGGCCCAGGGAGGCAGTCCTGGAGTGGCATTGGGTCTGGCACCGCAAGCTGGGTGGGAGAGGGGAGGAGTAGAAGGAGTGGGCAGCAGGGGGCTGACCACCAGGGCGCATGGTGTCTGGGAGGTGAGGTGCCTGCAAATGTCAGACACGCATGGAGCGAGTTATTGGGTCAGTACAGGGGTGCTCAGGGATTCAGGTGTGGCTGGATCCAGGAGCTCAAACTACATTTTTAGGATGCTGGGTTGGGGTCAGGGTTGGTCTCAAGCAGGCTGTGTCCACAAGGGGGCACATCTGGCCCCCAGCAGTTCTCAACCACATCTCAGCAGCCTAACAAGCCCAGGGGGAAGAGGGTCCAATTTTCCATGTTCATGGCAAAGTCCCAGGATTTCATGTCATTGGCCAGGTTGGGTCACATGTCCATCCGTGAACCAATCGCAGAGGCCAGAGGATGGAATGCTCTGATTGGCAGGGCTGGGTCCCTCACCCATCCCTCAGCCAATCACGGAGGCCACATGGCCAGGACTTTGCCCTCTGAGGGACTGGAAATTGTTCTTCTCCCCAAGTCGTCTGACCTGGTGACTGTCATTTCCTTCTCCTCCCTCAGAGAGCCCAGCGCACCTCCACCCCGGGACCCTGTGGCAGGCTGAGACCCCCACAACATGGACCGCGTGACCAGATACCCCATCTTGAGCATCCCCCACTCACACCGTGTGACCGTCCCCGCCTTCAATGGAGACACCAGCTACACCTTCGAGCTGGTGAACGTGGGGCCCCCGGCCAGCGGCTGGGACCAGGACGAGCCGAAGGCGTGGCCCGCTGACCACAAGGCCCGGCTGAACCTGGTGCAGACTGAGGCGTCCTACGGCCTGCGGGCCTTCCCGGGCCAGCCGTCCCTGCGGTCACTGTACCCAGAGGACGACGAGGATGAAGAGGTGAAGGCCTACCACCTGGATGCCAGGGACGCCCCGCCCAGGCGGCCACAGGAGGACCTGGAACAGGAGCGCTGGGCGGTCATCCAGGGCCAGGCGGTCAAGAAGGGTGGCACGGTGGCCACGTTCTGTGGCACCCCTGACAGCAGGGACACCAGGAGCCCCAGCCGCCCTCAGTCCATGCCCCCGGAGGAGAACGCGGTCGACAGGGAGCAGATCGACTTCCTGGCAGCCAGGCGGCAGTTCCTGAACCTGGAGCAGGCGAACGTGGAGGCCCCTCCGAGACCCTCGGCCAGGGCGGCCCCCGTGCGTCCCCAGCCAGGGGTCAGCCAGGTCCCCAAGGCCTTGAGCAGGCCCCCCGTGGCCAATGGGTATGTTGTCTCAGTCAAGCCCCAGGTGAAGGACGTGATCATAGAAGAGAAGAGTGTCCGCAGTTTGCCCGCCGGGTTTGGGGTCCCAGCGGTGGACGAGCCGGATTCCCGGTCCCGAGCGGAGTCCCCCGAGGGCCCCAAGGAGACGCCCATCGAGCGGGAGATCCGGCTGGCCCAGGAGCGCGAGGCGGACCTGCGAGAGCAGCGGGGGCTGCAGGGGGCGGCCGGCCGCCAGGAGCTGGTGGAAATCCTCAGCAGGCCGGTGCTGACCAAGGTGAGCCTGGCCGAGGCCCCGCGGCGCGACCGGGGGCGCCCGTCGCTCTACGTGCGGCGGGACATGGTGCAGGGGACGCAGCGCGAGGAAGACCACAGGCGGGAGGGTCTGCAGGTGGGCCGGGCGGCCACCCCCGACTGGGCCTCCGAGGGCCCCCTGCCCGCTGGACTCCAGAGGGCTCTCAGCTCGGACTCCATCCTCGGCCCGGCCCCGGACGCCAGGGCGGCCGACCCTGTCCCAGAGGTGAGAAAGGTGAACCGCATCCCGCCGGACGCGTACCAGCCGTACCTGAGCGCCGGGACCCCCCAGCCGGAGTTCCTGGCCCTCCATGCCCGTGGCAGGCCCAGCGGCCCCTCTGCAGACGAGGTCAAGGCTGTGGGCTCCCTGAAGGCCGTGGGGTCTCAGAGGCATCTCCTGGAATCCTCTGGAAAACCCTCAGGCACACAGCAGGAACCCCCGCCAGCCAACGGTGGCATCGTGCGACTGGAGAACTTCCGCCTACATCCCCTGCGCTTTGGCGTCCCGGATGCCCCTCAGAAGGCGGAGGTTTCCCGGGTCTGGGGCTGGGAGGTGTCCGGGGCCCCCCCGTTGAGGCTACAAAAGTCCCAGTCGTCTGAGCTGCTGGAGAGGGAGATGGAGAGTGTCCTGCGGCGCGAGCGGGAGGTGGCCGAGGAGCGGAGGAACGCTCTCTTTCCAGAGGTCTTCTCCCCGACACCACCGGACGAGCGCTGTGACCGAGGCTCCAGGAGCTCCTCGCAGGCATCCGGTGAGGAGGGCCCGGGAGTGGCTGCTTTGCTCCAGGTCTCAGAGGTTGGGGCAGAGGAAGGTGGGGAGGTGGAGTTTGGGGGTGTCAGGAAGGGTTGGGGGCTGGGGTCACACCTGGGGGACTTTGTCCACTACCCCAGCTGGCTGGTCCGTCTGCCTGTCTGCTTAGGCTGTAGACTTTGGAGAGAGATGCAACTTTGCTGTGGGGTTTTTGCGTTACAGGTTTGGACATGTTATTAGGCGCATAAAGGTTTACAGATGTGTCCTCTTGGCCAATGGTGCCTCTTCATCAATCTGAAATATCCCCCATGTCACTTTTAATGTTTTTCACCTTGCATAGTCGGCCCATGTGTCTGTCCAGCTTTTCCTGGTGATTTTGGTCAATTTGTCTGTCAGTTGTCTGCCTGTCCATTTGCCCATCTCCTTAATTGGTCCAGCCTCTTGGCCAGAGATTCCACGTCTCCAGAGCTGGGGTCTGACAGACGTTCTGCCCTCCCGGGACTCTGGGACCCTCCCTGAGGCTCCCTCCCTCCCATCCCCCCACAGGCATCACCGGCAGCTATTCAGTGTCCGAGGCACACTTCACCCCCATCCACCTGCACTCGAGCCTGGTGTGGACGGCGGACGCCCCGGCCGAGGTTGCCCCCAGGCAGAGAAAGAGGAAGGAGCAGTGGGTGAGTCTAGAGCCCGGCCCGACTCCCGGAGGCCTGACACCCCCATCAGGGCCACAGGAGGGTAGAGTGAGACTCGAGTGTGACCCGGGTTCGAGTCCTGTCTCCCTCACTGCCCCGCGGGTGGCTGTGCCTCGGTCTCCCCCACACGTGAGGTGTAGACTGGACGCACCGGGTGTCTCTTCATGTCCGGGCTCTGCTCTCAGAGGCCACGTCAGCAGGGTCCCCCCACGAGGTCATCCCCCAGATCACAGGCTGACGGATGAGCTCTGCTTGGAGGACAGAGGTGGCTTATCAACGTCATCGCTGTTATTTAATGTGTTTATTGTCACCATCGTTTATGATCGTGTGTGACATGCTCAGGGCTCTGCACACCAGGCCTGGGAGGGACATCTTATCACACCCAGGGTCACCAGGCTCGTGAGCTCCTGAGCTGGGACCTGAACTCAGGCCTGACCCCACCCCCCACATTTGTAACTGTGAGGCCAGCTCCTCCCGGGGCGGGGTACTGGGGACGTTGCGGACAATCACACCAACGCCCACCTTGCACAGCCCAGCCTGGCAGTTTGGGCACCAGAGTGGAGCCCAATGACCCGGGTTCAAGTCCTAGCCCTGCCCCTTGCCAGCTGTGTGGTGTTGGGCGTGTCCCTGCCCCTCTCTGACCCTCGGTCTCTTCCTCTGTGAAATGAGCGTAAGAGTAAGAACAGTCCCCTCTGAACCTTAGAGCGGGACCCAGCTCCATAAATGTCGACCCCTTTGTTAGGATGACGTTTATAGCAAAAAAAAAATTGCAAATGATGGACCGAGGCTTCACTGAGGGGAACAGCATGAGGGAACAGCGTGGTGGATGGCTTTGAGGTTGGGGTGACCGAGGGGCACTCGGGGGACCACTGTGGGCAGGCCTTCCCTTCTGCCCCAGCTGGTGGTGAGTGGGCTATGCATTGAGCTCCCAGCAGGCTGTGGGGTGGGGCAGAGCCGGAAGGGCCCCGGGGCTGATGCATGTTCCTTCTTTCCGCAGTACGCAGGCATCAACCCCGCGGACCAGGTCAACTCAGAGGTGAGCAGCTCCTGGGGGCGAGGGCCCGAGTCTTCCCTCCCCCATCTGTGCCCCCTGCTCTGTGGCATCGGGGCTACCAGAAGCCCTTTTTCTGGGTGTGGGGACCTCACTGGGTGTCTTCTTGATTGATGGTGTCTGCCCAAGGTGGATTTTGCTGTGATCGGCTTGTGATGCCTGCCGTGGGCACAGACTGTGGAAAGGGGGTCCACATGCTGCCTCTTCACCAGACAGGGAAGGGTTTTGGCAGATTGGGCCCAAGACAAGGGCATTTTCTTGGAGGGAGGGGTTCATCTGAGAGTGTGCAGGTCAGCGACCTCAGTGGGTTTGTGGCCTGGTCCCCGCTGTGGAGCTCGGCGTGGGTTAGATTCCGTGGCACTATCGCTAGGAGTAGAGGGTCTGAAGCAGAGGAGGGGATGGTCCTGCTTTACCCCTGGCCTAGGCCTCTCTTGTGAGTCGGCGGTGGGGGGACGTCTGGGGGAGGGTTAGGACTCTGACGGGGACCCCATGCCTCTTCCTGCAGATCCTGGAAGCCACCAGGGTGACCCGTCACAAGAGCGCCAGGGCGGAACGCTGGGAAGCGGGCATCTACACCAGTGAGGACGAGGACTGAGCCTGGGGACCGGGCGCCCCCCCCCCTTAGAGGATAGGTCCCCACTGGAACCCACAGCCCAAGGACCGCGGATCACGGCCCGACAGCCCTGGGCGGATTTGCTTCCCAACTTGGGCGCTTTCTTTGCCATTTTCATTTGCTTGGAGAAATCGTGCTGCTTTTTGGGTCCATAGCTGGGGGGACAGGGGACCTCTGTCGATTCTTCCTGCTTCTGAGACTTTGCCAAACGCCCTGGGGTCCGAGAAGGAGGGGGACCGGCTCCCCGGCCCCCCGGCTCTGGATGTGGTCCCCCCGCTAGTCTGAGGGCGGAGGGGCTGAGGGGACACACAGCTCCTCCCTCTGAGAAGTCCCAGCATGAGGGGTCCCGCCCCATGCCACCCTCGAGCCCCCTCCACGGCCACTCAGCGAGGCTCCCACATTATGGGGTCCCCGGGAGACGGCCCCCACCAGGTAGAGAAAAGGGCTCGGTTCGGGGGCTGACAGGGACCCTCCTGCCCCCCACTGCCTGTCCACCTATCGTGAAATAAACCTGCGTGGGCCGCCCTGGCCTCCCCTCTGTCTGTTCTGCTTCTCTTGGTGACATGGGTGACACGGGTGCTGGTCACTGCCCAGCCCCCCCGGGCTGTCGGGGTCACATCCATTCCCAGCGTGTGGTATGCAGTCGGTGCTCACTCGATGCTTGTCCGGTGCAGGAGCCCATCCCGCCGTCCCGGTGCGTTGCTCCTGCATCGTCTGAGCCCTCGATCGGCGCGCGCGGGGTCCCGGCCGGTGACTCGGGAGGGGCTGGAGGCCCGTTGACTGGGCTCCGCGTGTCCACCTGGCTCGCGCCCGGGTGACGAGGTCATTCTGGGCAGAGGGGTGGGCCCTGGACCCGAACCCCAGCTCCGCGGCCCCTCGTGTGTGGCCGTGGGCTTCTCACCCGCCCGTGCCTCAGTTTCCCCTCTATGCACAGGGGCGACGGTAGGGCCAGCCCCCCAGGCAGGCAGATGAGGTCCCAGCACTGGTTCAGGGGCCGATGGTGGGTGCCCAGCCCCGCTCACTGACCCCCGGCAGGGCCAGGTCCCTGCTGCCCCCGGGCCTGACGCCCCCTCGCGGCCCCTTTGTGCGCGGCTGCCGCAGGGAAGACCGGGCACCGGGGGAAACCCGCCTCGAAGACGCCCCCGCCGGCCCGGGAGGCGGTGCGGCCGGGATAGCTGGGGCAGCGGCTACGGGGCCACGGGGGGCGGCAGGGGTGGGGGCTGCAGTTTAGGGGGAGCCCGGGCCCCTCAGTGGCCACGTCGCCTCTTCTCTGGGGTTCGAGCAGTTCTGTCCCACCCCGAGGACCAAATGTGGGGCCCGACCCCCCTTCAGGACGGCAGTTTCAGGGCCTCAAACACGAGCCCGTGGTGAGTCTCATGCCTCCTGCTCCCCCTGAGCCGACTGGCCGTCCCTCCACCCACAGACGTGCGAGTCTCTGTGGCCGCTGTGACAAGTCACCAACACTTGTCATCTCACGGTCCTGGAGGTCAGGGGTCCCACACAGTCCCACTGGACTAAATCCAGGTGTGGGCAGGGCTGGTCCTCCTGGGGCTCTGGGGAGAACCGTCTCCCGCCTTTTCCAGCTTCTGGAGGCGCCGCGTCCTGGGCTCGGGGCCCCTTCCTCCGTCTGCACGGCCAGCAGCGCGGCGTCTCCATCTCTCTCTGCCTCTGCCCCTCCTCCTCCCTCTGCTGAGGACCCTGTGGTGACACTGGGCCCCCAGGAGTCCAGGGTTGTCCCCCATCCCAGGGTGCCTGACTTAATCCCACCTGGAAAGACTGTCTGCCATGTGAGGTGACATGTCCACAGGTCCCGGGACCAGGACAGGGTCATCTTTGGGGCCATCATTCTGCCGACCACAGAGGGTCTCCTTCCCTTTCTCAATTAACCTTCTGTCGCCTCTGCTCAGGGCCGCCCAGGACTGTGGCACAGGTCGTGCACTGCACAAGGCACCCGGCCAAGGTGCAGAGGGCTGGGCTCCCCCGCAGCTGGGACTTCCCTAGCTTCCCCGGCCCGGCCATGCTTCTTACCAAACAGGCCATGTCACCAAGGGGCACACTCATGCATCACCTAGTTTGGACAACACCCCCCAAGACCCAGCTCTTGGGGTCTCAGTAGACCCTCCCCTGACCCCATAAGGCCCCTCGGCACCCCGGCTTGTGAATGTTTCCAAGAAAAGAGTAAGTGCCAGGAAGCCATTTCCACTCCCAGCTCAGGCCGTGGCCTCGACCCCCACGAGCCAGTCCTGTCTCGGAGACCACGACGCCCCCACACACCCCACACCCAACGTGGGGTCTCCCCAGGCTGGAGCCCGGCCGGCACCGAGCTCGAGGGAGCAGGCCCCACCCGACCCGGCTCTTCGTTTCCTGCCACCTCTGTCTCTCTATGTCTGTGTCTCTGTCTCTCTGTTTCTGTGTCTCTGTATCTCTCTATCTCTGTCTCTCCCTCTGTCTCTGTCTCTCTCTGTGTCTCTCTCCTGCCTCGGTCCCCCGCCCCCGCTCTCAGTCGGGAACACAGAAAGGACCCGGGAAGGAGGGTCTGAGCCCCGGGGCCGCACCGTCGGGCGCTGTTGTCAGTTCTGGATGTGGCCGCGCCGCCGGCCTGACCCGACCCCCGGGGCCTGAGCCCCAGAAATGCCCCGCGCCTCCCCAGGAGCCGCTCCACCAGGTGGAGCAATGACGAGTGTGGCCCCTGGGAGACCAAGGACTTTAAAATCCCATGTAGGGTGGCTGCGTCCCCACCCTGCCCCCCGCCGGGGTGACCGGGGTGAGCCCAGGTGCGGGGTCCCTGAGTGTCGGCCTAGGGAGCAGAGCTTTGCGTTTTCAGCCTCACTGACCTTCACAAAACGAAGAGAGTTTCCTCAAATAGTTAAACAGAGAACCACCGTGTGACCCAGCATCCCTGTCCTGGTACGTCCCCAAGAGAGCTGAGAGCAGGGACACAAAGAGAGGTCTGCACCCGTGTCCACAGCAACGTGATCCACAGCAGACAAAGGTGGAAACAGCCCAAGTGTCCACGGACAGATGATGGATAAACGGTGTGTCCATCCACACACTGGAATATGATGCAGCCCTGAAAAGGAAGGAGATTCTGACACGTGCCACAGCGTGGATGGACCTCGAGGACATGACACTCAGTGACATGAGCCAGACACAGAAGGACAGAGACTGTGTGGTCCACTCACAGGAGGTCCCTAGAGGAGTCACATCCACAGAGACAGAAAGTAGACGGTGGGGCCAGGGGCTGGCAAAGGGGACGGGGAGTCAGTGTCTCATGGGGACAGAGTCTCAGTTTGGGAAGATGGAAAGTTCTGGAGACGGATGGAGAGGATGGTTGCACAACAATGTGGCTGTGCTAATGTCACTGAGCTGTGCACTGAAAATGGTTAAGATGGCGAGTTTATGTGATGTGTGTTTTACCACGATGAGAAAAAGCAAGAGAACGAGTATTCACTCTCCGGAAGACACAGGAAGGCCCTTGGGAACCATCCAGGGGACCCCACAGTTTTTTGGCTTAAAAAAATGAGAAATGCCCTCAAAAATGAAACGTCCTCTTTGAAACCCTTGACTCATCCCGAGGGCGTGTTCTTGTGACATCCGAGCGCGACCATCGGAGACGTCTCGTGTTTACGACTCGCTTTTGGTTCAGTTCTGTCCACGGGGCGGTCCCCTCGGGGACCAGAGACTTCTGCCCACCGGCCGGGCCGACCCACCCAGAAGGCTTGCGGTGAGGGTTTAAGTGAATTCTTAGGAGAATTCCCCGAGGAGGGAGGGTCTGCCCGCGGAGGGGAGGGACTCCAGAGCAGACTCTTAGAATGAAAGGGAGACAGACGTGACCCAGGCGTGTGGCACGGCTTAGCCCTTCGTGCTCCGGACGGCGGCTGCTGATGGGCTCACCGTCCTGCGGGCTCTGTGGGGCTCGCTCACGTAGCTGTGGTCAGTTGGGGGGACCCCACTCACGCATCTGCAGTCGGGGCTGCTGTCGGCTGGGCTGCGCGGGGGGGGGGGGAGTTGGGAGATGAACTTCTGGACACCCAGTTAAATTTGGGTTTCAGCAAATAATGAATAACTTTTAGTGTAAGTCTGTCCCATGCAAAACTTGGGGCATCAACAAAATCATCCACTGCATACCTGAAGTCCCCCAAGCTTGGAGGGCGGGAAGGATGAAGGGGCTTTTCAGCATCACCTGGACATTTAATCTTCAACAGTTAGGACGTGTCCATGTGTCGCTGAAGAATTAGACATTTATTTTTTTACAGAAAATTGACAAATTGGCTGTATCAGTCAGCTACTGCTGTGTAACAAATTAACACACAGCTGCTTGCGACGATGCCCATTTATCATCTCCCAGTTTCTGAGGGTGAGCAGCCTGGTGCAGTGTGGGTGGGTCCTCTGCTCAGGGTCCCACAGGGCTGCAGTCAAGGTGTCGACTGGGCTGCGTTCTCATCTGAAGGCTCAGCGGGGGGAAGGATCCACATCCAAGCTCCCTCGGGTGTTGGTGGAATTATTTTCTTATGCTTGTAGGACAGAGGTCCCCATTTTATTGCTGGCCACCCCCAGGTCGTTGCCACGTGGTCTGCTGCACAAGCAGTTTATGACACGGCTGTTTGCTGCTCCCTGGGCCTTTAGAAAAAGCCCTCACCTGATTAGGTCAGACCCACCCAGAGTTATCTCCCCTTTGATTAACTCAAAGTCAGCTGACTTTGGGACCTTGGTTACATCTGAAAAATCCCTTCACCTTTACCAAATAACATCCCACCTGCACTCAAGGGGGTTACACAGGATGCCTACATGGGAGCAGGAATCTTGGGGCCACCTCAGAATTCTGGCCATTTTGGGGGGACCTAAAGTGGGGTTTGGGGCACGGGCTCTGGTGGGAGAGACTGGGTTCTAACCTCACCCCAACTTGCCCCCAAGCCTCAGTTTCCCTATGCGTAATGGGGAGATGACCCGTTCACCCACAGGATTGATGGGCAGATGAAATGAGTGACCAAGAGTTCCCCGCCCTGGAGGTCTCAGACTGGAGGCCGGGGGCTGAACTCAGAACACAGACTCCTCTCACTTGGCCATCAGGGTTTTAAAGTAAAAAAAAATTCTTTTGAAGAATTTACCGGCATTTGAAGATTTTTATACAAATCTGGATTTCTCGTTTCTCTTGAGCATTCCCATTCTCCGGCCAGGCTGGACCGGGTTCACGGAGCCGCACTGGCCAGAGTGGAGGAGCGTCCGTCCATTCGAACAGGCCCCGGGCCCCCGCGGCCCCTCGAGTTGAGAGCCGGCTCCCGGTGGTTGGGTCGGGGGGCTCCGAGCGGATCCTCAGGGGAGCCCCTGCGCTGTTTCTCCACGTTTCCCTCCTACAGGAGAGGAGACACTGCAACTGGATACAAATCAGCAAAGGCCTTGCCGAGAGCTGTTTTTTAAAAAATAAATCCTCCTGTGCCTCTTTATAAAATTCGAGTCCCCGTCGCTGTCCCTCCTCCCCCTGCCCCTCGGGCTGCAGACGGGGTCACGCCTGGACCCCGCAGCAAACTCCCGGGCTGCGTCTTCCCAGCAGGACCTACTTTGGGGTAAAAGCTGAGCCGCCGGTGAATGGGTTTCCTGGGGCCGCCCATGGGACGGCTCAAAACAACAGCAATTCACCCTCTTTAGTCCTGGAGGCCAGGCGTCCACGGTCAGGACCCGTGGGCTGAGGTCACGGTGTCACACAGTGTCCCAAACTGTGTGACAAAACCCTACGTCCAAAGGACCACGGAGGGGCTTTATCAATTCACATAAAAGGAATATTCTCAGTGACAAGAAAGCTTTGTCCCCAGAGCTGACAACATTGGTGGGTTTTATAATCCCGAGATCTTCACTTTGGTGAAGGTCGATGTGTCCTTTGATCCCTCTGCACTCCGTGAGGCGTGTCTCGGACGGGGCCACCAGAAATCAGAGAGGTTAAGTAACTCGCACAGGGTCATACAACCGGACAGTGGGGGACGGGGGTTAGGATGGAAGCTGGAGTCGGCAGCGGTCAAGGGTCTCTCCATTGCAAGAAAAAGACGGCTGAAGCAAACTCAACTCAAACTGGCTTTGGCAAAACCGGAATTTACTGGTTTGTGTAACTGAACAGTCGAAATAGGATTGGCTTCAGGCTCAGCTGGTTCCAGGCCCCAAACAGGGTATTTGGGGTTCCCGGGTTCAAGTCTGAGCTCTGCCACTAATCTCTGAGTGACCATGTGCAAGGCCCATCCCTTCTCCCAGCCTCAGTTTCCTCATCTGTAACTAGAGGTGGCCTCATTGACCCCTCCTGGCAGGAAAGGGCACATGATGAGGGTTACCAGGCCCCTGACACACAGGCAGTGCTGGAAAAATGTTGGTTCTTGTTACTATCGATCAAGTAAATAATGAATCCTCCCCAGACAACCAGGGACTTAGCTGCAACTTCCTGGTTTGAGGCAGAGAGAACAAACGCACGCTGCCACCAGAGGGCGGCAGAACACCAACAATGCGGCACCAGCTCTCACTCCACCCGGGAGAACTTGCCCGCTGCCTCTTTCAAGTTCTCCTTCCTCTAATGAGCAGACCTTTTCCCAGAGGCCCTTGGGAGCCCAGATAGGAGTAAACGCTGCCCCAGCCCCACAAAACGCCCCTAGGCTGGTGGAGGCAACAAAGAGGGGAGCGCTGGTGGACAGAGTCTCATCCAGCTATGTTAGAGAAAAACCGCGCCCCCCTACATGTTTTTATGTATCTAAAAATCTTTTAATGTAATTTTTTCCAGAACATTAAAGTAGTTGAAAAAAATTGAAAATTAGGTGTATTAAAATTCACAGTGTTATTTTAGATGTAAATATATATTTTATATTTATCCTGCAAACAGAATGTATAATTTTGTCCCCAGTCCTGCCCCTTCGAGCTGGGCTTCCTGCGCTGGTTTCCTGCCGGGACCCGCGGAGGGTCCGCCGTCAGCTCATCGGCTATTTCGCAGAGTCCTGAGGGCGCGCTGGACAGGTCTCCGGGGTGCGGCCTCCTCCTGTGGGACTAGAGGGAGGCGGGGGGGGGGGCAGGGAGCTTCCGGGGACCCCTGTTCTTCTCTCCTCTGTCCCTCCACAGCCTTCCAGGGCTCCCACGGCCGCAGGCCGCAGCAGCACAGTCTCCAAGCCATTCATTCATTCATTCATTCATTCATTCCTCCCTCCAAGTACCGGCCATACAAACGGGGGGGCGGGAAATCATAGCAACGCATCCTCATTGCGTTTTTAGGCCTTGGACTCAGAACCCGCCCACTGCTCGCCCCTCTGCGGCCCACCGTCCCCCACACTGTCCTCCCCCATCCCCCATCCCCCACCCCCGCCCCCCTTGCACCCCCATTATCCTCCCCGTCCCCCATCCTCTCCCACCATCCTCCCCATCCCCCATCCCTCTCCCACAGTCCTCCCCATCCCCCCACCGTCCCTCCCCATCATCTCCCTCCACCCCCCATCCCCCCACCATCCCCCCCATAATCCCCCCATCATTCCCCCTGGACCAGCGCGGTCCCCTCGCCCGAGCCTCCCGCGCCGCCCTCGGTCTGTTCTCCCCGCGGCCGCCAGGGGGCGCCGTGGGCACCGAGTCACCGCCCCTGCTCGGCGGCTCCCACGTCCCCCCAGGGGAAGCCCGCGGGGCCCCGCACGGCCAACCCGTCCCCCACCCGCCGGGCACCGTCCTGCCCCAGGGCCTTTGCACAGGCCGTGCCGCCTCCTGTACCCTCTTCCCCGGAGGAGCCCCCACAGGACCCAGGTGTCTCAGCCATGGTGTCACCCTGGATGGACCGTCACCCCCGGTCCACGTCTCGGGCTGACACCGGGGGAGGGGCCCTCTCTGAGCTCAGGGTACCCCCGCATCGACCTCACTGGTGAAACGAGGTCACCCCATCTCGCGCCAGCCCAGGGCCGGGCACACAGTAGGTGCCGAATAAATGTTCGCTGGATGGAGCAATGGAGGGGGCTCCCCAGGGCTGGGCGAGGAGGAGGAGAGAGGGACCTCATCCCCGTCTGTTTACAGAGGCCGGGTCTCCAGCCCGCAGCTGGGGACGGGGGTCCTCCAGTGAAGCCTGCGGGCCGGTCCCTGCACGCCTGGCTGGTGGAGTCCAGGGTGACCCAGCGCTGCCCCCGGAGCCGACCGAGTGAGGCCTGGGAGCTGCTGGGGAGACAAGTTCTGTGACACCCACCTGCGCCCCCCGACCCCTGCCCCCGGGGGGCTCCAGCCCAGACTCTCTCCTGACAAGCTGATCGCTCTGGGCAAGTTGCTCAACCTCTCTGTGCCTCCTCGTCAGCAAGGGGAGTGGGCGACCCTGAAGTGAGAGTGATGGAGCGTCCTTCCCACTCTTGGTGAGGACCCCAGCGTCGGCCAGCCCCCCGGGAAGAACTCGCCATGATCCGGGCACCTCGATTCCGTTCACAAGCCCGACTCCCGGGGTCCCGACAACCATTGACAAGACGCCTCTATTGTCCCCATTTTAACAAAATTGTCATAAAGTTCACATCACATAAAACTACCCGCTCAGTCTTCAAGTGCAGGATTCAGTGGTTTTTAGTGCATTCACAGGGTTGTGCAACCAGCACCTCCATCTAGTTCCAGAACATTCCATCACCGCAGAAGAAACCCCGTCCCATCAAAAGTCACCCCCATCCCCCTCCCCCAGCCCCTGACAACCACGAACCCACTGTCTGTCTGTGGATGTGCCTGTTCTGGACATTTCCCATCAGTGGAGTCACACACAGTGTGTCCTTCTGTGTCTGGTTCTCACTGAGCATCGTGTGTTCATGGTCTGTCCACGTGCAGCTGTGTCAGGGCCTCACTCCTTTTCACGGCTGCATCGTACTCCAGTGTGTGGATGGGCACTCTGTGTGGATCCGTTCACCCGTCGTGGACCCTGGGGTTGTGTCCATGCCGGCTGTCATGAACCGTGTGCTGTGGACACACGTGCACAGTTTGTGTGTGGGTGTGTGTGCATGTCTCCTAGGTACATACCTGGAGGGACATGCGGGCTCGTTCGGTAATTCTGTGTAACTTTCTTTTCCACGCGGCTACGCCGTTTGACATCCCACCAGCCACGGACCAGGGGTCGATTCCTCCACTGGGAGCTTCTTACAAAACAAAGCCTCCGCTGGGGAGGGGAGTGGTCGGGGAGGTGACCTGGGGCCTGGGGAGGGCCCCTCCTGCCCCTGGGCTCAGCAAGGGGTCCTCGGGCCTGGGTCATCTCCGTCACCCTCAGGGTCCCCGTCCGGGCCATGTTGTCGGCCTGCGGGCAGGTATCCGGTGGACGAGGCACGAGTCAGCACAGTGACGGAGACGGAGGGGTCTGGGGTCCCAGGCTGGGTTCACGCTGTGTGGCTCGTGGCCTCTCTGAGCTGCAGTTTCCTCTTCTGTAAAATGGGGACAATAGGAACACAGCCCAGAGGCCCCTCGAAAAGTTGTGTTATCATTGATCCAGCAGTTCCACGCCGAGGTCTACACCCGAAAGAACTGAGATTGGGCATCGAGACAAACCCCGTACTCGCCTGTGCACCCCAGCAGGATTCACAACAGCCAAAGGTGGACTCACCCGCATGTCCATCAACGGGTGAACGAATGAACACAGCGTGGTCCATCCGTGCGATGGAATATTATGCAGCCATGAAAAGGAGTGAGGCCCTGACACAGCTACATGTGGACGGACCTTGAACACACGATGCTCAGTGAGAACCAGACACAGAAGGACACACGTGTGTGACTCCATTGATGGGAAATGTCCAGAACAGGCAAATTCACAGAGAGAGAGAAAATGAACAGCAGTTACCTGGGCCTGGGGGAGGGGGACGGGAAGTGACTGCTAACGGGCCTGGGATTTCCTTTCGAGGTGACGAGAATGTTCTGGAATCAGACGGTGGCGACGGTTGCACAGCTCAGTGAATACCCCCCAAACCACTGGGTGGTCTGCTTTAAAAGCGTGAATTTGACATGTGTGATTTCATCTCAATTAAAAGAAGATACTTCCAGAACTTTTTCAAAACGGGCCGCCCCGATTTGCCTTCTCATCAGCAAGACCAGGGAGTGCCCGTCGCTCCGGGTCCCGGCCGACACGTGGCGTGGTCGCTATTCTCGGTTCTAGCCATCCACGTGGTGTGTGGTGGCTCCTCCCTGGGGTTTTAATCTGCCCTTCCCCACGGGCTGGTGACGCAGAGCATCGAGCACGGTTTCGTTAGCCATTTGGGCGTCTTTCTTCAGGACGTGCCCTATCAAGTCTTTGGCCCATTTTCTTAAATTTTTTTTTGTCATTGATTTGTGAGCGTTCTTTACATATTCTGGACCTGAGTCCTTCGTTGGATGATGCGTTGCAAGCATCTTCTCCCAGTCTGTGCTTTGCCTCCTGACCCTCCCAACGGTGTATTCGGACAAACCAACTTGTTTAAAATAAAATGCTAAATGTTTTAATTAGAATTAAATTTTACAGGCAGGGAGGTTCAGGATCTGAGTCATCGAGGAGAGTGTTTGCCAACAGCAGCATCAGCTTTTCCTCCTGGAGGGCAGAGGGGATGAGATTGGCTTCGTTCACAGATAAAGAGACCGAGGTTCCCAGAGGCACCCTGACTTGTCCTGGGTCACCTGAGGCGGCAGCCCCAGACCTGCGCTTCTGCCCCAGATTTGAGCAGAAGCCTGGGGAGGGATGTTTCCGGAAGACGCAGCCCCTGGCCCGCATTAGCGTACTTCTGGGCAGATCTGCAGATTTGGCATGAAATCCCCAATTTCGAGTTACAAAACCGCAGTTCCTGCCAAGTACAGTGAAGAGGCTGGGGACCAGACTCTGTTTATGTCTCGTCCACGCTGGCCGGCTGCCTCGACGGGTCAGCCATTTGTGTGACCACACGTGCGGAGTGAGCACGCAGCCACCCACGGTGGGTCTCAGAGGATCTGTCCGCCGGGCCGCACCCCCGATCCCGGGCCCTCTGTCCACTCTGCCCGCTGTCCACTCTTCCCCGGGGCAGCGGGTGCAGGAGGTGCCCGAGTGGCAGCCGAAAGCGGGATGTCCACGCCGGATGACCAGTGCTGGCCTTTCTGGGCATTAAATATCTGAGGTCTCCAAATTGTCCTCCTGGATTTGTGCCACAAAGAATTGAAAATAGGTGTTCACACAAAAACCCGCACACACGTGTCCACGGCAGCACGATTCACAGCGGCCAAAAGGTGGACACAACCTGAGTGTTCATTGATGAATGAATGGATCCACACACCATGGTCCACCCACACCCTGGAATATTACGCAGCCTTGAAAAGGAGTGGAGCCCTGACACAGCTACACGTGGACGGACCGTGAACACACGACGCTCAGTGAGAACCAGACACAGAAAGACACATGGTGTGTGACTCCCCTGATGGGAAATGTCCAGAACAGGCACATCCACAGAGAGGAAGTGGGTTTGTGGTTGCCAGGGGTCGGGAGAGGGGATGGGGATGACTGCTGATGGGACGGGGTAGTTTTTTGGGTGATGGAATGTTCTGGAGTTAGAGGTGATGATTGCACAACTCTGTGAATTGCAACCATTGAATTATACAACTTATTTTTTCTGCATAATTTAAAAGTAAATCTTTATTAATTTTTTCTACAAATTAATTTGCACACCACAGAGGGGTATAGTAAAAAAATGCGTGTTCCATTCGCCGTTTCACACGGTTCCCCAGTCCGTCTGTCTGGGAGCAAACACTTACTCGTCCTCACTCTTCCCCCAGCTTTGTTGAGGCGTGACTGACAACGAAGAACCGTGTCTGGTGAAGGTGCGGAACGGGATGGTTTGGAGCTCGTACGTACACACTGTGGCGCTAATCAACGCGCCCGTGACCTCACATAAGACCTTTGTGTCTCGTGCGAGAAGGTTCAGGATATCTCCCGGCACATTTCGGGCGCACGGGCGGGGTTGGTACTGGCCATCGCCAGGCTGCGCGTCCGACGCTAGGACTTCTCTCGTAACTGGAAGTTTGTGCCTTTGACGGCCTGTCCCCGTCTCCCCCTCCCCAGCCCCAGAACCACCGCTGTCCTCTCTGCTCCCGCGAGTTCAACGATTCAGGTTCCACGTGTGCCCGGGATCGCACGGCGTTTGTCTTCCTTTCCCCGTCCGACGAATTCACCGAGCATCTTGCCCTCCAGGTCCGTCCACGTTGTCACGAACGGCAGGATTTCCTTCTTTTTTATGGCTGAATAATATTCCATTGTGTACATACACCGCATCGTCTTTATCCATTCCGCCATCGATGGGCACTTAGGTTGTTTCCAATTGACATTTCCAATTTCTCGAATTAGTGTTTTATGTTTTTGGATAAATACCCAGTAGTGGGACAGCTGGATCGTATTTCTATTTTTAATTTTTTGAGGAATCTCCATACTGTTTTCCATAGTGGCTGAGCCAGTCTGTGTCCCCGCCAGCAGCGCGTGAGGGCTCCCTTCTCTCCACAGCCTCCCAACACTTGTTGTCGCTTGTCTTTTAGGTGATGGCCGTCCCCACGGGTGTGAGGTGACATCTCGCTGTGGTTTTGATTTGCGTTTCCCTGGAGATCACGGTGCTAAGCCCCCCGTCACGCGCCTCTGCGCCATCTGTGTGTCCTCTTTGGAGAGACGTCTGTTCGTGTCCTCTGCCCGTCCGTTGACCGGGTGGTTATTCTGATGTCACACCCGGACCTCGCTGATGGGAGGCCCTTGCTCTGCCCTCCTCAGCGTGTTTTGTTTTTTTCTTCAGAGACTTTATGTCTTTGAGCCGTTTTGGGTTCACAGAACAGCTGAGCACAAAGTGCAGAGGTTTCCACAGCCCCGCACCCTGGTTTCCCCGACTGTTTTCTCCCCGTTGTTAACACCTCGCGTTCGTGAGTGTGTCACATTGTTCCAGCGATGAGCCAGTCCTGATGCATGACCGTTCACTGAAGTCCCAGTTGACATTCGGGTCCCCCCGGTGTTGGCCGTTCTACGGGTTTGGACAAATGGATAATGACACGTATCCACCACAATAGCATCCTACAGAGCAGGCTCACTGTCCTCAAAGTCCCCTGTGCCCCGCTATTCATCCCCCCAACCCCGGCAACCACGGGTCCTTTTAGAGTCTCCATGGGTTCCTCTTTTCCAGAATGTTCCGTAGATGGAATCACAGCGTGTAGCCTTCTCAGACTGGCTTCCTTCACTCAGTCACGTGCGTTCAAGGTTGTTCGTGTCTTTTCGTGGCTCGAAGCCTCGTTTCTCTCTGGCACTGAGTGACGTCCTGTCGTCTGGACGGGCCGGTGTGTCTGTCCATCCCCTGCTGCAGGGCGTCTCGGTTGCTCCAGGTTGACCAGTTATGAATAAACCTGCTGGGAACGTCCCTGCGCAGGCTCGTGTGTGGATGTCACAGGGCTCCGGCCTCTCACTGCAGGGGTCTCACTGAATTCTGCCTCCCCTGGGCTGTCCACCCCACCGGGGACACTGTGAAGGCGGGGACGGTGGCTTCCCTGCTCCTCTCGTGCCCAGATCTGACCCTGAGGGTGGCTGGAGGTTGGGGTCAGGCAAATCCCTCTTCGAGAACCACCACCTCTGAGCCTCAGTCTCCCCAGCTGCAGTGAGGCCTGGAGGGGAGGGCAAAAGAGGCTGCCACAGCTCCTGCAGTCGCGGCAGAGAGCCGGCGCCGAGCACGGGCCTCCCCTCCCCTCTCCCTTCTCTTTATTTTCTCCTACTCCAGGCAGAAAATGCTGAAAAGGAGCCACCAGGGGCAGCCACAGATGGGCAGTCACGGCCCCCCTGGCTCCTGGCTCCTCAGGGACATCAGCCCCGACGCGGGAAGGTGGGGCACCAAACATCCCCAGCAGGTTTTTCCAAGGTGGTAACTCCCCGTGGGGCTGTCCAGACTTGTCCCGATTTCCCTCCCGTGCACCTGGCTCTCGAACGGCGAACACACACCGTGTGGTCTAATGCGCACCTTTGCGACACCCCCACTCTGCCCCGGTGCGGCCTCGGGGCCACGTGGAAAAACAAGGGCGGCGGTTTGAACCCCGGGCTCCATGTTCATCCACGTGGGGAGGAATCCTGCTCACAGAGGGACTGAGGTAAAACGGGCCGCTGCTGTGGAAAGAGCAGATCCTCGACCATCAGTAAAGTCACCACCGGTGCCGGCAGCTCCATCCTGGGTCTGCACCCGGGAGGACTGAAGACAGGTGTGCACGCGCATTCACCGCAGCCCAAGAGTGGAAACAGCCCAGACGTCCATCGACAGATGAACAGATCCACACGATGTGTCCACCCACACACTGGAATACGACGCAGCCACGAAGAGGAAGGGAGGCCCTGACACAGCTACACGTGGACGGACCGTGAACACACGATGCTCAGTGAGAACCAGACACAGAAGGACACACGGTGTGTGACTCCATGGATGGAAAATGTCCAGAACGGGCACATCCACACAGACAGAAAGTGGGTTCATGGTTGTCAGGGGCTGGGGAGGAGATGGCGGTGACTGCTGACAGGGACGGGGTTTCCTTTAGGGTGGTGGAATGTTCTGGAATTATGTAGAAGTGATGGTTGCATAGCATGCCAAATGTACCAAATGCTACTGTGCACTTAGAAATGGTTCACTCTCTGTTATGTGAATTTCACTTCAATTAAAAAAAGGAAAGAAATCAAAGCAGCTGCGCCCCTGGAGGAGACCCTGTCTGTCGTTCATTGGCTGGGATAGCCCCACTGTGCGCCCTCGTCCCCGCTGTGTCCCCTCCATCCCCGCTGTGTCCCCTCCATCCCCGCTGTGTGCCCTCCGTCCCCACTGTGTCCCCTCCATCCCCACTGTGCACCCTCCGTCCCCGCTGTGTCCCCTCCGTCCCCGCTGTGTCCCCTCCGTCCCCACTGTGTCCCCTCTGTCCCCACTGTGTGCCCGCTCCATGCTGGGCTGAGGGTAACAAGAAAGACCCCAAGCACGAGCACCTACTGCGCGCCTGACCCCGACCCCACTCCTCCCTGGGAACAACCTTGTCTCCAGGACGGGGCTGGCGTTGCCGATGGCACCTGAGCCCAGAGCTGGCTGAGGCCTGCGGACATCCGGTCCCCCTGCTGCTCCTTCTCCCATCGGAGGTCACACGGGAGGGATTCCGCTCGAGGCGGCGTCTCCCCGAGTCCCGGGCACCTCTCCTTCTCAAGGGCCCACCCCGGCCCCCGCCCTGAGAGGACGCCCTCGAGGCTCGGGGAGGTGAAACAGCCCCCACCATCGCCGGCCCCCTGGACACTCCTGGGTCCATCCGTCTGTCTCCAAGGTGACTGTGTGCGCGACGCCGGGGACAGAAGCACGGACTCTTGGTTACAAGGGTCAGGGCTGCAGGTCCAGCGAGGACCTTGAGGGTGACTTTACCCCCTCGGTTTCCTCACGGGGAGGCCCGGCCGGTCGCTGTCTGACCAGGTCCCCACTTCCGTCCCCTCTCCTGGGTCCAGGCCTCGTGTCAGCAGGGCTCAGCCTGACCTGCAAGAACAGAAACCTCTCCCCCCTGCTCCCCCCGATGGCGAAGGGGGGCGCCCCAGCCAGCCCGCAGGAAGGTGGACGGGCGATGGGGTGCCGCAGCACGGGGTCTCACGGGCTGGCCACGCCATCAGACACAACACCACCCCCAGGGTGGGTGGGGGGGGCGGGGGGATGGCCGGGGAGGGTGCCAGAATGTTCCGTGGCTCCAGGACGTGCTAACAGTCCCCAGATGCTGGCGGCCGCGGAAAGAGGAGAACAGGAATTCCTGGCGGCGAGTTTAACGCAAACAAACAAACAATGGGGCCGGAGGGCAGGAACGCCCGGAATGCGGGGCCTCCCGGGTGGGGCCCCGACCCTGGGGAATGGGAGGCCACCCAGGGCCACCCGCCCCTCCCCCCAACCCCCGCACCCCCCCACCCCCGCTCCACGGGGACCAGGAAAATGATTCCACCGAAAGTGACCCCCGCTGTCCCCTGGCCCTGTGTCGTGCCCGAGCCCCGGGCTGCGCAGTCAAAGGGGAGGGGACAGCAGAGGCCAGGCTGGCCGGAGGGATCTTGCTCCCCTGACTGGGGTCAAGACTCCGTCCTCTCCGGCCGCTTCCCATCGGGGCCAGTCTGGGGTCAGGGCAGGAGCCCCTCGTGGTTGGAATCCTTCCAGGTCCAGGGTGTAAAGGAACCTCCACAGAAGGTTCTGGAAGTGAAATGTTCACAAAGAGAAAGAACGGTGAACATGGTGGGTTGCTGCAAGCCTTGGCCTAGTCCTGTCCCGGCCGTGTCCCTGCCGCCCTGCCGGAACCTTGTACAATACGTGGAAATGACACCAGAACATTCCGGAGCCCAGAGGCCGCGCTTTGCCAATAAATACAGCATCCTGGTGTGTTTGTTTTCATTGTTGGGCCTATTTTATCTTCAGAAAAGGGAAGTCGCCCAGAAAACAAGGGGTGGGCCTGTGGGTGCCCACCTCCTTCTAGAACTTTCCACCAGGATAATGCCCCGGAATTCAGACCCTGTTGGCCAGATGGAGATGCTTGGGGCGCGTTGGGGGAGGCCATATGTGACTTTCTTTAAAAAATAAGAATGTTGGACTTTAGGGAAAGAAAAAGTGTGGCCTCGGCCTTTCTGGGGTTTTCTTGTTTGTTGAGCTTTGCTGTTCTGATAGGAAGGCCCGAGGGCATCGGGCAGGTTGCAGGGGACGAGGTCGAGGACCGGGAGAGGCAGCAGGTCCTGGTCAGCTGGTGGGGAGGGACTCCAGCAGGTCTGGAATGTGGATTGGGGCTGGAAACGCCCAGAAGTGCCCGTGCACGCTGACCTGGCGCCTGGGCCTTGGGCCTGGCACTGCCCGTGTCCCCAGCAGGGCTTGAGCGAGTTCACGGAAACCAGGTCAGCAGCGGGCGTGCGGGGCCGGAAGGAGACTCCGGGCGGCATGATGAGGGCCACCCGCCCCCGTGTCCCAGGTTGACCAGGAGCAGGACATGCAGCCGTCCCTCACGTGTGACACACGACGCTCCGGGAGCTTCTGTCTGGGAAGATGAGAGAGCCCTGGGGACAGGCGCCCAAGACCGTGAACGTGCTTCACGCCACTGAGCTGTGCACTGAAAATGGTTAAAAGGGCAAATTTCATGTTATGTGTATTTTACCACAATTTTTTAAAAATGATGTTTCAGAAGAAATGTTAATATTACCCGGAAAGTTCCAGGATGTAAAATGAGGGGCAAGGAGAATTGAGAACCTGCTTCACCAGGAAACGTGTCTCGCTTTGATTAACAGGATAAAGCTACACAATAAAATGTGGAAACATGCTGAGTGTCACAACGTCCAAAATGCACAGCCGGTCCCCAGGGTTGTGGCTGCTCCGGTGTTGGCTTCTCCTCTGCCCTCAACTTGGTTTGTAAATGTTTTTCTACACGAGCCTGGGAGACTGAGACGGTTTTTAAGGAAAAATGGTTACAAGAGGCTGGAGGACCATTTAAAAGCGAAGATGGAAACTGTGTAACAGTTGGGAGCATGAAGCCACCTGATAAAACTCAAAAACAACCATCTTTCCCCCACAGACTCAGGGGTTGAAAATAGGCCTTGGAAAATGTCTGGGGGGCCGGCCCGGTGGTTAGGTTCACACGCTCCGCTTCGGCGGCCTGGGGTTCGCAGGTTCGGATCCCGGGCGCGGACCAACACACCGCTCGTCGAGCCACGCTGCGGTGGCGGCCCATATAAAGTAGAGGAAGATGGGCACGGATGTCAGCCCAGGGCCTGTCTTCCTCACACACAAAAAAGTGAAAATGTCTGGAAGCAGAATGAATGTGGAACAGCATGAATCTGCAGGGACAGGACAGAGGAGCTTCGCAGGTTTATTTTAGCTTCTTCTGGCGTGTGGATTTGTTACAATGATACTTAGTAACTTTTAGCCTACGTGTGGGAACTATTAGCATGATCCCAGTTATATATCTTGTATATGTATATAGACAGATGGATACTGTATATATCTGTTTATACACATGCATATATCCATACAGATAGAGTATATATATATGCATATGTACACATATGGATACCCATGTACACATGTCTATGTTTACATACGTACATATTTTCCATACAAGATACATAAATACAGGAAATATTCTGAAAGGAAGAGCTCTGATGTTAAAGGTGGTCATCGCTGACTTGGGGGGTGCACTTTACAGGTGATTTTTAGTTTTCTTCTATTTGGTTGTCTAATTGTGTACAATGAGCATTTTACATAGTAGATTTTAAACTCAGAAAGAAAAAAATATGTACAAAAGCCTCAGGGAGAAAAAACAACCCCATCCTCATCAGCAGTCACACCCATCCCCTCCCCAGCCCCTGACAACCACGAACCCACGTTCTGTCTGTGGATGTGCCTGTTCTGGACATTTCCCATCAGGGGAGTCACACACCGTGTGTCCTTCTGTGTCTGGTTCTCACTGAGCGTCGTGTGTTCAAGGTCCGTCCACGTGTAGCTGTGTCAGGGCCTCCCTCCTTTTCACGGCTGCGTCATATTCCAGGGTGTGGGTGGACCATCGTGTGTGGATCCATCACCCATTGATGGACACTCAAGTTGTGTCCACCTTTTGCCTGCTGTGAATCGTGCTGCCGTGGACACGTGTGAGCAGGTTTTTGCGTGAACATAGGTTTTCAGTTTTTTCCTCCATTTCCACCTGGAAGGGGAATTTCTGGGCCACATGGTGACTCCACGTCTGACCTTTAGAGGGTCGGCCGACCAGCGGTTCTGATGTCCTGACGAGGTGCTTCTGGGCCGTGACGAGGGTGAGGTGGCCACCTCTCAGCTGTTCCCAGAGGAGGAATAATCATCCTGCGATGACTTACTGATGAGAACAGCTCCGTGGAACTGGGAGAACTTTCCATGGTTCCTGTTATAAACAGGGCCGGCGCAGGTAGGGTTCTGGCTGCGCCGCCCCGGCCGGGCTTAGGGTGGCCAGGCTGCCCGCTCCCCCGCCGTCCCTGGCACCGGCCCCTCGGAGGGGCTGCGGGCGCCCACCGTCCACCCTCGGACGAACGCCGGGTGACATCCGGGGGCTCTACTTTTACCCTTAGAAGGAAGCTTAGCCAGCGTTGCCCACAGCGGCTGCCCCGTTTCACATCCCTCCGGCCGTGGCCGAGGGCCCTGACCTCTCCCCATGCTTGCCCATACTGGCGCCCGCGGTGCACGATGCCGTCCTCACGGGTGGTTTTGGTTCGCGTTCCCTGTGACCCGACACGTCGAGCGTCCTTTCACGGCTTGCTGGGCTTCTGTGCATCTTCTCTGAATGTCCATTCAGGACCACAGACGGATTGGGAGCCGGCGGCCTCGGCCCGTTCCTTCCTCTCTCCCTCCCGTCCTCCCGGGCGGCCCGGAGCAGAAGCCACCAGCCCCCGGGCCACTGAAACGAGGACACGCTGGTGACATTGCGTCTCCACTCCCGGAAACCGGGGTGCCAGCCATGTGAGGGTGCGTTCGGACCGAGAGAGGGGATGGGGCCTGTCCTGTCCCCCGAGTGGGTCACCAGGAGCCTCGCTTGGCAGTAGCCCCGAGGCCACGCGAGCCGGCCGCCAGCCCGGGACGCAAGATCCAGTGTCCGGTTCCCACTATAAACTATTGATGCCGTCTCGGTCCCCTGGGTTGCCTGTCACGAGAACCGGGGGTCGTTCTGCCCTGGTCCCTCCGGGCCCTCCCAGGGGCACGCTCCTTCCCCTGCACCTGATCCTTCCATAACTTGCTTCCTACCAGGATCCCACGTCCCCCCTAAATGGAGGCCCGACCCCCAGGGGCTTTTAGTTTAACTCAGCAGACACTTGGGGCCGGGTCACTCTCTGGGGGGCTGTCCTGGGCACGGTGGGGTTGAGCAGCATCCCTGGCCTCCCACCCACTCAATGCCAGGAGCACCCCTAGTTGTGACAACCAGATGTCCCCAGACGTGGCCTGGTGTCCCCGGGGGGCAGAAAGAATCGCCCCCAGTGACAACAGCTGCTGTACGGTTGTAAACACTGGGCTTCGATTCATGTGACGTTTTTAAGGTAGACCTGACGCCCAGGGAGGCCCAGAAAACAAGTCTGGACGAGGCGGGACGGAGGGTCTCAGTGGACCAGGCTGGGTCTGGGGTGTCCACTCCCCGGTGAGTGAGAAGTTGGGTCTGTGGTCCCCTCTGCGCCCCCCACCCTGGCCAGGAGTCTGGAGCCCCTGCCTGCCCCGTCCCGGCCAGTGTCCCAGGCCCGTGACCCCATGGACGGCGGCCACCAGGTGAGCAGATGGCGGTGGGATCGCTTACATCTCGGCTCACGTTCCCGCTCCAGATCGAGACGTCTTCCTCCTCATCAATTTTGCACGGCCATGGAGGCAGCCGGCCGTGTCCTGTCACTGGGCAGCGGTCAGGGCCTAACACTGCCGTCCGCCCGCCCGGCCCCGTGGTTCCCAAAGATGCCACGAGTCCCTGCGGCTGCCGTCACCAGGAGCCACAAACGGTGACTTCAAACCACACAAACGTGTCCTCGCACAGCTGGGGAGGCCGGAGGTCCAAGACGGAGGGGTCAGCGGGCCGGTTCCTCCTGGACGTTCCGGGGAAGATCGTTCTGGTGCGGCCGGCAGCCCTGGCGTCCCCGCCATCGTCACGTGGCCGCCTCCCCGTGTGTCTGGGTCTACATTTCCTTCTTATAAGGACGCCGGCCACAGCATTAGGGTCACCCTGCTCCAGCGTGACCTCCTTTTAGCTGACCACATCGGCAAAGACCCCATTTCCAAATAAGGTTGCGTTCCCGGGTGCCGGGGCTGGGGACGTGGACGCATCTTTTGGGGATGTGATTCAAACCATTGGGTTCCCTCCTCCACCATCGAGGACCAATCGGCCATCCCCCCTCCATCCCCCCCAGTGAGGCCACCCTGACCACTCCCGGCCCTTCCTGCCTTTCTCTCCCGCGCGCCCGTGTCCTGCCAGGCCCATTGTGGCTGCCGTGGCCGCTGCCCTCGGGGAGGTGCTCACGTCCATCTTCCCCACAGCCTGGGTGCCTGCACACCCAGGCCCAGCCGGAGCCCTGAGTGACTGGGGACCTTGAGCGCCTGTGGCCTGCATCTCCACCATCAGCTTGATAGAAAGACCCCTGGCCGGCCTTCTGCATGGGCCACACATGGTGACCCTTCTGCAGAGGATGGTGTGGGGGAGGGACCCCCCCCAGTGCAGGGGCCCAAGCAGCACCCTCACCCCGGCCAGGAGGTCAGGGTCCCCCTCAAAAGTGAGGAGCTGTGTGGATGACAGGGACCCCGATGTGATGCGATGACAAGGGCACGTCCCTCAGTGTGACCAAGGGAAAACCCGGGCTGGGGACATCCTGTAGGACACCGGCCGGTGTGGCCCACGACAGCCCAGGGTGTCCACACGATTGAAGATGAGAAAGTGCCTCGGCCCAGAGGGGCCTGGGGAGCCGCGACGCTGTCATGTGGGGTCCTGAAGGGGTCTCGGGATAGAGAAGGACACGAGGGGAAACTGAGGGAACGCAGCAACACAGACAGATGTGGCAGAGCCCTGGACGCAGCTGGTGGGAGCGTGAACAGGCAGCCGCCGGGGACGACAGGCTGGTGGCTCCTCAAAAGGTGAGACACAGAGCCTCCCTCCCACCCTGTGACTCCACTGCTCGTGTCTGATTGTGTCACTTCCCCCGCAAAAAGATGCCATGTGCTGGAGCCCCCACCCCCGGGACCCGCAATGGGGCGGAAACAGTCCTGATGGAGGTGATCTGTCAGAACGAGGCCGTGGGGGTGGACCCAGTCCCATACGCCCGGTGAGGACACAGACACGCACAGGGACGACTGCGGGGGGAGACGGCCGTCTACACACGAGGAGAAAGGCCTCGGAGGAACCAGCCCTGCCCACACCTGGATCTTGGACCTCCAGCCTCCAGAACCAAGAGGGAGTGAACTTCTGCTGTTTCAGCCGCCCCCGTCTGTGGTCATTTGTGACGGCCGTCACAGGAAACCAATGACAGTGTTTATCCAGGAGAAACGAGAACACATGTCCACACAACACTCTGCACACGTGTGTTCATGGCAGCACAACTCACAACGGCTGAAAAGCAGGAGCAACCAAGTGGCCAAGGATGGATGACGGATCCACACAACGTGCCCACCCACACGCTGGAATATGACGCAGCCGTGAAAAGGAGTGAGGCCCTGACACAGCTACACGTGGACGGACCTTGAACACACGATGCTCAGTGAGAACCAGACACAGAAGGACACACGGTGTGTGATTCCCTGGATGGAAAATGTCCAGAACAGGCAGATCCACAGACAGAATGTGGGTTCGTGGTTGTCAGGGGCTGGGGAGGGGCTGGGGGGATGGGGGTGACTGCTGATGGAGACAGGGTTGCTTTTAGGGGTGATGGAATGTTCTGGAATTGATTTTGGTGATGCTGCACAGCTTGTGAAGATACTAAAAGCCACTGAGTTGTACAGTGTAAGTTGCTGAATTGCATGACATGTGAATTACATCTCCCTGAAGCTGTTACAAAAAACATTCCTTTGCTGGTTGTTGTAACTACTTCAGACAGGCGCACACGGAGCAGAAGGGAACAAACTGCCCAAAGTGAGAGGTCAGAGGTCAGCAGCCAGGTCAGAGGTCAGTGACCTCGTTCCCCCCCACCACCACCAGGAGTGGAGTCTCCTGAATCCAGGGTTCACCATTCTCTTGCATTTTCTCCACAAACGCTCACGTCCCTGCTGGTGCGCAGCACTGCCTTGCATTTTCCAGGCCCACCCTGGACACGGCCTCCCACCGCCCGTGTCTCCTGCCCGCCGGGTGTGGCCAGGTCGCCATCTGCTTGGCCCTGAGCCGGGTCCCGAGACCCGTCCAACCGCCTGTTCTGGCACAGGGGTGTCTTTAGTGCCCTGCGCTTGAGCAGGAAGTTCCCTCGTCCAGTGGTGTGCTGCTGGGACATAGGGTGGCCCCGAGAGTCTCACTGTCAACATTCCTCTGTGTGGACACCCACCCCTTTGTCCAGCCTTGCCAGCCCCCCGCCAGGCCTCTAAGACCCTCTCCTGCCCCAGGTTGCTGTTCCCTCCACTGATCCCTTTGGGACCACGTGCACACACCTCCCCCAGGAAGCCCTCCCTGGTCCTCCCTCCAGCCCCTGTGGGGCCCCCTCTGTCCTCTGCCCCGTCTCCCCGACACATACGTCCAACAGCAGTGAGATGACCCACCCTGTGGCCAGATCTCAGGTCTGTGCCCACATCAGTCACAGCCGCCCACGCATGTGGGGGCTTGAGAAATGGCAAGGGGCATTTGATCAGGGGAGGTCGACCTCTGGCTCCTGCAAAGAAAACAAGCAAAAAAGAAATGCACAGAAACAGCTGTCCCCTCCAGCCCGGCTGATGGAACTTCCTGCAGCCACGGAACGTTCTCTGGGCCTCATGGTGGGGTGGCCGCCAGCCGTGTGTGGCTGCTGAGCACTTGAAATCTGGCCGGTGTGACCAGGAATCTGACCTTTCATTGCATTTCATTGAAACTAGTATAAATTTAAACTGCCACGTGGGGCCAGGGGCCACTCTATTGGTGCAGATTCAAATGACAGCAGATTCTCGTTATTCATAGATTCCGTATTTGCGAATGCACCGACAAGTTGAAGTTTATTTGTATCTATTTGTAAATTTATTTGTGAAACGTATTCATACATTTGTGCAACGTATCATAAGTGGATACTGTGTCGCTTTTGTGGCCGTTCGTGGACGTGTGCAGAGCAACACAAAATGTGAGTGGCCCGTCCTGCCCGTGGCGGCTGAGGTGGGACCAGGTGACGCTCCACCTGGTTTCAGCTGAGACTGGAAACAGGGTCCTTTCGCGGCCTATTTGGTGTCATGTTTTTTCCTTTTGTGCTTCTTGTGGGTGACTTTGCTGTTTCAACGGCCCCTAGGCATCGTGCCGAGGCGCCGTCCAGTGCTCCCGGCGCGAGAAGGCTGCCCCCTGCACCTCTTGGAGGAAATGAGTGTGCCAGAAGAGCTTCGTCAGGTGTGAGTTACGGGGCGCTGGCCGTGAATGCAAAGTTCACGAACCAACAATGTGCGTGAGACAAGGTGTCTAAGCAGAAACGCACATGAGGCCAGCCCGGTGGTGCAGCGGTTAAGTTCGTACGCTCCGCTTCCACAGCTCGGGGTTCACAGGTTCGGATCCCGGGCGCGGATCTACACACCGCTCGTCAAGCCATGCCGTGGTGGCGTCCCATATAAACTAGAGGAAGATGGGCACGGCTGTTAGCCCAGGGCCAGTCTTCCTCAGCAAAAAATGAAAAAACAAATGCTGCTATGGAGATTTTTGTCAAGTCTTTTGTTGACTGTTTCTACCCATCTCTCCTGGGTGGACATGCAGGAGCTCGTGTGACTGGTCTTAGAGGAAGTAAATGGCAACTTCACAAGAAGCCACCAAACTGTTTCCAAGGTGGCCGGACTGTCCCCCCCCAGCTGCGTCTGCAGTCCCCCGCCCTGCCCTCACCTGCGCGCGGCATTTCCAGTCTTCGTCCGAATGATTTCTTCAAAACAGCTTTATTAGATATAATTCACATACCGGACAACTCACCCATTTAAAGTGTACGATCCAGTGGTTTCTGGTACATTCACGGAGTTGTGCAACCATCGCCACAATCAATTTTAGAACATTTCACCACCGGGAAAGAAACGCCAGCCATTGACAGCACCCTCCACCCCCTCCCCAGCCCCTGACAACCATGAACCCACGTTCTGTCTGTGGATGTGTCTGTTCTGGATGTTTCCCATCCATGGGATCATACACCGTGTGTCCTTCTGTGTCTTGTTCTCACTGAGCATCGTGTGTTCAAGGTCCGTCCACGTGCAGCTGTGTCAGGGCGTCACTCCTCTTCGTGGCTGCGTCACGTTCCAGTGTGTGGGTGGACACGTTGTGTGTGTCCATTCATCGTGGATGGACATCTGGGTTGTTTCCACCTTTTGGCCGTTGTGAATCGTGCTGCTGTGAGCGCTCACGTACAAGGTGTGTGGACGCTGTTTCATTTCTCTTGGGCACGTACCTAGGAGGGGAGTTGCTAGGTCAGGCGGTAGCTCCACGTTGACCCTTTGGAGGACAGGCCTGACTGCGGCCCCTGCGCACGCCCACCCTCGCTGGGACCCCCACAAAGGCAGGGCAGCCCGGGTGAAGCCCAGAGCGGCCACAAGGCTCGGCCGCTCGCTCAACCTCTCTGATCTTGGAAAAGGAAACGACAGAGGATTAAAGAGTTAAAACAGGAAACGTGGAGGGAGGGGCCAAGCTCCCACGGCGGGGAAGGGGGATCTGGACGGGCTGGGGGTGGGGTGGCTCAGGCTGGGGAGACTGCAGGGGCAGGGCCTGGGGACAGGGTGGGTTCCGGGGGGCGGGGCCGGCCAGGCGGGTTTGGGCAGATAAGGCTGCGAGTTTGCCGCCAGCCTGAGGGCCTGGGCTGGGGGAGGGGAGAGGCCGAGCCCAGGATGGGGGCCTGGGGTGAGAAGACCCTTGAGAAGCGACCGTGACCATTCAGGGGAAGGACCTCGGGGACACCCCCACCTTGCAGGGACAGAGTCCCCCTGGGGGCTGGCAGCTGGGCAGGGGTGGCGGAGAGAGGCCTGGGCTCCCACCCTAACTGGAGCGGGGGCGGCCGGAAGCCTTGGGGCTGGAGGGTCAGCTGTTCCCTGATGGGCCAGCCACGGGGCCACGGGGCCACGGGGGAGGAGGGTAGTTCTGACGAGAATATTCTCAGGCCAGAGTGAGCCTTTCGGTTCTGCCCAATTCCCAGAGGCCCCGGAGCAGCTCTGGCCACACAGCTGGGGCAGAGAAGGGGTTCAGCTTACAGGGGCTGCGGGCGCCCTCCTTGACCCCCCACCCCCGGCTCAGTCCAACAGAAATCTGGAAAATGGGTCCGAGAGGCTGGACCCCCCACGTTACTTTTGTAATCGAGGCAATGAATTGACAAACATGAATAAATGTCCCAAAACCACTAAGGCATTTCCATTTGAAACTCAAACGAGAGACGGGGGACTGGCCTGGCCCTGCCCTTTATGTTGACAAAAGAGTAAACTGAGGCACCACCTTCCACCCCATGAGATCTGAGAAGAGGAGCGAGGACCCCCCCAGGCCTGGGACGCCACCAGCTCCCCCCCTGCTCTCCCCCGCCCCCCCCCCCCGCCGGCTCCCTCGTTCCTGCAGGGACGGTATCATTTTCAAACTTCTCAAACAATCGCAAGGTGAGCAGGCGGCTCGGCTGGCCCTGAATCATTGATGAGGGAGCAGCTGGCTGGCAGGCCGAGGGGAGAAAGGGCAGAGATGGGGAAGAGAGACGGGGAGGAGGCCGGTCAGCTCCTCGGGCAGCTGGGGCGTCCGGCTAATTGAAAATGCCGGCCCTAAACCTCGGGGCTCCCTGGACCTGGCCCAGCCGTCAGGAGGGGCCTGTGGCAGCCTGTTGTCGGGTCCCAGCTTCAGATGGTGTCGAGGGCTGACTGGGAGCCCCCAGAACAATCCGTCCACGTCCCCATCCCCGAAGCTGTGAGCACGGCCGTGTGTGGAAAAACGGTGTTGGCAGGGGTGACTGAGGGTCTCCAGAAGACGGTGTCCTGGAGAATCCGGGTGGGCCCTAAACCCAGTGACAAGTGTTCCTTTTAGAGACACACAGAGAAGGAAGAGAGAGAGGACAGGGCACGTGACGCTGGAGGCAGAGACTGGGGTGATGCGGCCACAAGCCCAGGACGCCTGGAGCCCCAGAGGCTGGAAGAGGCGGGAGGGACCCTGCCCTGGAGCCTCCGGGGGGGAGCACGGCCCTGCCCACCTGGATCTCGGCCATCGGCCTCCAGACCGGAGAGAGTGAATCTCTGTTCTACGCTCACCCCCCGATCTGTGCACTTCCGACGGCAGGAATCAGGGTGGATCTGTCAGGGCAGGCGTGCTGGCGTCCGGCAAGATTCGGGGGCTTGCCCGAGACAGCAGAGGGCCTTCGTCTCAGCTGGGCACCTGGGCGTCCGTGGCTTCGTGGCTGCTCCGCTAGTTTTCTCCCTGACGCTGGCCTGACTTCAAATTGATACCGAGGAGCTCCAGGGGACTGTGGAGAGGAAAAGTGCTTCCCCAACCGTTTGAGAGAGAGACAGCCACTGCAGGAGGCTGTTCTGACGAAAGGGCCTTCCTGGAAAAGACCTGGGGCACGGGTGTGAAGGAGGGAGTTGTGTAGGTTTAGGGAAGAACGTTCCAGAAGGGAACGGCTGTGCAGGGGAGGCCTGTGTGAATGAGGTCAGAAACCACATAGGTGGCCAGTGGCCTGGGGCCTGCTGGGTTGCCAGGTCCACTTGGTTTTTACTTGGAGCAAGACAGGAGCCTGGGGACGGCCGTTATCAGAAGTGAGTTTTACGTGATTCTGACGGTTTAGACCCGTGCTCCCAACCGGTGGATACTCCATCAGCGTCAACTGCTCCGTCTTCTCCCTCTGGGCCAAGAGACTCCCGTGTCCCCCTCCCTCTCCCTGCTGTGGAGGGGGCCGTCCCTGGCACTGGTCACTGAGAAGGAAAAGGAGCAGCTGGCCCTGGTGGTACCCAGAGCAGAGCTGGGATGGGAGGCCTGGAGGGAGCAAATCCGCGGGAATGCGTGCGGATTCTCCTAAATCCACCAGGACATTCCTGATTAGCGATTCTGGGGCTTCCGATGGCCTTGGGCACCAGAGACAGCCAAGGACCGCAGGGCGGGAGGCCTCTGTGGAAATCGGCGGCCGCCCCTAATCCGCACGAGCCCTCTGGCACCTCGAGGCAGGCTCCGGGGCTCCTGGGCCGCGTCCAGGCCGGCGGGCCTGAGGCTGGTGCTGTCGCCAGGACTCGGCTTCCTCGCCGTGAAACGAAACCAACCCGAGGGGCAGGGCACGTTGGCCTCGCCTCGATTCGGAAAAACCAGAAATGCCATTTCTTCCCCTCCTGTAGGCTGGTGTCAATTAAAAACTCCTTTTGCAGCGCGGACATACAGCAGGCGACAATCGCAGCCTTTTCCTCTCCGCACGGAACGTCCGCTCCCAGCAGGGAACTCCGCCAGGCCCGGGGTGCGCCGCGTCTCCCGGGGGCTTCCAAACGCGCTGGGGGACCCACAGCCACGCGCACCCCTGGCTCCGGCCTCCCTGACCTCGTCTGCCCCCACCCCACACACACTCTCCCGCCTCGCTGGCCCTCGTTTGCCGTCACCTCTCCAACGGGCGCGTCTCTCACCCACAGCCCTGTTCAACTCTTCTTGAAACCAGCGCTCGCCGCAACAAGTTAAGGTGTTCTGCTGGGATGGAGATGGGCGCGTCATGAACGGCCATGATGGCGGGCTTCCACTCTGCGCACCCCGGGCCTCAGTCTCCCCGCGTGCACGGCGGGCGGGTCCACCCTGTGCGCCCCGGGCCTCAGTCTCCCCGCGTGCACGGCGGGCGGGTCCACCCTGTGCGCCCCGGGCCTCAGTCTCCCCGCGTGCACGGCGGGCGGGTCCCCCGTGTGCGCCCCGGGCCTGTCTCCCCGCGTGCACGGCGGGCGGGTCCCCCGGGCCTCAGTCTCCCCGCGCGCACGGCGGGCGGGTCCACCCTGCGCGCCCCGGGCCTCAGTCTCCCCGCGTGCACGGCGGGCGGGTCCCCCATGCGCCCCGGGCCTCAGTCTCCCCGCGTGCACGGCGGGCGGGTCCACCCTGCGCGCCCCGGGCCTCAGTCTCCCCGCGTGCACGGCGGGCGGGTCCCCCATGCGCCCCGGGCCTCAGTCTCCCCGCGCGCACGGCGGGCGGGTCCACCCCGTGCGCCCCGGGCCTCAGTCTCCCCGCGCGCACGGCGGGCGGGTCCACCCCGTGCGCCCCGGGCCTCAGTCTCCCCGCGTGCACGGCGGGCGGGTCCACCCTGTGCGCCCCGGGCCTCAGTCTCCCCGCGTGCACGGCGGGCAGGTCCCCCATGCGCCCCGGGCCTCAGTTTCCCCCTCCCTGCAGCAAGGGAATGGACGGCGGTCGGGCTGGGGCGAACAAAGGAGGTTCGGGGCCCTCCTTGGCCGCATCGCGCCCGCAGGCTCGGTGGCGGCGGCGCAAACTGCCCCGGCGCGGCTGGGACGCGTTAGCGGCCTCCACCTCCCCGCGCGGATTCGACTTTTGGGCCACGTGCCCACAAACAAAATGGAGCCTCAGAGATTTCCTGCCCGACTCCAAGATGGCGACGCGCTTCCCTTTGGCCTCATGCTGGAGGTGGAAGGACCCTGCCCGTTTGCAAGATGGCGGCAGCCTGGGGGGGAAGCACGCTTCCCGCCGCCTGACTCGCCACGTACCCACTCTCAAGATGGCTTCTCCCGCAAAACCCCACGCAGGAGGGCAGCTCGCTCACTGGCTCAGGCGCCGTCACGTGGCCCCGCCTTGTCTCCCCTCCCCCGACTCCACTGGCCGTTTCCGCCTGGAGCCCTGACGGACGTCCGCCTTCTCCAATAGCCGCCCGCCCTTCCTGCTGGCTCCACCCTCCGGGCTGCCTCCTAGCCAGTGGGAGGTGCCGGCGGGGGCCCGCGGCGCTCGCCCCGCCCCTCCCTGCGGCGGGAGCCAATGGGCAGAGCGCGCGGGGGACGTGTTCGGGCGTCTCCGCCATTTTGTGAGTCTATAACTCGGAGCCGTTGGGTCGGTTCCTGCTATTCCGCCGCCTCCACTCCGTCCCCCGCGGGTCTCTTCGGTGTGCAATGGACGGGTGAGTCGTGCCTGCCGCGCTCCTCGCCCCCTCCTCGCGCGCCCTCCTCCCCCTCGCCGCCGCCCGGGCCCCTCGGGCCACGGCCCGCGCCCCGTTCCGTCCCCACCCTGGGCCCGCGGGCGCCTCTGGTCCCTTCCCTCCAGCGGCCTGGGCGAGCGCGGGGCACGGGGCACGGCTCCCGGGGGCGCGGGGTGTCGGCCGGGCTCAGCCCTGCCCGTTTCCGGCCTCCGCGCGCCGCGTCCCGAACGCACGCGGCGGCCGCGCGCCCCTTCCATCTTCCCGTGCGATGTCCGCGCGCACGCGCCGCGTGGCCCTTCCGGCGCCCCGTACCCCTTTGGTGCCCCTCGCGCTGCCCCTGGGGCCCCTCCTATCCCCTCCGCGCGCCCCGTGTGGCCCTTCCCGCTCCTCGTCCGGCCCCCGCGCGCGCGTGCGCAGCTCCCCGCGCCCCCCACCCCGGTCGGGCTCTGGTGCGCGTGCGCGGCCTTTCCCGCCCCGCGGACTCTGCCCTCGTCTCCCCGCCCCCCCGCGGGCCCGGGCGCGGCCGCAGACGCCGCCTCCTCCCGGAAGGGCGCGGGCCCTGCTCGCCCCCGCCCGCGGCCCACAAAGAACGGCCGCGCGCCCCCTTTGTTCCCTCCGCGGGCGGGGGGCCTGGCCGGCCGCTCGCGGAGCCCCCCGCGCCGGCCCCGGGCGGCGGCTACACTGTGGCTGCGCCGCGCTACAAAGTATCCGCGCTGCCCGCGCGCCGTTACAGTTGCGGCGGCCGGGACAGCGGCGGCCCCGCGGGGGAGGGGGAGCGCGGACTCGGAGGAAGTTCGGAGCCGCCGTGGCTGGTTGATCCGGAGCCTGGAGCGGGCCCTCCTTCCTGCCCGGGCTGACCCTCGGTGGGGGTGTGGCTCGCATGCCCGGCGGGTCACGTGCCCAGCGCGCCTCGGGTTCGAAATGATAGGCCTGGGGCGGGGCCGATTGTAGCCTGGTAGAGACTTGGAACAGGAGGAGCGCGAGCTCCTCGTGGTCGGTCCTCCGTTCGGGCTCGGCTGCCCCCGCTCCCCGGCACTCCTCCCCGAGCTAGCGAGCCGGGGGCGCAGAGGAGCGAGGCCTCAGCCCCCGGGAAACTCGGGTGGGAGCTGTCTCCTCGTTTGTTCGCTCGTCTCCGTTCCTTCCCTCCCCGAAGGGGTGCTCTCGGGGAGGGTTCCGTCCCCCAGACGTGGCGCTGTTCGGTGGTGCTGGTTGCCTAGGCAGCAAGGCCGGGCCTGCCCTCTCCGTGCGGGATTTGAAGGGTTTTTCAAGAAGAGCCGTTTTACGTAAAACGCTTCCTGTGTCTGAGGCCCCCCAGGGAGCAGGAAGCAGTCAGTCGCCCTGGGTCAGCAGTCGGGGAAACTGCATGCCTTTCATTCTTTCAGTTTTTCTGGGCAGTTTTCTTCGGCCCGGTGAGGTTTTAGAAAATCTGTTGAGGCTAACCCATAAAAGTTTGTCGTGGTCGGGAGGTGAACACTCTGGTGGGGGGGCGAGAGTGTGTGACAGCAGATGAGGGTGGCAGCCGGCAGGACTAGGGTGCGGGGCTTTGGGCTCCCCACACTCGAGGGAGGGGCTTGAGGACTCCAGGGAAATAGCGCGGGCGGCTGCCCCAGGGCCGTGTGCCCAGTCTGAGACGAGCCTTCCCTGGCACGCCGGGTAAGGGGGACATGTTGCGTGACATCACGGAGGCTGTGGTCACGGGATCACTGGGCCTGGGTGGCCAGGTGACCTGGTGGGGTGGGGGGCGTCGCTGACTCAGTTCCCTCGCTGGACCGACCGTCCGTGAGTCATCCGGGACCGCGCCAGCTTACATTTGCCACGTCGAGGCCCTTGGACGGCCCTGCGGCCGGTGCCGAGCCCCGGCAGTACAGTCCAGGCTCGCGGCTGCGGGGACCCGGGCGGCCACGCTCTCCTCCCGCCTCCCTCCCCGAGCAGGGCCTGAGGCCCGAGGCCGGGAGAAAGTCCGGTCCCGCGGGCCGGGTTGATGAGTAACTCGTGCCGACTTTATCTGATGATTTCAAGCGTGCCGCCCCTTCTGCGTGGGGCCTCCCTTCTCCGAACGTTGAGTCCCCGGGCCGGCCCTCTCCTCGGCCGGCCCGGCTCTGAGCGTTTCCAGTTTTCCGAAAGCGGACAACAGCGCTCGCACCTTCGCGGCAGCTTCGGGCGTCCCCGGGGGTTTGGAGGGGGCGTCTTTGTCCTCGCAGTCCGGGGGCGGGGCCTGGGGTCCTGCTGGGAGGGAGGGGAGCGGAGGACAATGGTGGCTCCTTTTCAAGCTGAGCTGCGATGACGGCTCACTTCTCTGCCCCGAGCTTTCCAGTGAGGGGAGCCTGGGGGGGTGTGTGCCACCGAGGAGCCCCAGGCACCCTGGCGGCCACTCCCCTCCTGGGCCGGGGTGGGCGCCTCCCCTCCCCCCTGCTGCAGTGGCCGGCGCACCTGGCTAACCATCTCCTTTTCTCTCTCCGCAGCATCGTCCCAGACATAGCAGTTGGTACAAAGGTAGGCATTGCTGACTTTGCTTTTCCGTGGTTTGGCCGGCGTCTGTTCTGGCGCTGCCGGCACGGCCTGTGTTCCTGCCGCAGAGCCTGCTGTGCCGCCCTGCAGCGGCGCTCGAGCTTCACGGTTTGCTGCTGGGCGGAGGGTCTGAGGACCAGTCCTTTTCAGACGCGTTCTTTGCCCCGTCAGCCTCAGGCGGATCTGGGCTGTGAGTGTCCACCCGAGGGGTCTGGTGGCCTCGCAGTAAACGCTGTTTGGTCTCAGTTTGGGCCCTGTCGTCTCCGTCCTGAAATTCAGAGGTGGAAAGAGCCCTCCACGTAGTAGCTGCTGGGTTACGTCGGACCTGTCATCGGGGCGACTAGGGTGTTTTAGGGGCCGTGGTTTGACATGGCAGGAGTTGGAATCTGGTCGTTTGTAGGGTAAGTGGGGGGATCGGAGGGCACGCGGGCCCTGGGACAGCCGGGGGCTGCTTTTGGTGGGGTCGTGGATAGATTTTGCTCTGGAACGTTCCCCGGGGTCTTTCTAGATGGAGGGAGAAGGTGCCACGTGTTTTTTAGGCGCTGTTCTTCTCGCGCGTTGGTCCTCCCCATGAGGACCGGGACCTGCCCGCACAGAGTGAGCAGGGCACTCTGCCCCGCGGGAGACGGGCTGGGCTGTCCTCCCCCAGGGGCGCGCTCCAGGAACGGGGTGTCTGGGGAGGCCTGCCTTTCAGGGGTTGATGTGGGCGCTGCTGCATAGTTGGGCCAGGGCAGGGGTCCCCCTCCTTGGGCCGGGTTTTCTGAGCCCACTGCAGGTGGCTCGGGTGTCCCGAGCTGGCGGCTGCTGGTCTCTGGCCAGTCGGCCGCGGTGCTTGGGCTCAGTTTCGGTTTCCCCCAGTGGGTTCTTGTCCTCACACGCTGCCCGGCGGGTCCTCCTGCAGATAAAACCTGTTTGTCCGCTGGCGGGCGGGCGGAGGGAGAGGGACTTTTGGCTGAGGCAACTGTGACAATAATGGACAACGTGATCCTTTCGGCTTCTGTGAGAGCCGGTTGATTTCCAGCTGGAGTGGGTCTTGCAGGGACCATTTTTTGAGCGGTCCCCTTCTGTTTCCTCCCGTCCTGTCCCCAGGAGACCTTTGCTTCCAGAAGCAGGCTACACTAGACAGAAACCCAGTGGGGGAGACTCCATCTGCCGTCCCGCAGGGCTGTGGCCCTCTGCTCGCACCACCCCGTAGTCACACTCCCTCAGCGGAAGGGCAGTGCAGGGTCTAGGCTCTGCTGTCCTTCTTGGCTTTAGGACAAGCTATGTTGTAGCAACAGACGTTGAAGGCTGTGACATTTAGCTGTTGGTGGAAAGGAGCTTGTTACAGTTTGCAGGATAGGGTGCACCCTCTCGCCGACAGCAGGGACTCCGTAGCTGGCCTGGCCCTTTTACCCCCAGGGTTCTCCCTTGCAAAGCATTTGCTTGAGTGGGCTGCCCCCTCGGGAGCTGCTGTCAGCGCCTGCCCCAGTGTCCCTGTGCTGGGGGTGCTGTGTGTAGGCTCGACCTGTGCCCTGGGGGCGGGGCAGCCGAGCGGGCAGTTTGCCTCACGCTTGTGGGAGCGCCCGGCTACCTGCTGTGGGAACATGGTGACGGCCGAGAAGGCTCCCATTCTGAGGAAGTGGGGACCCCCACCTGTCCGTCGGGAGCTGGCACACCGTTTCTGAGATGCATGGTGGCGCATGGGTGCCTGGGCCTTATCTAGCCTTGGCGGAGGGTGCAGGAGCGGGCTTTTCTGTGGCCCTCAGTCAGTGGGGGTTCTGGGTCCCGGGCGCTCTGTGTGGTGGGGACGCTGTGTGTCCCTAGTGGCCGGTGTCCCTGTGGTTCTTGCTCAGAGAAGGTCCTGAGACTTGGTGGGCCGGTGTCCTTTCGGGAAGAGACCCCGGCGTTAGGTTGGTGGTGGCTTCTGAGTGGCGCCCTCGCTGGCATCAGCCCCAGCCGCGGAGCAGTCTGCTTCTGCGTGCGTTCTTCCCCACGGGGTTGGGTGACCCCCGGTTCTCGGCCTTTGCCTCTGTCAGCGCAGCCTTGAGCCTGCGGTGTCCCGCAGGGCAGAGCTGGGAGCCCGGTTCGGGAGGCCCCTTGGCAGATGATCACCCAGCACGGGGTCTGGTTTGGGGACCTGCCCACAGCAGTGGGTCTAGCTGCGTTCACGTCACCGTGGCCGTTCCTGTTGTTCGTCCCAAAGGGCAGTTGGTCGGCCTCAGCTTCTTTCAGCCAGTCTCGGCGCCGTCCACGGCGGGCAGGGCTGGATGGGCGTCCAGGTCACCTCAGCTCCGGGGGAAGACGGGGCAGCCACACAGCCTTGGCCGTGAAGGGTCGTCCCTGTTTGTGGGAGGCGGCCCGGCTGGCGGTTTGGGGGAGGGCGGGGTGAGGTGGCTTCAGGTGGGGTGATGGGGGTTGTGCCCCAGACCCGGAGCCCCGGCCAGCTGTTCTCACTGCGGGAGCGGAGGGCTCGTGGGGCTCGGGGACCCTTTCCTGGCCCCCAGGCTCCCAGCAGAGATGGCTGGAAGAGTCACTGGGGTTCTGCTCCCCTGCAGCGCGGCCCCGGGGGCTCCATGTTGGCTGCAGGTCCGGGGCCTGGAGCCGGGAGCTCTGTCCACGGGCCAGTCCGAGGTCTCTCCTGCTCTGTCCCCGAGCGGAGTAGTTGTGTTTTCGGGCCTCAGCCGGCAGCAGGGCCGCCTCCCCACGCTAAGCCCAGGGACGATCTGATGTGGTCCTGGGGAGTGGATTTGATTAGGTTGAGACTAATGAGCGAACAAGTTGTTTCTGGAAAGAAGTTGGCCTGTCCCAGGGAGTTTCCCTCGGCCTGCTGGTCACCAGTCCTGGTCATTGGGCAGGGCCGCCCGCTGCTTGGGGGTGGCATTTCTGGTCTCCGAAAGTGGTGAGGCCGAGGCTCGGGTTTCCTCAGAGACTGGAAAATAGGACAGGCTCCTGCGGTGGAGCGAGTGGCTGCAGCTGACAAGGGGGCTTTGTTCCTCGTGGAGCGAGGGGGCTGTGGGGTCAGCCTCTGGCGGCTGGTGGGGTAGACCATGGAGGGGCGGCCACCCTGAGGCCCTGTCGTCGGGCCCGGGGAAGGTTATGCAGTACGCGGAGCCCCTGTAGGCCCGCCTGCTTTGGAGAAGCCTGCAGGGAGGTGGCAGGTGGGACAGCTGCTTGCTGGGGCCTGGGAGGAGGGCTGGGCGGCGGACGAGGGCCCGGGCTGCGAAACGCTCTTCTTTTCCAGCGGGGATCCGACGAGCTCTTCTCTGCCTGCGTCACTAACGGACCCTTTATCATGAGCAGTGGCTCGGCCTCCGCAGGTAACTGCCCGCAGCCCGCCCTGGAGGACGCGTTCGCTAGCCATGAAGTAGCTTTGAGCCCCAGGTCACGTGTGGCCTTGCTTCCCCGGGAGCTGGGCTGGCGGGCAGACACGAGGCCCCACCGCAGGGTCCCGGGGGCGCCCCCAGGGCAGGGAGGACGCTGGGGGGTGCGTTTGGCTCCAGGGGAACCTTGGAGGTGCGTGTGCCACACAACCCGTCCTTCTTCTCAGCAAACGGGAATGATAGCAAGAAGTTCAAAGGTGACAACAGAAGCGCAGGCGTGCCCTCCCGAGTGATCCACATTCGGAAGCTCCCCAGTGATGTCACTGAGGGCGAGGTCATCTCCTTGGGGCTGCCCTTCGGAAAGGTCACCAACCTTCTGATGTTGAAAGGAAAGAACCAGGTACCCGCCGCCTGTGCTGGGGGCCGGGGGGGCTTCTCTTGGTCCGGTGGCTCATGGCCCTGCCTCCCAGGCCTTCATCGAGATGAACACGGAGGAGGCGGCCAACACCATGGTGAACTACTACACGTCCGTGACGCCCGTGCTGCGCGGCCAGCCCATCTATATCCAGTTCTCCAACCACAAGGAGCTCAAGACGGACAGCTCGCCCAACCAGGCGGTGCGGCCCGGGGGTGGGGCGGGGGCGGGGCTCGGGCCTGGGGTGGGCCCGGGGTCAGGCACTCACGGCCGTGCCCCCACAGCGGGCCCAGGCAGCCCTGCAGGCTGTGAACTCGGTTCAGTCGGGAAACCTGGCGCTGGCTGCCTCGGCCGCGGCGGTGGATGCCGGGATGGCGATGGCCGGCCAGAGCCCCGTGCTACGGATCATCGTCGAAAACCTTTTCTACCCGGTGACCCTGGACGTGCTCCACCAGGTGAGGGCGCCGCTGTGCGGGCCAGGGCCCGGCGGCCGTGGCTGTGGCGGGCAGGGCGTGACTTCCTGCTCCCGTAGATCTTCTCCAAGTTCGGCACGGTGTTGAAGATCATCACGTTCACCAAGAACAACCAGTTCCAGGCGCTGCTGCAGTACGCCGAGCCTCTGAGTGCCCAGCATGCCAAGCTGGTGAGTGGTCCCCGGGACGCATGCCGCCCGCCGCCCGCCGCCCGCCGCGCCCGCTCACAGCCTGTCTTGCAGTCGCTGGACGGGCAGAACATCTACAACGCCTGCTGCACGCTGCGCATCGACTTCTCTAAGCTCACCAGCCTCAACGTCAAGTACAACAACGACAAGAGCCGCGACTACACGCGCCCTGACCTGCCCTCCGGCGACAGCCAGCCCTCGCTGGATCAGACCATGGCCGCGGCCTTCGGTAAGATGCTTGGGGGCGCCCAGGACGCTGTGTGCCGTGGGAGGCAGGGATGTAGCTCAGTCTCAGTGCCCCAGGCCCCAGGGGTGGCCCACACGGCCCTGCGCCCAGGGAGGTCAGCGTGGCCAGCGTAGACCCGGCCCAGCGCCCAGCACGGTGGAGCAGCGGCCCTGCCCGCGGAGGCCCCGGGCAGCCCGCCCCTGGGCGAGGGTGCGCCCACACGCCCGCCCTCGTCGGCTGCCTGGGTGGTGGGAGCGATGATTAGTGTCTCATTTATTTCTAGGTGCGCCTGGTATAATGTCAGCCTCTCCGTATGCAGGAGCTGGTTTCCCTCCCACCTTTGCAATTCCTCCAGCCGCAGGTATTCACGCTCTCGGTCTCGTCCCCCAGCCGACCTGCATGCCCACGCTCCTTCCGGTAGCTCTGCTTCCACGGGCAGCCGACGTGGGCGCAGTCCGGGGGGAGCCCACCTTCCTGGGCGCGGCCTGGGTTCCCCGAGGAGCCTGGACAGGGCAGGCGTAGGCCAGGGCCGCGCAGAGCCGGCTAAACCCGCAGTCTCTGGTCTGTTCCCTTCAAGCGTCCGTGGGGCCAGGACGAGCGCGCTGGTGGTTGGAGGGCTGTGGCCCTAGTAGAGGAATTTAAGTGGCCTGGTAAGCAGAGCGCATGAGCCGGGCGGGCACACCCGTGTGCCCCTTCTGGGGCCCAGGCGCCCGCCCGCGCGACAGTCACGTGCCTGCCGCGTCGTGCTGGCCTGTCGTCTGCATGGTGACGGGCACCTGCATGCACACGGCCGAGGCCCGCAGGCCCGATTCTGCATCGCGGAGCCAGAGCTTCTGTGCTGTTTGGCGCATGTAGACGGGTCCCGACCCAGCGTGACCTGCGCCTCGAGGAGAGGCCGGCCCGGCCACAGGCCGGGCGGGGCCGAGAGCCACCTGGCGGCTCCTGTGCATGCGGACGGGCAGGCCCGCGCTCCCTTGGGCCCTGTGCTGCTGCTCACGGGCCACCTCCCCCTCTGCAGGCCTCTCCGTCCCCAACGTGCACGGGGCCCTGGCTCCTCTGGCCATCCCGTCGGCAGCGGCAGCCGCGGCGGCAGCGGGCCGGATCGCCATCCCAGGCCTGGCGGGGGCGGGGAACTCCGTCCTGCTGGTCAGCAACCTCAACCCCGAGGTAGGTGGTCCCTCCCGGGGCGTTCTCCCGGGCGTGTGGGGGTCGTGCGCCAGGGCCCCAGTGCAGATGGCAGGCGGGCCGGCCCCGGCCGAGTCGCGCTGTCCCCACGGCCCCTCTGCCCTGAGGTGCGTCCCGCGTCCTCCTTTCCCTGGCGCTGCGAGTTCTCCTATTTCTATAGCATCTCGAGTTACGTTTCCAGTTTCGTAGCGCCCAGACTTGAGTGTGTCCCGACTCGGGGAAGCAGGCCTGACGTTCAGAGCCCGGCCGGCCGTGCTCGGGAGGGAGGGCGCGGTCCCCGGGACGGCGACCCCGCGCGGCTCGGCGGCCCCGTTGGGCCCGGGGAAAGCCGGAGGCCGTGCTAGAGGCTCCCGGTGTTTCCCTCGGAGACGGGCTTCGCGTGTCGTCAGCCTCTCAGACTGTCCTCTGTCTGTCTGACCGCTCCTGTGACTTCTTGGCCGGAGGGCCGGCGCCCCCGAGCCCTGCGCGCGAGGCCGCCGCGGCGGGAGGAGGCAGCCGAGCGGCCTGGGCGCGGGAGGCCGGGCCGGGCGCCGGTGCCTCCTGCTCGCGGGCGGGCGGGCCTGCCCGGTGGCCCCGGGCCCGAGTGCGTGTGAGCTTGACTGTGGAACACTGCGGGTTCTTATGTATTTACTGACCTGTGTTTTTTGCTACTTTTTCTTTTCTCCCCTTCCCCTCTCCCAATTTTTTTTCTTGCCCTGGTCCGGAATTTCTTTGCCAACTGACTGCACGGTTCTTCTGCTTCCGTTGTTGCTTGAAACAAAACAAAACCATAAATAAATAAAAACAAAATTCCCCCTCAAACCCTGCTCTCCGGAAACCAACCTGCCCTTGAATATTAACATCCTGACAACTTCATCATCCATCAACTGCACGCCTGCCTCCTCGTGGTGGACGATTGGCACCTCGCTCCCTGACCTCTCCCTTTCCCTGTCCCTCCGCTGCCTTGCTCTGCTGTCCTCTAAAGAGAGTCACACCCCAAAGCCTCTTTATTCTTTTCGGTATGTTATCATTCACACTTTTATTACCTTGTTTTCGTTAACGGAGGTTACTGTGGCGGCTTCGGCCGCGCACGCGCGTGGCTTGCCTTCGGTTTGCGTATTTGCCCGACGCCGTAGACCGCATGGTGGTCCCCGCATGCCCGCAGAGTTAAGCGTGTGGTGGCATGCTGGTGGTGGCTCTGGCAGTTGACCTGTCCTGGATTTTATGACTTGTTGCTGAAGGTCGTCCTCCTGGTGACGTCCCTGTGACTAGACGCAGGTCCCCAGAGGCAGAATAAGCAAACCCGCGGGAAGAGCCGGCCCCGTGAGGGTGTGCGGGCGCGGGGGCTGGCGGGGAGGCGGCGGCGGGGCCCCGCGGCTCAGCCGGTCCCTGCGCTTTTGAAGGCGTGTACGGCGACGTGCAGCGGGTGAAGATCCTGTTTAACAAGAAGGAGAACGCACTGGTGCAGATGGCCGACGGCAGCCAGGCCCAGCTGGGTGAGGGCGCGCCCGGGGCGGGGCGGGGCGGGGCGGCAGGACCTCGGCCCGCGCGTCCCTCGTCACACGTGTCCCTTACGGCTCCTGCCTCCGCAGCCATGAGCCACCTCAACGGGCACAAGCTGCACGGGAAGCCGGTGCGCATCACGCTGTCGAAGCACCAGAACGTGCAGCTGCCCCGCGAGGGCCAGGAGGACCAGGGCCTCACCAAGGACTACGGCAACTCGCCCCTGCACCGCTTCAAGAAGCCCGGCTCCAAGAACTTCCAGAACATCTTCCCGCCCTCCGCCACCCTGCACCTCTCCAACATCCCGTACGTGCGGCCGCGGGAGGGGGCTTCTGTGGGCGGCGGTGGTCCCCCCAGCATGGTGGGGGTGGGGTGCTGAGCGTTGCCGCAGCCCGTTGAGTTCCGAAAGCCGTGGGGGGGGGCTTCTCTGCCTCTGGTGGGCGGTGTGGATACCGGGGTCCTCGGACACTCTGAGTCCCCGGGCTGCGCCGGGGGAACGGGCTGGACACGTGGCTCAGGGCTCCCTCTCCCCGCAGGCCCTCCGTATCTGAGGATGACCTCAAGATCCTTTTCTCCAGCAACGGCGGCCTCGTCAAAGGGTTCAAGTTTTTCCAGTGAGCACGGGGCCCCGCCCGCCCCCCCCCCCCCCCGCCGCCCCCACACCCGACCCGCCCCACACCCATCCTTCCGTCTGTCCCGCAGGAAGGACCGGAAGATGGCGCTGATCCAGATGGGCTCCGTTGAGGAGGCCATCCAGGCGCTCATCGACCTGCACAACCACGACCTGGGCGAGAACCACCACCTGCGCGTGTCCTTCTCCAAGTCCACCATCTAGGCCCGCCGCCGAGGACCCGCCGCCGGGCGCCCGCCCACCACTTCCATCATTCCAGAAAAAAGCCACTTTAAAAAGCAGCTGAAGTGACCTTAAAAGACCAGAGATTTTATTTTTTTAAAGAGAAATCAGTTTACCTGTTTTTAAAAAAATTAAATCTGATTCACCTAGGGGAGACGGGGTGCTGGCCTCGGGCTCCTGGCGATGTGGACGGTGCGCCCGTCCCCCGCCCCGTGCCTTCTGCAGCCCGCGGGGTGGGCGTTCCAACCGCCACAGCTCCCTTGTGCCTTAAACCCGCCGCTCCGGTGGGCCCCGCGCTCTCAGGCGTGTGGGGTTGGGGGCCGGGGGCCTGGCGGCGCGGGGCGACCCCGGGTAATCAGGCGCCCGCCCCCAGGGCCGCCCGCCCCTTCAGCTTCGTGATCTCTTGTGCTTGGATGCGCTGCACCCCGTGCCTAGCAATATTTCCAGTTGACCAAATATGCTAATCTCATTTATATGCAAAAGACATAGTTTTAAGTACCTTTTTATAGCAAGATGATAAGGACAGTGTGAGTGTCTGTCTCCCGCCCGTGCTGTGACCTATACTGTACCGATGTATTCCCGCAGCCAGGCCGCGGGGCGGGCCCCGTCTCCAGGGCAGAGCGGGGCCCGCAGACCCCTCGCCCGCCACGCTCCGCCCCGGGGACCCGCGCTCCTAAACTGTCAGCGCTCCTTTTTCCTGCAAATTTTGGACCAAAGTTTTCTGTTTTGTCTGCCTCTGACGGTGGGACCCCGATGGCCCGCGGCCCTTGAGTCTTAACGGTCTCCCGCCGGCCTCGTCCTGCCCTCGCGGGTCCAGGGGGCTCCCCGCGCAGACCCTGTGCCGGCCGGCCCCGGGCCTGGACCCCGTTTCCAGATGGGGTGACCAAGGGTGTAGATATTTATAATTTTTTATACCTGTTGTAAGATGCGAGGGGCAGCAAACGCGGTTTTTTATGGGGACACAGATGTATATTTTGATAACAGCAACCACAGGCTCAGTATTGTAGCGGAGCTCGGCGCCCGCCCGCCGGCTTGTGATGCGGAACCGGGTTAAAGCGACTCTGTAACGGCCCCGGGTCCTCCGCGGGCCCCTTGCCGTCCGGCCGTGGACGGTGCGGCCAGGCTGTACTGACAATAAACCTGATCCTGCACTCGGCTCCTCGCGGGCTGTCTTCGCTGCTGTCCTTACTGCAGACGCGGGCTGGGGGGCGGGGCCAGCTGTCCCCTGCCCCACGCTTCCCTGGGGCTCTGCTCGTCTGAGACGGGGGGTTTTCCTAACACCCTGGGTCACACACCTGTTCCCGCTGCAGACAGTCCCCGTCCTGCCCCACTTCTCAAAGCGTGGGCCCCGGAGTCACACGTCCCGCAAGCCCAGAGCAGGCTGTGCCCGCAGCGGGTGGAGCTGGGCACCCCGGGTCTGCCTGCGCGGGTCCTCGGACCAAAACGACTCAGGAAGCGAGATCACAGTATCGACCTTTATTGTCTGATCGTGAAATACCACCACCCCATGCTGCTCCCCCACCCCCACCCGCCCCCCAGCCCGACCACTGGCCCCGCGCTCAGTCCTTGAACCTGCGGGCCGCCTGCATCTTACGGCAGTAGCTCTCCACCTCCGCCTCGCCCGAGGCCTCGCGCTCGCCCAGCCCCAGGCCGCCCGCCTTGCGCCGCAGCGTCGCCTCCCGGCTGCCCGGCCCCAGCGCCCCATCGGCCGCGCCCAGCGGGGGCAGCCCCTCCCCCGTGGCCAGGTTGACGGTGGCCACGGCCCCGAACCGCGGCTCCTCCTGGTCCACATCGCTGATGGACGAGCCGGGGGACACGCCCGGCGGCTTGGGCCCACCCCGGAAACCACGAGCCAGGTCCCCGCGAGCCAGGTCCCCCAGCTCATAGCCACCCTCGCCCTCCGCCCCCTTGGCCCCGCCGCCCGCCACCTTCCACTCCCAGGGCCCGTTACCCGCGGACAGGTGGACCACGGGGTGGTGGGGCCCGTGCGCGTCGATGGTGACGATGCTGGCCGAGTCGCGGTCCGACGGCGAGCGGTACTGCGAGGAGTCAGAGCTGGCGCTGGAGGACGAGGCCGTCTCGGCCACCTTGGGGCCCGGCGCCTTGGACATGGCGATCACCTGCAGCAGCCGCGGCGGGTTGGCCACGCGGGGCTGCGTGGAGGCTGCGGCCACGGCGGCCCCGCTCTTCTCGGCCATCATGAGCCACTTGGCCCGCACGGCCGCGCTGCTCTTGGGGGACAGGCCGGCCGCCGCCTGCGCCCCCTCCTCGGGGATGTGCACCAGCGGCTGAGGCCCCGCCCGCGGAGGGAGAATGACCCGCGGCCCGAACCCCGGCCGCGCCTGGACCGTGGGGTAGAGCGAGGGTGGGGCCGGACCCCCTTCCTCCCCGTCCTCTTCCTCCTCCTCCTCCTCCTCCTCCTCTTCCTCCTCCTCCTCCTCCTCCTCCTCGGCCATGGGCTCGGCGGGCGCCCGCAGGTGCCCCGGGCTGGCCTCGTCGGGCAGCCCCAGGCCGCGGCCCTCCAGCGACTTCTGCTTCCACTCGCTGATGAGCTGCTTGGAGCGCGAGGCGTCGAGCGGCACGTGGATGGTCATGTGGCGGCGGGCGGGGTCGTCGAGCGAGGGCGTGCTGACGCGGGGCAGCGTGTGGCTGAAGGTCACCATGTTCTCCTTGCCCATGGGGCTGCGCGGGGCCAGCAGGTCCACGTCCACGCTGGCCCGCTTCAGGCTGCCCAGCGAGGTCTTCTCGCGGGCCACGGGCCGGGCCACGCCCTCCAGCCGCCCCGGCGGGCCGAGCTCGTCGGTGCTCACGGACTTGTTCTGCTGGTACACCGAGTCATGGCCCCGCTGGGTCAGCGCCCGCAGCGCGTCCTTGGCGGGCGCTGGGGCCGCCGGCTTCTCCGCGGGCGGCGCCTGGAAGTTGCCCACCGCGTGGCAGGCCTGCGGGTGAGACGCGGGCAGGGCGTGAGGCCGGCAGCCAGAGACCAGGATCCCCCCCAGCAACGGACTTCCCGTGGTGGTCAGAGGAGGAGGCCCGGCCCTTGGTGGGGGCGTCTGGGGAGGAGTTGGCTTCGTGCCCAACGTGGCAAAGTCCAGCCTCGGGCCACTCACTCTGCACATTGGGCAAGTCTGCACCCATGAGATGCTGACCCAGCATCCAGGGACAGGACTCGTCAGACCCCCATGGCGGCCAGGCCTCCCCCCGGACCTCCCCCTGGTGCCCGTGCCCCTCTCACCAGGTAGGCGGCAATGCCGGCCCCGATGAGGAAGCCGGCGTAGACGTCCACGGGGTGGCTGCGGTACTGCGTGATCTGGGTGAGGCCGCAGACGCCCGCGGCGATGGCGAAGGCAAACACTAGGATGGGCTTGAGCAGCTTGGTGGTGTCCGAGATGACCGAGTTGAAGTACATCTGCGGGGGAGGGGTGGGTCAGGCGGCGGGTCCCCGGGGTGGTGGTGGGGGCGGGGCGGGACTCACCGACACGTAGACGGCGGCGAAGGCGGACAGCGTGGCGTGCTGGGACGGGAAAGTCTTCCTGCAAGAGGTGTCCGGTGAGCCCCGTGGGCTCTGGGAACCCTTCCATGCCTCAGTTTCCCCATATGCCCCACGGGCCGGGGGCCGGGCAGGCTCACCGTGCGGACAGGATGGCGTGGGCGTCGTGGCCGGAGCAGATGTCCTGCGTGACGTAGGGGTTGGCCTCACACGATGTGCCCAGGAGCGTGTAGTTGGGCTCGCACACGGTCAGGAAGAAGGGCGCGTGGTAGCCGGTGGCCAGCTGGATGACGTCGGTCACCAGGGCCGTGGCACACAGGCCGAACACGTGGACGCCTGCGGGGACGAGGGTCAGGGCCGCGTGGGTCCCCGCGCGGGGCTCAGGGCGGGGCTGGGGCGCGGGCCGCGACTCACCCACGAAGCGCACGGTGCGCCGCAGGAAGGAGTTGAAACTGCAGCCGCCTGCGTTGATGCTGCCCTCGGCCCCGCCCGGGCCCCCGCCGCGGCCCCACAGCCGCGACTGCAGGCAGTAGAGCAGGCCCTCGCCCACCATGATCTGCCGACAGGGAGGTGCTCAGCCGGGCCGGCCGGGGCGCCCACTGCCCGCCCAGACCCCGGGCGCCCGACTCACCGAGGCCGCGGGGGCAGCGAAGGCCAGGCTCAGAAGCATGAGCAGCGGGATGAGCTCCTCGTTGGTCTCCACGTAGGGCATGGAGAGCGCGCGGTCGTAGCACTGGAAGCCCACCTTGGCCGGCTGGAAGAGGTCGGTCAGCTCCAGGAAGTACAGGGACACGACGGACGACGCCACAATGGGCAGCTGCGGGGACACGGCCGGCCAAGGTCGCCCACATTCGCTGCGTCATCGGCCCATGAATCCAGTCCCATCCACTGATTCACCCACCCGTCCACCTGTGCACGCTGCACTTCACCTGTTCCCCAGCTTGTTCATCCATCCAGTGATGCGCCCGCCCATCTGTATGACGTCCATTGACCCAGCCAGCTGTCACAGCCACTCTTGCACCCATGAATTCATTCATCAAGCCACTGATTTACCTATCCATCATCCACCCACCCACCACCCACCCACCACCCACCCACCATCCATCCACCCATCACCCATCCACCCACCCATCCTTCCACCCACCCATCCATCCACCCACCCACCCATCCATCCATCCACCCACCCACCCACCCATCCACCATCCATCCACCCACCCACCCATCCATCCACCCACCCACCATCCACCCACCCACCCATCCACCATCCATCCACCCACCCACCCACCCATCCATCCATCCACCCACCCACCCACCCATCCACCACCCATCCACCCACCCACCATCCATCCACCCACCCACCCACCCATCCACCATCCACCCACCCACCCACCCATCCATCCATCCATCCACCCACCCACCCACCCATCCACCATCAATCCACCCACCCACCCACCCATCCACCATCCACCCACCCATCCACCCATCCATCCATCCATCCATCCACCCACCCACCCATCCATCCATCCACCCACGCACCCACCACCCACCCACCCATCCATCCACCCATCCATCCACCACCCATCCATCATCCACCCATCCATCATCCACCCATCCATCCATCTACCATCCATCCATCCACCCATCCATCCATCCATCCACTCATCCATCCATCCATCCACCTACCCACCCACCGTCCATCCACCCATCCATCCACCACCCATCCACCACCCATCCATCATCCACTCATCCATCCATCCACCCACTCATCCACCCATCCATCCATCCACCCATCCATCCATCCATCCACCCACCCACCCATCCTTCCATCCATCCATCCATTGCTCCATCAATCCATCCACCTATCCTTCCATCTATGCATCCATCCACCCACCATCCATCCATCCACCCGCCCACCATCTATCCACCCATCCTTCCATCCATCCACCCATCCACTCACCCACCCATCCACTTCATTCATTCCTTTCTCCCCTCCAGCCACCCTTGGCGTCTCAAACAACCTAGAAACAGCAAACACATTCCTGCCCCTGGGCCTTTCCTCTCAAGGATGGACGGACGCCCTTGGACATCCCTCTGGTGCCCCGGCCGCCCTCTGAGGGGCCCTCGCTCGCCACCATCTCTCCATCCCTTGCCCCTTGCTTTGTTTCCTCTGGACCCTGTACCCCCACATGCCAATCTACCACTCAGCCCCGAGAATGCGTCTGGCCCACGGCAGGTGCTGAATGACTGAATCTGTGGAGTTGCTCATTCACACCACAGTCCCGCCGCGCACCCTGGTCGTGTCTCCTCCCCGCAAAGCTCGGCACACAGCACACGTGACGCTCCTGATTGTTCACGCCGCCCGTGAGGTACAGACGGGGAGACTGGGCTTCGGGAGAGCTGACAGCTGAGCTGTCCTTGACCCCGTCCCAGCCGCAGCCGCTCCGAGGAAGGCCGGAGGCGGGCCCAGCCCCCCCTCGTTCACTCGCGCCGCCAACAGCTCTTGAGCGGGGAATCGGGCGGAATCTCTTGACGGAAGCAAACCCTCCGAGGGTCCTGCCTTCCCTTCCTTCCCATCCAAGGGTCTCAAACTCAACCCCCCAGGGGCCAGGCAGGGGCCAACGCCACGGGGACCGGGGAGTACGCGGGCGTCTAAGGGGGCCTGGCTGCCTTGGGAGGCCCCCACCTGCATTTTACAGACGAGGAAACTGAGGCACGGTTGAAGCCCACGAGAGGCCACCATCTTGACTCCTGCTGTGCACTCAGCCCAGTCCCGGCCGGGGGCTCCCAGTGGGGAAACACCGAAATTGGGTTTGTAGGAGCTGGGCTCGTGTCCAAGCAGCACTGATTGAGCGCCTGCTGCATGCCGACACAAGGCCCAAGGCGGCTGAGTGAAGTGGGGCATGGCCATCTGCCTGGCCTCGAATCCTGGCTCCTCCTTGTCCCTGTGCCTCATTTTCCCCGACTGAAAACAGGAACAAGGTCGCGGCCTCCCAGGGCTGCGGTGCGAGGACGGGACCCGGCAGTACACGGAGAGTGCCTAGTGCCCAGCGCATGGGGACCCTCAGTCAACATTCGCTGCAATGACACCCCCGCGGTCGCCATCAGCGCCACCGGGCTGGACCGCCAGGCCGTGGAGGGGGTCTCAGGTGGGGCCTTCAAAACACCAAATCCTCCAACAAGAGGGTGGGCTCGCTTTAATTCTTTGTCCACCCCCCGTGGCTGTCCAAGCCTCAGGGCCAGTCCTCGGGCCCAGAAGGAGCCAGCAGAGGTGCTGGGGACCCCGTCACCCCCGGAGGCTCCGTAAGTGCCTCCCCGGATCCCACCACCCGCTTCTCATTGTTTCCAGAGACCATCAGCCAAAAGCCAGGGAGTGCTGAGAGTATATCAGACCCAGAGAAAATGATCCACAGACACTCACGGGATGTCCTGCCAACGTACTTAATTCGGTGTGGACGTGTGTCCTTAAAAAAATTAACGTAAGTCTCGCAAGAAAGGAAACGCAAACGAGACCCCGGATGCGGTTCTGCGCCCATTGGGTTGGTCAAAAGCCTAAAGGCCACTGACACTCGGCCGACACATGCCTGGGGGCCAACAGGCACCCGCGTGGGCATGGGAGACGCCACGGCCTCCTCGGGGGATGTGGGGTCTTTCCTGATGACCACACCCTGCTCCCCAGGGACGTTTCCCCCAGGTAAGCTCCCTCTGTTGCGAGGTGACACAGGCCTAAGGGCCTTCCTTATGGGAGGGTCTGTTAGCCCCTGAGAGTCCATTTGCTTGGGGGGAGGGGTGCCTCTGCGCTGGAGTACTACGCAGCAGTGAAAAGGGACGGAGACGCCCTTTCCTGGGATGATGTGAGCCAAGATCTCCAATCTCTGCTGGAAAAAAGCCAAGAGCAGAAACTTGTGTTTTAAAAGGTGGTACGGGCTCTTCAGTGGCCCGGGGTTTGCAGGTTCGGATCCCAGGGTCCAACCTACGCACCGCTCATCAAGCCATGCTCTGGTGGCGTCCCACATACAAAGTAGAGGAAGATGGACACCGATGTTAGCTCAGACCTAATCTTCCTCAGCAAAAAAAAAAAAAAGGAAGATGGGCAATAGATGTTAGATCAGGGCCAAACTTCCTCACACACACACAAAAAAAGCAGTTGTGGGAAGGGACGCATATCTGCTCAACTTGACCACAGGTTGAGGGGACAGGGAAGTGGAAGGGGGACCTCCTGGGAGGGAGCTGCCTCCCAATGACATCGGAACCCGGAGAAGGTATAATCTACTGTAACGAGGATTTAAATGCAAATCTGAAAAATAATTAGATCTTCTGCCTGTGGGGGAGGGACCCGCTGGCCTGGGATGGGCTTCCCGAGGGATGACCCTGAACCAGGGCTGTTGCTGGGTCTAGGGGCCCCTCACTGCGGCGGGATTTCCCCCGTGTCCACTGGGGAGGTTGTGCAGACCATCCGAGGTCGGAGAAACGTCAGTCCGCACCGCCATCTGCGCTGAGCGGCAGCCAGCTGGCTGTATTTATTGTCTTTTCTTTCTAAAACACTCGCGAGGCCGGCAGCCAGTCTGCGCCCGGCACTCCGGCACAGGTTGCAGGGGGTGCGCCAGGCGACAGCCAGCAGAGGGGGGATTTGAACCCGGGCCCTTGGGCTTCAGAGCCCAAGGGCTGCAGGAAGACAGGGCACCCTCTACCCCCTTTCCCCGCCCCCGGCGCCTGCTCCAGCCCCTCCAGGCCAGCTGCCGGCCTGGACCCCAGCCTGAGGGTCCCACCTCCCGGCATTTGCGCAGGCCGTTTCCGCAGCCCAGAGACCCTTCTGCGCCTCGGGAACTCCTACTCGTCCTGCAGAGCCCAACTCCTCTGACCACCACCCCCAGGCTGACCCCGGCTGTGTCCGCCGCTGTCCCTCAGCGTGGGGGTCCCCGAGGGGGCCCGTCGGGACTGAGGCCTCCGCCCCGCCCCCGCCACGCGACCCCCACTCACCTCCACGAAGTAGAAGCAGGGCAGAAGCGTCATGCTGTCCTTGGGGGTTTTATTCTTCTCCTTGGTCGCGATCATGGTGCCGCGGGCGCCACAGGCCGTGGTCGGAGGGGACAAAGCCGCGCTGGAGGAGGGGGGCGCAGACTGAGCCCTGGGGGACCCGGAGCCGGCGCCTGCGGGGGAGGGGCGGCCGAGGATGCGCCAGAACCGCCCGGGGAAACTGAGGCTGCGGAGGGGGCGTCGCCGCGGCCTCCCCCGCGCACTGCGGCCCTGCCCAGCGATCCGGCTGCCGGGCACCCCCTCACCCGGGTGGGGGGTCGGGAGGGGGCTCGGCGGAGAGGGCGGGGCAGGCCCGGCGTGGGGGTCTCGGGGCGCGTCGGGGCGGGGCCCTCGCGGGGGACGGGGGTTCGGGGTCCGGGCCGGGGTGGGTCGGAGCCTCCGCCCGCAGCCCCTCACCTGGCGCCCGCGCTCGCAGGGCGGAGCTGGCGGCAGCGGCGGGCGGGCGGGGGCTGCGGCGCGAGCACAAAGCGCGGCCCCTCCCCCGCGGGGGCGGGGATGGGGACGCGGCGGGAGGGGACGAGAGGGGACACCGCCGCCCGAGACCCCGCGTCCGCCCGGCCTAGACGCGGCGCGAGAGGAGGGGGCTCTTTGTCTCGGCGCGCAGGGTCCGCCGCGCGCGTCCGTCCCCGCCTCCGGGGCTCGGGGGTCTCCGTCTCCCGGGGGCGCGGGCCGGGGCCGGGGTCTGCGCGCTCCTCCCCCCCGGGCCTCTCAGATGCGCGCCGGGAGCCGCATCGGTGCGGGGCGCGGGGTCTCTGGGCCCCTCCCCGGGGCCCGCCGCTCGCCGGCGCGCGTTTCCATGGCGAGCTCCCTGGGCGCCCGAGCCATCGTGAGACAAAGGAAACCGGGGGGGGGGGGCTGCTCCGCGCCCCGCCCACCCTCGCCCCCTGCGCCCGCGGGGTCCGCCCTCCGCTCGGCCGGTCCGGGCCCCTCGGCAGGCCCACCCTGGCCGGGGCGCACGGCCCCGGATGCCCCGGGATGCGGGGGTGGCGGGTCAGGCCCTCACCGAGAATTTATGTGACGCGCACTTAGGCGGCGCTGGCTGTTTGCAGGCGTTTTTTTCTCACCACACACAGCCCTGTGGGGTAGGGACCGGCCGACCTCTCGTTTTACGAATGGGGAAACTGAGGCCTGGAGACCTTGAAATCCCCGTCCAAGGTCGCCAGGCCCCAAACGGCAAAATTTTATTCGGTTCATTTGTTCACCATCTCCTGAGCACCTACTGTCTGCCTGGCCCTGAACAGTCCCTGGGGAGCCACTGGGAACTGGGGCAGACCCGACGATCAATCCCGCAGTTAAGTGTCTAATTAGAGTGGGGGGTGGGTGAGGGCTGCATTAATTGAGCGCCTACTGTTTGGCACTGCTGGTCTTTATTCCGGTTCAGCCGTTCATCGGCCATCCCCTTCCCGGCCGTGGCCCTTCTGCTTTTCAGAGACGCAGCTCCTGTGTTTTCGCAGATTGTGTGCGTGGTTACCAGGCAGCTCCAGGGGGTTCTCAGCCCTCGTGGCCTCAGTGTCCTCACATGTAGATGGATACAAGGGCTCCTGCCAAGGCCACACCAGGGCTGTGGTCCTGCCTCCCCAGGCCTGGAGGTGGACCGGCCTCAGTTTCCCCAGCCTGCCAGGGGCGGAGCTTGGGCAGCGGTCGGTCCGTTGGGAATCCTGGTGTCGAAAGGCGACCACAAACAGCTCTCGGGAGGTGGAGGGGGGGAAAGTGGGGCAATCGGGTGCCTCCCGGGGGGCGGGAGCAGGAAGGGGTGTCCAGGGGGGCCCTCCTGACAGCTGGGGGTCTGGGAGAGGGTGGAGGGGGACCTCATCGGGGTGGGGCATCCCATGGCATCCCCAGTGGTGGGGATGGGGCAGGCCGGGCTGGGGGGCCCGGACTGGAGTCGGGGCACCAGGGAGCTGTGGAGAGTTAAAGCGGGTGGGAGGGGCTGCGCATGCCCTGTGCTGCTGGAAACCTCTTACACGTTAACTCGCTGATGCTCCCCACAGCCTTACGGGGTGAGGGGGGTTGTTCGTGTGCTTGTTGCACAGATGGGGAAACTGAGGCCCAGAGAGGGGCCCCTGAGGTCGCCCCGTGGGGAAGGGATGGCCCTGTGGGCTCCGGGTCAGTCCCGTCTCCCGCTGAGCCCTGGGGAAGAGGCTGGGGACACTGCTGGGCGGCGGGGCCAGGCCTGAGCCCCAGGACCCCGACATTTGGGCTGGACAGAGGCCCCCAAAGTCCACCCTGACCCCCGTGCCCCAAACCCTCCCCACACCCGCCCTTGGGAGAGAAAGCCACCCTGGAAGAGCCCCCACAGCCCCAGCCACGAACCCGTGTCCTGAGGCGTGGGGACCATCACCTGCCCAACCTCTCGGTTTCTCCTGGAAAGAAGCCCCATTTTAAAAATCGAGGTGAAATTCACGTAACGTACAGTTAGCCATCTTAAGTGCACCATTCAGTGGTTTTTAGTGCATTCACAGAGGGGTGCAACCATCACCTCTATCTACTTCCAGAACATTCTCATCACTCCAATTGGAAACCCCATCCTCATCAGCAGTCACTCCCCGTCCCCTTCCCAGCCCCTGACAACCACGAACCCACTGTCTGTCTGTGGATGTGCCTGTTCTGGACATGTCACATCAATGGAGTCACACACCGCGTGTCCTTCTGTGTCTGGTTGTCTCACTGAGCGTCGTGTGTTCAAGGTCCGTCCACGTGCAGCTGTGTCAGGGCCTCCCTCCTTTTCACGGCTGCATCGTATTCCAGCGTGTGGATGGACACGTTGTGTGGACCCATTCATCCACTGATGGACACTCGGCTTGTGTCCACCTTCTGGCTCTCGTGGGTCATGCCCTGTGGATGCGCGTGCACAAGTGTCCATCTGTGTCCCTGCTTTCAGCTCTCCTGGGCGCACACCCCGGAGCGGAACTACAGGGAAATGGATGGGTTCGTGATGAACGGCTTGAGGGGCCGCTGGCCTGTCGTCCACTTTCCGTCCCCCAGCAGCGCCCGAGGCTTCCATTTCTCCGCGTCCTTGAGGCCGCTCCTCGGTTTCTGTGTTTTTCATTTTCTCCGTCCCCGTGGGCGGGAGGTGGTGTCTCCCTGCGGTTTTGATTTGCTTTTCCCTCATGACTAATAATTCTGAGCGTCCTCTCGTGGCTTGTTGGCCGCTCGTGCGTCTTCTCCAGCGAAGCGTCCAAATCCTTTGTGCATTAATTGGGTCGTTGGTCTTTTGTTGTTGAGTTGTGGGAGTTCTTTACATATTGTGGACACCCAATCTTGTCTTTCTCTCCTTTTGGCCCCATCTCTCGCCCGGGTCCTGGGTGCCTCAAGGGGCCCCTGGTGCACAGGCTGGGGAAATCGAGGCCCGAGCCGGCCTTGTGAGCGGCCTTCAACATGTCGGGTGTCCGCTGCGTGCCGGCTCGTGCTGGGTCTTGCCGACAGTTCACTCAGTCACCGTCCCCCGCACCTGGAGGTGTGGCCCATTTCCCAGAGGGGAAACTGAGGCACGGAGTGGGACAGTTGGAGATGTCCAGCCAGGCCCCGGGAGCAGTCGGTGGTGTAGGCCTTGGGCAACTTCCCGTTTTCCCACCGGGAGGGCTGGCCCCGAGCCCTGGGGGGGTTGCTGCCAACGGCCCGGGCCCCGGGTATAAAAGCGGCCGCCCTCCCCGGCCACCCCAGACTTCCCGGTCATGTGGGCGCTCAGACTTCTGGCCCTGCTGGCTGTCTTGCTGGCGACCGCCAGGGCAGGTGAGTGCCCTGCCGTGCCAGTGTCCCCGTCCGTGCTGGGGGCCGCTGCAGGGGGAGGAGCCCGCGCGGGGGGTACCAGTGAGTCTTAAGGCTCAGAGAGGGAAAGCGACTTGTCCCAGGCCACACAGCCAGACCGGCCCTGAACAGTCCTGGACAGGGTGTGCGGGGCCGCCTGTCCTCTGAGGGGACAGGGGAGGGGGCGGCCGGGGGTCCCCCGGGATGAGGCTGAGACTGCAGGGAGCCGCCCCCGCCCCCAGGCTCGGCCACCCGTGCGAACATTGTGGGCGGCAGGAAGGCCCAGAGGCGGGAGTTCCCGTTCCTGGCCTCCATCCAGAACCAGGGCCGCCACGTCTGTGGGGGCGCCCTGGTCCACGCTCGCTTCGTGCTCACGGCCGCCAGCTGCTTCCAAAGCCGGTGAGGGGGGGCTCGGGGAGGGGCTCGGAGCGGGACGTCGGGAACCCCACACAGGAGAAGGGTCTCCATCTCCCCATCTTATTTGCAAGCCTGCCCCCCGCCAGCACCCGGGCCCGGGGCGGGTGTGGAAGGTCGGGGGCTTCCCCACAAGCCCCCCGGGGCTGCCCAGCCTGGTACCTCTGCCTCCGCCCCCCCACCTGCTCCCAGGAACCCCGGGATCGCCACCGTGGTGCTGGGCGCCTACGACCTGAGGCGGCGGGAGGATTCCAGGCAGAGGTTCTCCATCAGGAGCGTCAGTGAGAATGGCTACGACCCCCAGCAGAACCTGAACGACTTGCTGCTGCTGCAGGTGCGAGGAGGGGCCGGGGGAGGAGGGCGATGGGCGGCCGGGGGCGACAGCCGAGGGGGTGAGGGACGGAGGAGCCACACGTACGGAGCCGGGAGGCTTAAATCACACGGCGAAGCGCGCAGACGCACCGCAGTCCACTCACCCGGTCTCCTGTCGGTGGACACTTGTTTCCAGGTATTTCTGTTGCGACAGAATCACAGGGGACTTCTTTGTGCGTATTTCCTTGCACGGTTCCCCCAGGGCGGCCAGGAGAGCCGACCCCCCCGCTCACAGAATTAAAAACTGCCCATTTGTCCACATCTTCACCAGCACTGGGTATTAGGATTTTTTATATTTTTTGCCAGTTACGATGGGGGTGGTACCTCGCGGTTTTATCACGTTTCCTGGGAAAGCCGTTTCCCCTCAGGCTCCTGTTTCATCCTCCCACCCACCTTTGTGGTAAGAGCTCTAGATTATTCTTTTCCTGGATGGAGGGACCAGAGGCCCAGAGAGGCGACTTGGCCAGGGCCCCACAGCCGGTGACTCCTCAAGCTGGGATTCGAACCCAAACCACTTTACAGACCAAAATTCACGTGGCTGCCGCTCTGGGTCCCGGCTGGGCCCCACAAGGCCCCGGTCCCCAGTTCCTCCCTCTCCTGACTCGGTTTCCCTCCCCAGCTGGACCGCGAGGCCAACCTCACCAGCGATGTGACGCTGGTACCGCTGCCCCCGCAGAACGCCACGCTGGAAGCCGGCACCAACTGCCAGGTGGCGGGCTGGGGGTCCCGACAGCGCAGGGGGCGTCTCTCCCGCTTCCCAAGGGTCGTCAACGTCACTGTGACCCCCTCGGACCGGTGTCGCCCCAACAACGTGTGCACCGGCGTCCTCACCCGCCGGGGCGGCATCTGCCAGGTACGGGCCGGGTGTGACCCGGCATGGGCTCCCTGTGGCAGGAGGCGGGGTGGTGGTAGGTAATGAGCTCCCCGTGGTGGGAGAAAGCAAGTCCAGGACGAGGGCCCCGGAACTGAGTGTGGGATCAGAATTGGGTGTTTCCATCCCGGAGCATTTTAACAGCATGAGAAACAGTCAGTATTTATTAAACACCTACTGTGTGCCACGTCCTGTGCTGGGGGCTGGAGACATGGGGAGCAAGACAGAGCAGGCCCCCACTTTTGGAGCTCCCCGACCCCATGGGTGGGGGAGTCAGACATGGATCAAGCAGGAGATGTGCCCAGGACACTGTGATTGCCGGGGGGCACCTGTCTGGCCTGGGGGGTCAGGAAGTTCCTGGAGGCATCTGGGACCCTGACCTCAGGTAGGAGTGAACAGGCAAAGGTGAGCGGAAAAGCATGCAGAGAGGGAACAGCACGTGCAAAGGGCCTGGGGTTGGAACAGGATTTGTGGGTTGCAGGAGTGGGAGAAAGGGGTGTGTTGTCAGAGCTCAGGGGTTCTGGGGGGGGAGTGGGGTGGGGGAGCGGGGCCCGGGGGTGCCCTGACTCGCCTGCTGCCCGCCCAGGGTGACGGGGGCACCCCCCTCATCTGTAACGGCCTGGCACACGGCGTGGCCTCCTTCTCGCTGGGGCCCTGTGGCAGGGGCCCCGACTTCTTCACCCCCGTGGCGCTGTTCCGGGACTGGATCGATTCTGTTCTGAACGCCGCGCCAGGGGAGCGCTGGCCCGAGGGGCCCCCCGCCGAGCCCACGGGGGGCCTGTGACCTCCCATGCTCCGTGGCCACATCCCGTGGCCCTTCGTGCGCCGCCCCCCACCCCGGGCCTGAACCCCCACCCTGGCCCGTGTGGCTGTGACCCTAATAAAAAAGCCATTCCCGTTCTCCACGTGCCTGACTTCTGCTTTGCGGGGCGGCAGGGACGGGGACAGCAGTGGGCGAACATTGGTGGCCTCCACCCTGGTGGCCTCTGCTCACTAAGTCCACTGAGAACGAGGGCAGTTGTCACCTCCGCCTGGTGGAGGCTCAGAGAGGTTGAGTGACCCACCTGAGGTCACACAGCCAGAGCGGTTTTGGACCCGAATCTGCGATTCCAGGCACCTTTCGCTGCCTCATATCGTGCAGCAAAGTGACAGACACGGGAGGAACTGGCGGAGGACGATCCGCCACTTGAGTCACAGAAGTCTAATGTGCATAATAAAGAGCTAAGATATAAATATTCAATAATAACTATAAGTATATACAATAATATATAAAACACAGTAAATACAACTATATACTCTATATTCCAGTTTACTGAGCTAAATAAAACTTTTGTTAAAATAAAAATTTAAATAATATAGATTATTTATTATATATTACTGTAACATATTATATATTTTCATATTTAAAAATATACAAAATATAATTACAGTAAATCTAATATATAAAGAGCATCTAAAGTCAACAAGAAAACACCACCAGCCCAGGAGTGCAAACACGGTAGGGATGTAAACAGACGGTGCACAGCAGAGGAACACAAGGGCTCCAGATGACGAGGCAGCGCCCGGCCCCCCCCCCCCAGCCGTGAGATCCGAGCAAACCTCCCCGGGGCCGCGTGAGTGCGGGAGGCTCCGTGGTGCCTGGCTCGGCGGGCGGGCAGCTGGGATGCCCCTCGGCAGGGGTGGATCTAGGGGCGTCCGAGCCAGTGGTCCCACCCTGGGGGGGTCACCCCACCTGTTGCCTGCAGGTGCCGAGGGCACAGTGTGGTCCCTGCCGCGTGGCTGCAAGTCGCAGGGACTGCAGACAATCCTGTGTCCCCAGGAGGGGCCCGTGAATGCACACACTCTGGTTCACCCGCGGGGGGAGCATTACGCAGCCGGGTAAAAGGTCCTGGCACCTGCTCACTGCCCCGGGGGTCTTCAGGGGGCGGTGGAGACACGGACAACCCAGGGGCAGAACAGTGTGTGTGCAGGGCGGGGACACACTCTCGTCAGTGGCGGGAGCACCGGGGGCCCAGGAAACCCCGTCGGTTTACTTGGGGGCGGGCGCGCAGCGGGACTCGCCCATCTCCGGCGGGGACCTCTCCCGCGTGTCAGCTGGTTGAACCGCATGAGAGTAAATGAGAAAGTTAATCGTAAGTTCAGGAAGAGCGATGCGCCCGTGTGCGCCTGGAGGCAGCCCGGATCTGGGTTCTTCGCTGCGGGTTAGGCTAGACTTAGGACCCATCAGAAGTTTCTGGAGGCGTCGCCTCGGTCGTGGAATCGGCCACGACCACCTGGTGCCCGAGGCGTGTCGTCCGTGGCATCCATAAAAGGGAGGTCACCCGGCTCTGCCCTTCTCCTGTGCTGGGGGGCCCGCAGCCCCCCGTGCTGAACCCGGGGGCCCCCACGCGCCCACTGGCCCCAGGAGCCCCTGGTGCTCGCCCAGACCCACCGGCCACCAAGGCTAGTCGTGTCGCCGTCAACCCCCCTCGCAGATGGGGAGACGGAGGCCCCGAGGGGCGTGTCCGTGGCTCAGGAACCCGCACAGGTCCAGGGCCACATGGAACTCGGAGAGATCGAGTCACTGGCTGCTCGTGGGTCGGACGGGGAGACGGAGGCCTGGGGGTGTGGCCCCAGACCACATGGGCCCCCCAGCTCGGAGCCCCACACTGACCCCAGAGGAGTCCTTCCCCTGTTTTGAGGAGAGGAGAGATGGAGACAGACAGAGAGACAGAGACAGAGACAGAGAGACAGAGACAGAGACAGAGAGACAGAGACAGAGACACAGGCAGAGAGACAGAGACAGAGACAGAGGCAGAGAGACAGAGACAGAGACAGAGTCAGAGAGAGACAGAGAGACAGTGACAGAGACAGAGGCAGAGGCAGAGAGACAGAGACAGACAGAGACAGAGACAGAGGCAGAGAGACAGAGACAGAGAGACAGAGACAGAGACACAGGCAGAGAGACAGAGACAGAGGCAGAGAGACAGAGACAGAGACAGAGAGACAGAGACAGAGACAGAGAGAGACAGAGACGGAGACAGAGAGACAGAGACAGAGACAGAGACAGGCAGAGAGACAGAGACAGAGACAGAGACAGAGACAGAGGCAGAGTCAGAGAGACAGAGACAGAGACAGAGACAGAGAGACAAAGACAGAGACAGAGGCAGAGGCAGAGGCAGAGAGACAGAGACAGAGACAGAGACAGAGAGACAGAGACAGAGACAGGCAGAGAGACAGAGACAGAGACAGAGAGCTGGGCTCCCGCTGTCCCGCCCGCGACGCGGCCGTTGCCGGTCACCCCACCGCAGCTCCGGCCCCGCCTCCCCTGCGCCCCGGAGGGTCCCTCCCAGTCCGGCCCCCAGGGCCCGCCACCGCCCCACGCTGGCCGCCCCCAGGCCTCACTTGGAGGGGGACCCCAGGCCGTCTCCCTGCCGGAGACCGACCCCGCGACCCCCGGGGTAGCTCCGGGGGGGGGGAGTCCCGGCCGGGACAGGCCGGTCGTCCAGCCGCATTTTTTCCGGTTAACGCGCTGCTGAAACAGCCTCCACGCACCGTGCAGCGCACCCTCTTAACAATTCAGTGGCATTTAGTACATTCGCAAGGTCGTGCAACCATCACTTCTACATAATTCCAGAACATTCCATCACCCCAAAAGGAAGCCCTGCCCCCATCAGCGGTCACCCCCAGATCCTGGCAACTATTATCACCCCACCTCACAGGTGGGGAAACCGAGGCACGGAGGGGCGAAGCGGCAGCCCCGGCTTGAACCGATGGACCCAGGACACGGCAAGGGCGTTCTTGGTGACGGAGGAAAACCAGCCTCGAGGCCACGCCGGCAGCCCCCGCGGTCTCCGTGGTCTCCGTGGGCCGAGTGGATGCCCCATGGGGGGCGGACACGGGCTTCTCCCATGTGGACGGGCTGATGTCTGAGTGTGAAGGATCCATCCACGGAGAAGGGGTAGCCCATCCCCGGGCAGATTGTCCCCGCAGAGGAAAGAGGAGGGACAGCCGGCCGCGCTGCGGCCACCCGGCCCCGGAGGGGAAGTCGGGGAGACGGGCGGTTTCTGTCCCAGAGGGTCCCCCATGGGACGCCCATTAATTCCAAGGGGAAAACCGTGACTTTGCAGCGAGGACCTGCAGACACCGCCCCACCCTGGGGTCAAGGGCCAGACGGTCAGCGACAATGGACACCAGGGGCCTCGGAACGTCCGTGTCGACGTGAGGGCCACACGATGTCCACGTGGACGGACGCTCCACGGACCCCGGCCGCCCAGATGTCCCGAGAGACGGGGAAGGACCAGGGGGACCGCCCCAGGGTGGAGGGGACACCTCCGGGGTCCCGGGCCTGGAGAAATCTGGGAGGCCCGCGGAGGAGGCGAGCTTTCTGAACGACGTTTGGCCCGGCTGCCGGCCTCACCCCGCGGGCGTGAGGGACATTCGGGGGGCGCATCCGAGGATCCCACGAGAAACAGTTTCAAAATGAAACGTTAAAAAGCATTGCTTTTCCTTGTCCCCAAGTTCAGTGAGCTTTTCCTTCTGTTTCTGTGGGTTTGAATTTTCCTGATAGTGAGTCAGTTCTAAATAAACACAGAAAAAAGAATATCTCCTCTGCACCTGGATCCCCTCGGCCCTGTGACGTCGGGGCCGGGTGAGCCTCCGGGGGGACCGTCCTGGGTGCTGTGGGGGGTCGAGCAGCATCCCAGCCCCACCCACTCGATGCAGGAGCCCCCCCAGTGTGACAACCACAGTGTCCCCAGACGTGGTCCAGTGTCTCCTGGGGGCAGGGTCACCCGAGAGGGAAAAGGGAACCCCGAGACAGAATTGGGGCAGAGAGATGTGTCTGGGGTCTCAGGAGGGGACACCAGCCCTGTGGCCCCCACAGCCTTCCCCGTCCTTTCCGCCGTCCCCGCTGAGCGGGGCTCCCCAGCCCGGGACACGTGGCCCGGCCCGCTGTGTGGTCCCCGTGGGGGGAGGGGCAGGGCGCGGGCCGCTCTGAGGTCTGTGCCATGTGGCCTCCTTGTCCAGGGGACCCCGGGCTTCCCACACCCCGCGGGGGGTCGGGACCCCGAGCCCGAAGCCCCCGCATTCTCCCCGGAGCAGGGCTCTGACCCCCCGGCTCCCGCGGCCCCGAAGTTGGAAGGAGGAAGTGGGGACGCCCGGCAGGCGTGGGGCAACGCCAACGGCCTCCCGGGGCGGGTATAAGAGGGGAGGCCAGGCGGGGGACCCGGAGGCCCGGCGACCATGACCCGCGGCCGCCGACCCTCCGGCCCCGCCCTCGCCCCCGTCCTGCTGGCCCTGCTGCTGGGCGGTGAGTGCGGCCGCGTGTCCGTCCGTCTGGGTCTGTCTGATTCTGAGGGGATGTCCGCCCACGCCGGCCGGGCCACACCCTCACAGCGCAGACGGGGAGACTGAGGCAGGACCAGGGCAGGACTCTCTTTCCTGCTCGGGGCAAATGCCTCGAGGGGAGGGGAGGATGAGAGAAAGAGGGGGACCTGGGTTATTCGATCCAGTTTCCCCATCTGTAAAATGGGCCAAACCCAGTGCTTCCCCCGGGGGAGGGTCATGGGTGTTAAATATAACCAGCGAGTCCTTGGACAGCACATGGCATACAGCCAGCGCTCAATAAGTGCACAGGAATGAATGAGCGACACGGGTGTTAGAGGAAGAACAGAGTGAGAGCTGGGAGGTCCCGGCCCGGGTGGGGGTCACACGGGGGCTCGCTCGGCCGCTGACGCCCCTCGTCCCCAGGTGCAGCCCGGGCCGCAGAGATCGTGGGCGGGCGGGAGGCCGAGCCCCACTCGCGGCCCTACATGGCGTCGCTGCAGCTGCGGTGGCTGCCGGGCCAGCACTTCTGCGGGGGGACCCTGGTCCACCCGAGCTTCGTGCTGACCGCCGCCCACTGCCTGCAGAGCGTGTGAGTGTCCGCCCGCCCCGGGGCCGAGGGGGGAGGCGGCCGCTCCCGGGACCCCAGGACGCCCACGGGGGCGGGGGAGGGGGACGCAGGGCCGGGTGGTCAGCGCCCCGACCCCCTCAGGAACCCCGTCCTGGTGAGCGTGGTGCTCGGGGCCCACGACCTGCACACCTCGGAGCCCACGCAGCAGAGGTTCAGCATCGCCCGCCTGTTCCAGAACAACTACGACCCGGACCAGAAGCTCAACGACGTGCTCCTCCTGCAGGTGGCTGGGCGGGGCCGCAGAGACCGCGGGATCCCCACTCGTTCATTCTCCAGCAAGCATTTATTGAGCGCCTACTGTATACCAGGCCCCGGGCAGGTGCTAGGGCACGGCCTGGTGGGGAGAGAACCATTCAGACAGTCACCCCACAAACCACCCCTGCCCCCGCCTCTGCCCTCGGGGTGCTCCCCGCTCAGACACCCTTACCCCAACCTCACCATCTCGCCCTGCTTGGAGCAACGGCTCCTGGGCCCTCCCACCCGAAAGGGCAGCTCCCGAGGGCGGAGGTGAGATCCCCGGGGCTTAGCCCAGGAACTGAGCCCCGGTGGGGTTTGGAGGATCAATCAGGGTAGGCTTCCTGGAGGAGGTGACCCCGAGGGAGAGCGGGAGGGGGCCGGGCAGAGGGAACAGCACGTGCAAAGGCCCGGAAGAGGCACTCTGGGGTGGATGCGGGAGGGGTGGCTGCGGGGCCTGGGGACAGGGTCTCACCGCCCACCCGCCCATGCTCTGCCCCAGCTGGACCGCCCGGCCACCCTCAACGCCCAGGTCGCGGTGGCCCGGCTCCCCGAGCAGAACCAGGTGCTGCCCCAGGGCACCCAGTGCCTGGCCATGGGCTGGGGCCGCCTGGGCACCCAGGAGCCATTGCCCCGGGTCCTGCAGGAGCTCAACGTCACCGTGGTCACCTTCCTGTGCCGGCCACAGAACGTGTGCGCCTTCGTCCCCAGGCGCAGCGCCGGCATCTGCTTCGTACGTACCGCCCACTCCCTGCACCCGGAACCGCGGGGTCACGTCCGCGGGGGCTTCCCGGACGGGGTGGCCACCCTGGAACAGGGGAGGGAGGCGGGCAGGTGGCCGGGGTCCAAATCCCACCTCCTCCCACTGGGCAGGGACGGGCCGTGCCTTGGTCTCTCCAGCCGCGAGGCGGGTTGACCCCTCACGGGGGTCAGGGGCGTGGAGCGGGCTCGGCCCCCCCCGGGCACAAAGGGGACGCGCACACCCTCCCCGGCGGCCTCGGGGGGTCTGGGGCCTTTCAAACCCGGGGGCGGTCTTGGAGGGGCTCCGGGTCGACAGCAGGAGGCCAACAGTCGCCCGCTCTCCCCCGGAGTGGCCTCATCTCTCTCCCGTCCACACATCTGAAGGAAAAGTCCACACTGGGGACACTTCACCCCCAAACGGTGTGAGGCCGCCCCCAGGCCTGTGTCCCTGTGACTGACCGACCGGTCCCCACCCTCCCCAGGGGGACTCGGGCGGCTCCTTGGTCTGCGACGGCGTCCTGCAGGCCGTGGACTCGTTCGTAATCCGCGCCTGCGCCACCAGCCAGTACCCCGACTTCTACGCCCGCGTCTCCCTCTACGTGGACTGGATCCGCTCGGTGCTCAACAGTGTGGGGGGCGAGGGAGCCCCTGAGACGCCCCCTCCCACGGCCCCCCTGCTGAGGCCGGACAAGCCCTAACGGGGGCTTTACTGGAGGCCGGCCGGGTCCCCAGAAAGCTGCTTCCTCCAGACAGCCCCCCGGGGCTCTCGGACACTGGCCCCCCCCACAGTGACGTCAATAAAAGTGAAACTCCCCCCACCCCGCCTCCCGCCTCCGGTCTGTCCTTCCCACAGGGGGACGGGGGGGAGCGGCCAAGGGTCCCCGGTATCCGAGTCCTCAAGCCCCAGACTCGGGACCTGGAGGCGGGTGGGGGCCCGGGTCACAGTGGGTCCCGGATGCCCACAGACGTGCGTTCTAATCCAGCCTCACCAGTGTGACCCTGGGCAGGTTGCTGCCCATCTCTGTGCCTTAGTTTCCTCGTCTGGAAAATGGAGTCACCCCAGACGTTTCCCAGAATGTCCAGGGAGCCCCAGCCTGGTCCTCGGGGCTGGGGGTGTCATGCCGGCTCTGGTCTCCCAGCTCAGGGGCCGCTTGAGGACCGACCAGGCCATTGTAACACGAAGTGTCCGGGCCTGTGGGGCTCCCAGTCCAGTCACGGGCAGGCCGAAGGGCTATTAGGGAGGCTTCCCGGAGGAGGCAGCAGTGCCGGAGCTGTCAGTGCGTGAACAGAACATAAGGAGAAGGGCCGCCAGGCGGGGCACAGCGAGTGCAAAGGCCCTGTGTCAGGACAAGCTTCTAGCGGTGCAGAATAGCAAGGTGTGCCGTGTGGCTGGAATGGAACAAGGTGAGGGAGTCGGGGAGGAGACAGGTCAGGGAGGTGGTGGGGCTGGAGCATGCGGGGCCACGGAGAGGAACTGGGGTCGGCCTAGAGGAGAGGCCTGAGGCCGGGAAGAGGGAGAGGTCACTGGTCAGCCGCGGAGAGGGCGAGTGGCCATGGGTGTGAGGCAGTCGCGGTTCAGAGAAAGGGGCCCACATACTCCCAGGGCACACTAGAGTCGGAAGGCAGCTCTTTCCTTATTGATTTACTCTGCCGCCACCTGGTGGCAGCGTACAAATCTGAGCAAGAGCGAGAATTCCCAGGCCTGCCCTGTTGTCCACTCTTTCACATCTCAGCTGACCACCCCAGGGGAGGAGCTGCGGCGGCTTTACAGCAGCAGCGCCAGGACACGGCCGCTGAATCCCGGGAAATGCACACTGATGAGCGTCAGGGGCCTGCCAGGAATCCCCTGCATTTCCCAGGGGCCCAGGACAGGGACGTGGTTCCTGTAAAGAGCCCAGAGGGGCCTCCCGGTGCCCACGTTTGCGGGAGGGAGTGTCGCGCGAGCCCAGGGATGGGAGCAGGAAGAAACCCCGGCCCCGGGCGCCTCGCGTGGGTTCACGTGTGTGAACGGTGATCAGAGGAACGTTCTGCACCCCAAAGACCAGCCCCAAGGGGCACCTGAGGAACGGGATCCAGGGGGCCCGGGTTGACTTGCCGAGGTCGGGAGGACAAACCCACAGGAAGAACCAACTGGACGTGGGGGCGGACGCGACTCGGGGGCTTAGGGAGCAAGGGGCCCCCAGGGGCTCAGGGTCCTGGCCCTAACTCTCCAGGAGCCCGGGGCCCCCCAGGCAATGCCCCACCCCCCGGGGGGTTAAGAGTTGACACCCTCGGGGCGGCACCGCCTCATCTAAGGACTCGCTTGCTCGATGGAGCCCATTGTTAGGACTTCCATTTACGGACGGGGAAACCGAGGCAGGGAGGGGTTACGTCAGGGGCCTCCAAGTGAGGCGGGGGGCAGGCGGCACCCCATGATATGAACTCGGAGTCGACGGGCTTAACCGTCACAACACGGGGCAGCACAGTATACAGGTGGTGCTCAATAAATGCAGCTATGGTTAAATCTGGTCTTCCTGCTTGTGCCACATTCTCCAAAGACAGGGCCTCCTCCCTCTCCCCCAACCCTCCGACGGGAAACAAGGATGCGTATGCAGCAGGTGCTTACTAAGTGCTCCGCGGGAACCGTAACACAACGGGGCAGGCGGGCGGGCGGGGAGGAGGGCAGGGGTGGTCGGTGTGCGCCTGGCTGAGGGAGGGATGGAGAGCAGACACGGAGCGCCTGTCGTGCGCCCGGTCGTCCCCACCGGAGAGACGTGGGGTCGCGGTCCCGGGACCACACAGGGAGGGAGCCGGGGACACGGGACTGCCGCCGGCCCGCCTGTTCCCGCAGAGGAGCCGTTGGCTCCCTCCCCTGACCCTCGCTCCGAGCCAGGGGGACGTTGCTTCTTGCGACACCCTGGTGGCGGCCGTTGCCGCTGGAGCATCCTGGGGGAGCGGGAAGGGGCCGGGGCTGCGGGGTCGAGAGCCGGCCGGGGGGACCCGTCCCCACTGCTCGGCTGGAGCTCTTCGGGAGAGGCCCTCGGACGTGGGCGGAGATTCGCGGTCCAGCCCCCAGGCCCGGGCGGTGTCCCTCCTCCAGCACGTCCCCCCATTTCTCTTGCCCCGGGCGTGCCGGCCGGCCGGGCGGGAAGGGGTCCAGTGAGGCTCGGGGAGGGGGGGACCGGGAGGCGTCCTTTCCCGGAACCTCCGCTGGCGACCAGAGACTGACCGGGCCCCGGCGGGGGGAGTGAGTTCCCCGTCGTGAGCAGCAACCAAAGAGGCTGGAAGGCCGGAGCCTGAGAGGGAGACCCAGGGCTCGGGGCGCAGGGACCACGTCCAGCTGTGAACTGTGGGGCTCGAACCCCAGCTCTCCCACCGTGTCACCCGCTCGCGGGCCCCGCCGTGCCTCAGTTTCCCCATCTCAGTGAGGGCCCAGCAGCCCCTGTGGAACGTCAGGCCGGCGCCGGCTGCCCCGCTGCCGTGGTTATCAGGGTGCCCTGGGTAAACTGAGGCACGGGGGGCCCGGCCCACGTCCTTCGGGCCTGGGGTTGCAGGATTTAGCAAAATACGGGACGTCCGGCTGAATTCGCAGGCTGCCCCCGGGGACGAGCGTGTCCTGTGTGACATTCGGACGGGCGCTGACACACGGCGGATCCCACCCTCACGTGGGACCCCGGCCCCCGCTCACCTCCTCCCCTGCTTCCTGCCGCCACCCCCTCGTCCCCACGGCCCCGGCGGGGACAGGAAGTGGGGCAACCACGACAACGGCCTCGGCCTGGGGTCTATAAGAGGGGCAGGCGGGCAGGGGGGGCAGAGACACAGGGTGTCCGCCGACCATGACCCGCGGCCGCCGAGCCCCCGGCCCCGCCCTCGCTCCCGTCCTGCTGGCCGTGCTGCTGGGCGGTGAGTGGGGCCGCGCGTCTGTCTGTCTGTCCCTGGGCGTCCCTTCCCGCCCCTCCACCGCGCCCTCGACCCGCGAGGGCCCCTGGTCCGCACGGGGAGGTGACGGCTGGGACGAGGCCTGTTTCCAGAGGAAGAGACTGAGGTTCTGAGTGGTGGGAGCCCAGAGCCGGGGTTTGAACCGGGGGGGTCACCGGGCGCCCCCTGGGGACTCCAAAGCCGCGTGAAGTCCAGATCTAGCCGCGCCCCGGCAGGGGCACCGTGGCGGCCCCCTCTCCTCCCCTGTGCCCTGGTTTCCCCATCTGGGCAGCGAGCACAAAGTGCCCAAGCCCCGAGGGGTCCTGGTGGGAGTTGAGCGGCTGACCGGCCCCGTGTCCCCAGGCCCCGCGCTGGCCTCGGAGATCGTGGGCGGCCAGTCGGCCCAGCCCCACGCGTGGCCCTTCATGGTGTCCCTGCAGCGGCGAGGGGGCCACTTCTGCGGGGCCACCCTGATCGCCCGGAGCTTCGTCATGTCGGCCGCGCACTGCGTGAACGGCCGGTGAGTCCCCCCGCCCCCCGGGCCTCGGCTTCCCCGTCCGCCCCAGCTCCCCGCCCCCCGGGGCCGCCCGAGTCACCCCTGTCCCCCGTCGCCGGCAGCACCTTCCGGTCGGTGCGGGCGGTGCTGGGGGCCCATAACCTGCGGCGGCCGGAGCCCACGCGGCAGACGTTCGCCGTCCGGAGGGTCTTCGAGAACGGCTTCGACCCCACGACCCTGCAGAACGACATCGTGATTCTCCAGGTGGGGCCGGGACCAGGGCGGGGGGACCCAGGCTCCCTCCGGAAGGTCGTCTCCACGCGCCGCGGTCGTCACTCGGGGACACCCCCCACCGGGCCACGGGGAGATGCAGCGGGGCTACGCGGGGAAGCTCTGAGCAGTAGTCGATCAACAAACGCCGCCGTCATTCGTGCCCCGGAATGTTCTAGAAGGAGGGTTTTATCCGCCTCCGAGTTGCCTGTAGTTTTTTATTAGGCACCTACTGTTTACTGCACTCCAGTCATGTCCGGGGACGCCCTGGGCCACTGTGGTTGCTGCCACTTACAGACGGGGAAACTGCCCAGATGGGGAGCCCTGGGAGGGGAGGGTCGGCGCCCACCGCCCCGCGTGACGCACGGGCGCTCTGTCCCAGCTCAACGGGTTGGCGACCATCAACAGCAACGTGCAGGTGGCCCAGCTGCCCGCCGAGGGCCGTGGCCCGGACAACGGGACGCAGTGTCTGGCCATGGGCTGGGGCCGGCTGGGCACCAACGGGCAGATGCCCAGCGTCCTGCAGCAGCTCAACGTGACAGTGGTGACGTCCCAGTGCCAGCGTTCCAATGTGTGCACGCTGGTGCCCCGCCGCCGGGCCGGGATCTGCTTCGTGAGTGCCCCGGGCCCCCGCCCCGAGCCCCGCGCGGCTCCCGCCCGCTGCAGCAACCCAGCCCGCAGCCAGACTCCGGGAAGGACTTCCCGACCTGGGGGGGGGGGCCCTGGCCGTCCAGCCTCCGACCCCGTCCGGCTCCGCAGGGCGACTCCGGCGGGCCGCTGGTCTGCAATGGGCTGGTCGAGGGGATCGATTCCTTCATCCGCGGAGGTTGTGGCTCGGGGTTCTACCCGGACGCCTTCGCCCCCGTCGCGCAGTTCGCCAGCTGGATCAACTCCATCATCCGCCGCCACGGCGACCACCCTCCTCTCCGCCCCGGGGACCCTGCGAGCGGGGCCCACTAGGAAGGGCTGTCCCGGTTGCCCCACCTCACCTGCCCCTGGCCGGGCCCTTCCCACGCAGCGTCCGCCAGCATCTCAACCAATAAAAACCCCCTCCGTTTTGTAGAACGTGTCCAGCTGTGCGTCGGTTGTGCAACCCAGTGTTGAAAGTCGTCAGGGCGACTCCGGAGTACGCTGCCACCAGGTGGCAGCAAATTCGGGGCATTGGGATGGGAAGTCCCTTCCCCACCCTCCTCCACAAAAGGATGCCAGTCGCCATGTCTGGTTTCCCTCCCGTCGAACCCACTTTCATGGGATCACACGAGCGTCGCAGGCTGCAATGACACAAAGCGCCGTGACGGGTGTTCGTGGAGTGCTTACGAGGCACAGGAACGGTTCTGAGTCTTGGGGGAGCGCACTCCTCTGGCCCTCTCTCCACCTCTTGGGGGGGGTCCTCTTGGATTCCCGCCTCACAGACAAGGGAATGGGGGCGCAGAGAGGTGTGAAGCCGAGCCTGGAGTCCCAGGCTCGAGGCCCAGCTCTGCGACTTTGGGCAACTTGCTTGCTGTCTCTGAGCCTGTTTCCTCTCCGGGTCCTGGGTCCTGGCAGCGGCGGCTGCATCGGGTGATGGAGACAAGCCCCGCCCCCCGGCCTCTCCTCTGACAAGGGGGGAGGGGCAGAGCACACGTTTCCCGAGGGAACCCCACCCTGATGGAACCAGTGCTGGGGGGACCTGACTCCCTCTTCTGCCTCCCTGGGCCCGGGCCACGGGAGGGGCCACAACACGTGGCCTCTGCCATCGTGAGGCACACAGGCTGACGGTGGCGGAGGAAAGAGCCACCGAAGCAAACAAGAAAACAAGAGAAGTAACTTCAGAAAACACCCCACACGCCACGAGTTTGGGGTGAATCTCACCCCCTCTGTCCGTGCCCCGCCCCCTCCCGCTGGGGCTCGCGGCCCAGAGCCCGCCCCGGTCTTGGCCTCGTTCCTGCCCCCTGTCCCCGCGGGCTGTTCCTCCGTCCCCCCGCCCCGGGCTCAGAACGGCCCCCGCTGCCCCGAGATCGCTTCCCCCACTGACCGCAGCACCCAGCGGTCTCTCCACGTCAACGCAGCATCTGGGGACATTCAGGGTTGTTCAGTGACCTGGCCCATCTCGCTGGTCGCCTCCAAATTTTCTCACAGTTTCAGAACTGTCCGCTCTTACATAATCCGGACTCCGTATCCCCACAGGCATTTGTTCAGTTTCTGATTTTGACAAGGAAACGTGTTAGGATCCAAGAAATCACATTTGTTGCCTTATTTTCTATTCTCTGCGTGTGTGAAATCATCGCCAAGAAGAGAAAAGAAATAGAGGGGAAAGTATCACCTACGGTTCCCACTGGGGACGTCTGAGGTCCCCATCCTTCTGGTCCCAGAACCTCCCTCTGTAGGTTCCCGAGGTGTTGACCCACCTTCTCTGCCTTATCGAGGGCCATGGGACCCAGGGTCTGCCCATCAGAACCCGCCATCCCTACCCCCAGTGACTGCTTTGGGAGGGGCGTGTGGTCCAAGTTCAGCCAGCTAAAGGCAGCCTTGAGACACTGGCCAGAGTGATGGGGAATTTGGGGAGGTCCACGGAGCCGCCAGGCTGAGTCTGGGGCCCCTGGGGACATAGCAGGGGAGCCTGGTGAGGACAAAAGCCATCAAAGAGGAAAGGAGAAACCAGAGGCAGACACCTGACAACTGTTCAAGCTCCTGGATCAAGCCACACCTGAAGGCAGACCCTGAAGTTTCCATTTACATTTTCTCACCGAGGTCTCCACCCAGTTCGATTTGGCTTTTCCATCACTTGCATCCAACAGTCTTCCCAGCTGCCCCCTCCCCCACGCCACCTTTCCAGTACTGTTCTTGTTGGGGTGTCAGGCCCCAGAGCTGCAGCCAAGGGGACAAGGGTGTCAGGCGACCCTTGTCCCACCCCCGCCCGACCTCTCCAAGTTGGAGGAGGAAGAGAGAGAAGGGAGGAGCCGAGGCATGAGGAAATGGTTGTTTATAAACTGTGGCCTCCAGCTGCTGTTGTGAAACCTTGGGGCACTCCGGGGAGACCCGGCTGGGGGCGGGGGTGGGTCCAGCTCTGCCCCCTGCCCATCCTGAGGGTCTGCTCCTCCCTCCAGGGCCAGCCCTGGGCCGGGCGCCCAGAGGCGGGAGGCACCCCCAGGGGCCGTCGACTCTGGTGCAAAGTCCCCGGGGAGATAACCCGCCGGAGCAGGCGGGACACAAGGCTCCCCTCTCCCCAGCTGGCCGGCTGCCCGCCTGCCGCCGACAGGGCTTGTGGGAGCCGCCCGTCCCCTCCACCCCCATAAAAGCGCCCCGAGGGCGCCGCCTGGGCCAGTGTGGAGCCCACAGCGGCATCATGGCAGACCGCACGGGGCACCTGGCGGCTCTGATCCTCCTGGGAGTGGCTGTGTGCGGTGAGTGGACCTGGGACGGTGGGGACAGCTGGGGGACCACTGGCCTGCAGGGCGGCCAGCCAGGGGGCCCCCTCCGTCAAGCAGGACTGTCCCCCAGCCCCACTCGGTGGGCAGCAAGGAGGGTCAGGGTCCCCGAGAATGGAAAACTCTGAAAGTCAGGGAATTCTCAAAACTCTGAAACCCGAGCATGCCGAGCTCTCCCCACAGGGAGAATCTGAGGTTCTACGGCGGGAAACTGGGGCCCGGGTGACACCCCAGCGGGAGTGTTCGGTCTGGCCACCCCACTTTTCTCGTGCTTAACTTGAAGCCCTCAGGGCAGTGTGCAGGGAGGGAATTGGCCTCAGACCCCACCGCGCCCTATTGCCTCTGTCTCCTCGGGCATTCCTCCCCGGCCCCCCAGATTTGCGGCGCTGGGGGAGGATTCCAATGAGGGAATTCCACGTCTGAGGGGCCGGGGCGCCCTGGGGGCTGGAGGGGCGTCTGAGAGCTGGGCTGCCGGCACCCCGAAGCCCTCACGCCCCCTGCCGTCCCCAGCGGCGCAGCCCCGCGGCCGGATCCTGCGCGGCCAGGAGGCCGAGGCGCACGCGCGGCCCTACATGGCGTCGGTGCAGGTGGACGGCAAGCACGTGTGCGGCGGCTTCCTGGTGGCGGCTCAGTGGGTGCTGAGCGCGGCGCACTGCCTGGAGGACGCGTGAGTGCGGGGCGGGGCCGGAGGCGGGGCTGGGAGGGGCCGGGGCAGGTGTGGGCCGAGGTGGGGCCCGGCCGGTGAGGGGGCTGGGAGGGGCGGTGCCATGTGTGGGGCGGGCTGGGGGCGGGGCAGCTGTGGGGTGGGGCGGGGCCGGCGAGGGGGCTGGAGGGGCGGGGCCCGGGGCGGGGCATGTGTGGGGCGGGGCCGGAGGCGGGGCAGCTGCGGGGTGGGGCGGGGCCGGCGAGGGGGCTGGAGGGCGGGGCGTGTGGGGCGGGGCTGGATGCGGGGCAGCTGCGGGGTGGGGTGGGGCGGGGCCGGAGGCGGGGCGGGGCAGCTGTGGGGAGGGGCGGGGCAGGGCTCTGACCCGCGTGGACCCGCCCCTCCCAGGGCCGGCGGGAAGGTGCAGGTGCTCCTGGGCGCCCACTCCCTGTCGCAGCCCGAGCCCTCCAAGCACCTGTACGACGTGCTCCGCGCGGTGCCCCACCCGCAGAGCCGGCCCGACACCAACGACCACGACCTCCTCCTGCTGCAGGTGGGCCCGCTCCCGCCGCGGTGCCTCCTGCTGCGCCGGGGACCCCGCCCCGCCTTCCCCGCCCCATCCCCCCGAGTGTAGCTGGGGTCTCTCCTGCTGCCCCCGGGACCCCGCCCCCCTGCCCCATCCCCCCGAGTCTAGGCGCGGTCCCTCTGCTTCCTGCCCCCCCGACCCCCGGGCCTGACCCCTCCCCTCTCCCCCAGCTGTCTGAGAAGGCTAGGCTGGGCCCTGCCGTGCAGCCCCTGCGCTGGCAGCGCGAGGACCACGACGTGGCGGCTGGCACGCTCTGCGACGTGGCCGGCTGGGGCGTGGTGAGCCACACGGGCCGCCGGCCCGACCGCCTGCAGCACTTGCCCCTGCGGGTGATCGACCGCGCCACCTGCAACCTGCGCACGTACCACGACGGCACCATCACGGAGCGCATGATGTGCGGGGAGAGCAACCGCCGGGACACCTGCAAGGTGCGTGGGGCGGGGCCAGCGGAGGGGGCGGGGCCTGGAGAGCGGGGCATGCGAGGACAGGGCAAACAGAAGGGGCGGGGTGTGGGGGAGGGCGGGGTCGGTGAGGGGCAGGGGCGACAGGAGGGCTGGGTATGTGGGGCTAGGCAAGTGGGCGTGGCCTGGGGCAGGTGTAGGGCTGAGATGTGGGGTCAATGCCACAGGGACAGGCCTGGAGAGGGGCGGGCCTGAGGTCAGACAGGACTGGGAGGAGGTGGGATCTGGACTAGGGTGCGGATGAAGTGCAGGGCCCGAGCTTGGAGAGGGTTGGGAATGGGGCAGGGTCAGAGGAGGGGCCGATGCTCTGAGACGGGACGGGGCAGGACAGAGGGTGGATGGGGCCTGAGAGGGGCGTGGCCGAGAGCCGGGAGGCAGGGCGTGGTGGGCGGGGCCTGGGGAGATTGACGAGTGAGGAAGCAGGTTGGGGCCGCAGGGAGGAGCGGAATTGCAGCAGCCGAGCTGGAGCAGGACGGAGGCTGGGGGCCTGAGGGACGTGCGCCCACCCTGACGGCCCCCCCGCCCCACGCAGGGCGACTCCGGGGGCCCGCTGGTGTGCGGGGGGGTGGCCGAGGGCGTGGTCACCTCGGGCTCGCGCATCTGCGGCAACCCCAAGAAGCCGGGCATCTACACGCGCGTGGCGAGCTACGCGGCCTGGATTGACGGCGTGATGGCCGGGGGCGCGGCCGCCTGAGGAGGACCCGAGGCGCGGCGGTGACGGCCGAGCAATAAAGCCCTGCACTCCTGCATCCGGCCAGCCTTCATTGAGCACGCTGCACGCGGGAGCACCGGGGAGGCGCGCCAGACCGAGGCGGGGAGGGAATCCGCAAGGGAAAGCGCGTGCGCCGGTCATGCGGTGCCGGGAGGTGACCCGAGGCTGAGGGACCTGGGGACAGAAGCCCGGACACCCGACGCCCTTCCAGCCGGGCTGGAGCTGCGGCGTCGCTCCCCGCCGTGGCCACACGGTGGCGCCCTGACTCTTCCCTGGAGATGGAAGGGGCGACACGAGGCCCAGGGAGGGGCCCGGGGTGGGGCGTGTCCCCTCTTGGTCCGGCCGATGTCCAGCTCTCCTTTTGCTTCCCAAACGGAATATGAGGGCCTACTGTGTGCAAGACCCTGCTCTGGGCTGGGATTTAGGTACACGGCGACCCTCTGAAGTTGGGTTCTTAGAACCCGTGTCTAAACGGGGAAACAGGCTCAGAGAGGCCTCCCGTCAGGTCCGGAGCCAGGGCGCCTGCACCCAGAGGCCATCCCCAGGGGCTGCGAGGTTCAGAGAATGAAGAAGGCTGGCGGGGGTCCCAGAACAGCCACACTGATTCGGGGTCCGGGTCTCAGTTTACCCTTCTGGGCAGCGACAGGGAGGTGGTGGCAGAGGGCAGAACCCAGACCCCGAGGCCCTGTGCCCTTTCTCCCACCTGGACGAGAGGCCACGGAGGCCCACCACCTACTGGGCTCCAGGCATTAAGCCTGGTCCACAAAGTGGGTTCCTGACCTCTTGTTGAAAAAGAGACTGAGGGTCCGAGAGGTGAAGGCAGGGGGCCCACTAGGGACTGAGGAGTTGGAATGGGAGCCTGGGGGGGTTGTTTCTACTACGGAGGGTCCACATTGGGGTCCTTCATACGTAAGCCTTGGTGGAGCACCTCCCGTGTGCCTGGTGCTGGGCGGGGCGCCGTGGACACAGCTGAGACCCAGCCTTGCCCGCAGGAACTCGGGCAGATGTCCCACGGCACGGATGTCCCTCACTCGGGCGTCCTGACCGGCTCAGCACCCTCACGAACTCCGCGTGTAACTGAAGGCGTTGCGCACATTTAAATAAGAGGGGGGGGGGAAGAGGACTGCTGTCCCCAGCTGTCAGAGGTCGTCCCCTCCACAGGTATTTCCTGGTGGAACGCCACCAGGGAGCGGCTGTGGGGCGGGGGGCGCACGCGGGGGATCACCAGACGCAGAAAATGCAACACCGGATGTCCAGCTAAGTGGGAATTTCAGAAAAACCAGTCGTGTTTATAACACACGATGTGACACTGGGGCAGACTCAGAAAGTTCACTGTCATCTAAGATGCAGATCCACCCAGGCGCTCGCGTTTTATCCGTGACACTGGGGGGACAGATGACCCCAGGTGTCCCTGTGCCCCAGCTGTTGACGCCGGGGGCCCAGGCTTGCGGCCTGACGGGGCGGGCAGACCAGGAGGGAGGGAGGGGTCCATGGGTTTGCCCAACACAAGACGGGGAAGGACTTCGGGCAGGAGGCACAGCTTGGGCACAGGCCCGGCCGGAGAGTAATGCCGTTCGCCCTGTGGGGGGACTCAGCAGCCCCTGGACAGAGCCTCTTCCAGCAACTTCCCACAGGTATGTGGCTTCTCGATGTAAGTCCTCAGCCGGCTACTGGGAGGGGACAGAGGGGCGACCCTGAGCCACGGGGACGCCTACCGTGTGCAGGGAGGGTGCACCTTGGGGCTGTGGCCCTGGACCGCAGACCGGACCCCACTCACTGATGGGAAGTCAGGGGCCGCCCCGTCACACCTTCCTGCTTCTACTCCCGGAGGACGGGGCCCTCGTGGGCCAGGGCAGTGGGGGTTCACGGCTGACGGGCCTCACCTGACTCTACAAGCCCCTGGGTATTTCCACCCCCATCCTGTGGCCAGTGGGAGCTGTGGAAGGTTCCGGAGCAGGTGGGGAGTGGCCGGAGGGTGGAGGCCGGGTAAACCCAGTGTGCGCATGCGTCTTCTGAGCCTGAGAAGCCAGGTGGCCTCAGACACGCACAGCCCAATGGACACAACTGTCTCTTCGTGTAACAGTAACTTTACTGCTGTTGACCCGAGATGGGAAACGTGGACACAGGGGTGTCACAGTGCCTCTGGTGGGGGAAAGGACAGGGGACAACGGAACGTCACAATTCACAAACTCCCTCTCACCCCACAGAACATCCCAGCAGGACCCCGCCCCCCCCAGCCACACATCCCCCCTCGGCCCAGGTGGGCCAGATGCTTCCGGACAGCCAGGCATGTTTGGTCCCATTGGGCTTGTCCCAGCGATCCACAGAACGTTCTGGTCATCTGCTGCATGACAGACCACCCCAAAGTGAGTGACACAGAGCCACCGCCCGTCCCCGTTGACGACGCTCAGAACCGCTGGGGGGGCTCACCCCACTCCGCAGCGTCTGGGTGACCTGACCGCGGGGCCTGGAGTCACCCAGAGGTGTCACACGCTGGGCGCCTGGGCTCGGACGGCTTCCTTCCAGCCTCGGAGTCACACGCGCCACTCGCGCCGCACAGGACGGGGGACACAGGCCCGAGCCCGCCCAGGTTCGGGGGGGACACGGACCCCACCTCGCCGTGGGAGTAGAGAATCCATGGCCGTGTGGTAAAACGGCCCCAATTTGACCGTCAACGGATGAGACAGGAGCGCGGGAAACAGGCTCATCTTCCTAAGACGATGGTCCACTGTTCTAGAGACTTCAGGACGACCCGAGAGAGGCCAGCACTAAACACCGGTCAGGGGAGATGAAAGCGGTTGTTGGCGGCAGAAGGCGGGACCCCCGGGGACGAGGCCTGAGCTCCCAGCAACCCGGGGCCGGGGGAGCCAGAGCCACTCGGGGGTGCGGGGTGGGGGAGACAGAGGCAGAGCCCCATGGGGACAGGCACGCAGACAGAAACCCACCGCCCACAGGCTGGCCGGGCGGCGGGGAGCAGCCCACCACACCCAGCCCGCTGCTCCCCACAGGGCCCCGTGCCTGGCACACACCAGGTGCTCAATAAATGTTGACAGAGCAAGAGAGCGACGCACGGCACCGAGAGACCAGATCCACGTGATGGGGGTCAGGACAGTGGGGGGCGGGGAGGTGGGGACCACATGGGGGAGCGGGAGGGGACTGTGGGGTGGGGCCCCTGATGCCGACAGGATGCCTGCCACCCAGCACGGCGTCCACAGCTCCAGGAGACACGGGCCTGCTGGGCGGCCGGCAGCTTCCTGTGGACCGTGTTCAAGGACAGAGCTGGGCCGTCCTGGGCCCAGAGCCAGGCCCTGGCATCGGAGGGGCCAGGAGGGCGGCACGTGGCCCTGCCCCAGCTGTGGGATCCGCGGGCAGGCCCGGTCTGTCTCGGTCACCACCTGGCACGGCTGGCAGGGCAGCAACCTGAGGCTTCAGGCCGTGTCCTCCCCTGCCCCGTGGAGGACGGGTTACCCACTGAGGCTGACAGGGCCCCAAAAGCTGCACTTGAAGGACGGCCGTGTTAACACACCCGACAAAGGTCCCGGGTGGGTGGGATGTCCTGTCACCAACGAGGGGACAGCGTGGCCTTCCCGTAAAACCCATCGGGAATATATTTACAGGACCGGGGGCCAGGTCAGGGGTAGCTGAGGGGCATGCGCCGCCAGAGCCCCCCACACAGGCAGTTCTTGATCCAGCGCTGCTCCCACTGTTTCACAGCCGTTGTCTTGTTGGGGGACTTGAGCATGGTGACGCAGCCGCACCTGCGGGTAGAGCCGGGCAGGCAAGGGCGCTGGGTGGGGCCACTCCCACCTGCCACCGGGCCTTTGCACACGCTGTTCCCCCCACCAAGAACGCTGTTCCTTGCACTGCCCCTCACATGGAGCTAACTCCTCCACATCCTTCTTGACTCAGGTGCCACCCCCTCACTGCCCTGAGTGGACAGAGGAGGGGTTGGGGGGGTCCCAGTCCTGGCTCGGTCACTCCCCTGGCAGTGTGACCCTGGGAGCCAGAACCTGCGTCTGGGGGTGGATGGCAGCAACCAGGCCACGTGTGTGAAGCGCCAGCACAGGGCTGCTCCCTCATCTCTGTGCTTGTCGGGCTCCTGGGGGCCTCCGAGGGCTGCGTGGTCACCTGTGCCAGGCACCACTCGCTGTCGACGCCCAGGACAGGACACGCAGGACCCCCGAAGCAGCCTGGCCCGGACAGAGGCCGCCTGGAGCACCCATGAGGGAGGTGTGTCCACGGGGGAAACTGAGGCTCGCGGGGGCGGAGCGGGGCAGCGTCTGCCACGGGACGGAGGCGTGCGCGGGGCGCTCACCTGGTGCAGGCCTTGCACTCCTCCGTCGGGTAGGCGCCCAGGTGCAGCCTCCGCAGGTGGTCGATCTTGGGCTGGCCCGGCGCCCTGCGGACCAGAGGGGAGCGCGAGGATCAGGGGCCCACAGGTACACGTGAGCATGCACACACAGGTGTGCGCACACGGAACACACGTGCGTACCCATGTACACGTGTGCACATTCACATATAAACACGCGTGTGCACACACCGGCACAGGTCCAGCTCTGAGACAGGGTGCGTGACACACCCACTGGTGGCAGAAGAGGAGGGAGCATATATGTGCGGCTGTGATTCTACACCCTCTGCCCGCGGACACGCAGGCCTGGAAGCCCGGCACTGTGGGTGACCCCGGGGACCTGGCAGCAGGAGCCCCCGAAGGGGACAACTCGTGACGCTCGTGTTAAATACATTTGGAAGTTTCCCAGACAGAGTTGAAAGCCTCGTGAGCAGCCTCCTCTTTCCATGAGTTTCTCCGAAACCCAGACACAACCAGGGCCCGCGACTCATCGGTGGTTCTTCCCACCGGAGACAACGCAGAAAATGCTGGAAGGTCCCGCGCCCAGCGCTCAGAGCAGCATCCCGGAGGTGGGGCCCCAGGGACGTCAGCTTTCTTTCTTTAGCTCATCTGTGTCTTCTGAAATTTCAACCCAAAGTCACAGGGGAATTCGCGTGTTTCTCCATCTAATGAGACCGCAGTGGGGGAGCCTGACGTGGCCCGGACCCTTCCTGCCGACACCTGAGGTCAGTTTACTCGTCCATCAAATGGGGACACGACCCACCCTTGGTGCCGCTGGGCAATAAGGGCCGACACGGCAGGTTTGGGCTGGGCAGACCCCGCATGGTCCAGAGAAAGCGCTCCCTGACCACACCGGGGGTCACCTCTGAGCCCTGGGAACACGCTGCCCAGTGAGTGTCCTGTTCACCCTGGGCCTCGGGCCACACCAGCTGGTCTACGCTACGGTGTGATTCACAGAGGGCCCTTGGGCCACGCAGCATCAGCTTGATCTCTGGAGGGGCCGGAGCCTGAGTAACCATGGTCAGCCGTGTGGGCACTCCACGCGGGTGACAGAGCAGAGGGAAGATGACGTTACACAGATAACCAAGTGCGCCTATCAGGAAAGACCAAAGTGGCTGGATGGAGGGAAGTGACAGGGTGCCGGGAGGTGGGGGATCCAACAGCTGAGTGAGGGGGGTCTTGGGGCCGTGCTCAGGTTAAGCCTAGAAAGCAGCAGCAAGCACAGCACGTGCAAAGGCCCTGAGGCAGAGGCACGAAGCGAGGAGTCAGGTAGGTTTTAGAGAGAACCTTCCAGAGGGAAGGGCCACAAAGGCCCAGAGGCCGAGATGGGCACACACCTGACGAGGCCGTCCAGCTGCAGGGTGCTGGCACTGCCGGGCAGAGTGGGAGCCTTGCCAAAGTGCAGGCGCAGGGGCTGCTTGGGCTGCAGTCGGCTGACGAGGCCGTCGCTGACGGGCAGCCAGTCCAGGCTGGGGATGAGCAGCTGGCTGGGCAGCAGGCAGCACTCGTCAACCAGAGCCTCGTCCGGCTCGCTCGTAGGGCCCTCGTCACGGCCTGCGGGAGGGGACCACGGGTACGTTGTTCTCGGCCCTGCCTGGAGGCCCTGTGGTCTCCCCAGGGCCCACAGAGACAGGGTTCAGGCCCAGCTTTGCCCAGATTTCCTGGGCAGCCCTGGGACACTCCATCCCCCTCTCTGGCCTCTGTCTCCTTCTCTGTAACAGGGACCCACTTATTCATTTAACGAGTACGCGGTGAGCTCTGGGGCCCTCCCTGGCATCAGAGATACAAGAACAGAACCTGGCCCCAGAAATATACAACCCGGTGACACATGACAAGCGAACAGGGGGCTAATAAGGCTGATGTTTCATGAGCTTGGACCTGTGCTGGGGAACCGGTGAGGACTGACACAGAGCCGATTCAACCTGTGGGAGCTCATATTTTGGTGGGGAAACTCAGGGCTTGTATTTGGTGGGGGGATGGGAGCAAAGGGCCGGGTGTCTTACAGCAGATCCAGAGCTTGGTGAGCAGGCGGAAGAGCAGGGACATGCTGTCCTGGGTGTCTGAGGTGGCCGTGTACACGGGCAGGCAGCTGGGCTTCAGCAGGCCCCAGATGCGGATGACGACCATCAGCTCACGCAGCATGCCCAGCGAGGTGCCGTCCCGTAGGAAACTGTGGCCTGGTCGCAGTGGGGAGCCCTGTGGGGAGGGAGAGGCACTCACATCGTGTACTTCCGTGTGTGCAGAATCCTGAGATGTCAGGTCCTGGGGACCCGGGGGGGCGGGGCCGGAAGGGCGGCCCGCACGCACCTGGTTGGGCAGGCTGGCCAGCAGGTAGAGCACGAAGTCGCCCACCCACTGCAGGAGCTGCTGCAGCGCCTGGAGCGTGTTCATGTCCAGGACAAACTCCTCCGTCTTGAGGTTGATCATGACCTTGTCGATGTCTGGAAGAAGACGGGCCGTCAGGGGCACCCGGGACTCACGCATACACGCGGGCCGACCCAGCTTTGCACCCTCGGTCCCTCCACCAGCACCCACTGTGACCTGGCCCCTGCACGGGGCAACCCCAATGCCGGGAACAGCCAATGGGGGAGAGCATGGCTATGCCAGGGACCGGGAGGGAAGGGGCTGGATGGAGGGGAGCCAGGTGTCCACTGCCGGCCCTCAGAACCAGCCACCTGCCCTTCGGGCCACCATACAGGCACCTTTCAGCTCCTCTCCAGCCCCCAAGTGGTTCCCTCCTGCAGGGACACTGCTCCCCAGACCCCGCCCGGCTGACGGGGCCAGCGTGACTCATCCTTCGCTCCCCTCTGGGGAGCATCTGTTCCCAGCTCCAGGGCGAGCCTGTGAGGGCCGGACGCGTCCACCTCCCTCAGGTGACCACCCCCCCACGCCTGGCACGTAGCAGACACCCGTGGACGCCCCTCGATGGGATTTAGGATGGTCCCCACACCACCAGCTCTCAGCTATCGGGGGGTCTGTGTGGTCAGGGTCAGGAGGGGCCTGGTCACGAGCACTTCCTGTGTGGGCCACAGGGCGGGTGGCGGGGTGGCGCCGGGACCCACCAACGTCGGTGATCTTGGCGCAGACCTCGCTCAGCCGGTCGCCGGGACTCCTGTCGGGCGTGTTGAGCAGGTGCGGGCGCAGCAGCGACTTGAGTGTGGAGCTGATGGCGATAAGGAAGAGCTTGGCGTGGTAGTCGCACACGCGGGTCACCGTGCAGGGCGACAGCTTGCAGAGCGAGGCCTTCATGGCCAGGATGCGGGTGGACAGCACCTGGGAGCAGACAAGTGAGCGGACGGTGGGCAGGAGCATGTCCTGGGGGGCCCGGGAAGAGGCATTTGCCAAAGCATGTGGCTGGGGACAGAGCGCCAGGGGGATGGCAAGCTGGAGCGAGCGGTTGAACCTCTCTGGGCCTCACGCTCCCATGGTGGAGTTGGGACCTGCCTCACGGTGGGGGCGGAGCTCAACCTGGGAACAGCTCGTAGCGTGTCCTGCAAACTGACTGAAGAGGAGGAGAGTGCACGGTGCCGCAGTGTGAACGGGACTGAGGAGGAGGAGGAGAGTGCACGGTGCTGCGGTGGGAACGGGACTGAGGAGGAGAAGAGTGCACGGTGCTGCGGTGGGAACGGGACTGAGGAGGAGGAGAGTGCACGGTGCCGCGGTGGGAACGGGACTGAGGAGGAGGAGGAGAGTGCACGGTGCCGCGGTGTGAACGGGACTGAGGAGGAGGAAAGTGCACGGTGCTGCGGTGTGAACGGGACTGAGGAGAAGGAGGAGAGTGTACGGTGCTGCGGTGTGAACGGGACTGAGGAGGAGGAGAGTGCACGGTGCTGCGATGGGAACGGGACTGAGGAGAAGGAGGAGAGTGCACGGTGCCATGGTGTGAACGGGACTGAGGAGAAGGAGGAGAGTGCACGGTGCCATGGTGTGAACAGGACTGAGGAGGAGGAGCAGAGTGCACGGTGCTGCAGTGGAAACGGGACTGAGGAGGAGGAGGAGAGTGCACGGTGCTGCGGTGTGAACGGGACTGACGGAGGAGGAGAGTGCACGGTGCTGCAGTGTGAACGGTGCTGCAGTGTGAACGGGACTGATGGAGAAGGAGCGTGCATGGTGCGAGCGCGGTGTGAAGGGGCCGCGCGCACGCCGTACCTGCTGCAGGGCGGCGTTCTGGCGCGTGTACTCCTCGTGCAGCTTCTCCACCAGGCTCTGCACCATGCCGGGCTGCACGTGCAGCAGGATGTCCCACCAGTCGTAGCCGGTCACCATGCAGTACTCCAGCAGGAAGAGCAGGTGCCGCAGGGCCAGGTGCACCTCCAGCGCGTGGCCCATGGAAGGCGAGATGCGGAGCATGCTCAGCTGCCGGAGAAGGGGGACAAGCCCGATGAGGCTGCAAGAGGGGCCGGGCCGGGGCCCTGGGGCTGGCCGGACGAGGCCTGGGCTCTGCGCGCCCCGTGCTCCTCCCTGCACTTCGCCGTCCCACCTCCCGGGCGTGTGGCTGCAGAGCTGAAGCCCGGCACGTGGAAGTGCCAAGTGGGCTTGCTGGGCTGTGGGCACCAGGTCCCCAAACAGGCCGAAGGCCTCCCTGCACTCCCAGACCCGTCACTTCAGCCACGTGGGGGATGCGAATCCACTCGGGTCAAAGGCGAGACACGGTCTCCAGAGAAGCGGGACCGTCACACGGGAGAGGTGCTAGCTGGCCCGCCAGCAAGGCCGCCGCCAGAGCCACGGGGACACGGGGAACACCAGCGGGCCGCACGGCGGGCGCCCAGCAGGGGCCCACAGGAGCCGTTCTCCCCCAGGGCGACGGGGGGTCGGGGGCTGCTCCCCACTCACGAGGCTCAGCAACACATGCGGGCGTGAGGGGGACAGCGGGCACGCGGGGGTGTGACCACGTGAGTGTGAATGTACGTGAGTAAATACGAGCAAGTGTGTGAACGAACTACGTCTGTGTGCGCGAGTGGTGGTGAGTGTGAACGTGTACAGATGCACGTGAGTGTGAGTGGACGCGTGTGTCTGCATGTGAGTGTGAGCATGCACGCGGCCCACTCCTTCCTGCAGCCCAAGGACAGTCCACCGGGCACAGGAAGACAGCGTCTCCTCAGCAGCGCCACGCGCCCGGCCGTGGAGGCCTCGCAGGAGGGTCGCGGGAGGGTCACAGGTGGCCTCACAGGAGGGTCACAGGAAGGTCACAGGTGGGCTCACAGGAGGGTAACAGGTGGGCTCACAGGAGGGTCACAGGAGCCTCACAGGAGGGTCACATGAGGCTCACAGGAAGGTCACAGGAGGGTCACAGGGGGCCTCACAGGAGGGTCACAGGAGGCTCACAGGTGGCCTCACAGGAGGGTCACCAGAAGGTCACAGGAGGCTCACAGGAGGGTCACAGATGGCCTCACAGGAGGGTCACAGGTGGGGTCACAAGAGGCTCACAGGAAGGTCACAGGTGGCCTCACAGGAGGGTCACAGGTGGTCTCACAGGAGGGTCACCAGAGGGTCACAGGAGGCTCACAGGAGGGTCACAGATGGCCTCACAGGAGGGTCACAGGTGGGGTCACAAGAGGCTCACAGGAAGGTCACAGGTGGGCTCACAGGGAGCCTCACAGGAGGCTCACAGGAGGGTTAGAGGAAGGTCACAGGAGGGTCACAGGAGGCTCACAGGGGGCCTCACAGGAGGCTCACAGGTGGCCTCACAAGAGGGTCACAGGAGGGTCACAGGTGGGCTCACAGGAAGGTCACAGGTGGGCTCACAGGAGGGTCACAGGTGGCCTCACAGGAGGCTCACAGGAGGGTCACCAGAGGGTCACAGGAGGCTCACAGGAGGGTCACAGGGGGCCTCACAAGAGGGTCACAGGAAGGTCACAGGTGGCCTCACAGGAGGGTCACAGGAAGGTCACAGGTGGGCTCACAGGAGGGTCACAGGAAGGTCACAGGTGGCCTCACAGGAGAGTCACCAGAGGGTCACAGGAGGCTCACAGGAGGGTCACAGGTGGCCTCACAGGAGGGTCACCAGAGGATCACAGAAGGCTCACAGGAGGGTCACAAGAGGGTCACAGGAAGGTCACAGGTGGCCTCACAGGAGGGTCACAGGTGGGCTCACCGGAGGGCTCACAGGAGAGTCACAGGAGGACTCACAGGAGGGTCACAGGAGGGTCACGGGAGGGTCACAGGTGGCCTCACAAGAGGGTCACGGGAGGGTCACAGGAGGGTCACCGGAGGGCTCAGAGGAGAGTCACAGGAGGCTCACAGGAGGGTCACGGGAGGGTCACAGGAGGGTCACCGGAGAGTCACAGGACTCACAGGAGGGTCACAGGAGGCTCACAGGTGGCCTCACAGGAGGGTCACCAGAAGGTCACAGGAGGCTCACAGGAGGGTCACAGATGGCCTCACAGGAGGGTCACAGGTGGGGTCACAAGAGGCTCACAGGAAGGTCACAGGTGGCCTCACAGGAGGGTCACCAGAGGGTCACAGGAGGCTCACAGGAGGGTCACAGATGGCCTCACAGGAGGGTCACAGGTGGGGTCACAAGAGGCTCACAGGAAGGTCACAGGTGGGCTCACAGGGAGCCTCACAGGAGGCTCACAGGAGGGTTAGAGGAAGGTCACAGGAGGGTCACAGGAGGCTCACAGGGGGCCTCACAGGAGGGTCACAGGAGGGTCACAGGTGGCCTCACAGGAGGGTCACAGGAGGGTCACAGGTGGGCTCACAGGAAGGTCACAGGTGGGCTCACAGGAGGGTCACAGGTGGCCTCACAGGAGGCTCACAGGAGGGTCACCAGAGGGTCACAGGAGGCTCACAGGAGGGTCACAGGGGGCCTCACAAGAGGGTCACAGGAAGGTCACAGGTGGCCTCACAGGAGGGTCACAGGAAGGTCACAGGTGGGCTCACAGGATGGTAACAGGTGGGCTCACAGGAGGGTCACAGGAGCCTCACAGGAGGGTCACAAGAGGCTCACAGGAAGGTCACAGGAGGGTCACAGGAGGCTCACAGGAGGGTCACAGGTGGCCTCACAGGAGGGTCACCAGAGGGTCACAGGAGGCTGACAGGAGGGTCACAGGAGGCTGACAGGAGGGTCACAGATGGCCTCACAGGAGGGTCACAGGTGGGGTCACAAGAGGCTCACAGGAAGGTCACAGGTGGCCTCACAGAAGGGTCACAGGTGGTCTCACAGGAGGGTCACCAGAGGGTCACAGGAGGCTCACAGGAGGGTCACAGGTGGCCTCACAGGAGGGTCACAAGAGGCTCACAGGAAGGTCACAGGTGGGCTCACAGGAGGGTCACAGGAGGCTCACAGGGGGCCTCACAGGAAGCTCACAGGAGGGTTAGAGGAAGGTCACAGGTGGCCTCACAGGAGGGTCACAGGTGGGCTCACCGGAGGGCTCACAGGAGAGTCACAGGAGGACTCACAGGAGGGTCACAGGAGGGTCACGGGAGGGTCACAGGTGGCCTCACAGGAGGGTCACAGGAGGGTCACGGGAGGGTCACAGGAGGGTCACCGGAGGGCTCAGAGGAGAGTCACAGGAGGCTCACAGGAGGGTCACGGGAGGGTCACAGGAGGGTCACCGGAGAGTCACAGGACTCACAGGAGGGTCACAGGTCTGGTCACAAGAGACTCACAGGAGGCTCACAGGCATCCCGTCTCCCTCCAGGGCTCTGGGACATGGGGAGCACCCACCGCGCCGAGGACCTACTGCGAGCAGAGGTAAGTGACGTGCCGTTGAAGGGCAGGGAGGGGAGCCTGTCCCCACCGTGCGGCCAGCTCAGAAGCAGCGGAAGGCGCTCACCTTCCCGTGGTTGTCGATGCCCACGAGGGCCAGGGAGGTCCAGGAGAGCTGCACGGCCTTAAAGTGGACGGCGGGGCCCGTGGCCCGAGGGCGCTTGATGGCCGGCTCGTCCACCGAGCGCGGGGCCGCGGAGCTATAGAAGACGGCCATGGTCTGCAGCGACAGCCGGTGCACGATGTGGACGCTGCCATCGTGGAAGGCCAGGGCCAGCCCTGGGGGCACACACGGCGGCAGCTGCACTCTGGGAAGGGCCTGGAACGTGCCCACCGCTGGCTGCGAGCCCATCGGGCTCTGGGCGGTGGAAAGTGTCTACCCTGGGGAAGGGTGTGAGTCCCGTGCCACCCACAGACCACCAGGGGTCCGGCTGGCTCCCCCACAACCGCCCCCCACTTCCTTGTAACAGCCCCCGAGCATCGTGGAGCCAGCAGCCACCGGTCAGGCTACATCTCCACGGTCCCTCACAGCGGGCTCTGAGTGCTGCCTCATGTGAGCAGACACAAAACTTCCAGGGGACAAGGTGGGCGGCCATCCAGGTGGAGGGGACAGCAGATGCAAAGGCCCCAGGGCTGGGAGCACACAAAGAGCCTCATGGCAGGAACGGAGATCAGGGGCTCCGAGGCCCAAAGCTCGTGATGGACAGGGGGCAGGGTTGGGGGCTGCCTGTTGCCCTGACTGGCTCTTGGTCACAGACTCTGAGACAGAACCCAGCATCGACATCTCAGCTGCTCCACGGAGGCGCTGCTTCCCTGGAAAGTCTGCCCCACGTTCCCAACCTCCCTCTTATTGGCTTCTAACAGCTCTTTACATATTAAGGAGCGCAGCTGTTGGTCAGCCAACCTCACAGCCCTTTAAGCTTATCATGTCCTGAGAGCGGGGCGCACCCTGTCGGGACCCAAGGCCAGGAGGCGGCCCCCACAGCCCTCTGACCTGAACCCCGAGCTCCGAGCCCACCGTACCGAGGCCGGGGTAGAACTGGGTGTCGCTGGCCACCTTCAGGTCAGTGTTGGTGAGCGAGATGGGCAGCTTGGGCAGCGCCACGGCGGACACGCGGTCCAGGTCGTTGGTGGCCGACAGGATGCGCCATTTGAGAATCATAGGCTGCTTGTCACCAACTGGAAGCGGGGGAAGAACAGATGGCAGCGGGTGAAAGAAGACCGAGGCGCCGGGCCACCTGCCCCGAGCCCCCTTCTCCCGTCCAGCACCTGCCCCTCAGGGCCCCACCCGGCCGCGGAGCGCCCCGTGCCCCAGCCGGCTGCCGGGTCAGACGGGCATGCGGCCGGGGGCGGGCCTTCTCCGAGCCAGCAGGCGGTCAGCTGGCGGCAGCGGGGGCCCCCTCGCCCCCTGGGGGGAGCCAACGCACCGAGAAGTGGAACGCCACCCACAAACCCCGGAACGCCCCTCAACGCGGCCAGCTCCCCCACCCGATGAGGCTTGAGCCGGCTGGGCTCATAAACCTGCTCTAAGCCCAGCGAGGGCAACTCGGCCAGCACGTCCCTGGGGGAAACTGAGGCCCGGAGAGGGCTGGGACTGCCCGAGGTCACAGCGGAATTCAGTATCCAACACGGAAGACACGCCAACAGAGCTTCGCGGTAACGACCCCTGCGGCGTCCAGGGAGCGTGTGGCCCGGCACGTGTCCCTCCCTCCCGACCGGCGCGCAGACGCTCGGTCGCCGGGGCGGCCGCATCGGGCTCGGGCAGCGGCCCCAGTGCAGCCGCGCAGCACTGCCCGGCCGGGGTCACGCCGCCGCCGGCCGCCAGCTGGCTCAGGACGCGGGGTCCCGGGACTTGAATGACTCTGCGGTCACAGCGGGCAGCCTCTGTAAACCCTGCAGGGGGCCTCCCACCATGGCCCCATTAGCGGCTTCAGGGAGCACCCCCCGCAGGGCCCCCCATTCCAGGGCCCATTAGTGCAAATCAGCCGGAGCGGCTGCACCTGCGCCTGTGGGGGGAGGGGCGGGGGGGAGAGGTCACGCCCGAGCTCAGGGGCTGGAAATGAAGTGGCTCCTCTGGCTTCCCAGGCATTCCAGAAGCGCCCGGGGTCTGTGTAGAGGAGGGGGGTGAAGGCCTTGGGGAGGGGCCTGGGGCCGCCCTGAGCTGTGGGGGGTCCACGTGGGGTGAGGATGGGGGAGGGGAGGCAGTGGGTGTGCTCTTGGCAAGCTCACGGGACTTCTCCGAGCCTGGGTTTCCTCACTCTAACCCAGGGTTTCTGGAGGATTCTGTGACTTTTAGGATTAAGTGCCTCCCTGCGGCCCACGCGGCTGTGTGAAATCCCGGCCCTGCCCCGCAGCCTGCTGCCCCCTTGCTCAGCCTGCTCCAGCTCCCGGGCTCGCGCCCCAGGACCTTTGCACTGCTATTCCCTCGACCAGCACACGCTCCTCGCGGGAGGCATCCGTGTGAGGCGCTCAGGTGTCACCTGCTGGGTGACTGTGGGCGAGCACGCGGCCTCTCTGAGCCTCAGTTCCCCTGTGCAGGACGGGAAGGACAGGAACCACCTCGGCGGGTGTGAAGAGGGAACGAGGCGGCCAGCACGAGTGCGCAGAGCAGCTCCCACGCGTCCCGAACCGAGGCCACGAGCCCGGAGGAGACTCACCCACGGGGGAGATCTGCTGGAAGATATTGTTCACGGGGAGCCCCTCCTTCCGCAGGGACCAGCACTCCACGATGCTGCCCGTCTGGCTGGACGCGCACAGCAGCACCTGGGGACCGGCGGCTCGGTGAGGGGGCGCCGGCTCCCACCCGGCCTCCACCTCCTCGGGCGCTCACGCGGCTCCGACCTCACCGCCGTGTGGACTCGAACCCAGGTCTCCCCCGCCGCCTCTCGAGGGGCGGGCCGCGCTGGAATGGCACATGTCACCCCGGGCAGCGCCCTCCCGGGAGAACTCTGGAGCCCTACTGATGCGTGGTGACGCCGAACGACCCCAAAGACATCCACGTCCCGATCCCAGGACCTGTGGACGTGTCACCTCACGTGGCTGAGGGACTTTGCAGATGGACTGAGTCAAGGCCCCTGAGAGGGGGGATGACCTGGATTCCGGGGGCCCAGTGTCATCACAGGGTCCTCAGCAGAGGGAGGAGGAGGGGCAGAGGCAGAGAGAGATGGAGACGCCGCGCTGCTGGCCGTGCAGACGGAGGAAGGGGCCCCGAGCCCAGGACGCGGCGCCTCCAGGAGCTGGAAAAGGCGGGAGACGGTTCTCCCTGGAGCCCCCGGAGGACCAGCCCTGCCCACACCCGGACTTAGCCCAGGGAGGCCCGAGTGGCACTGGTGACTCCAGAAGGTGAGATGACCGGCGCACGGAGCTCAGTGGCCGCGGCGCAGGCGCTCACCTGCTCCGACATGTCGCGGGCCAGGAACTTGAGGTGGGTGATGGCAGGGAACTTGTCCCTGCGGTTGAGGTCGGTGGTGCAGCGCATGAAGAGGGAGGGCAGGATCTCGGTGTCGATGCGGCACTTGTCGCTGACCACGCTCACGCACACCTTGTAGAACTGCACGGGGGAGGCGCTGCTGCCGTCCGCCGCGGCCACCACAATGTTGCCGCCGCCCGTGAAGGCGATGTCGGCCAGGGCCACGCGGCCGCGCAGCCGGCACAGGCTCTCCGTCGACGTCAGCACCTGCCCGCTGGGCTTGAGCAGGGACACGGTGACCAGGCCGCTGACCGTCACCGCGATCCAGCCCTCCATGGGCTTGCCGCCGAACAGCGTGAGTGACGGCGAGAACTTGACCCGGGAGAACTTCTCGCCAAAGCTGGAGGCGCCTGACTGCGGGGGAGGGGAGCGAGGGGTCTGCTTAGGGCATCAGCAAGAGATGCCCCCGCAGCCCTTAGGGGTCTGCCTTTTGTGACCCGATAACTCTCCTTCTCAAAGTCACATCCACAGAAACATGGAAGAACAATGTGGCAGAAGCCACGACACCGTGGACTTGCGTTCAAATCCTGCCTCGGCCACTTGAGCACTATGCGATGTGGGCCTCTCTGGCCCTCAGCCTCCTCGTCTGTACCTCGGAGGTCCGAGGTGAGGATCGAACGACCGAACACACGTAGGACAGGAGCCAGCAACCTTTTCTGTAAAGGGCCAGACGCCCTACATTTTCAGTTTTGCAGGCCAGGTGGTCCTGTTGCAACTACCTGGCTCTTCGTCTGCATTTGTAACGCAGGAGCAGCTACCAGTAAGACTCCACTGACAGGAGTAGGTGGGGGCTGGCTTTGGGACAGGGTTTCTTTTCAGGTGACGGAATGTTCTGGAATTAGTGGTGATGGTTAACCTAGACCTGAAACACTAAATTGTGTACTTTAAGTGGGAGAGTTGTAGGGTGTGCGAATTCTCTCTCAATAAAGCCGTTACAAAAGAGACAGAGCAGCGTGTCCTGAGAGGCTCACCTGGGACCGCGTGCCCGGCAGCCAGGGCTGACGGGAACCGTCCCCAGACCCTGTGCTGGGCCCCGAGGGAAGCACACACGGGGAAGTGACAGGAGGAAAGATCACTTTCTGCTGCATCGATCCAGGAGGGCCTCCTGCTTCCAGGGAGCGGCCCAGCCAGCAGACAGTTACGGGGCCGTCACCCTGTGCCAGGTCCCGAGCAGAGGTCCCTAACGCCTTCTTTCATTGAATCTCCACCATGACCCGCCACCAACCCAGTGGACAGTGAGGAAAGTGACACACAGAGGCATGAAGTCAGGATTTAAACTCAGGCGTGCCCTGACCCAGATGGCTCCCACCCTTAACGGTGATGCTAGGTCAATTCACAGGGTACAGACGGGAATTCTGGGATATTACTGAATTAAAGGATGGGCTGGGTTATGAAGACAGCAACCATCAGTTAAAATGGGCAGCTCACTGAGGACAGCAGCCATCAGTTACATGAGTGGCCCACTGAAAACAAAGGTGCTAACTGACAGCTCGATCGCCGGTGTGAGCTGGGCCCAGGGCTCCACAAACCAGGATGCGGGTGGTGGGAGGAGCTGGGTTGGCAGAAGGACGGGCAGGGTAAACGACCCCACCCACCACACCTGCTCACTCAAGCCAGACACCCACCTTTTCCACGTGCAGTGCCAGCTTCACACCGTTGTGCAGCCAGGACAGGGCCACAATGGGGTCCCCCTCCACCAGGCTGCCCACAGGGCTCTCCCAGCTGTTGGCCAGGTGGTCCGCCATGCTCCAGCACTTGATCTGCCCGTCGGCATCAGCTGACAGGAGCCGGGAGCCTGCGGGGGACAAAGCCATGTCACGAAGCCCCAGCAGAGAAGCCAGGCCAGTGGAGGCAGAGCAGGGGAGTGGCACAGGGCGGGTTCCAGAAATGACTCTGGACACGGGGAACCGGAGGAGCAGCGACCGTGAAGCCACAGGTCGAGGGGTTCAAGGCCCAGCTCTGGACGCTGGGGACAACGCCCGAGAAAAGACTCTGCTCAGGGATCCGGGGTCAAGGGCGCACACTGGCGTCTCCCTGGGCCGTGCAGGATCCCGGGCCGGCCCTCACCTGACTGGTCCCACTCGAGGCAGGTGATGGCCTCGCTGTGCTCCGAGCTGACGGAGTGCACGTCCCAGGGGTGCTCCGTGTCCAGGATGTGGATCATGCGGGTCAGGTCTGCGGGGGACGGGGTGCGGTCAGCACAGCAGCCATGACACAGCCCCCAAGCGCCCGCCCACAGGGATGTCACGGAGCGGCCCCCGACCGGCAATCGGGGAGCAGGCTCATGTCCGGATGGGAGACCTGAGCAAGGCCTGTGGCTCTGCCACCAGTGTGGCTCCAACCACGTTTTTGAGACACGGAAAACAGAACTGGAAGACAGTGACCGCGAAATGCTAACAGCGGGCGTCTCTCCATGGAAGGTACGGCTGGTTCTTTCTCCTAACCCTGCATTTCTGTGCTTCTCTGCTTTTCTCTAATGCGAGCACGTCACTAGAGTGACAGAGAGAAGACAGCGGCTGCCACGTTAAAGGCTTTCGAAAGCCAAACGGTGACACGTTCGGTTTGGGAAACTGAGGCTCCACCCCTCACCCGCTCCATCCGGCAGGGGTGACCCGAGTCCCGGGCACTGGGCATGGGACAGCACCGCACCTGCCCTGTGCGCCCTGCGGGGCTGGGGCCGTCACCACCCCCCGTTACAGAAGAGGAAGCCCTGAGAGAGCCTGGACGGGTGGGGGCGCTCCCAGGAGTCCCCCCACAGCAGCACAGGGGGAGCTGGGGGGTCCGAAACCACATGGGGGGGACCGGGGCCGCACCCTGGTCGTCGTTCCGGAGGTCCGTGGTGAAGGCGACCAGGTTGCGGCAGGACCAGGCACAGGCCAGGGGCACCGACGGGCAGTGGGTGCTCTTGGGCCACTTCTCCCACTCGCAGACGTAGGCCAGATCCATGGTGCCCGCCCGCCACGGGCCACACGGCGAGGTCGGTCACTGGCTCCTGAGGGATGGAGAGACAACCGGCCTGCCATCAACATCCACTGAGAACCTACAGGGCCCCGAGTGTGGGGCAGGATACTGGGTCACCACGGGGGATGAAATGGACCCGACCCCCAGCCCTTGGGTCGTGGGGGGGGGGGTGGGCAGGGAGGCCTCACCAAGGAGACTACACTGAGCGCGGGTCTGAAGGAAGAGCACTCCAGGTGGTGGGAACAGCCAGCGCAAAGGCCCAGAGGCCAGATGGAGCCCTGGGTGTTCAAGGAGTGGCTAAGCAGCCAGAGTGGCTGGAGCAGAGTGAGCGAGGGGAGAAGGCAAGCGGTGGAGAGCCCCAAGTGAGATGGGAGCCCTGGAGGGCCACGATCTGTCTATATTTCAACTGACTCCTCTGGCTGTCTGAAAGGCACAGCTGGGGGACGGGGTGGGGACTGCACTGGTCCGGGTGGGCAACGACGGGGGCAGTGTGAACCGCGAGGAAAGGTGGGACCCGGGGTCTATCCTGGAGGAAGAACCCAAGAGCGCGGGTGGGGCTGCTTTTGGCAGAGATGGGGAGACTGGTCGGGGGGTGGGGAGCAGCTCGCTGTGGGACAGGCTCTGCGTGCCGGGCCCCATTACAGGTTGTTTGTTTCCACTGTGACAAGACCCCAACGAGATGGAAGAATCAACCCCATTTTTCTCAATCACCACCCCAAGGGCACCCTATTCTTCCAGCCCTGCCCCAGAACACCAAGGCCCCGCCCACAACCCCTCCAACAGTCCTTACGCCCCGCCCCCAACCTCTCCATCCCCATCGCGTACATTCTTTACTTTCCAGACCCTGCTCCCAATTTGCCCCCGGAGACCCCAGGCCCGGCCTAAACTCTCAGGCTCCACCCCAGGGACCCTAAAGAAACCCTAGGTCCCGCCCCAAGCCTTCCAGCCACGCCCCCAACACTCTTTGCTTTCCAAACCCCGCCCCCACGTTCTCCAGGTCTCACCTCCAATTCTCCCTGGAGACCCCAGACCCCACCCCAAGGGCTCCACACCATCTCCAGGCCCCGCCTGAAGCCCCAGTAATCCCCAAGCCCCGCCCCCAACACGCTCCAAGCCCCGCCCCCAGGAGCTACACTCTCCAGGCCCCGCCCCAACACACTCCAAGCCCCGCCCCTTGGAGACGACATCCTCCAGGCCCCGCCCCCAGGAGCTACACTCTCCAGGCCCCGCCCCCATTACCCCGGTTCCCCGAACTCATCGCGACCCCCAGTTCCCCTCAGACTTCACCCCAAGTCTCGGCCACAACCCCCGACCCCGCCCAGCGCGCGCCGGGCCGCGTACCCAGCACCCTTTGCTCTCCAGACCCGCCCTCTGACCCCACAGGCCCCGCCCCGGACGCGCGAGGCCCCGTCTTCTCCGGGCCGCGCTCCCCGGGGCCGCAGGCGCCGTCCGGAGGCCAGCCGACCCCCGGGGCCCCGCAGCCCGCGCTCACCGTGCCGGTTGAGCGCCCAGCCGAGCGGACGGCCCGCTGTCGCCCTAACGCGCCGGCTCCGGCGCCGCCATCTTCCCCGCGACCAGCGAGACGCCCGCGCAGCGCGGCCGCTCCCCGGAGGCTTCTGGGACGGCGGCGGCTCCGGCTCCGCCCGGCTTCCGGGTGATTTGCATATGGTCATTAATAATTCCCAGCAGCCACCTGAGTTCTATTTGGTAGAAAAACGAATACTTTTTCAACTCCAGCGGGTGACCCAGTGTGGTTACGCTATGTGTTGCTCTGATACATAGAAAATAGGTGAATGACTAAACTTTTTTAATGGAATTTGCCCTCAGTGTAAAGGTAATTATTATATGCCCTATAAATAGTCCTTGGGTGGACACGCACTTCGTGCTCGCTTCGGCAGCACATATACTAAAATTGGAACGATACAGAGAAGATTAGCATGGCCCCTGCGCAAGGATGACACGCAAATTCGTGAAGCGTTCCATATTTTGCTGCTTGTTTTTCTGATATCTGCGGGTGGGGAAACTAAGGCTCGATAAGCCAAGTGATTTACCCCATAGAGGGCCCTTGTCGATTCAAACCCCACCCCCCAACTCCTCCTCCAAAAGCTGGTTCCATTCGTATTTGCTTTACACTTTTTCTTTTTTTAAATTGAGGTCACATTGGTTTACAACATTGTGTAAACTTCAGGTGTACATAGTTATATTTCGATTTCTGTGAAGACACTGTGCTCACCACCCAAAGACTAATTACCCTCCGTCACTGTGCACATGCGCCCTTTTACCCCATTGCCCTCCTCCCACGCCCTTCCTCTCTGGTAACCACCAACCTGTTGTCCAAATCTATGTGTTTGTTTACCTTCCACATTAGAGTGAAATCATACGATGTTTGTCTTTCTCTCTCTGGCTTGTTTTACATAACACAATACTCTCGAGGTCCATCCATATTGTGGCAAATGGCGTGATTTCATCTTTTTTATGGCTCAGTAGTATTCCATTGTGTATATACCACATCTTCTTTATCCATTCGTCCCTTGATGGGCACCCAGGTTGCTTCCAAGTCTTGGCTATCGTGAACAATGCTGCAATGAACACAGGGGTGCACGGATCTTTACACATTCTTGTTTTCATGTTCTTTGGATAAATACCCAGCAGTGGAATAGCTGGATCGTATGGTATTTCTATTCTTAATTTTTTGAGACATCTCCATACTGTTTTCCATAGTGTCTGCACCAGTTTGCACTCCCACCAGCAGTGTGAGGGTTCCCTTTTCTCCACATCCTCTCTGACATTTATTTCTTGTCTTGTTGACTATAGCCATTTTGATGGGTTTAAGGTGATAGCTCACTGTAGTTTTGATCTGCATTTCCCTCATAATCCATGATGTTGAACATCTTTTCACGTACCTGTTGGCCATCTGTACATCTTCTTTGGAAAAATGTTCAGGTCTTTTCCCATTTTTTAAATTGGGTTGTTCGTTGTTTTCTTGTTGAGATGTATGAGTTCTTTATATATTTTGGATATTAACCCCTTATCAGATATATGGTGTGCAAATACCTTCTCCCAATTGTTAGGTTGTCTTTTCATTTTGATCCTGGTTTCCTTTGCTGTGTGGAAGCTCTTTAGTCTGATGAAGTCCCATTTGTTTATTTTTTCTTTTGTTTCCCACGCCTGAGTAGACATGGTCTTCAAAAAGATGTTGCTAAGACTGATGTCAAACTGCCTATCTTTTCTTCCAGGAGTTTTATGGTTTCAGGTCTCACCTTCAAGTCTTTAATCCATTTTGAGTTAATTTTTGTGTATGGTGTAAGGTAATGGTCTACTTTCATCCTTTTGCACGTGGCTGTTCAGTTTTCCCAACACCATTTATTGAAGAGACTTTCCTTTCTCCGTTGTATGTTCTTGGCTCCTTTGCTGAAGATTAGCTGTCCACAGGTGTGTGGGTTATTTCTGGGCTTTCAGTTCTGTTCCATTGATCTGTGTGTCTGTTTCTGTGCCAGTACCATGCTGTTTTGGTTACTACAGCTTTGTAGTATATTTCAAATTCAGGGAGTGTGATGCCTCCAGCTTTGTTCTTTTTTCTCAGGATTCCTTTGGCTCTTTGGGGTCTTTTCTTCTTCCACGCTCTACATTTCTGTTGTTCACAGGTGGGGAACCTGAGACTCCGATAAACGTGGTGACTTGCCCTGTCGAGGGCCCTTCTGGATTCAAACCCCGTCCCCAATTCCTCCTCCAAAAGCTGCTTCTATTCCTTCCGGACTCTCCCCAGTTGGAAGGTCTCCTCCAGGAAGCCCTCCTGGGATTGCAGGGAAGGGCACATGGGAGGCGGCGGGGAGGCACCGCCCAGACAAACGCCTGGAGACGGGGCTGCCTGGGGACCGAGCTGGGGAAGGCGGGTGGAAGGAAGCCCACAGCCCCACAGTGGCAACGGGCAAGACTGGAATCACGTGGGAGTGGAAGCAGCCAGGGGCGCCCCCCGAGTCCCCACATCCACGCCCTGCGGCCCAGCCCTGTCCTCTGGGAACCGGGAATCCGTGCCCTTCACCGATGGGGGCCTCCCGGCTGGGGACCCAGAATCTCCTTTTGTCCTCAGTCCCAGCCACTTGGATTTCTGTTATTCAGCATCTACCTTGGAAAGTTGGTAAACGGACGCTCACGTGGAAGACAGCAGCCCCAGCGCCGCAGCCTGGTTTCCAATCCGGCGCCGCGGGAAGAGGACCAGGCTCCTCGCAGAAACGGATGGGCGTCTCGTGGCCTGGAAAGTCGGGACGGGGTTCACAAAATAGCAACCCCACCAGGACAGGGGCGCCTCGGAGAGACACAGGAGCCCCCGGAAAGAGCTCCCGGTCGCCGAACCTGGAACCATCCGCGCGACGAGATAAGCGATACTGGATTCTAAGCCACGCCGGAGAGCCAGGACCCGTGCGCCCCCACTGGTGCGCGCGGCCGAGGAAACCACGGGAGGAGAGAGCTCTCCACCGCGGAATCCCCCGTAAACAGCGCGGACTCTGCCCTCACGGAGACCCCTTCCCGGGAGGACGCTGTGGGGGGGGGACCCCCGGTGCAGGGCCCCGAGCAGCCCCCCCGCCAGGTCAGGGTCCCCGTTGCGGTGAGGAGCCACGTGGACGGCAGGAACCTCGACGTGGCGCGACGAGCAGGCCACGTCCCTCGGTGCGATCAGGAGAAAACACCGGAAAGCCCAGGCTGGGGACGGTCCCAGACGCACGCAGGGGGGAGGCCATAAGCCCAGGGCACAGGAGCCCCCAGAAGTTGGAAAAGGCGGGAAGAAGCCTCCCCAGGGCCTGCAGAGGGAGCGCGGCCCCGCGACACTGTAATCTCAGACATCCGGGCTCCAGAACTGGAGACAGTATATTCCTGTTTCTAAGCCACAGTGTGGGGTGCTTTGTCCCCAGGAGGCTCACACGAGGGACTTTCGGAGGTCACGCGGCTGGGACGTGGCGGCACTGGGGCTTGAACCTGGGCACCCCACAGGGGGACGAGCCACAGCAGGGGTGCCGCGCCCCATGCTCCCAGCATTCTCCTCGGATGCCTGCCTCACCCTTGGGGGGGTCACTCAGCACCAAGCCCCGTCCCCAAGCCTGCGGCCCTCAATGACCAGGACCCCAGCGCCTCCCGAGCCTACTGCGCCCCCAGCCCCGCCCCAAAGGAAACCCCAAGCTGAGACAAGAGCACCAGAAATTTATTGACTCTCCACTCTTCCCAAAGCACAGCTAGCCACACACACACGGCACGGGGCCCCAGCCCTGCTCTCGGGGGCCAGGCCAGGTGGCCAGCCCCAGGACACCCCAAAGCAACAAGCCATGGGGGCTGAGGGGACATGGAGAGGGAATGGGGCAGTCTGAGGGCGGAGGCTTCTGGCTGGAAGTCCCGGACCCCCAGTAAGAAGGGAAGGGAGAGAAGTGAGGTGGGGGTATAGAGCAGGCGGGGCCCCAAGAGCCATCAAAAGACACCGGGGCGGGGGGACAACACACATTCCAAAAAGAGGGTAAAACCAGCCTTTAAAACACAACTTCCGTCCTGGGTCGCGGGGCACGCACACACACAAGACGTAACACTCCCAGGGCGGGGGACGAGGCCCCAGAGACCCCCTCATCCAAGCCAAAAACTGAGGGGAGGGTCAAGCAGGGACTGGAACGAAGCCCCTCGATTTATCAGTGGGGCAAGTTTTTGGTTTTTCTTCCCAAAAGGGAAATTTAAAAATCTACAACAAATCACACCAAATTCATTAAAAGTGATAAAAACCCAGCCTCTCCCTCCTTGCTTAAGCTTCAGATTGGGTGGAAAAAGCTGAACAAAGGAGGAACGTGGAAGTGACCAGGCCGGGTCTCCCCGCCCAGATACAAGTCCCAGAGCGAGGGGCTACGGGGCAGCCCCAGCTGCCAGAGTTTATCGGGAAGGGCTGGGCAGGGAGGGGGTTGGGGTGAGACAGAGCCACCCCAAAGGAAAGATGATGTTTCCAAAGACAAATCCTAAAAATAATGAAGATATTTCAGCGGGCAGTATGGAAGGTCTGGGCGCCGGGAAGGCGGCAGGGGAGGCACCATGGGGCCGCCATCAGCTGCGCTGCTCCAGGTAGGCGGACAGGAGCAGGCCCGGCGGCAGGAAGTCCAGGTGCCGATTGCTGACCTTCATCTGCCTCCTGCCCTCCAGGTCGGCACCTGCGTGAGGGACAAGGGGGACAAGTGAGAGTCCCCACCTTCCCGGGGCCCCTCCTCTTGTGCTCAGGCCACGCTCCACGCCTGCAGAGAAGCACCCCCCCGCCCAGCCCCTCCAGCCAAGTGAGTCTGTGGGAACAAAGGCGGGCATGGGGGGGCCCGCAGGAGCCATCCTGAGGTTGCCATGGAAACCGTCTCCTTAGCAACTCAGGGCAGGAGGCGGAGAGACAGGCGTGGGGAGCGAGGACCTGATGGGGCGCCCAGGACCAGCCAGGGCCTTCGAGGACCCTCCCTGGGGGGCTGTAAAAGTGGGGACACAGGTCCCTGGAGGCCCAGCCTCATCCCCCAAGCCCCTCTCTCCCCTCAGCCCTGAAAAAGGGGATCGAGGGGTGTCTGTGTCCACAGTGTCACCCAGCCTGGGGCCACGTGCACAGGTAGCTTCTGGTGAATGAGCACAAAGCCGCTGCCAACCGTCTACTCCCGCTGAGGAACCAGACCCCGTGTAACCCCGGCCTCGGTTTCCCCGGGGTGAATCAGCCAGCTGGGGTTCCCGGTGCTGCCAGACACTTACTGGCTGAGATGAGGTCCATGTACTGGCAGACGGCGTGAAGCAGGAGCCTCTCGAAGCTGCGGAGGAATGGGCGGTGAGTGGCCGCGGACTAGAGCCGGCCACCCGGGCAGCTCGCTGCGCCCGCCCCCACACAGTCACCTGTCGTCCAGCATGGCCGTGTACACGGCCCGGGGGGACACGGAGAAAAATCTGAGCAGCCGCTCCTCCCAGGTCTCCAGCGTTTCCTGCAGGAGAGACGAGCCCAGGGCTCAGGCTGACTTGGGACACGGGCCGGGCTGTTCAGGACCCCACACCCAGGGCAGCCTCCAGAGTTCAAAAACCCCTGGGTTCAAACGTGGCCTCTGACCCGCTACATGAGGCTACCTAACCGTTTCCAAGGATTCCAGACAGACATCTCCAGATCTTCGAACGCCTGCACCTTCTGCCTCATGAACTCCTACACATCCTGCAGTGCCCACCTTCATTGCCCCTGCTCCCCCATCCTCAAAGAGAGCCTTTGCCCAGCCCTGGGTCCTGCACGCTGATCACACTGGTCTGTATCTTGCCCTGCTCCATGACACCACACACACTTGGTAACTAGTCTGCCCTCATCTCGCCTTCAGTTGAGAAGTTGGGAAAAAAGGCCATCAAAAAAGACCACGTGAGGGGCCGCCAGGTGGCGCAGCGGTTTAGTCCGCGCTTGGCAGCCCGGGGTTCGCGAGTTCGGATCCCGGGTGCCCGCCGACGCACTGCCTGTCAGTCATGCCGTGGCGGCGTCCCATATAAAGTGGAGGAAGATGGGCACGGATGTTAGCCCAGGGCCAGTCTTCCTCAGCAAAAAGGGGAGGATTAGCAACAGATGTTAGCTCAGGGCTGGTCTTCCCCACAAAAAAAAAAAAAAAAAAAAAAAAGACCAGGTGAGTAGGGACAGAAGGGCCCAGCCTGGTACTCACCATGGGGATGCGGCTCCGCTTGAGGACGGCTCGCAGACGCCGGCTGATACGCTGGAAACACTCGCGGGGGGTGTAGGCTGGGTCCTCTGCAAGGGTCCAAGGCAGCTGCTGGAGCCAGCCCCGGCCCCACCACTCCAGGCTCCTCCCCGCCTGTCCCGGCCCCGCCCACACTCCAGGCTCCTCCCCGCCTGCCCCAGACCCTGCCCACACTCCAGGCTCCTCCCCACCTGTCCAGGCCCCAACACTCCAGGCTCCTCCCCACCTGTCCCGGCCCCGCCCACACCAGGCTCCTCCCCGCCTGTCCCGGCCCCACCACTCCAGGCTCCTCCCCACCTGTCCCGGCCCCGCCCACACTCCAGGCTCCTCCCCTCCTGCCCCAGACCCTGCCCACACTCCAGGCTCCTCCCCACCTGTCCCGGCCCCGCCCACACTCCAGGCTCCTCCCCTCCTGCCCCAGACCCTGCCCACACTCCAGGCTCCTCCCTGCCTGTCCCGGCCCCAACACTCCAGGCTCCTCCCCGCCTGTCTCGGCCCCGCCCACACTCCAGGCTCCTCCCCGCCTGTCCCGGCCCCGCCCACACTCCAGGCTCCTCCCCGCCTGTCCCGGCCCCGCCCACACTCCAGGCTCCTCCCCGCCTGTCCCGGCCTCGCCCACACTCCAGGCTCCTCCCCGCCTGTCCCGGCCCCGCCCACACTCCAGGCTCCTCCCCGCCTGTCCCGGCCCCGCCCACACTCCAGGCTCCTCCCCGCCTGTCCCGGCCCCAACACTCCAGGCTCCTCCCCGCCTGTCCCGGCCCCGCCCACACTCCAGGCTCCTCCCCGCCTGTCCCGGCCCCAACACTCCAGGCTCCTCCCCGCATGTCCCGGCCCCGCCCGCACACTCTAGGCCAGGCCCCATCTGCACCTCTAGTCCCCTCACCCCGGCTCCAGACCCGCACCTCTCCGTCGGTCCTCCCCCCGGCCGGGCCCCCTCCTCCGCGCCTTGGTCCTGCCCTCATCCTCCAGGTAGCGGAGCACCCGCTCCTGCTCCTCCCCGGAGCGGTTCATGAAGTCGTTCCAGACCTGGAAGAGAGGCGGGCAGGTCCTGGGCTAATGACTGCGAGGCTGTGGGCCTCAATTTCCCCATTTGGCCAGTGCACACAGACGACCCCCAAGTGCATGGAAATACTCCTTGTGGACACGCTTGACCACTGGGCCTGCAAGTTCCTGGGGCACCCGTGATCCCACCTGTCTGGGGCAGGGCATGGATAGGGACCAAATGCCCCGCCAACCGAGGAATTAATTCCAACTGATGAGCAGATGGATGACGGGTGCTGGAAGGTTCTGGGGTGGGACGGGGACCCCGAAGGAGATGGAGGGGGCATTCCTCAGGGGACCAGAGGGGGTGGGTGCTTCTGGCGGAGGGCCCAGCATGGGAATGCCCGGTGGCGGGAGCGAGAACGGAGAGGAGGCCAGCGTGGCGGGAGCAGAGGTCGCAGTGAAGAGGGTGCGGGGCCCACCTGCACGTAGCTCTCATTGTTGCAGGCCTCCGCGAAGATGCCGGGCGCCGCTGGGGGTGCCAGGTCCCCATCCTCTGGACCAGGTGCGCCCCCGTCTGCCTCCAGCAGGGTCAGGAGGTACTGGGCTAGGTGGAAACAGATGGTCTCCGTGCCGGGGGCTGGCATTCGGGGCCCACCAGGCTCCACGGGGAACTGAAGACTATCGTCCCCCCCTCCCCGGCCTCTATATTTAGGACCTTTACTCTCTGGCTCAACCTGCCTCCCCACCGCCGTGCTCCAACGGTCTTTCCCAGAAGGCACAGAAACTGTCCAGCCTCCAGAACTCTTTCTACCACTCCCTGGCTTGTTGAACTCCTACACATCCTTTAAAGTCCCAGCTCCAAGGCCCAGAGCTCCCTCTGGCCCAGCCCCAGCATCGTCCAGGCTCGTGTAGGCAAGAGATAATGCCAACGTGTACACCATTCTCATCTGAGGCCTAGGGGCCCCAGGAGGCGCCCCCCGACCCCCGCTCACTGTTCTCCAGGCGCTGGAGGCTCTTGCGCCCCTTGGCCTTGGGCACGAGATCTGAGTTCCGCACGGCCTGGTTGATGAAGTGCTGCTTCCGCTTGGAGGCTGAGAATCTCTTCACTTGGGAGCCGGTTAGAGCAGGCAGGCATCCGGGAAGGGGCCTGTGGGCCGGGGTAGGGGTTGGGGGGTCAGTCCTCTGGGCCAGGACCCCATGCAGAACCCAGGCAGGTACCATTGCCAGTGTACCACAGCCACCCCCTACTTGGTTTCCCCCAGCGATGGGGAGCTCACCCTCTACCATGTGTGGAGCTCCAGACCCTCAAAATTTCATTTTGTTTCATTGTCACATCACCCGGGAGGCGGGTGCAATGGTGAAGACAGATTAGTAAACCGAGGCTCAGAGAAGGGCAGACACTTGCCCCAAGTCACACACTGGGTGGGTGACAGAAAAGCTGCTCCCCACTCCCCCGCTTCCAGATTTGAGCTGCAAGCCCGTGAGACCGAGTCTCCCTCCTCTGGGAGCTTCTCAGGAGCCCTGATTTCATGGCGCATCCCCCGCCCCAGCAGCAGAGGAACCAGGACGCCGCCCCTGAGCCCACCTGCCCCTGGAGTGCCCCCCGCAATGTGCCCGGGGGCCAAGACCGGCCCCTCACAGCTAATCTGCCTCCTTGGAGCAAATGGCATTAATTGTGGGGACGGATTAGCAGCAGAGTCAGGCCTCCCGCTGGGGACCTGAGGCCGGGCGCCAGGAGCAGGAGGGGAGGGGTTCTCAGATGGAATCTTCCAGCAAAGACAAGCTGCACAGCTTTCCTGGCCAGCCCTTGACGGGCCCCAGAACTTAGGCTGCGAGGGCAGTCCCCACCGGGCTCAGAGCCCCTCACACTGCGGGTGGATGGTGGACTCTGGCCCTCGAGGGTTGGGGTGTCAGGATTCCCCCACCCTGCTAGCTGCCTCTCCCTGGGTCACCCCGCTCCGGCCACGTGCCTCCCCGCGGCTCCTCCAGCGTGCCAGGCCCTGTCCCTCCTCTGGGCCTTTGCACGGGCTGTGCTCCTGCCGGGCACCCACTCCCCCGGGACTAGGAACGGCTCCCTCGCCCATCGGCTTTCGGGGTCCGGTCAAACCTCGTCCGTGAGACCCCGGCCCCGTCTACGTCGCACCTCACCGCTCGGTTTTCCCGACCGCCCACCCCTCCGCTAGACCGTGACTCCGCGCAGGCCGGGCGTGATGCCCGCTGTACCGCGGCGCTCGCGGCCACACTTGGCACCCAGTAAGTGCTTTAAAACTAACTGCCGAATCGGTTCTCCAAAACCATCCCACGAGTCCAGGAACGAGCAGAACCCAGAGTCCAAAATTCCACCCAAACTTTCCCAGTGTTCAAAGTTCCCAAAACACAATTAGCAACAGCAGCCTGACTCCCCCCCTCCCCGCAACCACCCAGAGGCTCTAGAAAAGGCCATGGAATTCTAGGACCGTGGAGATAAGAGGTCTCAAGGGGGTGAGCAGTGAAGCCAAGCTCATCGGGGTCTATCCATAGGTAAAGAGCCTCCAGAATTAAGTTTTTGCACCTGACAGAAAGGCCGTTACATCTTGATCAAAAAGCAGACAGGCTGATGAGACCCAGGCCGTCTGAGGTCAGCGTGGGGCAGGTAAACATCTACCCACGAGCATCAGAGGGGTAAACCCACGTGTGCACAGACAGCTGTCAGTCCTGGGTTGGGCCCTGGGATCTCAGCCCCGAGTTTGAGTCCTAGCTATGACGCTTCCCTGTGTGATCTGACTCAGCTTTCTCTCTCTCTGCAAAGTGGGGATCAGAATGGCCCCTGTGGGAACCTGCGGGTCTGGGAGGGGGCACTCAGGGCCAAGAGGGACTTGGACAGACACCCTCCTCATGGCCCAGCTGCGATCTACTTGGTTTCCTGCTGTGACGGGGAGCTTACTCCCTCAGCCACACCGTTGATCGCAGCAACGTCCCTGGGTTGAGCCTTCACCTTCATTCGCCACCGCCTCCGAGGAGCAGGAACTATCATTCTGATGTCCATTATACAGATTTGCAAACTGAGGCACAGGTGCAAAAAGGGCAGCTGGGACGGGACATGGTGACTCAAGTCAGCACAGAGCCAACAACTCTGAGGCTAGACCGGTGTCTCCACCCCGGCAGCTGGACGGAATCCAGGATGGCCGCCTGGTGGGGCCGATAACAGAGGCCACATCCGGGGAGAGCACTCGGGAGACCTCAGAGCAGGGCGGGGCCCAGGGAGAGAGCTGGGGCCCTCGGGGCACGGGGCTCCGGAGAAACAGGTCTCTCCGGACACCTCGGGAGTCGGGGCGGACCAGGATTTGAACCTGGGCCTGAACAGGAATGCTCCCCCCAACCCAAACAGCCATCCAGCTTCCCTCTGCCTCCACAGAGGTCGGTGGTGGGCCCCTGAGACCACAGCCCACCTGGCTTCTCCCTCCAGATCCCCAGAGACCCAGCCGGCCCCTGCCCTGCTCCGTCAGCATGCATGGCTCCCCAGCACCCCTGAGGCAAGGCCCAGCTTCCCCACTGCCTGCCGTTGGAGGCCCCGCCTGTCCCGTCCACGGACCACAGGGGTCTGTGCCTGGTCACCCTCTCACAGGCCTCAGTCGCTGATCTGAGCACTGGAAATGAATCCCACCTCCAGTTCGAGCTTGCCGGCTTCAACCAGCAGGACACAAGAAACATGTGGCCTCCGGGGCAGACCGCAGGGCCTGGACCCCCCTCGAGAAACAGAGAGGGCAGTGCGGAAGAGGGCAGGGCATCCCAGATACCCAGCTAGCCAGATTTGCAGGCAGGCTGCGGGGAGGGCTGGGCACCAGCATAAACTTTATATAAAATGTCTACACGTCGACGCCCCATCCCACCTGCTGCCTCTCTCCTCCTCCAGCCCCGGGGGCCCTTTCCCTGTGCCTCGAACTCTCTGCCTCAGGGCCTTTGCACGAGCTGAGCCCTCTGCCTGAAGCTCATTCTGGTCCCTGCTCAATGTCACCTTCCCCAGAAGCCACCCCGCCCTCCACTCCCAGGATCAGCCCTGTTTTGCTGCTTCACCAGCTGGTGTCCGGAACCAGCTGGCCCGTGTACCTGTTTACTCCTTAATCCTCGGCTCCCTCACTAGACCCCTGGGAACAGGACGGGGTCATCTTGGTCCCTGCTGTGTCCCCAGCACCTGGCCCGCAGTGGGTGCTCAACAGCTGTTTGTTGAATGAATACCTGAACTTCTGTTTACACACTACCCCAAGAGCCAGTTCATCCGCTTCCCACGCCCCCAGAGAGACCACTTTACAGACGGGGAAACTGAGGCCCCAGCAGGGGCAGCTGAGGCTTCCTCGGCCCAGCGGGCCTCGGAAGATGTTTTCACCAAGGAAGGAGCCAGTGTCCAGTGGGGGTGGACGGGCCCCACGGTGAAGAGCTGCTAAGCCAGGCTGGGTTTGCGGAGACAGGCCACTGTGCTTCCCCCGGTTCTGCCCCCCAAAATGGGGAATTCGGACACTGCGCCAGGCAAAGGTACCCCTTCTCGGGCCCCGGCCCCCTCCCCCAGGAACCACCGGAGAGGAACCTACTTCCCGGAGCAGGAAACCACCGAGGGCTCAGAACGGAGGTGACTCAGGCTGGGTGGGGCGACTGGGGTCCCCCCAGCAGGGGCCACACCCCTAGGACAGGGAGGTGAAGGGGCGGGTCAGAGGGACCCACCTGGCAGGTGGTCAAGGCCCCCTGGAAGAGGCATCGTCTGTCCTCGGTAAATACCCAGGTCTGTAGGGACCCATACGGGCTCTGGGTGAATCCCCAGGTGGAGGGAATAAAAACACCAACGGGGTCATGATAAGTGTGGACACTAGAAAGGCATAAGAAATAGAAAAAGAAGAAAATAAGAATAAAAATAAGGAGATGATAAGCTCCTTTAAAAACAAGAATGAAACTACTAAAATAATCAGAAGTTTAAGTCCTAACTGAAGACCCCACGCTCCCCTCTGCCGGGCACCTCCGAGCGCACGGTCCTTGGCCCCCAGCCACTCGGAGAAGAGGCCACTGTGTCACTCATTTTACAGATGAGGAAACTGAGGCACGGAAGGGCGGAATAAGCTGTCCAGGCCGCACGACCGGCGGGCACAGGGAGGAGGCAGAAATGGAACCGAGCAGAGGACTCCTCGCCCCCCCCAGTGACCAGGACCCCAGGGTGGACACACGGGGTCCCTGCGTAAAGGCCCGGCTTCAAAACTGCGGGACCCCCGGGTACAAACCCATATGGGGTCGCTGCCCCCGCCCGGCTGTGAGCCCCCCCATTACCCGGGTGTGCGCTGGAGATCACCAAAGGGCCCTGCGCCCCAGGAGGCGGGGGCAGGTGACCCCGAGAGTAAACAGGGCCGGCGGTGGGGTCACGCCCAGCCTGGGGACACGAAGGGCCGCCCGGGGGGGTGAACACCCAGGACGACACCGCACGGCGTCAGGGTCCCCGCGCGCACCCCACCCGAGCGGTGACAGGGCGCACGGGACCCCGGGGGTCTGCAGACGCAGAAGCGGGGTGCGCCCCCCGCCCCAGCGGACGCGCGGGGAGCGGATCCCCCGGGGAAACGCCGGGTGACAGTAAAGCCCCCCGCCCCTACCCCACCGCCGTCCGGGGGGTCCCCGAGAAAAGGGGGCGGGGCGGCCCGGGCCGCAGCGGGAGGGGCGGGGGGTCCCGAGCCCGCAGGCAGCGCCCGCCCCCGCCCGCCCGCCGCTCACAGCGTCCGCCGCCCGCCCGGGGCGCCCCCCGCCGTCGCCGCCGCCTCCGGGCCGCCCTCCGGGTCCTCCAGCGCCACCATGGCCCGCGCGCCACCGCCGCCCGGCAGGGCCTCTCGGCCGGGCAGGAAGTGACGGCGCCGGGGGCGGACCGGGGCGGGGCCTGCGGGCGGGCGGCGCGGGGCGCGGCCACCAGGCCGCCGGAGCCCGGACGCGCCGGGAATCTGAGGCAGGAGGCGGCGGGGCCGGGCAGACCCCGGGCTGCGGGGGGGACACCGGCCCCGGGGACAGACAGGGAAACTGAGGCAGGAGGGGGCGGAGCCGGGCAGACCCCGGGCTACAGAGTATGGGACACCGGCCCCGGGGACAGACAGGGAAACTGAGGCAGGAGGGGGCGGGGCCGGGCAGACCCCGGGCTGCGTGGGGGGAACACCAGCCCCGGGGACAGACAGGGAAACTGAGGCCTGGGTAGCCAGGAGGAGGGGGACATCCTTTTCAGAGGCAGGGGACAGACAAAATGATCTGGACTCCCCCACCCAGCACCCACGGGGCCTTTCCTCCAGCAGCCCCCTCCCAGTCCTCCTTCAACTGCAGCCCCCAGAGGCCAGCTGGTGCCTGTTTACTCGTCCCCAAAAATAGGGCGTCAGCCCCACCCCCTCTGGCCTTTGAGGGTTTATTCATTTAACAAATGCCCGCTGTGGGCTGGGCGGGTGCTGGGCTCTGGGGACCCAGCAGTGACCAAGACAGACCCCTCCCCCACCGAGTGAGGTGGGGACAAGAGGCCTCTGGGAGGGGGACTCCGCAAGCTGCAAAAGTGGGAAGGGTGTGCTGGCAGGGGGAACAGCCAGTGCAATGGCCCTTGGGCATCCAGAGGGGCCCGAACAGGGAGATGGGCGGGCATGGTGGGGGCACCCCCATGAACCTCATGGCCCTGTGATGACAGGTCTGGGGAGCCATGGGAGGGTTTCGAGCAGAAAATTAAATCTACTTTAGCATGCAGAATCTGCCCTCCAGTCTACAAGAAAAGTGGGGAACCGGAGACCACATTAAGGGACACCCCAGGGAGGCAACCGGCCAGATCCAGCCTGGTGGAAGTTGAACAGAGCAAATGACCTGGTGGCCTTAACAAATAAAGAGCAAAGGCGGTAAAAGAAAGGGAGGAACTGTGAAAAGACCCCAAAGAGCACATACCGGTGACTTCACGTAGATAAATGTGAAAAGAGGCAAAAGGAATCAGTGGTGACACAGGTTGGGAGTGAAGACACCTCGGGGGGCGAGGGGTGCCTAGGAGGGGGCTCTGGGGGCGGGAATGATTGCTTCCTGATGAATGTGATAAAACTGCTCGATAAATGTGCTAATCCTGGAGGATGCAGCCTGGGCCTCCCCCTGATTCGAGGGCCTCGCTCCCAGCGGACCTTCCGGCACCTCCTTAACGCCCTCGGGGACCCTCGGCCCCAGAGCCACCACCTTGAAGGTCCAGCCGCCAGCTAAGTGCTCTCCCAGGCCGGTCCGACTCAGCAGCTTCCCCAGAGCAGTTCCTCCATCCCCACCAAGTAACCTTGGTCTCCTCGTCCTAGCCTGTCGCTCATTACCGCCCCAGAAGGATTTTTCTTCCTTTGCTGATTTGCTAGGCCATTGTCAAGAAGGCATGAAAAGGGCAAACAGGGAACTGTCTCCCTCCCGCAGGCTCTTCATGCTCCTCCCTGGAGATATCTGATGTGCTTTGGCGCCCAGGCTATTATTCATTTCTTTCCCCCCTTTTTGGTGGTTTTTTTTTTTACATGAATGGCAGCATCTTCTTCTCTGCTGCATAGTACTCCACAACGGCCCGAACGTCCTGGTACCCTGTCGGGTGACTCGTGGGCTGGTATCTGGGGTATATTTCTGGGTGTGGGTTTTCGGGGTCAATGATGTCCTTTGCCAGCAGCACAGGTGCCCACGTCCCCAGAGCAGGTATCTGCCAACCACTGCCAGCTGAGGGGAGGCGATACTCCCTAAGGGGTCTGATTGGCAGCAATTAGAGTCCCAGGGAGGTTGAGTTCTTTGAAGAATGGGCATCTTGTAACCGCCAGATCCCAGGCATCCTTCCCTGCCCTGAACCTTCCATGGCTCCCCGGTGTCCTGGGGACAACCCCTTGCAGCCACAGTGACACTCGGGGCCCCCACTGAGGGCTGGCCTCACCGCCAGCCCCTCGAGAGGTCAAAGCCAATGTCTCCCACGAGCCTCATTCCCTTGTCTCTGTGCTGTTCCCTGCCCCCCACCCCCTCCCCCACCCGTGAGTCTATCCCCTCCTCCCAGCAGCCTCCCGCTCCCCCACCCTGTCCCAACGCCCCGCTGGCTGGCCCCCTCCCGTGCTCCCACCCCGACCGTGCAGGGCGGAGGGAACAGGGGAGAAGAGCGCTGTGCCGGCGAAAGGAGGGCGCGCAGGGGAGGGAGTGCAGCGGCTGCGGGAGAGGCGGGAAGGCGGGGACGAGGGGGGCGCACGGTATAAACGCGCGGCGGCTGCGGCACAAGCAGAGGAGCCGCTGAGCCCAGCGGAGCCGCCCTCCAGACCCGACGGCCTCCAGCCCAGACCCTTCCCCGGCTCCGAGGGTGCATCCCCGGCGGGCGGCCTGGAGGAGGAGGGCTGCGAAACTATGCGCGCCGTGGCCACGTCCGGGCCCAATGCGTCCTGGTGGGCGCTGGCCAACGGGTTGGGCTGCCCGGACTGTGGCGCCAACGCCTCAGACGGCCCGGCCCCCGCACCGTGGCCCGTGGACGCCTGGCTGGTGCCACTCTTCTTTGCCGTGCTGATGCTGCTCGGCCTGACGGGGAACTCGCTTGTCATCTTCGTCATCTGCCACCACAAGCAGATGCGGACGGTGACCAACTTCTACATTGGTGAGTGGCAGGGCGCTGCGCTCCGGGACGCCACGACGGCGGAGCGGCCGTTGCCCCCTGGCGGGGCGTTGGGGCCCTCCCACATAGAGGCCTCTCCCTGGCAGGGCTCCGGGAACTATTGTCCCTGTACCTTAGGCTAGAGGTCGCAAACTCGGGCGTTGGAGGGTTCCATGCGGGCCCGAGAAGTTAATAGGGAGGTTGGAGAGCGTGGCGCATGGAGAGCTCGCCCCTGATGCTGGAGGAGGACGTCCGATTGAAATGTGGTTCTTAGAAGACGGTGTCCCACGAACAGAAGGACTGGGGGGAGGGACTGCTTGGTCCATGGGCCCCCAGTTTGCGACCTCTGCCCCAGTGATTCCGTTTGCACACTTGTGTGATGGGGGTGGCCTACCTGGCCCAGGTGAGTGCTCAGTCATTGTTCTCTATCCTACGGTGGCTGTTGGGCTGGCACCACTGTCTCCAATTTGCACACGAGAAAACAGAGGCACACAGGGGCAGAGGCCTGCTCAGACCCTTCCAGCCCGGACAGGGCTGAGCAAGGCCGATTGCTGCTTGAATGGCTGTGAAGCCCGTGCTGGGAGATGCTTGAAATGTAAAAGGGGGAGACTGGAGGGCGCCCCAACTTCTCTGCCCCAGGATGTCGGTCACTGGGACAAGGCGAAGGCTAGGGGGCTGGGCCAGGGGCGCTGAGGCCCGCGCGCCCCACGTCCAGCCCCGCGTGTGCCCCCCGTGCAGCCAACCTGGCGGCCACGGACGTGACCTTCCTGCTGTGCTGCGTGCCCTTCACGGCCCTGCTCTACCCTCTGCCCTCCTGGGTGCTGGGCGACTTCATGTGCAAGTTCGTCAACTACATTCAGCAGGTGCGCGGGCGGGGCGGGGGCGGAGCCCGGGCGAGGGCGGAGCCGGGGATAGAGTCTGGGAGCGGTGGGACCAGGTGGAACCTGGACCAGGTCGGGGAGGAGGACCCGGGCAGTGGGGAGGGAGAGAGAGGGGATCACGGGAGCGGGAGTGGGGTGGCAGTGGGCACAGGGAGGGTGATCGGGCCCTCGCCTTCTTTCCTCGAGTGTCCCGAGATCCTAGATGGCTCTGCCTCTGCCTATCTCAGTCTCGGGGTCTCAGTGGACCCCCAGTGGCCTCCTCATTCCCCCCATCATCCTGGGCTCCTCTCTCGTATTCCCCCTCCCCCCCCCCTTCAACTTGTGGCTCCTGGAGACCCTGCCAGGGCACGTCGGGTGTGTGCCTGAGTGGTTGGACATGTAGGGAGACCCGCAGAGTGGGCGCGGACAGGGCAGGGGGCCCCCACGCCGGCTCCTCGGCCTCCCAGGTCTCCGTGCAGGCCACGTGCGCCACCCTGACCGCCATGAGCGTGGACCGCTGGTACGTGACCGTGTTCCCGCTGCGCGCCCTGCGCCGCCGCACACCCCGCCTGGCGCTGGCCGTCAGCCTCGGCATCTGGGCGGGTGAGTGCAGCGCGGGGTGCGGGGAGAAGTCCTCGTGCCCTGGGCGCCGCCCTCCCCCCGCCACTTTCCGGGCCTTAGTCGTGCATCTGGGAAATGGGCGCAACAGCGCGCCCTGCGAAGGGCCACTGAGGGCGCGGACGGGGGCGACCTAGGAGGCGCTCGATGCACGCTGCCCGGGGAGGCATTTGGGGAGACCAGGGCCCTAGACCCTCGCGCCCCTCGTCTCCCGGGCGAGGCCTTTAGCCGGGACTGTGGTGCAGGCTCGGCGGCCGTGTCGGCTCCTGTGCTCGCCCTGCACCGCCTCTCGCCCGGGCCGCGCACCTACTGCAGCGAGGCCTTCCCCAGCCGCGCCCTGGAGCGCGCCTTCGCGCTCTACAACCTGTTGGCGCTCTACCTGCTGCCGCTGGTCGCCACCTGTGCCTGCTACGGGGCCATGCTGCGCCACCTGGGCCGGGCCGCCGTGCGCCCCGCCGACAGCGCCCTGCAGGTGCGCGGCTGGGCGGGTGGGGGGCGCGGCCCGGCTGGGCGTGGGAGGAAGGCGCAGCTGCAGGGGTCTGAGGGGATGGCGCCGTGGGGGAGCTCTGAGGGGGTTGCCCAGCCGGCTCTCAGCCTTCCCTCCTCCCGCCTCGCCCACCCCCAGGGGCAGCTGCAGGCGGAGCGAGCGGGCGCCGTGCGGGCCAAGGTGTCGCGGCTGGTGGCGGCCGTGGTCCTGCTTTTCGCCGCCTGCTGGGGCCCCATCCAGCTGTTCCTGGTGCTGCAGGCGCTGGGCCCGGCGGGCGCCTGGCACCCGCGCAGCTACGCGGCGTACGCGCTCAAGACCTGGGCGCACTGCATGTCCTACAGCAACTCGGCGCTGAACCCGCTGCTTTACGCCTTCCTGGGCTCCCACTTCCGCCAGGCCTTCCGCCGCGTCTGCCCCTGCGCTCCCCGGCGCCCCCGCCGCTCCGGACCCCCGGACGCCGCCGCCCCCCCACGCCGAGCTGCACCGCCTGGCCGCCCGCCCGGCCCCCGCCGGGACCTGCGGGCCGGGGCCGCGCAGGCTGTGCGTCCTGAGGCAACACGCTGCCCCTCTCTGAGCCGACTCTGGGGGCGTGGAGATGGGCCCCCGGGGAACAGGCGCTGCTTGAACTGCACCTGCTGTCATTCTGTCGTTAACACCTTTATTTTTGTCCGAGATAAACGTTGTGAAAATGTTTTGTCCTCTTGTAACGTGTGGTACAAATTTGCTGTGATGTTCGCTGCTAGGGATATTGTAATTATGATTTCTGTATTTCCTGACATTCAAGATGCCCTGACGCTGGCGCTTCCAAGGAAGCGTCCATAGAAGTCTCCGCACGCTGCCTTGCGGGCGACTGTAAGATTGTAAGATGCATCGCATTTTCAGAGATATTAAAACGTGAACACGATGTGTCTCTACATCGATGAAATGAGGTATTATTATTCATATTGTACCTCGTGCGGGTCCAGAGTCCTGGCCGGGAACATGGGGGAAGCCGTTGAATAAATGAGTCCTCCCTGGAGCACAGTGGTCTGTGTGCCACTGTGGAGGGGCCCAAATTATCTGGGGACATCACAGGCCTCCGAACAATCCAGATTTGCCGAGACGTTCGTGTGAGACCAGGAGGCCAAAACATCACGCCACTGTGACAGTGGCCCAAAGCTTGCTCCTTCTGGTCTTCAAGACCCAGCCTTGAGACTGGGCTAGACATGAGGGAGAAATTCTCCCCTTTGCCAGAAGGCCCTGCCCACCTCCTGCCCCTCCCGTTGTCCCCCAAACCCATAGTCTCTCTGTGGCTTCCTGAACAGCTGCCATCCTGTTGCCTCTGGGCCTTTGCACATGCAGTTCCCTCTGTTGTGCCCGATGCACCGTCAGTCATCCACCAAGTCTCGGCTCAGCCGCCCCTTCCTCCAGGAAGCACTCCTGGCCCCCTCCAGGCTGGATCAGGCGTCTCGTCCGGACCCACTGCTGCTCCCACCACAGCCCTGACCTCCTTGTGCTGTACCTGCCCAGTGCCTGATTGACTCGGTCCCCAATGTGTCCCCCGGGCCCAGCGCACGGTAGGGCTGAATAGATGTTTGTGGGTGAAGAACCAAGGGTGTTGTGGGGATGAAAAGAGGAGGTGTGTGCAGAAGGAGCAGCGTGATTTCTGTGTGAAAAACAAATTAAAAAAAAAAAGCTAAAGGCGGCGTCCTGGGCCTCTGTCTCAGGGAAATGAAACCCTCGGTCCACACAAAAACTCCTACACACATATGCCGTAGCGGGTTTACTTGCGACAGCCCCAAACTGGAGCCCACCCAGAAGTCCTTCAATAGGCCCAAAGGTTGTGAACCACACCCCACGTGGGTCTCGGGGAATTGTGCTGAGCGTGAGGGAGGCGACTGATCCCCACGGGTGACAGATGTCTGTTCTGTCTGTATGACACCCCGAGATGAGGACACTGGGGGACTGAGAACAGTCTCGAGGTTGCCGGGCTAAGGATGGTGGGGGGAGGAGGGTGGGCAACACGAGGGACCCCAGTGCTGGAACCGTCCTGGCCCCGGATCGCAGTGGTGGACACACGAACCTACACGGGCGGGAGACTCGTAGAGGAGTAAACACACGCCCGGGTGCCAGTGAGGGGAAAGGTGGGCCGGTTACATCAGTGTCCATATCCTGGGTGCAACACTGTGCTACGGTTTTGCAAAATGTTACTGTCGGGGGAAGCCCGGGGGAAGGGCAGAGGGAGAGCTCACTGCAAGAGAATCTACAATTCTCTCGAAATAAAAAGTAAAAGAAAATGACGTGAAAGGGTTGAAGGGGACATTCAGGAAAAGGAGTCGTTTCAAACTGCAGACCCAGGGCATGCAGTCTCACGTCCATCCAGCTGGACGCCGTTCTCTGTGCCGGCAGCTGGGCCACAGCAGCGACAGGCAGCCGCCGCCCCGACGCCTACGGAGCCCTGTCTAGTCGTCCACGGGGCCAAAAAGTGGCAAATGACCCAGGGAGATGCAAAGTGACAGCAGGAACAAGGGTTATGAAGGGAATACACGTGCTCGTTCTGAGTAACTGGGAACTGACCTTAGTGGGGGCGAATCCAGGAAGGCTTCCTGGAGGAGGGGAGTCCAGGAAATGTGAACTGAGCTTGCAGGTGGGGGAAGAGCACAGCAGACGGAGGGCACAGCCAGTGCAAAGGCCCTGGGGCAGGATATGTCTGGTGGATTTGAGGAACAGCTGGGAGGCAGGTGGGGCTGGAGGGAAATGAGGAGGGGAGACAGGAGGAGGTGAGGACAGAGGTGGTGGGGACTTGTAAACAGCGGGATGAATTGGGTCTTTCCTGAGGGTGGGAGATGGGAGCCACGGGAAGCTTCTAGGCAGGGAGGGACATGTCCAAGGTATGCAGAGATTTTTTCAGTTATTATTTCATTATGATGACTATTCTAATCTTTCGGGTTGCCAGGACCAGGCATATACCAGGACAGCCCACCTGAGAGGGGGTGGGGATGGGCTCCAGGGCATAAGCCCCCCCGGGGGTCTGGGTGGACAGGGAGACGGGTTCCTTTCGATTTCAGATGAACAATGACAAACATTTAAGTATGTCCCGGGCAATGTTTCGGATAAAACCATTCGTTGTTTATCTGAAATTCAAATTTCACCGCGAGTCCCGTCTGCTGTCCCGCAGCTCTGCGGCGGAGCATACAGAAGGAGCTATAGAGGAGAGCACGGCTCCGCGGGCCTCAGTTTCCCCGTCTGACCCGGGAAGCTCGTTTCCAGGTGAGAGGGCGCCACCTGGCGGCCTCCAGCAGGAGTCACGGCGCGACGGCGCAGGCCCCGCCCCCGCCCCGCCCACAGCTGGCCCCGCCCCGGCGGCAGCCCCGCAGGTGCCCGGCAGGTGGCGCGCGCACCCCGCGGGGGCTCCTCGCTTCCCCGGGCGACCCCATCAAGGTGTCCCCAGCGCCCAGCGGGAGTGGCCCCAGCGTGCCTCAACCTGGACACCCCGCTGAAGGGCTCCCCGCTGCAGAATGGGGCAAGCAGAGCCGCACTACTCATTTCCCGCGTCCTCGGCGCTTTTGTTTCGTGTCCCCTTTCCATGAAAAAATATCAAAAGCTGTATTTGATCTAAAGAGGAATATAATTTAGGCGGGATTCGTGATTCTATATTCCTGATTATGATACTGGCTCTTTTCTTCTTATTTTAAAAGAAGTTAAAATGACATTTTCATGGACCCTGGCTCATAGGGACCGGCAAGCTGGAGGTTAGGGTGGGGGACGACAGAAGTTGGGGGTTTCCGGGCTGGTGACCGCGCCGAGCACACCCCTCCAGGCTTTTTTTCTTTTGGAGATGGAGATGGTGAACAGTTTCGCCCTCCACCCCTGTGGAAAAAGACACCAAAAATCCCGTGGGATGAGGGAGGTGGGGAGGGAACACGGATTCATTCGCTCAACCGACACATATTGAGCACCTACTGTGTACCAGGCCTGCCTCAGGGCTGGGGATCCAGCCGCCAGGAAGGCCAAGTAGGTTAAGTAAATAGAGCTGTTTTGAACTAGAAGCACTTTGATAGAGAGAAACAGGGTGACGTGATGGGGCGACGGGGGCACCGGGAGGTCAGGGAGGGACGTTCCGAGGCGCTGAGGCTCTGGTGTGAATCAGGAGAAGGCACGTGCCAGGGGGCGATCTCGGAAGGCCAGCCCAGGCAGGGGAACAGCCAGTGCAAAGGCCCCGAGGTGGGAATACGTGTGAGGAGGAAGGTGGGCAGTTTGGAATCTGGGTGAACTTTCAAGAGGACGGCCCCCCACCCCTGAGCGGACAGCAGGATGAGTGACTGACTGAAGGGCTGGGGGAAGACCAGGCGGTTTTTTGGGAGCGACGTCTGAAACCCACAGGAGCCCCACAAGATGGTCTGGCCAGGAAACTTCACAGGGCTGGGGGTGGCTGTACCCATTTCCCAGCTTGAGAAGTGGAGACCAGAGAGGGGTCTGCACTAACCTAAGATCACACAGCCAGGACCCAGCGGGAACCTGGGCCTGCCGCCCACCCCCAGTGGAGCCAGCGAGTCTGTCTCTCAAGTCCCAGCTCCCTCCCTGGGCTAAAAATAGGAGGCCCTGCCTGGAGGCAGCTGGGAATCCCGCAGCAACCCTTCGCTCTCCTGGGCCTGGCACCTCTGGGGAGGGCGCACCCGGCTCTGTGGGGACCACAGCTTCCTCCGGGAGATGGGGGAGGGGAGCACCCTCCTGCCCTTCAGGGTGCCCCGGCCTGCCCCCTTCCCTTTGGACAGAGAAATATAATCCTCAAAATTACTGGGGGAGGGATGAATTCCATTTTACAGGAGGGGAAACTGAGGCACAGGGAGGCCCACGCACCTGCCCGGGGCGGGACCGGGGGCGCACGCCGATCTGTCTGGCTCTTTGGTGGGGAGGGGCTTTCCTGCACCGTGGAGCCTCTGGCCCTGTATGGGCGGCTCCCCTCCCCCTCACCTGGGGCTCCCAGCCCCTCCTCCTCCGGCAGATGTCCGTCTCCCCGGGGGCGGAGCCAGCAGCTGGGTGGGGTGTTTAATAGCCTGAAGGTGGAGGCCTCCCTGCCACCTGCTGCCATTAGGCTACACGCAGCCCCACGGCTGGAGGGCCCGGTCGCGGCAGGGGGCGGGCGGGACTCCGGCCCCGGGGTGGGAGCAGCTGTCCCGCACCCATCCCCGGGGCCTGGGAATCCCCCGGGGCGGGCCGGCCACGGCGGGGCGGGGAGGACCCAGCGCAGATGGCAATGCTCTCTGCCTTGGGGGAGGGGCAAGAGCTGCCCACGACCCCCCAACATTCAGGACCGCGCACTCCAGCCCCACCCCCTGGGGACCTCCGAGAAGTGGGGGCCCCTCTGCGTGGCCCCTGCCCGCCGCGCTTGCTCCCACTTGGCTCTTATCTGGGCTGGAGCCTGGGCCCTGGGGGTCGCCTCTGGGGCTCAGACCTCCCAGCTGAGCGCACCCCCACCTTTCCCCTACTCCGTGCCTCAGTTTCCCGCTCTTCGCAGCGGGGACGTTAAGCGTCTGCGCCCCACAGCGATGTGAGTGCTGAACAGTTAATGCAGCTCACGCCCTGGGCACATGGCCTGGCCACCGGGCGCTCAGAATCTGGAAATTGTCACTCAATTATCACCACCCAGAAGACGATCTCGTCTCTCCTCCTAGACGGTGCGTCGTCAGGTTCCCGAGAGGGGGGTGACATCGGGGGAGGGGTCGTCACGATTTCGGGACCAGCCTTCCGGGGGCTCTGCACCCGCCCTCCCCCGCCTCTGCGGGTGCCGGGCCCCCCAACCCTCCTGCAGCCGCACCCTCTCGAGACCCGCCCCGCCATGCACCCCCGTGCAAGTCCCGGGCTCCCTTCCCCGGACCCGCCCGCTCCTGGGTCCCGGCGCCCCCAGGTCTCTATCCCCATTTTACAGACCTGCAAACCAAGGCTCGGTTCCCGGGCGCTCAGCCTAAGGGGCAGGGGTGAAACTCCGAGCCCAGCAGGCCCATCCTGAGTGCTCGGTAAGATGGGGGAGGGGGGTCTCCACCCGGCTCGGGTCCCCACCCCCGGCCGCCCGGCCCGAGGCCCAACCCCCCTCCCCCTCCCCTCCCCCTCCCCCTCGGGCGCTCCCAGCCCCGCCCGCGCCCTCGGCGGCCTGTGCGCTCGGGGCCGCGGCGCGCACTTTGCCCACCGTCCCTAGGCAGGGGGCGGGGCGTCCCGCGTCGCGGTTCCCCTTCCCTTTTATTATTTATTATCATTTAAAGGGGCCGCGACCTGAAAATTTCCGTCCACTCTTTCCCCCCCTCCCCAACAGCCCCGGGGCCGGTCGCGCGTGGCCGGACCGAGCGCGGGGGCCGAGGGGGCGTCCGGGAAGGGGGAGGGGGCCTCGCGAGACCCCTCCCCGCGTCCCGGACCGCGGCGCTGAATCACCGGCGAGGTATTTGCATCTGAGAGCGATTTGTCACCCGGTGATTTGTCTGCGGGGCGGTGAGCGCGCCGGCGGGGGGAGGGGAGGGGCGGGGGAGGCCGCGCGCGGGGAGACTTTTACCAATCGGGTCGGATGGGGGTGTAGACGCGGACTCGGCAGGCGGCTCGGTGAGTCGGCGCGCGGCACAAACCCGGCGGCGGCCGGGAGCCGGCAGCGCGCAGCTCGCGGCCCGGGCGGGAGGCCAGGCGCGGCCGGGGCAGGGCCGGACGCCAGCGCGGGGCATGCGCCCCCCGAGCGGGCCCCGCGCGGTGAGGCTGGGGGGGGCGCGGGCCGGCCTTTTAAACCGCGCGTTCTGGCCCCGGGTGGGCGCAGCGCGCCCTGGAAACCAAGGAGGGGGGTCCCCAAAGTTGGGCAGGGACGTGGCTGGGGGTCCAGCGAGGGGAAGACGACCGTAGCGCATCGGAATTGGGGCGGTTTTCTCTGCGCCCCCGTCGGAGACCTCACCCCCGACCGTAGTGCACGGGGGCGCGCGGGGCGATCGGGGGTCGCGAGTGCGCGCTCCCCCCTCTCCGGCGGAAGGAAATGGTCTCTTAGCGCGCGCGGGGGGCTGCGCTCCGGGTCTCATTTCAGTTTTTCTCCCCGGAATCGGGTGTTTTATTCGAGAGCCCCGAGGGGACTGAGTGCGAGCGCCGGGTGGGGAGGGCCGTTCCCTGGCGACCCTCCCCAGCCTGGACGGTTTATTTATAAAGTGTCGGCTCCCGGGCAGAAAGGGGCCCCTGGAGGGGACAGCACGGTCCCCGCGCCCGGGGGTGGGTTCGGCCCGGGGTCCGGCTCTCTGGTGGGGACCCCCGGGAAAAGCCCGCCTCCCCCCCGTGCAGTGCCCCCCAGATACAAAAGCGGGCGCAGGAAGCCCGGGGCGCGCGCGTTTGTCAATCCAACGTTCTGCGTCCGACCCCAGGCGGCGGGTTTGCCAATAATGTTCCGTTTTTAGTCGCCCGCCCCGAGGGGTTGCCCCCCCACCCATGCAAATCGGTCGCTTTCCAAGAAGCCTTTGAAATCCGGACTGGGGTTTTTGTCGTCTTATTTCTTCTTCAGTTTTTCTCCTCTCACTTCCTCCGGGGGGGCCGGGCGCCCCCGTTCCGACTCCCCTAGCCCCCTTCCCAGCGCCCTGCCCCACCCTCCCCCTCCTCTTCCCCCGGCGGACTGAGGGGCCCCTTTCGCCACCCTCGGGCCCCAGGCTTGCACAACTCTTTAAATAACTGTGTTTTGCAAGGCCCGGCCCGAGCGGGTGACCTCTCTCTCCGGGAGGCATGGGGGGGGAGGAGGGTGTGGCCCGGGATCCCTCCCCGCCCCCCCAGCCAGGTCCCAACGACCACCCGGCGCGCCCCCATCCTCGCCCGGTCCCTGCCTGGGAATGCTTGTCCCCTGGGGTTGTCATAAAGTGGGGGTAGGGGCCGAGGACAAAGGGCTCTTGGGGGGAGGGGTCTGGAGGGGGTGGGCGGCACCAGCTTAGGGTTAATGGCGACGGGGGGGGGGCCCAGGGGGGCCCTGGGGTTCCCACCTGCCCCCTCCACCAGCCCGGGCGTGCAGACCTGCCCTGCTCCCCTCCCCCACTCGGCGACCCGGAAGGGTCATTAAACCCAGCAGGCCTGGAGGGGGGGGCGGCGTGGGGGGGAGTGGCTTCCTCTGGCCTTTTCCTTCTGCCCCCCAAAGAGGGGGGGCGTTGCCTGGAGCGTTTCCGTGGGGAGGGGGGGCTCGTCTTGAAGTTGTCAAAGGTGGGGGAGGGGAGGCGGACCAGGCGAGCCGCTGGGCGAGAAATGTCCCCTCAGCACTTCTTGGGGCCGGTGGGGGGGTGACCGCCTGTCCCAGGGGTGGGGGGCTGGGTGCGCTTTGCTGCCTCTGAGGACTAGCCTTTGCGGGTCACTCTCCAGCCCTGTGGCCTCTGAGAGGGTCTTTGTGTCCTGGAACCTCTTGACCCTGCTGGACACCAAGGTCCTTTGGGGGTGTGTCTCTGTCCCCCTGTGCACACGGACCCCCAGTTGCCCCCCACCGCCGTTACTCCGGTGCTGGGAGCCCAGGGGCTCTGGGTGAAGGGTGTCTGGTCCCAGAAGGCGGAGAGCCACCGGGATCCCTGTGGCTGTGCAGGGCCACTCTCTGACTGGGGGGGCTGGGGGGGTCTACACTGCAAGACTCCCCTGGGTGGGGTCAGGCTGCTCTTACAGGCCACCAGAGGGGCTGGGAGGGCCGCCAGCCCTGTCTGAGCATCGTCCAGCCGTCGGAAGCCTCTGCCCACTGGCCAGCCCTTCCCGCACGTGGGCCTGTCTGCCCCAGGGTTGGCTTGGGAGCCTCTGAGGTCCATTTGCTGGGTTAGGGGTGGCCGCCTGGGTCCTCCTGCCCCCCATTATCCCCGTGATGTGCTATTTGGGGTGTCATGGCTGGGCCTGTTGGGTTGTGCCGGGTCTGTTTTATTGGCGGCTTGGGCGGGCGGGGGTGTGGCCGGGGTTGGGGGGGGGCTGGGGCGGGACCCGAGTCCTCCCGCCTGGGCTGGGTTCTAGGGTGTCCCTGCCTGGAGCTCACCCCAGGCCCTGGCAGTTAGGATGGGTGGTGGTCCAAGGGGACCCCAGGCTGGGAGCAGAGCGTCTGGCATTCTGGGAGGTTGGCCCCACGTGGGGTCCCAAGGGGCGGGGGACTCCCCCTGCAGGGAGCACGTGGGGCAGTGGGGGAGGCTCCCAGGCCACCCAGACGCGGGTTCAAACCCCAGCCCACATGTGTCCTCCAGCAGGGCCCCTCCGAGCCTCGCTTCCTCGTCTGTAGAATGGGGACCCTCCAGTGCCTCCCTCCCTAACCGACGTGGTGCCCCTTTAGCCGTCACAGACCCGCGTCATCCCTGCTGAGCACAGAGAGGTGAGCGCTGTCAGGGCACCGTTTTGCAGACGGGGAAACTGAGGCCCAGAGAGGTTGAGGCCCGGGGATGAGCACCAGGGGGGAAGGCTCGGCTCAGGGCCCGTATACAGCAAGTGCTCAATCTGGGTCAGTCATTGTCTCTGTGAGCCCGAGAGGAAGGAGGGTGCCTGGAGCCCCCGGACCAGGCTGCACTGGCATTGGCGCAAGCAGCTCCTAGAATTCGGAACCAGATCCCAGAACCCCCCTGGATTCTAGCGCCCAGTCGCCGGCTGCCGCCAATCAGAGAACCGGAAGGCCGTGTCCCCCTGCTCTCTTTGTGAAGCAATAATCCAGGGCCTTCCCCGGGAGGTGCGGTCGGCGACTGTGTGTTTCTTTGTGGCCCAGATGGGTGGGGGCCGCCTCAAGACCCTCGGGGAGTCCGGTGCGGGGTGACCCCACTTCCCAGCCCGCTAGAGGGCAGGCAGAGGAGAGCGGATGGGGAGGGCTCGCTCCTCAGCCTCCAGGGAGGCCTCCAGGTTTGCACCCTTTGGGGACCGAACAGGAGGGATTTTCCCAGAGGCCTTTGCGGTCAAGCTCAGTGGGGAGGATGGGGCCGAGGAGCCCATTTGGGGTCTGACGATCTCTCTTGCTGCCCCCAGGTTTCTACAAATGCGTGAATGAGCCAGATGCCAGCCGCTGCCCCCCAGCGCCCGGCCTAAGAAGGAGGCGCCGCCCGCCGCTGGCATGCCCCGCCAGTCCTCAGCCTGAGCCCGGCGGCCCCCGCCCCCGCCCCCCGCCACCCTGCACTGCCCCGGCTCCCCCGAGGCCCCCACACTGCAGTGCGGCCGGGCCCCCTCCCCGCAGGGGCCGCCCCCGCCGCCCCCCTCCGGTGCCCGGGGCGGCCCGGCCCGCAGGGCCATGAAGCTGCAGGCCGTGATGGAGACACTCCTGCAGAGGCAGCAGCGGGCGCGCCAGGAGCTGGAGGCCCGGCAGCCGCCGCCACCGCCCGAGCCCCCCGCTGGCCCCCCGGCCCGCACCCGGGCCGCCCCGGATGAGGACAGGGAGCCCGAGAACGCCCGAATGCAGCGGGCGCAGATGGCCGCGCTGGCCGCCATGCGGGCTGCCGCCGCGGGCCTCGGACACCCACCCAGCCCCGGCGGCTCCGAGGACGGGCCCCTTGGCTCCGAGGATGAGGACGCGGCCCGGGAGGGGGCACCGGGCTCGCCCGCCCCGCCCGGCCGAGGCAGGGAGGTGTCAGGACACACCAAGGATGACAGGCACTTCGAGGACGTGGGCTCCGATGACGACCTGTGAGTCGGGGTTCCCGGGCTCCATGGACTGAGCGAGCGTTTATCGAGTACTTACTGTATACCGGGTAGCTGTAGGCACTGGGGACACACTCATAAAGGAAGGACAGAGCCTCTGTCCTCCTGCTGATCGCCGAGGGTGGTGCCATCCTTTAGAACTTTCTGGATGACGATGGACACGTTTTCCATCTGCACCATCCAGTTGGGGAGCCACTATCACGCTGGCTGTCAAGCACTGGGAACGTGGCTGTGGCAGCCACTTAAGTTTCATCTTAAGTGGAACCAGCCACATGTGGCCAGTGGCCCCTGTGGCCTGGTGAGGCTTCAGCAGATTCAGGGGCAGGTAAAGTCCGTGGCCCGCGTGGAAGCTGCCCAGAGCGGCCGTCGGTTGGCCCACCCCGGTACCATGCGGGCCCTGAGCTGGGCGCTGGCGAGACCCGGTGGGCTGTTTCTGGGAAAACATCTAACACGCAGAGAAGCGGTGAGATGCGGGCTGTGATGGGGGCTGCGGAGAAAATAGAGCAGAGGTGGGGGGAGGGGGTCGGCGGTGGAGAATGGTGGGCGGAGGTGACGACCCCTAGGAGGGGCGGGGGAGCTGGAGGAGCATGCCTGGGGGAGGGAACAGCCCGGGCAAAGGCCTGAGGCAGGAACCAGGTTGGCATTTCGAGGCCCAGCGAGGAGGCCTGTGCGGTGGAGGGGACGAGGACGGGGGGAGGCGGGGTTGGCAGGCGGGCAGGGGCTGGGGTTTATGACAAAGGGGCAGCCGTGGGTGCTCCCCCTAACTGGGAACGAGAGTGTGGCCCGGGCCCCAGGTGGGCTGTGTGTACAGGCCCTCGGGCAGCTGGGACAGGTGGTCAGAGAAGGAAACTGAGGCCGGGACGAGGAGTGGGGTGGACCCCGGGGCCTGGCCGAGCTGGCACCGTCGCCCCTGACCTGTGCCCTCTGCCCGCCCCAGGAAGCCGAAATGGGAGGAGGAGGAGGAGGAGGAAGATCTGGGAGATGAGGATGAGGACGAGGACGAGGACGAGGAGGACTACGAGGATGAGGAGGGGCTCGGCCCCCCGGGCACTGCCGGCCTGGGCCCCGCAGCCCTGTTCCCCCGCAAGGCCCAGCCGCCCCAGACCTTCCGCGGCGACGGCGGGCCCCGCGCGCTGGGCGGCCAGGAGCGCCCGGGAGCCGGCCCGGCCCCCCCGGGAGGGGCTGCTCATGTGGCGCCCCAGCTGCAGCCGCCGGACCACGGGGATTGGACGTACGAGGAGCAGTTCAAGCAGGTGGGCTGCGCCGGAGTGGGGGCGTCGAGGGGGGCTGCTGGGGTCCTTCCAGCCGGCCCCGGACGGCCGCATGTCCGGTCGCGTCCCCGGGGCTGGGGCGGGCCGGCCGGTAGATGCACGGGTGCGTGGACACGAGCTGGGGGGGGTGGCTCCACGGCGTCTGCAAGGGCGACGGGCAGACAGAGCGAGGAGCGGCGTTCTGAGCGAGGGGACGGCCCCAGCTGGGCTCGGGGTCGCGGCCGGAGGCGTCGGCGGTGGCGTGGAGCCCGGTCCGTTGGGGCCGGGTGGCTGGTGTGAGCAGGGGCGGCCACGTCGGTGTGGACAGACGGCCCGCCAGCAGCCTCCGGGCCTCCGCGGGGCGGGGAGGAAACCGTCCTGGTGCCTTCCCCGCGGGCGGCCAGGGCAGAGGAAGTGGCCGGGCGGGGAGCCTTTGAAGTGGGGCCGCGCGGGGCCGGGCAGATGGAAACCAGATGGCGGCCGGGCGGCCGGGCTCGCATTCCAGCCCGCGGCCAGCTGGGCCCGGCCCCGACCTCCGGGAGCGGCCAGCGGGGACCTGGCCTCGGCTGGGCTCCAGGGGCCGCGGGCGGGCCGGCGCGTGGGGGTGGGAGGTGGCCCCCTTGGGACGCCGGCCTCCCCGGCCGCCGCGTGGTGCTCCCCCTGGGCCCGACGCGGGGAGAAGGGCGCTGGGACTTGAGTTCGGGCTGTCGGGAAAGCAAAGTGCAGAAACTGGACGGACGACTGAGGGAACGAGCCACGGCTGGGGTGCAGGGACGACGGGGGGACGGTGCCCACGAGGCCCGAGGCAGAGCCGAGCTTCGAGGAACGGGAGGGATGGCTGATCCCCCGCCTGCCCGCCCCCCCCGGAGCTGGCCAGGCGTTTCGGGCTGGGTGGGGCGGCCTGGCCTCCCGCCGGGTCTTGGCACGCGGATGGCGGTGCCGACGGCTGGCATGACAGCCAGCAGACGTCACCTCCTTGGGGCGTGGCCGGTCGCGCCCCACACGTGGCCGTGACCGTTCCCTCCCCGCCAGGAGCCTGTGCTCCTGCGTGTGGACACCAGCCTGAACCCTGCTCCCTGCCTCAGTTTCCCTCCCCTTTGGAAGGAGACGCTCGACGGGCTGGGTCGCCGCCCGTCCCGTTGCACAGGTGAGAAAAACCGAGGCCCCATGCTGGGGCGAGTCTCGGCTCCCGAGCGTCTCTGGGCTCAAAAGAACACAAACGGGCACCCGTGGGGGGTTCTGTTGGCTCGTTCACCGAATATCTGCCGTCTGCCCGGAGCCCGGCCCTCGGGGAGGCCGGAGCTGGACGACACCCCCGGCCTCACAGGGTCACAGGGCCGGGGGGAGGGAGGGATGAGGCCACACGGCCCTTGTGAAGTCAGAGGTCAATAGGACCCCCCCGGGCCCGCCTGGTGGCCCCAGCTCCCGGGACCAGGCAGGGACGAGAGGTCAGATGCCCCGACCCCAGAGCCCCTTTGGCATGTCAGGAGCAAAGGGCCGTGGGAGCCGTTGTCCACTTGTCGGGACACGATGACGTCTCGGGGACGCCCAGGGTCGGGGCTCGGGTGGGAAACTGAGGCCAGAGGGGCAGAGAGCACCCTGGAGGCCCCCTTTTCTGTCGTGGGTGAAGGTCAGTGAACAAGTGGATCGTGTTTAGGAATTTGGGGTGATGAGCTGTGGTGTGGCAGCTTTAGCTGTGACATCTGGGCGGAGCCTGAAGGGCACACAAAGGAATGGCGTACGTGGTGGAGGGAACAGCCGTGCAAAGACCCTGAGGTAGAACTGGGCTCGGCTTGTGTGTGGAGGCCTGACGCAGCCGGGTCGGGTCTCGCAGGGGGCGGGAGGGCATTCTCAGACGCCGGGGGCCCGGCGAGGTGGCGGCAGGCGAGGATCTTCTTCTTGGCCCGTGTGTGGCGGGTCCAGCTGGCCCGGCACCTGTGCAGCCAGTGTCAACAGTGGCCTGGGCCCAGCCAGCCCGGCAGATGTCGGGGCCGTGTTGACTCTGGCGCCCGCCCCACCCCCTTCCTGGCACGTGGCAGCCGAGCCGGCCGGCCGCCCACTTGGCACCATCTCTGCCTCTTCCTCCCTCGTCTTGGCAGGACCCAGGGCTGCCTTCCGCCCGCAAACCCTCGACAGCCGTGAAATTCCGCTGTCGGCTGCGGGTCTGGGGGGCAGCCAGGCTGGGGAGGGGCCGGAGCGCCGGGCTCCCGGCCACGGAATCTTTCCTTGACAACCCGGAACCTCACTGTGTGGGGCCGGGACATGCGCTGCTGGAGGCCGACGCGCCCAGAGCCGCTGGCGGCGGATCGGGCTGCGTCGCGGGCGGTAATTAGGATCTCAGCCTCCTGGCGTCCGATGTGGCATCCTGGTGACCCCGTGGTGGCTTCCTGTCACCAGCACGGCCACGCCTGGGCTCCAGAAAGGGCCACTGTGGGATTTTAAACCAGCAGACTCTTAATCGCAGATCTTCAGCTGCTTGAGGACTTGCGTCCTCGGTCTCAACAGCTCGAATCAACGTTTGGGTCTTTTCTAACCGCGTCGTTGATGTGAAATAAACGTAGCACATAATTCCCCCGTTGAAAGTGTGCAGTTCAACGGATTTTAGTCCATTTCCAGAGTTATGTGGCTGTTAACTGGTTAACTTTAGAACGTTTCACAGCCTAGAAAAGAAACCATTTTAAATGTGTCTTTTACATTTACCATTTGGCCAAATGTGCCTTTTAACCGTTAATCTCCTACCCCCATCCCCTCCCCAGCCCCTGACAACCGCGAACCCACGTTCTGTCTGTGGATGTGCCTGTTCTGCACATTTCACGTCCATGGAATCACACACCGTGTGTCCTTCTGTGTCTGGTTCTCTCACTGAGCATCGTGTGTTCAAGGTCCGTCCACGTGCAGCTGTGTCAGGGCCTCACTCCTTTTCACGGCTGCGTCATACTCCAGTATGTGGGTGGACACGTTGTGTGGATCCGTCATCTGTTGGTGGACGTGGGTCATGTCCACCTGTGGCTGTCGTGAGTCGTGCTGCTGTGGACGCGCGTGCTCGAGTCCGTGTGGGGACGTGTTTTCAGTTTTCTTGGGCGCACACCTGGGAGTGGAGTTGCTGGGTCGGATGGTGACTCTGTTTCCCCTTTTGAGGACCTGCTGGCCGTTGTCCGCAGAGGTTGCCCGATGTCGCCTTCCCGCCCGCCGTGCACGGGGGCTCTGGCTCCTCCGCAACCGACGCTCGTGGTTCTGACTGACTCCAGCCGTCTGGCGGGGCGGCCCGGCGTCTCACTGTGGGTTAGATTTGGGTTAAATGCCCGGATATTTTCCCTGCTGCCCAAGGCGATGTCCACTTGCCACGGAACTTGTCAGCGAGCCCAGTGACGTAGAGGTGACAATTCTGGCTCATATTGTCACCCAACCGCGTGCCACCAGCACTGTGAGCGTCCCGTGCGCGTCTCGTGTACCCTCACTGGGTCCCACAGGGAGGATTGCCCCCATTGTGCAGATGGGGAAACCGAGGCACGGAGCGGTCCAATCGCACAGTTGCAGGGGAAGGTGTCAGAGCTGGGATTGGACCCCAGGGGGCCGCTGGTTGCGGGGTTTGGGGGAGCCTGGTGGCCTCCTGGAGACAGTTTCCTTAGTCTGGACACACGTGGGCGCTTGGGCAGCTCCAGGCCCCAGAGGCCGCCTGTGCTCACCGTGGACCCCGCCCGGCCCCCAGGCCCGTCCCGCTCCACCCCAGCACGCGTGGCCCTGGAAGTAGGTTCAGGACCTCCGAGGCATCCTCTGCAAGAGGCTGGGTCCTGTTTTGTGTTGCTTCTGGTCCTTTCAGCTCATTTGGGTTTTTTTAACTACGGAAAATACGCATCTATCCGTTTTCGGGTCCGTTTGTGATTCCAGAGGCGACACTTGACACCATCATCGTAGGGAGAAGAAATGGGACATTCCAACCAGCCCCCGCCCTGAGCTGGCCGGCATCGGCCGCGGGTTTTCTGGCCCTTTCTCTGTCCGTTTACGCCCAGAGATGTGACGTTACCACCCCGTATCTGGTGTGTGGAATGTTCTGGTCGCCTGGTTCTTTGCAGTTTCCCCTCTGGGGCCGACACCCACGCACTGGTCTGTTTTCTCTGCTGTGTCCGTGTTGTCGACGGTACTGCAAGTGAACATCTTTGGGCTCAGGAGAGTTGCCCAGGGCAGTGTGGGGTGGGGATGGTTTGGGAGGAGGCGGCAGAGGGCATCTTCATCCTGTCTGGGAGCGCTCCCAGGCTGGGGGGAGCCAGAGCTGCACACAGGCACTCGCAGCCCTGAGGGGTCGGGGCTGGGTTAGAGGAAGGGGTTTGAGGGGAAAGCTGCCCCGAGGAACGGGCTTTGCGGCTGGGGCTTTGTGGGATATGTAAGAGTTCGCCAGATGACCAGAGAAAGATAGGGTCTGCAATTGGACTAGTGGCTGGAGCGTAAAGAGGGAAGGGTAGGGATGGGCAGAACATCAGGGGAGCGCAAAGGTGGGCTCAGAGAGGGCCTTGCCAGGGTTTGGAGCTGGGGAGGGAGAGAGATGCTGGGAGGACTCTTCTGGGGTCTGTGATCCAGGCAGGACAGGAAGAGGCCAGCAGTACAGCAGGGTGTGGGACCAGGGAGAAGGGTGAGAATTCTTCCAGCGGAGGAGTGTTCCGGGCAGAGGGCACAGCCTGGGCAAAGGCTCAGAGGTCAGGCCAGGGTTCCCAGCCCGGTGACATTCATCTGATGTGCCTGAGACAGAGTGGGCCGTGGCCCAGGCCCGTGGGTTCCGTGGGCCAGCTTGGGCACGGGGTGTCGTCCTGGGGCTCTGGGAGCCTGGGCCATGTGTGCAAGGGGGCGGGGCGGGGTGTCGGGAAGCCCCCGGGAGCCCAGCGTTCCCCGCCTGGGGCAGCACCCGCCTCATCAAAGGCCCTGTGGCTGCTGGCGCGGAGCCAGCCGGGCCGTGGCGGGCACGGGGGGGCCTGCCCGCCAGCCCCTGGCACTGTGCCCCCGCCCGTGCCAGCCCTGGGAGCCACACTGACTCAGCCGGAAGAGCCTTATCTGGCCCCTGCGCCGCCACTCGGTCACGCCGTGGGGTCACCACTGCTGTGGCCTGGCCCCACGCCTGCCGCCCGCTCCCCACCCTGGCGGCCGCTGCCAAGTGCCCGGCCCGCCCCACGCTGTCTAATAACACACGCAGCCGCTGGAGGGAGCGGTGCCGGCGGGCAGAGTGGGCCACGTGGGGTCCCGCCCGCTGACGTGGCAGGCGGGCGCGTGTTCCCCGGGGGAGGGGGGCGTCCCTTGTGTGTCAGGGTCTGCATTCGCCAGAGCCCGGGCTCCGGGACCGTCCTGAGAACCTCCATGGGTGTCTGTAGCCCACGCGTGTGCTGGCGCCGTGGGCCTCGCGTGGGTGTCCACATGCACGTTCTGGGGCCACGTGGACTACATGCAGCGTCTTTTATGTGTACCTGTCATCGGCGGCGCCTGCTCGTGCATCTCCATGTCTGGCGCATTTGTGCATGCTTGTGTGCACACCACGTGACGTGTCTCTGTCTCACGTGAACGTGTCCTGAGTGTGTCCCGGGGTCTGGACACAATTGTGGGCGGCTGGGGCCCGTGCGTCCCCGAGCCTGTTGATCCCAGTGCCTTGCACGCTCCGTGTGTCTGTATGTGATGGGGCGACAGTCTCCGTGGCTGTTTTGTTTGCACGTGGCTGTGTGCGTGGGGGTCTGCAAGCGCACACATGTGAGTGCGTGTATGTGGCTGTCTCCCACATGTGCGCACTGCCCAGCCCGCTGGGCTCCCCGTGCCCTGTGGAGTGGGAGGTCGCGGAGGAGCCCATTAACCATTAGCCGGAAAGTCACGTTGTCCTGTCAGTGGTTCGAGTGGGCTGGTCCGAGCACAGGTCAGCCGCCCGCGCCTGCCGGCCGTGGGTTCCAGAGCCGCATTGCTGACGCAGCCCTGGAGCCCCGAGATGTGAAAGGGGCCTCGGGGACATTGGGGGTCCCACCATCAGCCTCGATTCCGTCTTTCTCTCATGTGCTGCTGTGTGATCCTGGGCAGGGGTGCTCCCTCTCTGATCCAGAGGGGACGCCGGGCAGGCTTGGCCCACTTTGTGCCTCGACGTACCCTCTGGACAGAGACCTTTCAACTGCCTAAGGTTTCTGACCTCAGAGCCGGCAGCACCTGCGGCGACTTGGGAGCTTCCGCCTGTCTGTCTGTGACAGCCCTGCACCCCCATTTACACACTGTCACTCTGCAGGATCGCGCTCCGAGCTGGGTCGGGCACAGCCAGGGTGCCGGCGGGTGGGCGGGCACGCGCGGGGGCGGGGCGCAGACCGCCCCTTCTCCGCTCACTGGGCCGCGCACGGCTAGAGGACAATTGGGGGTCACGGGGTTAAACGGTAACCAATCTGGCCATTGAAGGCCCCGGCGCGGGACGCGGCCTGGCCCCGCGGTCAGGGCTGGCGGGGGTCTCGAGGGGCCAGGGGTGGGGGCAGGGAGGGCACAGTCAGCCCGCCCGCTCGTCACCCCGGTGGCGCGGCGGCCTCGGGGACACACGCCCACCCTCCCTGACGATGACAGAGGGACAGGTATAAACCCACATTCCAGGAGGAAAGCTGCAGAGGTGAACGGTGTCGCCCCCAAAACTCACGTCTGCCTGGAACCTCAGAACGGGACCTTGTTTGGAAGCAGGGTCTTTGCAGGTGTGGTCGGTTAAGATGACGCCACCCTGGGGGGGGGCCCTGAGTCCAAGGACTGGTGTCCCTGTAAGAAGAGGAGGGACACAGACAGAGCAGGGGTCACGTGACCGCGGAGGCAGAGACTGGGCTGATGCGGCCACAAGCCCAGGACAGGAAGGACCGTCCCCTGGAGCCTCCAGGGGGAGTGCGGCCCTGCCCACTGTGATCTCTGACGCCTGGCCTCCAGGACCGGGAGGGGATGCGTCCCTGTGCTAAGCCCCCGGCTGTCGTTTGTTTCGGCCACCCCAGGAATAGGGGTGGTGGGTCCCTGACTCGGGCCTGGCACTGCCGGGTGGAGTCACAGGGAGCCCGGCGGGCACACGACGTGTGAGGCCCCGACCCTGGCGGGCGGCGGACCCTCCTTTGGGGAAGAACGCCGGCTGTGCACGTGTGTCTGAGCCTGGTCCTTCCTCGAGCACGTAGGCAGCGCCTGCTGTGTACCAGCCCTCACTCTGGGCACGTGGACACCTCTGTGAACCAAACGGACGGAAGTGGCCGCCCTCGTGGCCGCGTGGCGGTGGGGGTGTGGGGCGCAGTGGGCCGGGCAGGCGCGGCGGCCGAGGGCGGGCCGTCTGGGGCCATTATCTGTGGGCGAGCGAGGGTGTGTCTGTGTTTGTGTGTCTGAGTCTGGGTGGACGGGCGTGTCCGTGTGTGCGCCGGAGACCACGTCCGTCGGGGGGGCAGGGCTTGCAGGGCCGTAGGCACATGCTGGGGGGGGTGGGGTGCATCCAGACGGGTGGGAAGGTCTGTGTGCCGGCTGTTGGGTGTCTGTGTGTGGCCATAAGGCAGATGCGTGTGTCCACAGCCACGTAGAGGTCCACGTGGGGAGGGAACATGGCCTGGGGGTTTCTGTCTGGGGGGGGATTGTCTGAGGGGGCGTGTGGGAGTCCTGCTGGTGTCCGTGGGGGTGGATCTGGTATCTCTGTCCAGGCAGGTGTGGCCGTGGGTCCCTATGGGTGGCTGAGCTGTGTCACTTTCCCTTTCTGCCCCCGTGAGGGGTCTCTGAGGGTCCCCGTGGTCACCCCAGCCTCTCCCCTGTTAGGTTGTGTCCCCAAGGTCCCCCCACATACAGGTCCTGAACCCATTGCTACAAATGTGGGTCTTCTGGGCTTGTGAGGACCCCACTCGGGGGACGCCCATGAGGACCCAGCCCTGAGGGGCCCCCACTGCGGACAGGTGGGGGCTGGCTGCCCCCACTTCTGTATTTCATTTCATCTCCCCTTTTATGACCTGCCCCCCAGATTCTTCCCCGGGACTCTGGCCGGGCAGGGTCATCTGATGGAGGCCGAGAGCCAGCTGGGGGCTGGAACCCTGTGACCCGCCCGAGGTCACTGTGCTTCTCTCTGGGGCAGCCGGGACTGGAGCCTGGGCTGCATCCGCCCGTTCCCCGGGCCCCCTGCTTTCTGTTTCTCTCTCCATCTCTCTGCCATCCCATCGCCTCAGAATTCCTCCTCAACCACCGTTCTCCCGGGAATGGTGGACGGCCCCTGACCTGGCACACACCCCGGGGACGGGCGTGCACGGGCACGGCAGCCGCCCTCTCCCCGCCCCGGCAGTGGCCCCTGCCCTGGCTGGCATCCTGCCCGGCCCCTCTGGGCGGCCCATGTGCCCGCAGACGGGGTGCCCCGTTCTTGGAAGGGAAGTGGGGCCTAAGTTATCTCTGGGGTTGTTCGTTTCTTTGACGTTGTCACCGTCTGTCAGGGAGAGCCAGCCGAGCTAGGGGACAGATTGCAGCTCCGCTCCCTCCCCCGGGGGCTGGCCTCCTTTGGGCCTCAGTTTCTCCATCTGTAAAGCGGGGGCAGCAGGAGTGAGCACCGGCTGCCGTTGTTGGGTTGTTGATGACTGAGGACCAAGCGTCCTGGGGGAGGAAGGACAGGACGTGGGGGGCGCCCTGCGTGGTCTCTTCTCCCTCCTTCTCCTTCCCCTTTACGGGGAGGTGGGGTGTTCCAGGAGAGGCAGTCCCCCTCCTGCAGTCATTGGTGGCCCCCCTGAGGCAGATCCTGTCCCCTGCTCTCGGCCTCAGGTCTGACAGAGGCTGCTACAGGAGAGCCCGGTGGGGACCCCAGGCCCGGAGCCCCCGGGGCTCTTTCTCCTGACCCCTGGGTGGGAGGCTGTGGGCAGGGAGCAGCCCCCTTCCTTCCTGCTCCGTCCGCGGCTGCCCCAGGACGGCGGGACCCGGCCAGCGAGGCCTCGGCAGGGCCGGTGATCCGCCCCCTGATGCTCTGGGGACCTGGCTGCACTTCTGTTCAGAGAGCCCGGGCTGGGAGTGACTGGACCGCTGGGCAGATCTGTTCTAACAGCTCCAGCCACTGGGAGGGTCCCTTCCGGCACTTTCCAGGGGGCCCGAGGGTCGTCTGCAGAGAAGCGGACTGGCTCGTTCCATAGGACACCCCAGGGTGGGGCTTTTAATTCCGGGTGCCTGGCCAGGGGCGTGGCCCTTGGACCCCGCGGCCAGGCGGGACCGCAAGACATATTGTGCGCTGGTTGTGGGGTCCTGGGACCCCGTACAAAATGTCCCCAGAGCGGCATGGACGTGGATTCTGTAATTGCTTGGGAGGGAGAGAAGTTTCTGGATTCTTGGCGTTCTGGCCCTGAAGCCTCTGCTGGGGGAGCGCCAGGCGCAGGCAGGGTCCCTCCCCCAACCCCGCAAGGCTCCCATATGGCCCCAGCACTGTGTGGTCTTTCCAGAGGTGCCCAGGGGCTCGAGTCCGGCTCTGGGGTCCTCTCTCAGGAAAGTGGGCCCCACATAGCTCATGGTCGGCTCAGGGCCCGGCCGATGCGGGGGGGCTCCCAGGAGGACTGGAGGCCCGGATTTGGGTGTCATTTGCATGCTGCCCGGGGCACCTGTCTCCTCTGTACAGTCTTCCTAGAAGTCTCCCTGCTGCCCCCATCCTGGGTGCGTCCTCGGTGCCGGGCCTGCTGGTTTCCCCATAGGCCTCGGTTTCCCCAGCAGTGACACGGGGCTGGCAGGTGACCAGCCTTGTCCTGACACCGCAGTGGTCCCTCCTGCCCCCCCCAACTCCCATCTTCCTTGAGCCGGACCCTCCTCCCTGCACAGTCGGCCCCCACGATTCCCTTGTCCCCGACCTGGATGCCCAGGTGCATCCCGCCCGCCCACGGTTGAGAAGGCAGAGGCTCCTGGGTGGCCCTGGTCCCACGAAGGCCCGACCTGGACAGGGGAACAGCTGGGCGGTGGGGTCCTTTCTGGGAACCCCGTCATCCGGAAATCCAGAGAGAAGCACCTTTGAGTGTCAGCTTCGTGGCTCGGCCTCCGTGGCCCGGCCTTCGTGATTCCTCTTTGGTGTTTTTTATTAATATCCGCACCGTGGGTGGAGTGCTGTGTCTTTTCAGACAGGGACACATGCCGGGTGGGGGGTGGCCGAGCAGACAGATGTTTCGGCCCTGCCCAGAATCACTTCCCCAATTTCCTGCAAGCCCAGGGGGCCCCTCGCATCTGCGTGGAGGAGGCCGCCGCTTGGAGCGCTGACGGGAAACGAAAGGGCTGCTTGGCTGGCGGGCGGGGGTGCCCCTGAGAGTCAGGTGCACTGGAGGGCGACCCGTGGGAAGAGCCTGAGGTCGCACGGCGGGCATGGATTAAGCCCCTGCTGTATGCCTGCAGCAGCCAACGAGCCTGCCCTTCCCCGCTCCCGCTCCCTCGCGCCTTCGTTTGATCCGCCGTCTTGCCACCGGCCTGGGGCTCCCCAGGAGCGTCCGAGTCTCTCTTGCAGGCTGCATCCCCAGTGTCCAGCACAGGGCTTGACGTACAGAAGGCGCTCAATAGTGGCTGCACGGTGAACGGTCCTGGCGCAGCCCTCTCTCCTTCCACCTCCTCCACGCTATGTCCTGGGAATTTCCAGAACAGGGAAAAAAACCTCGAATGCAAACCCCCCCAGGTGCCCGACTGGCTTCCTGAAGGCTGAAACCTCCCTGCTGTCCCGCGGAGCTGGGAGAGAGGACCACGCACCACGCCCCCGCGACGGGTGAACTGAGGCCTGAGCGCAGACAGGGAGCATTCCAGGCTGCGGGTCCTTCCCCCCCGAACGACCTCCTCCCACAGCCCCCCAAGCGCCGTTTTGGCTTCGTTCGTTGTCCATCTGTCCGTCTGTTCGTCCCTGCTCTGGGGTCCCCGCAGGGAGGGGGCGAGACTGCCCTCGAGGCCCAGCTGTGCCCTTTTTGGGCTGCGTGACCTTGGGTGATGGGCGCACACTCGGGGCCTCGTGCAGCCATGGAAAACGGCAGAGAACGTGCTCAGCAGGTCCTGGGCGCTCCGCCAACGCGGGACGTGAGGCTGGTCACCGGGCGAGCACGGAGCCCTCCGCCTGCCTCAGTCTCCCCGAGTGCAGAGTGGGTGCGAGGGGCTGGGGGGACCACGAGGGAGCCACCTGCCCCCCCCCCCCGCAGCCGTGGGCGTTTCTGTGAATGGGGGAGGCCGGTGGCCTCTAGGGACGTGCTCCCAGCCCACCTGGGCCCGGCAACGGCCGCGAGCGCTGAGTCATCTCGGGCCGGCGCGAGGGGCCCCTCCAGCCCGATAATGTGAGCGGGGGCTTTATTGGCGGGCGGGCGCCCCCGGGAGGGGCATCAGCTGGACTGAGATGGAGGCTGGGCCCCAGGGGGCAGGGGACCCAGTGTGTCCTCTCCTCCTTTCCTTCACTGGTGAGCGCCTGCTGTATACCGGGAGCTGTGCCCAGCACCCTCAGACCCCGATTCTGCCTCGGGGGGCTCTCATCGGGGTGGAGAGAAAGTCGAGAAAGAAACCATCCCAAAATAAGCTCACAGTCAGGTGACCGTGACCGATGCTGGGGGCGGGGAGCAGGGAGTGTTACTGGAGGTGCTGCCCAGCTGGGGGGTCAGAGCCGTGGGGTCAGAGCCGGCCGAGGGAGTTAGAGAGGCTGGAGTTGGAAGAGGAGGGGGCTCCATGTGGGGGGACCAGCAAGTGCAAAGGTCCCGGGGCAGGAGCGGGCATGGGGAGCAGCAAGCTGGCCCGCATGGCTGGAGCAAAATGAGCGAGCGTGGAGACGTAGTGGGGGGTCCGCCGGCTGGAAGTTTGGGGTTTCTCCCGAGAGCGATAGGGAGCCACGGGCGGCTTTGGAGCAGGGGACGTGCAGCCCGATCTTGACGTAAAGATGTTAAAGCCCCTTCGACCCTGCATCCCTTGGAGGCTGCAAGGGGGAAGCATCGTCTGCTTCACCATCCTGGTCACTCTTGGGTGTTTTCTTCGGTGCCGGGCGATGAAAACCAGCCGAGCCGACTTCTCCACTTTGTTTCTCTGCCGTTTCTCTTTGCTGACAGGGTTTACGATGAATCAATTCTTGTCCAAAACCGAAAGCGTGTAGAAATAGGTGAGACTGTGCACACGTGTTCTTAGCAGCACGATTCGTAATAGCCGAGAAGTGCAAACAACACAAATGTATGTACTTCAGCAGACGAGCAGATGAACACACGTCCTTCCACACGTTGGAATGTGACGCAGGTGTGAAAAGGCGTGGAGCCCTGACACAGCTGCACGTGGACGGACCGTGAACACACGACGCTCAGTGAGAACCAGACACAGAAGGACACACGGTGTGTGATTCCATTGATGGGAAATGTCCAGAACAGGCAGATCCACAGACAGACAGTGGGTTCGTGGTTGTCAGGGGCTGGGGAGGGAGATGGGGAATGACCGCTAATGGGGACAGGGCTTCCTTTAGGGGTGATGGAACGTTCTGGAACTGGATGGAAGTGCTGGTTGCACAACATTATGAATGCACTAAAAACCACTGAGTTGTTCAGTTTCAAACGTCGAGGTCTACGTTTTGTGAACGTCACCCCCATAAATATCTTGTTGAAGATTTGGAGACGAGCAGGCGAGGCTACAGCTCCGACGCCCCCGGGCGCCCAGCCCTGCTGCAGGCCGTTCGCCGCTCCTCCCCCCGCAGACCCCGGAGCTCCCGGCTTGCCCGAGGCTCCGCCCGCGGTGGCATCTGTCCCCTCTGACCCTCAGCAGCGGAGTCGCCAGGGCAGCCCCGCGGGGCCCGTGGCGCGGGGGCGGCTGCCGAGTGGGGCCCTCCCGCCCGTCCTGGCGGGGGCAGAGCCATTCCCGGAGGCGAGGACGGCTCCCCTGGTTTCCCATCAGCCGCGCTGGATGGGGCGAAAACGCGTCGTTTCAGAACTTTCCCGTCCCCGGGCGTCCCCGCCGTTTCCGTGTTTGCCACGAGTCGGTCGTCCTCGGCGCCGGGCACAGGCCGTTCTGGGTTTGCCCTGATTGGGTCCCTTCTAGGACGGCCATCCCCCCCCCCCGGGGTCCCCGCCGGCCCAGTGGCCGCGTCCTGAGATGGGGCCCCATGGACTTTGGAGCCGCCGGGGTGGCGGGAGGGGGCCTGAGCAGACACCTGAGGGGACAAAGGGCGTCGGGGGCCCTGTGGGTGGTTTCTTTACAGCCTGGGCCCCTCGGCCTTGGGCCGGACGCCGCCCCGGGCTCCGTGACGGGCTGGGAACTGGCGCCCAGGTGGGGCGTGACCTCCGCCCGCCCCGCAAACACGTCCCCAAGCTGGTCCCTCACTTGGTGGCTTTGCTGGTGGCCGCGGGGCCTTTTCCTCCCGATCTCCAGGCTGCGGGCTGGGGCAGGGGTCCCACGCTGGGGTGGGCTCCCGGGCTCCGGAGGGGCCCACTGTCCCTGCAGGGCAGCCAAGGGACCCCTCGCAGCTCGGCGGTCATCTCGGCCTGGACAGCCATGTCACCCCGCTGACCCTGGCCGTGGTGGTGAAAATGCTCTGTATTCTGGGGATGTCCTCCAGCCGGTCCCCCCAGCACCTCCCCCCACCCCGCCCCCCCAGCCTCCCCCCACCCCTGCACCGGCGAGGCGTTCAATCCACCTGTAGCAGGAGGCAGGGCTCAGAGGGTGAGGAGGGGCTGGGGAGATCTGGGAACTGCATTTCAGGAGCAGGAACAGCCCATGCAAAGGCCCTGAGGTGACGGCATGTGCGGTTGCTCAGGAAGCAGGGCCGAGGCTGTGGCTGGAGCGGAGGGACCGGCGTGAGAAGTGAGGTCTTTGCTGGGGTGGCGGGAGCCATGAGAGACTGCGGAGCGGGGGGTCATGCTCCCTCTGGAAAAGCCGAGGAGAGTGTTGGCCCTACCTGCTCTGTGCCTCGGTTTCCCCTTCTGTGAAGTGGGTGGTACTGGGGAGGGGAAGGCGGAGGCACAGTCAGCCCGGCCTTGGTAACTGGGGAATGGACACCCTCTGTCACCCGGTGAGGCCCCCACAGCTGAGACGGGCAGGGCCTGTGGTGGGGGCTGGGCCTGTCCTGGGGTCCCCGCCTGCCCGGCAAGGGAGATGTGCACTTAGGGAGCACCTGTGGGGGCCTCCAGCCTGGGCTCCCATGTCCACGTCTCCCGTCTCCCGTCCTCGAGGTCTTGCACCCATTTCGCAGATGAGCAGACTGGGATGTGGAGGGGATAGGACGTGCTCGGGGTCACGGGCACATCTTGAATTTGGGGAAGGGTCAGCGGCCCCGTCCCCACGTCGCACTGAAAAATCAAGGTCCATTTAACGAGCGTTTATGAAGCAACTGCTGTGTGCCCAATTCTAGACGCAGGCCACAAAACGGAATCCTGACGTCCCCCCGGGGCAGACGGACAGCCCACACCAGTGTGGATGTCCACACGGCTGGGTGACGGGAGGCCCGGGAGGGACAGTGGCCCCCATGCAATAAATGTGTCCAAGTGTGTGACGGAGGTGGAGACGGGGTGGTGGTGGCGCTGTGGGCGGGGCCCCTGGCGGTAAGACGTTTGGGAGAGACCTGGATATGGGGGCAGCCAGCAGGGACGGAGCTGGAACAGCATTCCAGGCGGGAGGAACCGCCGGGGCAGAGGCTGGGAGGTGGGACAGTGCGCCTGGTGGGTTTGAGGAGCAGCGAGCCCAGGGAGAGGGGCCAGCGGGGTCTCATGGGACCGTGTGGACCGCGGGGCAGGGGGGTCTGCAGGTCACGCAGGGGCCAGAGTGAGACCCCGTGGTCAGAGGGCCCAGCGCTCGCCCCTGGAAGTCAGGCTGCCAGGAGGGCGGAGTGGGGCGGCTTATCTCTGCCCTCAGCCCGAGGGAGGGGTTTCCGGAGGTGTCGCCCCATCTCCAGCAGTGGCCGATGCAGGCAGCACCTTGTGGTCCACCCGGGACGGGGGCTCGGTTTCAGCCCGAGAATCCCGGCAGGACCGAGGCCTGGACTCTGCCTTGCAAAGACAGGCAGCCGGGCCCACTGCCCACAAGGGAGGCCTGGACACCGCCATGGGGGGTCTAGACACCATCCCTGGGGCCAGGGAGGGACACACCCCGCGGGGCTGCGGAACTTGGGGACAGACCCCCATAAAGCTGGGGTGGCTTTATTGCTGGCTTTGTCACTGGCTGCCCTCAGCAACGGCCATTAAAGCTGCCTCCTCCTCCGGCAGCGGGGGGCCCTGCACGGCCCCCTTTATGACCCTGCACAATGCCCCGGTCCTCGGGGGCCTGACCATCCCGTGGGAGTCCGCCCACCATTTGGCCTAGGGGTTAATGGCCCCCTGCCGAGGCAGCCCCCCTCCACCCGCAGGCCATGGGGCACTGGTCTCCACCCCAAGCCTCAGTTTCCCCACCTGGAATGGGGGGGTCGCGATGGTTCCAGGCGCCAAGGGTGAAGCTGCCGTGTTTATCGCACACTGTCCTCGAAAGACGGGGAAACTGAGGCGGGAGGGGCCTTGTGGTCTCTTGTGGGGGCCGGGCCCCGGAAAAGGGCTCGGGGAGGGCGGACCCCCCCCAGGTCGGGATCTCAGAGAGGATGTTGTCCCCTCGTCAGGAAGGGCCTGAGGTTCACGGGCCCCCGTGCGAGCCTCCTGGGGCAGCCGTGACAGATGACCACACCCCGGGCGGCTCAGAGCAGCAGGAGTTCATGCTCCGGTCCTGGAGGCCGGACATCCGAGGTCCCGGTGGGCAGGGCCGCGCTCCCTCCAGGGTCTCTGGGGGGTCCCTCCTGCCCCGTCCAGCCTCGGGGGGCCCCGGCCTCCCCTGGCTGTGGCCACGTCGCCCCGATCCTGCCTCTGTGGTCACGTGGCTGTCTCCCTGTGTCCCCCTCTTATAAGGACACGTGTCACTGGATTTAGGGTCACCCTTCTCCATCTTGAACGACATCCTCTTAACTGAGAACACCTCAAAGGCCCCGTTTCCAGATGAGGCCCCGTTCCGGGGGGACATGAATCTGGGGGCACCTGCCGTCTCGGGCGAGACCCCCACGAGTCTGTGTGAGCCCACTCTCTGCCCAGCCTGGCCCCCGTGGCAGCTGGGAAAAATGAGGGTTCATTTAACGAGCATTTATTAAGCCACTGCTGTGTGATCGGCCCCATTCTAGACACGGGCAGGAAAACAGACAGAGTCCCTGACGGTCTCCTGGGCGGACGGACAGGAGAGCAGACAGTGTGGCCGTCCATGTGGCTCGGTGATGAGAGGACGGGGAGGGAGGGAGTGGGGGCGCACAGGGGGCGGGGGGCAGGGAGAGCTGGGACGGGGCGGGATGAGGCCCGGGTGTGCACACCCAGGGGGAGAGCCACCTGCGGGCCCCACACCCCTCAGGCAAGGGGAAACGCAGGGCCTCCCGGCCACCATAAATCAGTGCAGGAATGCGGCCGGCCAGCCCGGCCAGGCAGGGCGGTGACAAAGGCCCAGCCTCGACCACCCAGGTCTGGGCTCTGGCTCCCCTGGCCTGTGCCCAGGAGGCCCCACTTTATCTCCATTGCACAGATGGGGAAACTGAGGCCCAGGGAGGGGCCGGATGGCTGAGGGGTGGCCCGGCCCCGAAGACCCCGCCTTCCCAGGTCCCAGGGATGTCCCACGCGGAGGAGCTGGGCGTTGGCTCATTCTTGGGCCCTGAGGACGGATTATCCTGGTCGGGGCTAATTGGTGGTTTCCAGGCCCCCCACAGTCCTGAGCCCTCAGTCCGGGCGGCCAAGGGGGCCGCGTTCCCTGGAGCTTAATTTGTAGCCCGCCCTCTGCTGCTGCCCGTTCTTGGCAAATCCCCCCCAGCTCTGCTCTCTAATTATTTCTGCCGGCACCTGGGAGCTGATGGTCAGCGCAGCCGGGGACCCCCTGCCCCCCAGTAGCCCAGAGAACCCCGACAGTCCAGGGCTCACCTGCCCCTGTGCCTCAGTTTCCTCTTCTGCAAAACAGAGCTGTCTCTTGGGCACAAATGTGCGCCTGGCTCGCTGGCCGGCGCCGGGATGCGTCCACCATCATGGTCACGGCCACCACCTGGGCGGGTGCCATCCGTCTGGCATGCATCGTGTCTCTCAAAGTGACACCTTCAAGACTCAGCTCCTGGGACCGCAAAGGGGACCTTGTCTGGAAATAGGGTCTTTGCAGATGGAGTCGAGTTAAGATGGGGATGAGGGAGGTGGCCGCAGATCCTGTGAGGGGTGTCCTGTAAGGAGAGGGACGTGTGGACACAGATGCACAGGGAGAGGCCACGTGACGACAGAGGCAGGGACTGGGGTGATGCGGCCACAAGCCCAGGACGCCCGGAGCCCCCAGAAGCTGGAAGGACCGTCCCCTGGAGCCTCTGGAGGGAGCACGGCCCTGTCACACGGTGATCTTGGACGTCCAGCCTCCAGGACTCTGGGAGAATAAACCTGTGTGGTTTTAAGCCGTCCAGTCTGTGGTCATTTGCGACGGCAGCCCCAGGACCTCGTGCGTGTGTCCCAGAGTCCTCGTCTGGGTGGGGCGGGTTTATCTTCTGCTCCGTGGGGTCTGGGGAGGTGTCTGGACTCTGGTGGGGATCCGGGGGGACCGGGACCGAGGCCTGTCCCTGCAGGCAGCCCCCTCGGTCGGCCCTCCGTGTGCTGGGGACGCAGCGGCCACGCCCCACTCTGGCAGCGACTAACCGTCCCCTCCCTGCGTTCACAGCTCTATGAACTGGACGGGGACCCCAAGAGGAAGGAGTTCCTGGACGACCTATTCAGCTTCATGCAGAAGCGAGGTGAGGCCCGCCCGCCGGGAAGTCACGGGAAGTGGGCACAGGTCACAGCCCCGGGCCGTGTGTCAGAGTGGCAGCGAGTTCACCGTGGCTGGAGGCATCCGAGAGGCTTCTGATGGGGGAGGCCCGGCCACGAGCGTCCAAGGGATAGGTCCTGGGGGTGGGGTCCCACGGGGTCCCAGCTCCCAGGATCCCCCACAGGCCAGCCTCCGTTTGGGGGGCGGGGTTGGACCCCAGGCCGGCAGGTGGGCGCTGGGGCGGCAGGAGGGAAGCTCCCGCACAGGCTTCCCGGCCCTCGTGGCCTCGAGACTGGCGTCCTGCGGCCGCGGTGCTGGGTTCGGTCCCGGCCGCTCCTCTCCTCCCTCCGGGCGCCTCAGTTTCCCCATCTGCAAGACGGGCTGCAAACAACCCGTGTGGCCGCGCCCCAAACGTGCCGAGTGCCGGGCCGCGTTTACTGCGCCACCTCTGCCGCCTGGCCCACCCTCAGTCCCCCCGGGTCCGGGGTGTCTGGGGGGAGACTGAGGCACAGGCACAGGACGGGCCCAGGGCCCCACCTCGGAGGGTGTCGGGGACAGTCAGGGTGAGCCAGGCCCAGAGAGGGTGAGGGGCAGCCAGGGGGTCTTCAGCAGCCCCCCAGGGCCTCGCCCTCAGCTTGGGGCTGCCGTGGGGCAGAGAGACGGGGTCTGTCCCCGCCGCCAGCGGGACGGGGTCCCAGGAGCGCCCACTGCGGGGTGGGGTTCATTTCTCTGACCCCCGACAGCCCACTGAGGGGGGTGTTCACAATCCTCGTTGTTCAGGGAAGGAAACTGAGGCCCGGGGGGCACACGGCCTCCGAGCTGTGGAGGCAGGAAGGGGTGGGGCCCAGCGGGGCCGCAGGGTCCCCGGGGGCCACTGCAGGGGCCAGCCCGCCGGCCCCTTTGTCCAGGGCCTCTGCCGGCCCCTCCCTCGCCTGCAGCTTCTGTAAACACAGGCCGGCCAGGCCCAGGCCGGAAGGGAAGGGTATGAAATGGGCCTGGGCTGGGGCCTCGGCCTCCGCCTTAACCCCTCCCGTGCCGGACGGACGAGTCCAGACTGGTCCTGGGGTGGGGGCCCCTCTCCTGTTATCGTCCAGCCCCAGCCAGGCCTGCCGCCCCCTGTGTGGTCAGGGGGACCCTCCCCCGCTCTCTTTATCAGCCTGTCCACACCTGCCTGCCCACCCCCCACCCCTGTGGGGCCCTGCGCTCCCAGGCCCGGAGCCCACCCATTCTGCCCAAGACTGGGCACCTGGTGTCCTGGAGGTATTTAGGAAGTGTGGGTGAGGCTGGGGCCCCAGACGTGTCAGGCCAGCTCCTGGCCTCACAGGGCTGCGAGGGTCTATGTCCAGCCCTGCCTCCCTCACCAAGCCAGGCGCTCTGGCAGAGCAGGAAGCAACAAACTCCTACGCATCCCTCAAAACCCAGCTCCAAGATCCTGTCTTCCTTGCCGTCTCCTTGGACCCTCCTCCTCTGTGACTGGGGACCTTTGGGGCTGAGACTCTGTCAGACCCCCCTTCACCCTGGACGCCGTGTTCTGCATCCCACAAGCCCCTTCCCCTTTGCTCCAGAGGGAAAGTCATTTTCCCCCCTGTATCACCAAGTAAAAGCCCCCAACTGAATCTTTCTCAGAATTCTCTGGGGCTGGAAAGGCGGGAGGGGTCCTGCCCGCACCCCACCCTCCTGCTGTTTCCTTGACGACCTCTCCACCCTTCCTTATCGCCCCACTGCCCGTCCTCCATCAACGCTGCTCTGTGGCCTCCCAGCCCCCGCTCCTTCTGTAAACATCCGTCCAGGCCCCGCCGCTGTGGAGCGAGGCCCAAGGGCCTGGGGATCTTGGTGTGATTCCTCCTGTTCTTTGTCCCCGAGGCGGCAGCTGAACCAGTGTCCTGGGTGGGCGAGCAGGCGGGTTCAGGGCGAGTGTGCTCAGGGCGAGTGGGCCGCTGACACTTGGCTCTGCTGGTTGCTCGCTCCCTCTTGGACTGAAGAATGGACTTGAGCAGGGCGGGGGCCTGAGTCCATCTTCTCCACCCCCTCCGGGTCGTCCTCCATTCGCGGGGGATCTTGTAACCTGAGAAGGGCCCCGAAGCGGCCGAGGGTGGCGGGAGGTGGTTCCGTATGGCTTCAGAGCCGGGAGCCAGGGTCCTGAGGTGGAGGCCTCGGGGGGCCCGTCAGCCCCCGCTGCTGTTTGTTGAGCGCCTGCTGTATGCCAGGCTGCGTGCCCGGGGACCCGTGTGGGCGGGACGGCGGGCGGGGGCTCCTCTGCCCTCGGCCGGGAAGGTGCCCGACGGACCAGACGGAGCTGGGGTCTGAGACCCTGCGGCCGGGGCTCCTGGTGACGGGGAGACGGCGGACACGGTGTGTGCAGGGGCTGGAGGGTCGGGGCGGGCGGAAGAGGGGGCCTCCCTCCTGGGCCAGCCCACCGCCCGCGTCTACACTGCCAAGCGGGTTAAGCAGGCTTCCGTCCTCGCCCACACAGCCCCGGGCCCTGGCGGGAGCCAGCCTCTGAGGACACAGGCGGGTTGTTTGGGCAGCTGTTGGGGTTGCTGACGGAGCAGCAACGACAGGGCTGTGTCGCAGGCGCGACCCCAGCGTGGCCCCACGGCCGCTCCCTCCTCTCTGCCCCCCTCACCCCCCAGGTGAGATCCGCAGTGAGCCCGCATCACAGGTGGAGAAACTGAGGCAGAGCTGCCTCCTCGGTCATTTCCGGAGTGGGGGTCTCACCAGGATGACTCTGCCCCCTGGGGACACCAGGCGATGTCTGGGGACATCTGTGGTTGTCATACTGGGGCTGGTCCTGGCATCAAGTGGGCGGGGCCAGGGATGCTGCTCAACCCCCCACAGAGAGTGACCCGGCCCCCATGTCCCCAGTGCCAAGGGGGGACGTCCCTCTGAACCAGTGTGTTAGCCACGGACTTGGCGTCTGCTGCGTGTCGGCCCAGCCCCCGGCCACGGTGCCCCCACCTCACCCGCACCTGCCTCCCTCCCCACAGGGACGCCCGTGAACCGCATCCCCATCATGGCCAAGCAAGTACTCGACCTGTTCATGCTGTACGTGCTGGTGACGGAGAAGGGTGGCCTGGTGGAGGTCATCAACAAGAAGCTGTGGCGGGAGATCACCAAGGGCCTCAACCTGCCCACGTCCATCACCAGCGCTGCCTTCACCCTGCGGACCCAGTGAGTGCCATCCGTGGCCGGGATCCGGAGGGTGTCCTGGGCAGGGGGTGGCATGCGCAAAGGGCCTGAGACAGGAAGGACCGGGGCACCTGGATGGACCACGGAGGCCCTGGGCCACGTGACCAGTCTGAGCCCTGAGTCTTGGTTAGCGGGAGGTTGTCATGGGGATGGGGGACAAGCATTGAGACAGAGGGAACAGCGTAAGCAAAGGCCACAGCTCTGAATTCTGCCGAGTGATTCCCGGGTGACGATGCGTGGTGGGGACGGGGAGGCAGTGCCATGGTGGGGTTCTGCTTCATGCCAAGGGCCACGGGGAGCCATGGGAGGTGTCCCGGGTGCCATCCTGCCCCCCCGCCCCTGTGTGCAGGTACATGAAGTACCTGTACCCCTACGAGTGTGAGAAGCGGGGCCTCAGCAACCCCAATGAGCTGCAGGCGGCCATCGACAGCAACCGGCGGGAGGGCCGGCGCCAGAGCTTCGGGGGCTCCCTCTTCGCCTACTCGCCGGGTGGGGCCCACAGCATGCTGTCCTCACCCAAGCTGCCCGTGCCCTCCCTGGGCCTGGCTGCCAGCACCAACGGCAGCTCCATCACCCCAGCCCCCAAGATCAAGAAGGGTAAGAGGCCTCGGGCCTGGTCTTGACTCATCTCTGGCCCGGCTGTGTGACCTTGGGAGGGCACCTTGTCCCCTCTCTGGGTAACCAGGATGATGAACCCCCAAGCAGGCATGGAAGAGGGTGGCCAGTCTTCTGGGCTGTGCCCACTGCAGACATTACTAATCAATCACCGTTTTCCCAACTCCATGCTCACGGCAGTCAGACATTACTAATCAATCCATTTTCCCCAGTCCTACCCCTTTGGCAGACATCACTAATCAATAGTCCTTTTCTCCACTTCTGTGCCAAGGCAGACATTGCAAATCAAGCACAGTTTTCCCATCCTCTGCCCCTGGCAGACATGACTAATTAATTGCCGTTTCCCCAGTCCACACCGAGGCAGACATCATTAGTTGAGCGCTATTTGTTCCTGAGCCTGTGGCAGGCATTGCTAATCAATCTTGGTGGCATGGGTCACCTCCTCTGCCCACGGCCGACACTGTTAATTATTTTCCAGCCCTGGCCCGTGACAGACAGTACTCGTTGATCACCGTGTCCTCTCCCTTTGAGCTTTAGAATCCTTCTCAATACGCTGTCCCAGTGGACCTTAGGGAAAGTGCGTGTGGGTCCAACAAACTGACCCCTTAGCCACCCCAAAGCTAGTGCTAGGTGCCCACTGACCCTTTCTGGGCCTGACTTTCTTTCTGGGTAAAATGGGGGAACTTATCCGTCCTTGGAGGGTTCTGGGAGCCTTTGGGGTGTAGAATGCCTAGCATGCACCAGCCTAGGTTTGCAGAGAGCCCCCCGCCCCGAGTCCTCGTCCGCAGCAGACATCACCAGTCGATCATGATCCTCTCCTGCTGAGCCTCTGAATCCTTCCTAACACAGAAGCACCAACAGCACGTGTGGCAGCGTGGCCTCAGGCAGGTCAGGGCACCGTCTGAGTCCCCATTTCTCGTCTGCCACGCGGGCCGTGACGCCCTACTTCCTGGGGTTGACCCGGGGATCCAAGGTGATCTCCAAAATGCCCTGAAAATTTGGGACTGGTCAGGTCTAAGGTGAATAGGGTTTTGCTAACGTTGGCTCATTCAGTCCTCTGTGGGCCTCAGTTTACCCCCATGCTTGGGGTGAGGGATACTCAGGAGCGGTTATTAAGATGCAAGGCCCCGTGCCGAAGCTGGGGAAGATGGGGCACCAAGAAGGAGGGGTTCTGACCAGGGGAGCTGAGGGCCTGGCCGCCTCAGTTCCCTTCTGGCCACCGACTCCTCTTCTCTCCTATCCAGAGGAGGACTCGGCCATCCCCATCACGGTCCCTGGCCGCCTGCCGGTCTCCCTGGCCGGCCACCCCGTGGTGGCAGCTCAGGCAGCAGCAGTGCAAGCGGCAGCAGCCCAGGCAGCCGTGGCGGCACAGGCAGCCGCCTTGGAGCAGCTCCGGGAGAAGCTGGAGTCCGGGGAGCCTCCGGAGAAGAAGATGGCCCTGGTGGCCGATGAGCAGCAACGGCTGATGCAGCGGGCCCTGCAGCAGAACTTCCTGGCCATGACAGCCCAGCTGCCTATGAGCATTCGTATCAACAGCCAAGGTATCCACCCGGCTCCCAGACCTGCCGTGCTTCCTGCCTGTGTCCCCCAATAAGGGCCTCAGAGCCAACATATGTAAAGAGTGCCTAGAAATCAATAAGAAAAGGGACAAACAAACCAGTAGAAGAAGCGGGCAGCTGTGACTGGTAAATTCAGATGAAAAGCTGTTCAGCTAGAGTTGGGGAATCTTCAGGTTAACAAGGAGTTACCGTTTTTCACCCGTCAGAGTTTGAGAATTTCATTGTTGGTCAGGATGTGGGGCCCCCTCGGTCTTGGTGGTGGGGGTGTAAGTAGGCGACAATTTTCCCATCTCTTTAAAAGTAGGAAACGTGTTCTTCCTGTGATCCAGTTGTCCTACGTGGTGTCTACGGCTGAGCTAGCGCAGCCGTTCACAGAAACACATACGGTCACACGTCGCTTCGCGATGGGGACGCGTTCTGAGAAACGTGTCGTTAGGCGATTTCATTGTGCGAACATCACAGAGTGCCCTTATGCATGCCCAGGTGGCACAGCTCACTACACACCGAGGCTGTTTGGTCCTAATCTTGTGGGACCGCCATCGTGTGTGCGGTCCGTCGTGGACCGAGATGTGATGCGGTGCATGGCTGTACAAGGACGTATCGTGAGGCCTTGAAGCAGCCTGTGTGTCCATCAGTGGGGGAGGGAACGAGTCCTGTCTGGACCACTTCGCAGCTGTGAAAAAGATGAGATGACTTGGGTGTGGTCACGTGGGTTGAGACTCATATCACGAAAAAAGCAAATTTTAGACGAATGTGTTCGTACTCAATAAGTATTTATTGAGCACCTGCTGTGTGCACTCGTGACAGACACGGTCCGCACCTCTGAGGACCTTAAAGTCCAGTGGGGGTGACGGACGTGAAACGGATCTCGCAGGGACTCGGTTCTGATGGCGAACGGCGCTTTCTCTTCCTCCCGCAGCCCCCGAGAGCCGCCAGGACTCGGCCGCGAGCGCGCCCAGCAGCAACGGGGGCAGCAGTATTAGCATGTCCGTGGAGATTAACGGGATCGTGTACACAGGTGGGGACCCCCGGCCTTCCCCCCCGGACCATCCGCGCGGCACCGGCGCGTCCTCCTTTTGCAACCCCGGTGACACGTGTCTCCCGTCCCTGCCCCAGGAGTGCTGTTTGCCCAGCCGCCGGCCCCCACGCCACCCACGGCCCCCGGCAAAGGCGGCAGTGGCGGCGGCCGGGGAGGAGACGGCGGGACCAGCGGCGGCGGTGCTGGCGGCCAGGCCGGGCCGGCGGGGTCATCGGCCCCCGCCACGTCTTCTACCTCAACTAACTCGTTGCCTTAACCCCTCCCGGTGCTCCCCACCCGGAGCCGCCGGGCTGGGCGGGGGCCAGGTGGGCCAGGAGGCCGGGACGGCGGAAGATACGGGTGGGCGGGGAGGTGTCCACAGAGGACCCACAGCTAGCGCCAAAACAGAGAGAGAATATATACATATATATATAAAGAAGATTTAATAAAACGGGGAGACCAAGGAACACTTGAATACTCAGGTTTCGGACATTCAGAGAGGAATTGTGAGAGCAGCGGGGACGTGCGAAGAGAGAGGGCAGTCTGTCCCATCCCGGGGCCGTTCCCGCGGCCCCGGGGACCCGCTGGACTGGAGTCTGGTGTCCGCTTCGGACCAGTCGCGATGTCAGGCCGATCCTGTTTACCTCATACATCCCTGCACTGCGTGTTTTCATTTTTGTCTGTTTTTTTCGCTTTTTTTTTCCTCCATCACAGACTCGCACACCCGGCTCCTTGTGTTGAATGGAATCCCTGAGCCAAGATCAGCTGAATTTTTTTTTTTTCTTGTTGTTTTTGGGAACTTTTTTTTTAAAGAAATAGCGATATTCGAACTCTAGAGGGTTTTTAAGAGGTCTCGGGGTTTTGTTTTGTACATAGTCTATTTTATTCTCGGGGGGAGCGATCAAACCTTAGGAGAAGGATATATATATCTATATATCTATATATTTGTGTTCATTCAGGGAAACTGGACTTGAAAAAGCAAAAAAAAAAAAAAGAAAAACACCGGAACACCCTTTTTGTTTTTCCCGTGACTGGTTGGGGGCCGTGGCCCGTGGTCGGTGGCAGCTGGCGTGGAGCCGGCAGAGGTGGACTCGGGTGCCGTGGCCAGGGGCGTGGATGCCGGCCGTGCGTCCCGCGAGCCGGGCCTGCAAGTCTTAACTGGGAAGGAGAAAGTGCTGGAAACGGGCAGAGGTGGGGGGCTCCGGCGTCCCAGCCCCCGGGCTCCCGTCTCAGGGACGAAGTAGCTGCGGACTCTCTGGCCCAAAAGGGCTGCCGGTGGGGACTTGGACACGGGGAACGGGGCCAGCCGGGCTTAGCTCAGGGCGAGGTTTTCGGGGCCGCGGCATCCTGAACCCCCTCCCCACCGCCATCTCGTCTCCTCCACTTTGTCCCTCCGCTCGGGGACACGGCTCCCTGCAGTGACAGGTAACTAGAGAGGCGCAGGAGGGGCCGCCCCCCCGACCCCGGCCCGTTAGAGGTGGCATCAGCGGGACACAGCTGGGTAGGGCATTTATCTCAGCTGCTGGCGACGGTGTCCACCGGGCCAGCTGTGCGGCCGTCCCCAGGTCCAGGAGGGGTCTGGGGACTTTGTGGGCTGCCCTGCCCTCCCGGGTCCTTGGGGATGGGTTGCGTCACGTGGCACGTGTTCACGGCTGGTTTGTGCCTCTGGGGGTGCACTCGGCTGTCCCCAGGTGCCCTGGGGTCTAATTGGGCCCCGGGCGCCCAGCCTAACGAGGCCGCGAGGGGCGCCCCCGCCCCGGGGGCATCTGTTGCCTTGGAGGCCTGGGGGTCTGGGTTGCTCCCCCGGGCGGCCCTGTCTTTGGGAGGGAACCCCTTTCTTTGGTGTATCTCAGGGTCCTGACGCCCCCTCCGCCCTCCCAGGAAGGGGTGGCTCGGGCAGGGGGCTTCTGTTTTTCCTTCTGGAGGTTCCCTCCTCCCCTTCCCTCGCCGCAGCAGCAGCAGCACAATCATTGGGGAGGGGGACACAGCCCGCCGCCTTCGGGGCCCCAAGGGGGACGTCCACATGGGGGTCCTTCTACCTCAGGTCTGACTTTGATGCCAAAACCCGTGTCCCCTCCCGCGTCCTGGGGCGCTGGCCTCGGCCCCGTGTGTGGCGGGGGACCCGGGGGTCACGTGGGGAGGGCAGCACGGCCCCCCGTCTAACTCAGGGTGAGCCCGTGGGCGACGCTGGTGATTGTAGGGGCGCTGGGGACAAGCGGGGGGGCGGCTGCCTCCGTCCGGGGTCCCCCGCAGCCCCCGCCACCGCCTGTCCCGTGGGGGGTTCTGGGGTGCGGTCTGCACCCCCTTATGCAAACTGGGCTGGCGCACTGTTCACCCCGGAACGGGTGGGGCTCAGCAGCACGGCGAGGGCGGGACCCCCAATCTCAGGGTCGAGGGGGCTCCCCTGCTCCAGAGATGGTGGTGGGCCGGCTGCTTCTAGAATCTTCCGTGTGGCCCCTAAACTGGCCACGAGTCCATCGGGCAGGCGGGGGGTGGGACGGGGTGTCGGGGCGGCTGGGTCAGTCTGTCAGGTCGTGCATTTGTGCAGCCACTTTTACCGCTTTTTATCATTTTTTGCCACTTCTTTCCTTTTTTCTTTTTCTTTTTCCTTCACTTCGTTTTTGCGTTTCTTTTCTCGGCAAACGCGAACCCCGCTCCGTTCCTGACGTGAAATTCCAGTTGCTCTGGGGTTTGTCAGACGGCGCCGGGGACGCGCCCCAACTCAGGTTAAAGGAGAAAAAATAAACTTTTAAGAAAAAGGTGTAAACTACTCTCTACCTCTGGCCGCGGCGGGGCGGCCTGTACCAACTTCAGTTTTTTGCAGAACATTCAGGTATTAAAAGGGAAAAAAAAAAAAAAAAAGACAGAAAAACCGAAAAAAAGGAAAAAAAAGGTGTGATTTTGAAATTTAAAAGAACACTGAAAGTTTACATTTTATAACATTATTATGCAGATTGTATTTAAACTTCAGAAATATTTAAGACAATTGTAACCCTGTAAAGCTGATGAGATATTAAAACAAGACAAGACACTTCTGACTTTTAACAGAAAAAGGCTTCTCTGTGGTTGTTTTGGCGTCGTCCCCACCCCATCTGGGTCCAGGTGGCAGAAGGACAGGGGCCAACCCAGGGTCCTCCAGCCAGGACTGTGCCCCGGGGACCCTGGGCCATGTCTGGGGACACTGTGGTTGTCATACTGGGGGGCTCCCGGCATCGAGTGGGTGGGGGCCAGGGATGCTGCTCCACCCCCCACAGTGCCCAGGATGTCCCCCCCGGAGAGTGACCCAGGCCTAGTGTCCACAGGAGACACCAGCTAGGCCACGTCTGAGAGGTGATCCCCCTCAGTGTCACCCTCCTTAAAGTGGGCGTGTGTGGGGGCCTGATGCGATGTCCCTGTTTTAGAGATGGGGAGGACGCAGGTGTGGCCTGTCACTCCTGTGTGGCTGACCCCAGCCCCCAGGGCATGTGGCCGGGCCCCTCCTTGCTGGCTTCGCGAAGGAGGCCAGGTCTGGGCCTGCCCCTGGGCCTTTGCACAAGCTCTTGTCACTGCCTGAGTGCCCGTCTTCCCCTCCTTCCCTGCGGCTGGGGTTTCTGCTGCCCCCGCCTCACCCCCTCCTCCCGGCCAGTTACTGCAGCACATCCTCCTCCTTTGGGGGAACCACATGGCACTCCCCCACCGCACACGTCCCCCCTCCGCCCCCCAGGCTGCGTCTTTGCTGTGACCGGGCCCACCCGGCCCCTGAGCTTCCCGCTGTGGTCTGGGTCACCATCACCCATCCACGCATGTGGCCCCGCGGAAGCCGGACGAGGAGCGCCGGCCCCCGGGCTGCGTCTGCACCCCCACCCGGCACCCGTGGAAGCGAAACCCCGAGTTCTCTGCCTTCCAAGCAGAGGGGACGGCGGCCCCGCAGGATCCGGGCCGCAACACGCTTCCCGGGGGGTCCGGTCCTCGTCCACCCTCTGTCCCCCGCGTCCGGAGCACGGACGGGCAGGCTCAAGGTCGGCCAGGCCCAGCCCCCCGCCACCTGGCTCTGCCGTCACCGACTCCGGCCACGGCCGGCCTGGGCCGGTCCCCCCGCCCCTGGGCCCCAGGCTGCCCCAGGATGAGGGCAACTGCTGCCCTGGCCTCCCTCGCTCCCGCCAGGGGTGCGCCCTCCCGTCTGGCGGAGAGACGGAGGTCACCCACCCGCCGCCCGGAGCCCCCGCCCCCCAGGGCGACAAAGGAAACGCGATTTTTTAAATAAAAGGGCCTTTCCGGCAAACTGGATCGGCCAGTCCGGCATCTTCATTCCTGCGCTGAGGAGGAATCCAGAGAGGGAGCGGGGGGGGGGGGGGGGGGGGGGGGGCCCTGGGGTCACACAGCCCCTGGGGACGCGGGGAGGGGTCAGCCGCCCTCCTCCCTCCCGGGCCTCCTGCCCTGAGCTCCTAGGACCCGGCGGGTTCCCGGGAGCCAAACGCGAAACCAGGTCTGGGGAGCGGAGCCGAGGAGGTGGCCGAAGGGACGCCACAAAGAGAAGAGGGTTTTCCCTGGAACTGTCAGCCTTGCCTCCCCCATGGGTGGCCCTGACGGGGCCGCTGGGGTGCCGGGTGGGTCCCCCCGGGTGGGCGAGGTGTGAGAACGGCCGGTCTGGTTCGGTTCGTCAGTGTGGACCCAGCGCTCGCAAACAGGAGGTGCTCAATAAGTGCGCAGGGAATGAGGAACGTGGGGCTGAGGCCCGGGGTGGGGGGGTGCGGGCCTCTGTGCCTCGGTTTCCCCGCTCCTTTTGCCACGCCCTCCTGGCCTTGGCTTTGGGACGGGCACCGAGGAGGTCCGGCGGCTGGGTGGTCCGAGAGGCCCCCCAAAGTGTGGCTTTTGTCCTGTTCCTCTGACACAACTGGTCTGTCCTCATTCCGGAGCCGGGCGGGGGGTGGGGTGACCTCTGACCTCACTCAGCCGCCTGGCCGAGCCGGGTCTCCCGGGGGGAGGGGAGGAGGGAGAGGCCCGCAGCTGCCCTGCCCTCAGGCCCTAACCTCGCTCTCTGGCTGCACAGCGGGCCCCCCTGTACCCCACACTGGGCCTGCCCGTGCCCTGGAACCCCGGGAATCTGGAAGTTTCCAGGCCAGTCTTCCCGGGATGAGAACACAGACGCGGGGCCCCGAACCCCACAGCAGTGTGGGCCACAGCGTCCCCGCTTTGCACGTGGGGAAACGGGGGCCCAGAGCCGCCCGGTGACGCGCCCAAGGCTCGGGAGTGCCGGGTGCAAGCCCCCAGGGGGTGTTGAGGAGAAGGGCGGCCTCGGCCCACCCCCGGGAGCCGCACACTGGCCGTTCTCAAAGTGGGTTCTGCAGGGTCCCGGGGATTCAGGGTTCAACGGGAGATGCGGTTTCAAAAGTGTCAGTGAGCATTCGGGACGATGCATTTTTCTTAGTCACGCTTTGAAAACAAGAGTTGAGGAACCTGGGGCATCAGCCAGTCCTGGGGGTGGAAATCAGGAACAGGTGGTTCTAGTTCTAACCTGTCTTTGAAGTAGGTGGTCCCTGCCTCAGTTTCCCCATTTGGCAGCTGCTGGGGCTTTGGACACCCGGGTGTCCTCAACTTACAAAAGTCCTTCAGTTTCCTATGGCACGCCCTCCCCCCCCAGGATAAAATAAAATCCAGGCTCCGCACTGCCCACAAGGCCCTGCATGGCCCAGCTCCCCAGTCCCCACCCTGTGGTCTGGCCTCAGGGCCTTTGCACGGGCCTCTGCCCACCTTTCTTTTCAGGTTGTTAGCTGCCTGCTGGAGGGACACCTCCTCTAGACCCCCAAACCGGGCCGGTCCCCCCGACACCCCATCCCTCCCCATGACTGCTTCACGCTGCGGTCCCCTCCCGGTGGGTGGCTCACGCCTGCCACCTGGCGGCCGGGCTGGGGCCGCGGACACGCCCCCCCCCACGCTCGGGCGCCCGTTCCCCGCCCAGCTCCGCCCCCTCCGCCGGCTCACGGGCTCCCATAAGGCCCGGGGCTCTGGGCACCCCCCGATGTGGCTGTGGGCACCCCGCCCCGCGGTCGCTACTCCTCAGTGACCTCTTCCCTTTTCAAAGGTTGGCGACACATCGGCCACGTTTTAAAATACCGTGTTCGGACACGGCCCGGGGCGGGCAGCTGTGACCCGCTCCTCGAGCTCGCGACTTGGGAGACCCGCACCAAGTCGCTGAAATAAAAAGGGGGATTTTGTGGCCTCCCAGAAAAGAGGGGTCCGGGGGAGGCAGATGGTGGATCCGAGCGCGCACGTAATGATAACGTGTTGAGCGCCACCTAGACATGTCGTTACGTTGGGTACGCAGCCCGTTTAACTGCAACGCCTCATTCGGGCCCGTGAAGTCGGTCCTTTATTAGTTGCACATTTTAAAAAAAAGGGGGATCCGAGAGGTTGAGTCACTTGGCTAAAAGCGCCCAGCGCAAATGGCCAAGCCAGACCTCCAGGCTCTGAAGCTGTAACTGCCCGCAGGAGGCCCTGGGCCTTGTTTCTCCATCTGTTTTGGGGAGCGGTCTCCTTCCAGGATCCCTAGCCGGGCGCTGCGCCCCCGAGTTTACGCAGAGCGGAGGGGAACTCCACTGCCCGCGCGGCCCCCTCCCCCGAGGCCAGTGCGCATGCGCGGGTCGGGCAGGGGGCGGGGCGCCGCGGGTGCCGCTCTGGCCGGAGCGGCGCACAGCCGCGTGCGTCTCGCTGGCGATGACGCACATCCGGGGCGGAGGCGGCGGCAAGATGGCGGCGCCCATGGAGGTGGCCGTGTGTACGGACTCGGGGGCGCAGCTGTGGAGCTGCGTCGTGTGGGAGCTGCACTCGGGCGCCAACCTGCTCACCTACCGCGGCGGCCAGGCCGGACCCCGCGGCCTGGCGCTGCTCAACGGCGAGTACCTGCTGGCGGCGCAGCTGGGCAAGAACTACATCAGCGCCTGGGAGCTGCAGCGGAAGGTGGGCGGCGCGGCGCGGGCTCCGCCGGGGGGTGTGCGCGAGGCGCCCGCCACCGGGGTCGCCGAAGTGTCGGTGGGACCCACGCGCGCCGCTCCGGGCCGGGAGTTTGGGCCGAGCGTCTGCGCATGCGCGGGTCTGGGGGCTGCGGCGGGAGGCGCGCGCCCGGGCGGTGGGGTCGTTCAGGGCGCTGCGCGCACGCGCGGGGCCGAGGGCGGGGGGGGGGGTCTCGGGGCGGGGGGGGGTCCCCCGCCGGCTTGCGCACGCGCACACGGAGGGCTGGAGAGGTGGCGCTGCCCTTGGTGCGTGGCGCATGAGCGGGCGCGAAGTTTAATCAAGGGGGGACTTTACTGCTGGGGTTCGGGGGGTTCTGGTCTTGGAGGTGAAGGTCCGCGGCCCGGGAGACTCATGCGTGTATTGCACCCCAAAAGAGACGCTGCTTTTCGCCGTGAGGGCTCACGGTTCCCTCTCTTACAGAAACCCCAAAAGGCAGTTCCTGGAGCTGCTCGCCGCCCCTTCCGGCCAGCTGACCCTTGCCGGGGGTGGTCCCCGCCCGACCCTGAAGGCTCCCCAGCGTAGACATGAGGAAGCTGAACGTTAGGGTTGTCAGGGAGGCAGGGTTGGGCACGAGCAGACTGGCCACTAGGATCTCTGGCCCCATCGCCCTCCTGGGCCCATGCCTTTCCCGCCCCGGAGGGCCCCTGTGGCCCTCACGCGGACTACGCACCGTTCTGCTTTTCTCTGAGAATCCTCAGGCCTCCCCCGGCGCCTTGCAAAGCAAACCACCCTGTTCCCGCGCCCCTTCCTGGTCCTCTCGGGCGCCCCCTCCCGCTCTCCCCGCGGCCCCCTAGCTCCCGCCTTCTGCGCGGAGCACAGAGTCATCTTCTGTTCCTCCAGGACCAGCTCCAGCAGAAGATCATGTGTCCCGGGCCTGTCACCTGTCTGACCACGTCGCCCAACGGTCTCTACGTCGTCGCGGGGATCGCAGAGAGCATACACCTGTGGGAGGTCAGAGACGAGCCAGGGCGTGGGCGTTGGCCTGCGACTTGTCATCAGCCATCGGACGTGTTTGGGGGCAGACCTGCCTCACGTCCTGCACAGTCAGTGCAGGGTTCGGAGCCGGAAGATGGAGCCGTAACCACGTTCTGGCTTCCCTGACCTAGTCCACACCTGCGAGCCGGTGTGCACCTCCCCCAGAGGTCTGCTGGAGAGCGGAGAGTTCTCTGTGAGGGGGCTTCGTTCTCTAACCCCGGGGGCGTTCACACCTCAGTGTGTGGTCATGAGACTAGGAAGCAGTGGCTTAGGCGCAGGGAGGGAAACCGAGGCAGAGAGGGGCTCCTCCAGAGTGGCCCATCACCATAGAAATCCTCACCCTGGTTGCTGTCGGCCTGGTGCAGGGCCGTGGGCGGAAATCAGTGGCCCGTCCCCTGATGGGGGGTGTCTTAGGGGGTTGCTCCTCCTTGGTGGGGGACAGTCTGTGGTATCTCTTGGCCAGTGGGGGCTGCTGTCTGGCTGTAGCTTCCCCACCCTCTGGAGGATTCCCGGCCAGCAGGAGCCGTGGCCACGAGGGGTGTCCCACACAGCCGGCCGGAGGCAGGAGCTCAGGCCGAGGGCTTCCAGCCGGGCCGGCCTGACCCGTGGATCCGCCACTGCTGACCTCCCCTTCCCTCCGTGGGGGCCAGAAAGCCTTCAGCCGGGGCTGTGGGGTGGGGGGCGTGTCTGTCCAAATGCCCCCCTCACGAGGACAGCAGTTGTCGGATTGAGGGCCCCCTTCTTTCAGTGAGATCTCACCTGAACTGATCCAACTTGCAAAGACCCCGTATTCGTGTAAGGTCGTAGGTTCTGGGAGTTCGGATATGAACGCGTTTATTTGGGGACACGCAGTTCAACCCAGAGCAGCATCAGTGCCCCCGTGCCGAAGCCGCAGCCCTTCCAGATGGTGCGAGGGGCTCACCTGTCCTTGCTCCCGTGGCGCCTCCCCCTTCCACAGCTGCCCGGCTCCCTGCTGGTCTCGGGCCCCACGAGGCGCCCCAGCCCCAGCCCCTCCCGCAGACTGGGCCCCTGGCCTCACGGAATCATGCTGAGGAGCTGCGTGCGTGTCCTGGTCCCACTGGCCCTGAGGGACCAGCAGGCTGTCACTCGCCCCCACAGAAAGCCTGTGTGGCCCCTGGGGCTGCAGGGATGCCACCCCCAGCCTTGCGTTGGGCGTGGGTCCTCATGTGGGATGTGGCCCCAGACTCGGCAGTCAGGGTGATTGTGGATGAGGGGTGGAGCACGAACGACACCCATCCCCTCCTCAGCCGTCATCCACTTGGGACCAGGTGGGAACAGGCGCCTAGGACGGCGGAGGGGGCGCGGCCCACCAGCCTCACGTTCATTTCAGGCCCCACGGCCCCGCACCACCGGCTCAGGCCCTGGCGCATCGATGTGGGGCGGCCTGTCCCTGGGACCTGGCGGCCGGGGTGCCGGGAGCTGTGCCCCATTTCCTGCTCTGACCCCGGGGGGCCCCCCACAGGTCTCCACGGGAAACCTTCTGGTTATCCTGAGTCGCCACTACCAGGACGTCACGTGCCTGCAGTTCACCGGCGACAGCAGCCACTTCTTGTCGGGGGGCAGGGACTGCTTGGTGCTGGTCTGGAACCTCTGCAGGTAGCACCCCAGGCCTGCGTGCTCTGCGGCCGGCGAGGCCACGGTGGGGAGAGCAGGGGACCTGCTCTGTGCAGAGGCAGTGCCCAGGCCCCGGCGAGTTGGGCGGCTGGTGTGAGGAGGGCGAGGGTGGTGGGCTTGTCAGGGGGTCTGGGGGCCATCTGAGCTGTAGGAGGATGGGGTAGCCCCGGCAGCTGAGTGGAGACGGGGTGGGGGCGTCGGGCCGTGGGCCTTTCCACCGCTGAGGTCCGCCCTTCTGCAGCGTGCTGCAGGTGGACCCGTCCAGGACCCCGGCCCCCCGGCACGTCTGGTCCCGCCACACCCTCCCCATCACAGACCTGCACTGCGGCCTCGGGGGGCCCCTGGCCCGGGTGGCCACCGCCTCGCTGGACCAGACGGTGAAGGTAGGTCCCCCCTGGCGGCTGCGAGCCGGGCCCGGGCAGCTGCGGGCTCCTGGCCAGCGTGAGGTGCTGCTCCAGGCACACCTAATCCCCTGATGCTTCCGCTTCAAGGATGTCCAGAGGGGGACGGTCCAAGCCTGTGTCGCCTCGGAAATTCCCACTTGGCCGCCTGCCCGCGCCCAGTGGCTCCGTGCCCAAAGCTCGGGGATCTGAGGGGGTCTTGGTCCTGGGTCTTTGCTGTTTGGGCTGGGGGGGGGGGGGGCGCTGCGGGCTTACCAGCCGGTGGCCTGGGGGCTGACGACGGCGGCTAAAGCAGGCGGTGGTGAGGGGCTCGGCTGTGAGGACCGGGGTCCGTCTCAGGGAAGCCTGAGCCCCTCAGACCCTAGGCCCCGGGGGTGACGGCTCTGTCCGAGGTTCCCGCGGGCCCAGCGTCTCCCGGTCAGGGCCGCCCAGCTCAGACCAGCGTCCCCGCCCGCCGGGACCCCGGTGTCCGCGGAGCCCCGTCCCACACCCCCGCCGCCCCCAGCTGTGGGAGGTCTCCTCGGGCGAGCTGCTGCTGTCTGTCCTCTTCGACGTGGGCATCATGGCGGTGACCATGGACCTGGCCGAGTACCACATGTTCTGCGGCGGCAGCGACGGCTCGGTCTTCCAGGTCGACCTGTGCACGTGGGTGAGTGGCGGGGGCGGCCGGGGGGGGGCACTGGGCTGGGGTCGGGGCTTAGGGGCTGTGGGACACTCTGGGCTCCGTCCTCGCCGCATCCAAGGCCGCGTGTCCTGCAGGTGGGGGGGCGGCCTCGTGCTCCCTCGCGGACTGTGGCCCCGGCCCACCCCCACCCCGTCCCCTGGGGCCCGGGCTGAGGCCCGCCGTGCCCCTCTGCTCACGGGCCCCCCGGCCTCTGCAGCCTGGTCAGAGAGAGGAGAGCTTCCAGCCGGAGCAGGACAGCGGGAAGGTTTTCAGAGGACACAGGTGCAGGGTCGGGTCAGCAGGTGGGGGGGGGGGGGCGACACCCTGTTTTCTCGCTCTTGGGCTGGAGTTCACTTGCGCCGCCCGTCCTCCGGCCTGTCTGTCCCCAGGAACCAGGTGACCTGTTTGTCGGTGTCCACTGATGGCAGCGTGCTGCTCTCGGGCTCGCACGACGAGACCGTGCGCCTGTGGGATGTCCAGAGCAAGCAGTGCATCAGGACAGTGACCCTCAAAGGTGGGGCTGCGGGCGCTGGGGATGGGGGTGCCAGACAGCCCCTCCTGCATCCGCCCAGCTCCTCTGAGGGCCCCGGAAACCATGCGGTTTGCTCCTGGACTCCTGTCACCGCAGGGCCCTGGTGCTGGGAGGGAGGGCCCGGGGTCCGGCCCAGGGGAGGGGCGGTCAGGGCGGCTCCCGGACAGCCGGTCCCCTCCGCAGGCCCCGTGACCAACGCGCGCATCATGCTGGCGCCCCCGAGCATGCTGAGTTCTGACTTCAGGCCCAGCCTGCCGCTGCCCCCGCTTCAACAAGCACCTGCTGGGCGCCGAGCATGGCGACGAGGCACACCGCGGGGGCCTCACGCTGCGCCTGGGCCTCCACCAGCAGGTGCGTGCCCCCCTCTGCAGGTGTGCACACGCACGTGCGCGGGCATCGGGCGCCTGCAGGAGCAGGACCCAACCACTCTCCCCCGGTGCCACCAGGGTCTCCTCCAGGTGGGGCCTGGCCTTGTGACCCCAGGCCACCCTCTGTCCACTGTTTCCATGCCGTGAAATCACAGCAGCCCTGCGGGGGTGTCCAGGCCCCTCCGCAGACGGCTTGATGGGCGGCTCTGCCAAGCACCCTGTCCACCGGCCCGCGGGCAGGGTGCCCAGTGTCCAGCAGGAGACGGACGGCCTCCCCTCTGCAGCAGTGTCCATCTGTCTCGCCGTGCCAGGCAGGCGCTCTCCACAGGCTGGAGATGCTAGCCGACAGGCTGGCCATCTTCTGGAGCCTTCCTTGACCCTGGTTTCTGCTCATCTCTCAAGGCCTGGCTCCATCCTGCCTGCGGTGTGGCCTGGAGTGTCCCTGTTCCCTGGGCCTCGAGGGGTCAAGTCCTGCGGCAGGAAGCAGATTTGCAGGAGGGGAGCACGTTGCTTCCGGCTAGGGGTGGGCTTGCAGCCTGGACAGAAGCTGGGTGCTTTCAGTCTTCCCACGTGTCAGTGGGGTTAGGATGGCGCCTCCCCGCAGGGTGGTGGCCAGCACTGACGGGGATGGTGTGAGCGCGGGTGAGCCCGGGTGGCCGACGCAGCCCCTTCCGTGTTGCAGGGCTCGGAGCCCAGCTACCTGGAGCGCGTGGAGCAGCTGCACACGGTGATGTGCGGGACCATGGAGAAGGTGGGCGTGGAGGGGCGTGTGTGGGCCCGGGGTGTGGGCGGCACCACGGGGAAGGGGGTGGGGCCTGGGTAACGGGTGGCACCAGAGGAGGGGAGGGGCCTGTGGTGGGTGGGGCCACGGAGGAGGGCGGGGCCCGGAGGGAGGGGAGGCGGTCCGTACCTTGGAAGAAGGGAAGGGGCCGGAAGTCCCTGGAGAGGGGGTTGTGGGGGGCGGGCTGTGGGGGCCGTGCATCGGAGAGGAGGTGCCCCCGCCCTGTGTCCGGGACCGTGGGCAGTGACCCTCACGCCCTCACTGAGGGCCCCGCGCGTGTCCGAGGTCCCTCCGGCCCTGAGCCCCGGCCCCCTCTCCTCCGTCCGGCAGAACGTGCTGGGCGGCCAGGACCCAGCTGCGCGTCCGCGTGACGGAGCTGGAGGACGAGGTGCGGAACCTGCGTAAGATCAACCGCGACCTGTTCGACTTCTCCACGCGCATCATCACGCGGCCGGCCAAGTGAGCGCGGGCGCCCTCCCGCCGGGACCGCGGCTCGGGGCCAGGGTCGCCCGCTGCCCGTTTTGTGTTCGGACTTTGCCCCGTGAGGGTCGTCCTGCCTGAGCGCTGACCCACCGGTGTCGTGCGTCCCGTGGTGCTGTTCTGTTTTTAACACAAGACCTGAAAGCTCCTCTCTCTGGGCCTTGGTGTGCCTCGGGGGTCCCAGGTCTTGCTGGGCTCCAGGACCTGGCGGGGGGCCTGTCCCAGGGCACTCACCGGAGCGCACTCGGAGTGCGATTGTATAAACCCTTGTGAGAAGCTGTGGTTCTATGACTTTCCGCACACGTGTCTGCTGTCCCAGTGCACCATGTGAGGCCTCAGTGAGAGGAAAAGCTTCGGGCAGGAGTGATGCAGGGAGAGTGGTGTGGTCACTGCGGTGGCAGCCAGTCCTGTGCCGGGTACCCCAGAGGGACATGCACCCAGACATCTCAACTAAACGTTCCTGTTGGCGTCAAGAGCCCCAAGAGAGGCCAGGCACCCCCACTGCCCTGGGGACTCTGCCAACCGCCAGCCAATGCCTGGAGCCCAGCCCAGACCCATGTTCCCAAAGTTGCCTGCAGAACCTTCCAGAAAGCTACCCCCAACTGACAGCCCTGTCTAATGATCCAGAAAATCCACGTGATGTAGTGGCTGCCGTAATAACCAGCCGAGAGCTTGCATCCACCTGAACCCAGACTTTTAGGCCAATTCATGTCCCTCCCAGGGCCCGGCCCTCACCAACAGGGAGCCCGGGGTGGCACCAGACGCACCCTCTGCCCCCACCCCCAGGGCTCTCGGCCCGGGACGCTGAGACGGGACATTACCTGGGCTGCCCTGTCCACGTCCAGTGAAGGGGGCTCGCTGGCTGGCAGGGCCCACGTCACAGGCCCACCCACACACGGGGCCCCTGCCACGTGCTGGGAGTCCATCCAGCGGTCCCTCCAGGCCAGAAGCAGGATGAGGTCACAGTGGGCCCTGGGCCCCCGGGGATGGCCGGCAGCTGTGGGGGTGCCCCGGCTGGTCCATGGCGGCCAGTCAGTGCAGAGCTGGGACAGACCTTGGTCCCCTCCCAGGGTGCCCAGGGCCCGGTCCGCCCTCCCCCTTGGCTTCCAGGAAGTCTGGAAGTTCGGGGTCAGGATCCCCAAGGGCCCCTCACCTGCCCAGCCTGACATTCGGCCCCGACCCCAGGGAGGGTCCCGGAGCCCTCGGGCCTGGCCTGCCCTCCATGCCCGCGGCTGCCTGCACCTGGGCCATAATCAAATGCCAGCTGGAAGGAGATTCGCCACTTGTCCTGGAGGCCTGGTGTGGCCGCCTGCGTCTGGCCGAGTCCCAGACAGGAGCTGGCCCGTCGCCACGAGATGGCTGAGGGTCCCGGCCTCTGTCTGGCAGCCGCCTCCCGGGTCTGGATTTTTCCCCTGGGGGGGCTGTGCCCACTGCCCCTGAGCCTGCAAAGATTCCCGGGGCACCTGCCGGCTCACGATGCCTGCAGGGCTGGGGAGGGGCGGGGCGCCACCCCGGAGCTGTCACCGTCTTCTGACCTGGCCCGCAGCCCGGGGGAGCCGCGCATCGGCGTGCAGACCGCCTCGGCGCCCACGCGTCCCCCGCTGCCCGCCCAGCGCGGGCCTGGAAGGTCGCCGTCTGCGCTGCCGCAGGGGAGGACGCGGGGGGCGGAGCCCGCCCACCTCCGCATCCGGCCAGAATCACCACGTGGCCCCAGACGAGCCCCCCGTGGCTCCCAGACTCCGTTTCCCCATCTATAAAATAGGGACGGACCCCGGGCCTGCAGGGAGCCTGGGGGGGCTCGTGGGGAGCTGGTGTGCGGCAGGGACGTGAATCAACGAACGACGCCGTCGTCATCCTGTCCCTGGGAGCTGGCGCACACCTTCCCTGGATGCACAACCTGACTCGCATCCTGGGCCGTCCCCGCGGAGGGGGGAAGCCGACAGCACGTGTTCACGGTGACCCCGCGTGCTGCTGGGTGTGTGTGAAACACAGCCAGGTGCCCCTCGCAGCCGCCAGGACGGTGTTGGCGAGGATGCGAAGGAATCGGAGGTGCGCACGGCTGGTGGGAACGCGGCGTGGGGCGGCCACTGCGGGAACGGTCTGGAGGTTCCTCCCCAAATTAAATGTGAGATCACCGTGTGCCTCAGCAGTCCCTCTCCTGGTACGTCCCCAAGAGAACTGAGAGCAGGGACTCAGATGTCTGCACCCGTGTCCCCAGCAGCATGAGTCACAGCAGACAAAAGGTGGAAAGAGCCCAACTGTCCGTGGACGGATGACGGATACACACAGTGTGTCCATCCACACGCTGGAATATGATGCAGCCCTGAAAAGGAAGGAGATTCTGACACCTGCTCCAACGTGGATGGGCCTCGAGGACACGATGCTCAGTGACATGAGCCAGACACAGAAGGACAGAGACTGTGTGGTCCACTCACAGGAGGTCCCTAGAGGAGTCACATCCACAGAGACAGAAAGTAGATGGTGGGGCCGGGGGCTGGAAGAGGGGACGGGGAGTCAGTGTTTCATGGGGACGGAGTTTCAGTTTGGGGAGATGGAAAGTTTTGGAGACGGATGATGGGGATAGTTGCACTACAGTGTGACTGTACTAATGTCACTGAGCTGTGCACTTCAAGTAGTGAGGATGGTGAGTTTATGTTATGTCTATCTTACTACAATTGGACAAATACCTCTGTGTGTCCCTCATTTAATCTGCACGGGCCGGGAGGCAGGAATGACAATGGCCCCTGTAAGGATGAGGAAACAGGCACAGAGCAGTCAAGGAGCCGCCCCAGGTCACACAGCGGGCAGTGGAGGTTCTGGATCCCAGCGGAACCTGGGCCCTTCATTGCTGCCCCTGATCGTGGGGGAACAACGGCCGTGGGACTCGGAAGAAGGGGGGGTGGCGGCAGAACCAGACATAGTGGCCTCGGAGGCGCCCTTGTGTGACTCCCGGGAGGGCCTCCGGCAGCAGTTGCCTCCCCGGAACTGGCACACAGCTGTGTTTGTTGACTGACTGTGTGAGTGTCCGCTGAGGGCCAGCTTAGGGGGAGGAAGTATCCCCTACCCAGGATGGGTCCCAGTTTCTGAGGACTCACACTCTCAGAGGGCCCGTACCCCACGGGGGTCCCTGAGGACACTTTATCCCCTGGGGCCTCACCCAAGACCAGGCAGGTGGGCGGGCTCCCCGGTGGGGGGGGGGCTTCCTGGCATGGCAGTGGCCTCAGGCGGGGACCCTCCCTGTCCTCCAATGCCTGGCCTGGTGTCTGGGTGAGGTGGCCTCCTTGTCCCCTGGAACCCAGCCACCCAGCCCTCATCACAGTCGTCTCAAAATCCGGCCGCCCCGCTGGCCGGCGCTCGGCGGGTTTATTTCCCTAATGGAGGTTTGTTCCTGCCTCGCGGACACCGGCTCCAACTGGACGTGGTTTCCGTGCGTGAGAAGTCAGCCAAGTGTGGATTCATTCATCAGGGCCGGAACATTCCGTGCCGGAGCCAGGATCACGGGGGCAGCTCGGTTTTCTCCCTCCCCCGTCCCCCGCCCAGGCAGGACGGGACGAGAGGATTCCGTGCAGGGCGCCGCCAGGTTTCCTGAGTGCCTGCGACACGCCAGGGCCACAAGGAACCCGGGCCGTTTGACGCGGGGAGGCCCAGAGAACGCAGGAGGAGGCTGAGGTTGGCCGATGGTGGGAGCTACGGAAGGTTCTGGAGCAGTGAAGGCTGATGTAATAGTGTCCTTGTCTGAGCAGTGACTCAAGCAACAAGCAATTATAGGGCACCAACTGTGTGCAAGCCCCAGAGACAGTGGTTAACAAGCCCCTGCCCTCCCAGAATTGAGGGGCAGAGATGGCCAGAAAAAAAAAATAAAATAAATGAACAAAAAGATAACAGCGTGTGAAGGAGTTAAAGCAGGCGGGGGCGGGGGGTGTTCTGCCTCTTTCTGGGTGACAAGCAGGGAACCTCTTTCAGAGCAGGGGCATTTGGCACTGGGTCACGAAGGGTGAAGAGGACCTCTCTGGCCCAAGTTGCCTGTCCACAGCTGGAGGGCGGGAGAGCCACTCTATCGCTTCCCACCAGACACAGCTGCCTCAGTTTCCCCAGGGAGCACAGGCGTTAGAACACAGATGGGTCGGTCTGGGTAGACACTGCTTCCTGGAGGTGGGAGATGCTGCTATGTGACTGTGGGGGCCTCCCGGGCCTCAGTTTCCCTGACAGCAATGGGCAGTGTTCCCAGGCTGCACGGGGATGGGGGATCCTGGGAGGGAACAGGGGTGAGCATGGGGCCGATTTTGACGCAAGATCCCTCCCCGGTGCTGAGCCTCGGTTTCCTCGTCTGTACGAGGGGGAGGCAAGCGGCCTGGCACGAGCCGGGAAGGGCAGTGGTCAGGTCCCGCGCCCACCCCCGCCCCGCACGTGTGGCCATCGGCGCCTCCGCCTCCCGCCCTGGTGGGGGTCCCACTGGGGACCCGGAGGAAGCGAGGGCGGGCGCACGGCGGGCCCGGGCAGGGAGGGGTGCGCCGGCCGCGGGGCGGGGAGGGAGCGGCCGGGCCGGGCCGGGATCCCGCCCCCTGCGCGGTGGCCCCGCCGCTCCGCCCCGCGCCGCCCGCAACTTCGAGATGGAGTTGGTGCGCGCGCTGTGGCTCGGCCTGGCGCTGGCGCTGGGGCCCGGGCCCGTCGGCGGCCACCCCCAGCCGTGCGGGGTCCTGGAGCGCCTGGGGGGCTCCGTGCGCCTGGGCGCCCTCCTGCCCCGCGCGCCCGCCGCCCGCGCCCGCGTCCGCGCCGCCCTGGCCCGGGCCGCCCTGGCGCCAAGGCTGCCGCACAACCTGAGCCTGGAGCTGGTGGCCGCCGCGCCCCCCGCACGCGACCCCGCCTCGCTGGCCCGCGGGCTGTGCCAGGTGCTGGCGGCGCCGGGCGTGGCGGCCGTGCTGGCCTTCCCCGAGGCGCGGCCCGAGCTGCTGCAGCTGCACTTCCTGGCGGCCGCCACCGAGACCCCCGTGCTCAGCGTGCTGCGGCGGGAGGCGCGCGCGCCCCTGGGCGTCCCGGTACGCGCTGACGGGCGTGCGGGGGTCAGGGCGCGGGGGGACCCGGGGGCCAGATGAGGGAGGCCCCCGGACGTTCCTGGGGAGCGGGGACCCGCGGGCCGGATGCCGGAGTCCCTGGGGCGCACGGGACCCGGACTTCTGGACCCTGGATGCAGAAGCCCGCAGGGATGCCCAGGAGTCTGGATGCGCGGGGACTCGGCTCTCGGGACCTGGACCCCTGGACCCCAGATGACCCGGAGAGTAGGGACCCAGAACCGGAGGCGGGAGCCCCGGACCTGCAGCTCCGGACCCCGCAGGAGTCTCTGGACCCCGAGGGCGAAACCCACAGGACTCCCGTGCAGACCCCGTCTCCGGGCCTTAGTGGAGGAGTCCCGCCCCCGCGGCCCCTGCCCCTTCCGGCCCCGGGCCCGTCCCCCTTCCCGGTCCGGGGGCGCCTCCCGGTCCCACCGCGCATGGCCGCGGGGCGGCGAAGGCGGAGCCGGTTTTTCTATTCGCTCTCCGGGAGCGCAGTTTCGGGGTCTGCGCGTCCAGACCGTCCTCCTTCCAGGATCCGCCCAGAAGCCCTCCAGGCTCAGGCCTCCCCACCCCACAGCCTCCTCGATGGCCTGCTCGGGTCCAGGGGCCACCGTCACCCCACACCCCTCCATCCTCCACCCGCTCTGCATCCTGGCAGTTTCTTCCCTCTTCTTGGTTCCACTCTCAGGCCCCGATTGGGGTCTGAATAAGTAGCCGATGGGAAAAGGAGGACAGAGGGGTGGCTGGCAGGGCTCTGAGGTCCCCCTTGTGCCCCAGGGGAAGGCCCCTCCAGGGCCACAGAGAGGGGCCCAACGTGGGACAGGGGGCCTGGCAGGGCCTCCCTGCTCCCAGCCCACCTGGGAGCCCCCTCCAGGCCTCCCTTCTCTTCGGGGAGGGGAGACCCTGACCCTGGAGGAGGCCCGGTGTCTTTAACCCCCGTCCCTGTGCACAGGCGGGTCCTGTCGCCCCCTGCCCCTGCCCCGAGGGAGAGATGAGGACGCAGCTCCAGGCCCGTGGCGCCCTCTGCTGCCGCCTCCCGGAACTGCGCCTCTGCCAGGACCGTCAGGCTTTGGGGGGAGGGCTTGGGCCCCCCAGAGACGGAGCAGCAGCCCCAGCCTTTCCCCAGCCCTCGGTGCCCTGTGCCCGCCCAAGTGACACTCTGCCCCCCTTAAGTGTCTGGCAAAGCTCTCTTGTCCTTCACAGCCTCAGAGCAAATCCAGAACTTTCTGGGTGCCCCTGGGCACAGAGGGGCCCCTCGGCCCCTGGCTGGCTGGGCACGAGGGCAGTGGTGTGTAACGAGGGGTCCCAAGGGGAACCACTCTGGCTTGGCTCTGAGCATGAGAACATCAGCCAGTTCATGATTACGGAGCCTCCATCCTTGGCCCTTGAGTGGCTCCCAGTCGGGTGGGGTGGGTGAGGTCAGGAACGGGGTGAACGATGGACTCAGGGCTGAGAGAGTCCAGGGCTCTGCGTGGGGGATGGAGATGTCTGGATAGAAGAGGGGCAAGGGGGCTGAGTTTTGAAGGATGTATAGGAGTTGACTGGCATAGAGGGAGAAGGGTATTCCAGCTGGGGAACGGCACATGGAAAAGCCTCAAGGTGGGGCACCACCAGGCTGGAGCCGAGCGAGCAGGCCCTTAACGTCAGACCGAGGAGGCTGGGTTTTGTGTCGACGGCGATGGGGAGCCACACAAGGGTTTAGAGCAGGGGTGGGGCTGGGAAAAGACAGGTGTGAGGTCTGGTTATCCAGGTGACACCTGCCGATGGGGGTGGGGAGGGATGGCGGGACATGGATGGCCAGCCCTAACCGTGACCCACCCCTTCCCAGAACCCGTTCCACCTGCAGCTGGACTGGGCCAGCCCCCTGGAGACGCTACTAGACATGTTGGTGTCCGTGCTGCGGGCGCACGCCTGGGAGGACGTCAGCCTGGCGCTCTGCCGGGTGCGAGACCCCCGTGGCCTGGTGGCCCTCTGGACAAGCCGAGCTGGCCGAGCCCCGAAGCTCGTGCTGGACCTGAGCCGGCCAGATGTGGGGGATGCGGGGCTGCGGGCACGCCTGGCCCCGCTGGGGGCGGTGGCGGGGGGCGTGGCCCCGGTGCCCGCGGCCGTCCTCCTCGGCTGCCACGCCGCCCGTGCCCGTCGCGTGCTGCAGGCCGCGCCCCCGGGGCTCCGCTGGCTGCTGGGAACGCCGCTGCCCGCTGAGGCTCTGCCCACCGAGGGCCTGCCACCCGGGCTGCTGGCACTGGGAGAGGTGGCCCGGCCCCCACTGGAGGCCGCCATCCAGGACGCCGTGGAGCTGGTGGCCCGGGCGCTGGGCAGCGCAGCCCGCATGCAGCCGGAGCGAGCCCTCCTCCCCGCCGTGGTCAACTGCAGTGACCCGCAGCCAGCCGGGCCTGAGTCCTCGGGCCGCTTCTTGGCGCGGTGAGTGGGGACCCTGCTGTGCAGGCCCCTCATAGAGTCGCCTCTGTCTGGGGGTCATGAAAGGCGTTATTGGACGCTGGCTGTATACAGGACAGTGTCCCCACAAGACAGACGGTTTTGTGTCTGTCTTGGTGGAAGCAGAGCCTGAGAAAAGCATTCTGATCCGGGGCTCAGGGCTGGAGGCGGTGGTCTCGCTGGAGTGGCCTCAGCCGGAGCCCACGGGGCCCCTGGTGCGTGAACTGCACCCCACAGTTAGCGGTGTGGGCAAAGGGACCAGGTCGGGCAGGAGCTGGGCGAGGTTGGCAGGAGGGTGGACAGTCCAGAGCCGGGCGGGGGTGTGGTCACAGTCTCCAGGGCCTGGGCACCCGGCTGGTCCAGGGATCCGGTGTCAGGGACCCGACAGCGTCCACTGTGCTCAGAGAGGCAATGGGGCGGGGTCCGAGGTGACTGGGGGGTCACCGCTGGCCCCTGACGCTCCCTCACCACCTCCCGCCAGGTTCCTGGCCAACACGTCCTTCCAGGGCCGCACGGGGCCCGTGTGGGTGACCAGCTCTGCCCGGGTGCACACGTCCCGGGGCTTCCGCGTGTGGAGCCTGCGCCAGGACCCGCGGGGCGCCCCGGCCTGGGCCACGGTGGGCAGCTGGCGTGACGGGCAGCTGGAGCTGGAGCCGGGGGGCGCCGCCGCGCGGCCCCCACCCCCGCCGGGCGCCCGGGCCCGGCCCAGGCTGCGCGTGGTGACGCTGGTGGAGCACCCGTTCGTGTTCGCCCGCGAGCCGGACGAGGACGGGCAGTGCCCGGCGGGCCAGCTGTGCCTGGCGCCCGGCACCGACGACTCGGCCGCCCTGGACGCGCTGTTCGCGGCGCTGGCCAACGGCTCGGTGCCCCGCGCCCTGCGCCGCTGCTGCTACGGCTACTGCATCGACCTGCTGGAGCGGCTGGCGGAGGACGCGCCCTTCGACTTTGAGCTCTACATCGTGGGCGACGGCAAGTACGGCGCCCTGCGCAACGGCCGCTGGACCGGCCTGGTGGGCGACCTGCTGGCCGGCCGGGCGCACATGGCGGTGACCAGCTTCAGCATCAACTCGGCCCGCTCGCAGGTGGTGGACTTCAGCAGCCCCTTCTTCTCCACCAGCCTGGGCATCCTGGTGCGCGCGCGGGACACGGCCTCGCCCATCGGCGCCTTCATGTGGCCGCTGCACTGGTCCATGTGGCTGGGCGTCTTCGCCGCCCTGCACCTGACCGCACTCTTCCTCACGCTCTACGAGTGGCGCAGCCCCTACGGCCTCACGCCCCGCGGCCGGAACCGCGCCGCCGTCTTCTCCTACTCCTCGGCCCTCAACCTCTGCTACGCCATCCTCTTCGGCCGCACCGTCTCCAGCAAGACGCCCAAGTGCCCCACGGGGCGCCTCCTCATGAACCTCTGGGCCATCTTCTGCCTGCTCGTGCTGTCCAGCTACACGGCCAACCTGGCCGCCGTCATGGTCGGCGACAAGACCTTCGAGGAGCTGTTGGGGATCCACGACCCCAAGGTGGGCGGCCGCGGGGCCCCGGGGTGGAGCTGGGAGGTCTGGCACCCAGCCGCATGCGCCATCAGCCCCCATGTGCGTTTATTGGGCGCCTGCTGTGTGCCAGGCATTGGGGACCCAGCTGGGACAAAACAGACAAAGATCGGGGTCCCCGGGGAGAAGGTGAGAGTCAAGACAGGTCAAATGGCTAGTGTTTGAGATGGTGACAAAGTGCCAGGGAGAAAGATAAGGCAGAGTGGGGACAAAAGGAGGGCTGGGGACCGTTTTCGCAAATGGAATCAGAATTCGTCAGGGAGGGGTGACATCTCAGGGACTTCTATGTAGACGTCAGGAGGAGCGTGGGAGGGAGGGAGCACACCTGTGCAGAGGCCCTGGAGCAGGAGCAGAGTGGACGACTGGGGAAGGACGGGGAGGGGACAGAGGGGGCATGTCGTGCAGGCCCCGTGGATGCGAGAGGACCTGGGCCTCGAGAGTGGCTCCATCTGAGACAGAACTTTCCCTGGGAGCCTCGGAGGACTGCAGGCAGAGCAGGGGCGTGCCCCACTCTACAATTCTCTTTTAATGAAAAATCTGGAGTATTCCTGAGCAGGGAGCCAGGAACGAACCCATCACCCAACCCCAAAAACTCACGGAGCAAATCCCAGACCTTGTGTCACTTCACCCCAAACATCACAGGGACATCGGCAAACGTGAGGGGCCCGTTTTCCTGGGTGTCTTTTTTTTCCCCCACGGTTTGTTTAAGTCTGGACGCAAATGTGCCAACACCGCAGATGGAAGAAAACTGACTTCCCGGTTCTCTCTCCATCTCTTTTTCCTGGTGATTTGGTTGTTGGAGCAATTCTGGGGTTTTGGTCCCATCGCGTCTCCTGCTGTTTGCATGGGGCTGGCTGTGTCCCCTGGGCGTGTCTAGTCTGTTCCACTGGCCCCCGCCCGCGTCCTCTGTGGACTGTGATAAAACCTGGACGCTGGGCTGGCCGATGTGCCGGCCGCTCACCCCACGTGGCTACTTTTTAGGTTAACTTAACAACAGTAGATGTAAGTGCTCAACATCTATGCGAGAGCAACACAGGTACACGATGTTTCCGCCCTCAGAAAGTTCTAGATGGCTCCGCTCTGGTGCTCGACCCGACGGGGGTCTGGCTTTTCGTGGAAGGAAGTGCCGGTCACTGCGACCACTCACTCGTTCATGAGGAGCCCACACAGGCCGAAGGCGGCCCTGAGACCGGCCGAGCGGACTGCGCTGGCCCAGGAGGGATGGTGGGGACACGGTGGGGGACCATGGAGGGCCCAGAGCAGTGGGCAGGGGCCGGGTGTGTCCCAAAGGTTGAGCCCACGGGATGGACGGACGTGGAGATAACAGAGAGAGAGGAGGGAGCACAGAGCTGCTCTGGCAGGTGGGGACCCGGGGGGGGGGGCAGGTGCAGGGGGCGGATGGGGACAGGGTCCTGGACGTGGGGAGCCTGGGGCTCCTGTGGGACCCCAGGGGAGACGGCGAGGAAGGGATGGGGGGAGATCTGGGGTTCAGGTTCGGCTCCACGCGGAGGTGGACGTGCCGGCCTTTAGAACAGCGGTTCTCAACTGGGTGGTCCTGCCCCCTGGGGACGCCAGGTGATGTGTGGGGACATCTGTGGTTGTCGCACTGGGGGAGCTCCTGGCATCGAGTGGGTGGGGCCAGGGATGCAGCTCCACAGCCCAGAGCGCCCAGGACGGCCCCCGAGGGAATATTCTGGGCCCGCGCCCCCCCGGGGCGGGGGGGCCGGGCCGGAGCAGAGGCGGGAGGGCAGCCGCCGAGGGCAGGGCGGCGCTGACCGGTTCCGCCCGCAGCTGCACCGCCCGCCCCAGGGCCTCCGCGTGGGCACCGTGCGCGAGAGCAGCGCCGAGGCCTACATCAAGACGAGCTTCCCCGAGCTGCACGCGCACATGCGGCGCCACAGCGCGCCCACCACGCCCCGCGGCGTCGCCATGCTCACGTGAGGCGGGGCGGGGGCGGGCGCGGGCGGGGACCCGCGGGGAGGCGCGCTCACCCCAGCCCGCCCCCTCCCCGCAGGAGCGACCCCCCCAAGCTCAGCGCCTTCATCATGGACCAGGCGCTCCTGGACTACGAGGTGTCCATCGACGCCGACTGCAGGCTGCTGACCGTGGGCAAGCCCTTCGCCATGGAGGGTGAGGGGCGCCGGCGCGGGGCATCCCGGGGCGGGGGGAGCGCTGAGGGCTCGGGGGGGCGCAGCCGGGCCCCGACCCGACCCCGGCCTCCCGCAGGCTACGGCATCGGCCTCCCCCGGAACTCGCCGCTCACCTCCAACCTGTCCGAGTTCATCAGCCGCTACAAGTCCTCGGGCTTCATCGACCTGCTACATGACAAGTGGTACAAGATGGTGCCTTGTGGGAAGCGGGTCTTCGGCGTCACAGAGGTGGGACGGGACCCTGGACACAGGGTGGGGGTAGGCGTGGGCCCTGAGCCTGCGTCCGCCTGGACTGAGGTAGCCAACCCCTGCTCACTCCCAAAACGTATCTGTCTGCTTTTGTGCATTCGTATTCATCCTATAAAACCCCAGCTCCAGTGCCCTCTTCTCCATGAAATTCCATTCCCCAACATGGAGCCTGAGCCTCCCATTGGACTCCACAGCCCCAGGCCCCTTTCTCTTGCCCAATCTCTGGCCCCCCAGGCCAGGGCTCCCCAAGGGTCTGCCGTGACCGTGAAGGGCTCGTGCCTGCGTTCCGCCCGCAGACTCTGCAGATGGGCATCTACCACTTCTCGGGGCTCTTCGTGCTGCTCTGCCTGGGCCTGGGCAGCGCCCTGCTCAGCTCCCTGGGCGAGCACGTCTTCTACCGCCTGGCGCTGCCCCGCATCCGCAGGGGCAACAGGCTGCAGTACTGGCTGCACACGAGCCAGGTGAGGGCCGGCCTCGCGGGCGGCGGGGTGGGCAGCGTCGGGCCAGCCCTGACCCCACGCGGCCTGTCTGGGCTCCTAGAGGATCCACCGCGCCCTCAACACGGAGCCGCCCGAGGGGCAGGAGGCACCGCAGCCTAGGTGAGGGGCCCCGGGGGGGGCGGTCCGCACCCCACACGTCCACGCCCGCCCTCAAGCCCCCTCCCGAGAGCCCGGACAGCTCGGTCCACGCAGCCCGCGCCCTCCCCAAGAACCCGGACCGCAGAGGACAGAGGGGCGTGGGAGGGGCGCAGCTGACCCTGCCCCGCCCCGCGTCCCCAGGGGTCCCGAGGAGCAGCAGCAGGACACGCCGGCCGCCCCCGCGGGCCCGGGGCGCTGCACGCGGGTGCGCCGGGAGGTTGCGCGGGAGCGGCGCGTGCGCTTCCTGCTGGAGCCGGCGGTGGCCGCTGTCGCACCGGACGCGGACGTGGACGCGGCGGGGTCGCCCGAGGGTCCCGTCTGGCCCTGCTCCAACGGCCGCCCGCCCGCCGCGCCGCCCACGGGCGTCCCCCGGCTCGGCGCCCCGGAGGAGCCGATGGGCCCGGCAGAACCGGGGGAGCTGGAGGAGCTGGAGCGACGCATCGCGGGCGCGCGGGAGCGGCTGCGCCGGGCGCTGGGGCGGCGCGCGGAGCTCCTGGCCCAGCTCGGGGACGGGCCGCTGCGCCCGCTCCGGGCCGGCGCGGAAGGGCCCGAGGCCGCCCGGTGACCGCGTCCGACCTCGCGGCCTGCGCCTGCGCAGAAGCCACCCCGCCCGGAGCGGGGTGCCGGCCCCTCCTGCCGCCCCGCCGCGCGCGCGCGCACACGGAGACGCGGGCGCGGCCGCTGTCAGCAGTTTATTCTATATACAAACAACTCTGTACACCGCAATTAAATAGAATGGAATGAGCGCCCTTCCGCCCGCCTCGCCGAGTGACTGGGTGCGGCCGTGGCCCCTCCTGCCGGGCGGGTGGACACGGCTCTGCCCCGGCGTCGGCTCTGCCCTCGGTGTGGGCGCTGAGATCCGCCCAGGCGGCCCGGCGCGTCCAGGGGCAGGGGCCGTGGAAAAGGCACTGCGCGACGGAGCACCAGCAGAGGGGCCTCACCCCCGTTCACCCTGCTCTGCCCCCGGGACAGCTCGCTCCAGACCTTCATCACCCCCTTCCAGAACCTTCCATGGAACCCTGTTCCCTCTCCTGCCCAGCTCACCAGCCTGCTTCTACTCACTGATGGGGCCCACCACAAGCTGCAGGGACAGGCCTGGGGCAATCCACACCCGGGAAGAGAAGCCCACCTCCAGGCAAACCTGACGGACCCCCACACCACCCACGGCAGGCTGGGCAGGCCCAGGGCCACCGGGGACAGGCTTCCCCACCCCGGAGAGCTGCAGCCAGGTCATACCCGGCCAATCAGGATGGCCAGGGACAGAGGCGCTCAGCGGCCCAGGGGTCAGGAGCCGACCTCCGAGGGTGCATCCACTGGGGCCGCAGACTCTGGGCTGGGCCCACTCACCCCAGTGGCTGGGGGTGCTGTGTCAGGCGTTGGGGAGTCACCTGGAGGGGCACTGTCCTGGGGGACCCGGGGTAGCCCCCCGCCGGGGCTCAGGGGGCTGGCCGTCCGCCGCTCCAGGAGGGAGGCGCTCAGGCCGGACAGGAACGAGGCGTCCGTGATGATGGCGGCCGTCTCCGCCATCCAGCCCAGGTCGCCACTGGCCGCCGCGGCCACCGAGGCTGCCGCGGCCACCAGGGAACTGGGCGCCTCGGCCACAGGCCCAGGGCCCCCGCCAGACCCCGGGGAGCCAGGGCCCAGGGCGGCGGGCTGGCCGGCAGGGTCGGGGGCGACGGCCGGGGCACCCGCGTTGTTGTTGAGGTCGCCGGGCAGCGCGGGGGGCGCGCCGGGGCCCAGCGGGGGCGTCTGCAGCAGCATCTCCTGGATGCGGATCTGCTGCAGGATGGCGGGCAGCTCGTAGTGGTGGAAGAAGTAGATCATGGAATGCTGCGGGCAGACGGGCGCCGGTCAGGCCAACGTCCAGAGCCAGAACCCGGCCTCCGGGAAACCCCAACCGGCTGGAGCCGGGCCGCGGGGTCCCCGAGGGCAGCCCACCCCCGGGGAGCGAGGCGGGCCCAGACCTGGATGAAGAGCCAGGACGTGACCAGGGCCAGGCTGCTGTACTGGCCGTTGAAGCGGTAGTGGTAGGCGTAGAAGGCGAAGTGGTACAGGTAGAAAAACCTGCGGGGGGACAGGCGTGAGCCGCCGCCGCCGCCGGCCCCCGGTCCCCGGCCCCGCCGGCCCCGGGCGCGCGCTCACCGCAGCCAGTGCCTCTTGCTGGTGTTGGTGTGGCAGCAGATGGCGTCGTACTGGTCGGCCAGCCACACGATGAGGATGATGTAGAAGGCCGTGGTGGTGTCGTTGAAGAACTCGGACATGATGGCCTCCATCCCTGCGGGGACAGGGCGGTTGGGCCGGAGCCGGACGGGGGGGCGGGGGGGGGGCCCGGGCGGGCGGGGCGCTCACCCACGAGGGCCAGGATGACGGTCAGCAGGGGCGCCGCGGGGAAGGCGATGGCCACGTTCATCTCCAGCATCTGCAGCAGGTCCACTGAGGGGAGAGGGCGGGGGCGGGCAGACAGGTGAGGTGCGCGGAGGCCGGGGGCGCGCAGACCGGGTGAGGCGCGCGGGGCCGGAGGCAGGGGCCCACGGGGCGGCCGGGGCCGAGCCCCCGCCCGGGACTCACCAATGAAGACGAAGATCTGGTGATGGGAGTAGCGCAGCAGCATGGACACGCTCAGGGTCTGCAGGAAGGGCCGCGTGAGGCCTCGGAGGGGCCGCCTCGCCCCATCCCGCCAGCCCCGGGCCTGGCGCCCCGCCCGGCGCCCCCGCCCGGCCCGCGGCACTCACGAAGATGACCATGATGACAAAGGCGGCCAGGTAGGACGTGCGGGCCATCCACATGCTCACGAAGCGGTAGTGCTCGCCCGACACCACGTTCCGCAGGAAGCCTGCGCGAGGGGCAGTGAGCTCGGCCGGCCGCCCCCGCCCGCCCGCCCGCCCGCCAGCCCCGCCCGGCGCACCCTTGTTCTCCTCGTTCTCCGCCAGGCCCTTCACGCTGGACATGAGGATGTCATCGTAGCCCAGGAACTCGGCCAGCAGCAGGCGGCTGAAGCGGTCCCCGAAGCACTGGTCCCGCGTGGGGTCTGCGGGCAGCCCGGGAGAGGGTGTGTGCCTGGCCAGGGCCCCCGGGGAGCCCAGGCCCTCATTTCTGAGTGGGGAGCCCCCCGCCCCTGCAGCAGTGCCGTGACCCTGAGAACAGCGGGGGTGGGGGGGGGAGCTTCCTGCAGGACAACCCGGCCCCAGACGCCAATGGTCCGGGCCCCACCAGGCCCTCCCCCGGGAGGCCCGAGAGCCGGGGCCCGGCTGGCTCACCCAGGGTGACCACCATCACGGGGATGCTCAACCTCTGCCGCGCGGCCGGCGACAACCGCAGGAAGCCGTACTCCAGCGAGTACTCCACGATGTACTCGTCCTGTGGCCACACTGCGGGCAGGGACGGAGCTGGGTGACCACAGGCCCGGCTCCGAGGGGACTCTGCCCGGGACACGGGACTTCCAGGGCGCAGGGCGGGGAGGGGCCGACCCCCGCTTCACAAAGGGCCCCGGGGAGGGGAGCCAGGAGCCCTGGGACATCTCCCACGGCCTCACGTGCCGCTGACAGATGGGGACACTGAGGCACAGAGCAGCCATCCTCCCCGGCCAGTGCCGGTCTGGCTGCTGGGACCCTCGGTCCCTCTGGCCAGGCGGACTCCAGGCGGTGTCCCCGAGGCGCCCTCACCCGCAGGCCCCAGCAGCCCCGTCGGGATGCGGCCGGGGGCGCGTACCTTTAGAAGGCGTCTCGGGGAAGGGGAACTCCCGGCTGCCGTTCGCGGCCTCGGCGCCGCCTGGCGGCTTCAACACCTTGGGCTCGATGTCCAGTTCGAACTGCGGGGCGCCAGGAGGCGGGGTGTCAGGGGCCGCAGCACCTGGAGGCCGTCCTCTCCCGCTCCTGGCCGCCTCTGCCAAATGTCATCCGCCTCCGGGGCTGGGGGGCCTCTGACCCACGTCCCGTCAAAGACCCCAGGCCAAGCAGCCCCGAATACCAAGCTCCCCGAGCGGCTGGCTCCAGGCGAGGGTCTGCACCAACACCCCACCCGCCGGCCCTCACCCAGGCACCTCCTCCCGGCTGTGGGCCACAAGCACCCGCTCGACCCCGGCCGCTGCCGGCGGTCACCCACACGCCTCCGGCGACGGGGCGCTCAGCGCCTCCGCGGGCAGTTGCACCCTCCAGGACGGCCAGGACCAGCTCAGAGCCCAGAGCCTCCGGGGGCCCCGGAATCAGGCCAGTCCCTTCAGGTGACAGCCGGGAAATGCCCAAGCCCTGGGTTGGCCAGCACTGCCCTCTGCATCCCACGCCCCCGCCCTGCCCCAGAGCCACTCCAGGGGGAGCAGCGGGGCGTGGGCAAGCCGAGAACTTTCCAGGTCAAGAACTTTCCAGGCCGTGACCTTCCACACGGCAGCTGTGTTTACTGAGCGCCTCCCGCTCGCCTGCGGGCCGCCCGGCGGCTCACCCTGACGGAGCTGTTCTCGAACATGTCCATCGTCAGTTCCTCCTCCTCCTCCTCCTCGGGCTCCGCGGCCAGGCCGCCGCCGTCACAGAACTGCAGGAGGACGGGCGCGCGGCTCGAGTTGGGCTGCACCTCCACACGCAGGATGCCCTCCCGCGGCCAGCGGTCCCGCACGTGCTCCAGGCAGTTGATGGGCGAGCGCGAGAACACGATGTGGATGTAAGCCAGCACGAACAGCACGAACAAGGCCTGCGGGGCGGGGGCGGTCAGCAGGGCGCCCTCGGGGGAGGCTGGAGCCCAGAGGCTCGGGCACGTCCCAGGACTGCCCCGGGGGAGCGTGTGGGTCCCCACCCGGGGAGAAGCCAGGCTGGGGCCCACCTGTCGGGACCCGGCAGAGCACGCGGCGCCATCCACCAAGTGCTCCTGTCCCGACAGGCTCTCCCCGTCCTCAGAGCAGCCCTGACCTTGCCAGCTCCAAACTGCTGCCCTCGCCCAGCCTGGCGCCCTCTGCACCTCTCCCTGGTGGGCAGGGCCACCTGGAGCTGCCGAGGACACAGCCAGCCCTTGGGGGCTGGGCCAAGGGCACCAGGGCGGGGCCAGCTCTCTCTGCCTCTCTGAGGCTTGGTGTCCCCATCTGTAAAATGGGGACAGGAACCGATCTCACCAGGCAGTCCTGCCCCCAGGGGACAGCTGGTGATATCTGGGGATATCTGTGGTTGTCACAACTGGGGGAGATCCTGCCACTGAGTGGGCGGGGGCCAGGGATGCTGCTCAACCCCCCACAGCGCCCAGGACGGTCCACAGCAAATGACCCGGCCCCAAGGTCAGCCATGCCAGGGAGACCCTGCCCTCCATCACCCACATCAGCACTTTCCGCCTGGCTCGCAGCAGGTGTGTGGGAAGGGCCACCCCTCCCCGCCCCCGGAGCCCACCTCGCCGGCTCTGGTTTTGCTTCTCATGGAGTCCCAGCTGGCCAAGTGTCACTCTCCGGGCCCAGACGCCATGTCACTCCCATGTGTGTCCCACCCACTGCCCCACCCCTTGGGGAAAGGGCCCAGCTCGCAGGAGGGCACCTGCCGTCACCCCGGGAAAGGTGGGTGTCAGGGAACCGTTGACACCCAGAGCTGCTCAGAGATAGGGATGGCCCCTCGTTGGGCCAGCGCAGCCTGTGACACGCCCCCACCACACACACGCCCCACAGCAAATGCCCACTCTCCCCGAGAGCTGACCCTGGTCCAAAACGAGAGCCCAGAAGAGCCCGGATCACGGAGAGATGTGCACAAAGCCCCTCCCTGCCCTGAGGGATGTGGTGAGCTGCCTGGGGCCACATGGCCACCAGCAGGCCCGCCAGAATCTCCTCCCTTCTACCACCTGCCGTGAGCCCCGAAGAACAGTGCCAACGCCAGCTGTAGACCACCGGCTCCCTCTCTGGAGCTGGCCCTGCAGACCTGGCAAAGGCTGGGTCAGCAGGGCACCCAGTCCCGTCCTGGTCACGGTGACTGTGACCTGAAGGATCACAGATCCCGAGGACAGGGAGAGGCCTCCATCTGGGCACCCTGCTGTAGTCCTGGATCCAGCCACTCCTGAAGCCGGGGCAAGCCCACCCAGATTCCCCGCTGCATTAGCTCCCAAATTCCCTTCCCTTGGGCCACCGTGAGCTGCTGGTGCCCAAGGCATGGGATGAGGGCATTGCTGAGACGTGAGCAGCCCCCGAGCCCCAGGTGTCCAGATAGAGGCAGACGGAGTGAAAGGAAGGCTCGCGGGGGGCCCGCATGGCTACAGACCCTCCCACAGTCACACGGGGCCCTGAAGCGTGGCCGTGGGCTCACCACCCCTGGGGACCCCAGCCACTCTCCCCAACTTCATGTCTGGGGACCCCAGATCTGGTGACAGCGGTTGTGAAAGCAAAGGACCCACAGTGGTGGCAGCATGTGGTCAAAAAGCAGCCCCGCAGCCCCTCGGTTCAGCGCTGCCAGGCTCTGCAGACCCCGCTGTCCAGTGGGAGCTGTGCCTGGGACACCGTCCACTTGGGGCAAGAGGACGGCGCTGCACGATGTGCCAAGACACCACAAGTGCTGACACAGCGTGGCTGGACGCCAGGGGCTCCCGAGCACTGCCCTGGGGACGCTTGTCTCCCAGCGTCCCTAGTTCACAGAACTGGGGCAAAGAGGCCACTCGGCCAGGAGTGGGGCCGGGACATAAACCTGAAGAACACGCCGGGCAGGGGCGGCTGAGCCCCACGGGAAGGACAGCAGGTGTGACTGACCGGTCCCGCCGAGGGAGGACACGTGAAGAGGGAGCCTGGCGGGACCAGCACGCACAACCCCGCTGAGCGGGGCCCAGCATCACCCTGGTGCCCTTGCCAGCGCCCCGCCCACCGGGTCGGCCCCTCCAGTGTCCTCTTCCCAACCCGAGGCCCCAGGTGAGTCCATGGCCCTTGCTGGAGCAGGCGGGCCCCTGCAGGGGGAGCAGAAGTCTCTCACCCCACCTGACGTGACCCGTCCCGGTTCTGAGCCTCAACTTCCCTGCTGTGCAACAAGCGGGCAGGCACGGCTTCAGTCCCCCACGGACCTATCATCAACCATACAGGGCAGCCCCCCACAAGCGAAGCAGCACCCAGCAGTCCCGCCTCCTTCTCCCTTCTGGGGACTTCCTGCCCTCTGCCCAGCAGCCTGGTCCCTTCACTCCTTGGGTCCAGGGTGACCCAGCCCCCCAACCTCTGCCACCCCATGGAACCCTGCACTCTCAGTTCCCCGACCACGCTGGCCTTGCCATTCTGCCAGCCCCAGGGCCTTTGCATACCCTGTTCCTGTTGCTCCATCTCACACAGATCGCCCGCCCCACACCCAGTGTGTCCTCTCCCTTGTCTGCCCGTGTACTACTGGGGCCTAGAGCCCAGCATGAGGTGGCGCAGGGGACGTGTTCAGGGATCCTTACTCACAGCACGGACCCTGGGGGCTTCATACACATCATCTCCTTAGTCCTCAGTGACCCCAAAGAGCACCCTGTCACCTCTGCTCTCCAGAGACAGTGAGGAGCAAAGGCAGGTCAGTGCCCCTCCCCCCGCAGGCATCTGCTGGGTGGCTGCAGGGTCAGGATGCCCTCGGTCCAGAGTCCAACCAGACGGGCCCAAGCACCCAGGGCCGGCTGCTCAGGACTCTGTACCAGGAGAACCAGCAAGGGTGGAAGCCGAGGGTGGGGGGGGGTGTCTGCTAAGGGCCCCAAGCAGCCACCTCTCGCTCCCTAGCACAGGACGTGAGTCCCCAAACAACTCGGAGGTACAGCAGAGGAGACGGGTGCCTTAGGCGGCTCGCAGCCGAGAGCTTAGCGGAACAGGCGCCACAGGAAGACGCCAGCGTGAGGAAGTCCGGGAGGGACCTCAGTCTCCGCAGCACGAGCGCCGGAAGCCAGGCGGGCAGGAAGCAAAGGCGCGGGGCTCTCTGGACGTTGAGGCGGCTCAGAACCAGCTGGTGCGGCACCTGCCCAGGGATCCCCTGGGTGTGAAGCCTGTCCACCAAGTTGGCCCAAACACCCATCTGCTCCCAAATCGTGGAGCAGTGGACAGACCCGAAGCAAGTAGGACACGCTCTCAGGGGAGGCGGAGGTCCCTGGGGAGAGAGCCACCCCACCCAGGACACACTTCTCCAGTGAGAGGAATCAGCCCAGGACGCAGTGGCTCCTCAGGAGTGTCTAGGGAGGAAGGTGCTCCCTCTCCCGAGGAGGTGACGCCCACACGCGGGCTCCTGTCCACGCTCTCAGGCCGTGCACGGACCCCAGGAGCCCGATAAATGCGCCCCGACCCTGTAATCCCCCACGGCCCGCTCACTAGCCGCTGGAGGGAACGCGGGGTTCCAGGGGCTGTAGGGCAGGAGAGACGGCAAGGCCAGCTCCGCACAGCCTCACAGGGCGGAGAGCACCGGTCAGCCTCGCGCACGAGGACGGGGGTGCTCAGGCGCCTCCCCCAGGCTGTGGTGGGGCCGGACTGCACCCAGGTGTGTCGGGCGGCCCCACTCCTGCTCCTTCCCAAACCCCACAGAGCCGTCCGCTGCTGCCCGGTCGCACCCGGCGCCTCGACGGCCAACATCATCCCCTTTCCGCGGACGGAGCCCAGGACGCAGCCGGCCAGTTAGCATCCCCCCCACTCTGGGCGGCCCGTGTCGGGCGACAGCTGGGACCACCCTCTGCTCGGGAACCCGAACCCCGGCCCCGCGAGCTCCTTCTCTGTCCCCGTGGGAGGCCCTTCCTGGAGGAACCCGGGCGGCGCTCCCGCTGGAGCCCACGAGCCCCCGCGGGAGGACCCTGGCTGAGCCGTGAGCGGCAGCGCTGCCTGTGATTTGGCCACTAACCCTGCGAGGTGACCTCAGCGAGGTCACACTCCCGGGAGGCCCGGAGAACGGACACTCGGGTGGGGCCGTAGAAGGTCCCGGGGAGGGGGAGCCCGAGGAGAGGGGGCGGCAGGCGGGGGGGAGCGGCGTCGGGGGCAGCCGCGGTCCGGGGGTGTGTCCCGGGGGTGCGGCCGCCGCGGGCTCGGGGCCGGGACGGGCCTGGAGGATGGGGAGCGGGTGCTCGGGGTCACGGGGTCACAAGTTACGAGGTTCCCGACCGGTCGGGGCTGGGGAAGTGGGGACCGGGGCGGGCGCGGCCTGGACGGAGCTCCTGGGTGCAGACCAGGGGCCACTAGGGGGTGACACCCGGCCTTCTCCGGGCAGGGGTCAGGGGTCGCGGGACTAAGAAGGAGTCCCCAGGGGCTCGCTGCCCCGGCGGGTGGGGTCAGAGGTCGCAGGCCCGGGGGGGGAACCGCCGCCGGGGTCAAGGGTCGGGGGTCGGGGCCGCGGTCACCTTGAGCAGCACGAAGAACTCGAAGAGGCGGCGGAAGGCGGGCGGGAAGAGCCGCGAGTAGGTGACAGCCATCTTGAAAAAGAGCGCGTGGAAGAGCCGGTCGCGCACGTTGATGAGCGGGTTGGGGTTCAGGTTGGGGGTGCGCGGCCCGCGCGCCGGGGCCGGGCCGCCGCCGCCGTTGGGCCCGGGCGCCGGGGCCCCGGGCGCCGCGTGCTCCGACATGCCGCCCCGCGTCGCGCCCTAGCGACCCGCGGGTCCCCGAACGCGCCTCCCGGCCGCCATGGGCCGTCCCGCCGCCGCCGCCACCCGCTCACGGCCGCCCGGCCGCCGCCGCCACCTTCCGCCTCCGCGGCCTGCCGACGCCAGCGAGTCGCCGCGCGCGGCCAGAACGGCGCCCCCTACTTCCGCGGGGCACGCTGGGATGCTGGCGGCCGCCCGCGGAGGCCCTGCCCTCTCGCCCCGCCTACCCGCTGGGGGACGCAGGGGGCGGGGCTGCGTCTGGCCCGTATATTTGCATATTGCCCCCCACAATCCCCCGCGGCTGCGAGGGCGCGTTTGGGAGGGAAAATGAGTCAACATCGGAGGATTTTAGCCGCGGGCAAAGACAGTCAGAGGAAGTGTGACGGTGGGAGGTGTTCTTCTACGTGTTGCTCTAGAAATTCATGCCGAGTGTAAGGTTACGTCAAGTTGGCATAAGTGAAAGCCTGGTGGGTAAGGGGAATATGTGCTCGCTGTAGGGGAGCTCGCTCGGCGGGTATCGCGTAGAGATTCGTGGAGGTCTAAAGGCCTCGAGACGTGACTAGTAGCCGCGCTCGGGCTTTGTATCCACGTCCCCGCAGGCAGCAGTGACTCGACGAACCCCTTCTTTACATCCACCTAGTCGCGGTGCAGCTCCGGGCCCCTCAAAGAACACCTGAGAATCGAGGTGTCAAAGGCCGACCCGTGTTTAGCTCGCGTACGTGCGGCGTCCACCTGGGTTTTCCTGCTGTGACCTGGCTCAGCTGGATCAGGTCCTTGTCCCCGCCCCACGCCTTCTGCGCGACCTCGACCCAGCGGGGACAGAGAGGACAGAACTCTCAGCCAGTCTTGCGCCCTCCTCTGGTCTGCCACACGGGCAGAGACGTGACGGCCCGGGCACACTGCACCCTGCTGGGCTGGGGAGGGCACCTCGGGTCACGTGCTCCTCCTTGAGACGTGTCGCCGCGTCATGTGGACGCAGCAGTCCCTGAGTGCCCGGTGAATGCCCGGTGTTTCCACTCCTCCAGAGCCAGGCGGGGCTGGACACAGCAGGGAGCCTGCAAGGGCAGCAGAAGGGGAGACAGACGGGCGGGCGAGGGGCAAGGACGCCCGAGCAGCCCCCCGGGGAATGGACAGTGGACACCCAGGCCTGCTGCAACCCTGCTCAAGGAAATGAGCTCACAGAGCCCCCGGGCGTCAGGGACGCAGCGGTGGCCGCTGCAGGCCATTCCGGAGGGCGAGCATCCAACCATGAGGGGCGCAGACAGGGCCCCTGAGGAAGTCATTCTCTTCCTGTTCCATAGAGAGCGCCCTGCAGGGGACCTGGCATACAGTAGTGCCCCCGTTGACATGTCACTGTTACTGCCTTTTGCTACTTCCTTACTGTCCCTGCAGGTGTCATGGCCAGGAAACTACAGGAGCAGGTGGGGCTGAGATGCCTGTTTGCAGAGAAGAAGGGGGGCGTCTGAAGCACCCCCAGGAGGCACCAAAGACCCTGCTGGAGGGCCCAGCCTGGGGTCCTGCCCTGACCCTAGTAGGACACTGCAGGGACGGGATCGCCCAGGAGGTGGCTGGCGGGAAGGGGCCTCAGGGCAGCCCCACCAAGACCCCAGGCCCAGCCCGCCAGGCCAGCTCCCAATGCTCAGGGTCCCCTTCAACCCGGGGTCCTCCAGTCGTGGGCCTGTCCCACGGGCACTGCTGAGGTCCCAGCGGGAGCACCTGCAGACGCGCCCAGAGAGCCCTGCGTCATCCCACAGCCCCCGCCGTCTCCACGGGGTCAGTCCCAGACGGAGCCGGAGGGCCACGGGTCAAGGGCGGAGGAGAGCCACAGAGGCCCCGGACCTCCCTGCCTGGTTCCCGTGGCTGAAGCCAAAATTCCTAAGATTTTGCATGTGTTGAGTCAACAAGCTGATCGTATTTCCACGTATTAACCCGTTCCCCCCGGCCGGCAGCCCTAAGGGCAGTGGGCACTTTGTAGACCTGGAAACTGAGCACAGAGAGGTCCGGCCTAATTGCCCGAGGCCACACAGCCCGGTGAGTCAGGATTTGAACCCAGGCTCCACAGTCGTAGAATCTTCCAGACTCCACACGCCGGCTTCTCTGAGTCTAGGTCTTTGGCAGAGTTTCTCCAATAAGATTCTAAGTTCCAGAACCCCAGCGTTTTGAGTTCTGGGATGTCCGAGTCCAGATTTTCTGGGTTCTGGGAGGCTGCAGGTCTACACTAGGAATCGTTGGCAATCTATTTTCTGTAAAAGGCCAAAAAGCCCGAATTTTCAGCTTTGCAGCCCAGAGATGACTCAGTCCAGCTGTAAATGAGTGGGCACAGCTGGAGGCCAATAAAGCTTTGTCTAGACACTGAAATTTGAACATTATGTGATTTCCACGTGTCGCGAAAGAGTCTTCTTTTGATTTTTTTCACATCTTAGCTTTCGGCCATATCAAAAAAAATAGGCAGCGTGTGGACGTCGCCCACCGTCCAGAACACGCCGGCCAATGGAAACAGGACCAACCACACCCGTGATTTCAAGTTTTAAGCCACATTAAAAGAACTAAAAAGAGAACAGTTTTGGCAATGTGTTTCACGTAACTTGATACCTCGAAAACATGATCGTGTTAACATGTAATCGGCATGAAGAGTTATCCGCAAGGTGTTTCACACCGTTTTCTGTGCCGGGTTGGAAACCCGGCGTGGGGCCCCCCACAGCCCGTCTCGGCCCGGACGCTGACCTTCCCTGGGACCCTCGCGCCTGCGGCCGGATCGCGCAGAATTTACACCGAAAGGGAAACGCACGCGTTCCCGAGCTGCTTCACATCTACTCGGACCTTTTCCCGGAACTGGATCCAGTGTCGGTTTTTAATTTCAACCCGGAATTAAAGTCAAATAGAACGAAGCCTTCTCTTCCCCAGCCGCGCCAGCCAGGCGTCCAGTGCTCAGCGGCCGAGGGGCCGGTGGCCGGTGCCCAGGAGGCCTTTCTGTCATCTCGGTGCCCTCGGTCGGCACCAGCCAGGATTTTAATCACTGGGCATTTATGTGGCGCTGATGATGTCCAGGCGTTTTTCTGGGCGCCTGGGGAATACCGACCCTGGGTGGTGGCCCGTTTCCAAGGTGGGAGACTGAGGCTTGGCGGAAGGGAGGGCCTGCCCGGGCGGTCCTAGGGTTCGGACCCATCCAGGCTCAATCCTGTTTCTGCGGTTCAGCTCCTACAGAGGGACCCCCCCCCGTCCTCCCGCTCCCTGGACCCCCCGCAGCCGCTGCATCTCCTGCTGCTGCCCCACAGCTGTCCCCGCTGGACGGCATGCTGGACCCAGCACCCCAGGACACGGGCCGGCCACTGCCCTGCGAGGAGGCCTGCCTGGGTGGACACAGGGCTGCGGGCATAGGCAGGCATCACGTGCAACTTCTCTGTTGCAGAGCTGCCGAGCTCAGGATGGTGTCCCTGGAGAGGAGCTGGTGGGCCCCGGACAAGCACCAGGAGCCGGGTGTGATGAGGACACCCACAGGCCGGCAGCTGCCCACCGCTGCAGGCTGGAGCAGGCGCTCAGGGGCTCCACGGTGCCCCGGGCGCCACTGACCGCCATGCCCCAGCAGGACCTGCAGGGGTCCACTCAGACCCCCGAGTCCCTACCACCCTTAGAGCTCCCTGTGTAGACACCAACAAACCGCATGTTCCCACACCCAGAGCCATCGGCTTGTTGTTGACCCCCCACTGCCCACTGGTCCCCATTTCACAGATGATGAAACTGAGATCCAGAAAGGAAGGGACTTGCCCAAGACCAGTAGGCTAGGACTTGAACCCTGAAGGAAGGAGCCTTCAGCTAGATGGATCAGGAGAATGACAGGCAGAGAGAGTAGATAGACACCCAGGCACTGGGGCACCAGGGGCGAGAAGTCTCTGGGCCCTCGTGGAGCCCAACCAGCCACTTGTGTGTCAGACTCCTACTCATGCCTCAAAACCCCATCTCCCATGTCCCCTCTTACATACTGCTTTCCTTGACCCCTCTGGTGGAGCCCCTACTCCTCCTCCAGGTTCCTCCACCCCAGACCCCTCTTTCTGTCCTGTCCCTGCTCACGTAGGGGAGGAGTTCCTGTGCCTGGCTCTGCCTTCCCAGGGATGGGCAGGGCCAGAGCTAAGGTCTCCTGGGAGCCAGCATCGCCTAGCAAGGGAGCCGCCCAGAGGCTGTTTCAGGAAGCTTTGGATGAATGAATTGGTGTGTGAATGAATGAATGAGTTACTGAATAAGTGAATTCCTTTATTGTGTTATTGACAGACTGATCTGTACGAGCAGACACCACCTATTGAGCACCAACTGTGTGCCCGGCCTGGTACACTTGGCAGCCTCAGCCCTACCCCCAGAGCATCTCCTGACCTCAATCTCTGCTGTTCCACCCCTCTCCCTATACGGCCTCATCCCTCAGCCTAGAATTCAAGGCCCCTTCTTGTCCCCCCTTCCCCAACCTATCTGATTGATCTCTACATGCTTTCAAGCACGGACAGTCCCTCCAGGTTTTTATACCTTTTGTTCTGCCGGAAACACTAATCCCTTTGGAACTAGCAAACTCCTATTCATCCTTTGAGGCCCCAGCTCCAATGGCCCACTCCTCTGAGGAGCCTGCCTAGTTCCCTTGTCCACCACCCAACTACGGGAGTTCCCAGGAGAGGGGCTAGACTGGGAGGTGCCTCCAGGTGGCAGAGAGGGGTCCTCATTCGTGCCCCAAGGGAATTAGGGTCCGGCCCCACAGTTCCCCCTCTCCCATCGTCTTGCAGAAGGGTAAACTGAGACCCAGAAAGGGTGAGAGAGCCGCCTAGGAGCGCCCAGCAGGGACAGGGCAGGAGTGCCACGTCTCGGCGGCCCAGAGCCCCTGCGCCTCCGTGCCTCAGTTTCCCGCCGGGCCGGAGGGGCGAGGGGCGGGGCGGGGGTCGGGCGGCGAGGGGCGCAGGAAGTCGGGGCCGCAGGAATCCGGCGCGGCCCGGCCTTATAAGGCCATGTGCGCGGGGGGCCAATCAGCGGCGGGGGCGTGGCTCCCGTCCCCGCGTCCCGGCGCCCGCAGCCGCCCCGTCCGTCTGTCCGTCCGTCCGCCCCGCGCCGGCCATGAGCTCCACGCAGTTCAACAAGGGCCCCTCGTACGGGCTCTCGGCCGAGGTCAAGAACCGGGTGAGTGGGGGCCGCGCCCCCGGACTAACGCAGGACGCAGGGCTGGGGCGCCCCGCGCGCCCCCCAACATCGGGGGGCAGTGAGCTCCGGGCCCGGGACCAGAGCGGTCCTTCTCCTCCCTCACATCTGGAGGTGCTGGGGCGCCCCCCGGGCTCCCTCGAATCTGGGGGACCCACCCGTCCCCCCAACCTCTAGGCGTCCTTGGGTCTAACCTCCCCCCCGGCCCGCTCCCCAGTCCGCCCCCATCTGAAGCCCCCCAACCCCACAGCCCTGGGGTCCTGCAGCGCTTCCCGGCCTGAGAATGGCCTGAGGGTCCGAGGGGACCCCAGCAGCCCCGTCGTCATCCCGGGGCCACACTTCTGCTTTTGGGGCCACTTCTGCTGCCGGAGAGGAAGGGGGCGGGGCGGGGTGTTTTTTCAGAAGGGTGTGGCCCCCCCGCAGGAATTTCCCGGCTTCTTACACCTGGGAGGCGGGCACCAAGGGGAAGTTGGAGCCGAGGGGGGCCGCCCCGGCTGCTCCTCTCTCCTTCGCCCTCTTTGTCTCCGGCCGACAAAGTTAAAGGTAGAGCAGAGGGCTCCCTCCACAGGACGCGTGGGGTGCCCTGAATGGGACCCTCAGATGTGTGGGGTTTGCAACCTGGAAACACGGGGTGGGGCCGGGGAGACGCTTGTTAAGAAAGCACTTGTGGGGCACGCGCTTCTGGAGGGTCACACAGCTGGGGGGGCCCATCTGGGGAAGGGGGAGCGAGGGGTAATCCCAGAGCCAGGGGCAGGTCCCTTCCCGCCGGAGGGGTTTGTCATCCCTGCCCCCTCCGCCCCACGCAGCTGGGAATGTGGCCGCACAGCCGGCGGCCGCCGGGAGCCTGCCTGAGCACGCGGAGGGCACGGCCCTGCCAGCCCCCGACGGCCACCTGCGGGCGGCACCCTGGGGCGCGGCCGGGAGGGGACTTCTGCATCGCCTCCCGCAGGCTCCGGGGAGCCCCCTCCCACCCGGGAAGGGGAAAGGGGAAGCTGAGGCTAGGGGGAGCCACGGGAGCGGGCAGGGTCGCTCAGCAAGCCCCCGACCGCCCCTGGAGCGCGCGATTCCGCCTCCAGCAATAGTTCCACGCGCCGGACATTCACGGGCCCCGGGCGCGTGGCACCCGGCCCCGCCCAGCACCAGGGCTGTTTAAGGGCCCCGGTTTGCAAGCGGGGCTCAGAGACCTCCCTCCAGCTGCCCCAAACCACACAGCTTGCGAGAGGCAGGGTCAGGACTGGAACCCAGACCTGCCGCGTCCAGCAGCTGGCGGCCGCCGGTCGTCACGGACCCAGCATCTCCCCGGGGGCAGCGGGAAGTGGGTGACTGCGCAGCAACCAGGTGGGGTGGGAGCAGCTGCCGGGGACTGAGCGGATGGGGGCAGGTTGATTCCCGGTCCGGCGGGGTGACGTCAGAAGCCCTCAGTCTGCAGGTCTGGAGGATGGGTGGGGCACCCACCGGCTGCGGGGGTCCCTCGGGGGCGCCCGCCTTGGAAACCAGCTTCCTGCAGCTTCGGGCCCACGCCTCGTGCACTTTACCGCTGCTTAAGAGGAGGGAGACCCAGAGACCGCTCTACCCGACCCCTGTGCCTCAGTTTCCCCCCGGCTGGCTGGCACGGAGGCGGGCTGATGTCCAGTGTGTGTCTCTGAGCGGCCATGGCCGTCAGCTCTCCAGTCGGCTCTGGGGGGGGTCCAGGCCACTGGGAACAGCTGGTCCCCATTCAGAGGGAGGCCGTGGCTGCATTCCTGGCAGTTTGCGGTCAGCAGGAATGTGCCCACGGCCGGCCGGGCAGCGGGGGAGGAAGGGCCCCTGCGGGCGGGGCAGGGCGGGGGCCTCTGCCCGGACCCTGGCCCCCTGGCCCCGGAGAGCCGTTGGGGACGGGGCCCAGCTGGGCAGGCGGATCAGGCGTCCAGACCGGCCCGCCAGCCGTGGCCCCACTTCTCGCTCCTCGGGCTGGACAGAGCTTCGTCCATCCGGGCAGGGCTGCCCCCAGGGTCCGTGGGAACCCGGAGACCCGGGCCAAGGGGGCCGGGCTGGGCAGATCGGTGAGCAGGCCGGCCTTCTGCCTTTGTGTTGCTCAGCCCCGATCCCACGTCCCCGCGCTTATATGCAGGAACCGGGAGGGGGACTGGGTGGGTCAGGAGACCCTCACGCAAACAATTCCAGACAGAGGTGGGGAAACTGAGGCACGGGGGAGAGAACCGTCCACGGTCATCGGGAAGTTGGGGGCAGAGCTGGGAGTAGACTTAGGTCTGCAAAGCATGGCTCTGGGGTCCCCAGCACAAAACCCACAGGGCGGGGCAGTCTGGTCCTGGACTGGGGCCCGACTTGGCTTCTTACCTCTCCCCAGGGAGCCACCCTGGGGCTGACCACATCTGCCTGCACCCCGGCCTGGGTCTCCCTGACATCTTGGGGCTTTCCCGGGCTTTCTCGGCCTTTGGTGCTCCAAGGTGCTGCCGTCGGGAACAGGGCTTGTGTGCTCACGGCCAGTGGGGGGACCGTGAGCATTTCTGTCCAGACACCCAGGGCCTGCAGAGGCAGCACTGAGCTGGACGGCGAAGCTTGAGGGGGGATGGACCACGAACAAGGAGATATATCGAGTAGCAGAGAGTGGAGACCAAAGCTGCAGGAAGTCATGCAGGGTTGGGGGGAGAGGGTGCTAGGAGGGCCGTCATGGCCGGGGGTCAGGGGAGTCCTCTCCAGGAAGGGGACCTTCCAGGTGTGACTGGATTGCAGGGAGAGACCCGTGCAAACATCTGAGTCAAAAGTGACAGCATATGCAAAGGCCCTGAGGCGGCGACTGGCGCGGCCAGGTCAAGGAGCGGAGGAAGGCTGGGCAGTTCCTCAGTAAGTTAAACGTGGAATGACCACATGACCCAGCAGTTCTGCTCCCAGGTGTACACCCCAAAGAACTGAAAACTGGTGTTCAACCTGCCCCCATCCCGCTCCGTCTTGCTGTTCCCAAGAGCATGATTCACAAAGCCAGAAAGGTGGAAATCACCCAAATATCCATCAACAGTGACTGGATCCACACAATGTGGTCCATCCATAGAATGGAATATGACGCAGCCACGAAAAGGAGGGAAGCCCTGACACAGCTACACGTGGGCCTTGAACACACGATGCTCAGTGAGAACCAGACACAGAAGGACACATGGTGTGTGACTCCATGGATGTGACACGTCCAGAACAGGCACATACACAGAGAGGAAGTGGGTTCGTGGTTGCCAGGGGCTGGGGGCAAGGAGGAGTGGGAAGTGACTGCTCGTGGGGATGGGGTTTCTTTTTGGGGTGATGAGAATGTTCTGGAAACTGGGTAGAGGCGGTGGTTGCACACCATGGTGAATGCACTGAATTGTGCGCTTTAAAGCGGTAAATGTTCTGTGCATCTCACCACGATTTAGGAGCAACAGCGGGGGGGGGGTGTCGGTGTCTAGTGCAGGGAGAGCAAGGGGATTTGCGGGCACACGTCCCGCGGGGGGCAGATCCTGTGGGGGCCGTGTGTGGGATTTGGCATCGTTGGAGGTAGATTCGCGCCAGGGTCTATCGGGGAGAGATACGAGCGGGTCTGTGCCGTGGGGGGTTATCTGTGTCCGTGACGTCCCTGCAGATGGGAAAGGGGGAGCGTCTGCTCGGGTGATGTGGGGACCTCCAGGACCCTCTGTCTCTTCTTCCCTGGGAGTCCCTGGCCCCGCCACATCGGGAGCTTCAGGGGGCCGCTGCTGGGTGAGCACCCACCCAACCCTGCGCCCTCTGCTCCCCCAGCTCCTGTCCAAGTATGACCCTCAGAAGGAGGCAGAGCTCCGCAGCTGGATCGAGGGACTCACGGGCCTCTCCATCGGCCCCGACTTCCAGAAGGGTCTGAAGGATGGAGTTATCTTGTGCACGTGAGTGCATGCAGTGGCAGATGCTCGTCACCCTGACTGCCCCGCCTGTGGCTTCACGCTCCACGTGCCGGCAGAAGTGCTCGCTTTTGCCTCCCCGAGTCTCGGCTCTTTCCCGCCCTTCTTGCTGTTTCTTGCCTTACTGCTCTGTCCGGGATCGCGCACGGCGGGCGTCCCCGCCTCGCGCCCTTCCTTTCGCGGGACTTTCCAGAGGCCTCGCTTTGCTGCGTCCTGCTCGAGCGCAGTTCACACGTCCCACAGTTTGCACAGTTCAGGATGTTTGTGGCAATTCCCGGGTTCACGCCCCAAAGTCGGTGGTTCCGGATGTTACTCCCCACACCGGCTCTTGTCACTCTTTGGCACCTTTGCTTCGTTGGTGGGTGAAGAGGACGTTGCAGGAGGGGAAGCCGACGCCCGGAGAGAGGCAGGAGGTTGCCCAGGGAGGCATGAGCGTGGCCGAGATGAGAATGTTCCGGCCTCTCGGTCGCGGAGGGTCCCCCTGCGCTCACGGAAGATCCTTCCCCCCCAGACTCATGAATAAGCTGCAGCCGGGCTCCGTCCCCAAGATCAACCGCTCCATGCAGAACTGGCACCAGGTGAGGGACCGGCGGGGCGGAGGGACCCCGTTGGATGGGTGGGCGGACCCGGGTCCCCTCACGGTCCTCCTGCCTCCCCCCAGCTGGAAAACCTGTCCAACTTCATCAAGGCCATGGTCAGCTACGGCATGAACCCCGTGGACCTGTTCGAGGCCAACGACCTGTTTGAGAGCGGGAACATGACCCAGGTGCAAGTGTCTCTTCTTGCCCTGGCGGGGAAGGTGAGGCCCAGAGACGGGCAGCAACCTGCCCAGAGCCACACAGCGAGGTTGACGTCAGTTTACGGATCCGTTCCTCCGCGGATATTTCTGAGCGCCCGCGAGGCGCCGGGCGCTTGGGGTTCCGTGGCGAACAGGACACGCACAGTCCACCCCGTTGTGGGCTCGCGGTCTGAGAGAGGAGGCAGACAGTGAACAAACCTTTTTTTCTCTTAATTTTGTACTTTGGAGCCGTTCTAGGTTCACAGCACAGGTGGGCAGCAGGCAGATTCCCCCGGTGCCCCCGCCCCCGCTCGCACATGCCTCCGCTGCTGTCACCGTCTGGCACCGAGTGGAACACTCGTTATAACTGATGGAGCCCCCTCGACACCTCGTTATCCCCCAGAGTCCAGAGTTTACCTTAAATTTCACTCTTAAATCACGTCTTATAAGTTATAAATTGTGCGAAGTTATAAATCGAAGAAGGAGACCGACGTCTAGGGTCTGGGGACCCTTAAAGCGAGTCCGGGGTGGGTTGGAATGGTGTTTCGGGAGGAGGGAACAGCACGGCCGTGACGTGGGACCAGGAGGAGATTTGGGGTCAGGGGACTGTTTGGAATGCTGTCCTCAGGAGTCCCCCGTGGCGCCGCGTGGGGAGTGGAGGTGGGGGGCTGGGGAGGAGCCAGGGGCAGGCGTCCAGGGGAGCGGTAGTGGCCGGGGGGTTGGGTGGAAGGAGGTGATGGGGGCGGCAGGGACCCCCCATGATTCTTGGCCTGAGCAATGGGAAGGCCGGGGCCGTCGGGACCTGGCGAGTCTGACGCCTGAGCATCCCCTGGGGTCGCAGGCTCCGGGCCGGCTCCAGGCCCCTGGCCGTCCCTCCCTGATACTCCCACCGGCCCTCCCCTCCAGGCCAAGACGAAGGGGCTGCAGAGCGGCGTGGACATCGGCATCAAGTACTCGGAGAAGCAGGAGCGGAACTTTGATGATGCCACCATGAAGGCCGGCCAGTGCGTCATTGGGCTGCAGGTGGGCGCCGGGGCCTGCGGGGGGCGGCTTCCGACGCGACACCCAGGCCCCGTCCAGCCCGGGGGGCCCTCGAGTGCGGGGCAGGGCCTGGAGGCCTGGCGGGGGTGGCCTGACCTCTCCTGCCCGCCTCCCCGCAGATGGGCACCAACAAGTGTGCCAGCCAGTCAGGCATGACGGCCTACGGCACGAGAAGGCACCTGTATGACCCCAAGAACCACATCCTGCCACCCATGGACCACTCGACCATCAGCCTGCAGATGGGCACCAACAAGTGCGCCAGCCAGGTGGGCCTCACCCGGCCCCCCAAACTTGCAGCCCCATCCCTGTTGCCTCCCGCTGAAACCCCACTCCAGGTTCCCTCCCCACTCTCTGGCTGTGCCTTCTCTGTCTCTTGCTGTGTGTCCCCGAGGAAGTTACTCGTCAACTCTGTGCTTCAGTTTCCCTCAAAGGTTTGCCCACGGGCCCATCCAACTCTGATACTTTTAGATCCCAGGGAGGAGCTTCCTGGCTGGCAGGGAGAGCTGGACCCAACACCCCTGGTTCCAAGGGAGAGGGTCGCTAGTCATAGAGTCAGAAAAGGGAGGGCATCTGAGCTGGGGTTTTGAAGGATCCGTAGGAGTTTGTGCCATGAGTGCAAAGACAGGGAGATGGGAATCTGGGAGTTTTCTTCTCTTCTCCTGGTCTCCATGTTTCATGTCCCTCCCACCCTGACGCTCTGCTCCCTCTCCAGGTGGGCATGACGGCGCCCGGGACCCGGCGGCACATCTACGACACCAAGCTGGGGACCGACAAGTGTGACAACTCCTCCATGTCGCTGCAGATGGGCTACACGCAGGGCGCCAACCAGAGCGGCCAGGTCTTTGGCCTCGGCCGCCAGATATATGACCCCAAGTACTGCCCGCAAGGCCCAGCGGCCGCCGGCGACTGCCCGGGCCCGGGGGAGGCCCCGGAGTATCCCCCCTACTACCAGGAGGAGGCAGGCTACTGAGGCGCCTGCGCGGGCTTCTCGCCACATCATCGCCCCATCTGGGTTTTCGGGTTTTTCTGTGTTTTCATCTTGTTTTTCTACCTGTCCGAGTGCTGCCGCTGAGGGTCTGTGGGGAGGGGTTGACGGCTGTCTCCAGATGCGCGCGGGGTGGGGGTCCTGCCACGGCTCGACCGGCAGCAAATTTCCCGGCAGGCTTTGGGCCGAGCTGGCGGGGTGGGGGAGAAACCTGGGCAGGTAGGGGAACTGCCTGTAATGGTTTCCGGTTGCTTCATCCCCTCTTCCCTTTTCTCTGCCGAGCAGTTGTGGTTTCTGTGCCCACAGAAGTTTCAGGCAGTTTTAACAAGAGAAAAATACTCTTTTTTTCAGGGGCATGGTGAGGGGACAGTGCAGGGGGTGCCGGGGAAGAAGTAGGTCCCCTGGGAGAGGGCCACGCCACAGTCCCGAGATGTTTTAGGTGTCGGGAGGGTCTGGATTTCCCGAGGACCCTCGGGCCGCCGACCCCAGGGGGCTCAGTGGGGAAACTGAGGCCCAGACAGGACAACGGAGTTCTGAGTGGTTGAGGCAAAGCCAGATCCCCACCCCCCGCCTCCATACTTGTCCACACTCGCCCTCTCTCCCGCCAAGTACTGCACAGTGATCCCCACCCTGAGGCCCTCCGGGGACCAGCCCCCACCCAGGAGCCCTGGGACCAAGAGATAATGTGAAATACCGACTGTGGACCAAAGGCAATAAAACCTCTTTCTAGGAAAAGAAGCAGCTGGGAAAGTTGGTGTTCAGGGCCACCTGGGGCCAGGTGTTGGCTTGGATCCTGTTGGAAGGGGGTGGCGGCCTGGGGGGCAGGGGAGTGATCATCTGTCTGTCAGTCCCCACAGCTGCCTTGAGAGAGGGAGAAGCTGAACTGCAGGGCATAGTGAGTGTGGCTTGAAGAAATGATTTGAGGGCCAGGACCTGGGGGTGGGGAAGTGGCTGGCCTCCTGGCTGGTTAGAAGGGAAGTGGGGGCTTCTAGCCCACCCCACACCGGATGCTGCAGCATTCCGTCTTCAGCCCTTTGTGCATTGATCTGCCTGGTGTGCCCTCCCTGGCAAACTCCTATTCAGCCACAAAGCCCTAACACCAAAACCACCTCCATGGAGCCCTCCCCATGCCTCTCACCCTTCCTAGCCCCTTCTGAGCTGTGTGTCCACACACTTGTTTCATCCTCACCACGACCTTGTGAAATGGACCCAATTTTCCGGAGCAGGAAACGTCTAGGGGTTTTCCTCAAAGTGGGGGTGACCATTATGACCCAGGACTCCGATCTTAGAATGTTGGGGGCCTTCTCCCCTTCTGCCATCGCCTGGCCCACTGTAGGAACCAAGGAATGATCGTGAGATGAATGAACGAACGAATGACTCTAGTCGAACCCCCATTTTTTGGAAGGACAAATGGAGTCCCAGGGTCATAGAATCTGGCTAGGCCCGGGGTCCCCTAGGGGAGGGGGGAGCGAAAGGGACTTCCTGCGACCGGGAGCTGCGGTATTGCAGGCGGCTATGCGACGTGGGGAGACAGCCCGGCCGGTATGTCCAGAGGCCCGGCCACGTGGGGGAGCTGGGCACCCCGCCGCCTCACGGTGATGCAGCAAGAAGCCAGCGGTCCCTTTAAGAAACCCGGCAGGGCGCGGCCTCGCTGTGACCCCGCCTCCCCCTTGGCGCGCGCGGCTCCAGGTGGCCCGGCCCGTGAGTGATGGGTAGGGCGGCCAATGGCAGCGGACGAGGGCGGGGCCAGGAGCGGCCGTCTGCACCGGATGCAAGGTAGGGTCGGTTTCAGGGGCGCCGCGCCCGCTGGGCGGGCCCCTTTTAAAGGGGCCGCGCTCCCCGGCCGCTGTCGGGCGAAGGGAAAGTGGCAAGAGCTGAGGGCTGGAACGGTGAGAGGGCCCGGAGAGAGAGGAAGGCCCAGGACTCGAGGACAGGGGCGTGGGGATGGGTGGGGGGAGGCAGGTTCCCTGGGAGTTAGGGGTGCAGGCCGAGTCCAGACTCTCACCTTCACCCCTTGCAGGTGAGTGTCGGGGGGCGGCAGAACTGACCACCAATTCTCACGGCGGAGACTGGGCATTAGACGCACCTGAGAGGGGCTTTGCCGTCATCCACCTGCAGCCCCTCCCTGTTCGAACTCCTTCAAGCCCTCTGCCCCCATTTTACAAATGGAGAAACTGAGGCCGCTCCCCCAGATCCCACTTGATGTAAAGAGAGTTCTAGAGTGGGGGGTCGCGGGTCCTGGGTCCTATTCCCGCCTCGTATGTGACCTGCGGCAACTCCCTGCCCCTCTGGCGGCCTCAGTTTCCCCATCTGTACAATACTGAAGTAGGCCAGAGCTGGACAGTTCCAAGCGAGGGACGAGATCAGGAACCGCTGGTTCCAGGGGCCTCCATCGCTGCCCCTTCTCCTTACTCATTTTCTGGATCTTGTGGTTCTTCTGAGCGATAAATAATACATGAGGGGTGGGCAGAGCTGGGGCCCCGCCTCCTGCTGGGTGACTCTGCCTGTCTCTCTGGGGGTCTGCGTTGGCCCCTCTTGCAGCCAGAAGTGTAGAATGTTCAGCACAGTAAATACTCGTCGGGAAAGAGCGGGGGAGAAAAGGGGATCCTTCCCCGGGTCAGGGATGAGGCTGGGGGCCAGGACCTGAAGGCCCCCAAGTGGTGCTTAGGGCGGGAGCCTGCTGATGAAGGGGTTAAGCCGAGGCTCCGCCCCCTGAAGAATTAATTGATAGCCTTTGGGACCTCAGCCGCTGCCCTGCGGAGAGTGACAGCCCCGGCAACCAATCAGAGGAGAGGACGGCTTCGGGCGGGGCTCCCATTGGCTCACTCTGCCCCTCCGAGGAGAGGGGCGTCCCTCTAATAAGTGCCCGCTATCTGCCTGGGTCTAGGAAGAGCTTCCAGGAGCCCTGCGCTATGGGATGGAGGAATGACGTTCAGAGAGGGACAGGGAATTGCCCGCAGCCACACAGCACGTCCTCAGCCTGACCCCTCCGTCCTGTCCCCCGTCCCCTGTCCTTTCCCAGCATGGCCTTCTGGACGCAGCTGATGCTGCTGCTTTGGAAGAATTTCCTTTATCGCAGGAGACAGCCGGTAATGCCCGGGCGGGTGGACCAGGGCGGGGCGGCCCGGGCGCCCTCCGCTGTCCCCACTACCCCCACCCGTTTTGCACCCGCAGATCCAGCTCTTGGTGGAGTTGCTGTGGCCCCTGTTTCTCTTCTTCATCCTGGTGGCTGTCCGCCATTCCCACCCCCCACTGGAGCGGCATGAATGTAAGCCCTCCAGGGTCCAGGCCCTGTGTGTGTGTGTGGGGGGGGCAATAGGGCGGCCATCCTCGGGGCCCCAGTGAGCGGCAGGGAGCAGCACGGAGTGGGCGCCCAACACAGGGCTGAGAGTGAGCGCTCTGCCGCGGGAGGGTGATCACGGTGGGGACTCAGACAAGGTGCCCGGTCCCCGCAGGCCACTTCCCCAACAAGCCGCTGCCCTCGGCGGGCACCGTGTCTTGGCTTCAGGGCCTCATCTGCAACATGAACAACACCTGCTTCCCGCACCCCACGCCCGGCGAGGAGCCCGGGGTCCTGAGCAACTTCAATGACTCCCTGTGAGCCAGCGGCAGGGGGTGGGGGGGCCACGGGTGCAGGGGTGCCCGCCGGGCCCCAGCCTCCTGCCCTCTCTCTCTGTGCCCAGGGTCTCCCGGCTCCTGGCAGATGCCCGCACTGTGCTGGGGGGCCCCAGTGCCCAGAGGATGCTGGCCGGCCTGGGGAAGCTGATGCCCAGGCTGAGGGCTGCTCGCAGAGCGGGTGAGGAGCTGGTCCTCGACCTGCCCGCCTGTGAAATGGGCGTGCGGTGGGGGCGGCTCGGGCCAAGCTCTGCCTGACTGTGCTTCCACGCATTGCTCCCCCAGCCCAGCCTCAGCCGAGTGACCCACCACAGGCGGAACTGTCCCTGGCCACCGAGCTGCTGGGGACACTACTTCAAGGGGTGAGGTGGGGCGGGGTGAGACCAGGCTGACTCCGGGACGCTGCCTTCACGAAGCCTCTGTGCTCCCCCATCCTGGGCCGGACGCCTCCCTCAGGGGCCTCTGAGTCCAGCCTCCGGGCCTCTGCCTGGGCTGTCCTGGGCGCCCGGAGTGATGTTCTCTGTCCTTTAGGTGCCCAGATAGACTCCAGCCCGTGAGGCCTTGCATGGGGTCATCTGCCTCTCAGAGCCTCCGCTTCCCCATTTGTAAAACGGGGTCTGTGCTAGTAGGGACCGCCTGGAGCTTGGCAAAGTGCTTGACCCCTAGGGAGACCTCAGCCAAGGTCATTGTCGCTGTTGTCCTTTTCCCCAGGAATTCCCGGGATCAGACCTGGGCCAAGCCCAGGAGTCCGTTGACAGCTTCGTGGCAGCAGCAGAGAACCTGGCCCAGGAGGTAAGACGCCCTCACCCTCGACCCCAGCTGGGACGCTAGAAGTGTCCGCGGCCCGGATGGGGAGGCGACAGGGCACCCCGGGCACTTCCTTGGGTAGGTTTTTGAGGGAAGTTGGGCGGGAGAGGGAGAGGGTGCTCCTGGAGGGCTCCCCCATTCCGGTTAAGACTTGGCGGTAGGACCTCAAGGGAGAGAGCACAGCCAGCGCACTCTGGTGACCCCCCTCCAGCTCCTGGCGCTGCCCAGCCTGGTGGAGCTGCGTGGGCTGCTGCGGAGACTCCGAGGGACAGGTGGCCCCCTGGAGGCGCTGTCAGAAGCCCTCTGCAGTGCCAGGGGGCCTAGCGTCCTTGGGGGACTCTCCCTCAACTGGTACAAAGCCAGCGATCTGAAGGAGCTGGTGGGGCAGGAGGCGGCGCCGGCCCTCCAGGACAGCAGCCTGAGTAAGCGACTGCCCTCGGGTTCCTGGTGTGGGAAGTGGGGCGGTGGGCACCGGGCCAGGGCCTCATGGCGCCTGCACCCCAGGCCCCGCCTGCGCCGAGCTCATGGGGGCCCTGGACACCCACCCTCTGTCCCACCTGCTCTGGAGACGCATGAAGCCGCTGGTCCTCGGGAAACTGCTGTTTGCACCTGACACACCGTTCACCCGGCAGCTCATGGCCCAGGTAGGTGAGGGCCAGGCCTGAGGGAGGGCCGGGACCCGGGAGCCTTCCGGGGGTGGGCCACGGAAGCCGGTGTTGACGAAGCAGGAGTTTGCCGGATTGCAGCACGCGGCCTCGCTCGGAGACAGGGTGGAGCAAAGCAGAGGAGGCAGGAGAGATGGGCAGGGGTCCGCAGAGGAGGGGAGGGCTGGGGACAGGCGTTGATCTTGGCGCCCGTCTCCCACAGGTGAACCGGACCTTCCAGGAGCTGGCCCTGTTGAAGGACGTCCAGGAGGTGTGGGGGCTGCTGGGACCCCAGGTCTTCAGCTTCATGAACGACAGTGCCAACGTGGCCATGCTGCAGGTGCGGCCAGGACGGAGGGCGGCAGGCTTGTCCCCAGCCCTCCCTTGCGGAGCTTTTGGGCAAAGGGCCTCCTGCGCACGGGTGTGGAGGTGGGATGTGGCATCCAGGGTGAGGACAGGCCCCGGGGATGGGAGAGGGCTGAATGCCCAATGCAGACCCCCACCTTCCCCCGCCACCCCCCAGAGGCTCCTGCAAAGTCCAGACACAGGAAGGAGGCAGCGGGGACCGGGAGGCCAGAACCAGGCCGAGGCCCTTCGTGCCTTCCTGGACCCCCGTGGGGGCGGCTACAGCTGGCAGGACGCCCATGCTGATGCGGGGCGCCTCGTGGGCATGCTGGGTCGTGTGATGGAGGTGAGGGGGTATCCACTTGGGAAACTGGCGGGGGAGGGGAACCAGCCCGCCCTGTGGGGGTCTGATGGAGAAGCCGGCCTCACCCTGGGGCTCCAGGAGGAAGCACGGCCTGGCCGCGAGGTCCAGGGGAGGCCCCGGGTGCCCCGGATACCTCAGACCTACACCCAGGCCCCTCCCCAGTGCGTGACCCTGGACAGGCTGGAGGCGTTGCCCTCGGAGGGTGCCCTGGTGGAGCGAGCCCTGGAGCTGCTCTCCCAGCGCCGCTTCTGGGCGGGCGTCGTCTTCCTGGGGCCCGAGGACCCGGGGGACCCCGCGCCGCTCCCAGGCCCCGGCCACCTGCGCATCAAGATCCGCATGGACATCGACGACGTCACGAGAACCAATAAGATCAGGGACAGGTGGGGGCCAGGCCATGTGGGGCGGGGCCAAGAGTGTGGTGGGCGGGGCCGGGGCATCCCATCCGCCGCCGGAGACCGTGGTGGGCGGAGCCCAGGACAGACCAATTGGGACCGTGGTGGGCGGGGCCTAGTTTGCGTGGTGGGCGGGGCCGAGGGTATAAAAGAGCTCGCGGTTGCGACTGGAGCTGAGGGGATGGGCAGGGCCTGAGAGTTCTCGGCCGTTCTTTACTGTCTGGGCCACCACGCCCGTCTGGACCACCACGCCCGTCGCAGGTTTTGGGACCCCGGCCCGGCCGCTGACCCCCTGACAGACCTGCGCTACGTGTGGGGCGGCTTCGTGTATCTGCAGGACCTGCTGGAGCGCGCGGCCGTGCGCGTGCTCAGCGGCACCGCGCCCCGCACCGGCCTCTACCTGCAGCAGATGCCCTACCCGTGCTACGTGGACGACGCGTGAGCGCCCCTCCCCGCGCACGCCCCCAGACACGCGATCCCGGGTCCCGGGGGGGGACCCCCGACTCCGTTTGGAACGTTCAGGCAGTCAAGGCTGCAAAGCTCGAGATCCGCGGCGAGAGAAGCAGGGATCCCCGAGGGTGTGGGGTCTCTGGGTGCAGGAGAACGAGGCCGGTGCTGACGGCTGGGATCATGAGGCTAAGGGAGGGCCAATGTCCGTGGGATCCCGGGGCGCGCTGCACAGGGTCTCTGCCCCCACCTCTGCCGCCCCCCACCCCCAGGTTCCTGCGCGTGCTGAGCCGGTCGCTGCCGCTCTTCCTGACACTGGCCTGGATCTACTCGGTGGCGCTGACGGTGAAGGCCGTGGTGCGCGAGAAGGAGACGCGGCTGCGCTACACGATGCGCGCCATGGGGCTCGGCGGCGCCGTGCTGTGGCTCGGCTGGTTTCTCAGCTGCCTTGGGCCCTTCCTCCTCAGCACCGCGCTGCTCGTGCTGGTGCTCAAGGTGGGCGCGCCTCGGTCTTCCTGGCTGCAGAATGGGAGAGCACGCGGGAGGGCAGCAGCCAGAAGGCGCCCTGCGTTGGTGCGCGCCCCTGGGCAAATCTGGGCGTCTTTGCCTCCCGCAGCTCGGGGACATTCTCCCCTACAGCAACGCAGTCGTGGTCTTCCTGTTCTTGGCGGCCTTCGCTGTGGCCACGGTGGTCCAGAGCTTCTTGCTGAGCGCCTTCTTCTCCCGCGCCAACCTGGCGGCCGCCTGTGGGGGCCTCGCCTACTTCGTGCTCTATTTGCCCTACGTGCTGTGCGTGGCCTGGCGGGACGAGCTGCCCGTGGGTGGCCGCGTGGCCGCGGTGAGAGCCGGGCCGGGCCGGGCGGGGTGTGGGACACCCTCACGGCGCTCGTTCGCTGACCCGCCCGCCCCCATCGGCAGAGCCTTCTGTCGCCCGTGGCCTTCGGCTTTGGCTGCGAGAGCCTGGCGCTGCTGGAGGAGCGGGGCGAGGGCGCGCAGTGGCACAACATGGGCGCCGAGCCTACAGCCGATGTCTTCAGCCTGGCCCAAGTGTCAGGCCTTCTGCTGCTTGATGCCGTGCTCTACGGCCTCGCCACTTGGTACCTGGAGGCCGTGTGCCCAGGTGGGGACCGCCCAGGGGGCGCACCTGCACAAGGGAGGCTGGGCTGGGGGGAGGGGCGCGGGATGGGGCGGGGCTTCCAGGCTGTTTGGTACCCGGAGGCCGGCTGCAAGTGAGAGGGTGGAGCTTCCTGGCACATGCCCACAGGTGGTTGCGTTCAAGGGACGGCCTGTGGCAGGTGGGCGGGGGTTCATGGCCACCTCCTCCCTGGATGCCCTGATCCCAGGTGTGTGGCCGGAGCTGGCATACTCCAAGCGGATGGGCCCAAGGGGTAACTGAGCACCGCTCTCCCCAGGCCAGTACGGGATCCCCGAACCGTGGAACTTTCCCTTCCGGAGGACCTACTGGTTTGGACCTTGGCCCCCCAAGGGTCCCACCCCGCCCCCCGCCCTGCAGGACCCGGACGGTGAGGCCCGACAAGCCGTCTGAATGCCCCAGGGCCCCCCAAAACCAGATTCCCACAGATCCCAATCCTCCCCCAGCTCGCCAGACCCCAGGGGGCTCCCCTAACTCCTATAGACCCCAGCCCGACAGGCCCCTCCTCCACAGACAGCTTTCACGGGCTCCCCCGACGGAGTCTGCTGTCCCTCCACAGCGCTGGTGGAAGAGGCGCCGCCCGGCCTGATCCCGGGGGTCTCCATCCGGGGCTTGGAAAAGCGCTTCCCCGGCAACCCGCAGCCCGCCGTGCGCGGGCTCAGCCTGGACTTCTACCAGGGCCACATCACCGCCTTCCTGGGCCCCAACGGGGCCGGCAAGACGACCACGCTGTGAGCGGCCACCACTCCCCTCCCCGCCCCTGGGCTCCAGCTTGCACGTCTGCTCAATGGGAAAGGCATCTGGGGTCCGGAGGTTCCGATCTCTATAGTGGGAGGGGGACCCCCGGTTTGGGTACAAGGTAGGCAGGCGATACGTGTTTTCTCTGAGCCTCAGTTTCCGTCCCCTGTAAAATGGTCTGTGCATACAGCAGGTGCCCTTTAAGTGCTGCTGCCTCTTCTCTGGGGGCCTCAGTTTCCCCCTCCGAAGGAGCAGCGGCTCTGAGACCCTTGCACCCTCAGGTCCATCCTGAGCGGCCTCTTCCCGCCCACTGGTGGCTCCGCCTGCATCCTGGGCCATGACATCCAGTCCAGCATGGCGGCCATCCGGCCCCACCTGGGCATCTGCCCACAGTACAACGTGCTCTTTGACATGTGCGTCTTGGCAGGCCTGGGGGGCAGCGGTGGGAGGCCTGGGTGTCCTCGGGGATCCTGCCTGCCAAGCTGGCCGCTCTGTTTCTCGTCCGTGGCTGCAGGCTGACGGTGGATGAGCACATCTGGTTCTACGGGCGGTTGAAGGGTCTGAGTGCAGCTGCCGTGGGCCCCGAGCAGGACCGTTTGCTGCAGGACACAGGGCTCGTCACCAAGCGGCATGCACAGATGCGCCACCTCTCCGGTGTGCCCCGCCTGGAGGGGGCTTGGGACTTTATCCCAAGGGGTGTGGGAAGCCAGAGGAGGAGGGCGGGTCTGGGGGGCCCAGGAGGAGCCGGGCACTGAGGTCCAGGTGGGTGGGGGAAGGGGCGTGGCGAAGGAGGCAGCCCTGCCCAAGATGGGGGGTCTTGCTGAGATCGCAACCCCTGTCTCCCCTAGGTGGGATGCAACGGAAGCTTTCGGTGGCCATTGCCTTTGTGGGTGGCTCCCAGGTCATTATCCTGGACGAGCCCACGGCTGGCGTGGACCCTGCTTCTCGCCGTGGTATTTGGGAGTTGCTGCTCAAATACCGCGAAGGTAAGAGTTGGGGGTGGCCCAGGGTTCCCCTGGATTCTGCTTGAGGGGCCGGAAATGGTTTCTGAGAAGGAGATAGGTCCCTGATGAGGAGGTGCTGAGGATGGGGTTTTGAGGGAAGAGTAGGAGTTTGCCGCACAGGGCAGGCAATTCTCGGCAGAGGCCACAGCTTGGGCAGAGACCTGGTGGCCTGACGGTGCGTGCGGGTTGGCTCCCTGTGACCAGGTCGCACATTGATCCTCTCCACTCATCACCTGGATGAGGCAGAGCTCCTGGGAGACCGTGTGGCAGTGGTGGCGGGCGGCCGCTTGTGCTGCTGTGGCTCCTTGCTCTTCCTGCGTCGTCACTTGGGCTCTGGCTACTACTTGACGCTGGTGAAAAGTCTCCCGTCCCTGACCACCAGCAAGAAGGTGAGGGATGGGCTGATTTCTGACCCCTGACCCTCAAGGCTCCGTCCAGCCCTGATGGCCACGGCAGGTGGTGCCCCTCTGCCCGCAGGGTGACGCCGACTTGGAGGACAGCGTGGATGCCGGGCAGGAGAAGGAGCTGGGCAGCCCGGGCAGCACGGCCGGTGAGAGCTGCGGAGGGCGAGCCACAGAGAGGGGCGGGGGTCGGCAGTGGCTTGGTTCAGGGCAACAGAGCTTCACGACCCCAGACTGGACCCCCGACCCCGGGCTGAGCCTGACTCCGGCCCCTGCCTTTAACCCAACCTGGGCTGAACCCGCACACACACCTCCCCCGATTTCTAACCCTGGGTGGACTCCGGCGCTGACCCTGACCCCTCTGCCCACAGGGACGGGCGCCTCCTGGGGGTCCAGGCCCCTCCCCCAGGGAGGCTGGGCTGGGAGAGGGGGGCCCGGAGCCAGGGCCCCGCCCCCCGCCGCCCACCCCGGCGTGCCCCGCCTACTGGCCCTGGTGCGGCGCTGGGCGCCCGGGGCGCGGCTGGTCAAGGAGCTGCCGCACGACCTGGTGCTGGCGCTGCCCTACGAGGGCGCCCTGGACGGCAGCTTCGCCGAGCTCTTCCAGGAGCTGGACCGGCAGCTGGGGGAGCTGGGACTGGCCGGCTACGGGATCTCGGACACCGGCCTGGAGGAGGTGCGGCTGCCAGGGGCGGGGGGCGGGCTGCCTGGAGGAGGGGGGTCTGCTCATTGACAGCAGGGACCCGGGGAGGGCGAGGTTCCGAGTCTCTTGGGGGGGCCTGGGGGACACACAGTGTCTTAGGACTGGTCTAGGGTTCCCCTCCTGTGGGTCCCCGGGCTCTGAGCCCCGTGCTTTGTGTCTCCAGATGTTCCTGAAGGTGGTAGAGGACTGTCCAGGGGACAGAGACCCAAAGGGTACGGCTGCAGGTTCCTGTCCCCCAGCCCTGACCCTGGTCCAGAGTGGGGTCTGGCTTCAGCCCGAGTCCTGGTCCCTGGCTGAGCCTGGCTCGAAGCACAGCGCTGACCTCCACCCCTGACTCCCGAGTCTCCATCTGTGACTCGTCCCCCTGACCGAGACCCCAGTCTGAACAGTGACCCCTGACCCGGGGCCCCCGGTGGCTTCACAGATGGTGGCCACAGACAGCCCCCGTGCACGGGCACCGCTCGCCTGGACGTGACCACGCGGTTCAAGATCCTGCGGGAGGAGTCAGCTCTGGAGAACGGGGAGCCGGGTGAGTGGTCCCCGCCCCGCCCCTGGACCCCTCCCGGTCCCCCACGACCTGAGCACCGACCCTCCCGTCCCCCACAGCCGGGTCGGCCCCGGAGACACAGGCTCTGCGGGGCGCCGGGTCGCACGCCGCGGGCCACCACGTGCGGTCCTGGGTGCTGACCCTGCGACAGCTCCGGGCCCTGCTTCTCAAGCGCTTTCTGCTGGCCAGCCGCAGCCGCGCCGGCCTGTTTGCCCAGGTGAGGGGGACCCGGCACGAGGGAGGGCGCGGGGGGACGTGGGCTGTCTCCACGCAGGAGCCTAAATTGCCCACCCGCCCCCGGGCGTGCCCCACCCTGGACACCCGCACCGGGAGCACGGGGAGCCGGGCGGGTCGTGGAGTGGGGGCGGGGAGGGCAGCTGACGGCCGCTCCTCCAGATGGCGCTGCCGGCCCTCTTTGTGGGGCTGGCGCTGGCCTTCAGCCTCATCGTGCCCCCGTTCGGACACTACCCGGCCCTGCGGCTCAGCCCCAGCATGTACGATGCCCAAGTGTCCTTCTTCAGGTGGGCGCAGGGGACGGGGCCGGTGGCGGGGGGCCAGGGGCCTGGGGACGCGGCCCTGACCCTGCTCCCCGCCCACAGCGAGGACACCCCCGGGGACCCCGAGCGTGCCCGCCTGCTCGAGGCGCTGCTGGAGGAGGCGGGACTGCCCCCGAACAGCTCCAGCGGGTGAGGTCCGCCAGCCTGGCCTCGGTCTCCCTTCCTGCGCCCTGGCTGTGGGCCTCCGGGGGCGCCCGGCGCGTCCCCCGGGCCTGCGGGGAGCCGGGCACCTCCCCATTCAGAGCCCTGCCCCGCCCCCCAGGACGCCCGCGTGTGTGCCACCCGCCCGCTGCCGCTTCTCGGTCCCTGAGATTCCCGCCGACGTGGCCGCGGTCTTGGCCGCCGGCAACTGGACCCCGGCGGCGCCCTCCCCGGCCTGCCGGTGCAGCCGGCCCGGCGCCCGCCGCCTGCTGCCCGCCTGCCCCGCCGCGGCCGGCGGCCCCCTGCCGCCCCAGGCCCTGGGCGCCGCGGGCGAGCTGGTGCAGAACCTCACGGGCCGGAACCTGGCCGACTTTCTGGTGAAGACCTACCCGCGCCTCGTGCGCCAGGGGTGAGCGCCGCCGGGTCCGCGGGCCGAGGCGGCGGTCTGGCCCCGGGGGGGTGCTCCGGGCCGGGGGCCTCCCTGGCGTCTTTGTCCGTCCGTTTCACACCACTGTCCTCCCCCGTGTGTCTGTCTGTCCGTCTGTTCTGCAGCCTGAAGACCAAGAAGTGGGTGAACGAGGTCAGGTGAGGAGGGGCCCCGCCCTGGTCCCCTTGCCGACCCTCTGCCCGCCCGCTGGGGGCTCCCCCGCCCCATCCTCCCCAGCCCTCAGCTGCCCCCCCCCGCCCCACAGGTACGGGGGCTTCTCCCTGGGGGGCCGCGACCCGGGCCTGCCCTCGGGGCGTGAGGTGGGCCGCTCAGTGGAGCAGCTGCGGGCGCTGCTGAGTCCCCAGCCCGGCGGGGCCCTCGATCGCGTCCTGAACAACCTCACGGTGTGGGCTCAGGGCCTGGACGCCCAGAACAGCCTCAAGGTGGGAACCTGGGGTCGCGGGCAGGCAGCTGGCGGGGGCAGGTCTGACCCCCTCGCCCTGACCCCTCGGCCCTGATCCCCCCACCCCAGATCTGGTTCAACAACAAGGGCTGGCACGCCATGGTGGCCTTTGTCAACCGAGCCAACAATGCACTCCTACACGCCCGCCTGCCCCCAGGCCCCGTCCACCACGCCCACAGCATCACCACGTTCAACCACCCCCTGAACCTCACCAAGGAGCAGCTGTCCGAGGCCAAGCTGTGAGTTCCTCTGCCCTGCGTGGCCTCCTCTGCCTCAGTTTCTCCGTTGTCTTGGGTGATGGGAGCTGGATGTGTGCTCTGCCATACTCTGCTGTGGGCATGGGGAAAGGGAACTGCCCGTCTCCTCCTCAGGCTGGGGTAATGGGACATCACCAGGCCCAGTGGGCTCCAGTCCCCCCAACAGCCCGCACATCCTTGTCACGTCAACCTTTATCCTACCAGAGACCCGTGCAACCTCTCCCTGCCGAGTCACGCAGCCACCCTTGTCCAGAGTGGCGGGGCCATCTCCCCACCAGTGACCTGCCCTATAGACCTTTGTCCTGTTGATGGCACACACAGCCCCGCTCTGAGCAACGCATGCCCCCCCACCCCCCACCCAGGATGGCCTCCTCGGTGGACGTGCTGGTCTCCATCTGTGTGGTGTTTGCCATGTCCTTCATCCCGGCCAGCTTCACGCTCGTCCTCATCGAGGAGCGTGTCACCGGAGCCAAACACCTGCAGTTCATGGGGGGCCTGTCCCCCACCCTCTACTGGCTCAGCAACTTTCTCTGGGACATGGTGCGGGGACTGCCCGGAGGGGCGGGTGCCCAGCCACCGCTTGCCTCCTGGGCGGGGACTTGTCCAGGATGGCCCCGGGGGGAAGTCTTGGGGATGGTGGGAGACCTTGTGTCCCACTGCCCAAAACGCAGGGAGGTCGGGGTGGGGCATAGGGCAGAGTGTGGCCATTCCCGCCCCTGCACACTGATGGGGGTAACTGCCATCTCTAACGCAGTGTAACTACTTGGTGGCGGCGTGCATTGTGGTGCTCATCTTTCTGGCCTTCCAGCAGAGGGCGTACGTGGCCCCTGCCAACCTGCCCACCCTCCTGCTGTTGCTATTACTGTATGGGTGAGACCCCCAACCCCTCAGGGTCTGTTCTTGACCACCCCCCTGCCCTGCCTAATGGTGTTTAGGGAGATGGGACTCTGTGGCAGCTCCCAAGGAGAGGATCTGGAGGTCTGAGGGGACCCCAAGTGTGATCTAATTCAGTGGTATGCTAAGGTGGCCTTAAAAGCTCACCTTGTCCCGACACATTAGTAGAGATCTACATCAGGGAAGACGGGAGGGGTCTGTAGTCCTCTCAGGGCCACTCAGCGCCCGTCTGGGTGGTCACCTGGTGACCCCTGTTGCCCCTCAGCTGGTCGATCACGCCGCTCATGTACCCAGCCTCCTTCTTCTTCTCCGTGCCCAGCACGGCCTACGTGGTGCTCACCTGCGTCAACCTCTTTATTGGCATCAATGGCAGCATGGCCACCTTTGTGCTTGAGCTCTTTGATCAGGTGGGGTCCCGCAAGCCTGGGCCTCGGGCTGGGGCTGGGCCGGGGCATCGGCCTCGGCCCCTGACCCGCCTCCCTCTTCCTGCCCCCGAGCAGAAGCTGCAGGAGGTGAGCCGGATCCTGAAACGGGTCTTCCTTATCTTCCCCCACTTCTGCCTGGGCCGGGGGCTCATCGACATGGCGCGGAACCAGGCCATGGCTGACGCCTTTGAGCGCTTCGGTGAGAACTTCCTTCCAGCTGGAAAAGTGCCGGCCAGGAGTGGATTATACCGAGTGGGGGCAAACAGCAGCCCCCAGGAAGAAAACTGAAGGTCTTAGGTGGCCCCAAGGTCGGGCCATGTTAGAGGTGCAGTGAAGTGGCTATAAAAGCTAATTCCATCTTGGGTCACATCACAAGAGGTCTAAGGCCCTAACGGAGGTGGTGATATCACTGTTTTCTATACCAATCGAGTGGCCTATCTGGTTCTTGGTCCTTTCCCTTAAGAACTCAAAGTTACCGGAATGGGGAGGGACCCAGAAACCAAACCCCCCCAAGGACCCAGTGCCTCCTTCCTGTCCCCCCAGGAGATGGGCAGTTCCAGTCACCCCTGCGCTGGGAGGTAGTCGGCAAGAACCTCTTGGCCATGGTGATCCAGGGGCCCATTTTCCTCCTCTTCACACTCCTGCTGCAGCACCACAACCGCCTCCTGCCACAGTCAGTGGGGCCTGGGGTAGGGTGGCAGGGGCCGAGAGCTGGCTTTGGGCCCACTCATGTCTCTGTCCTCAGACCCAAGTTGAGGCCACTCCCGCCCGTGCAGGGGGAGGATGAGGACGTGGGCCGTGAGCGGGAACGGGTGGTCCGAGGGGCCACCCAAGGGGACGTGTTGGTGCTGCGGGACCTGACCAAGGTAGTTGCGGCCAGGCAGCGCGCTGGTGGGGGGGCTCCCACTGCCCCCCCCACCTTTCTCAGGCCCCTGCTCCCCTCCCAGGTGTACCACGGGCAGAAGACACCGGCCGTTGACCGCCTGTGCCTGGGGATCCCGCCTGGCGAGGTGAGTCAGAGTGGAGGTCCTGGTGCAGGGGCAGTGAGAGGCTGCCCTACTGTGTGCCCACTGCCCTTTACTGAGCACCTTCTGTGGGCATACCACCCTTTACTGGACACCTAGTATAAGCCTGCTGCCCTTTATTGAACAACTACTGTGCGCCTGCCACCTTTCACTGCGCACCTACTGTGTGCACTAAAGGTGTATCGAATGCCACCTTTGTGCTGATCAATTTTTATCAAGCACCAATAGCATTTATGCAGCTCCTATTGTATACATATCTGTACCAAGCTCTTGTTCACAGCCAATATTTATTAGGCACCTGCTTTGTACTAGCTCACATTCAGGCACCTACTATGTACAGACTTATTTGCTATGTACCAGGTGTGGGCCACCTGTGACACCTGTAAACACGTGGTGTGTCGGCATAAGTGGCAGTCACTCTTTATCAAGTGTTTACTGTGTGCCAGCCCACCTCTCCCCCTCAGGCTGACTGCGCACCCAGCCTGAGTAGCCGCCACATGGCAGGAGACATCTGGCAATCTCGTGTCCTGACATTTATTAAGCACTTGCTGTGTACGACCTTGATAGGACCCCTGCTGTGTGTCAGGATTGATTAAACAGCTCGTGCGCCAACAGCCGTTCCTGCTATGACAGCTTTATGCCTCCCCACACGCTCCCAGTATCTGCCCCAGGGGGCCGCCTTGTCTACAGCCCTCTGGGGGGACACCAAGGAACCCACCCTGGGGACCCGAGTTGCTGGGACTGGGGACCAGGCCTTGTTGAGCACCGTCTGTGGGTGTGCTCGCAGTGTTTCGGGCTGCTGGGTGTGAACGGAGCGGGTAAAACGTCCACGTTTCGCATGGTGACCGGGGACATGCTGCCCAGCGGGGGCGAGGTGGTGCTGGCTGGCCACAGGTAAGGGGGTCTCGGCCCCTGTACTCCCACACCCCTGCAGGTGGACTGGTCCTGAGGCACCCCCTCTCCCTTACCAGGGTGGTCCGGAGTGGGGGGCCCTGAGACTCCGGTTTGCCTCCAGGATGGCCTGGGCGTGGCCAGTGCCCTGAGCCCCCTGTCCCTCGTCCCCAGCGTGGCCCAGGAACCGGCCGCCGCACATCGCCGCATGGGCTACTGCCCCCAGTCGGACGCCGTCTTCGAGCTGCTGACCGGCCGGGAGCACCTAGAGCTGTTCGCGCGCCTGCGCGGCGTCCCCGAGGCGCAGGTTGCACAGGTGACCCCCACTCTCAGGGCTTCTGGATGGCACCCCAGCTTGACTTTCCTCGGCCACGCCCCCGCTCTCCTCCAGCTCTTGCATCACGTGGGCCCACCCCGTCCACTGTCATCCTGGCTGCAGCTTGCCCCCACCTGCTTAGGGAGCCCCTCCCCCACTCGCCCCCGCAGGGCCGTGGCCACGCCCACTCGCCAGGACTCCACCTCCGGCTTCACGCCTTCCCGCGCCTGCGCCAGGTCCCCCGTCTGCCCACTCGGCCCCGTCCCTCCCCCTCTAGCCCCGCCCACTCACTGGCCCCGCCCCACGCTCGCTCTGGCCCCGCCCACGCTCTGGCCCCCCCTTTACTCTCAGTCTGGCCCTCATCCACGCTGTGGCCCCCCGATGCTCACTCTGCCCCACTCAGCCTCACGCACTCACGCACTCACTCTGGCCCCCCTGGCTCACTCTGCCCCCGCATGCGCACTCTAGTGTCCCCCTCACTCCCGCGCCCCCAATCTCACTCTGCTCCTCTGTATTCACTCTGTTGTCCCCGCCTCCGGCCCGCCGCGCAGACCGCGAGCCTGGGCCTGGCGCGCCTGGGGCTCCCGCAGTACGCGGACCGGCCGGCGGGCACCTACAGCGGCGGCAACAAGCGGAAGCTGGCGACGGCCGTGGCGCTGGTGGGGGACCCGGCGGTGGTCTTCCTGGTGCGTGGGGGCGCGGCCGGGGCGGGCCGGGACCGGGGCGCGGCCGGGGCGGGGCGGGGCCGGCTGAAGCACCTCCCCCTCCCAGGACGAGCCGACCACCGGCATGGACCCCAGCACGCGGCGCTTCCTCTGGAACAGCCTCCTGGCCGTGGTGCGGGAGGGCCGCTCCGTGGTGCTCACCTCGCACAGGTGGGCCCCGCGCCCGATGCCCAGGGCTGTGGGTCAAGGCGGTCTAGGCTCCGGGGAGAGAGGTGGGCCGGGACGCAGAGGGGAGCTGTGGACAGCACGGGGACACACGGGATGGGGTGGCCCTGACGTTGGGCCGAGGCTGCCAGGCCGGAGTGGGAGGGCACACGGCGGTGGGACCCGGCCCCGGGACAGAGCGGTCTGGGCCGGGCCTGGAGGGTGAGGGTCCCCGGTCTGGGTAGCGCAGGGCCGGGCCTGGCCGGAGCTCACGGCGCCCGGCCCCCGACAGCATGGAGGAGTGCGAGGCGCTCTGCACGCGCCTGGCCATCATGGTGAACGGGCGGTTCCGCTGCCTGGGCAGCGCGCAGCACCTCAAGGACAGGTGAGTGTCGCGAGGCCTCCGGGGCCGGTGTGGGGCAGGAGTCGGCGGATGAGGCGGGGGTGTGGGGGGCCCAGAGGAGAGACCAGACGGGGGGCCCCGTGCGGCCAGCGTGGCTCTACGCGGAGGGCAGGCGAGGATCGTGGACGGTCCAGGAGCGATGCATGAGGGGCGGGGTCTGACGGGTGAGCGCGGCCCTCGGGCGGAGGTGGAGGAGGGTCGGATGAGTGGCAGGGCCGGGAGAGCGAGCTGGGGGCGGGGCTCGAGTGTGGGCGGGGCCTCCGGGGCGGGGTTAGAGAAGGATGAGCACGTGGGCCGGGCGAAGGTGAGCAGGGGTGAGGCCACGTGCGCTGGGTAGGGGTTAAGAGGGGCCCGGTGTAGGGGCGGGGCCAGAAGAGAGCCGGTGGGTTGTGGGGCGGAGCCACGGCGTGTCCAGTAGCCCTGGCCCCGCTCACCGCAGGTTCGGGGCCGGCCACACGCTGACCCTACGGGTGCCCGCGGCGCGGTCCGAGCGGGCGGTGGCCTTCGTGGCGGCGGCGTTCCCGGGGGCCGAGCTGCGCGAGGCGCATGGCGGCCGCCTGCGCTTCCAGCTGCCGCCGGGAGGGCGCTGCGCTCTGTGGCGCGTCTTTGGAGAGTTGGCGGCGCACGGCGCGGAGCAGGGCGTGGAGGACTTCTCTGTGAGCCAGACCACGCTGGAGGAGGTGCCCGCAGCCGGGATGGGGCTGGCGGGGCGGGGCTGGGGGTCAGGCCCTCAGGCTGACCACCTCTCCCGTCCCCTCGGATCACCCACCCGCTAGGTATTCCTGTACTTCTCCAAGGACCAGGGGAAGGAGGAGGAGCAGGAGGCAGGAGTGGGGGCGGACCCTGTGCCAGACCCGCAGCGCCCCAAACTCATCACTCGCCTCCTCGACGACCCCAGCACGGCCGAGACAGCGGTCTGAGCCTCCCTTCCGTGTGGGGCTGGTGGGAGGCCCTGGGAGTGACACAGGCGGGGCAGAGGGGCTGGAGCCCGGACTCAGGCTCCCAGAGGGGCCGCCGCCCTGGAGGAAATAAAGAGGAGCCGTGGTGTGAAACTGTGCGCGTGCCTCCGAAAATGCCTCTCTGTGCACTGTTTACCGGTCCCCGCGCCCCAGGGTGGGCGCCTGTGGGTTTGGGGACGCAGGTGCAACTCGTAGGGCGCAGGTGAGAGGCCAGCTACAGCCGACTGGACCCTAAGCTGTAAAGGCCTCTATGGGGGACCAGGGAGTGACGGAGGTGGGGGGGATGTCTTATGCGACTGTGGTCTTTCTAAGGGCCTAGGTACCTCTCCCCAGCCCCCGAGTGGCCACGCAGGTCTGGAGCCTGAGGGCGGTCACTGTGAGAGCCTGGTCGTAAAGTGGGCACGAGGTTAGGGCTCGGGAATGTCCGGGGCAGCTTAGAGGAGCCCAGTGGAGGGAGCTGGGGGCCGGCGCTCAGGCCTCCGACGACGGGGCCAGGAGCCCACCCACCAGCCGGCGAGCCTGCGCTCGCCCCTGATCCCGGCCCCCAGAGCCGTGAGTGGTGGACAGAGAATCCTCGAGGGACTTCTGGGCTGGGCTTACGGATGGACCCGGGTCTGGAGAGCGGGGTTTGGCATCAGGGGCCGCGGCCTGCGCGCCGTGTCCCGGAGATCTGCCCCTCCCCACCGAGGCCAGTGGGGGGTGGGCGTGGGGAAGGTAAAGGGGTCGGGGGTTTGGGGATTGAGGCTGGGACTTTGGAAGGGGAGGGGGCTCAGACTGGGGGGGCTCCAAGAGAAGAGGTGTTGTGGGGGAGGGGATGGGAGCCGGAGAGGGGAGGCGGTGGGGATCTGGGTACATGGCTGATGCCCCGTTCTCGGGGCGATCCCAGGGACGTGAGGAGGTGGCCTGGTGGCCTGGGGCGTGTTATCAGCCCTGCCGGCCACCACGTCTGGTGGTCAGTGTGGGTCCTGGACTGTAGGGCGCGGGGCCGAGGGGGAGGTGATCCCGTATGCCCTGCGCTGCCCAGGCCATGGGGTCCGCAGGATGGGGTCGCCCGTGGGAGGACGGGGGACTGGAGGGCGGGCGTCTGTGTCCGGGGTCTGGGCGCGCAGCTCCGGGTCATCCGTTTCATCTGCGGAGCTCATCTGTCCAAGTGTGTTCCTGCGTGTCATCGTGCGCGCGTGTCTGCGCCCCTGGTGGCGTCCCGGTGGGTCAGCGTCTCTACGGTCCGGGGCGCCTGGGCCAGGCGGGGGCGCGCGGTGCGAAGCGCCGGGAGCGCCCGAAAGCGGAAGCTGGGGGCGGGGCGGGGCTGGGGGCGGGGCCTGGGACCCCACCTTGGAGCCCACTCTGCGGAGAGGCAGGCTGAGACCGGGAGGGTCGGGGACAGGTCTGCGTCACCGCCTCCGGAGGCCTTTTCCTGTGGAGGGAGGACCCGCCAATGAGGGCTGGGCCTGTCACGTGGGCCTGACAGCTGGGGAGGGGGTGGCCTGTGACAATGTGGTCCCGAGGCGGCCAGGGCCGTGAGCTGCGACGCTGAGACCCCCGCCTGGCCCAGCCCGGCCCTCCCCGTCGGGCCACTCGGCCCCGGCCCCACCATGTTCTCCAGGAAGAAGCGCGAGCTCATGAAAACCCCTTCTATCTCCAAAAAGAACCGCGCGGGAAGCCCCAGCCCGCAGCCCTCGGGGGTGAGTGAGGCTCTGCAGGGAGCGCACGGCGGGTGGGGACCTTGGAGAGACACTCGGGCGGCAGGAGGCCAGGGCGCATCCTGTGCTCGGCCGACGGGGCGGGGGCCGGGCAGCGCCATGCTGGGCCGGCGGCGGGGGGCTCGCGCCAGCTACAGCCCCCACCGGGTCGGACTGGGGGTGCCGCGTGGGACCGGCCGAGACCCCGGCGTTCAGCTTGTGGTAGGAGCTTCTGGGGTGGGCACGCATCCTCCATCCCCTCCGGGGCCGCCTGTGGGGCCCAGGGAGTGAGTGGGGAGGGTGCTGGGGTGGGGGTGGCACTGGGTCTGTAGGAGGGGGCTCAGGGGATCTGGGGACTCCGGGCACTGGTGGATGGGAGGGCTGTGACATGGCCATTGGGCCCGAGGTTTGCAGGGCAGCGGAGCATGGAACGGGGTCCTGGGGGTGTCTCCAGGGCCCAGGGTGTCCACAAAGTTGGGGGGTGTCTACAAGGCCTGGGAGCATCCGAGGACCCGGGCATCTACAGGATTCTTGGGCTATAGGAGTCACCGAAGGGGTCTTTACCAGGAAGAAGGTGCGTCTGCAGCAGCTTGAGGGGGCTACACAGCCGGGCACCCTCCCCTGGCTCTCCTTCCCCCCACCAGGAAGTGGGGTGCCCCCTCCCCCACACCCCCACAGGCCCCGCCCCTGGCTGTGGTTTGGGCAAAGACGGTTGTTTGTGAAAGCTCTGGGGAAGAGGATGTTGGGTAACAGGTGTGGGAGGGGCACGGCACCAAATCTCGGGCCTCGGGCCTCTGACCTCTGGCCTTTGACCCCTGTGGGGTCAGGCTGAAGACCCTCCAGAGCCCCACTTCACTTCTGGGAAAACTGAGGCAGTGCCCGGCCTGGAGCATGGGCGTGACTAGCTGCCCCCACCCTCCCAGGAGCTGCCCAAGAAAGACGGGGCTGATTCAGTGTCCCTCGGACCCGGCCTGGAGCCGCTGACCGCCACCTGCAATGTCAAGGCCACGGGCACACTCAAGAGGCCCACCAGCCTGAGCCGCCACGCCAGCGCGGCTGGCTTCCCGCTGTCTGGCACCGGTTCCTGGACGCTAGGCCGGGGCCACCGCAGCCCGATGACCGCGGCCAGCCCTGCCGAGGTGCCCTTCGAGGGGCCCTGCCCCGACGCTGCAGAGGACATCTCCCAGCTGCTGGCCGACGTGGCCCGCTTCGCCGAGGGCCTCGAGAAGCTCAAGGAGTGTGTTCTGCATGATGGTGAGCACCAGCAGGGACGCCGAGACCTGCGTGGAGGGCACAGATATCCCAAACCCTGTGGGGTCAAGGCAGGGTGGAGGGGGGGACGTGGGGAGGATCAGAAGGGGGTTGCTAAGAGGGCTTCATGGAGGAGGCCATTGCAGCTAAGGCTCTGAGGGATGTGTAGGAGTTCGGTGGCAACTAGGAGGAAAAGGCATCGAGGCAGAGGAAATGTTGTGTGCACAGGCTCAGAAATGTGAAATGGAGATGCACTTGGGGAAACAGGTTTGGGGTGTACTAGTGTTTGAGGTGTGTGAGGCTGAAGGCATTGAGGAAGGCAGCCAGAGGGACCCTGGAGGTTATCCTGGGGGCAATGGGGAGCCATAGAAGGTGTTAGAGCAGAGGTGGGAGGAGGTCAGATCTGCATGTTGGAACGAGGCGGATTGGCGGCAGGCTGAGGTCTGGCTGGAGAGAGAGCCAGGAGGGAGAAGAGGCAGGACCCGCATGTGAGCTGCAGGACTTGTGGGAGTGAGTGGCCTGTGGGAAGGCGGTTCCGTATTCTCCTCCACGCGGCAGCTGACAGGCCGGCTTCCTGCCGAGTTATTTTCATCTGCTTCCTGTTTGTCCCTGGCAGCGGGCGGGCACCTCGTGCGCGGCGTGTGGCTCCTGCACGCTCCTCCGGAAACCGCAGTGCCAGGGCCGTGCCCAGGGCGCCCACCCGCTCCCTGTAGGCGCCCGTTTTACAGATGAGGAAACCGAGGCCCCGAGTGGGCCTCTGACCTCCGGCTTACCCAGCCAAGGAGGGGTCAGAGCCGGGATTCGACCTCAACCTGCAGAGCGGAGCGGCCTCTGCGCCTTCCGGGCCCTAATGAGGGGCTCTGCAGCGGAGGCGCGGCGCCTGCTGGGTGGGCGGTGGAAGCCCCCGGGGTTATCTGGTCCCAGGGGCGGGGGCCGAGCTGTTTCCTGGGGAAACGGTAATCTCGGTTCCTATCCCATCCTGGCGCTTTCTTGGAGGCCAGGCCTGGGCAGGGGCCGGAGCGGGGGCGCCCTTCTGGGGGAAGCGCCTGGAGCAGAGAGGATATGGGTTCGAGTCTGCGTGCCGCCCCCCAAGCCGAGATCCCAGGCGAGCCGCGCCCCTTTCTAAGCCTCGAGTGTCTTATCTGTGAAATGGGGCGACGGCATTTGGGTGCTAAGTGCACCCAGAGGTCCTCGGCATATTGTGATTCTTGTGGGGACAGTGAGAACCACACCGCGTCTGGGGGACGCCGGAGCTGTCAGCCCAGGAGGGGCGGGAGCCGGGGTCCACGTGGGCCGGGCGGGGTCTCCCGGGGCGGCCCGCCCCTTCCCGGCGCCTCCTCGCGCCCTGCTCTTCGGCTCTGGGTCTCAGTTTCCCCGCCCGCCCTCGGCCCGCCCCACCCCGATTCAGGTCGCCTCGGGTCCCAGGCTCCTGCGCCCTGAGTTGGGGGAGGGAGGACCCGGCCAGGGCCAGCGGGACGGCGGGGCGGGGCTTCCCTCGGCGGGGGTGGGGCCTCCGGACCGGCCAGAGCCGGTTTGGCCGCGAGTCGGCCACCAGAGACCCCCCAGACCGGCCAGTCGCCTGTGCGTCCTGCGCGCTCACGGTCCCCGCGCCCCGGCGGCCGCGCCATGTGTATCTGCGGGACGGTGCACCCGGCGCTGGACCTGGGCCCGGTGCGCTGCCGCGCGGGGCCCCGAGGTGAGGGGACAGCGGGCTGGGGGGTCCCCCAGCCCGGCCCGAGGCACGTGGCGCTGGGGACGCAGCGGCTGCCGCGCGCTTGCCGTGGCCGTGCCAAGCTGGGCATGTCTCCGAGTCCCCCCTGCCGTCGGCTCCCCGGGGTGGGGGGGCCTGCAGGGAGCCGGGGGCCTCGGCCCAGGCGACGCGAGGGGCGGGATCGTGGGAGGACTGTCCCGGGGAGGGGCGTGGCCCGGCCCTTCTCCAGCGGCCTCTCCGGGTTCCTGAAGCCCCTTCCCGCCTCCCCGAGGTGGCCTCGGGCGGCGGCCTTCAGCCGGTCCTCGGAGCTGGAAAGGGCCGGACACCTGTTTTCAGGCCCCACTCGTGTGTTTGACCCTCGTCTCCAGGCGCAGTCAGAGGGCGCAGGCGCGAAGCTGTCCTCCCAGCCCCCGGCCCTCCCACGCGGTCCCCCTTGTTTCCACTAAGGCGCACTGTTCTGCCTGCGTTTGTCCAGTTAGGAACGTTCGAGGGGGGCATTTAAAGCCACCTTCCAAGACGCAGATCTGACCCCGCCCTCCTTTGCTCTGACACCCTTGGTGGCTCCCCACGGCCCACAAGATGAAGCCAGGCAGACTCCCTCGGCCTGGTGTTCTCGTACTTTCACAGTTAGTTTAGATGGAAGAGCTGTGTGCTCCTTGAGAAATGACTTTCCCTCCCTGTGCCTCAGTTTCCCCATCTGCAGAATGGGGATGATAAGACTGCCTGGCTTGTGGGGTGGCTGCTGGGAGAGAGTGGGATAATGGGGTGCTCGAGGCCCAGTGCCCAGGCAGGCAGGGCAGGGAGAGAGCTGGGTAGAGCCCTGAGCAGCCCTGAGGGGTTGGCGCAGGGAAGGGGCAGGCGGGCTGCATGGAGGAGGAGGCACCAGGACAGCAACTTGAAGGACAAGTGGAGGTTTGCTTTCTGGAGGAACGAAGAGAGAGTGTTCTCAGCAGAGAAGACTGTCAAGGCCAGAGAGGGACAGGGCCTCACCTGAGGTCCCACAGAGAGCCTCAGGCAGCTGTCCTCTCCCGTCTCTGCCTCAGTTTCCCTACCTGAGGCCAGAAGTTCTGAAGAGGAGGTGGGCAGCCTTTCCCTGGAGCCAGGGCCCTGCCTCCCTGCTCACACCCACTCTGCCCGGCAGACCTCCTCGAGGCCCGTCGGCCGCTGGCCCATGAGCGCCTGGGCGAGGCCCTCCGTGTGATGCACCAGGTCATCTCCAAGTACCCACTGCTGAACACGTTGGAGACACTCACGGCTGCCGGCACCCTCATTGCCAAGATCAAAGGTCAGCCGGCCAGGACAGGGCAGCCAGGGCTTTCTGCCTGGGAGGGCTTCCTGTAGGAGGGGACTTTTGAAGTGGGTTTTGAAGGATGCATAGGAGTTTGATGGGCACAACTGCTCCCATGCTCCCCCTGGGCTAAGGGCCTCCTTCAGTTAGTTGCAGGGGTGGTCACCTCCCAGAGTGGGCCAACCCCCTGGTCCTTGTCTCTGACTCCCAGGCTTCCGTTATGAGTGTAACAATGAGTCGGACAAGCAGGAGTTTGAGAAGGCCCTGGAAACCATCGCCGTCTCCTTCAGTAGCACGTGAGCCATGGGGGGGGGGGTGCAGAGCTGGGGTGGGGGACTGGGGGAGCCCACGTGCCTCTTGATGCTGACCCCACCGGCCCTGTAGCGTGTCCGAGTTCCTCATGGGCGAAGTGGACAGCAGCACCCTCCTGTCGGTGCCCCCCGGGGACCCGAGCCAGGTGAGCAGGGTGGCCTGGATGCTTCCCGGGGTCAGACCTGCGGGGCGGGTGAGTCCCCCCTGCTCCCTCTGTGGACCTGGGTCTCCCGCTCTGTCCAGGGGGTCTGGACTGTCCCCAGCAGCGGGGCATCACGCGGGGCCCAGCGGGGGCTGGACTCACTGCGTCCCCTCCTGACAGTCCATGGAGAGCCTGTACGGACCAGGGAGCGAGGGCGCCCCCACCGGCACGGAGGACTGTGACGAGGGTGAGTCTCCTCTGAGCCGCGGGGGAGCAGAGGCCTGGGGCTGAGGAGGGCGAGAGGGTCGGTGGGGGCTGGGGGTGAGCCCGGGCTGAGCAGACCCCCCGCAGGCGGCCCGACCCCCGAGGCCGTGGACGTGCTGCTGCAGCGCTCTGAGGGCGGCGTGGACGCGGCGCTGCAATACGCCAAGAACATGGCCAAGTACATGAAGGACCTCATCGGCTACCTGGAGAAGCGGACCACGCTGGGTGAGCGCTGTCCCCGGGGCGGGGTCTGGCCGGAGGGCCCCGCCCCTCCCCTCGCCCCGCACTCACGCCCCTCCCCCTGCAGAGATGGACTTTGCCAAAGGCCTGCAGAAGATCTCGCACAACTGCAGACAGAGCCTCGTGCAGGAGGTGGGGCCGCGGGGGCGCCGGGCGGGGCCCCTCGGGCCGGGTGCGAGTCTCGGCCGCACCGGGGAGGCCCGAGGGCAGGGGTTCCCCATCCGCACTCTGGTGGTGATGCTAATGGGGAGGTGGCAGGGCTTCCCCAGGGCTGGGGTGCCGTGGCACCCCTCCTGCTCCGCCCCCGTGACGGCCGGCCGCACCCCCGCAGCCCCACATGCCCCTCCTGTCCATCTACTCGCTGGCCCTGGAGCAGGACCTGGACTTCGGCCACGGCCTGGTGCAGGCGGCGGGCACGCTGCAGACGCAGACCTTCATGCAGGTGGGCGGCGGCCCGGGGGGCGGGCTGGGCGGGGGGCCGGGGTCCCCACTCACGGCCCGTCTCGCCCCAGCCCCTGAACCTGCGGCGGCTCGAGCACGAGAAGCGGAGGAAGGAGATCAAGGAGTCGTGGCACCGCGCCCAGAGGAAGCTGGTGCGGGAGGGCGGGGCGGGGCGCGCGGGAGGGGCGGGGCGGGGCGCGCGGGCGGGAGGGCGGGGCGCGCGGGCCGGGGCGGGGCGCGCGGGCGGGAGGGCGGGGCGAGCAGGACGGGGCGGGGCGCGCGGGACGGGGCGGGGCGCGCGGGAGGGAGGGCGGGGCGAGTGGGACGGGGCGGGGCGCGCGGGAGGGAGGGCGGGGCGCGCGGGAGGGAGGGCGGGGCGAGCAGGACGGGGCGGGGCGCTCGGGAGGGAGGGCGGGGCGAGCGGGAGGGAGGGAGGGGCGGGCCGGGCCGGCCTCTGCGCAGGCGCAGTCCCCCAGCGCGGGCCGAGCGGTCCTATCCGAGGTTTGCGCGCTGTGCCCGCGTGTCGCTGGCCGGGGCGTCGCAGGTGGCAACGGGTCCTGCCTCAAAGATGCTGCAGCCCCGTGGCCGGCAGCTGCACAAGGGGAGGCCCCAGGCCCCCGCCGCTCACTGTCGTGGTTCAGGCTTGGGGAGAAACGGTGTCTCCCCGCGGCGCAAGGGGCAGGTCTGGGTGGAGGTGGACTGAGCCTCTCGGGTCGGGGGAGGCTCCGGGTTCCTGCCTGTTCTTTTCCCACTTCTCTTTTGGGTTGTTCCAATGGCAACAGTATTTTTGGGGTCGTGTTTTAGCTATGTTAATGGAGTCTGCGGAAAAGTCCCCTTCCCCCGCCCAGCTCCAGCTAGTGGTGTCCTGGGGGTCCTTCCAGCATGGGCCGGCATATACACAGCTCCCTGTTTTGTGCACTTGGTGACAGCTGGCCGAGCAGCCTGTTCTGCTTCTGGCCTCCATATCCACAGGCTCGCCCATCACAGTCCACGTGAAGCATCCTCCTCCCTTTTTCTTGGCTACAAGTGCTCAGCTGCTGAGGCCACGTGGCTTATTCCACGAAATCCCTATTGATGGACATTTTAGTTGTTGCTGGCCTTTTGTTGGTTCAAACAGCACTGCTGTCACAAGCTCATGCCCTTGTCTCTTATCTCTCGGATGTGTGGACGATTGTTTATCTTGCATCAGTGCCCAAGATGGAATGGCTGGGTCAAGGGGTGTGGTTGCACGAGCCTCAGCCATAGCTGTTCCTCTTCTGTGAACTCTTGGTTTGTATCCTTTGCTCACTTCGGATTGGACAGTGGCTTATTTTTTCTTGATTTGCCAGAGCTCTTTACATATGAGAGAACCCAGCCCTTGATGATGCACATTACAGACCCCCACCCTGTTTATTGTTTTGACTTCACCTGTGGCCTATTTTGCTAGGTAGAAACCCGTGGTTGTTGGTGACAGTCTTTCGTTTTATGGTTTCTGGGTTTCGTGTCACATGTTGAAAGGCCTTCCCCACACTGTGGTTATTAAAAAAAAAATTCTTCATGGTTTCTCTCCGTACCTGGACGAGTTCTTTTCTCTGAGTTCGAGCCTCTGGTGGTGCGGGCTGTGAGGCGTGGCCCCTGGAAGGCCCCCTGGGTTTGACAGAGTGCTCTTCCTGTCACCTCTGAGGGTGCTTGACTTCCTGCCTGGGCGGCCTTGCTGTCCTTGTCTGTGAGACGGGAAGTGAAAGAGACAGAAGCACGGGTGGCCGCTGCGCTGGTGGGGGTGGGTGTCGGTGTCAGCAGATGATGTGGTTGCTGCCTCGTTCTGAGCTTATCCGTGCCTCAGTTTCCCGGGCTCTGAAATGGGCACACCAGACGCCCGTTCCTCCTGGGGTCCCGCTGTAGGTGTTTCCTCCTTTTCTTTTGCCATCGGTTCTTGGGCAGGGGCCTCTGCTTGCCTGACTGGGTCCCGGGATCTCGGGGTAACACAGGTGGGTGGCGGAGGTGCCCTACTCTGGGAGGGGAGAGGGGAGCCAGGAGACAGCCCGGTTGGGGGACAGGCTCGGAACTGGTCTTCTCCCTCCACGCCCGCAGCAAGAGGCAGAATACAACCTGCGCAAGGCTAAGCAAGGCTACACGCAGCGCTGCGAGGACCATGACAAGGCCCGCTTCCTGGTGGCCAAAGCAGAGGAGGAGCAGGCGGGCGCTGGGCCCGGGACGGGCGGCGCAGCCTCCAAGACCCTGGACAAGCGGCGGCGCCTGGAGGAGGAGACCAAGAACAAGGTGAGGGCGGCCAGTGGTGGTGGGGGGGCAGCGGAGGGGACGAGACGTCCCCAGCGGCCGCAGTTCTGGTGCACCGTGCACAATCCCCCGCTCCGGGCCGTTGCCCAGGCTGTGCATCCTGCCAGGAGGGCCTTCCCATCCCTTTCCGCGGGCTGGGTTTGTGTGCCGGGCCTGACGCTGCCCCGGGGCTGAACGCCGGGCTGAGGCCTCTCTGTGCGCCCCCCGGCGCCCACCGCAGGCGGAGGAAGCCATGGCCACGTACCGCACGTGCGTGGCGGACGCCAAGACGCAGAAGCAGGGGCTGGAGGACGCCAAGGTGACGGCGCTGCGGCAGATCCAGGAGGTCATCCGGCAGAGCGACCAGACCATCAAGTCGGTGCGTGCCGGGCGCTCGCCCGCGCGGTGGGCGGGGCAGCCATGGGGCCGTCCGGTGACCCTGCGCCCCGCCCGCCCGCCGCAGGCCACCATCTCCTACTACCAGACCATGCACATGCAGACGGCGCCGCTGCCCGTGCACTTCCAGATGCTGTGCGAGAGCAGCAAGCTCTACGACCCGGGCCAGCAGTACGGCTCGTACGTGCGCCAGCTGCAGCGCGGCGAGGAGCCCGACGTGCACTACGACTTCGAGCCCCACGTCCCCACCAACGCCTGGTACCGCGTCTGCGCGTGCGCGGGGGGCCGGGCTTCCCGCCCGGGGTCGGGGCGGGCCTGACCGTGCCTCTGTGACCCCCCATCACGGCCCCTCCTAGGTCCCCGGTCATGCGCGCCCGGAAGGGCAGCTTCAACGTCGGGGACGCGGCGGGGGCGGAGGCCGCGGGCAGCTCCCCGGAGGAAGGCAGGCCCGCCGACGACGGCGCGCTGGCCAAGGAGCGCAGGGGTGAGCGCCCGGCCGGGAGGTCCCTGTGGTGCCCTTGTCGGCCCCCTCAGCCCTTCACTGGAGATGTCTCCCCCTGCAGGCGGGCGCGGACACCAGGTGCACAAGTCGTGGCCCATCTCCATTTCAGACTCCGACGGCAGCCTGGACCCCAGCTCTAGCCCAGGTGAAGGGGCCTGCCTGGCGGGTGGGGGCAGAGGCGGCCAGGGGTGATGGACACTGTGCCAGCCAAGCGCCCTCGGGGGAGCATCCGGCCCACCGTGGCCCGGTCCCTCCTGCCTCGGCGCGTCTGACCTCCCTGTGTCCTGCTCAGGGGACTTTAAGAAATTCGAGCGGACGTCGTCCAGCGGCACCATGTCCTCTAGTGAGGAGCTGGCGGACCAAGAGGGCAGTGCGGGGACGTCCGCCTTTGAGCCGGGTGAGGGTTCCGCGACCTGGGCAGAGGGAGGAGTGGGGGCCCGGCCCCGACCTGCCTCGGTGAGGCTGACTGCCTGCCCGTCCCCAGCTGACCTCAACGGCATGGCCCCCGAGCTGCCGGTGGCCATTCCCAGTGGCCCCTTCCGCCACGTGGGGCTGTCCAAGGCCGCCCGGACCCACCGGCTGCGGAAGCTCCGCACGCCCGCCAAGTGCCGGGAGTGCAACAGCTACGTCTACTTCCAGGGCGCCGAGTGCGAGGAGGTGCGTGGCAGGCCCGGGGACGGCGGGGCGCGGGGGGACCAGGAAGGTCCCACGCAGAGCGGAGCGCGGGAGGGACAGTAAGCTAAGAGCAAGCGGGAGCATTTGGAGATCTGAAGGCGCCTGGGGGAGAGGGTCCCAGGCGGAGGGCACAGCCGTGCGGAGGCCCGGAGGTGGGACGGAGCGGCTGTTGGAGGAAGGCCAAGGAGCGAGACTGGAGCGGTGGGTGGGAGTGCGTCTCCCAGCCCTGAGGGGCAAAGTAAGCCCGGAGCAACCATCTGGATTGCTCACGTAGGGGGCGGTTGCGAGGGCGTCAAGGAGGAGGCGGGAGGTGGAGCCGGGGGCGTGGGCGCTGGGCTGGGGGCCGGGAGGGGTCGGCTCACTGCGTGGCCCCCCCAGTGCTGCCTGGCCTGCCACAAGAAGTGTCTGGAGACCCTGGCCATCCAGTGCGGCCACAAGAAGCTGCAGGGCCGCCTGCAGCTCTTCGGCCAGGACTTCAGCCAGGCAGCCCGCAGCACCCCGGACGGCGTGCCCTTCATCGTCAAGAAGTGCGTCTGCGAGATCGAGCGGCGGGCGCTGCGCACCAAGGTGACCACTGCGGGGACGGCGCGTGGTTCCGCCTTGGGGGCGCAGGGAGGGGAGGTCGGCTGGGCCGAGGCTGACTGCGGCCCCCGCAGGGCATTTACCGGGTCAACGGGGTAAAGACGCGCGTGGAGAAGCTGTGCCAGGCCTTCGAGAATGGCAAGGAGCTGGTGGAGCTGTCGCAGGCCCCGCCGCACGACATCAGCAATGTTCTCAAACTCTACCTGCGTCAGGTGAGACAGGTGGGGCGGGGCAGAGCTGAGCGGATGCTGGGCCAGGATCTGAACGCAGCGGGGCGGGGCCAGCGCTGGTGGGCGGGGCTTCTGGGCCAGGGGCGTGGTGGGTACAGGGTGGGTGGGGCCAAGCCTGGAAGGGGCGGGGCTGCCAGGCCGGGGCGTGGTCAGGGCGGGCGGGGCCAGCGCCTGTCGGGAGGGGCTGGCTGGCTGGGGGCGTGGCCAGGGCAGGACTTTCAGGGACTGGGCCAAGCCCACTGACCCCCGCCCGACCTGGTGCCCCTCAGCTGCCGGAGCCGCTTATCTCCTTCCGCTTTTACCACGAGCTCGTGGGGCTGGCCAAGGACAATCTGAAGGCGGAGGCCGAGGCCAAGGCGGCGTCCCGGGGTCGGCTGGATGTGGCCGAGAGCGAGGCTGCGGCCGTGGCCATGGCGGGCCGGCTGCGGGAGCTCCTGCGGGACCTGCCGCCCGAGAACCGGGCCACGCTGCAGTACCTGCTGCGGCACCTGCGCAGGTGAGCGCCGGCCTGCGGGGGTCAAGGGTGGCGGGGTCCCGGGAGCCGCTCACACCGCTCCTGCGCTCTCCCACCCCCCAGGCTCGTGGAGGTGGAGCATGAAAACAAGATGACGCCGGGGAACCTGGGCATCGTGTTCGGGCCCACGCTACTGCGGCCGCGGCCCACCGAGGCCACCGTCTCCCTCTCCTCCCTGGTCGACTACCCCCACCAGGCCCGCATTGTCGAGACCCTCATCACCCACTATGGCCTGGTCTTCGGGGAGGAGCCTGAGGAGGCGCCCGGGGGCCAGGTGAGGGCTGGGTGGGCCCCAAGGCTGTCCATCCTGGGCAAGGGGTGCCGGGCTCTGTGAGCGTGTGGGGGCCAGGCGTCTGGCCTGCTCGTGGGGGTGCAGACTGGAAGACCCGGGAGATGTCTGGTTCCCACAGGGCAGTCAGGGGCGGATTCTGTCTTAGGCAAAGAACTGGTGGAGCATGGGCTCAGATCTGGGGGAGAGCCTCAGGCCGTGCAGAGGCCCTGTGGCCATTCCCCTGCCCCCTCCCGTCCTCTCCTTCTGCCCTCTGCTTCGTCCTCTCCCGTCTTCCATTTCTGTGCCGCCTACAGCACATCCTCACATGCTGGCGCACGTGTCACTCAGCTGGCTCCAACCTGCCACTTTCTCTGGGCCCCGGGTTCTAGTTTTCTGCCGAAGGTTTTCACGTCCTTGAGTTCTGTTTACACGCAGCCTCCTGCTTCTCTATTTAGGTCCCCATTGTGTGTCTTTAATTGATTGGCCGCTGTCCCTCACTGTTGGGGGGAGGCAGGTTTCAGGTTTCGGGATGCAGGACTGAAGACTGGAGATCTGGGTGTGGCCTCAGGACAGCGGCTTCTGTGCTGGTGTCCCTGCAGGGGCCCGGCCTTTCTGGCCCAGGCCTTTTGTACCCGGGGGACAAGCTCAGCCCATTGATGACATGGAGACAGGGTGTTATCACATTCTCGGCGGCATTGGGTATTAACGTTTAGGTTTATTTGGTTAATTTACAAGAAAGGAAACAGATCTGGGGCTGGACGGGAATCCGGGTCCCTCCGTGACCTCCGTCCCACCCCCGCAGGACGGGACGTCCAACCAGCAGGTGGAGGTGGTGGTCCAGGTGCCGTACCTGGAGACGAGTGAGGGGGCGGCCTTCCCCCTGCAGGAGGAGGCTGAGGACAGGGGCCCAGGTGAGTGGTGTGGTCCTGGGGTTGGGGGCACTTTGTCAACGGCCGCGGGGGCCCGACCCAGGGAGACGGGCAGGTGGGCGGATGACGTGGTGTCGTGGGTCCGTGTCACGGGCCCGGAAGCTGTATGCCCCGTGGGCTTGTCTCCCTCAGAGACCACGTTTGTCGACCGTCCACTCATTGCTTCCATCTGTTGCAAACAGAAGGGAAGGGGTGCCCTTTCGAGGTGTGTGGCCGGCACTGAGAAACAGGCGCCCTGAAATGGAAACAGCCCCGAGCGTCGAGCCCCTCTCTGCACCTCCACCTGCGGGGGAGGTTTCCGAGCGGAGACCCAGGCCTGCTGAGTGGGGCCCGCCTTGTAGTGTCACAGGCGGTGGACCCAGGTCGCCCCCCGTGACGGGGGCGTCCATCGCTCTCTCCGTCTCCTTCTCTCTTGGACTTCCAGAATCCCACGTCGCCTCCAACGACTCTGACTCAGAGCCGGAGGACGCCTTGGACCCGCTGTCCCCGGTGGGCGGGGGGGCCCTGCACCGCCTCAGTCTCCTGGAGAAGCAGGGCAGCGAGGCGAGCGTGGACGAGGGCCAGGACAGCCGCAGTGGCAGTGAGGAGCGGCTGGGGACCGGGGAGCCGGGGGAGGGGGACGGGCCCTGGGAGGGGCTCGGGGAGGGCCTGGCCGGGCGGCTCTCCGAGTCCAACACCAACCAGAGCAACAACGTGGCTGACGTCCTGCTGCTGGCCACGCGGCTCCATGGCGGGCAGGTCTCGGCGGGCACCGGCCGGGAGCGGCAGCCGGAGTTTGTCTAGCCAGGGCGGAGGGCAGGCCCGTCCAGCTGCCGAGGGCCAGGCATCATCCCGTTCCTGGCTCCCATCCCCATGGACGTCCCTGGGCCTGGTCATGCCGTCTTGGGCCACAAGGTTCGGTCACCATGAGGCTTCCTCTTTCAGGCCCACATCGACTAGGGCATAGCTGGCTGGGCATGGCTGGCTGTTTTTTCTAGAAGCTTCCAGAAGCTTCCAGGAGCGCGGGGCGAGACTGCGGCTCGCCCTGCGCTCCTCCGCACACCCTGCAGGCCTGGCTTAGCTGAGCTGGGGGTGTTTGCCATGGGGCTGTGTGGACAGAGAAACCCACTGAACGACCCCTGCCCTGCCCTCGGGGCCAGCTGCCCCGTGGACCGCAGGCCCTGCCCTGACCTCGCCTTGCTGGGCCAGGGAAGGCCACTCTGGCAGCCGGACGGCAGGGGCCAGGCGGTGGCCTCAGGATGCCCTCGCTTTTCCAGAAAACCGGGTTTGGACACCTGGGTTTAGGTACACGGCGAGGTCTCTGGGTCACAACGCAGTTCTTTGACACGCACATTTATTTTGCTTAAAATAAAGTTTTTACTCTGAGCCCATCTTCTCTGGCAGCGGCCTGGGGACAGGAACACAGAGGGCCCTTAGGCTGTCCCCAGTTCCTCGCTGGGGAGGGCTTGAGGAAGAGAAACAGCCTGCGAGAAACAGCCCACCAGTTATGTGAGCCCAGGGGGCCTCCGAGGTGGGTGGTGCGGACGCTCAGAGGTCAGATGACCGCTTCATAAACTTCCAGCTGAGCGCTGTCCTGTAGAACCTTCCGGATGACAGAGATGCTCCGGGCGGCAGGCGCCGGCCCCATGTGGCTCCTAGCGCTGAGGAACTGAAGTTGAAGCTTCATTTAGTTTGTTTCGATGGAAGAGCCGCGAGAGGGCGGGGCCACCATCTGGGATGGCAGAGCGGATCCTCAGTGAGGACCCCCTCACCCAGCTCGGACACCCAGGGGGGTTTATCCGGGAGGGCCAAGGACACGCAGCAAAGAGAAGACCCAACTTTTCACCCCCCGGGGAGCATCAGGTGGAACTCACACTGTAACGATAAAAGCAGCGGGGGGACGGGGTTCCCCTCTGACAGAGAACAGCCCCTGAAACCGCAGCCCGCCCTGGCTCCGGCACCCGTGGCCGTGTGCGGCTGAGCGCTGTGTCACAGCAGCCCGCCCGCCCACGCAGCAGCTTCCTAAGAGCCGCAAAAGGAAGCCGGCAGATGACAGCCCGGGGCCAGATTTTTGCAAACAGGGTAAAGGCGCACGGGCCGGGCCGGGCGCGGCCACTTGTGCCCTCTGTGGCAGCAAAGTTGAGTCACTGCAACGGGGACACCTGCCCGCAAAGCCCAAACTATTTACTGTCTGGCCCCTTACAGAAAAAATTTGTGAACCCCGATCTACATTTTTAAAAAGGTCAGAAGAAGAAACAGACCAAACTATTTAACAGATCAGAGTGTTCAGCGGGACAGCAGCTTCCCACTTATTGGCGTTAGTCAATAGATGTCAGGAGACACGTCCCATTCTTAGGTGCAAAGCGCCTCTCCGGGGCCTGGCCAGGCCTGCCCACACAGGGCTCTGGATGCTGTTAGAGACGCTCCTGGTGATTTACCAAATCACGAGGCTTCACAGTGTCAGGCCAGCTTCAGGCACAGCTTGACCCAGGCTCGCAGCATGTCACAGTGACTAGGGGCCCCCCTCCTTACTCGACCCACCCCCCAGGAGGGGGGACTTCTTGCAGAAGCCCCATGGCAGGTGTCAGGGCATCGGCCCATCTCGGGGACTTGGAACGGGCTGTGCTTGGTGGCATAGGCAGGATCTGGTCCCCAAGTAACAAAGGGGTGAATTCCCAAAGGAAAGCCAGGTGCTGCAGGAAGGAGGGGCCTGGACTGGGGGGTAACAGCTAACTCCCTCCACAGGACTTGCAGGAGACCTGACTGGGCGTCCAAGGCCTTCGGATGAGGGCAGCACAGGGTTGTACCCAGTTCCAGAGCAGACCCAACCAAAAGCGAGAGGAATTCTCACAGACCAACATAAAAGTTGGTTCACTTGATTCTAGAATTCATTTGCAAAAGCTGATAAGAATAGCCAAGATGATTTTTTTATTGTGGTAAAATATACATAAAATTCACCATCTTTACCATTTTAAGTGCACAGCTCAGGGGCATGAAGCACATTCACACTGTTGTGCAACCATCCCCACCATCCGTCTCCAGAACTTTCTCATCTTCCCAAACTGAGACTCTGTCCCCAGGAAACACTGACTCCCTGTCCCCTCCCCCGGCCCCTGGCCCCACCATCTACTTTCTGTCTCTGTGGATGTGACTCCTCTAGGGACCTCCTGTGAGTGGACCACACAGTCTCTGTCCTTCTGTGTCTGGCTCATTTTGGCCAAGGCAACGTTGGAAAACCAACATGCACATATGTGGGGGGAACGGGGAGACTTATTCTACCATTAGACATACCATAAAACTGTAATTTTAAAAACCTAAATTGATCGATGAGAAAGAGAACCTCAAAACAGAGCTGTCCGTCTGGGGGCTTACATAGCAGAGGGGCCTTCAGGGTGGTGACAACAGGGCCTGCCAGATTGTGTCAAGACCATTGTCTATTTGGGGCAAAAAAGTTACATCATCCGATGCCCAGAAGTAAATCCCAGGACTTAAGGCCTACGTGTAAACAGTAAACCTATAAGTGGACGTTTAAGAAATATAAAAAAGGGGAAGAAATTTTTAGAAACTGCATATCTGATGAGGGACTCGCATCGAGAATATATAAGGAACTCTCACAACTCAATAATTTCAAAAAAAACCTAGTTCAACAAAAGGCAAAGACTCTGTAGACACTTCCCCAAAGATGACATGCAGACGGCCAGGAAGCATGGGAAGGACGCGCGTTGTCACTAGTCACCAGGGACAATGAGTCAGAATCGGTGAGCCACCACCTCCTGCACCCACTAGACAGAAGATAATCAGGCTGGGAAGACGTGGTGGAACGGGATCTGGACACGGCTGGTGGGATGGCGAAACAGGGCAGCCACCATGGAAAACACTCCGGCAACTTCTCCAAAAGGGTAACCAGGGTTTCCTAACCCAGCAATTCCCCTCCTAGGTTCAAACCAGAGAAAAGAACACACGTCCACACAGACTTGTACATGAGTGTCCACGGCAACACGACTCACACCAGCCACATGGACACACCCCGTGTCCATGGATGGATGACTACGTGTCCACCCACACGCTGGAATACAACACAGCTGTGAAAAGGAGTGAGGCCCTGACACAGCTACACGTGGACGGACTGTGAACACACGATGCTCAGTGAGAACCAGACACAGAAGGACACGTGTGTGATTCCCTTGATGAGAAATATCCAGAACAGGCACATCCACAGAGAGTGGGCTCGTGGTTGCCGGGGGCTGGGGGAGGGGTGGGGTTGCTCTTCGGGGTGACGGGATTGTCTGTGGTGCCGGGTGCATGAGCACGAACGAACGCCCTGATCTGCACGCTGTGAACGCGGGAATTGCGTGGTACGCGGATTCTCTCTCAATAAAGCTGTTAAACAAATACAAATGGCTGCCTCAACCCGGGTGGGGAAGGCCGTCTGAAATCGGACAGTAAAAGGGGGAGAAGTGGGTATTTGACCCCAAACTCCTATGCAAGAAAAGCGCCGTGACACAAAGGTGGGAGTGGGCGTGGAGCATGAAGGGGGACAGCCGCACGCTCATGGCCGCCTGTGCTGTGGGGACACTGGACGGACAGACAGGCGTGGCGTGGCCGCCCACAGGTGGGGAGCAGCCCCTGGAGAACGGGGTGCGATCCCCCCGCGGGCGTGGAGCAAGGCCGCTCACCGCCCACCTGTTGTTCCCTGCGGTTTTTCAGACAACCAAGTTTATTTACTCAAAATATGTTTAATTTTTAAAAACACGCAGCATTCAACAGTAACTCTAAATCCAGCGGAGTTTTAATCTCGCCCCCTGCTGCCCTCAGAGCGCTCAGAGACAGATGGCGACAGGGCCCCCGCGAGGGGCACACGGTGATGGGAGGTCAGGAGGAAGAAGGCTCAGACCCAGGCCCCCCTGCAGGGAGCCCACTCAGAGCCCCCAGGCCGGGCGGGCAAGAAGCCAGGACTGTCGTCTGTCGCTGGCTGCCCCACTGATCTCCCTCAGCGTCCCATCCCCCTCGAGGCTCGTCACGTGGGATCCGAGGTGGGGCTCGGCGTCCAAGCGAGGCCACAAGGACCCTGAGCCCAGGAGAGGCGAGCCCGTGGCCAGCCCGCCTGGGGGCCTAGCGGCCTGCAAGAGCCGCAACAAGGCCCTGGGAGGAGCGCGTCCCACAGGGCAGGCGGCCGCTCGCGCACCGACAGGCAGGATGGTCACGGTCTACGTCTGTCTCCCTGGACGAGAAGAGGGCGGTCACGTCTGTCCGGGAGCTGGGCACGCCCAGGCCGCACGCGGGGTGCCTCCAGGCCCCACGGGAGGTGGCCGGGGACGTGGCCGAGGGCTGTGGGGAACCAAGGAGAGGAGGGCGCGGGAAGCAGGGCTGCACTTGGCTCTCCGATCAGAACCCCAGTGGGGCAGGCACTGGTGCTTACTCACAGGAAGGAGCCAGAACCTTTTTGCACAGTGACAGAGAGAAGCGTACACGCCGCCCCAGCCTGGCCTCGGCAACCGTCTCACCCGTGGGGCGGGCGGCTACTGCACCAGCCGGTAGGTGATGTACCGGCCCGCGGTCTCGCTGGGCCGGATGATCTTCACCACCTGCAGGAGAGGCGGGAGAGCAGGCACTGGGGGCGGGTCTCCCCACCGACCGAGGCCACAAGGGCAGGCGGGGCAGCCCTGGCTCTGAGGAGTGGGGGGCAGCCCCCGCCGGTGGAGGGGCTACGGTGGGGCTGCTCACCTGCCCGCGCTTTATCCCAAAGTAGCGAGCAACGGGGTCTCCCGCCTGGATCCTGGGCAGCTGGTTCTCTCGGAGCTTGCTGGGAAGCACGGTCAGGAAAAGTGACACTGGGCTGGCAGGGCCAGGCGTGGGACACACGAGAAGTGGGGAAGAGAGGAGCGGGAGGGAACGGGCCTGGAAAGACCAGAAAGGATACTACCGGGCCAGCAGCTCCGTCACCTCCTCCTTGGTCATGACGACGTGCTCTGGAACCAGCTGCCAAGAGGGAAACAGGGTCTCCACGGGGCTGCGACAGACGCCGTGCGACCCACGTGGAGGAGTGCAGGGTGGGTCACGGGTCGTTCCCTGAGCGTGAACCCTCAACCCGGGTGCTCAGGGAGTTTGCAGGAGTCCTGGTCTGAATCCCCCCACTGACAGCACCCGCCAACCGGGCCCTGCGGCCCCCCTCGCGGAGCCCCGACCCCCAGAACTGTGATGCAGGTGGGTGGGCCTGGGAATCTGCACTCCAGCTGCAGGGGCTACTGCTCCCGGCTGGGGCCAGCGGCAGCCCCCCACTCCCACACACGAGGGCGCCAGCTGGGAACTCATCTCCCGGCTTCCCGTCCTCACAAAGCCGCATCTCTGCCGGCCCCAAACCCGGGAGGGGCTCTGGGGGCGGGTGGGTTCCAGCCTCATCTCTTCCCTCAGCCCATCCTCCCGGCCTGGTGGTGGGCGGCCCGGGTCCCCCCAGCCCCAGGCCCCCACCTCGTGCTCCGTGATGTTGATGAGCAGCTCCTGCTGCAGGAACTGCTCCAGGATGTACTTGGGGGCCATGTCGACCAGGGACTGGAAGAGAGGCCGGCGCTCAGCACGGCCCAGGGGGCAGCCCCTCCCACCCTGGCCGCGGCCAAGACGACCCGCGTGTTTCTTCCCCAGAGGCTGATGGGGGGGGCCTGAACGCGTTTCTCTTGCGTCTCAGCCAGAAGTGAGGCGTCACACGTGGGGAAAGCCCACCCCGGAGAGCCTCCGCGTGGAAGAGCACGCCTGCCCTCAGCTCATTCCTGTTTGTCAAATGCTCCCAGGAGTAGTCCCCAAGCGTGCGTGGCAGCCCCCCTGGAAAGGTGAAGGACTGCAAGGACCCCGAGGTCCCCACGGGCACAGGAACAAAAGTGCTCGCTGGTCCTCCATCCACTCAGACCCGTCCAACCCCCACATGGGTGACGCCGGGCCCACTCCAGGGGACACCCCATCCCACCACGGGACGGCAGCTCCTCCTCAGATCCCGAGCTCCTGCAGCCACGTGAGGTCACAGGGCCACCACCCCGGGAGCCGGGGGGCGCGGCGCCCAGCTTCCCGGCTCTCCTCCAGGGGCCTGAGGCGAGGACGGCGCCAGCGCACCTGCTTGGCGGAGGGCGTCATGCCCTGCTGCACCACGATGAGGGCGCGCGTGATGTTCTCCTCCTGCATGCGTTGGCAGTACACCTTGATGGTCTTGATGCCCACCTTGGGCTCCTCTGCGGACAGAGCACATGCGGCTCTTGCGGTGACGGCCCCTCGACCCCCGGGCACGTGCCGCAGAGCTGTAGAGCCGTTCCCCCTCTCTGGGGCCTCGGTTTCCCCAGGTACAAGACGAGAACTGAGCGGCTGGTCCCCAGAACGCAGGGCTGGCTGCCTCCATGTCACCAGGGAAGCTGAAAGGCTCTCTGCGCCCCTGGACCCGAGGGGCACCTTTCTGGGAGCGGGCTCTGGGTTTGGTCCTATGCCTTAGGAGTTCCGAGGTTTGGGAACCCCAGATTAAGCGAATCTGTTACTCTGGGAGCCCATGGGATGTGTGGCTGGGTGTTCAGAGGGGAGATGAGGCCGGCAGACCCAGAGAGCACGGTCCCGGCATGGAGACAGACCCCCCACGCCCGCACTGCCTCACGCGGTGGGGGAGGGGGGGTCCTCACGCTCTGAGCAGAAGGCAGGGCCCGGGGCCTTGTCACTCGAGAACCGCCGGACCCCGCGCGCCTAGCAGGTCGCGGCTGGGTGCTGGCTACTGGGATTTAGGGATTCCCAGTCAGTCCTTTATCCTTGCGCTACGTCTCATCCACCGACGGGCACTGTCTTGGGCCAAGTTGTCCCCCAAGTGCCCACACTGGAGTCCTAATCCCTAGTATCTCACACTGTGACTGTACTTGGACGTTGGGCCTTCAAATAGGTGATCAACACAACACGAGGCCATGAAAGTGACCCTAGCCCCCCCCGGCTGGGATCTTTTTTTTTTTTTTGTGAGGAAGACCAGCCCTGGGCTAACACCCGTGCCCATCTTCCTCCGCTTTACATGGGACGCCGCCACGGCATGGCTGACAAGCGGCACCTCGGCAGGCGCCCAGGATCCGAACACACGAACCCCGGGCTGCCAAGCGCGGACTAAACCGCTGCACCACCAGGCCGGCCCCCCGACTGGGGTCTTTTATAAGAAAAAGAGACGAGAACACAGACAGGCACAGAGGCACGACCACGTGACGACACGGGAGAAACGGCCGCCCACACGCCGAGGAGACAGGCCTCGGGGAACCAGCCCTGCCCACACCTGGACCTCCGGCCTCCAGCGCTGGGAGAGAATACGTGTCTGCTGTCTGAGCCCCAGTCTGTGGTGTTTTGTTAGTGCAGCCCGAGCAAACCAACACAAGCAGGAGGCTGAAGCCCGTCCCGGGCACGTCTGAGAGGAGCAGGGACCCCCGACGTCACCAGAGACCAGGAAGTGAAGAGAGACCCCCCACCTCCAAAGAAGCCTGACCCCAGACAGGGTCTGAGGAGATGGATGATCAAGCCCCAAGGTCCTGAATACACATGTCTCCACATGGGGGAGTTTTCTTAAAAAGTGCCCCCCGGGTCTGTCCTGCCAACGTTTTCTGCCTAATCCCTAGACTCCAGCGCCCCCAAAGTGCTCACGACCCAGCATGGGCCCCCAACTCTTGCAGGTTTCAGAGCCAGGCTGCCTCGGGGGAGTAAGCACTAAGACAGAAAAACACGGGGGTCCTGGGACACCCCCGAGTGGGCTCTTCACTCAACCTGGGCTCAGAGGGGGCCCTGGAGAAAGAGACACCTGAGCTCAGCCTCCAGGGACGACGGGTGGACGCCGACCAGGCAGGGCGAGGAGGAAAGGTGTGAGGAGGGGGAGCAGCAGGGGCGGGGACAGGAAGGAGCTGCAAGGAGCGGCAGGAGCTGGGAGCGGAAGCTGGGCTGACAGGGCGGGGGGCAGAGAACACGGGTGGATCTGAGGTCAGGAGGTGGCTGGGGGCCCAGCTAGACGCCTGCGATGACCCTCGTCAGGGAAAACAGCCGAGGAAGAGAGAACGAGGAAGGGGACCAAGAAAACAGAAGCCAGACGAGGCACTGAGGGGTCGGAGATCGACGACATCGTCCACGGTAAGGGGGCTGAGGGGTTTCCTTCCCAGGCCGGGCAGGAGGACAAGGCCCGATGCAGACTCTGGGTCACCCAGCAGGCGGCTGCTACAAGCTGGCCCCTCAGCAGGCCCTCAGACGGCTCCACCAGAACCGTGACTCCTTGGGGACACGCAGCCGCCAAGGACTGGCCAGGCCCTCACCTGGGAAGAAGACGAACATCTGGTCGGTGGGGTCATCATTGTGGGCCACCAGCACCGTGAGGTCCGTGCGTCGCGGCCGCCCTTCACTCGGCTTGTCCCCAAACTGGGCCTTGAACTCCTCCAGTGTCTGGTCCAGCTCGTCCTGGGTCACCAAGTAGCCACGGTCGTGGCACAGCTGCAGAGAGAGCCAGGTGACCCCAGGTGGAGTGGGCATCACCGCACAAGAGCTCGGGCCAGACGAGGCCGCTGCAGAGGATGCTGTGGGGGGTCTGGGGCCTGGTGCAGTGGGTGTGCGCAGAGGCCAGAGAAGGGGAAAGGGACAAATGCAGACAAAAAGCGGTGTGCACTCGAGAGAGCCCCTCGCTCCTGCAGGTGACCAGCTGCCACGCGCGTCCTTGTGTTCTCCCGAACCTTGGGGAGGGGCTCTGATCGGGAAGCAGTGGCAGAGCGGGGACTTGAGGTGGGACCCTAGGCTCCGGCGCAGGTGGAGACAGCTGGGTGGGAGGGGCGCTGCTGGGCGAGCCGGGCAACTGCAGTTCAGAAACTGGGCAGAAGCCCGAAGCTCGGGGCTCTTCGAGAGCAGAAAACGACGAGGACAGGGAACCGGGAGGTCAGAGCCTCCCACCCCGTTTCCTCCGTGGAGTCCCCACAGCCTGATTCTCCCTCCTGACCATTCGCGTCTGTTCTCTCAGGGCCCCCAAGCCTGCCAGCCTGAAGCACAGTTGTTTCGGTCTCTGTCTCTGGGGTCACTTTGCAAAGCGGCGGAAAGAATGGGTGAGGCTGCCCGGGCTCAGCTCCCCGAGTCCCGCGAGGCTGGGTGGTCTTGGTCAAGGCCCAAGCCTTAGCCGGCCTCTGGGGATCGCACCGCTGCGCCCCACGACACGGCTCAAAGCGAGTGGCACACAGCGACTGCTCAGCAGCTTGCCGGTGTCACTCCGCCCCGACCAGCCCCAGGAACTCCAAGTTGGCGAACGAGGCGTAGAAGCAGCCAGCAAACCAAGAGATCAGAAGGCGACACGCTCGCTGGACGGCAGGCAGGTCAGGCCCGCTGACCAGGGTGCCCTCCCAGCCCACGAGTCTGGGACTCTGCGTTAGGCACGCGCGACGGTGCTCCGCCTTCCGCGAACGAAAACAAGCGGGACACCCAGTGTCGGCCGCCGGCCCGCGGGTCCCTCCGTCCCCCCAGGCCCCGCCCCGCCGCAGGCCCCGACGACCCCACCTTCCAGCCGCTCGGCGGGCGCGGGCGATGCTCGTCCCCGCTCCGGGCCTTGCGCTCGCCGCCCGCCCTCCGGACCGCCGCGCGCCCGGCTCGCCTGGCCCAGCGAGGCCTGCCCTCCCCGCGTCCGCCAAGCGGGGCGCCGCACGCGCCGCTCACCTGCATAATGGTCTTGCGGATCTTCCACAGCCGGTACGTCTCCTCCTCGTCGTCCATGGCCGCCGCCGCTCGCGCTCTCTGCGCCTGCGCGCGGCAGAACCCGCGCCCACTGCGCCTGCGCCGAGCTCCGGTCAGGCCCCCTCATCCGCCCCGCGCAGGGCTGTCGCCAGCGAACGCCTGACTGCAAGGGCCTTCGGGACCGGCAGCGCCAAGGGCAGCCCGAGACTTCCGAGAGCGGCGGTTGGCTGCACGAGAGGCGTGCGCATGGCATCGCCCACCCGCACCTCCGAAGTTCTCGCGTGGCTTTGACCGCAGGGCTCTCGGGAGTTGTAGTTTCCGCTTAACGCCCGCCTGGGGCGGCGGTTTAGAATCCCAACAGGCGGAAGCGACATGTGCGCGGGGAAACTGAGGCCCGGACGGCGGCAGGGTTCTCTTTGCCTCCCAGGGACGGTCGGGCGGCCTAGGAGGCGCTCCATACGTATTTGTGCATCCAACTCTAGTGGGTTCTCTCAGTTGGCTCTGGGCCACGTGCAACTTAGCGCCCCGAGCCTCGGTTTTCCCGTCTGTATAATGGAAATAATAAAGTGCCCCTATTGTAGGGGGTTAGCTGAGCATCTAAAGGGACGATCGTGCTTGGGAGGAGCTTGGCATAGCTCCTGGTGCTTATGAAATGCTCCCACCTCCGTCTTCCCCTGTCCTGTCTGCAGAGACTCTGGTCCCTGATGTCCCACAGTGCGCCCCCCGACTGTGCCTGTCTCATAATAAATGTTATAAAGTATGTTAGAAGGTGACCATGCTGTGGAAAAGAGAGAGAGCAGGCTACGGGACGTTTGCAGTCCCCAGTGGAATAGTCAGGGGAGGTAAGGAGGAGAGATTCCCGAAGGAGGAGAGGGAGGGAGTCCTGGGGATGTCTGGAGGTGTGTCAGGAAGAGGGTACAGCCTGTGCAAAGGCCCTGAGGCTGGACCTTGCCTTGGGAGTTGGCAGCAAGAAGACCAGTGCAGGGAGGGGTAGGAACTGAGGTCAGAGGGTGAGGCCGGGCAGATTCCAGGAGGCCCTGTGGGTCAGGCTTAAAAGTTGGGTTTTCTTTTCAGTCATTTTCAGCATTTCAGCAGGGCAGAGGCAGGGAGAGCAGGGAGGGGGCTGAGGAGCGTGTCCCGGCCAGAGATAGGGGTGGCTCTAGCTGGGTGGGGGGGGGTGAGCAGGGGGCAGGTTCCGGGTGTTCTGAAGGCAGCGCCCACAGGATGTGCAGATGGACGGGACGTGGAGATGAGAGAGGAAGAGACGGAAAGAGGCGGGAGGACGGAGCTGCCCTGAGTGGGGTGGGGAGACTCTGGAGGGGCAGGTGTGGGGGGGTGTAGATTGGGAGGGGATCCTGGATGTGGTGAGCTTGGGGGTCCCGTGGGACCCCAAGGGGAGGTGGTGGGATACAAGTCTGGAAATCAGGGTGAGGTCAGAGTGGAGCCGGACACACGGTGGAGATGGGAGGCCAGAGCCTGGACGAGGTCACTGGGCAGAGGCGACAGGCCGAGCCTCACTGATATTTCGGAGCCGGGAGGAGCAGGGGAGGGAGGAAGCAGCGGAGGCAGAGGGTGCCTCCCTGCCCCACCGCCTCGTAGAACGGGGACAAGAGCACCTCCTTCCTAGGTACCCAGCTAACGGGCGCAGCACCTACCAAGTGCTCCTTGCGTAGAGTGAAGGGCGCGAAGTTGCCAGGTGTCCCCGACTGGGAGGAGGGAGGGAGCCATCGTTGAACCACTAAGTGGAGAGTTGAGCAGGCCTGAGGATGGGGACACTGTCGGTGACCATGAGGAGGGCAGGTCCGAGGAGGGGGCCTGGCTGGGGGGGTTTACGGGAGCAAAGGAATTGGAAATGTGGACGCAGATGCAAAGGGGAGCAGAGGGGCCGAAGATGCACAGGGAGGCGGTGGGGAGTGGGTTTGAAGAGGGAGAGAGGGTGTGGAGGTTGTTGGGCTGCGGGCACATCTGGGCAGGGGGAGGAGGCAAAACTGCAGCCTCGAGAGGGCGAGCAAGGCTGCGCCCAGGGAGGGGCGGCCTGGACGGTAACAGCCAGAGGGCCCAGGTGCGGCCAACGGGTGGACGCAGCAGGGGGTGTGTGGACGTTAGCTAGTTGTGCTGTCCTTCAGAGCAGGGAAGAGAGAGGGTAAAGGGCTCACTGGGAGCAGGTGGGCCTTGGGACCCCAAGAGGCTGGCAGGGCCCAACCACAACGCCAGTGATTCAGAGTCCTGCTAGTGACCGTGTGGCCTCAGCACCAGGACGCGGAGTGGCATCCTGCTTCTTCGCACCCCTCACCCTGCGGCCCTGGCAGAGCCGGAGGCCCGGAAATCAGGATGCCATCCCCACACTCCGGGGTGGGGATGTAAAATGGCCCAGCTGCCTGGTGGAAAACAGTCTGGCACCTCCTCAAACAGTGAAACAAGAATTACCGTCTAACCCAGCAATTCCACTCCCAGGTGCATACCCTGGAGAAATGAAAACATATGCCCACACAGAAACTTGTACAGTGTCACAAAGCCAAAAGGTGGAAACAACCCAAATGTCCATTGACAGATGAATATATAAACAAAATATGGTCTATCCACACACTGGAATATGACGCAGCCGTGAAAAGGAGTGAGGCCCTGACACAGCTACACGTGGACGGACCTTGAACACACGATGCTCAGTGAGAACCAGACATAGAAGGACACACGGTGTGTGACTCCCCTGATGGGAAATGTCCAGAACAGGCACATCCACAGACAGAACGTGGGTTCGTGGTTGTGAGGGGCTGTGAGGGGGGTTGGGGAGTGACTGCTGATGAGGATGGGGTTTCCAATTGGAGTGATGAGAATGTTCTGGAATTAGCAGTGATGGTCACACAACATTGCAAATATATGAAAAACCACTGAAATGTACACTTTAAAGTGGTTAAAATGGTGAATTTTACGTTATGTGGATTTTATCTCCATTAAAAAAATTTGTTTTTAAAGAAGTCAGGCCACAGGACAGGCCCTGTCCAGTCCTTGGAGCTGGTGGACACTCTGGAAAGGCCTCTGGGCAACTGAACTTCCTCACTGGGGACACACAGGAACTTCGGCCCAAAGACTCCATTTCCCCATCTCTGAAAGACATCACTGTGGGAAAGGCTGTGAAGCCCCGGGCATGTAGCCTGGCACAGCCAGGCGCTTCCCTGACCAGCCACCAGCAGCCCCGCCCCCGGGCACCACGGTTCCTCCTCTCTTATCGCAACCGGCACAGTCAGGAATGGGTGAGACCGCTTGCTCCATCACAACCTCCCTGCGAGCTCCACGGGGGCGTCGCCCGGAGCTGTTTTTCTGACAAGCCTGAAATAACCCTGTCCTTGGCCATCTTTGTAAGAAAGTTATAGGTCGCAAGTGAAGCAAAACAGCAGACAGCTGAGTCTTCCCAAGGGCCAGACTGGCCAGTGTGGCCTTGACACCCAGTGTTGCCAGAGGTAGGAAATGCAGGGGGGCTCCGTCAGAAGTGAGGGGGCCCATCTGAGACAAGGGGGGGGGCTCCCTGCCAAGAGGCGACTCTGAGAGCTCCGCCTCTGGTGGCCAGGTTGGAGGGAAGAGGCCACATGAAGACCGTTGTGTAAGACGGGGAGTGGACCAACCTGGCCCTGGGGATCCTGGACCCACTGCCTGCTTGCTGTCTGGCAGGCCTGGCTCCAGGGCAGAGGGAGGGGGCTCACTGGCTCCCCCGGATGAACCCAGCCCCGAGAGAGTCCTGCCCCCGTGGCCTCTGCAGAAGTGTTCACGGGAGAAGGGAAAAGATGTTGACGGCAGCACAAAAGCAGAAACCACGGGCCTGTCCACTGGTCAACGTCCAGTCGCGGCTGGGAGGGGCGGGGGCGGCCAGGCCTGCTGCGGATCCCATGACTCAGTCCCCGGGAATGAGGGGACTCTTCTCTGCCCCGCTCTGAGCCTCGGGTGCAAATGATCAAGTTTCTAGCGGACGTGGAGCCCACGCGGCACTGCGCGCACCGGTGCTGAGTACGCTTAGACGTGCAAAGAAATCCCCGTGGGTTGTTAAGCTGTAAGCACACACCTGTGCGTCCCCGGTGTCACCTCCAGGAGCGAGGCCCCGAAGTGCTCGGTTACCGCACCTGCTTCCACGACCCCAGGGCGCACCTGTCACCTGGAGCCGCAGCTGCAGCCACAGTGCCCAGGGCAGTGGCGCAATGGCCACTGAGCACCAAGGGCGGACACTGCGCCAGGTGCCTCCCGCCGGGCTCTCCTCGGGGTGACCCCCGGGCCTCGCGGGGCGCCCATCGCAGCGACACCGCAGCTCCGAGGGGCGGGGGTCCCCACCCCCAGGTTGATTTGATTTACATTAAAAAGAAAACCCGCAGTTTTCAACGAGCTGGGGTTATTCTCCTGCGAGTTCGAGCCACTTCCACCTCCCGGAGTCCGGTGGTATCTCAACTTGTCGCGCATCCCGCGGCGCCGCGGTCAACCACCCGGATAACTGGCCGCAGCACACCCACGCGCCGCCTGCGTAGACGCGGCCGCCTGTCCACCGCTGGTGAGCATGCGCAGTCACCCACAGCAACAGCCCCTCACCCCGGCCTCCCATTGGCTGGCGCCGATACTCGTCCGCAGCGCCGGCGCGGCCGACCAATGAGGGCGCGGCGGGGCGGGGCCGAGGGCGGGGAGGCGAGGCGCGCCGGCGCGCGTCCATTGGCCGGCCGGGCGAGGGGAGGAGCCGCTGCGTCCGGCGTCCCCGCCGCCGCGATGAGCCTGAGCCGCCTGAGCCGCCTGTTGAAGCCGGCGCTGCTGTGCGGGGTCCTGGCGGCGCCGGGTGTGGCCGGCGCCATGGTGAGCGCGGCGCCGCGGCCGGGCCGAGGGCCGTTGGGAGGGCGCGCGGCCGCGGTGACCGGGGCGGGGGCGGCCGGTGGGGGCGCGCGCTCGGGGCGGGCCGGGGTCACCGCGGGTCGCGGGCAGGCCGGGGTCATGGTCGGGACCCCGGGTGGGCGCCCTCAGCCCTGGGCCGGGCGAGCGGGGGTCCGACGGGCTGGAAACCGGGGTCACGCGCGCGGGCGCCCCCCCCCCCCGCGCCTGCGCCGTGCGTCACAGACGGCGGTCCGGCGCCCTGGCTACGGCCCTTGTCCCCCGGGCACCGCGCGGCCGGAGCCAGGCGGGCATGGCCCGCGCAGCCGCCGCCTCCCCGGGTCGCCGCAGGCAGCGGCGCCGGTTGCCCGGCCGGCGGCGGCGCCGAGCCCCCCGGCGGCAGCAGGCTCGGACGTGCCGGCGCAGGAGGGCGCGCCCCCGGCGGCGGAGGCAGCCCTGTCTCGAGGGCCCGGGGCCGGTGGCGTTCCCGGCCGCGGAGAGAGGCTGTAGCGCCGACTCCCGGGACCCGGTGGGCGCGGGGCCCCCACCCCCGCCGGCCGGATGGGCCGCAGCGTCTCCGCTCGAGCGCGCCCCGCGGCGCAGGGGGCGGGCGCCTCCGAGGAGGAGCTCTCCATGTCCTTGACCCGGGGCCCTGATTTTCTCGGCGCGGATCCGCCTGGGATCCCTTCCTCCCTCCGGGCCCCAGGCTGGGCGAGTGGGCCGGGTGGCCGGGGGCCCCGTGCGCTCCCCGAGGCCGGCCGGCCGCTCAGCGCGCCCTTGACTTGCAGTGTGCGGACCGCGACGATTGGCGCTGCGCGCGCTCCATGTACGAGTTCTCAGCCAAAGACATCGACGGGAACTTGGTTCACCTGGACAAGTACCGGTGGGCACCCGCCGGCCTGGTGGGGGAGGCAGGGGGAAGGCAGGTGGCCCTGACCTCGCCTGACCGCCCCATCCCGCCTCCAGGGGCTTCGTGTGCATCGTCACCAACGTGGCCTCCCAGTGAGGCAAAACAGACGTAAACTACACTCAGCTTGTCGATTTGCACGCCCGATACGCTGAGTGTGGTTTACGCATCCTGGCCTTCCCCTGCAACCAGTTCGGGAGACAGGTGCGTGGCGGGCTTGGTTTCCCTGAGTAGGGCGGGGGGAGAGGGTCTGCGTCCCTCCATGGAAGCGGGGAACTCCTCTCCACTCACCTCCGCACTCCCGCTTGCCCCAGGAGCCAGGGACTAACGCGGAAATCAAAGAGTTCGCCGCGGGCTACAACGTCAAATTCGACATGTTCAGCAAGATCTGCGTGAACGGGGACGACGCGCACCCGCTGTGGAAGTGGATGAAGGCGCAGCCCAAGGGGAAGGGCATGCTGGGAAAGTAAGTGCGGGGCGCGAGGGGGCAGATGGCTCCCGGGGCTGTGGGGTCTGCAGTGGCCGTGGGATTCCTCGTGACCTCGCGTTTCTCTTGTAGCGCCATCAAGTGGAACTTCACCAAGGTAAGAGGATCTGGGGGGAAGGACAGGCTGGCATCGGCTCCAGGGCCGGCCCGTTCACTCGGCCACCAGCCACGGCTCACACAAAGGTCCCCAGGCCCGGTCTAAATGGGCAGCAGGTGGGGGGCTGCTTGCTCGCTCCAGCTCCCCTTGCTGGGGCTCCCCCACGGTGGCCTCCCACCCTGACGCCGCCTCTCCGGGCAGTTCCTCATCGACAAGAACGGCTGCGTGGTGAAGCGGTACGGCCCCATGGAAGAGCCCCTGGTAGGTGCCTTTGCGGGGAGCCTGTGGGGGGCGCGGCCGTGGGAAGAGGCCGCCCTGACCTCTTCTCCCCACAGGTCATAGAGAAGGACCTGCCCTGCTACCTCTAGCTGCACAAGCGTCTCCCCCACCCGAGCCCACCGCCCGTGCCCCTCGGAGCCTTCCCCCCGGCACACATGACGGTCGGTCTGAAAACCAGCCCGCTGGTGGGGCCGACCCGAGAACCCGGCGTGCACCCCCGCCGGAGGAAGGCCCCTCGGCCTGGCTCGGCTGTGGCTCGGCGCCCCCACCCCTGGCTGTCTTGTGGAAATAAAACATACAAATTGGTCTCTTGCTGGTCCTGCCTCCCTGGGGGGTGGGGGTTCAGAGGCAGGTGTCTCCTCCCCAGGCCTGGGGTGACGTGGGGTGGAGTTCCCACGGGGTTCAGAGGGCTGCCCCTGCCCTGGGCCCCTGGCTTCTCACGTCGGCAGCCCCACCCGCCTGCCTGACCGCTAAGCACAGCTGGGAGCCCAGGCGGAACTGATCCTGGGGAAGATAATGCGTCCTAACTGGCTTCTGCTGCAGGCCCGGGGACTTAACCCGTTAGGAGGCAGCTGTTCCGGCGGCCTGGGGCCTCAGCCTTCCCCAGTGCACCGAGGTGGGAGAGTCAGGGAACTTAAGCCTTGGGGCCTGGCCCACTTGGGGGCCCATTGCACCTGGGGCTGGGCGTCGGGCCAAGGTGGCCCGGGCACAGGGCCATGTGGGGCAGGGCCTGCTCAACAGACTGGAATTGTGATGTGGATGCTGAAGCGGGGCACCCTGGCTTCCCCGTGGGGCCTCATGTGGCAGAAGCAAGGGGGTGTTGTGTACAATCCCCCAGGAGGGTCCCGCAGACCAGCACCAGTCGACATCCTGAGGGGCCCGGGAGGCCGTGGGCACAGCCTGCCTGCTGGCGGCTGAGGAGCTAGCTGTCCTGGCCAGGGAGTAGAGGACACAGCTGGAGACTGGCTGAACCCCCCAACCTCCAGTGCCCCCAGGGAAGACCAGCAGCAGGGGGTGGGGACCTGCAGAGGGAGGGGCTGGGAAGTTGGAATAACCCATCTGAGACCCCAGCCGCCCTCAGCTGCTTCCTCTGGTGCCTGCCCACTGGACTGCCTCCTGACGGGGCAGCGCTCTGCAAGTTCTGGGCCAGAGACCAGGTGTGCTCCCCGTGGCTTCCAGGAAAGGCCTGGCGCCCACTCCTGCCTTCCAGACCAGGCCCAGCTCTTGGGGCCTCCTGTCCCTGGGCTGCCCCACCTGCCAGAACCAGCAACCCCTGAGGCACCGTGGGAGAAAACCAAGGCAGAGCCGGAGCCTGCACACAGCCCGAGGAACTGGGCTCCGTCGGTCGGGCAGGAGGCGGCCAGTGTCTGGTCCAAAACAGGCAGGCCTGGCACAGCCAGTCCAGAGGCAGCTGGCCCGCTATGCCGGTGCCAGCACTACAGTGGACAATGGCTCTGGGGGTGGGGTCTGTCGTTCCCTGCCCCAGACATCCACGTGGCCAGGCACAGCAGGGGCTGACACCGAGGTGTGGCTGGGGCCTGAGCACTGATGGCCTCCTGGGGGGGCTGGGCTAGGAGTGGGCCTCCCTCCGCAGGCGGCAGCCACCCCCGACCTCAGTCTCCAGGGTGGGGCCACAGCAGACGCCCCCTGCAGGCCTCCTGGAGAGAACACGCAGCGGCACCCCCACTGTCCCTGTAGGCTCGAGCAGACATGCGGAAATAGTGAAAAGGCACATATATTTAAAAAAGATCTCTTTACATATATACATGACATAAATACAGATAGAAACGGGGGGGGGCCGCCCGCCCCGTGGACTCCGAGGGCAGATTCTGGGGTCTGGGAGAGGCGGCTGGGCAATAATTTAGGAAGCAGAGAGCAAGGAGGGGAATTGCATATATTAAGGGGGGTCTGCCCCACGGAGCCCCCCAGAGAGGCGGGCCCTGAGCACCTGGGGTTTCCTGAGTTTCCAGCTCTTGGGGCACCCAGTTCTGTGGATTTCAGGGGTTTGGGCCTGATGCCCCACCCAGGCCTGGAGGGCAGAGGAGAGAGGCACGGAGAGGGCGGCCCCCACCCGTAGGCCCCTCCTGGGCCCGGAACCGAGTCGCCCTGAGTGGGGCCTGCGCACGCCGCCCCGCCAGGCGGGGCCCGGAGCCCCCGCAGGCCGGCATCTCGGGGGTCTGCCCAGGCAGGCGCGGCCGGGAAGGCACTGCAGTGAGGCCCGGAGGCCGGAGGAGGGCGCCCCGGGCCCCTTCTCTCAGTAGTCGGCAGGGCACCTGGCTCCTGCTCACCCTCCACCTCGGTGTGGGAAGACCGCGTCCGCGTAGACGCGGCGTACTGAAGATAAACAGGTTCCGTCCGGAAGGGCCCCCGGCTGGGCCGCCGGGCCTAGGAGTTGGGGAAGTGCGGACTGAAGTGGATGACGCTCTGGCGCTCGGGGCCGCCGCCGCCCCCCGGCGCGCCCGCCGCCCCCGCGCCCAGCGGAACGGGGGCCTCGGCGGGCGGCACGGCGTGCAGCGAGCGCAGCATGTCCTCCAGCACCTCCTTGAAGTTGATGTCGCAACCCTGGTGCACCAGCGCCGCGGGGTCGGCCGGGGCGTCGGGGGCGCCCAGCAGCAGGCCGCCGGGGCCGGCGTCGGGGGGCGGCGGGAAGGCGAAGGGCGAGGGTGGCGGGAAGGCCGCGGCCGGCGGGCTGTAGGTGAGGTCCAGCACCTCCCCGGGGCCGACGGGCAGCGCGAGCGGGCCCAGGGTGGGCGTGCGCGGCGGCGCGGAGAAGGCCCGGCCGCGCGCGTTCCTGCGCTTCACGTCGGCGTCCATGAGTTGCAGCTCCTGCAGCACGCGGCGCACGCACCCCTCGGGGACCTTGATGCCTGGGGGGGGACGCGGTCAGGGCCTCCACCGGGCGCCCCCGCCCCCCGCCCCCGCCGGCCCGCCCGCCGCTCACCGACTTGCTTCTTCTTGTCCTTGGTCTTGAGGCGCACGATCTGCAGGTAGCTGCTGCTGGTGACGTCGGCCATGACGGCGGCGATGCGGCCCCACACGCGCAGCAGGGCCCCGCACAGCATGTAGTGGTGCCGCAGCCGCAGGCCCTGCACGCAGTCCTTGCCCTCCTGCACCAGCCGGCAGGGCCGGTTCCTGCGCGCGGGCGGGCGGACAGAGGGGGCGGTCAGGCCGGCCGCGCCCCCCGCGCTCCTGCCCCCTCTCCGCTCATCTCTGAGGTCTCGGCTGCCCTCCACCTCCTCGGGGGTCCCGGGACGCCCCTCTCGCCCAGCGTGGCCCTGGGGACCATCCCTCGTAGAGCTGTCCCGAGGGTGGGGCGGGGCTGTCTAGGGTGCGCCCCGCCCCCCGCCTGTCCAACTCCGACCCTCACCACGCCATGTGGCTGCAGTGCCTCAGCGAGAAGGTGTAGCTGCTCTCCCAGTGCTCCCTGGCCTCCTCTGCCGTCACCTGGGGACACACGGCCACGTGAGCCACTTGGACGGGCCGCCCGTCCACGCTTCGCAGTGCACAAGCGGGGAAACTGAGGCCCGGAGCGCTGGCCAGGGGAGGCAGAAGCGCCGCCAGGGAGGGGCCGCGGGGGGAACTTGAGTAATGGGGGCACCGTGGGTGTCGCGTCTCGGAGATCGGCCCCGGCCCGGCCCCTACCCGGTGGAACTTGCGGCACAGGCTGTCGAAGGTCTCCAGCTGGCTCTGCCGGCCGATGTTGGGCTTGTACACGGTGAAGAGCTTGCCGCGGTTCTGCTCGGCCAGGAGGCAGCTCGTCTTGTTGCCCCGAACCTGGGTGGGGGTGCAAGTGAGGCCGGGGTGGCCGCCGCGCGTCCCGGGTGGGGGTCCCCTTGGCGCCTCACGCCTGCCGGGGAGGACCTGAGGCTGCAGCCCCCCCGCCCCGCCCCCCCGCTCCCCACGCCCCCCGGCCGGGGTCACGCCCCCAGGGACGCGGTGGGGCGCGCTGCCCACCTTGTAGGAGAGGTAGAAGCCGTCGTGGACGCCCGTCAGCTCCAGCGACCTGGCGTACACCTCGTCCCACTTCAGGCCGCGGTCCACGCTGATCTGCCACGGCACGCGGGTGTGAGCAGCGGGCTTTAGGGGCGGGGAGGGGCAGGGGCGGGGCGGGCCGTCCCCTCACCTTGTAGAAGACCACCTGCCCGTCCTGCGGGTGCCCGGGGGCCAGGAACACCTGCTGGCTCTCCTCGTAGATCTCGTCGATGCCCGGGGCCAGGTCTGGGGAGGGCGAGCGGAGCGGGCTGAGCGGTCCCGCCTGGGCCCCGCGCCTCCTCGCTCCGTGGGTGTCAGCGCGCGCCTGGGCTTTGGGGGGCCTCAATCCCCAGTTCTCGGGAGCCCCCCCGAGGCGCCCCCGGGGAGCACGGAGGAGGGGTCCCCAGCAACGCCGTCCCCGCACGCGCTCACCCAGGATGCCCATGTCGTATTTGCCCTCTTTCTTGTCCACCTCGATGAGGTGGTCGAAGGTGTCGGAGAAGTACTGGAACAGCGCGTTCTGCTTGTGCACCTCCAGCCCCAGGATACGGTTCAGGAACTTGGTGATGGAGCAGTCTGCAGGGCACGTGGGGGTGGGGGGGGCGCTGGCTGCATCAGGAACGCTCACCCGGCCTCGGGGGGGGGGGGGGTCTTGGGAAGTGTGGGGGACCCGCCCACCTGGAGGGGCAGCTGGACTCACCCTTCTCCACGTCCAGGCCGCCGGACCGGGACTCCCGCCCGATGATGCCGACTGACAGCAGGCCCTGCTTCATGTCTGCGGGAAAGGAGGCCTCACACGCCGTCCGCCGCCGCCAGCCCCTCACCCCAGCCCGCTGGGGGCGCCCTCGCCACCAGGGTCCCCTTGATGAGTGTGTGTGGGAGGGGCCCTTGGACACAAGTCCAGTCCACCAATCCCAGCGCCCCAAGCTGCTCCGGGCCCAGCTGCCCCCGCCCCCGGAGGGAGCCCCGCGGGCCCCAGCTCACCCCGGAAGAAGGCGGCGTCCCCTCCGGGGTAGCCCTGGGGCAGGGGCACCTTGTTCTCCGTCTGGCTCAGGATGGTGGTGAGGACACAACTGAGGGCCCGGGCGCCGTACTGGGGAGGGACAGGGGGCCGGGTCAGAGGCTGCGCTCCGGCACCAGGACCCTTGCTTTCTGGGCTCCCGGCCCCAGGTACCTTGTTCTCGAAGTTGTACTTGCTCAAGTCTCGGGACTCGGTGGCACGTCGGTCCCCGTGGGTCAGAGCCCCCTGCCGGGATGGGGAGACCGTCACACGCACGCCGGCTCCTCCCTGCATCCCGCCGCCGCCCCTCCAGGAGAAGCCCCCCCAGCCCCGCCCACAGGGCCGCTGCCACTCACCAGGCTCTCCAGCCGCTTGGCGACGATGGAGGCAAACCTGCGCTCCCCCGCCAGCTCGGAGATCAGGAAGACGTACTCGGGCGCCGAGACCTGGTTGGACCGGTGGGTGCGGCCTGGGGGACAGAGGGGGCGCTCAGGGACCCTCAGCCCGGTGGGCGGGGCCAGCCTGCGCGGGGCGGGGCGGGGCGGGGCTCACCGAACTGCTGGATGGCACGGTCGGCGCTCCAGGGCAGCTCGAGCGTCATGTGGACCCGGCGCCGCTGGTTCTGGACCCGGCGGTCGGCTTGGAGGGAGACGCCGGAGCTGGAGGCCTCCGAGATGATGGCCACGAGCTGGGGGAGGCGGACAGGTCGTGTTGGCGGGGTGGGCGGCCCACCCGCGGCTCCTTGCCTCTCACACCCCACGCCCTGAGTCACCTGGACTCATTGACGAGTAACCTGCACAGCCAGTCTCGGTGCCTGTCTGTGGGGGGCCCACCCCGGTCACCCCTGGAGGGGATCACCTGCTCTGGCACACGTACACACGCGTGTGAGATGCACACAGCCGAGCATGGACTGGGGTGGCCCGTGGTCCTTGAGCCAGCCCCTCGGACCTGTGTGCCTCCCCCCACCCTCTTGGGCTCCTCCCACCGGTCCCGGCGCACACCGGGGTGCCCCATGGGCCCCCCAGTGACCCTCCCCTCGGTCCCCACCTTCTCCCCACTCATGAAACGCTCCTTCTCCCTGAGGTTCACGTGGTCGATGGAGAGGCCCTGCTCCGCCCGTGACTCGAAGGCCACCGTCCCGTCTGGCCTGGACACCACACGGCCCTTCCTGCCCGTCATCTGTGGCCGTGGCAGGGGCGAGGAGACAGGCTGTCAGGCGGTGTGGCCACCCAGGGACTGGTCCCCGCGTGCCCCAGTTTCCCCGTCTCCCCACCTGGGATCCTGGGGGGGCTGTGGACTCTGGGCCAGGACAGCTTCTGCCTGGGTTCCAGCTGTCTTGGGGTGAAGGGCAGGGATTTCCACTACGTTCTATGTCTTCTATCATAAACCGGTGGAGCCGGGCAGGGACTCGGGGGGGGGGGGTTGGCCACCAGGGGGCGCCCGCGGGGCTCACCTCGGCCACGCGCTCGGGGCCCCCGAGCTGGTCGATGAGCTCGTCCAGGGTGTTGAGCGGCAATTCGCGGCCCAGCACCCGCACCTTGGCCAGCAGGTCCTGCTTCAGCCGCTCGACGTGCTCCAGGACACCGGGGCCGTGCAGGTCCCGCTGCGGGGGGCACAGGGGGCCTGCGGGGCCGGAGGGTCAGGGAACTGGCCAGGCCAACTGCCCCACAGCCTACTCACAATGGGACTCGGCCCCGGGCCCTTGAGGACAAGGGGTGTGGAGGACAGCCGGGTGCGTGGGCGGCCCTGGAGGCTTCTCTGGGCTGCTCCCGAGACCAGCTCACGTGTAGGGTGGAGTCTCCCAGGCTAGAGGCCCCCGGTCTGGGCCCAAACCCAGCGACCCTAGGAGCCACCCAGGGACAATGAGAAGCCCCGACTCCATGTGTGGCCAGGGAGTGGGGAGGAGAGACAGATGCAAGAGGGGACAAGCAGGACAGACGAACGGAAGGTCAGCGCCCGGGTGCCCCTCAGCTACAGAGCTGGGGAGGAAAGGAGGCTTAGCTGGGGTTCCAGAACATTCTCCCTCACCCAGACTGCCCGTGTGAACTGCCCCTGCCTCTGAGCAGCCGCGTGGCCCCGACCTCCCCACTCTGAGCCCCAGTCTCCCCACCTGCGAGGTGGGGAAGCGCCAGGCTGCGGGCCTCACCGCGGTCATCGGCCGGGAGTCCGATGGCGTCCACGATGACCACATCGTCGTCCACCAGGGACTCGGGGGAGGAGTGGAAGTCGCTGTCCAGACCAGCGTCTGACTCGGTGCTGCTGTCGTCGCTGATGCGGATCACGCCTGCCACCTCGCACGCCAGCCTCGGTGCCTTGGCCCCGCGGCCCCGCGGCCGCCCTGCCGGGGAGCAGCCAGGGTCATCAGGCCAGCCTGCTCCTCTGGCCCGGGGCCAGCTCACGGCGAGTCCCTAAGCTTCTGGCAGGTCTCCTGGGCCGTGCTGTTGGCCAGGGCGCCGTGTTAAAGGGGCAGTTTTAACATCCCCGTTGACTTCCTGACACGGCGCCCGCGAAGGCCACACGCCTGACCGTGCAAGGCAACCCTGGATGGGCTGGCTGGAGGATGTGCCCAGGCCCTAAGGGGACGGTGGTCCAGGGGCCTTAGGTAAGCCATCCAGGACTCCCTGAAGGCGGGTCCCAGGAGGTGGAAGGGGCGGGACTATGCTGCGGGCTCGGCTCTGCCCCCGGGCCTGGCTGTGTGATCTCAGCTGAGGTGCTTGGCCTCTCTGAGCCTCACTTCAGCTCACTGAGCCGACAGTTTGCCTTTGCCTGCAAGAATGGCAGCCGCCCATGCCAGCGGGTGCGCTGAGGGCCACTTCCTTGTCCCAGGATGCTCTTTAAGGGCCCCGTCCTAGTGCATGCGGCTGGCGTGGTTTTCGCCCTGGGCTTGCTTCCACCTGGAGAGTGCGAGGCTGTGTGCCAGGATCCCGTGGCCCCACCTTCTGGGGAGAGGCTGGAGGCCGTGGGCGTGTGGCCGCATGGGGACAAGCTAGCTGCGCCCCTGTCCGGCAGCACTGGGGTTTCCTAACTTGGCAGTGGAGGAAGGTCTCTGGGCCTGCTAGGACCCGCCTCTCCCAGCAGGCAGCGTGGCCGGCAGGCTGCTGCACGCAGGTCTCTCTCTTGGGAACCTGCGCTCCCCGCCTGCCCTCTGTGCCTGTCGGACCCTGGACGCCCTCCCGCACGAACTGTCTGTGGTTTTGTTCTTCCTTTGCAGGGGGACGCTGGGAGAGGGGTGTCCGGCCCCCGGGGCTGCCCTGAAGGGGAGGAGGAGTGGGGTGGGGGTCAGGGGTCAGGCCTGCTTAGTGACAGAAGCCCACGTGGCTCTGCAGCGAGCAGTGCAGGGGACAGCAGAAGTGACCGCCTGACCCAAGGACGATGCTCAGAAAGGAGAACTGAAGGAAGGCAGCAAGATGGAGCGAGGATGAGTGGGAGGCCCAGGAGGGCCACAAGCTGAACCCGAAGGCGGGGTGCTTACGTTTTCTCTTGCTGCCGGCTCCTCTCTCTCGCTTTCTTTTGGTTGAAGGAAAGTGCTTCTGAATCAGAGACAGGAAGACGCCCCTGAAAGTGAGAAGCGGTTTATTCTCACGACAAGGACAGGTCCTGCTGTCCGGCCAGGAGACCCAGAAGGCTGTCAGGGCCTGTGTACGGTTTGCTCTGGTGGGGGGCACCCAGCGCCAGGGGCCCAGCCTGAGTGGAGGGTCTCACGACAGGGCTCAGAGAAGGCGGACGGGAAGGAACCGTGAGGACAGCGGGGTGGGGCCCCAACCGCGTGGGCCTGTGGCCGCAGAGGGCGCAGTTTAGCTGTGCTGGACTGAGCGTGGGTCTGGGTCTGGGTGGGGCTCTTGCCCTCAAAGTGCCCTCGGCTCTGCCCACACAGGCTGACCGTCTCTGAGGGACAAGGGGGCAGCCACAGATGGCGGCTCCCAGGACGGCGCCAGGAGGGGTGGGTTCGAGGCAGGGCTGGGGCTTCCTGGAACAGGGAGGTGATACCGGGCCGTGCGGGAGGACCCGGGATAAGGAGGAGCCAGCGAGGGGCCATGCTGGGAGCCTCGCCCAGGGTGGGCTGGGGCGCCTTCCTGGCCCTGGGAAGAGAGGCCGGGGGCTTCAGGGACCCCGAAGGCCAGTTCCTAAAATCAGCAGAGTCTTCCTTGAAAACAGCACTGTCCCCAACGGCGGGGAGCCCACCGGGAGCCTCTGAGCCTTGGGATCACCCACGATTAATCCTTCTGGCTTAAGAGCTGGTGCTCAAGTCACTCAGAGTGGGGGCTGGCGTCTCCCGCCTGCCAGCCCATGCCAAGGCTGGCTCCCTGGGCTGGGGGGTCTCGGGGCAGGGCCAGGCCACAGGTGGGCCCCCGGGGAGGCCCAGTGAGGCGGCCCCTGCTCAGGTCACCCCCTACCCCATGGGCGTCACTTACTCGGCGGCTGAGACGAAGCAGTCAAGCTGCCCATCCTTCTCGTCCAGCACCTCCCGGGTCCGCGCCTCGCCCGTGGACTGCAGCCCGATGACTACGCACTGTGGGGTGGGGTGGGGGGTCAACTGGGCTCCGGAACTCCCATCAGCCCTGGAGCGTGGCCTAGAGGGGCCCACAGGGAAGCCCCAGGCCCCCAAACCCGGCCCGCTGCGGCCGGAAACCCAGAGTCTGCCTCAGTTTCCCCGTCCTCCCTCCCCTTGTGTCCCACGGGCTGCCAGGCCCCCAGCATGCCCAGATCGTCCCCAGAACTTGGCAGGGCAGCCACCACCGGCCTCGGCCCTCCCGGCCACCCTCACTGTCCTCTACCCGCTCACCTTGTCCCGGGCCAGCTCCTCGTGAGCCAGCTCCACCAGCCGGTGCACCTTGGCGGCCACGCACAGGTACTTGAAGAAGCGTTGGTGGGCCGACCAGAACTGACCCCACAGTGACTTGCGTGACTCCAGGCCGATCCAGTCAGCCGCCTGCTGGAACACGCCCAGGGCCTCGGCCCACTGCAACAACACGGCCCACTCAGCTCGCCACTGCCCAGCTGCTGCCCACTCCCGCCCGGGACCCAGGCCCTCAGCCCCGACCCTGCTGACTTCGGGGTCAGGGGTGGGGGTGACAGCAACAGAGGCGCTGCTGATAGCCCAAGCGTCAGGAACGGTAAAAGACCAAAACCTGTGATGCTGACAAGGCCACAGTGGAGGGAGCAGGACAAGACTTTTAGAAGGGGGTGAGGGCGCTGTGGCGACCGCCTCCCACCGGCAGGCACTCGGCTCTGATACCTTATTTTATTTTATTTTTTTGGGAGGAAGACCAGCCCTGAGCTAACATCCGTCACCAATCCTGCTCTTTTTGCTGAGGAAGACCAGCCCTGAGCTAACATCCGTTGCTAATCCTCCCCTTTTTGCTGAGGAAGACTGGCCCTGGGCTAACATCGTGCCCATCTTCCTCCACTTTATATGGGACGCCGCCATGGCATGGCTGACAGGCAGTACGCCGGCGGGCGCCCGGGATCCGAACCCGCGAACCCCGGGCTGCCAAGCGTGGACTAAACCGCTGCGCCACCGGGCGGCCCCTCGGCTCCGATACTTTAGACCAAGGTCTCAACGGGGAGACCCTGTTTTGGTTTGAGCTAAGAGAACCATCTACAACACGGGTAGGGCTGCTGCTCAGGGCTTGCCCCGTGCAAGTGCAATCTGACAGTGGGAACACAGGCACCTGTCCACACAGAGAGGACAGTGAAGGAGACGAGGGCCAAGCCACAGGCCACAGAGATGTGGACACCGAAAACGGCCATGCGCTCTGGGTCACGAGCTGGGGGCCAGTGTTTGTGAAACAGCGGGAAGGGGAGGTGGCCCGGTCACACACCCACATCGTTATAGTCACTTAAGCGTCCTGGACTTGAACAGAACCGAGGTACTGGGCTCCCACCAAAGACTATGGCAGGCGGGCCGGCGGCTGCCTCTCCTCCGTGACCTGACACGTCCCTGCGGCGTCTTCAAGGATGAGGAGAAACGCGCAGGGTGTCCCCGCAGTCCAAGGCCCCCCGTCCCGCTTACCAGCAGGGCCGCGCGGTTGTAGACGTGCTCGAAGGCCGGGGCCAGTGGGATCTCCTCGATGCGGAAGGTGACGCCGGAGAAGCTAAGCTGGCGCGCGATGTACATGCCACTGACCTTCATGTCCATGGCCACGATCTCCATGGCGCCCACACCCCTGTGGACGGGAACAGGCTGCCTGAGCACAGGCCGGGACCTGCCCACCACAGGCTGGGGTGCACTGACTCTGGGGAGGGGCTTACACCGGGGCCTGAGCCCTGGAGGGAGAGGAAAGGCTGGGTACAGGGAGGCGGCACGTGCAAAGGCCCTGGGCTCTGATCCACCTGGGCAGATTCTCGTTTTATGATTTCTCTGGAGGCCAGAGAAGTGTGAGCTGGGGTGCGGAGCGGGCACACCGACACCAGGCCCCAGGGTGACGAGCAGGGCCCTCCGTGGGTCCCCTGCTGCCCCCATCAGGCGCAGGGAAGGGCGCTCACCTCTTCTCGATGGCGTGCAGAAACTCCTCAAAGGTCCGGAAGGGCGTGCCCTCGCCCCAGATGCCCAGGCGGCTCATGTAGATCATGTTCCGGGGCTCGGAGGCACCTGGTGATGGGGGGGCACCATCAGCGCTTCCAACCCAGCGAGGTCGGTGGGCCTTGGACATGGCCCCAGAAGTGGCCCGAGGACCAGGAACGGGCCTGAGGCTCTCAGGGGAGCACCCATGTGTAGCGGTGCCAGGGGGCTGGAGCCGGCTGGCAGAGGGGAGCCCCTGATGGGAGTTGGCGCCTGCCTGGGGAGCGCGACCTCTGCCTTTGGGCCAGGGTGTATGGGGTGCAGACCAGCAAGACACCCCCCACGGCTGCACCAGAGCAGACATTGCTAATGGATGACGGCACGTGCGATCAGGCTCCCCTCCCTGCCCCTGGCAGCTGTCCTCAGAGTCCAGCCCCGACCCCGCGCCCCCCCGGCTGTCCTCAGAGTCCAGCCCCGACCCCGCGCCCCCCCGGCTGTCCTCAGAGTCCAGCCCCGACCCCGCGCCCCCCCGGCTGTCCTCAGAGTCCAGCCCCGACCCCGCGCCCCCCCCACGTGCCCCTCACCTGTGGCGCTGGCATAGACCACCCTGGCCAGGGGCAGCTTGTTCTGCAGGTCCAGCACGGCCTTGCCCATCTTGGTGGAGCTGGCGTTCTTGGCTTTGTGGCACTCATCAAACACGATCTGGGGCGGGCGTAGGTTAAGGACTGTTCTGGAAGGCGGGCCGCCCCACATGCCCCAGCTCGACGTCCCAGGCTGCCCCTTCCTGATTGAGGAAACTCGGCAAGACGCCAGGGGGTGTGGGGCCACAGGGTGGGGGCCTTGGGTGTGCGAGGTCAAGGGGGCGAGTGAGAACAGCCTCTGGGTCCCACACAATGCTGACCGACACATGGCATGTGATGGCCTCGCCACGACCTTGAAGACGACCCTAACGCACTGACACGCCAACGAGCACTAGGAAGAGCGGAGCCTCTGAACAAGAGGAGTGAGCCATGGGGCCGGCCCGGGGGTGCAGCGGTTAAGTTCACACGCTCCACTTCGGCGGCCCGGGTTCGCAGGTTCGGATCCCGGGTGCGGACTGAGACGCCACTTATCAAGGCACGCTGTGGCGGCGTCCCACATAAAGTAGAGGGAGATGGGCACGCATGTTAGCCCAGGACCAGTCTTCCTCAGCAAAAAGAGGAGGATTGGCAACGGACGTTAGCTCAGGGCTGGTCTTCCTCACCAAAAAAAAAAAGAAAAGGGGTGAGCTGTGCCTGTGCCCACTGGGAGCTGGGTGAAGGGAACCAGTCTCGCTCGTAATCACCTCTCACAATCACACGTGAACCTGCGCTGATCCCAATTTAAAAGTGACGTGGAAGAAGCAAATTGGAAGACGTATAAAGTTCTTGATATTTTAAGGGGAAAAAAGCAAGTTACAGACAAGTATACCTACCGTGAACCTACTTTAAAAACAAGGTGTGTCTACACACACGTGTGACGTACGTGTAAAGGGCTGACGGAGCATCTGCAAAAATGCGCATGAAGGATGGGAGTCTGGAGCCGAGCACGCGGCCCCTCGGAGCAGAACGTGAACCCTCGTTATGTTCACACGCCGAGTGTGCCGAGTGTCAGCCAGGCGCCCGCGGGGCACCGCGACCTGGGTCCCTGCGTGGCCCCGGGGAGCTGTCCTGCACTGAGGCGAGTGTCTACCTGAAGACTAAAGCCGGAAATGTGCCCTTGTGCACAGAAAGGACCACAGGCCAGCGTCCCTCTTCTGACCTGAGTGGGACCAGGAGTGAGGGGGACTTCTGGACAGTGCGGGGGCAGGTGCCAAGGAGACAGGGAGGAGGGGTCTCCCTGGACATGCCGGCTCACTGTTGTTTCTAAGGCAGAGAGGCTGGAAACCACCAGAATGTCCCCGACACAGGGAAATGACTGCGTAAGGACAGAGCAGTGAGACACTCGGGTACCAGGAAACGCGAGGGCTCAGGGGCGGGGAAATCGGGGTGAAATGGGACAGCCCGGGGCACAGGAGGACAAACACCCTGCACAGCCGCCCGCCCCAGGCTCTACCGCGGGCACATGGAGGCGGCTTCAGCACCAAGGGGCAGGGTCTGGTGACAGATAAGGGGGAGCCCTCACCGACACCCCCGGGAAGAGCTATGGGCCCCCTGGTGCCCGCTGGGGAGACTGAAGGGTTTGCCGGAAGGGTGTTAGAGGAAGAACGTCTCTGCTCTCCCTGTGCAATTAGACAAGTGGAGACGCTCTCAACTCTGGCTTATTCTACACTTCACTTTCCTACAACGTGGCAGAAACAGAACACAAACCATCTAAGTTTTGGGAGAGAAGAAGGGAAGGGTGGAACCCCCTTCCCCAATCTGGGGTCTTCCTGCCACAGTTGGGAAGGGCCTAGGACCCGACACCCACTCGCTGGGCCCAGGCAGCCTTGCCTGGGGCTGAGCGGTCTTCTGGACCTCCTGGCCAGCCCTGCCCACCCTACAGGGCCAAACAAACTGGGGGGTGGGCAGGACCAGGGGGGTGGAAGTGCCCTGCACCCCGACACCTCCAGCCTGCGGTGTCACAGCAACCGCTCCCTGGGTCTGTGGTCACGGTCCAGCCCGCTGGAGCTAGGAGGCCCAGCCAGACCGCCAGGAGCAAACGACAGGGGTCACTGAGGGTGAGCCTCGCGACCAGAACATTCCTCTGCTGGGAATTCCTCCGGCACCAGGGGGTGGGGTCCCAGGCCCTCCACGCTCCTTTGCCCCCACCCACATCCCCGCCAGGATGCGACCGGAGGAAGGCCTCCCGGACTCCTCCCATCTCCTCCAGACCCGCCTCCTCCTCCCGCCCCTCCTCTTGACCCCATTCCTCCTCCCACAGGTCTCCTCTCCTCCAGGCGGCCCCATTCTCTTACCCCACCTCCTCCAGCCCCTCCTCCCTCCCCGCCCCTCGGCCCTCCCGCCTCTCCCGCCCGCCCCGCAAGGATACGACGCCGTCGAAGGCCTCCCCGCACCACTCGAGGATCTGGCGGATGCGGGTGCGGTGCTGCCCGCCGGCCTGGCTCTCCCCGATCAGGGCGGAGTAGGTGGCGAACAGGACGCCCTCTGAGGTAGTGTTGTCGCCGTACTTGATCTGGAGGAGAGGCGGGCGTGGGCGCGCGCGGGGGACCCCGGGGCAGGGGCGCGGCGGCGGGGCGCACACCCACCTTGCTGAGCGCGTGCACCGCGATGCCGGGGGCCTCGATGTCCCGCAGGTCGCGCTCCGCGTCGTACTTGAGGTCGTTGGAGACACTGAACCTGCGGGGCGGGGGCGTCAGGGGCTGTTCCCACTCCCGCCCGGCCACCCCGCCGCGGCCTGCGCAGGGGACCCACCACAAGGACTTCTTCCTGCCGCGCAGGTAGTTCTCCAGGATGATGCCGGCCACCGTGCGGCCCTTGCCCACGCCCGCGCCGTCGCCGATGAGGAAGCCGGCGCGCTGCCCGCCCGGGAGCAGGACCTCGTGTTGCTGCGGGGACGGGGAGTGGGACGGGGTCAGGCCAGCGGGGCGCCCCTCCTCCAGGGGCCTTGTGGGGATCCCCCAAGTGGGACGGGAGCGGGGTGGGCACCGAGACCCCCCACGCGGGACGCGGACAGCGCGGGAGACGCCGGGGTCACCTGGCACGCGTAGGTGATGGCCTCCAGCTGCAGGGCGGACAGGGCCCCGCTGTCGGAGGCGGGCAGGGCGAGGGTGTAGGTGATGTCCGGCGGCGGGACGCTGGACAACGTGCTGGTCTCCACCACGCGGTCCGGGTGCTGCTTCCCGATCTTGGCTGGAGGGGCGCGGCCAGGGACAGGTTAGGGGCAGCGCCGGTAGGGGCGTGGTCGGGGGGCAGGCCGAGGGCGGAGCCAGGGTTGGACCAGGGACGTGGTCCAGGGTCAGATCAGGGGCGTGGCCGGGGGCCGACGGGGGCGCCATGCAGGGCCCGTAGGGGGCGTGGCCGCGGTCTGGGTCAGCTCGGGGTCGGAGGAGCTCTCAGAAGAGGGAGGGGCCCATCAGTGCTTTGCATTAGCGAGGTGGGCAGGGAGGCGGGCTTACTTTCCACCGCACAGGTGTGGATTATAACAACCACGATTGCAAAACCGCTCCCCAGGCCCGCCCACAGCTCCCACACCTGCCGCAGGCCAGTGGGGCAGTGCGGCCACGTGGTTGGCGCTAGGGGCACCTCCCGCAAGCACACTCACACTTGGAGGGCACATAGTCAGCATAGGTCTCCGTGTGGCCCAGCTCCTCCGCCTCGTCCTCCTCGGCCTCATCCTCCTCCTCGGGCTGACTCTGAGACTGAAGGACGAGATGTCACGTCGGGAACGGTCCTGTCCGTGCCAGCGCAGCCAGCCTCCCGCCAAGGGGCAGGGGCCTGGCTCACCAGCCAACACAGTGACGGGGGTGGTGGGGAGAGGGCCTGCCTGTCCCCTCCAGTGTGGTTCCTCCCCTGGGCCTCAGTCTCCCCTGTAAAATGGGCAGCCCAGGGCCTGGCACACAACAGGAGCCTGAGTGCGACTGGCCATCCCTATTCCCCTGGAGGAGCAGGCAGGGCTGGGGAAGGGGCCTGCTCACCTGGTAGCTGACGAGAAGTGGGGTGCTGGAGAGGGAGGACACGGGGTCCTCGAGGCCCGTAAATGGCCCGCTGGACAGGAACAACTAGAAGGGAGATGGAGGAGAGAGGGGCCATCAGTCCAAAGGCCAGATGTGAGGAAGAAGCACCTTGATGGGACCCTGGCCCAGCCTCCAGGGGGTGCTCTCCATGCCGTCCTTGGCCCCTTGTGCAGGGCTGGCCGCCTGCCTCCTCCCTCCTGCCCGCCTGGTTCTGATGAACGACAGGCCCCTCCTCTTTGAGGTCCAGGCTGAGGACAGGCCTCCTCGGGGACTGGTGGCCGAGACCTACTGTGTGCCAGGCTTCGTGCTCTGGGGAGCACATGGGGACCCTTGGGGGTGGGACAAGAGCCAGCAGGACCGTCTCAGGGGCAGGCAGGTGGGCCTGGGGCCCTGATGACGTGGTGACCACGCCTCATCTCTTGCTGACATGGGGCCCAATTCATGCAGCATAGGGGGCCGAGGGGCAAGCCCCCCGTGTTCCCTCCCGCCCCCTATGGACGGGAGCCCCCGGGGTGGTGGCTCCTCTGCAGGGTGAACTGGCTGGAACCCCCCATTGCACGGATGACCAGAGCAGAGACATGTCCCAGACCACAGCCTGGCCCCGGGGAGACCGAGCGCCCGAGAGTCTCGTCAAGGGGGATAGAGATGGGGCAGCCAGAGCCAGGCGCCTGGCAGAGTCCTTCCACCACGGGGGCCGAGGCGTACCCAGGGTCTCAGAATTGATGTGGCGTCCAGAGCCCGCAGACGGGCCGGGACAGGAGACCCAAACCCGTGGGGACCGAGTCACGTCCTGACCCCCGACCTGCCCCCCAGGGCCGGTGCGATTCTGAAACGTGCTCGCTCTTGGAAGAATAAAAATCATGAAAGTAACGTGGCACCATGGAACACACAAGAGAAATGGAGAAATCCCTCCCAGACCCCACCCCCACGCGCACCCCACCCTCCCGAGACCGAGGATGGCGAGCGCAGCGCCCCAGCACGTGTGTCCTGGACGGTCTCGGGGCGACAAGGCCCCCGGGGATCTGGTCACGTGATGACTCGACTTCCACGACCATGCTGTTCTTTTGCGTGTGCGGAAGCCTGGCCCTGGGCTAATACCCGCGCCCGTCCTCCTCCCTTTATGCGGGACGCGGCCACGGCACGGCTGACAGGCGGCGCGGCTGTCCGCGCCCGCAAACCGCGGGCCGCCCAGGCGCCGCCCCCCACCCGCCCGCCTGTTCTCAAAGGCGAAGAACACGCCAGCTTCCTCAAAAAGAAAATAAAATGGAAGCGAGGTGCGGGAAGGTTAGAAACCTGCGCTCAGTTTCCTCCGTTTTTGTTTTTAAATTGACAAAAACAAACAAGCAGCCGCGGGGTTCCTGGAAGGCTGAGTCAGGGTTCCCGCGGCCGGCAGGCGAGGGCGGCATTGGGTTTCGGGGGCTGGAGCAGGCGGAGGGCCCTGGGAGCGGGCAGCGCCCTGTCCCGCTGGGCCCCTGCGCCCAAACATGGGGACAGTCCTGGGTCGCCCACCAAGGCTGCTGAGGGCTGGGACCACGCGGTCTGCTCTGGGCACCTCCCGTCCCCCTGCAGGCCCCACACCTCCCAGGCCCGTCTGGCCTGCTGTCCAGTCACAGGCACTTCCTGTGGGCTCCTGGGGCCCAAGGGCACGGAGGACCCTCAAGGTGACCGGGCAGGGTGCACCCACCCATCAGTGCCCACCAGTGTGTGACCGCCCAGCTGGCGGATAGAAGGGGCCGCCCCCTCTCTCCCTGTGGACCACCCTGAAAAGGCCTGGATGAGGTGGGGGCTCCCCAGCCTGGCATCAGGCCCTGCCTCCCTCACTGGACACCCCTGCTGCCCAGTCCTGGGAACGCGTTGGAGTCTGGGCCTGGCGCACCTGGGGACCCTGCTCACCTGGGACCCCCTTGGGCTGGCCCCGCCTCACCCTGGGGCCCGGCCACCTGCAGCTCCCTCCCACCCCGCCTCCACATCCTGCAGGAGGAGCTGCACAGATGCCAACCCCGGGGCTTTAGCTGCTGCAAAAAGCTGCCCAGGAGCTGCCCACTGTGCTGAGAAAGAGGTCCAACCCCCCACCCAGCCCTGGGGGCTCAATCCTGCCAACTGCACCCACCCTGACCCTGGAGCCCATGGGGCTTCTCCTGCCTCCAGGCCTGGCTGACGCCTCCTCCTCCAGCCCTCAGCCCAGCACTGCCTCCCCAGAGGGACCGCTCCCTGCCCACCGGCTCCCTCGCATCCCGTGACCTCACATTCCTCTAGCCCAAGTCGCCCCTTGGCCCGTGGATATTCAGAGCCTCATCATTCCCTGTGGGGGGCTGTCCTGGCACTACGGATTGGGAGCAGCATCCTGGGCCCCCACCCACTCGACACCAGCCCCACCCCAGATGTCCTCAGACATTTCCCAGTGTCCCCTGGGTGCAGAACCACCGGAGCGGAAATGGCTTTTCCCTCATCTCCTGGTGAACCCAGCGGGGCCGTGGAGGTCCGGCCATCGGAGGCACTGAGAGGACCTTTCGTGAGGACCCTCGACCCACAACCTCATCGGTGTCTGTGAACAGCTCAGACCTGCCCCCAGCCCGAGAATGGGGCTGGCGGACGGCTGCCGCCACGGAGGCCGAGGGGCGCGCTGACCTTGTCGTGGGCGGAGGGGCCGGTGCTCACGTCCCAGATGGTGGGCACCTGGCTGAGGCTGTCAGCGGGCAGGAAGTCGGGCGTGTCGGCGATGTCCGAGAGGGAGTCCACGGAGGAAGAGAAGATGGAGGCGGTGGAGAGCTCATCGAGGTACGAGGAATCCTGCAAAATATGCCATGTGAGGGGCGTCCACACACGGACAGGTGCAGAGCGTGTCCACCCACACACTGGAATACGACGCAGCCACCAAGAGGAGGTAAGCCCTGACGCAGCTACACGTGGACGGACCGTGAACACACGATGCTCAGTGAGAACCAGACACAGAAGGACACACGGTGTGTGATTCCACTGATGGGAAATGTCCAGAACAGGCACATCCACAGACAGACAGTGGGTTCGTGGTTGTCAGGGGCTCGGGGAGGGAGTGGGGGGTGACTGCTGATGGGGACGGGGTTCTTTTGGGGTGATGGAATGTTCTGGAATTGGATAGAGGAGGTGGATGCACAACTCTGTGAATGTACTGAGAACACTTAATTATGCACTTTAAACAGGTGAGTTGTATGGTATGTCAACTGTGTATCAATAAAGGTGTTTAATCAATGAATAAAAGAAGCAAGCAGACGGTGAGGGCAGACCCTGCGTAGGTAGCACCGGGAGAAGGTGCCGGGCGCTCTGCGCACCCCTGGCCCTTCTGATGGAGGATGTGGCGCAGTGGAGGGATGTCAGGATGTGGGAGCAAAGCCAAGGGGTTCCCATGCTGCCCTCCCTCCCTCGGTCACAGGCACCCCGCTTGTGTGAGCCCAGCCTGCACTGGACACGGGGGACAGGTGGGGACCAGCCCCTCGGGGTTCCTGGACCAGTGGGGAGTGAGTTCCCTGCTGCACCCCGCTGGGTTGGGGTGCCCGTGCCACCCGCCGCCTGAGGGCAGTGGGTGCCCGCTTTGCAGACAGGGACCCCGAGCGTCCCGGAGCTGGGGAGGGTGCAGGCCCGTCCACCTCCCTGAACCCCTCCAGGCCCAGATCAGGGGGTGGGGTAGCAGCGCTCAGCCGACCCCACAGGGAGGGAGCCCCCAGACCCCACGCACCATTTACACGTCTCAGCCTGTTGGGGCTTTGGCGGCTGTGGCCGGGCAGCTGGGATGCTGCGTGCACGTGTCTGTGTCCCACTAACCAGAGGGGAAAGGCCGGGAGGACGGCTGGGGCTGACCAGCGGGGGTCATGGGGCCCTGGGGCTCAGATCAGGGGGACTCTGGGGAGGAAGGGGACGCCTGGTGTCGAGGCCACAGCTGAGCTGGCTTCTGGGGGCGGAGAACAGGTCACTGAGAACAGGCCCCCAGACTTGGCCTGTGCCAGGCCTGCCCCATGCCCCCCGAGAGCCATGTTCTTGGGGCTCCCCTCCCATCCATCTGTATCAGAATCAGATCCCTGTTCCCTGGGGTGAGGGGATCTTGAGGTGACACCATCCAGCTTCCCAAGGCTCTGTGCTCAGATGCCGGTGCACACGGGGATGGGGCCAGGGTCCACCCAGCAGCCTCCCTGGGGATGGCCAGATGCAGGGGCCTCAGTCTACCCATCTTCCAGATGGGGTCGTCCTGGTGCTGGCCGGGGGTCAGGGTCCATGCAGGAAAGACCACCCTCGGCCAAGTCAGCTGGTGTGGGGCTGGGGGCCTTGATCAGATGCAGCCCACCCGCCCCGGGATGACACACAGGGAGTGGAGGGGAGGGGCGCTTGCTTCCGTGGCGTGGAAAGAGAGCTCTGACCAGCAGGCCTCTCCTTGCCCTGCTCCCCAGGTGCATCTGCCTGGACCCCCGGGGGGCAGACCCCAGCCTCCCCACCACCTCCTCCAACCAGCAGGACCCGGCAGTGTCCCGGGCCAGTCCAGGTGAGGAGGACAGGACTGGCTCAGGCATGGGCGGCCTGGGAAGGTTTGTAAAGCCCCAACTCCGAGTTCCGGGACAGAAGCAGGAGGGAACCCCAACCCCAGGAGCAGGAAGGGGCACACGCTGACACTCCTTGGGGTGCCCGGCACCCTCACACAAGAGCCCAGCGACTCTACAGGCCAGAGCAGCCATCTCAGGGGGAAACTGAGGCAGCGGTCGGTGGGCCCGGGCCTGCTGACCCCGAGGCTTGCTCTCTGCCCATGGGACCTTCTCTGGGCTGCACCCATCCCCGGGCAGCTGGGGTCCAAGGGGGCCCGGCCCAAGTACGGTGGACAATGCCAGGGCAGGCCAGGCTGCAGAAGTTGGCCACCCAGTCCCCATGACATGATGGGGCAGAGACCCCCGCAGGCGGGCCGGGGTCTGGGTACAGGGGAGGTGGCCCCGAGTGTTTGGTAGAACCCCTCTGGGACCACATCTGAGTGTGGCCTTCCCAGCGAGTGCCGCCTGAGGCTGGTCAGAGTGACCACAGCTCCGGGGCCATCAAGTCGGAGGCCCTGCTTCCCAAGGGCTAAAAGGTCAGCACGGGGCAGGCAGGACCTCGGGGGCCAGCCCTGACCCCCCGACGGGGCATGGAGAAGGGCCGGCAAAAGGCGGTGCTCGGGGGGACCCCACCGCTCCGCGTGGGCTGCGCACGACGGCCCTTCCCAAGAGGACGGTGTGGAGGGGCGGGACCCCCAGTGCAGGAGCCCGAGCAGCCCCCGCCAGGAGGTCAGGGTCCACTCAGCACTGAGAAGCCGTGTGGACAGAGGGACCCCGATGTGGCGCGATGAGGACACGTCCCCTCGGAGGCCCTTCTGACAACCCATCACCCCTCAGCGCGGTCCCGAGGAAACACGGAGGAACCGCGCCCGGGGGCGTTCTGGAACTGCCCGTCCTCCTCACCACAGCCCGGGCACCCAACGAGGAACGTCGCAGAGACCGTCCCCGCCTGAATGGGGTCCCGGCACGGAGGACAGCAGGGGGAGTGAGGAATCTGGGGGAAGCACGGTTCATCCCCCCCCCACCCCCGGCTGAGCTGTGAGCATGTTGGCACTAACTCGAGGGGAGCACGGGGGACTCTCGGTGAATCTGAGATAAAGCCCGTTTAACAAGCAGGAGCTCCCCCCCTCCGCCGTGGACGCCCCCACCAGATGCCCTGACCGACAGGGGTGATGGGAGGTGGGGCTGCACGGGGTCGCCAGGGGTCAGGGGGAGGTGGGGCTCCCAGGGATCGCTCCCAGCTCTCTGCTTGTGCGGGTGGGTGGCTGGGGAAGGGGAGAGTGAACCCTGCCGCCCGCCTGGGGACCTGATGCCCCACAGCCACCAGCAGCCCTCCAAGATGCCCCCGGCCCACGATCGCCCTCCCTGGGCCCCCGTCCTGAGCGTCTCCTCCCAGGACCACAGGCCCACACACGGCTACTTCCAGGCAGCCCCTGAGCAGGGAGGGAGCCAGCTGGTCACCCCAACAGTTCCAGGGGACCAGGAGGGCGTGGCATCACCTGTTGCCATGATTGTACCTGGAGCATTTCGGGGGTCCCTGGACCAGGCGAGGAGCCGAACAAGCAGAGTCCCCGAGGCCTCAGTCCAGCGGGATGGACCATCCCCCACTCTGGACCTGGCTCTGGGCCTCCCCTGTAGGGGCTTCAGCTGCTCAGCACCCCCTCCCAGCCCGGTAGCCGACCCCAGAAACCCTGCAGAGACAGGCTCTCTCTCTCTTGCCCCGGGCAGTGGCTGGACACCCGCAGAGGGACGGGGACCTCTTCCCACCTGTCCGGCCAGAGCCAACTTCAAACGCGCCCACCCCAGCTGGCACAGCGACTCCGAGGACACCGAGAGCCCACGAGACACTCAAGGTCTGGACGCTCCTGGCCACGGGGCAGGGACGAGGTGGGGGGCGCGTGGCGGGCCCCTGCCGCCACAAGAAGCACTTTCGTTTTGAGGCCACCCTCCCGGGCCGGCCGTCCCACAAGCCCCGAGTCCCCACATCACTCTTCCTGCCAGAAAAGCAGGGCGGAGTGGAGCGGGGCGCAGGGGAGGGGGCTGCCCAGCCAGGCGGGTCCTGGCGGTTCCACAGGTGGGAGGGGGCCGGGGTCCCACCGCCCAGCCCGCCCTCCCCGGCCGGAGCCCGAGCGGCAGCCAGGACCCCGAGCGAGGCGAGCGTACCTTGTTGAGCGCCGCGAACTGCAGCCAGAACCGCAGCTGGGGCATGGCGCGGCCGCCGGGGGGCCCGGCCGGCGGCGGGAGCGGCTCCCTCATGACCGCGGGCCAGCCTGCGGAAGCGCACTCTCGGCCCGGCTGCATTTACATGTTGGTTTAGTCACCAGCGGCGCCGACTTCCCCTCAGGCCGGCTGACTTTCAGGAAATGATGCCTGCCTGGTAAGTCAGGGCGATTACTGGCAGAGCGCGGAGAATTACTGTACGGGGCGGAATCCAGCCACAGACGGCTGTCAACAACGCGGGCCCGCCCGCCGCCCGCCTGCCCGCGGGGCGCACCCTGCCGGCCCCGGGCACCCCGCTGGCTGTGGCCAGGCCCACTGTGGGTGCTTGGGGTCCGGGCTGGGATGCACAGGCAGGCTCCTCCTGGCGCTGGCCTCAGTTTCCCTAGATTGCGGGTGCGCTGGGTTCTGCTCCACCCGCCCCCTCACCAGCCGGGCCTGGCAGGGACCCACAGCTGTGACTCTAAGGGCACAGGCCCCCACATCACAGGGAGGAAACAGGCCTGCCCCTCTGCCTCCCACACCCCCCAGGCCCAGCCCGCAGCTCCTCAGCCTGGACCCGAGGCTGTCACCAGCCTCCGGGCTCACCCCAGGGCCTTTGCCTGTGCCGTGCTCCCACCTGGAGGGCCTCCTCCCCGGGACCTGCGTCCCCCACCTAGCTCCTTCTCCTGGAGCCTCGCCAAGGGGCCTGTGTCCCTGAAGCCGTTCTCCCCTCCCTGCCGGCCCCACGGCCATGAGCCCAGCACAGAGGGTGGGTCGCAGGCAGGGCTGGTGGACGTGGCACAGACACCCCAGCCCTCGGGAAATGACTGTTGTTTGCAGAACACCCGCCTTCAAGGACGGTTCTGGTGTTGGGGGGGGCCATTACGTGGCCGAGAGGAAGGGCTGGCAGGTGAGCCCCCTGCGCCAGCTCGGCAGTCATGGGCGCGCACGAGCCATGCGCTGCGTCAGGGAGAACACACGGTCACGGGGTCCAATGCTGCAGACAAAACGAGGCCACCGTGGCAGCCCCCGCCCTGTCCCCACCCACAGAAGCCCAACAAAGGAGGGAATAGCTGCTGAACACCCCGCCGGGCCGTGGCCACTGTGGGTGGGCCAGTGAGCCCGTGACAGAGCACCAGAGCAACAGGGAGACGCACATGGAATCCAGCCAGACCCTCCCAGTCCACACCCGCCGGGACGCCGGGCTCAGACCCAGCAACCAGCGCTGGAGGAGCGAGGAGGTGGGAACGGGGAGCGGCCAGTCTCTCTGGGGACAGTCAGCAGGTCCTCAGGAAGCTAAAGTCACCACGTGACCCTGCAGTTCCGCTCCCAGGCCGGTGCCAGAGGGAAATGCAGACGTGTCCACACAGACATGCACATGTGTCCACAAGGCGTGAATCACAACGGCCAAAAGTGGACACAACCCGAGTGTCCCTCAACAGGTAAATGGACACACATAACATGGTCCACCCACACACTGGAGTATTATGCAGCCGTGAAAAGGAGTGAGGCCCTGACACAGCTGCACGTGGACGGACCTTGAACACACGACGCTCAGTGAGAACCAGACACAGAAGGACACACGGTGTGTGACTCCACTGATGGGAAATGTCCAGAACAGGCACATCCACAGACAGACAGTGGGTTCGTGATTGTCGGGGGCTGGAGAGGAGGATGAGGAGTGACTGCTAGTGGGGACGGGATTTCCTTTTGGGGAGACAGAATGTTCTGGAATTACATAAAGGTGATGGTTACACAACTCTGAATATACTTTAAAAGGCTAAATTTTAAAGTATGCAGATTTGGTCTTAATTTTAAAAAGCATTACTAGACAACTGAAATGAAAGAATACATACAAGGCACAAACTTTTTATTGCTAGATTTAAGTAGCATAAAATTTGTCAAGTTGCCAGCAAAGTTTCTAAACTGTCTGTCCCCCGTATCTCGTCACCAGAGGTTGGGTGACTGGCAAGGTGGCCCCGAGGTGACAGGGAAACTGGGGTGTGGCTGGGGAGCCGAGGACAAGGAGGGGTCCCCGCATGGGGGATCCTCACCCACGGGGCCCCCAGCCACCTCGCCCACCCCCGCACAGCCCAGCTGCCCGGGGTTTCCGGAGCCCCTAGGTCTGCTCTGGGGCTGTAACCGCCTGCCTCGGCCCGTTTCTCCCGCATCTAATGACCCGTCTTCCATGCACACTCAAGGGCTTGGGCCGCTGCTGGCCGGGGCCGCACAGCCAGCCTGTCTGTCCCCGAGTTACAGTGAAGAAAACTGAGGCCGGGGGAAGGGTGGGCAGCACGCACTGGGCAGACGGATGGGGAGGGCACTGCAAGGCCCCCTCAGGCGCACCGTGCTGCTAGAACGTTCCTGTTAAAGCCTGAAGTATGTCCCCCAAAATGACACGTTCAAGGCCTGACCTCCGGCGCCTGTGAATGGGACCTTGTTTGGAAATGAGGTCTTTGCAGATGTGGTTAGTTACGATGAGGTCGTACCGGAGTGGAGTGACCCTATGCAATCACCGGTGTCCTTACAAGAAGAGGGCCATCTGCACACAGAGAGAAGAGCGTGTGATGACAGAGGAGGGATGGGGTGACATGGCCACACGCCCAGGACGCCTGGAGCCCCGGAGCCAGAAGAGGAAGAAAAGACCCCCCCCCTGGGGCCTCTGGAGGGAGCCAGCCCTGCCACCTTGATCGTGGATGTCTGGCCCCGAACCGGGTGGGATAAATCTCTGGTTTCAAGCCGCCTAGTGTGTGGTGCTGTGTGGGGGCAGCCGCGGGGTGCTCACACAGCCCTCAGGAGGCTCGGCTCTGTCAGCCCACCCCCGTGGGGCTGGCTGCCCGGTGTGCGCCCAGCGGCCTGAGCCAGCATGCCACCCCTGACCACAGTCAGGAGGGCCGGAGCCCTCTCCCCATGGCCGGCCCCTGGCCCAGGGCTTACCACAGGGTCCCCTCTGAGAATCTGGTTGTGGAGCAGCTGTCAGCCTCCGAACCCTCCCCACCTCCTCGTCCATGGTTCCTGGCACCTCAACTTCCCTGCCGAGACCCTCTCGAGACGCCCACGCCCCTGCTCCTACTGGACTGGCCCTCAGCACAGACCACGGAGCAGGGGGGTGGTGGCTGTGGCCCTTGGCACAGACCATGCAGCAGCGGGAGTTTTTCTTGGCTGTGGCCCTTGACACAGACCACGGAGGAGGGAGGGGTTTGTGGCCGTGGCCCTCGATGCAGACCACAGAGTGGGTGAGTTTTGACTGTGGCCCTCAGCACAGACCACGGAGAGGGGGGTTCCTGACTGTGGCCCTCAGCACAGACCACGGAGCGGGGGGTTTCTTGGCCGTGGCCCTTGACACAGACCACACAGCAGGGTTTTTTCTTGGCCGTGGCCCCGTGCAAACCAAGGAGCTTCCTGTGAGAAGAAACCTTGTGCTCGCTCTTGCCAGTGCCAGGAACTACTGGGAACCTGCTGGTGGGTGGGCCCAGACCCCCGACCCCTGCGAATCCATCTGCAGAGCAGTCGATGCCACCCCTGCAGGGGGGGAGCTGCCGAGAGTTTGCAAAGCACTTTTCTGAGCTGTGACCTCATCCTGGCTTCCCAGAAGCCCTGGGCCGGCAGACGGAAAGTGTCCTCACGGGTGGACGCGGGGCCTGCCTGAGACGCCTGGAGGGGACCCTCAGGGTGGATGGAGGCCCTGCTGACAGTGCGGGGGTCAGCAGTGGGAGAGAACCTCCCCCGGAGCCCAGCCGAGAAGCTAGGGGTCCAGGTGGGAGGAGGGCCAGGGCAGCACCCGCTCCCAGGCAACGAGTGTGCAGGGTGGTGGGGAGACGGGCACGGGGGGCAGCGAGGGAGGGCAGGGTGGCCAGCCTGCAGCCAGGACCCCAGAGAGACCAGGGTCGGGGAACCCAGAGGAGGGTGTGGAGAGGCAGGGGCAGCGACGGCTGGAGGCCTGCGGTGGGGGTTCTGGATCGCCGAGTCCCTCACCCCCAACCCTGACCCCAACGTGTCCCCAGATATCCCCTCCATCAGATTCAGTCACGTCTGGGAAATACGTCCACACAAAAGCCCATACACGGATGTCCACAGCAGCAAGATTCACAAGAGCCAAAAAGTGGAAACAACCCAAATGCCCATCGACAGGGGAACAGATCCACACAACATGTCCATCCATGCTGGAACATGACGCAGCTGTGAAAAGGAGTGAGGCCCTGACACAGCTGCACGTGGACGGACCCTGAACACACGACGCTCAGTGAGAACCAGACACAGAAGGACACACGGTGTGTGATTCCATGGATGGGAAATGTCCAGAACAGGCACATCCGCAGACAGAGTAGGTTCATGGTCGTCAGGGGCTGGGGGAGGGGATGGGGAGTGACTGCTGATGGAAACAGGATTTCTTCTGGGGTGACGGAACGTTCTGGAATTAGATATGATGATGATTGCACAACCCTGTGAACCGACTAAAAGCCACTGAATCATATGACGTGTGGACAATATGTCAATTAAAAAATTATGAATGAAAGAAAAGCCACACGTCCACACCCCCCAGTGCATGGCACATCGGGGTGGGAGACCCCATGAGGGGCGCCTTGAGCTGCTCAGGTCGCCAACCAGGGACGCGGGAGCCCGAGTGGTTCTGTGCCAAGGGAAGTCAGAAGGAGCGCAGGCCCCTCCTTGGGGACGCGGGTGACACAAGGGCCGCGGCAGGGAAGACACGGCCGGGGCGGAGCCTGCAGGGGAGGAAGTGCTCGACGGGGACGTGGGGGCCACAGGAAATGCGACAAGGCAGTAAACAGTGATAGCCCCTGAGCCCACAGGGACATCAACAAATGACCGAATGAAGACGGGGAAGGGCGGTTCTCCGACAGACGCCCCAGTGACGGTCCCTGCAGGCGACACCCACCGATGGACAGTAACGGCCATCCCGTCCCCACCACGCAGGGCTGGGCACCTGCACGGTGTCGTGCGTCTCTCTCAAGACGAGAGGGGAGAGGAACCACCGTCGGGGGAACGGACCGGGCAGAGGCCACCCCAACCACGGTCAAGGTCAAGACCACCAGCAATAAGACGCATCGACACTGGGGTCCAGAGTCGCTGCACCGAGGAGGACACAGCGTCCCGTCTGTGGGACTCCTGCGGAGAATGTGGAACCCCAACCTCGGCGCGAGGGCCCCAGGCAAACCCAAATCAAGGGCACTCTGCAGACGATGGACCGGTCCCCTTCCGAGCCTCGTCCCGCGCACCCACCCGCGTGCTCCGGTTTAGTCACTAGCGTTGCACTGGGGCCCATCTCCGCATCGTGACGGACGGGATACAGGGACGCGGGACGCCATGTAACGTGCGGGGAAGCTAGGGGAGCGAGTGAGGGCGTTCGGGAATTCTCCATACTGTTTTTGTAACGTTTCTGTAAATCCAGAATATGTCAAAATTCGTTTTGTTGTGAAAATCTTCAAACATACGGAAAAGAGTGTCGGAGCTTAAACGTTCAGACAACCTCGGGGTGCACGGGGCCTCCCGTACTGGAACCCGGGTCCCAGGCTCTGGGCGGGTTCAGTGGGCGCCCGGTCAGACCACCAGGACCGCCGGGCAGTGCAGGCGTGATTGGGGAGGCCACCCCCAGAAGAGCAGCCTCAGAGCCCATTCCAGAGAGCAGAGGCCCCCAGACTGGAGGCCCCACCTGGGCATCTGGGAAAGGGGGACTCCATGTGGAGGTGTGGTCAACCCACAGGTCCACACACAGGGGAGGTGGGGGCAGGATACTGACCCCCAGGGATGCTCCATGCCTCAAAGAGAAATGGGGGAGAAGCTTTCTCCTTGCAGGCAACAAGGGTCACACAGCTCACCTCCTTCCTCTTTTTGCCTTGGCTGCCAGGAAACTCAGGGCTCAAGTTCAGTTACCAGGAGGTATGTTAAGGCCTGTGGGTTTATACTCACTCCTCACCCCCAGCCCAGCTCTGGATTTTCCATTCCAATTCCTTCTGATTGATACGGTAGCAGGGAACAATTCTAGAGTATGTCACAAGCCACACGACAGCGTCACAGGTCTATCAGTTTCCAGTCAGTGCTGTAACAAGGCACCATAAGCTTCATGGCTTAAAACAACACGGGTTTATTACATTATGGTTCTGGGGTCACCAAGCTAAATCCAGGTGTGGGCAGGGCTGGTCCTCCTGGGGCTCCAGGGAGAACTGTCTCCCGCCTTTTCCAGCTTCTAGAGGCGCCACGTCCTGGGCTCGGGGCCCCTTCCTCCGTCTGCACGGCCAGCAGCGCGGCGTCTGCATCTCTCTCTGCCTCTGCCCCTCCTCCTCCCTCTGCTGAGGACCCTGTGATGACACTGGGCCCCCGGGGAGTCCAGGGTCACCCCCTCTCAGGGGCCTTGATTCAGTCCATCTGCAAAGTCCCCTCTGCCAAACGACATGTCCACAGTCCCCGGGACCAGGACAGGGATGACATTAGGGACCACGTCAGAAATCAGGAGCAGAGGGTGTCTGTGGTGGGTCTGCTGGGTGGGGGTAGGCTGGGAAGGGCATCAAATGCTAGGCTCAGTCTGGCCTCTTCCTGGCTCGGTCCTCACACCTGGGGCCTGGGGGAGGCAGAGGCTGACCAACGGGGCCTCAGGCCCGCTCCCCTACTTGAACTCCGGCTTCACATCTGTCCAACCCCACGCTGGGCACCAGGGAGAGATCTCGCCTGAAGAAGGTTCTGCTGTTTTAAAGGGAGAGCCGAGTCCAGGCTGCCCCCAGCGGTGGGGCAGGGCGGGGGGGGAGGGCGGCCACATAAGCAGGCACCAGCAAACATCTGGGGGGAGGTGGCCGACCTCCAACGAGGGGCAACTGTGGGCAGTGCTCCCCCACCGTGCGGCGGGAAGCGGACGCGGCGCCCCGAGGGACTCTTAGCCCGAGAAACAGCGTCGATTCTTGGCAGAGCCGGGGGAGGCGGTGGGAGCCAAATGCATTAGAGAGGGGGGAGCAAGGACAAGCGGGGGGCCTGGTAGGTGGGCAGCTGCAGGGAGAGCCCCCAAAGGCTTCCGCTGGCCCTGGACTCCGCATGCCCCGTGCCTTGGTTTCCTCGTCCGTAGAGAGGTGACGCCCCAGCTGGGGGAGCGGCGTCAGAGGCAAGTCTGGGTGTGGAGTCGTGTCCGGGACGCGGCGGAGGGGAACTGAACCACAGCTCCGAGGAGCTCAGAGCCAGGCGCGGGGCCACCAGCCACACGAGCCCTGCGGAAGAGCCAACGCCCAGAGACGCAGCGGATGGGGAGAGGGTCCTGGGCCGACAGCCGGGGCGCCCTGGGAGGCTGAGCCCCACCGGGCCCTCCTCTCGTGGAGACCGGGCACCTCGCGGGGAGAGAGTAGCCAAGGGTGTCCCTAAGCGCTGCTGGTTGGTGGAGGAATCCGCACATGTGCCCGGAAAGGTTGGTGGGCCGTGTCCACAAGCCATCTTTTCGCTGTCCCACTGCCGCCCTCCCCTGGGGAACCTGGGGTCCCAGACATCTCCTGTGCAGCCCCGAGGGGCAGGCGAGCCCCTGCGCTCCTATCCCACATAGTTTTCTGGGCGGCCACCAAAGGGTCACCAATGAGGCGGCTTACACGACAGACGCATACGCTCCCACGGCCCAGACGTGTGGCAGAGCCACACGCCCCCCGCGGCCCCAGGGGAGGGTCCCCCCGCCTCTTCCACCCTGGGCGGCCCCAGCTTGTGGCCCCACGGCCCCGTCTCTGCCTCTGTCATCACATGGCCTCTCCCGTGTGTCTGTCTCTCCCCTCGTCTCTTACGAGGACCCGCTGGATTCCGAGCCCACGGGATAACCCATCCCCGCTCCGTCTTTAACTAGTCACACCTGCAAAGGCCCTTCTTCCAGATAAGGTCCCGTCCTGAGGATCTGGGTGGACCCAGATTTGAGGGGACACGGGTCACCGCAGTACACAGCCTCAGTCCAGTTCTCTGCCCGGTCCTGCTGCGGCCCCCGGGACGGAGAAGGGGGCCGGGCTCCAGCAGGCATAAATTGGCTGACCGGCCTCGTCGGGGTCCAGGAGACTCGGGAGGGTTTGAACTGGCCGGGTTGTGCCGCGTCCTCCACAGGCCATCACCTGGCGCCCTCTCACTCCCCAACAGGCCCCGTGCAACATCCCACCCGGCTGGTTCCCAAACTGAGTGCCGGGGCACCCCGGCCACTGCGAACCCGGCCCGTCGACGATTCAACTTCCGAGGGAACCCCAGCGCGGCTCGGCCCCGTGGGCCCGAGGTTGATGGCGCTGGAGCTCAGGCCCTGGCATGAGGTCGTGCCTGGGCTCCTTCCGACAAGCACACTCACAGCGTTTGGTTTTCGAGGGCCGCCTGCCGCGAGGAGACGCGGGTGCCACGTGAGAACGCCGTGGGTGAGCCTGCGCGGGCAGGGGTCTGCCTGATTTCTCTGGGGTGCTGAGCCTCCCCACGCCCCCCGAGAGAAGGAAATCAAATGTTATCTGCTCCTTCACCTCGTGTAGGTTACATTTTTCAAACGGCTGCTAAGATCACGGGACATAAACGCTCGCGTTGGCGTTTGGACCTGGCGGGGCATCGCTCTGGCCCGGGGGCTCGGGGAACGGGGACCCTCGCGGAGATAATGAGACGCCGGACAGAGAGCACGCACGGGCCTCTGCCGGGCAGGGAGGGGCACCGCAGTTTGGGAAAGGCGAATCGGGCGCGCAGAGACGTGGTCCGTAACCCACACACGACGGGGACGGGCTCCCCGTCCTTTGTCACGGGACCTCCAACCCGGCTCTCCTGCTGCGGGGACTCGCCTCTGACAGATCCGGAAATGTGAGGCCGCAATTCGGGAGCTCGGACCGGGCAGGGTGAGGGGGCATTGGCTATTCCCAAAAAACGAGCCACGTCCCCAAGGCACTTGACAAACTCACGTGGCCCGTGGCGCAGTGGAGAACGTCGGCCGCCCCGGGACGTGGCAGGGGTCCCGTGGGCAGTGGAGTCGAGGGGTGGCCCCGCCTCGGGGTCTCCTACCTGAGGCAAGTCTGCGTTCTTTGGCAGGAAGCTGGGGGTGGCGGCTGCGAGGCCGTAGCTGGTGTCCGCACAGGGCTGGCCCACGAGGAAGGAGGCGGAGTTCATGAACTGGCTGGAAGGGGAGACGGGAAGGTGAGCCGTCGGGCATGGCAGGGGGCACTGCCCTCCTCACCCTGTGTGCAGTACAGGAGGGGGGGTCCACCCGCCCACAGGAAGAACTCTGGTAACTCAGCTCAGAGGAGGGGCCCACACGCCCACATCCCAGGACACGGTGCCCCAGGAAAGCCTTGAGGTTCTGGCTGCATGCACTTCCAGGCCCTTCACATGAGCCATTCCTTGTCCTCACTCTAGGCTTGCACCCCCTGGCAAACTCCTACTTACCCTTCAAAACCCAGGTCACCACTGCCCTCTTCAGGAAGGTGCTCTCCCAGCTCCTTTTGCCCCTTAAGTTTCCCACTCCCCCAGCATGGTGTCACCCCTGCAGTGGAGCCCTCCCTGGCTCCTCGTCCCCACTACCTCTGCCCTTCCCCATGGTGGATTCTCACTGAGACAGATCACAGCTGGTCAGTCTCAGCTGTCGTGTGGCCAAGGCCCGGCCCACAGCCCCCTCGGCAGGACGTTGAAGCCCCCGGCTGTGAGCTCTATTTTCGTTTAACCCGTGATGGCAGAATGAGAAGGCAGAGCAAGGCTCCCGTGAGGTGTGGGGGGTGGCCACCCAGCAGGACACACTCGGACCCAGGCCCAGGGCACTTACTGGCTTTCGCTGGAGAAGGCTGGATACTGCGAGGACGAGAAGGTGTGCCACCACGGGTAGTGCAGCATGGCGTTCTGAAACACAGGAGCACAGGGTCAGGAGGGGAGGGACGCCCGGCCTGGCCCCACTGCACTGGGTCACCTAGGAGTTACCTAACGGCTCTGCGCCTCAGTTTCCCCACCTGCATGGGTGCAGTGAAGACAAAGGTGTCCATGAGTACATGCGGGGCTCGAGACGGGACAGGAGGACAGTGGGCATGGAGCACCAGACTCCCGGCCCACCCCAGGTTCTGACCCCAGGCCTGGGCCCAGGAACCTGCATTTCACACTGGACCCCAGGACTCCACGTGGAGACCCCCATTCTAGAGAGTGGAGGATGCAGGAGAGCAGGCGAGAACCCCATGAGAAGGACATGCAGCCTGCCTGCATGTGGACGGGCCTTTGCCCCAGACAGGCCCTCAGAACCCAACCCCTCCTCAGTGGGTCGGGAGCCCGGCCTTCTAGAGCTGCCATGGGCCGAGGGGGCTCCTGGCGTTGACCAGGCCTGGTTGGCCTAAGAGCATGGCATGGGCAGGGGTTCCAGGGAACCCGCTTTGGGAAGTGCCCATGGGTGGCTGGAAGGGTGAGCCTGCAGTCAGCGGGGGCACGAGGGGCCTTGCACTGGGATCCAACAGGCCCAGCTTGGGGGTGTGGGACCGTGGACACTCACGTCCCTCTGTAGAATGGGGAGGGTGTGTCCCACCTTGACACAAGGGTCTGCCCAGCAGGGGTCCCCTCCCCTATATTGGCCGCTGTCCCACAGCCAGTCCCATCCCCCAACATGGCCTGCAGGGGACCCCGTCAGGGAGGCCTCCGGCTGTCGCTGGGGAGAGGGCTGCTGGCTGCGGTCACCGTCCCCACTTGTCCCAGCTGGCCCAGCAGCCTCCCCACCGACCCACACCAGTCCTGGTCCCCGGCGAGGCCACCGCTTCCTCTCTCTCCACAGGACGCATTAACTGAGAGCTGGCCCGGAACCAGCCCAGATGGCCAGAACCGCCTCAGGCCCTCCTGCACCCTCTCCGTGCTGTGACTTCCCACCACTGCGCCCTGCCCCTGGGCCCCCTGCAGGAGTCTGCCAGCGTCCAGAGGTCCAGCCCCTGAGAACCGGCTCAAGGAAGAAGGGGAGAGACAGGCGGGGAGCCGTTATCGACTGGCAGAGGCCCTGGGGGCTGAGCCTGCTCTTTCAGTTTTGCACAGGCTGCAAAATAAAAATATCAAAATAAAGAGCTAGGGGGAAAAGAAAGCACAGGGCCGCTCCCCAGCACAAAGACCAGTGGCGCGAACACTCTCATGTGCCACCGTGGAAGCCTCTGGAAGGAAGCTGTACCACTGTGGCCTGGGGGAGCAGAGTGGGGTCTTCTCAGAAACCCCCATTTCTCCCCAGGGCCCTGGGTTAGTGTCACTTCCCCCCTCTGGCCCTGTTTAAGAGAAATCCAGCTCCAGAGATAGACACGAACTTCCCAAGGCCACTTTCGGAACATTCCAGAGCAGAGCTCTGACTCCAGACCGTGCTTGGTCTCCTAGATGAGCTAGAGTAAATGGTCTCGGGGTGCAGACAGCACCTTTGGCCAGGCCAGTCCAGGAAGCTGGTGTGCACTGTGGGCCCAGAAGGGGCACAGCTGGCCTTGGGGCTGTGGGGGGCTTCCAGGCTGGGAGCAACCAAGAGGGTCCTTTGCTCACCAACCTTCTCCGTCTGCACCCAGACTGGCCTGGGGCTGCCCTTGCAGAGCTCCCAGGCCAGGGGACCCCCAGGTCCTCAGGGATCTCAGGCTGGGGAGGTAGGACGCCAGGGGTCACTCACAGCTTTGGCTACCCAGTCCCCCAACCTCCTCCTCCCCTAGCATGTGGCTCTGGTGAGGATGCCAATCAAGGACATCCATCCGAGTCCCACCCCACAGTGGTGGCACTGCATGGCCAGCCAATCAAGAGCCTTCCTTGGGATTTTCCACCAGCAGCCAGAGGGAGTGGCTCTGCCTTTAGAGGACAGCCCTAGAGATGGGCACCTGACCCCAGCCAGCCAATCAGAGCCTGCTTGGGGATTCTCCACTTGCTGCCAGAGGGGGCAGCTCCTTCTCTTCAGAGGGTAGACCCCTGGAATGTGATTGGTCCAGAGGTGGGCACCTGACCCCGGCCAGCCAATCAGAGCCTGCCTGGGGATTCTCCACTTGCTGCCAGAGGGGGCAGCTCCTTCTCTTCAGAGGGTAGACCCCTGGAATGTGATTGGTCCACAGATGGGCACCTGACCCTGGCCAGCCAATCAAAGCCTGCCTAGGGATTTTCCACTTGCTGCCAGAGGGGGCGGCTCCTTCTCTTCAGAGAGTAGACCCCTGGAATGTGATTGGTTCAGAGATGGGCACCTGAGTCCAGCCAGCCAATCTGAGCCTGCTTGGGGATTTTCCACCTGGAGACAGAAAGGCTGCCCAGCCCAGGGAGGGGCAGGCCCTGGGACACTAGCTCAAAGCTGCCACGTGTAAACTAATGTAGAAAGATGATACTCCTACCAGGGCAGCAGATAAAAGAGGGTTGCCAGATAAAACACAGGATGTTTAGTGAAATCGGTATTTCTGACAAACAACAAATAATTTTTAGTATAAGTATTGCATGAGAAACATACTAAAAAATTGTGTTCATGTGAAATTGAAATTTCACTGGATGTCTGTTTTTATTTGCTAAATCTGGCCACTGTAGCGACACTGAAAGTCCTGGGGGCAGCTCCACTCCCCATCCTCCATCCTGGGCCCCTCCTTCTGAGCTTGGTTCAGCCCAGACCCACGAGTCCTGGGTAAGGAGGGTCCTACCACACAGACCACGCACAAGCCCAGAGCCTGTACGGGCTGCAGAGTCTGCCGGCTGCTCCCAGGCTGGACGTGGGGTGGGGTGGGGGCAGCCAACAGGAATAGGCTCATTGCACACCCTGGGGAGGGGCTGTGCAGCCTGGGACAGCAGCACAGTATGCTCCACTGCGCTCTGCCTGCCTGGAGGGGGCCCGGAGCCAAAGTCACGGCTCGACGCTGCACCTCCCTTGCACCAGGGTCCCTATTGCAGCCCAAATGTCCCCCCCTCAATTCCAGTTTCTGAGCCCCTCTGGTCCCCACGGGCTGTCCTGGCTGTCGGCCGGCTTCCTGGGTCACCATCAGGGAATGTGGCAGGAGCAGATAGCCTGTGGGACGGCTCCATCCTCTGCAAACCCGCCCAGTGCTAGTTCTGACCCAGGAGTTCTATTTCAGAAACACACCCCCAGGGACTCATCCGTGAGCAGGGAGAAGACTCAGCACGGCTATTTATAGCCATAGAAAATTGGAAATGCCCCAAAGGCCCAACAATAGGGAAATAATTAAGCAAATTATGGGATGCAAAGAAGAAGGAATCCTGTGGCGTTATTTGGAATGACAAGCCCGTGCTCTAAGCCGACGAGATGGGGCGAAATAGAACCCCAGGAACAAGCCCACTTATTGCCACGTGTCGGCCGGCACATGGGGGCGTTGGCGAGGATCACAGGGGACGGGCGGGGGGCGGCTCGGAGGAAGGCGGGGGACATGGATGGTCAGGGGACTTGTGGACATGGTCAACAGGAAGGGGAGAGAGGAGGCTGAACGGCACACGGTGGTGTCTGGGACCCTGGCCGGAGGCGCTGGATGTCAGCCAAGGCTTTGAAGCTGCGAGTGAAGCTTCAGTCCTAACTCGTTTCTGCTCCTCCCCCAGCGTGCGAGGCTTACTCTCTGTAACTCTGTACTCTGTGCCCTATCACGTTAGCACACCACGTGGGCACACCTGGGTAGGGAGTGAATTCTGGGTCCTCACATGCCCTCCCGGCCCCTTGCCAAAGCTCCAATTAGGGGGCGCCTCCCGACGGTTCCAGGAGTTGGACCCTGAGCTCCCTCAGATCCTGGTGGCCCATTTCCCAGCTCCTCCGAAACCCAAGCTTGATTCTTGCTCGCTCTCCACCGGCCTTCCCCCCCGCGGCCCTATCCCAGCAGGACCAAGGGTGAGGAAGCAGCCCATTCTTTACTGAAGGAGGAGACCCCATGGCAGCTCCCGCCCATCGCTGCTGCACCCTAACCTGTCTGCTGGCGCTGGGCACCTCGCCTGCTCTCCGCCCAGCCTCCCAGCAGCTCGAGTCTCCCCACCACAAAACATGGTTTGTTTTCCTTTCTACAGGGGAAAGAGTCCCAGTTTCGCCCAGGAAAGGAAGGCTCCAGGCCTGACTCACTGGAGGGTTCGAGACCCTTCTCTGCGTGAGGCCTCTAGTACCCTCTGTACTATGAGGGCGCCCAGCCGGCACCCAAGGTCGTTTTATTACTTAGGATACTTTAGTGCAGTTGTCAAAACTCGGGAGCAACCGAGACGCCCTGCAGCAGGCGATGGACAGACACACTGGCCCGTCCAGACGACAGGACGTCATTCAGTGCTAGAGAGAAACGAGGCTTCGAGCCACGAAAAGACACGAACAACCTTGAATGCACGTGACTGGGTGAAGGAAGCCAGTCTGAGAAGGCTACACGCTGTGATTCCATCTACGGAACATTCTGGAAAAGAGGAACCCTTTAGAGGAACTCTAAAAAGACCCATGGTTGCCAGGGTTGGGGGGATGAATAGCGGGGCACAGGGGACTTTGAGGACAGTGACACCGCTCTGTAGGATGCTATCGTGGTGGATACGTGTCATTATCCATTTGTCCAAACCCGTAGAACGGCCAACACCGGGGGGACCCGAATGTCAACTGGGACTTCAGTGAACGGTCATGCATCAGGACTGGCTCATCGCTGGAACAATGTGACACACTCATGAACGCGAGGTGTTAACAATGGGGACACTGGGGGGACGTGGGGACTACGTGTGCAAGTTTCCTATAAACCTAAAACTACCTAAGAAATAGTCTATTAAATGAAAAAGAGGCCAACATTGAAGAGAAAATAAACGGCTGTGACCTGTCACAGAGTCCCAGCCCTCAACATCCTGCAGGGAAGGCCCCAGTGTCTCCCCATGGCCAGGTGTGGCCTTCCCAAAAGCAACCGAGGGGCTCACGTCTGAGGATCTCGGGGACAGACAGGACCCCCCCCAAAGGTCCTCCCATAAAGCTGGGGGCCGCGATATCTGCTCCAAGCCTGGAAGGGGAGGCTGCGGCCATGTCCCTGAGGCCACTTCCCACCCCAAGGCCGACACTGGGGGGCCCGGGCTCACCTGGACGCTGGACCCGCATAGCGGGGTCTGCAGGGGGGGCGGGCTGTACAGGACGCTGCCCGTTGGCGGGGGCTCGTGCTGAGGGAACTCCCCGTCCATGGCGGGCCCCACTGCCAGCATCGGGTGGCTCCACGACCCGGGGCCACGGGGGCGTCTATCTGGGCTTCTTGCTCCGCGGTGGCGGCATCATGACCTGGAGAGACACAGCACGTCCTGAGCGTGCCCTCGGACCCCGACGGGGGAGGCGCCCTCCCCGGGGACAAGGGACAGCGGGCTGAGGGATGGCCAGGCCAGGCTTGTACGGAGGGAGTGGGGTCGAGACGGCAGTCCCCCAGCCTGTGGCCGCCCTGACCGCCACCCCACAGGAGAGGGTGTGAGCCGAGGCTCCCCAGTTCTGCAGTGCTGCTGGGGGCCCTGTGGACCTGGCTTCTCCCCAGGGGCTGTGCCGGGGAGGGGGTCCCTCAGTCACCAGGGGGAGACCCCGCTCGGCCTCCAGGCTCCAAGCCCACACATAGGAGGCCCCACCACTGCCCAGTCGCCCCTCCTGAGGACAATGGGCCTGGAACCCTGACCACAGGTCCCACCAGGGCATCAAGTGCCACCAGGTGGGGATCCTGGCTGCAGGGAGCTGTGCCCGGGGCAGAACTAAGATGAGCTTCCAGGACGGACCTCTGGGGTAAGGACGGCCCCTTCAGCGTGGCCGGGTGCCCCCGCCACACCCCCTCCCTGCTGTTCACAGCACGGCCTGGGCCACCTGGCCCACCGAACAAGCTCCTGCCACCCACGAAGAGACCCCCAGAGCGAGCAGCAGAGCCGCGCACCTGGCTTTGTGACCGGGCGCGTCTGAAGCTGGGAGGCAGAGTCCAACCAGCTGGCACCTCCAAGCTGGGGTGCCCACAGGGGACACGGGCCACCCTGTCCCTCTGCAGCTAGGTGAGGCGTGCCGGAGGGTCTCCGGGGTGGTCAGGGCCCAGCTGAGCCGGGAAGAGCCTCCAGACCTGGTTGGGGGTAAGGACACACAGGGTCCCCCCTGAGAATGTTCCCCAGGAAAAGCCAGAGGGGCTGACCCCAGCCACACACGACTTCCATCTGCCCCGTGGCCTGTGCCAGAGTCCCCCCAGGCCCCAGCCCCCACCACGGTGAGCAGGGACCCTGGGCTACCGGGCGGGACATTAATCACCAAGGGAGGCAGGAAGGGGAGGCGGCCGCCACTCCCGGCCAAGCCCCAGTGAAGAAATCCTTGGGACTTCCAGTAATCACCGCACGCGGAGGCTTGTGCAATCCCGCGGGGGGAGGGAGGGGCGCTTTCCCCCTGCGTTCCTGGTCAGATGGCAGGAAAGGGGCCTGCGGCCAAGCTGCAGCACACAGACGGGTCCAGGCCCTTCGAGAAGGCCGCCGGGGGCAGCGGGGCGGCCGCTCTGCTCCAGGCCTCTGGCCGACCGCTCAGGTTTCCGGCTCTGGCCCGCTGGCCAGACACCTCCCACCGCCCGCGGAGGCTGGAACCCCAGAGGCCCCGGCGCCCTCCTGCCTGCGCCCTCCAGCCTCCCGCAGGCTGGGACCTGGGGGACATGGACTCAGGGGCTGCACGTGGAAGGACCCGGAGTCTCACTCGATGACCACACGGCTACTCTGTGATATGGGGTCTGGGCTGTTCCTTATAGATTCTGGGGTCAGCCAGACAGGGTTAAGACCTGGTGAGCCCCTCATCCGCATCCCTCTGGCCGGCATGGCCCCTCCTGCCCTCTCCTGGAGGCCCGGGGGCCCCTGTCCCGGGAACCAGGGTCAGGTGGGGTCCATAAGCCCCCATGGAAGCTGTTCCGAGTGGCAGCCCCATGTCGTCACCTGTGGTCCTTCAGACAAAGAGCCTTTGTCACCTACAGGGAAGGGTCCAGACTTGGCTGGAGGGCCTGAGACCCAGGGGGGCGTGACTGAGGGGGGCTGTGACCAGAGCCTGTGCATCCTCTCCTGTCACAGACACAGGGGGGCCTGCTGTGCTGTGGGGAGGCTTCTCTGACCGAGCAGAGTGTTCAGAACTGGACCTGGAGGGGGTGTGGGGAGAGGAGGGACATGGGTAAGGAGGCCACCAGGCACCGTGAAATAAGACCAGGGCCAACGAAGCAGGAGGCGGGAGACGGACCCTCGTGCGTGGGAGTGTAAGATGGCGCAGCCACTTGGAAAAGTCAGCAGGTCCTCAAATGGTTAAACACAGAATTTCCACAGACCCAGCCATTCTGCTCCTAGGTGTCTGCCCAGGAGAACTGAAAACACACGTCCACACAAAACCTGCCCACTCACGGTCACAGCAGCACGACTCACAACAGCCAAAAGGTGGAAACAGCCCCAGTGTCCGCTGACAGATGAATGGATCCAGACAACGTGTCCATCCACACGCTGGAATATGACGCAGCTGTGAAAAGGAGGGAAGCCCTGACACAGCTACGCCATGGAGGGAACACACGACATTCTCACGTGCTCAGTGAGAACCAGACACAGAAGGACACATGGTGTGTGATTCCACTGATGGAAATGTCCAGAACAGGCACATCCACAGACAGAACGTGGGTTCGTGGTTGTCAGGGGCTGGGGAGGAGCAGGGGACGCTGGGCCCACCACCATCCCCACCCTGCCATGGGCCACCCCTAGGGTGACCTTTCTCTGACACCCAGGTCCAACATCACTCCTCTCCGCCCAGCACCACCACATCCTCAGGCTTCCTGCTCCCCTGTCCCCCCAGGTGCTGGGACAGCCCCCTAAACACAGCCCTCCCCCATCCCCTCGCTTTCTGGCCTCTGCTGGCCGCCCCGCCCTGTGGTCCTGCCTTCTGGACCCTGCCCCGGCCCTGGCTGCAGAGCGTGAACCCACCACAGCCCTGGGGGGCTTCCAGCTGCCCCGGGGTCAACCCAGCCCCCGTCCGGCAGTGAGCGCGGTGCCCGCAGCACCCGGTGTGTATTTTTAGCCGCGGGTCTCATGACGGGTGAAGCGTGGGTGCTGTCGTCTGCACTTCACAAACATCGCGGTTGAAGTTCAGAGGATTTCCTCCTGAGATCAGGTTTTCAGATGAGTCATTACAAAAGAGAAAGATCAAGGAATCCGTGGCCCAGACAGGACAACGACGGGGGTGGAACGTGGGACGACGCCGAGATCTGGGAGAGCCTGACCCCAGGTGACAGCGGCCATCCCCCTCTGCTGAGCCCATTCGGCCCGTGGCCCCAGCCGGTCCTCAGCCCGGGGCCGGTTCCCCCGGACGACCCGCTGGTCTCAGCCCATGCTGAGCTGTCGGCTTGGCCCCCGACACACTCTGAGCCACCGCCCGGACCCTCCCCTTCGTGGTGCCCGGACCCTGCTGGCCACGTGACTGCCTGCCAGGCCAGGACGAGGCTGCCCCGCTCCCAGGAATTGCGTCTCTGGGCAGCAGGGGTGTGCTGGCTCCCACAGGGCACAAGACGGCAGCCCCTCTGGCCACCCTTCCACCGGGCTCTGATCAACAGCCCTGGGGTCCCCAGACGGGGGCAGAGCGGGGGCCAGCCGTGGCTCCACAAGGCTTGGCTATTAGGGCAGAGGCCCCGGTGGAATCCGGAAGCCTGGCCAGGCCCCAACTTGGCCAACCTGGACTGTCCGGGGAGAGGGCCCGTCCACGGAATCTGCACAGGGCTGGGGTGGGGAGCTCCCTCCTTGCCTTGCAGCCTAAGGTCAGTCTCCAGCTGGGGCACCCAGGAGGGACACGAGTGGGGCGTCCAGGAGAGGCTCTGCAGCTCCCAGGTGGAGGGCCCGGCCAATACGGGACGTGCTGGAGTCAGTGGGGCAGAGACACGGGCAGCCTCGGGCCACGGGCAGAGCCGACAGAGCTCAACGTGGGGGTGAGGCCAAGCAGCCTGTCCTGGGGACACTGGCGCTGCACCAAGGTCCTGCCTGGGCTCATGGGCACAGCTCAGCTCTCCCAGGACCCCCGGGGGGCATGCACCCCTAGACAGCCACCTCCACGGGGGGGCCGGCCTCAAGGACAAAAAGGAAAGGGGGCGGTCCCGAGGGAGGGTGGCGGCTCTTTCCTTCCCGAAAGCCTTAGGGGCCCATTCCTCCTCCGCTGACCACTGAGACCAGGGCATACTCAGGTGGGATGCACGAGGACAAGCAGCAAAGGGGGGCCAGGGTCAGATCCCAGGGCCCAAGGGCCAGGCAGGGGCTGAAGGCCAACTGGTGAGCAACAGGGGGATGGGATTTGGAGGACGGGCCGGGGGTGCAGAGGAGGTGTACTGGGGTGACCCCCACATTCACGTCCCTGGGAACCTGTGAACAGGCCCTCGTTTGGTAAGAGTCTTTGCAAATAAAATTAGTTAAGATGGGGTCACACTGCGGTTGGGTGGGCCTGATGCAAAGACTGGTGTTTTCCTAAGAGGGACACTTGGACCGACACGCAGGGAGAGGACGGCCATGTGACGACAGAGGCAGGGACTGGGTAATGTGGCCACAAGCCCTGGACGCCTGGAGCCCCCAGAGGCTGGAAGAGGCGGGAGGGACCCTGCCCTGGAGCCTCCGGGGGGAGCGCGGCCCTGCCCACCTGGATCTCGGCCATCGGCCTCCAGAGCTGGGAGAGGATAAACCTCTGTGGTTCCAGCGTACGGTCAGTTGTCACGACCGCCCTCGGCCACTCGGACAGGACGGAGAGGCAAACCCCAGCTGGAGCCACCACGACCCTCAGCCCAGATCCCCGCGACGCCTAGGGGGCACCGCTGACTGGGTGAGCCTGCCAGCAAGCGTGTGACCTCGGATTTCTAGAGTCCCCAGAGGTGTCTGGAACGCGGCAGCTCTGGGACGCCAGGTGGGGTGGGCAGGGGGAGCCCTCCGTCAGGGAGAAGGAGGACGAGGTGGGCCCCCTCGGAAGCCCCATTTAAGAGAGCAGAAAGCCAGGGCTGAATTTCCAGTTCTGCTCTCCATGTGGGAAAGGGGCCTGCAGACCCACGGCCCCCCAGGGCCCCCATGCGGGCGGGGCTCCTGTGCCTCACCCCAGGCAGTGTCTGAGCTCATGGGGCCTCTCTCCCAAAACCTCCCATCCCGCTAGGACACGAGCCCCCTCCGTCCCCGTCATGGGCCCAGACACTCCAGGCCGAGGCCCCACGTGGCCGTCCCACCTGATGGAGTGGGGAGACCCCCAGCTCCTCTGCACAGCTGGGCCAGGAGGTTCCTCAGCTGATGCCCTGGCCGCAGTCTGGCACGGTCAACACGTGGCCAAATGGAGGATCACTAAGCAGACAGTGGACGGAGAGGACCCTGGGGGGAGGGCGGCCACACAGTCTGCCACTCCAACCTGACCCCCAAGAGTGAACACAGCAGAGACAGACCACGTGGGGGCCAGCGACGGGGCACACACAAAGTGACCCCACACGCCACCCCCGGGAGCGACATTCACTTGAAACAAACATCGGGCTGGGTTCTGGAAGCACCGATGTGGGTCGCCTGTGGCTGCCTGGCTCTCCAGCCAATGCACCTGCTGGCCACGGGCCAGAGACCCATCGGCTCGTCCAGGACAGACCAGCTGGCTGGCAGACCCTGCGGCCGCCACGACGGCGCCACGCAGGGGAGGCAGAGGATGCTCTGCCGCCTATGGTGAGGCGAGTGCTTCACAGAGCAACTCCGCACAGCTGGAGCAAGCCACACCTGAGTTCACAAGGACACGTCAGAGCCACATGGCCCTTAGGAGGCTGGGCAGCGGGGAAAGGGGACCAGGACGGGCAGCCTTCTCGGTCACAGCTGGGGACACTGAGCCTGGGTCTCAGGGGGACTCCGGACCCCCGATCCCCCCTCTCTGATGCAGTTCAGCCTTCCAGGGGAGGGCTGAATGCTTCCCAAGGCGGTGGCCAATCCACCTGCCCACTGGCAGCGATGGAGTTCCAGCTGCTGTGCCTGCTGGCCCCCCCCGCTCCTGGCAGACCTTTAAACCTCCGCCCAGGGCGACAGGTGTCCAGTGGCTTCACGCGGCAGCCGAGCATCTTCCATGCAGGCTTCCTCTCCTGGGAGGTGCCTGCTCAGGTCTCGTGTTTATCCGTGGTCTTAAAAAGGCTTTAGACACTCTGAGCTTGTGGTCTCCTCTGATCCCGAGGGTCTTCTTCCCTGGAGCGGATGTTAAGCCAAACCTCACTGGCGCCAACTTCCTGATCCTTTGAAACTAACATGCCCCGGTCTGTCCAGGGTCCAGGCAGAGGGTGGTCTATTCTTCCCGGCGCTTGCGGCTGTCCCGGCTTGGTATCGGGTGTGCCTTGAGCCGGCCAGCATGCCAGGTCTCTCCGCCCAGCCCCTCAGAGAGCCCTGAGCGGGAGAGCGGCTGGCGCTGCCCACAGCCAGGTCACACTAGTCCCAGGTGAGTGGCCTAACCAGTCAGCACCCTCCTCGGGCTCCTTTGGACCAGCCTGGTGCCAAGAACATCACAAGGGACCTTCACCTGAGCCTGAAGGGCATCTGGTATCCCAGGAGGAGGAGGGCCCCTCCTGGTCCTGGGCTGGGTTGGGGGGACCACAACCTTGCTCCACAGACCCATGTAAACGCCCACATTGGGCTTGACCCCATGCCCTCCTCTGGGGAGAGGAGTGAGGCCCCCAAATCACAGTAGCGGGAACCCCAAGACCTGCCAGCGGAGCCTGGCTCCGTTTCTCCTGCTGTGACGAACAATCGCAAACCCAGCCACTCACAAAGCCCGCGTGGACCCTCGCGGCTCCGCGGGTCAGAAGTCCAGGAGAGCCCGCCGGCCCTCGGCGCAGGGTCTCACGAGGCCTGGGCTCGGCGCTGGACCCTCGGAGGATCCGCTTCTAAGCTCACGCAGTTGTCGACAGGGCCGAGGGCCGTCTCCGAGCTGGCGGTCGGCGGGGCTGGGTCTCAGCTCCCCACCATGCACGCTGCCCCCATCTTCAAAGCCGGCAGCACGAGGCCGCCTCAGGTTCCAAGTCTCTGGCCCCTTCAGCCTCCAGGGAGTAAGTTCTCGGCTTATAAGGGCCCTGTGATGACCTGGACCCCCCAGTGACCCAGGCTCACCCTCCATCTCAGGGTCCTCAAGTTAATCCAGCTGCAGAGTCCCTCTGCCATGTGAGGTGACGTGTCACAGGTCCTGGGACCAGGATGGGGACAGCTCCGGGGTCGTTACCAAGCTGACGGGACAAAGGCATGACACAGCCCTGAGTGGACGAGTGGGCCGCAGGGCCGGCCCGCCCCACACACAGTAACAGGTTCTGGGGGACAAGACGGGGACCCCACACGCCGTAGGGGCCTGAAAGTGGTGAAGCCCCCTCTCGGGGGCACAGAAGGGCCGGGCTGGGGGGCCCGGGTGGTGCAGCACAGCCTCCTCCTCCAGGAATGCAGCCCAGGGCTTCCAGACGGGCTGGTTTTTCAAGAGAAGCGGCAGGTCTGGATTTGGGGGTGGCAGCCCCTGGCTTCTCAAGGCTGGCGTCCAGCCATCACACCCACTGTCCCCACGCAGGGTGCCTTCCTCCAGGTTCCCACGGAGCTGGGGGCAAAGCCACCAGCCCTCTTGCTACCACCCAGGACCCCCCAAAGGCCACCCTGATGGCCCCCAACATCCACCTTAGGGCTCACTCACCCTGAGCCCCTCCCCCAAACAGTGTGCGAAGTTCCTGGAAGGCCGAAATCTGATGAAAACCCCCCAAAAGTCATTCTGGAATCTGATGAAAATCCCCCAAATGCCCCCGGCCAGCTCACCTGCTTCCTGTGACACCAGGAGAGGCTCCCAGGCCCTGTGCCACCAGCACCAAGCTCAGAACCACCCCAGGCCGGGTGGGGGCGGGAGGGAGCCCGACATCCCCAATTCCAGCATCCAGGGCAGAGCCATGCCCCAAACCATCCGAGGAGAACATTCCGGACACCCTGCAGCAGCCCTGAGAAGCACACAGACCCCCGCTGAGCTCCCACCCCACGCAGACCCAGCCACGGCCACGGCCACGGCCACGGCCACGGCGCCCAGGAAGAGACACGGGCGGGAGGGCCCCACGGCTCCATTGTTCCCCCGACCCGGTGCTGTTGCCGACCCAGGGGGCAGGCCTTTCCTCAGTTTACCTCATGTGCAGAAGAAGATGCCTTCCACTCGGGCCGGACCCAGAGCCTCGGGCTGCAGGTCAGGCTGGACGCCGGCCACCCCCTCGGTGAGTCCGGACCATAACCATTCGCCCCTCGCCGCAGACCTGACTGCTCCTCCCTCCCCGTCCCAGCTGCTGGTGTCAAGGGCCTTTGACCCCTCGGGGCGTGGACTCCCCGGGAAACGCGGGTGACCCGCCTTCCAGAATGTGGCGCGCGTGCTTTCGAAACACAGCGGCCTGGGAACGAGGAGGTTTGCTCCCAAGGGGACGGACGCCAGTCCCGACAGGAAAGCCGGCGCCCCCTCTGAATGCCAGGGTGGACCAATGGACAGATGGACGGGAGGGCGCCTGGCGCTGGAGGTCAGCATCCCGGAGCATGTTCCAGAAGGCATGGGAGGAGGTCCCCCGGCCGCCACCCCCGGGCTGCCCGCTCCGCACCCCGCACCAGGAGTCCAGACCCCTCAGACCGCTTCCTGTAGGACATACGCCCTGTCTGCCCATGGCATCCGACGGGGACAGAGTTGGGGCCTGGTGGGGGGCTCCCAGGGGAGCCTCGTTTACCCCCCACGAAATGGGGACACGGCACCCCCTCTGCCCTCCTCGTGGGGCTGGGAGAAAAGCCCTCAAAACCACCCAGTGCCTGTGGGTGACCTGGCAGCGGGGGCCACACTTGGGGCCCACCCCCAGGTCACAGCACGTGGACATCAGAGGGGCAAGGGCTGGCCCTACTTTCAGGTTTTTTTCTAACGCTCCTTCGTTGTATGGAGATATAGTTCACACACCACATCCCTCACTCATTACGGTGTACAACGCAGCGCTTTTCAGTACATTCACAGTGTTGTGCAACCATCACCTCCATCTAGTTCCAGAACATTCCATCACCACAGAAGAAACCCCATCCCCATCAGCAGTCACCCCCATCCCCTCCCCAGCCCGTGACGACTACGAACCCACGTTCTGTCTGTGGATGTGCCTGTTCTGGACATTTCAGATCAATGGAGTCACACACCGTGTGTCCTTCTTTGTCTGGTTCTCTCACTGAGCGCCGTGTGTTCATGTAGGACATGAAGCAGCAAGTCTTGGCTCTGCCTCCCCAGGGGGCCCGGCAAGCCCAGAGCAGCAGGTGATGGAGCCGAGCATCCCAGGTGGAGGCCCTCACCTGAGTCACCCACCGGAGGGCAGGCGGCCACGTCTCCTGGGAGGGAGGCATCACCATCACTGGCTGATGATGAAGAAAGCTGGCTTTCCACCCCTGTCCTGCTCAGGCTGCTAGTGTGGGATCAACCTGCCACTGGCAGGAGCGGGAAGGTGGCTCCCAGGGACAGGGACTGGGGGCTCCACTCAGGGGAGGAGGAACCTGCACTTCCCGCTGGGCAGAAAGGGCGAGGTGGTGGGCGAGCAGGGGGCAGGCAGGCCTGGAACGGGTCTGGGAGACGGTGCTCTCCCGCTACACCAGGCGGCCCACCTCGCCCGGCCCTCCCTGCCGTCTGACCACACAGCCCTTGGCTGTGGAAAGTGGCTGGAGACGCTCCAAGCCTGCCCACGGCGAGTCGCACGGACACACAACACACGCACACGCTCACATACACGCTCTGGAATGCGTGCACGCATGCACAACACACACGCACACGGAAACACACATGTGCGTGCTCATGGGCACAACACGCATGCTCACACGTGACACACGTGTGCACGTGCTCAAGCGTGCACACGTAACTGCCTGTGCTGCACATACAAAACACTCACTTGCACACGCACAGGGTGTGTGTGTGTCTGCACACGGACACACACACACCCTGGGACTGTGCTGGCGCCACGGGGGCTGGCCCCCCACTGCCATGTCAGCCTGGCGGTGTTTACACGTTTAGATCACGTTACCCCCCAGCACGAGAACAGCAGCTCCCCACCCCCGCCGGCCGTGACGGCTGCATGAGGGAGGCTGCCCGAGAGGGGGGAGGCGGCTGCTGGGACTGGACACAGTTGCCTCTTTATTCCCGGCCGAGCTCACTCACCGGCAAGAGCCCCGCACTGGGTCAGCGTTTCCGGCCCGGCCCCCGCTGGAGGGGCGTCTGAGACTCTGCTGGACCCGAGCTTGGCCAGTCCAGGCTGGTCACACCCCAGTGGGGGCCAGGCCTGTGGGCTGTGGAGGTCCAGCCTCAGTTTCCCCCCCAGGGGCGGGAAAGTAACTGGCCCAAGGTCACGCAGTGGCCCTGGGCTGCCCACCTGCACACCCGTGGCCCCGCCCACCCCGACTTCCAAGCCAAGTGTCTCTTCTGCGCTCCTCCATGGCTCCCCTGGAAACCTGGTCCCTGCCTGGGCCCTGGGCTCCCCCGCCCCTCTGCTAAAACACAGACGTCTCCCCCCAACACACACTCTTGAGTGGGTCCTGGCTCGGGGCAGGTGTGAGCAGACGTCAGATGCTCAGAGTTAAACAAAAGCATCGTTCCCCGGGGTCCCCACACTGGCTCGTCCCCGGGATGGTATCTTGCACCAGTTGGGCTCCCCCAGGGTCTGGTGGGCGCCTGCTTGCGTTTCCCCCGCCATCCGGGGGGCCCTGGGGCTGCCTGCCCACTGTGCCCTTCCCCGGCCCGTGCAACCAGCGGTCAAGAGTTCACATTCTGCGTTCTTCATGAGGACTCTGGAGGAGATTGCAGGACCGGGACAGCGGGCCCAAGCAGACCGCCCTGGGCAGCCATCACCCACCCCTGGGAAAATGCAGGGAGCTGGGAAAAAAGGAAGCAAACAGGCCGGCCGATGGGGCCCAGGTCTTGGCCTCAAAGACAGGGGCGCTCGGCCACTCCCCCGCTCACAGCGCCCCACAGCCAGACAAGCAAAACCCAGAGCAGGGAAAAGTGAAGCGCATGGTCACATCCAGTGTCTGGAGGACGGCCAGGCCTCCCATCTACCGACCAAGGCCGGTCTCCGGACCTCTCCTGAGTTTCCTGCCTGCGACAGGGGCCCTTCTTCCTTCCGGGGTACGTGCCCCCCAGGCCCTGGCCCCATTTTCCTCAAACTTTTCAGAAGTGCCTACAGGGACAGCTCCACGGCTTGGGGCTTGATCACCTCGCGTGGCAGCAGGTCCCCCGGGGTGTCCAGTCCAGCATCAGCCCCCTCGCCCCGCCGTGAAACACTCACCACCACCCAGACTGCCAGAACGCTCCATTGCAGGCCGGCTTCCAGGCCGGGCCCCCTCCTGTACGGGTGCAGACGGACAGCACCAAACCCAGCCCGTCAGGCAGCGGACAGGCAGGGAGGACATTCAGGGCAGGCGGGACCAACACACATGCCATTCCGGGAAGCAGAAGCCGGGGGTGCCCCAGACATGCTGCACAGACTCAGTGCTTCTCCCTTCTCAGCACGTTGATAGCTTTTTGCAAGAAGATACCCCACAGCCTCCCTGGCGCCCCTGTGTGGCTGTCCACGCCACTGCTCCCCCACCCAGCCAGTCCCAGTCCTGGCCAGCCCCTCCTGGGGCTCTGGGAAGAAGCACTGGGTGGCGGGACCCTCCTGGCCCCCTCCCTTCCCCGTCCACCCACGCAGGCTGCTCCTCTAGCACCTCTGTGGTGGGGAGTCTCTGGCCCTCACCTCCCCCCAGCCCGTCCTTCTGCCGGTTCCAATGCCAGCTCCGGGTGACACTCCCACCGCAACAAGCTCTGCCGCCCGCCAGGGTCAGCTGATACCAGCCATGCCCCCACCCCAAAGCCGCCGGACCCCACCAGAGGACAGGGAACAGGAGAGTCTGCTCCTCCTACAGCGCTGCGGGGCCGAGGAGGCAGGAAAGGAGGGGTCCTGTGAGAGGGGACACTGAGGAGGACAGGGCAGGAATCTCCAAGGAGCCTGGGGTCAGGGGTCACCAAGATAGGGGGGGATCAGGGGCCCTCCAGAAAGGGAGGGGCTGGGGTCACCGAGGTGCGCGCGGTTGAGGGTCACAAGAAGGGAGGGGTCAGGGAATCACAGAGGAGTGGGTTCCAGGGGGTCACAAGGTGCTGGAGAGTCCCTGAAAAGTGCGGGGTCAAGGGTCACCAAAGAAGTAAAGTTCGGGGGTCACCAAAGAGCACAGGATAGGAATCACCAATAAGGGAGGGGTCGGAGAATCATCGATGAACGGGCGGAGGGTCACCAAGAAGGGCAAGTTGGGGGTCGCCGTGGAGGGTGGAGTCAGGGTTCACGACGGAGAGTGGGGTTGGGGGTCGCGGCGGAGAGCAGGGTCAGGGTTCGCGGCGGAGAGTGAGGTCGGGAGTCGCCGAGGAGGGAGGGGTCACGGGTCGCGGCGGAGAGCGGGGTCGGGGGTCGCCGAGAAGGGCGGGGTCAGGGTTCACGGCGGAGAGCGGGGTCGGGGGTCGCCGAGGAGGGCGGGGACAGGGTTCACGGCGGAGAGCGGGGTCGGGGGTCGCCGAGGAGGGCGGGGTCAGGGTTCACGGCGGAGAGCGGGGTCGGGGGTCGCCGAGGAGGGCGGGGACACGCCGCCGCGCTCCCCCCGCCCGCGGCCCGGAACCCCGGAACCCCCGGCCCGGGGCGCGGGCGGCCGCAGGGAGCCGGGGCCGCGCGGGCCGGGAGTGCGGGCCGGGCCGGCGGGGACGGCGGCATCGGGGTGGGTCGGGCCGCGCGCGCCTCACCTCGGACCCGGGTCCGGCCGGCGCGGAGCCCGCGGCGCCTCCGTTTCTCCGAGCCTCGCCGCGAACGCGCTCACTTCCGGGTTTCGGGCGCCATCTTGGCGGCCCCGCGCACTTCCGGTCATGCCGCGGGGCGGGACCTCTGGTGGGCGTGGCAGTGGGCGTGGTCTGGGCGGGCGGGGCCCCCGAAGCGTTGGCCCGCGGGCGCCTGGAGGCTCCTGCGCCTTCCGAGGGGCTCGGACTCTGCAGGCGGCGGATTCGAATCCCACCCCCGACTGTTCTGCTGGGTCCCTGGCCGGCGGCTTACCCTCGCGAGCCTCAGTTTCCTCCTCTGCAACATGAGGATAGAATCGAACCAGTCCCGCCTCCAGGCTTTGGCACGGGCTGTGCCCTCCCCTGCTGCACTCTCACCCCTGACCTTGAAACCGTTGGGGTTCTTGTAAGACCCAGATCTCGTCTCTGAAGCCGCCTCCTCAGAGACCCCCTGGCCCCCCAGCCATGCCCTCTCCCTTTATTGCCTCCCCACCAATAGTTGTCTGCTCACTAATCTCCCTCCCGACCCGAGTAGGAGCTCTGGGACCCCCAAGAACACAGAGGCTGGCACACGGGGGTCGGAGGTCTGGCGAGTCCCAGGGGTCACCCCAAGAGAGGGCAGGATCCTCTCAGGCAGGCTCCCTGCTGGCCACCTCCCCTCAGGGCTTCCAGGGGCCTGATGCAAATGGTGCCAGGGATTTGCCACGCTGCCAGGAAGAGGGCGGGACTGGGCGCTTTCCTGTGACTCGAGCCCATTGGACCCTCCACGGGGCGGGCAGGGCTCATGGGTTCAGCCAGACCCAGCGAGGGGGGGGCCGGGGGGCACCACCCCTTCCCCAGCCACATTTTCAGCAATGAAGCTGCCATGGCTTCCCAGGGCCGACCTCACCACCAGCCAGAGGCCTCTGCACCCATGCAAATCCCCCAAAATTAGAGGTCGCCTCTCCACAGTCTTGTTTACTCATTCAGTGAACTCTTACAGATGGTGCTCTGTGCCTGGCCTTGAGCTGGGCAGAGCTGGGCCCCCAGAGAGGACCCAATTCTCAGCCCTGCCCTCAGGAAGCCCCCAGTCTAGGGGAGACAGAGCCAGGACCAGACTCCCGTCTGCAAGATCAGGCCTGGGCGCAGGGAGGGGTGAAGTCTCTGCCTAGGACATCATGGAGGGCTGCATGGAGGAGCAGGTGTTGAAGCTGGGGCTTTGAAGTTCAAGTAGGAGTTTGCCAGACAGACAAGTGTAAGAAGGGCAATCTGGTTAAAGTAAAAGCTATTCAAAGGCCTGGTCTGGTGAGAGAGATGAGTATGTTTAAAACCTGTTTGCGGGGCCAGCCCAGTGGCGCAGTGGTTCAGTTCAGCTTTGGCAGCCCGGGGTTCCCAGTCCAGATCCCGGGCGCCCACCGACACACTGCTTGTCAGTCATGCCGTGGCGGCGTCCCATATAAAGTAGGGGAGATGGGCACGGATGTTACCCCAGGGCCGGTCTTCCTCACACAAAAAAGTAAAATAAAATAAAATTTCTCATTTAAATAAATAAATAAAACCTGTTTGCCCAAGGACCCCCTGCACCCAAAATCACGAGCACAAGGGAGCAGATGGGGAAATGGAAACCGAGAGAGGAGAAGAGATTCATCCAGAGTGACCTTGCTTTGTTTGGTATGCGTAGTTTTTGGTAATTTGGGTTGTAACCTTGACTTTGAAACTATTTTTCATAATTAGTGAAAAGAAATCAAACTGAGCAATAGACAAGATTCAAAAGGGTGAGTGAGCCGATCTGAGGGAGAGAGAGCATCCGGTTGCATTTTCCCATTTCCTCCCACACGGAACCAGCCACACACGAGCCCCTTGTTCAAAACGTATTGAGAATTTCGAGAAGGTGACAGCGTAGCATGAAACCGAGCACCAGGCCCCCTGCGCGGGGGGCCTGGGCGAGGTAAGCTGGCCCATCCCCACCACCGCCCTCGGAGGTGGGGGCCGGTATTACCTGCATTTTGCTGGTGGGGACACTGAGACACAGCCCTGTTCAATAACCGGCCCGAGGTCACAGAGGGAGCCTCGGGGAGGCGTGGACTCGACCTCTGCCACGTCCACCTCAGGAAACCACGAGGTCTCCATGGGTAATTTTGCCTGAAACGGGGGCAGTTTGCCCAGGCCGGGGTGGGTCCATCCATCTCAGCGTGGAGGAATCTGCCAAGTGTGGGGATGTCTAGGGAATTAGTCAGATTCGGGGATTTCCAGGGAATTGCAAGAGGCGGCCTGGGAGAGCAGCAGGGACAGTGCTCTGAAGCTCGAGGCCTGAGCCTTGGTGCAGCTCTGCTTACATGCTGTGTGACCCCCAGGAGGTTACTTAACCTCTCTGCGCCTCCACTTCCCCACCTGTAAAGTGGGGGTGGTGATAACAATAGTTGCTACCTCCTAGGTTGTTCAGACAGCTAAATGGACAGTGCCTGGTGTCTAGCCAGTATGCATTGCATGTTTCCCAGGGAGCTTCCGGATCTTTCCCAGGAAAAGTCCACGGGGTCACCGAAATGAAGTTCCATGAGATAATAATGAGGAGGCCTGAGGTTGGAGGTCCAGAGAGGAGGGGTTGTTGGCTGTGCTGATGCCCAGCTCTCCTGGCTCCGGCTGCAGAAGGACCCGCTCCAGGGGGGCATGCCCAGCTGGTCAGATGTGGGGACGGCCAGAGGTCTGGCTGAGGTCAAAGATCCTCTGACCTCAAGCCCTACCGCTGCCCCCATCCCATGCAGGGACCCCATAAGCGTCCCCCCCAGGCCCTGTGACCAGGCTTGTGGAAATAGGATCACCAGATAAAATACAGGATGCCCAGTGAAGTTTGAATTTCAAGGACACGAAGATTAATTTTTTAGTGTCAGGACGTCCTAGGCAGTATTTGGGATCCGCTTATGCTGAAGAAGCGGCCTCCGTGTATCTGAAATTCACATTGAACGGGAAGTGCTGTGTTTTCATTGGTGACATCGGGTGACCCGACATGGGGAGGCCACAAACAGAAAGGGGTCCCAGAGGTGGCCCCAGGGGGCCTGGGCGAGTGGCTCCCTCTCTCTGCACCTCAGCGTTCTGTCTGCTAAATGGGCGCGATCGTAGGACCGAATGCTCGGCTGGAGGGGGTGTGCCCAGGAGAGCTGGCGGTGCTGGGTCAGCGTTCACTGTCAGAATTATTTCAGACTGCAGAGAACCGCAGGCAGACCCCAAGGTCGGTCCCCTGGGGGCTGCGCTGTGAGTGGATGGCGAGATTCTCCAGCTGCCCCTCAGTTTCCTCATCTGGGAAGCACCCCCTGGAGGCCCCCCTCCCCCAGCCTCAGTTTCCCTCCTGGGAAGGACTCCTGGACTGTGCCCGTCGTGCAGTTCAGGAAACCGAGGCAGGTGAAGGGTGCGCCCAGGGAGGAGGAGCCTGGGGGGACAGGGTGGACTTGGGCAGGTGAGGTGGGGCAGGTGGGCCGGCCTGGCCCCTCAGAGCTGGGGCGGGCCAGAGCCACTTCCTGTTTCTCCACATTCTGGAAAGCCCCGGCGTTCCCGAGCCTCGGGAGCACCTCCGCCCTCCCACCCGCTCCTAGCCCGGTCCCTTGCCACTTCTCCTTTCCGCACACACTTCCCCCCCGCCACCCCCTGGCCGCGGCTCAGTTCCCGCCTACCCACTCCTTCCCTCTCCTCCTCCTCTTCTCTCTCTCACAAGCCCCAATCAGGCCCTTCCTGTGGGGCAGAAGGGGAAACTGAGGCAGGGGCTCCAGGGCCTGCCCCGGGTCACACAAGCTATGTCTGTGCCCCCTCAGCCTCTGTCCCCCTCTCTCTCCGTCTCTCTCTGTGTCTCTCAGATTCTCTGTCTCTCTCTCTCTGCTCCCATGTCTCTGAGTCTGTCTGACCCTCTGTCTCTTTCTCCAGATGCCCTCCCTGAGCTGACCCACCCTGTCCAGCCACCACACCCTCCCTGTACCTGGGCCCACCTACCACTGGCCCCAGGTGTCCTCAGGTGGCGCTGGCTGGCGGGTTTCAGGGCCCTGTGGCTCCCTCCCGGCCGGCCTGAGCCCCGAGCAGGATCCTGCCAGGCCCGGCCAGGGCTGCCTCTGAGCCAGGACGACTTCAGGGAACAGCAAACCCGTCCAACAGGTTTGAGATCCGCCCCAGACAGGCCTTCCCGCCTCTGCACTGAGGCTGGGACACCAGGGCTGCAGGGGTTAAAAGCAACACCAGCCGGAGCACCCCCCAGGTGGGGTCAGGGCTGGGCCCCGATGTTGGGGAGCGGGCATGAAGGAGGAGGAAGATCAGCAGTCCACCCCAGAGGAGAAGGACTGTCAGGGAGAGGGCACAGCACATGCAAAGGCCCAGAGGGGGGAAAGCATCCAGGGAGCATGTGCAGGGGAAGGGCAGTGAGGCTGGAATGGGGCAGGTGGGATAATGGGGGGCCCAGAGGGCCAGGACGAGGCCTTTACCCTGGGGGCAGTAGGGAGCTATCGAGGGTTATGTGACAATGGAGTGGTAGGGTCAGGGTGGGGCTCGATCTGCCCTCGTGTGCTGGACTGGATGGGGCAGAGGGGCCATATCTCTGAAGACTCATCTGGTGGCAAGACCGAGGCTGGAGGAGGCACCCCGAAGCCGGAAAAAGGAGCCAGACTTTGCATTTCTCTCTGTCAAGGACCCATAGGGAGCCAGGCACAGCTGGAGAAGAGTTGGTGTGGGGGTGCCCAGGGTGCTCAGCGTGCCCCCTCACCCAGTACTCACCCCAACCCCCTGTCAGAAGGGGACTCAGCTTGGCTTTGTCCCCACGGCGATGGGGAGCCATGGAGGGTTTCAAGCACCTGCGTAGATGCAGCCGGGGCAGGGGCAGCTGTCGGAGGGGAAAGGGCCCGAGGAGGGGGATGGCTGGACTGCAAGGTGGGCGAGGGGGAGGGAGACAAGGCCACCCACCCGTTTGGGGCCATACACTCATCCAAGAAGCATTTGTTTGGGTGCCTCCTGGGGCCAGGCACCAGGGACACAAGGGACCATGAAGAATCTGCAGGAACATCTCTGCAGTTCAGGGCACTGATGTGTTGGCCCTTCCCAGGCAGGTCCCTGCTCCACAAGTGCCAGGTAAGGGTCTGAGCAGGTGGATGAAGCCCAGCCCCTCCCCCCTCCCCCAGGCTGTCCTCTGAGTCCCAAAGGCTGATGTCACCTGTGCTGGGACTTCCTGGACCTTCACCTTGGATCTGCCCGGCCCCACAGGGAAATTCCAGGGCTGCCGGGGCCGGCTGACTCACGTCCAGGTCCCAGCAGCTCGAGAGGAGTCAGGCTCCCGAGGGGCACTGGGGGCATTTGGAGAATTTCCTGGGGCCCCAGCACCCTCCATCCCCCGTGCTTGGGAAGAGGCCAGACCGTCCAGCCCCCGATCAGGTGACCCCATCACAACCTGCAGGGCACGGGTGGGAAGCTGGGTTCCAACAGGTGAGAATTTGGGGTGGGTATCGGCGCTGGTCTGGGGGGTTTCCTCCCCTGCTGGTCCTCTCGTGTCCCTAGGGCTGCAAGGATGACCGACAGAGCAGAGTTTCAGCTGCAGAGCACAGGGGTTAAGACTTCCTGGGTTCAATCCCAGCTCTGCTACCCAGTGGCAATCCAGGCAAGTGACTTCACCTCTGTGCCTCAGTTTCCCCATCTATAAAATGGGGATAATCATAGTACCTCCCTCGGAGGGTTTTTGAGAGAATTTGTTGAGTACCAGGATGTGTTAAGCGTATGGAGCAGGGCTTGGGATGTGGGGAGGACTTTATGGTAAAAATGTTAAAAAAAAAAACAACCAAACAAATAAATTCATAGCAGCACAATTCATAATAGCCAAGAAGTGCAAACAACCCAGATCTACTTCAGCAGATGAGCAGATAAACACGACATGTGCATCCACACACTGGAATACGACGCAGCCGTGAAAAGGAGGGAGGCCCCGACACAGCTACACCATGGATGGACCTTGAACACACGACGCTCAGTGAGAGAACCAGACACAGAAGGACACACGGTGTGTGACTCCACTGGTGGGAAATGTCCAGAACAGGCACATCCACAGAAAGAAAGTAGATTCGTGGTTGTCAGGGGCTGGGGAGGGAGATGGGGAGTGAAGGTCAACAGGGACCTGACGTTTTTAGGGAGAGATGAAAATGTTTTGAAACTAGAGAGAGGCGGTGGTTGCACCACAAAGCAAATTCACTAAACGCCACGGAGCTGTTCACTTTAAAATGGTGAATTGTATGTTATGTGAATTTCACCAAAATAAGAAAAAAACAATCAACCCTGGCAATCAAAGGGTGATAGACGTCACAGCCAAGTTGTCCTCGCACCCTAAACCAAAGTTACAAACATGCTAATGGGTCGGGTCAGGGTTCCGGCTCTGATCAACGGGCCCCATGCTCGAGAGATTCCATGGACACTGACAGTGATCAGCTGGAGGGACACTTGTTACAACGGGAGGAGAAGGGCACCTCGCCTCCAGGGTCCTCCTCCCGAAACCCATCACCCTGTTCTAACCCTGAGAAAAACACTAGACAAACCCCAATCAAGGGACAGTCTGCAAACTACCCTCCCCCCTTCCTCAAACATGTCCAGATCATCAAATCAAGGAGAGTCTGAGAAACGGGCAGAGCCCAGGGGGGCCCCAGGAGACGCGAGGGCTGAATCTCACGTGGGATACTGGATGGAGTCCTGGGGCACTAATGGGATGTCAGGGGAAAACTAAAGAAATCTGAAAAAAAAGCAGAGGACTTGAGTTTATAATAATGTATCAGTGACAAATTTCCCCCACAAATGTGAGATGTTAAAACGGGGGAAAGTGGGTGCCAGGCATTCAGGAAGTCTCCGCAGTATCTTTTCAACTTTTCTATGAATCTAAAACTAAGCCTATTAAAAAAAGGAATCAAAGTAAAGGGCTGACCACGTCCTCCCTCCCTGTTATTGTTCCTGGGCAGGGCTCTTGCTCGTGGGATGCAGCCCACCCAGGCCGGCCATCTGCAGCTCCTGTCTCCGAAACCCCCTGTGTGACTCTTGTCTCCCAGATGAGTTAGAATCTTTGGGTTGCAAGTGACAGAAACTGCAACTGAAAGTGGCTTTTTTTTATAATTGGAATTTTTTTTGCTCATGGAACTGAAAGGTCCAAGGATAGATCTAACTCAGGGTTCTCCCCCTCAGCACTGCTGACATTTGAGACCAGATGGTTCTTTGTGCTGAGCAGCTGTCCTGGGCACTGTGGGGTGTTGAGCAGTATCCCTGGCCCCCACCTACTTGATGCCAGGAGCCACCCCCTGTGACAACCACAAACGTCCCCAGACATCACCTGGTGTTCCCTGGTGAGGGAGAGGAATCGCCCCCAGTTGACATCCACTGGTCTAATTGGTTTCAGGTTCAGCTGGATCCAGGATCTTGAGTGCCACAAAGATTCATCCATCTCTCTATCTTTTGGCTCTGCCATCCTCTCTTGGCTTTTTTCCTCAGCAGTCTCCCCCGTGGTGGGGACAAAGATGGTTCCAGCAGCCGCAGACCAAATCCTCCCATGAGCTTAACAGCCCCAGCAGAAGGCCAGCACCTTTTCCCCAAGAGAGGCAGCAAAAGTTCCAGGAAAGGTTCTGATTGGCCCAACCTCAGTCACATGTCCTTGTTGAACCAATCGTTGTGGTCAGGTAATAGAAAGCCCTGATTGGCCAAGCTGGGATCATATGGTGATATGGAATTAGCCAATGGGGTGAGACTTTATGATGTCAGCCAATAGGATGTATGGAGTCAGCCAATGGGGTGTATGGAGTCAGCCAATGGGGTGAGGACTGGATTGGAAGCAGAGGGAGTAGCGCTTGGCAGTAGAGACCACACTGGCCAGTCATCCCCTGTGGGCTTGGGGGGCAGCACCAAGACATGATTGAGTGGCATACAGTAGTGCCCAATAAATACACACTGGACGTAAAGTAATGAATGGGTGGATGAGCGGCCGAGGCTGGGGCGGTCACCACATCCAGCCTATATTAGTTAGCTATTGCTGTGTAACAAATTTCCCCAAGCACAGTGACTTCAAACAACACACACAATTATTAACTCACAGTTTCCGAGGGTCGCAAATCCAGGCCGGGTGGAGCTGGGTCCTCTGCTCAGGCTGCATTGGTGGCATTGGCCAGGGCTGGGGACTTGCTGGGAGGCTTGAGAGGGGAGGGCTCTGTTCTCAGCTCCCTCAGGTTGTCGCAGGATTTATTTCCTTGTGATTGGAGGGCCAAGGGCCCTGTTTCTTGCTGGCCGGCAGCTCGAGGCTGCCCTCAGTGACACGTGGGCTTCTTCAACTCGGCTGTTTCGCTCCTCAGACCCACAAGGAGGGTATGCAGGTCTGTCTGGCTAAGACGAGTGGTCTGTGATGTAATCTGGTCACGGAGTGACATCTCATCACCTTGGCCACAGTCTGTTGGTGCTGCCCACCGTCAAAGGGAGTGGATGACGCCAAGGTGTGACCACCAGGACGTGGGATCATGGGGCCGCTTTAGGGTCTGGCCTCCACACAGCCTCTGGAGAGGAAGCGGGACCCACCCGCAGCTCAGCACCTGAGAGCAACCACAAGAAGCTGCCTCAAGGGGTCTGCAAACTCCGGCCCGCCAGCCCGGTCCAGCCCACCGTCTGTCTTTATACAGACCGTGTCGGGCTAAGAGCGACCTTTACATTTTTAAGCAGTTGAAAAAAATCAGAAGACTTATTTCATGACGCGTGAAAGTGATATGAAATTCACATTTTGGTGTTTGAATAAAGTTTTATTGGCACAGCCACATGCATTTGTTTAAGAATCGCCTCTGGCTACTTTCGCGACACAACGGGCAGAGCTGAGCAGTTGCAACTGAGTCTGTCTGGCCCGCAAAGCTGAGACTATTTGCTCTCTGGCCCTTGACAGAATAGGTTAGCTGACCCCTGCTCTACGTGGCCATATGTCCCTGGGCAAGGACGCAGGGAACTTTCCGAGCCCGGGAGTCTCCTCTGTTGACTGGGGGCTGATGCAAGGGACTTTAGCCGAGGGGCCAGTGAGCGGTGAACTTTGAGTCAGCATGTGCAGTGTGATGATTGCTGTTATCCTTCGGTGGCCTGGGGCAGGGGACCTCCTACAGCTTCTCCAGGCAGAGGTGGGGGAAGGCAGCCACACCTGCATTCTGGACACTTGCACGTGCCTGTGTGTTAAAAGGACAGCACAACCTTGTACGACCATCTCGAATCGGGTACGTCAACAGGTTCCCACAGATCAAGTTGATGGGGGGGTGTATGGTGGGGGCTCAGCCAGCAGGGTGAGGGGAGGTGACAACTGAGTTAGGTGGACTTGGGGGAAAGTGTTCCAGGCAGCGGGCACAGCAAGTGCCAAGGCCCTGGGGTGAGCAGGGGGCTGCTCTGGGGACGGAAGATGAGAGAACAATGGGACTGGAGCAAGATGACCACTGGCCCAGGGCCACACGCTCCAGACCACCACATGCAGTTAGGTGACAGCAGCCTGGCCACACTGAGACAGTGGATCCTTCATCCCTGCCCCCCCAATCCAGCCTTCCCCTGCATCTCAGTTTCCCCAAATGTAGAATGAGACTTGTGCCCAATGGTGTCCCGGAATTTCCATTGTGCGCTGGCCTGGCTGTGTCCAGCTGGCCGCCACATGTCCCTGGCTCCCAAGGCCCATCTGAGCCGATGGTCCCAGGGGAGGGAGGCCTGCTGACCCGGCTTTCCCCTCCCAGGCGCCTGTTTCCGCTCAGCGCTGCCCCAAAGCCCCACCCCCTCATTCGAGTCAAGGGGGATCAATATGAGTCTGGGGTCTCGGGGAGAGGAGAGACCTGGGCAGGGTGGGGACAGCTCGCCAGGTACCCCCATTGGCCAGGACCTCTGCCAGAACCCTCTGGGCTCCCACAGGGCTGGCCGTCTGCCTCATCCCTTCCAGAGTGTTTCCCAGCCACCCAGAGACCCCGGTGGGAGTGAGTGGCCCATTTCACAGATGGGCCCATGTGGCGCAAGGTAGGTACAGGACCCCAGAGCTGAGGCTGGGACCCCAGGAGTCCTGAGAAAGCCCCAGCATGGCATAGATTCCACTGGGCAGCCTTTCTGCCTGTGTCATCACCCCACCCTTGAACACTCACTCATTCGTTCATTCATTCATTTACGTATCAGTTTCTGGTGTCCACAGGGTCCCAGCAGATGCTGGTCCTGGTCACCCAGTCCAGCTGGTGATGCACACGTCCACCCATGGGTGGGTAAATAAAATGCAGCTGATGTCTCCTAGGTCTCTCAAAGTATACTTCACCCTTTGCGTCTCTCTCTCTCATTTTTTTTTTCCTGTGGTTTGGTGATTTTTTTTTTTTTTGCATGAAACCCGGTTGTTTTTCCTGTGAAGTTTCCCACGGTCTAGAATTTGCTGATTTGTTTCCTTGTGATAATTTAAGTTTTCGAAGAGGTAATTCATTCCCGTGTTTCAAAGCTCAAGAGTGAACAGTTCGCCCCGCGTGCAGCTGCCGTGGAAAACTCAGGTGGTTCCTCAAACGGTTGAACAGAATCACCATCTGACCCAGAGGTTCCACTCCTAGGCAGCTGCCTGAAGAAATGAAAGAGGGGACTCGAAAAGATTCCTGCACCTGGATGTCCATGGCAGCGTGACTCATAACAGTCAGAGGTGGAAACAGACCGAGTGTCCACGGATGGATGACGGATACACACAGTGTGTCCATCCACATGCTGGAATATTACTCAGCCCTGAAAAGGAAGGAGATGTTGACACCTGCTCCAGCATGGATGGACCTTGAGGACACGATGCTCAGTGACATGAGCCAGACACAGGACAGAGACTGTGTGATCCACTCACAGGAGGTCCCTAGAGGGGTCACATCCACAGAGACAAAAAGTAGATGGTGGGGCCAGGGGCTGGGGGAGGGGACAGGGAGTCAGTGTTTCCTGGGGACAGAGTCTCAGTTTGGGGAGATGAGAAAGTTCTGGAGACGGATGGTGGGGATGGTAGCACAACAGTGTGAATGTGCTTCATGCCCCTGAGCTGTGCACTTAAAAATGGTTAAGACGGTGATTTTATGTTATGTCTATTTTACCACCATGAAAAAGGGTACCCAGATTAACATCTCCCTCCCACAGTGCCCTGCATGCTGACCAGCTCCTTGCGTGTCCTTCCAAGGGACTGCCCAGGAGACAATACCCTGGCCTATCCCCCCATCCCTGGCTGTCCCACAGTGGGCGGCACGTTCTAATTTCACTCTCCACTCTGCCCCTCACCTAACACCCGCCTGAGTTGCTGCCCCTGGACTCATCAGGGGTGCCTGTTCTTCTGGGGGCTGCACAGTGTTCCACAGTCAGGATGTGCCGTGAGGGACTGACTCCCTTCTCCAAGGGACTTCTAGGGTGTTTCCACGCACGGCCTCCCTTGCCGGGGCAGCCACGAGGTCTGGGCATCTCCCACGTGGGTAAGTGGGAGGGATTCCTGGCACCGATCCTGCCCTCTGTCATTTCAGAAGATGCAGCCACCCTGCCCTGGTGGGGACCAACCACTTGATCCCACCCGCAAAGAGCCAGAGCCTGTTTCTGACCTCGTAACTAAAGAAAAAATTCTGGTAAAACACACATAACATAAATATACCATCTTCACCACTTTAAGTGACATTAAGCTCAGTGGCATGAAGCACATTCACGTTGTTGTGCAACCATCCCCTCCATCTGTCTCCAGAACTTTCTCATCCTCCCAAACTGAGACTCTGTCTCCATGAGACACTGACTCCCCGTCCCCTCCTCCAGCCCCAGGCCCCACCGTCTACTTTCTGTCTCTGTGGATGTGACTCCTCTAGGGACCTCCTGTGAGTGGACCGCACAGTCTCTGTCCTTCTGTGTCTGGCTCATGTCACTGAGCATTGTGTCCTCAAGGTCCATCCATGCTGGAGCAGGTGTCAGAATCTCCTTCCTTTTCAGGGCTGCGTCATATTCCAGTGTGTGGATGCACCACATTTTGTTCATCCATTCACCTGCTCATGGACACCTTTTGTCTACTGTGAATCACGCTGCTGTGGACACAGCTGTGCAAAGATGTCTTCAAGATCTTGCTTTCAGTTCTTTTGGGTATGTATCCAGAAGTGGAATTGCTGGATCGTATGGCCATGCTATGTTTAATTTTTCAAGGAAACGCCATCCAGTTCCCCACAGCAACTGCACAGTTTTACGCTCCCACCGACAGCGCACGAGGTTCTGGTTTCTCCACATCCTCGCCGCAATCGCTATTTTCTGCTTGTTTGTTTGTTTGTTTGTTTGGATAGTAGCCATCCTAATGGGTGTCAGGGGTTGGACCTCCGAGCTCTTTGTCGTGGACTGTCTCAAATGCACGCGGGAGGAGAAAACAGAGAGCACCCCCCGGAACCCCCACCCGGCCTCAACCATCATCAATTCCTGCCCAATCTCCTTTCACCTCTATTCGCTCTTGGATTTTTTCCCCAACATTTCATTATGAACATTTTCAAATGTGGGGAAGAGTTGAAAGGGTTTTGTGGGAAAACACCATGTCTCGTTCCTACAATGAACATTTTGCTGTATTTGTTTATCCCACATCCGGACACCCATCCTCTCCTTGACGCGGCCATTGATCTGTGTGTGTGTGTGTGTGTGTGTCTGTGTGTGTGTCTGTGTGGGTGCATTTAAAAATAACGTGCCACGTGTTTGAATGGTAAAATAGAATCCCCAAGATGGACCAAACCCCCCCCAAGCGGACAAAACCAAGTGCTGACGAGGATGCAGAACCACCAGAAATCTCCAACATAGCTGGCGGGATGCAGCCTATCTGCAGGACAGTTCAGCGCTTCTCCAAAATGTTAACCGTGGAATTGCCACGTGACCCGGCCGCTCCACTCCTAGGAATTGACCCAAGAGAACTGAAAGCTTCTGTCCACGTGAGAACCTGCCCACGCGTGTTCAGGCAGCAGGATACATTGTCACCAAAAACCATACACGCCCCTCACGCCCCTCAGCTGGTGAGTGCATGAAGAAACCGGGTGGTCCACACGACAGAGTGTACTCGGACGCGGCCAGGAGCAAGGCTCGCGCGCCCGCCAGCACACGGACGCGCCGCACGTGAGTCACGCTGAGCCGGAGAAGCCAGACCCCGGCCATGGGATTCCGTTCGTGTGACATCCCGACAAGACCAGGCTGTCGGGACAAAACTTGATCCCTCATGGGAAGGGATGGGGGCGGAGGGAAGCGATGACCACAGAGGGGCACTGGGGGCTTTCGGGAGGATGGAAACGCTTCATTTCTTGGTTAGGATGGTGATTACACAACTATATTCTTTCGTCAAAGTTCACGGAACTGTACACATAGAAGCGTGAATTTTTCTCTAATAAGTAATTCTAGTGACCTTATGTATTAGTTTCCTGGGGTTGCTGTAACAAATGGCCACACACTGGGCGACTTAAAACAATAAGAATTTATTTTCTCTCAGTCCTGGAGCCCAGACGTCCGAGGTCAAGGTGTGGCAGGGCCACGCTCCCTCCAGAAGCTCCAGGCCAGGGTCCTTCCTGCCTCTCCCAGCCTCTGGGGGCTCCAGGCGTCCTGGTGTGCGGCCACATCACCCCATCCCTGCCTCTGTTGTCACGTGGCCTGCCCTCTGTCTGTCAAATTTCCCGTGTGTCTCTTATGAGGCTGCTCCTCACTGGACTCAGGGCCACCTAAGTCATCCGGGGTGGGTTCATCTCAAAGTCCTCAACTTGGTGACAAGCGCAAAAACCCTACTTCCAAGTGAGGTCACAGTCGCGGGTGCTGGGGATTTTGACGTGGACATCGATTTTGAGGTCCACCGTTCAACCTGCTATACCTCACTTAATAATAAAGCACCAGGAGCCACATCAGGACACTTTCTCCCAAATGCTTCAGCTTGCACGCTACACTCAGGAATATTTGGAAGCAAAATCCTAGACGTCACATCCTTTCATCTATAAATATTTCAGAGTGTGTTTCTAGAGCGAGTATTCCCAACCCGGGCAATCCAGGGGATACTGGGCCATGTCTGGGGACATCTGTGGTTGTCATGACTGGGGGGGCTCCTGGCATCACGTGGTGGGGACCAGGGATGCTGCTCAACACCCTCCAGTGCCCAGCATGGCCCCACAGCGGGTGACCAGCCCCGATGTCCGCGGTGCCGAGGGAGGACCCGGTCTGGAGCAAAGGATGGGTGACCCTGGTGTGCGAGTTTGGGCCTCCCTGCCCTATCTGTGATGATGTGTGGGACGAGGCCCAACAAGGGTGACAACAGTGATGATCCGAGTGTCACTGCCCCAAGAGGTCGTGTGTGGGTTTCAAACTCTGTGGCCCCAAGCGTCTCATACACACAGAGAGACACACACACCCAGACACACACACGCCCGGACACACACACACACACACACACACACACACGAGCACCCAGGAGCCTCGGCCGCTATCCCCGCCCGCCCTCTGGTGGCCACAGAGGTCCACACGCACCGGCCCCTCCCGGGCCACATCCTACCCTGCGGGACTCTGGGTGGGGGCGGCTGACTTGGTTTTGCAAGGACCCCTCTGGCTCCTGGAGGCCCTGCTCCTCGGGCCGGGGGCTGAGCTGGGCTCTTGGAGAGGGGTGGCCCTGGGATCAGGAACCTGACTTTTAAGAGACCCGCCAAGTTGGACGAGATCCAGGATGGGGCAGCCAGCCAGGAGAGTGGCCAGGAGGCCTGTGGGCTTCCTCTGTCCTCAGCGGAGAGGGGGTGAGGGGGTCTTGGTGTCAAAGCTGGGGGAAGGGAGAGGGTCAGCAAGATGGTGCAGCCACTTTGGAAAAAAATTCAAAGAGTTAAACATAGTGTTTGCATATGGCCCAGCAATTCCACTCCTAGGTATATGCACAAGAGAAATGGAAACTCACTTCCACACAAACGCTTGTATATGAATGTTCATGCCAGCTTGAATCACAATAACTGAAAAGTGGAGCCTGCATGTGTAGCCTGGGGTCCTCACCTACAGCGGGGTCCCCTCAGTGGTAATCTGAGATCCCACCTGTCACCTGGGGCTCCCACCTGTCACCTGAAGCCCCTACCTATAACCTAGGGCCCCCATCTATAATCTGGGGCACCCACCTGTAACTTGGGGTCCCCTGCTATTACCTGGAACCCCTTCCTATAAGCCTAGAGTCCTCATCTGTAGCCTGGGGCCCCCCCACATGTAACTTGAGGCCCCCACCTCTAACAGGCTCCCCAACCTGTAACCTGAGGCCCCCTCCTATAAGCTGCCCTTCAGTGGTCACCTGAGACCCCACCTCTAATCTGGGGTCCCACCTATCAGCCGGGGCCCTCAACAAAACCTGCAGGATGGTGGGGAGCGGAGAATGCACAGAAAGGATTTTCCCAGGGCGACCATAAATATTCATAACTATCGCCCATTCCTATTACTGTTCGCATTTGTCAGTCTCCCGCCCCAGAGGTCAGGCTGCCTCTCAGTCCCGAGCTCATTGCTGGCTCCGTCTTCCTTCCGTGGGTTCACAAGGTAACAGTATGTCTCGTCCCCACAGCCTCTTCTATCTAATGACATCCCATATTGTTAATCCCCATTCGGAGAAATTGGAAATGAGACGCCAAGACCCCCCAGCTGAGGACTTCTGCTGGGCAAAGGGCTGGGGCCAGAGAAAGGGTCCCTGGAAAGGTTTAGAGCAGCCCCCATGAGGGTCTCAGGCCCCACGATGCTGGGAAGGGCCCCAAATCTGGTTACGTGCTGGCCTGGCCTGGGTTTGATGCTTGCTATGAGCTTTATGTAAGCAGGACAGGTGGGCAGCCCCGAGGCCCCCCTCACCCTGAGCAGACGGTGCTAGAATCCTTACAAGGCTCCTGGGGCTCCACCAGGGACCTGGGCAGGTGGCTTCCCTTCTGCAAGCCTCAGTCGGCTCACCTGTGAGGGGGGTGGAGAGAGAACGTCAGAACGTTCGATCACCCCCAAAACCAGCTCTGTAGTCCCTAGGAGTCACTCCCCCATCCCTCTCCCCAGCGGCTGACAATCACAAATCCACTTCCTGTCTCTGTGGATGTACCTGTTCTGGACATTTCCCATCCATGGAATCACACACTGTGTGTCCTTCTGTGTCTGGTTCTCTCACTGAGCATCGTGTGTTCAAGGTCCGTCCATAGTGTAGCTGTATCAGGGCCTCACTCCTTTTCATGGCTGCATCATATTCCAGTGTGTGGATGGACACGTTGTGTGGATCTGTTTATCCACTGATGGACATTCAGCTTGTCTCCATTTTCCAGCTATTGTGACTCAAGCTGGCATGAACATTCATATACAAGTTTTTGTGTGGAAGTGAGTTTCCATTTCCCTTGTGCATATACCTAGGAGTGGAATTGCTGGGCCATACAGAAACACTACCTGTAACCTTTTGAATTTTTTTCCAAAGTGGCTGCACCATCCGTACGAGAGTTCCAGTTTCTCCACATTCTCGCCAATACTTGTTATTGCCCTTTTTTTTTTGATCACAGCCATCCTAGTGGTTATGAAGTGGTTAATTTTAATAATGTATTTATTTTAACCTAACATATCTAATTATATCACTTCAACATGCAATCAATGTAAATTATTGAGGTATTATATATATATATATACACACACACATTTATTTTTCATGCCAAACCTTTGAAATCCAGTGTGTAGTTTATACTCACAACACATCTCAGTTCGGGCAGCCACATTACAGGAGCTTAATAGGCACCTGTGGACAGCGGCTGCTGTACTGGACAGCACAGCTATCATCACTGAGGATGCAGCGTGACCAAGACAGAGCGACCCAGGCCCTGGAGAGTTCCCAGTCTACTGCCAGAGACAGAAGAAAAACAGATAAATATATAAATGAGATGATTTCTGATGGTAACAAGTGTTCCAGGGAATGACCAGGAGGGCTTCTCAGAGGAGGTGGTGTCTGAGCCGAGATTTCACCTTCAAGAACTCTTTCTGCAACAGTCACCAAATATTTCCCAAGTCCCTTCTGTGTGTCCTGCACGTGGGGAGACAGGTGCCGGCTCTGTGGAGGAGAGTGGGGCCTGCATGGTCCAAGATGGTCAAACACAAGAAGTTTGGGTGTAAGCCAGAAGTCAAAAACACAGAAGATAACAAAAGGAACTTAAGTTGGGCAGTGTCCCCTCCTTTTCTGTTTTCTGGGAGAAATTGTTTAGAACCCATATTATTTCTTTCTGAAATATTTGGTGGAAATTTACCAATGAGACATCTGGGCCTTAATTGTCTTTGTTGAAAGGTTTTTCAGTACAGAATTAATTTCTTGAATAAAGACTATGCAGATGATCTACTTCTTCTTGAGTGAGCTTCTATTTCAGTGTCTTTCAAGGTGTTGGTTCATTTCAACTAAGATGTTGAGTTGATGGGCATAGAGTTGTTCCCAGTATCTAATCCTTTTGATATCTGTAGGGTCTGTAGTGATAGCCCTTCTTTCATTTCTCACATGTGTCATCTTTTTTTCTTGGTCAATCTGGCTAGACTTTTATCAATGTTTTTGATCTTTTCAAAAAAGTCACTGGTTTCATTAATTTTCTTTATTCTTTTTCTATTCTATTCCATGGGTTTCTGCTCTTATCTTTATGATTTCCTTCTCAAAAGGAATTTGGGGCTAATCCACACATTTTAATTAGGACTTGCTGGTCTGCTGCTGTGGCTTGTGCCCTGTCCACCCCAAAGCCACACCAATCCCCTTCTATGTGTCACTTGAGAATCTCATGGATGTCCCCAACAACACGCACATGGGCACACTCAATTTCGCACAAGCTTTAGGCAGTTCACAGGTCTCTGGCTCAGAATCCCCAGCCTGGAGCCCAAATCTGACGTCATCAGCTCTCAATTGCTTCCACCTTTTGGCTATTTGTGACTCAAAAGCTTACACAAGACAAGCAGTTTGTTCTGGCAAAACAATAATCTAGTGCTAATAAAGCAGAAACGTGGACAATTCAGGTACAGAAGATATTTTCAACTTCATCGAGCAGTGTTTTGCCAAGTCCTTCTGTTTTTCACCCAAAGCACTTGGCTGGCACTGCCCCCGCTCTGTTCAGAGCTTTGGCTCTAGAGTTCTGTAGGGCAGAGACCGTCCAGCGCACCTCTCTCCCGCTCCGGCCCCAGCGATGCCCAGCGACGGCTTTTTGCCTCAAATTGGCCACTTCGGGCTACTTTTTGACCCTTGACCTCGCCTCCAGGAGGGTTCCGGGGGAGAGGCCCTGGCAGGCGTCCCCCAGGGTCCCCGAGCCGCAACCCAGCCCACGAGGGCGGGGCCGACCCAGCGGCGGTCCCGAGGAGGCCGTTACCGCCCGCGATCTTCGACCCCAAGCCCAGACCTCAGTGGGGTCAACGCCGCGGCCTCGCCTCCCCGCGCTCGCTTCCCGCCCCCTCCTCGTGACGGGCGCCTCCGCGAGCCAATGAGCAAGGCGTGTCCACCCCTGGGGCGGAGCCGCACGCGGACCAATCCCCGCTCGGGTCCCCGCCCGGGTCCAAACGGCCCAATCGGCGGCGGCGGCGGGGCGAGCCTCGGGGGCGTGGCCTGCCGGCTCAGCCAACGGGCGGGCACGTCGGGGCCGCGAGGGGCGGGCCCCCCGGCGGGCGTGCGGCGGATCGGCGGCGCAGGGCGGGGGCGGGAGGTAAACAAGATGGCGGCGGCGTGTAGGGCGCGGAAGGGGGAGGCGGCCCGGGGCGCCCGCGAGTGAGGCGGGGGGCGGGCGGCAGCGGCGGCGGGGCGGCCGGACGGCGGCCGCTTTGCATGGGCTGGGCCCCCGCGCCGCCCCGCCTGCTCCACGCGCGCGGCGGCCGCGGCGGGGCGACGCGCCGCCCGGGCTCCGGCGGCCTCGGGCACCCCCGGCCCGGGGCCTGCGGCCTGCGCCGCCTCGGCCGCCCGGAGCCCCGCGGACCGCGGGGACCGCGGCCGGCGGCGTTCGGGGCGCAGAGCGAGCGCGGGCTGCCGTTCGGGGCGGGGGGCGCCCGCCGAGCCCGCGCGGCCGCTCGGGGGTCCCCGGCCGGTGTGGGGGCGCCCCAGGGGCGGCCGGCTCCGACGGAAGTTGTTCTCCGCGGCGCGAGGGCCCCGGGCAGCCCCCCGCACCCCCGACTCGCGCCCAGCGCCGGCGAGAGCGCACCGGGCCGGACGGAGGCGACCCCCGCGCAGTCCGGATAGGCACCTGCGGGCGCCCGGGACGGCGGAGACCCCCCAGCACAGCGCCCCGGCCCCGGCCCAGCTCGTCCGCCCAGCCTCGGGGTCCCGGGACCGGCCGGCCGCCGCGGGGCCCCGGCGCGCGCCCTGGCCCGCCGGTAATGGACGGCCCGGCGGAGACCCGGCCCGGCGGCCGCCGCGTTGGTCCAAGGGTCTGAAGTCCCTGGAGGATGACCTAGCACTTCGGCGCCCCGAGGGCCCCCGCGGACGCGCCCCAACGCCCCGGAGCTGCGCGGCCCGGCGGCAGCCGCACTCGCCGCCCCGCACGGCCGGTGCCCGCGCCGCGGACCAGGCGCGCCTCTCGAACTCTCGTCTAGTACAATCGTTTCTTTTCGAAGAAGAGTTTTTTCTCCTTTTCTTTTTTTTGCGTTTTTGTTGACTTTTCTTTTTCCGGAGAAGGGAATTTTGGGGGGAACAAAAGGAAGAACCGCGCACCCGGGAGTACAGTTAGGGGAGTCAGGGCCGCCGGCCGGAGTCGGAGGCCCGGGGTCCAGGATGGATGTGGCGGACCCGCAGCAGCTGGGCATGTTCACGGAGGGCGAGCTGATGTCCGTGGGCATGGACACGTTCATCCACCGCATCGACTCCACCGAGGTCATCTACCAGCCCCGCCGCAAGCGGGCCAAGCTCATCGGCAAGTACTTGATGGGGGACCTGCTTGGGGAGGGGTCCTACGGCAAGGTGAAGGAGGTGCTGGACTCGGAGACGCTGTGCAGGAGGGCCGTCAAGATCCTCAAGAAGAAGAAGTTGCGGAGGATCCCCAACGGGGAGGCCAACGTGAAGAAGTAAGTGTGGGCTTCCTGGGTCGGGCGCAGCCGGCCGGGGACTTTGGTCTCCCTCCCTCCCTCCTTCCTTCCTTCCTTTCTTCTTTCCTTCCTCTTCCCTCTCTCCCTGCCGTCCCCCTTTTCCTTAAAAACCTAAGCTGACCTGCCAGCTCTGGAGGGCTTCCTGCCAGGGAAAGTGTCTTGGGGAACAGCTCAAGTACTTTCACAAAGTCGGGCTAGCTTGTTGCTGCTGGGCGTCTGTCTGTCCGTGCGTTTGGGCCCTTTGGTGCGGATATCACAGCCCTCGTCCGAAGGGGGCGCGCCCCTCTCCTCTCTGGCACTCGCAGCTGTCCAGAGAACTTGGGTGCCCCGTAGAACCAGCCAGTGTTTGGCCCCGAGAGCGTGTGCTTACAAACGGCCAGGGCTGCCAGCAGGTCTTGGGCGCAGCGTGCGGCTGGCAGTGGGGCCAGGTTTTGTGGATCCTGTCGGAGGGAAGCCTTGCAGTGGCCAAAAGTGATTGTTTGCACCGGCTTATCAGTCAGCAGGGGGCAACTTAGCCCTTTCTCGCCGGCCTGGGAGGTGACACTGGACGCGTCCATGACTGCAAGCCCCAGGGACTGCCCCCCTGCCCCAGAGGGGAACGGGTCTGTGTCTGGCAGACCTTTTAAACAAGTTGCTTTGGGTGCCCATCTGCCGCAGGCACCCGGGCAGGTTTGGGGTCTACGAGCAGGAGTCGCCCCAAGGATGGGGGGAGCCCTGCCTCCTTCCCTCTTGCTAGTTTCAGGAGGGGGCCCCTTATCGCTGCCACCGCGGGGCGCCCCGCCCGTCAGCCCATGCTCCCCTCCCAGCCTCCCGTTTCCAAGAAGGGGCTTATCTAACGGGCCGTTTCGTGGTAGGGTTGACTTGTGACCTTGGGCGGTCCGAAAGCTCGCCAGGCCCGTCCTGAGCAGTGCTTCCCCCAGATCGGCTTTCACCTGCCTCCTTCCCGGCCCGGCCTGCTCTGCTCATCTCAACAGCCCGGGAGCTGCGCTGTTTTCTCTCCGTCTGGGACAGCCTGGGGGTGCTGGTGTTGGGGATGGAGCGAGAACTGAAGCTTGGCAGAGCAGTGGGTTTCAGTGGGGTCGGCCCACAGTGGGGTGGGCTGGCAGGGTGGTCCGTGTTTGGGTGACGTCCTGTCGGTCTCTGTGCCCCAGCCTGTGGACACTGGGAGGAGGTGTGGGCCGGCCCCGCACCCCTCAGTCAGGCCTGTGGCAGCCTCTTACCTGTGAGGAGGGAGTTGGGTGCGGGCCACTGGCATCTGGGAGGAGACAGGTGGGGGGACACCTCGCCCTGAGTCAGAAATCCCCACTCAACTGCTGGCTTCTCATTAAGCCAGGACCACGTGGGGGTGAGGTGGCCCTCGGACTGCCGGTTTACCACTGCTGCGGGCTGGGGGACAGTGAGCTCCCACATCCTGGATGCTGGCCTTGGAGACCCCCGCTCCCGCTCTCCAGGGGCCCTCCTTGTTCTCCTGGTTTCTTGTAGGCCTTATGCCTCGATCTGTCCTGGGATTGGGGGTGCTGGTCTCTTTCCGCCTGGCCGGGTTCCAGCTCTGATTGGTCCGTGTGGCTGGAGGCACCCAAGCCCAGCCTGCTGGCCGTCCTGGGGCCTTCAGAGTGTAAACCTGTCAGGGGGCAGCAATTGGTGGCAGCAGAGTTGAGTGGGTCCTGGGACGTCTGCAGATCCCCCTGAGAGGGAGGAGAGGTGTTGGGGTGGGTGAGCGCCTACCTTTGCTAATGCCTAGTGTGCGAATGATAGACACTCGTTTTGACAAATTTGTACACCCAAGGTCAAGTTAAAGGACATTTCACCACCCCAAAGAGTTCCCTTTTGCTCCACAGGGGCACATGACCAGACCTGGCTGCAGGGTCACATAGCGCTGGTGTCCCAGCCCCTGGTTTCCTGAACGGTTAGCTGAGGTCCCAAGAGCTTGTGGGGACACACAGGCATGCAGTGTCCATCGGGAGCTGGAGGGGAAACTGAGGCCAGGAAGGTGGAGTGGTTGACAGTCACCAGCTGGCCCAGCAATTAGCATAAGATGTTACAGCTGCAGGGCACCGTGCAGGATGTCATCCGCTCAGCCCTGGGCGTGTGGGGATTCTGCCTTTTGGAGGTTCCCTCAGAGGGCAGGGTAGGACTGGCCTGGGCTGTGCCGTCCACCTCACTTCGGCGTCTGGCACCGGGACCTGCTGGGTGTGCAGCTGGGCGTTAGAACCCACCGCGCCTCCTTTCTTCAACCCCACCTTGGGCGCTGCGTGCCAGGGGACGTGCCTGCTCTGTGGGCGCCACATCCCGTTGTCCCAAGTCCTGCCAAAGTGCTCCGGACTGGAGGCTCTTGGGTGAGGGCGGGGGTGTCCGCTCCCAGGCCCGAGACCCGGCTCCTGGGCTGGCCTTGCTGCCAGCCGCCTGCAGGGGAAAAAGGCTCCTTTGTCTGTGAGAGGCTTAATAAACTCGGCTCCGGTCGCCTCTCCGGTGGTGGAGTGTCCAGAACCTTCCCCACAAGCCTCAGGAGTTCTCTAGTTCCAACGGGAAGCTTTTTTCTTCAGGAGAGATGTTTGCCCGAGTGGCGGGGACGGTTCAGGATGCCCTCCTGTCACGTGGTTTCCCGCTAGGGAGGCAGCTGTGGGTCTGCGCTTGTCCCCTCACTTGAAAAAAGAAATCACCCGTAACCTTAATACCGACGCACCTTGGCACATCTTCTTCAAGTTTTTCCATTGTGTTTTCTTAATCCATCCGAGCACTTTTTAATGAAAAATAAAACTTCTCTAACGATCGTGTTTAAATGATCTACTTGTTTTTCCAGTGGGCAGTAGAATTGCACGACTGAACCTGTAAACGCTGGGAGAGGGCGTGTGGTGGGGTCTCCCTCGCGCCCTCTTCTCCGTGGGCCCGGCTGCCCTGCGGCCGTGTGTCCTGCCAGTGGGGTTTTGTGCAGGTGTAGACAGAACTGCGTACATTCCCCTTACTACAGCCACCCGCGCCCGGCGAGCCCTGGAGGGCAGGCAGGACGTGGGTTCAGCGCCGCAGGCCGTGCATGTCCGGGCCGGCGAGCAGGAGGGCAGCGTCCTGGGACTCCACGCCTAGGACAACCCTCGTTTTGTAGAATTCTCACGGGTCACAGAATCCTGTTCGTTTGGGGACTTTTTTCACTAATTGCTCAGAAGCAAAATCACTGGCTGTTCACAGCCGTACAAACCCTCTGGGTGTCTGTCTGCCCCTCCCCCCCAGCTGCCCTGCCTCCGTCTCCATGACGGTCGGGTGTCAACGCAGCATCCACTGCCTGGTGTGCCCTGCCTGTGCCCGTGGACGTGGTGACTGGTGCCTCGTCGTGTGACAAGTGCGGGGGCATTTGAAGGGCATCACCAGAAGTGGAGTTTCTGGGTCAGAGGGAGCGAGCGGGCGTGCGTTTGCTAAGCAGTGTCGAGGTCCCCAGTCCCCTGCCTCCTGGCCAGCCCGGCGTCTTGGAACGTCTGCTGTGTTGAGCATGGTTTCTGGTGCACGCCTGCCATCCGTGTTTGGGAGGTGACATAGTGGGACATGCTTGGCCACCTGGACTGTTCCCTTCACCTGGGCGTCCCCGTGGCCCCCAGGAGCGCCATCCGTCGGCCCCTGTGTGTGGCCCGGTCCCAGACAGGTGGCGGTGGCTCTGAGTGGGCGCTGGTTCCTGGGCTGGGCTTGGCGAGGCCGGGCCACCTCGCGGTGATTGGCGGCTTCCTGGATCTGGATGGTGAATGGTTGGGATTTTCGTGTGTCGAGAATCCGAGTCCTGGACTTTGTCGACTCTCGTTCCTGCCCTGAGTGGCCTCTGTGAGGTCCTGGCATCTGCCAGGGTGCCTGCCCCGCCTCGGTGCTGGAAAGATTCGCTGTGAGCCCAGGCCCGCTGCCAGGGGTGGCAGCAGGAGGGCGCGGTTTGTCCCCGTGACTTGCCTGCACCGCGCGTCCGGGGGGCCTCCCCGTTGGTCTGGTCCTTCCCCGGCAGAGGGCTGACTGAGAAAGGCGCTGGGAGCTCGGGGACGGCGCTGGACTGGGGTGCGTGCAAGGTGCTGGCTCCTTGCCTGTGAGTGTGTCAGAGTCACGATGGAAAGGCCCTTCATCCTGAGTCCACCATGTGGTGGACTGTGGTTTATCCTTCTAACAGCGTTGTTGAAACATAATTTGCATAACATAAAACTCACACTAACCATGGGTGATCCAGTGATATTTAGTACTTTACGGATTGTGAGACCCTCACCACTGCCTAACTCCAGAACATTCCATCACCCTGAAAGAAGCTCTGTCCCCATCAGCAGTCACTCCCCAGCCCCTGACGACCACGAACCCACTGTCTGTCTGTGGATGTGTCTGTTCTGGACGTTTCCTATCAATGGAATCACACACCGTGTGTCCTTCTGTGTCTGGTTCTCACTGAGCATCGTGTGTTCAAGTTCCGTCCACGTGTAGCTGTGTCAGGGTCTTGCTCCTTTTCATGGCTGCGTCATGTTCCAGTGTGTGGGTGGACACGTTGTGTGAACCATTTACCCGTAAATGGGAATTCAGGTTGTGTCCGCCTGATGCTGTGGGAACCATGCTGCTGGGAACACGGGTGTACAAGAATTGGTGTTGAACTGTACTTTTAGTGAATTTCCCCTTGTTTCAGTCTCCGTTTGGATCTCTGAGGGCCCCGACCCTATGTCTAGAAGCATCAGCAGAGGGGCCAAGGGGTGAGGGGGATCTTGCTCCATGCCCCTCTGCCAGAGCTGCCACAGGCCCCTGGTCTGCCCCTTGGGAGCCTGCTGTCCCGGTGGACCCTTTCCCGTCTGGAGGGAGTGGGTGGGGCGGTCCTATATCCCCTGGCCCGTCCTGTGTGACCGTGGCAGCAACTACGTCCCGTTCCTCTGGGAGCTCAGCCGGCCTTGTTACTCTGGGTCTTCAGTTTCTCTTCTGGTTCATCAACAAGTCCACTGAGCCATCCACCGCTTGGGCAACACCCGCGGGCGGGGCCGGGCTGGCGAGGCGCCGCTTCCGCCGCCCCACTTCCTGCATCCTGGGGGGTGCCTGGCTTTTCCTTTTGTTTAAATACTGTTTTCCTTTTCAGTTTCTGGCCACAGATGTAATTTGTAGGAGACATTGACGCGGAGAAGGTGACAGAAACCCGTCGGCCCCCGGCCCAGGACAGCATGATTGGCGTGTCCTCCCGCATGCTCTCCTGGGCGCAGGGCGTGTGGAGCGTGGCTCCCGTCACCTGTCTCCACTGCGGTCCGCACACGCGATCCTCCGGTGTGCGGTTCCCCTGCCCCTTGTAGGCCGTTGTTTCCTAGATAAGTAACGTGGCTTCCGTGTTTACCGGGAGTGCTTTGATCACGGTTAGTTGAACAAACAGAACAGTCAAATGCCCCCAGCGGGTCAGCCTCCAACGTCACAGAGTGGGGACCTTTTTCGTGACATGTACTGTGTTGCCGTCAGAATAGGAGCGCTGAGCTGCCTACCTGCAGAGGGAAGGGCGCTATCGCCTGCTGGGGGTTGGGATCACGGCCCTGGCTTCTCTGGCAGGGAGAGCGCGTCTGGTGGCGGTTTCGCCCAAGGGCAGTGGGCAGCGGGGAGGCTCGGCCCGGGTCATCTGGGGACACAGGAATGCAGGGCCGCGGGGCCGTCCTCTGACCAGTGGAGACCTGGAGTGAGCACCCCTGGACTCCACCTGCAGCGGGGTCCGCGCTCCCAGAGCTGCCCCGCGGTTGCGGTGGTGGTCTGTTTCCAGGCGTGGACGTTCAGAGGCCTCCTGGAGCTCCGCTGTCGACTCTGTGGCCCTGCTCCCCCGCTGAGGGGGCCTCGTGTTGGCTGCATGGATGGGGGTACTCCTCGTCTCTACATGTGCACTGCAGTTACTCTGAGAGCACCTGGAGTGGTCTCTCTGGATGAAGAGGGAAAGTGCCGGAGGGTTCTGGGGCTGGGCGGGTGGCAGGGACAGGTTGGGGAGCGTCTGACTCACGGAGCTGCGCAAGGTCGACTTGAGCCGTCCCGGCGTGTCGGAGAGTCTAGTTCCCGGCTTCCACGTCGTGCTCTGTGCTGCCCAGTCCCAAGCCCGCTTGCAGTCCCGGGAAACTGGAGCTTCTTGGCATTGGGGTCTGCCGCTGTGGCCGATCCCTCCGTCCCCACTGGGTGTGCGGGGGCGTGCTGAGCTGCGTCCTGCGTGGATGTGCTCCTTTTGGCTTGTGTCCCTCCTGTGCCTTCACTGAACCCGCCCTGGCTGCAGACCCCGCGGCAGGCACCCACGCAGGTGCCTCCCCGCCCCGCCGCTGGCCCCGCGCTGGCCGGGTACTCCGCGGGTGTTCATCTGCCTGGGTGGACGGCATGTGCCGGCCAGCGGTCTCTGAGAGGAGTTGTTCTGCATCTGCCCCTCGGACACCTGTGAGGAGCTGCTCTGGACCTGCATCTGGGGAGTCTGTACCTGGAGCACCCGCACCTGAGAGGAGCCGGCTCTGCTCTTGCAGCTCCTGCACCTGGGACACCTGTACTGGGACACCCGAGAGGAGCCGGCCGTGCGCTCATGCCAGGCAGCATGTGGCAGTGACCCTGAAGGGCCGCCAACCTGGGCACTGCTGTCATGGCAAAGGCTCGCTTCCTCCGCGTGAAGTGGCTGGGGGCCGACAGTGGGTCACACTGTGTGAATGGGTGTCTGTCAGGTAGAAGCAGAGCAGGACAGGCTGGTGGGTGGGGGTCCCCAGGTCACAGGGAGCTGGACGGTGAGCCAGGCCAGGAGAGTCAGGGCCGTGGATGATCCGGGTGGGAGAGGGGCAAGTGTAGGGAAGAGGAAGGAAGACAACTGGGGGGTGGGGCCTGGAGCATCTGAGGACTGCCTGAGCCCACCCATGGGCAGGGCTCCCAGGTGCCCAGGGCCTGGCCTACAGGGGCCTGGAAAGGTCCTTCACATGAGTTAGCGAGTGCTGGGACCTGGGGAGCAGCACTGGGGCGGAGCTGACAAGGTTCCAGGGAGAACCTCCCAGAGGTCGGGAGGGGCGGACATTCCTTATCCTGTACAGCAGGGTCTTGCCTGGGTGGTCCTGCCCCCCGGGGACACTGGGTGACATCTGGGGACATCTGTGGTTGTCACAACTGGGGAGCTCCTGGCATCGAGTGGGTGGGGGCAGGGATGCTGCTCGACCCCCCACAGCACCCAGGACAGCCCCAACAATGACCTGGCGCCGGTGTCGGCAGTGCCGAGGGGAGACCCTACGTTGATTATGTAGGGAGAGTTATTAGGGAAAAAATTCATTCGATCTTTGCTCATAGCAGACGTCAGAGTAAATGCCGGGGGACCCCCAGCGTCTGTGAGTCCCTCCTCTCTTCCTCCCACTCAGGGTGCGTATCTGAATGTGGGCAGCATCCTGGGACCTCAGTGGTCCGGTGATTAGGAAGAACCACGGGGTGGTGGGAAAATTGGGGGCGGGTCCCTGCTGTGCCCGTGGGACCCTCTGTTGGGGGGGATGGGCAGTCAGCGGGCTCGTGGGGAAGCAGCTGCAAGGCTGTGTTTTGTCCTCGAGTTGAGGGTCTCCTGTGCTCAGCGTCTGGGGTCCCCGGCCTGGGGGGTGGGGACTACACACAAACGCCGTTTCCAGGCTCCACTTCAGAGGCTGTTTGAGCACCCTGCCTGGGAATGTGTGTGGCAGCAGCCCTGGGTGGTCTTGGGCGTCGCGGCCCCGAGGAGGCGGCACTTAGGAGGGTGAGCGGTGTTGGGAGCACAGGGTTCATGTGCTGGGGAAAGGTCAGGAAAGGCTTCCTGGAAGACGCGGCCTTCGCACGGAGCCTGGACGATGGGAGGGACGGGACCCTAGTCTGTGAGGGGGCGGGGGGCAGGGGTCCTCCCCTGGCCAGCTGTTCCTGTGTTTCATGCTTGGGCTTCCTGGTGAGAACTTTTTAAAAATCTGTGCTGAGATATTATTCACATACCATACAGTTCAATGGCATTAAGCACATTCACGTTGTTGTGCAACCATCATTGCTGTCTAGTTCCAGAACACTCTTTCACCCCAAAAGAAACCCTGTCCCCACTGGCAGTCACTCCCCACCCCCTCCCCAGCACCTGACAACCACGAACCCCCTGTCTGTGGATGTGCCTGTTCTGGACATTTCCCATCCATGGAATCACACACTGTGTGTTCTTCTGTGTCTGGTTCTCTCACTCAGCGTCGTGTGTTCACAGTCCGTCCACGTGTAGCTGTGTCAGGGCTCCACTCCTTTTCACGGCTGCGTCATATTCCAGTGTGGATGGACACGTTGTGTTTATACTTCCACTACTGACGGACACTTCGGCTCTTTCCACTTGGGGCTGCTGTGGATGGTGCTGCCGTGGATGTGCATCTGTGGGTGTCTCTGGACGTGTTCTTGGTTCTTCTGGCACACACCGGGAGCGGGATTGCTGGGTTGGCTCTGTCCAACTTTCTGAGGAGCTGCTGGTTGTGCCCCCACACCTGCTGGAAGGTCCCCCTCTCTTGCTCAGATTGTTTGGGGAGATGAAATATTAGGAGCCGTCTGCAGAGCGGGCAGTGCTAGGCTGGCCCTTGTCATAGGCTGGCGGGCAGGGGCATCGTGGCGTCCATTCTGGCGGCGCCGGCTGAGCCACCTCCTCCCCACACCTGTTCACAGAGCAGCCGTCCTTCCTGTGGGTTTGGGGCATGGGGGAGAGGACAGGAGTCCTCTTGGAGACGCTCTGGCCGTGGTGCGGTGCCAGAGGCTTCGCTCCCAGGGAGGGACACGGGGTGCTGGGGGGACGGGCGCAGCCGGACCTTGCTGTGTGACTGGGCCCCCTCTCCCACACGCGGTAGACGCTCGTCCTGCTGTCCCTGTGCTGCCGTCGCGGTGGCTCATAAAACAGCACTGTCCATCCTCAGTGAAGATGGGTAGTGTTGGACTGCGTTGTCCCTGTCCGAGCCCCTCCGCGCGGGGAGCCACCCTGGGGCTGTCACTCGTGGACCCGCGTGCTCAGAGTGGGGCAGCACAGCCTTCCCGGCTCTCCCAGTGCCCGCCCGCCGCTGACCTGGCGCGTCCTCTCAGCACGCGGGGCGCGGCGGGTGGCTGACGGTCCGCCCTCTCTCTCCAGGGAGATCCAGCTGCTGAGGAGGCTACGGCACCGGAACGTCATCCAGCTGGTGGACGTGTTGTACAACGAGGAGAAGCAGAAGATATATCCTCTCGGGGCCGGGGCTGCGGCGCCGTCCTCCTGACCTGGCCCGACCCAGCATGCACCCCTGCGGTGGGCAGCAGAGGGGGCGCCCTCTGTCGGCTCTCGAGGGGCACCGCTCGGCCGGGCTGCCCTGTGGGCTGCTCCTGGGGCGGGTGGTCCGGCACAGTCTGCCCTTTCCAGCCAGTGCCCGTGGGGCACGTCTGTCAGACACGCTCATCCGTTTGTCCACTTACTCCAGAATTAGCCAGGTCCTTGTATTGTCCCCAGACTTGCTCTCATGTACATGCTGGCCCTCCTGTCCCCCTGTGTCCCAGAGTGGGGTCTGGAGAGAAGACTGTCCTGGCTTCAGTCTGGGTGACCCTGCATTTGGGGGTCGCGTGGCCGGCGCGCTCCCTGCCTCTGGCGTTGGGGCCTTGCCCGTTGTGGTGGGCCCCGGGGGGTGGGAGGCGTGTCAGTCTGCAGGAGTGCCCACTGGGAGTGTCCTCGGCCAAGCCCTTCACTCGTGGGGCCGCGCTCCATCTCTCCAGGGGCGCAGCCCTGGCTGGCTCCAGCGCCGGGTCCTATCGAGGGGCCAGCGTCCTTCCACAAAGGTGCCCGTCGCTGACTTGCTGGGCACAGGGTCACGGGGTGCCCAGCACGAGGCTGTTTTTCATGTGCGTCTCAGGGCTGCCCTGTCCTCTTTGCTGCAGCCTGCCCCGGGGCTGGCCCGGCCGCTCCAGTCTTCCCCCGCCCCTTTCCCGGGCCCTGCCCCCCAGCCGTCCCCACGAGGGCAGGCCTGCCGGGCGGGGTGTCCGCCGAGCGGTGGCTTCCTTAGCACGGCACGTATATGGTGATGGAGTACTGCGTGTGCGGCATGCAGGAGATGCTGGACAGCGTGCCCGAGAGGCGGTTCCCCATGTGCCAGGCCCACGGGTGAGCGTGCTGCGGGGCCCCACGCCTGTCCCTCCCCCCAGCGGGTCACCCCAGGCCCAGGGGCTTCCAGGATCCAGCCCTGCGGCAGTCAGACGAGCTCTTCTGATTGTCAGTGAAAGGAGAGCTCGTGTGTTAAAACTCAGAGCTCTGGGGGCCTCGTTGGCGGTACCTGCAGTCCACCCGCGCCGGCAGCCCCAGCCGGCGGCCCTTCTCTGTACACCTTCCCGTCCCATTGTGCCTGCTGCCTGCAGCTTTGGGGCCGCCCGGTCCTCGGGAAGCCCCTGACGGTGGCCTGCACTGCCGCAGCCCGGCCAGCCCTCCTGGGGAGTCACAGCCCCTTTCTGCCGCAGGAGCGGCTGTCCTGTGGCATGAGAGGGAGGGAGGCCGGCAGGGTGAGCCTGGATCCCTGACCCCAGGGGGTCCACGGCTGCATCCAGGCCAGTGACTGGGGGGACAGCACAGCACTTGGCTGATGAGGGTGCTAAAAAAGGGCTGCCCAGGCCGGGGAGGCAGCTGGGGGCCAGGGAGCCCCCTTGTGCCTTCCCCAGGTGGCCCGGGTGGGAGTGACCACAGCCCTCACGGGCCCAGGAGCAGCTCCGCCTGGCCAGGGGCCCTCTGGTCTCCCAAGTGGCTGCGTGTCCCTTCGTCTGTTTGCCCAGCTCCAACGGCTCCAGGGCTGTGGCCTCCCGTCCCGCTCCTCCCATGTTACCCCGGGCGGCCTTGGTGCCCACGGGGACCGACGGAGACCGTGCCCGCAGGTACTTCTGCCAGCTGGTGGACGGCCTGGAGTACCTGCACAGCCAGGGCATCGTGCACAAGGACATCAAGCCGGGCAACCTGCTGCTCACCACCGGCGGCACACTCAAGATCTCCGACCTGGGCGTGGCCGAGGTGGGGCCGGCAGGGCGTGTGTGTGTGCGCATGTGCTCGCCCTGAGGAGGGGCCAGCCGGGTGTGCGGGTGTGTGCTCGCCCTGAGGTGGGGCCGGCTGGGTGTGCGGGTGTGTGCTCGCCCTGAGGTGGGGCCGGCCGGGTGTGCGGGTGTGTGCTCGCCCTGAGGTGGGGGCTGGCCCGGGTGCGTGCGCGTGTGCTCGCCCTGAGGTGGGGCCGGCCCGGGTGCATGCGTGCATGTGTGCTCGCCCTGAGGTGGGGCCGGCCGGGTGTGCGGGTGTGTGCTCGCCCTGAGGTGGGGCCGGCCGGGTGTGTGTGTGTGTGCACGCCCTGAGGTGGGGCCGGCCGGGTGCGTGCATGTGTGCTCGCCCTGAGGTGGGGCCGGCCGGGTGCGTGCATGTGTGCTCGCCCTGAGGTGGGGCTGGCCCAGGTGTGTGTGTGTGTCCTCGCCCTGAGGTGGGGGCAGGCCTGGGGGGGGCGGGTGCGCGTGTGTCCTCGCCCTGAGGGCTGTGTGGCGCTGCCGCAGGCCCTGCACCCGTTCGCCGAGGACGACACCTGCCGGACCAGCCAGGGCTCCCCGGCGTTCCAGCCGCCCGAGATCGCCAACGGCCTGGACACCTTCTCCGGCTTCAAGGTGGACATCTGGTCGGCCGGGGTCACGCTGTAAGTGCCCATGGGCCCTGGCGCCCCGCCCCTCCTGGCGGCTCCCCCAGACCTCCGCCGCCCCTGGGCTGCTCTGGGGCGGCCGAGTGTGGCAGAGGCCGTGGAGCCGGGGTGAGGAGCCCCTGCGGGCAGGAGCGGAGGGGCTGCCTCCTGGGGTCCCTGGGCTCGGAGACCCGTGGGGGACGTGCACGCCCGCCTTCCCACCCCGGCCTTTTCACTGGGTCACACGGGCATGTACGTTGTTCTGGGGCGAGTGTCTCTGTCCTGACGCTTCATGCTGAGAATTCTGGAACGCGGCAAGTTGAGTGTTGCTCAGCCCACCGCCACCTACCGCCCCTTCTGCACGTGTGTCCGTCCACGGGGCACCCCCCGAGCACCTGGCATCCTCTGGAACCCGCTCTCCTCCTGAGGTGGAGAACCTGCCGTCCTGCCCCCACACGGGGGCAGCCGCCAGCACCGGTGTTTCACTTGTTGAGAGAGTTCACGTACCACGCGACCCACCCTTTGGAAGTGCACGATGCAGTGGTTTCCGGTGTTCCCGAGTGGTGCAGACACCACTGCGTCTGTTCCCGAACGTGCCCGTCACCCCACATGGGGCCCTGGGTGAGGGTGGCTGAAGGCTGGTCCCTACCAGCGCCGTGGGAGAAGCTCCGAATGACAGTCTTTCTCCTCCCCCCGGGTGAAGCTACAACATCACGACGGGCCTGTACCCGTTCGAGGGGGACAACATCTACAAGTTGTTTGAGAACATTGGGAAGGGGGACTACACAATCCCGGGTGACTGCGGCCCCCCGCTCTCGGACCTGCTGAGAGGTGAGGCTCTCGGGTGGTGACTACTGGGCCCCGGTGGGGGCAGGCCGTGGTGTCGGTGGGCTGCCAGCAGGTGACGAAAGTCCTGGGTGTTTTCTGCCAATCGCCAGCCTCTCGAGAGCTGGGTCTCCTCCGTGCAGCCCCCACGCCCCGCCCCTTGACCTGTCTCTGCTCTGCGGGTGGGGTTGGGGAGAGCAGCCTCAGAGGGCTGAGCCTGCAAGGGGCTTGCGGGCTCCCTTGGGCTCTGGTGCTTGCTTTGGGCCTTTGTTCCACCCTGTTCTGACCTCCCTGCTCCCCAGAGGGAAATAGCAGCCTGGACCCCAGCCGGCTGCTGGGTCAAGGTCTATGGTGGCCGTGGGCCTGGTCACACTGGCCTCTTCCTGCTGCATTTCTCTGGCTGTGCAGCAGGTGGCGCTGTCTGTCCACAGCAATGGCCCACCCAGGCATGGGCCCCTCCGGGTGTGCCCCATCTAGGTTTGCATTGGGCACTGCTCAGCGTCTGGAGTCCTAACTGACAGCTGAAGAAGTGGGTTCACTTCCCGAGCTGCTGCACACACGCCTGAGTGTGTCCTAATAGCTGAGTCCAGCAGCTTCTGGCGTTTGTTAGTTCAAGTGAAGTGAAGCTACAGTTAGGTCCATTTCCAGTGCTCGGCGTGCCCCGCGGCCCAGTCCTCTGAGCGAGGGCTCCGGCAGGACCCTCGAGGAAGGCGGCTGGGCACTGGGCAGGCAGCCGGCTTATTCTCGGAACGTGGGAAGGAGCGGGCCGTCGGGAAGCAGCCCGGCACCGTCTCCACTGCGAGCTGCCGCCCCGCCGGCTCGCTCAGACCCGGCCTTCTCCCTGTCCTGATGGGACGGGCTGGTCGTGAGCGTCCTGCCCCTGTGTTCTCGCCCTGCGGGTGGTTGCAGAGGCCAGTGTTTTGGGCTGCCCTTCCTTCCACCGGCCCTGGTTGGTTGGCATTTTCTCGAAGCGAAGCTTGCTTCGCTCGTGTCTAGGAGGAGGGTTGTTACTGCCCCCGCTCTCGTGGATATTTGAAACAAATCAGCCTCGAGTTGGGCTGATGAGACGGCAGAGGGCATCTGTGTCTCCATCCCTCACTTGCTCTGCGTGGCCAGCGCTGGCCCGGAGGCTCTTCCCGGCTCTCCCTCAGCTGGGCGGGTGGGCCGTCTCCCCAGGTCTCCTCAGTGCCACCCTGGCCTGAGGTCTGATGTCCCCCCTCCCCGACCCCCCAGCAGCGAGGTCACAGCCCCGGATCTCTCCTCCTCTCCCGCACCACTCAGACTTTGAGACGCAGATCCTAAAATTGCTGCTCGTTTCTTGAGAACAGAGCCATCCTCTCGCGTGGGGTAGGGAGCTGTCAGAGCCGTGCCGCCCCTCCTCTGCCTCACACTCGAAGGTTCTGTCGCCTACGGGAAGGGGTTGGAGGTGCGAGGAGTGTGGGCTCTGGGGTCCCTTGCGGCCCTGAGTGTGGTGATGCCGCCTCTTGCTGGGCTTCCTGCCTCAGGCCAGGGCCAGCCCAGCTAGCCTGGGTGGGTCTCACTCGTCCGGGTGTCCTGGGGGGACCCTCACGGGCGCTGGGCAGAAGGTCCTCGTGGGAGCATCCACAGCGTGCTGCCCTGGCAGTCTCTGGTTCTTTCCCGCTGATGTCTTGGGCCTCAGGGTCCAGCTGGAATCGCTGGGCACCAGCTTCACTGGCCTGCTCTTGGCCAGGTGCCAGCAGAGGGCCCCGCGTGCCTTGTCTTCCTCGAGCTCGTGGACGGGAGTGACGTCCCTGGTGGGACTGCCTGTCTTGTGTCCTTGCTGCTCTGGTCTCAGTGTGGGAGGTGGTCTTGTCTTCCCAGCCTTCGTGGTTTTCCACCCGGTGGCCACGTGGGGCCTCAGTGCCTGGACAGCCTCGTGAGGTCACAAGGCCATGGGCCGCGGGCCGCATCTGCCCCCTGTTCACACACTGCAGGCTCGGCGCCCCGGCCGGCCCTGCTGGTGGAGGCCAGGCCCTGGGGAGAGGGCGCCTTGGAGCACTGTGAGCTCGGGGCCCCTCTCACACAAGCTGGCCCCACGTCCCAGGGTCCTCTGGGCACAGGCAGGACTGGGGTGGGCCGGGCCTGGGGCCATCTGCCCGGCACTGACCCAGCCCTCCCTGCGCGGGTCTCCCCATCAGGGATGCTGGAGTATGAGCCCGCCAAGAGGTTCTCCATACAGCAGATCCGGCAGCACAGGTGAGCGTCCGGCCCGGGGCAGGAGGGGGCAGCCAGGTGGCCGTCTGGGTCAAGGGGCAGGCGCAGGGGCCGTTAGGTTGTGGCCTGGGGGGTGGGGCCTTTCTGCTTTCTCTGTTACTTGGGGCCTCCCTCCCCCTTCCCGGGCAGTTTTCCGCGGGGGAAACGGGTGTGGGCTCTGCAGGGGCGGGTGCCCCTGTCCCGAGGGTGGGCCCGCGTGGGGAGCTGGGTGAGCCCCTGGCTGCCCTGACCTGCCGGCTTCTGCAGCTGGTTCCGGAAGAAGCACCCGCCGGCCGAGGAGCCAGTGCCCATCCCGCCAAGCGCAGACTGCAAGGACCGGTGGCGCGGCATGACCGTGGTGCCGTACCTGGAGGACCTGCACGGCTGTGCGGCCGACGGGGACGAGGACCTCTTTGACATTGAGGACGACATCATCTACGCTCAGGACTTCACGGTGCCCGGTGAGTCTGGCAGCGGCAGCCGCCCTGCAGCCCGGCCTTGATGTCCACCTGCTGCGGCGGCAGAGCCCACGTCCCCGAGCCCTCGGGGCAGGTCTGTCCACGCTAGCGCTGACCCCAGGCCCCACCCTGACGCTGTGGAGGGTGCACGGTCAGCCAAGGGGCAGGGCTGGCACCTCCTCCCCCACAGGAACCAGGGGGACCCTGGGGGGGCGGAGACCGCCAGTGCTGCCCCTGCGTTCTGGGGAGTGTGCACCACATCCCGCGGGCGGTGCGAGATGGAGGCCCCCTGGTGGCTCTGAGGGTCCGGTGACCCTCCTGGTGCCAGCCACTTGCCGACCCTGATGTGCTGGCCTTGCTTCCCTAGGTGGCGAGGAGGCGTCTGAGGCAGGGCTTAGAGAGGACAGAGGCGCGTGGACGAGCCAGTGCTCAGAACTTTCTGGAGAGGAGGCCGAGGCCGAGGGCATCGAGGAGCTTGAGACCTTAGTGTAGCCCTGCCCCCGGCCCTGTGCCGCCCATGCCCTAGACCAGGCCGTGGCGCCATCCCACAGGCCTCCTTGCCCCTGCCCCCCGTGGCCTGGGAAGCCCCCCCCCCCCTGCAGCGTTGGTGGCTCTGCTCCGTTCCAGGGCTGGCCGCGTTCCCGTCATAAAAGTCTGCCCCGAGAGTGTGTGGGTGATGCTTCCCCCCTGTCCCTGGCTCGCCGGTGGGGTGCAGGTTTCTACTGTAGAGAGAATTGGCACGCAGGAGTGTCCTATGGGTGGGCAGGGCCCCTGGGGACCCCTTGCACAGCAGCTCCTGGGCTGTGGTGCTGGGTCCAGAGCTGTGTTGGTGGCAGACACGTGCGTCCCTGTGTCCCTCTTTCCCAGGGGGCACACTCGGGATCTGTGGCACTGTCACAGTCGGCTGCAGGATCACCTGGGCCCTGCACCCCCTGGGCCCAGAGTCACTGTGGCTTAGCCATTTTCCTGTGGGGTCCTGGGGACTGGAGCCTCGGGAGGTGACGTGTGTGGTGCCCCCAGCCCTGGGAGCCCTGGCCACAGTCCAGTCCTGGGTTTGAGGCCTGCTGGAGCCTCTGTCCACTCCATAGAACAGGAACAAGGTGTCCTGCCTCTCAGGGGCACTGGTGCCCCATGACATGTGTTGGCTGTGATCCTTGCTGGTAGGCAGCCTGTTGTCCTAGCAGGGCCGAGTGAGGACCCTGCCAGGTCCCCAGAGCCTTGCCAGGCTGCTGACCTCACGCTGCCCCTGGTACCTGCGTTGGCTCAGAAGTGTCTTTCAGGCCCGTGTAAGAGGCCAGGGTTGGCTTTCTTGGGTGGCAGAGGGCTCATCTGAGGGCGGCTCTCCGTGCCCGAGCCAGATCTCAGACCTGGGAACGTCCCTGTGCCAGAAGTGGGGCGGTCCCGCTCCGAGGTCAGGCAGCCACTTCTCTCCGACGTGCATGTGGGTCAGCGATGGGCCATGCTGGGGCCAAGACCCTTCATGTGGTCACGCTGAGAGACTCTCAACTGCTCGGCCTCGGCCTCCCTGGACTGTCCCCACGGGGGGTCCTGCCGCCCCCTCCCCCCCAAGAGCTGGGCCTCAGGCCGGGGTGTGGATGGTTGGTGGCCAACAACCCCAGTGCCTTGAGGGCCAGTGGGGGCACATCTGTGCCCGCCGGCCGCCCTCCCACCGCCGTCTCTGGTGGTGGCGGGACTCCTGTGACCTGTGCAGAGCCGTGGCGCTTGGTGTCCTCCGCCCTCCCCTGTCCGACCAGGGTGCGCCACCCCGTGTACTCTTTCCAGTGGGAGCCTGTTAGCAATGCTTTCTGTGCACACACGGGGGGACTTGCAGCAAGTTCTGGAAACTACCGAGTCGCGTACTGGATGCCGAGTGGAGTGGGGGCTCTGCCTAGAGAAGAGATGGACTCGAGGCAGCGGGGGTCATTTCCTGTCACCATCCGCAGGAGAGGGGCATGGGCAACAGCAGGCGGAGCTGCACGGGCTCCTGGCGGGGGCGGCGGCCAAGTTCCCTGCACCCCCTCCCCTGCCCCTCAGTGGGAGCACAGAGCCTGGGTGGGCACGCAGCCCCAGACCTCTGGTTCCCGACGCCAGCGAGCACAGGCAGCCTGCCTGGGAGGTGGCACGGCAGGCCCCAGGTGCCGGTCTCTTTCTCCTGTGCCTGCGAGGCAGGCTGTGCGGATGGGGCATCCCACCCCTGGCCCGAGCCCAGCCTTTCCTGAGTCCCACGGGGCCCGGCGTGGTCTGGCCTCCGCACAGGTGAGAGCCGGGCTCAGGGCGGCCCCGGCCTGCGTGACACAGACCCCCAGCTCACGCCCGACAGGCAGGTGAGCGTTGGCTGGACCCCCACCCTGGCCAGCCGGTCGGCTCTGAGGCCCGCTCTCCCTCCCCCTGGTTATGGCCCTGCGGACGGGCCCTGGGCGGGGCAGGTGGTGGCGGAGCCCGGGCCCTGCTGCCTGGAGAGGACCCAGGCCCGGGGAGCAGGGCAGCTTGGGGGCCTTGGGCTCGGGCCTTCAGTCAGCCCCTGCTCGTCCTGTCTCTCCTAGGACAGGTCCCAGAAGAGGAGGCCGGTCAGAACGGACAGAGTCGGGGCCTGCCCAAGGCCGTGTGCATGAATGGCACGGAGTCAGCCCAGCTAAGCAGCAAGTCGAAGGCGGAGCGCCGGGCCAGCGCCACCTCCAACCCTGCCCGCAAGGCCTGTTCAGCCAGCAGCAAGATCCGTCGGCTGTCGGCCTGCAAGCAGCAGTGAAGGCGGCTGCCCGGAGGTGGTACACGGTGGGGACTGGTGGGAAGGGCGGGGGGAGCCACAGGCACTGTCTACCACGGCTGGGTCTACTCCTCGTGGTCCTGCCAGCCTGTGCTCTCCGCCAGCGGGGTCTGGGTCGGAGGTGGAGAAGGTCACTTTCTGCAAGACTCTGGTCACTTGGGGGGTTCGTGTAAGAGTAGGGGTCCTCATACCAGCTGCCTGTCCTGCAAACCCCAGGGGCTCGCCCCTCCTCAGCCCTAGACAGCTGGAAGGGACAGGGTGGTGCTGGACGCAGCCCAGGGGCATGGGAGGTGGCTGCGTGGGTGGGTGGATGGCTGAGAGGTGAGGAGGGCAGGGCCTAAGGGAGTGACGCTGCGGGCCAGGTCACTGCTCGGTCCCTCCTTTCTTCCTTCTCCCACCTCTGTCTGCCACAGGCCGGGAAGGGGAAATCAGGCCTAGAGGTGCTGGAGACCCCATCACCCGTGAGGGTCTGAGGCTGCCACCCCTGCCCAGCCACATCCCCTGCCCCAGCGAGCTGCTCCTGGACGCCCCTGCAGCGCTTGTCTGCTGGCATCAGAACCAGCTCAGAGGGAGACCCGTGCACTGAGGCGGGAGGGCAGTGCTTGGTCCTGCCAGGTGGTGAGAGACTCACAGGGTGGCCCCTGAGTCAGCGCAGCTTTTCCTGGTCTCTCCCACTGGTTGACAGCCCCACGTGACTGGGCCTGTGTCCCCACTCCACCAGTGGGCCCCAGGGATGCAGAGCGCATTGCTGGGCAGGAGTGACCCCCTTTCTGCCCGTCTGCAGCCCGTCTCCAGGAGCCCCAACCAGGTGCCACGGCCCAGGCCCTCCGTCTTCCGGCCGAGTGCTGGCCCGCCGCCCGGGAAGGCCACCACGCCCTCCGTGCCAACCGCCTGGGGAAGCCAGGGGTCCTGGAGGGCGGCGCTGGGGGACAGCCGGGACCGGGGTCCCGCCCTCCCTGGAAGCAGCCGGTGGACTTGACCCCCTGTTGACTTTGCAATCCTGTGCTGAGCCCCTCCCCCGGTCGGGAGGAGGGCGAGGGCCCGGCGGGGGCCTGGAAGCCTCGCCACGCACTTTATGTCCAGACTACTGGTTCCCGCCGCCCCACTTCTCTTCTCACTGGCCACGTATCGCCTCCCACCTAGTGACGTGTTCAGACACAGCCAGCCCAGCCGGAGCCGCGCGAGGAGCAGGCCTGTCCACCGAGATGCATGCCCGGCGTCAGGGAGCCAGCGGCTGTCTTGTTTTCGTTGTTTGGTTTCTTTTTCCTTTTTTTTTTCTTTTTTAAGAAAAAATAAAACAGGTGGATTTGAGCTGTGGTTGTGAGGGGTATTTGAAAATCGTGGGGTGGCCGGTCGTGCTGCCAGGTGAGCGATCTGATCTGAGCTTGGGGACCCTGTGGACCCCACGGCGCAGGGGCTGGCCGGGGGTGCGGGTCTTGCCAGCGGCGCGGTGGGGCCTGGGCCTCGGCCGCGGCTCTGCCTTTGGCCACGCCGGACCCGTGTGCCGCCTCAGCAGCGACCCGCCTCCCCGAAGCTCCGCAGGCCGCTCTCCCCGGCCCGAGGGCCGGCAGCGGCGCGGTGCGGGGCCAGGGCCTCTCCCCGAGGCCCCAGAGAAGACCCGCGGCAGGCTCGCGTATGCAGTAAATATTTATAAGAACAGGAGACACGACAGGGAACTCCACCGTGGGCTAGGACGGACGGCGCGGGGCGGGGCGCCCCAGCTTTTGGCAATAAATAAAGCTTGGGAAACTTGAACCTTGGCCGCTGGGTTTTGTGAGTCCACACTGACGAGTCCAGCGGTTCTTTGGCCGGTGGGCTGCGGGGCGCGGGCCCGCTCGCATGCGGAGGGCGGGCGCGGGGACGCGGACACGGGGGGCGGCGGCGGCGGCGGGCGCGGTTATTGCTCGGAGGGGCGCGGACTGCCGCGAGCACGCGCCGCGGTGAGGTAAACGGCTTCGGGGGCTTCAGGGGGTTGGCGGCCGCGGCCTCCAGCCAACCTCCCAACCCAGGGCCGGTGCGCTCCTCGCGGATCCTCCGCGCCCCGCGGTCCCGGCGCATGCACCCCGGCGCAGGCACACGACGCAGCTCGAAGCTCAGTTGGCTCCAGGAAGGCCGTTCTGCGCATGCGTCTTGCGCAGCGAGAACGCTCAGTCCCGGGGTGCAGGCGCTGCGCATGCGCCTCTGCTCGCTATGCACCAGAGACCCGGGGCGGTGCGCACGGCGCCCGCCACCACCCACAGGCCGCTGTCTGGGGCCAAAGGCAGTTGAACGTCGTCCTCAGCAGCCCGAGGATGACAACCTGCCACGCTGCCTCCAGCTGACCTAGGGTCCTCGAGTCTCGCCATGCCGCAGGGACCCAGCCAAGTGCCCGGAGAGAACTGCGCGCGTGCGTACCTGGGGGCCGCGTGACGACGTCGTCGCGAGGCTGTGCGCACCCGGTGCGGCGCGGGCGTCCGGGACAGAGCGCACGCGTGCACGACCCGCCACCGGGTCCCAGCGCTTTCGCGCCTGGCATCGCGCCCCAGGTGCGTCCCGCCGCCGGGGAAGCTGACAGGTGTGCGCGGGGCAGGGGGCTTAGGCCGGGCTGTGGTCGGGGGACGTGGGCGCGGCGGCAGCCAGCACGGGGACCGCGGCGACGGGCTGCGCGAGGTGCGACGGGAAGAGTCTGTCCTCGAGTCCGGCCGCCAGCTTGTCCAGCAGCGCGCCCGGGGGCCCGGTGCACAGGCCCGAGCCGGGGCAGCCGCCGCCGGGCTCTTCCTCGATGGCGGGGATGGCGGGGGCGGCCGGGTCGTCCGCGCGGCCGTCGGGCGGGCAGTCGACGCTGTCTCCCCTGCGCAGGGGGGCGCGCGCAGGCCGGGGCTCGGCGCCGGGCGGGCCAGGGGTCGCAGCGCGCGCGCCGGGGTCGCTGTGCTGCCGGCCGCGCTGCGTCCACTGCTTGCGCGTGTGCGGGTGCGCGCGAGCGCGGTGGCGCGCGGCAGCGGGTGGCGCGTCGTCGAAGTGTGGGTCGTGGCGCAGGAACTCGTGGAAGAGCGCGTCCGTCTTCTCGTCGATGCTGTAGTCGCGGCGCGGGGCGCGGCGGGGCCAGGCGCGTGGGCTGCGGGGCCGGGCGGGCGCCTCGGGGGCAGAGATCGGGGTCATCTCGAAGCTGTCGCCCACTGTGGCCACGCGGCCGGCGCTGGTGAAGGAGCAACGCTTCTCGGAAGCGCTGGGCGGCCCATCGTCGCCCGCGCCGCGGCCCTCAATGCTGGCGTAGCCGCTGTCCATCTGGAGCAGCTTGCGCGGCCCGCCCGCCTCGCCGTCCGCAGGCCGCGGCGTGGGCGGCGGCGAGGGCGGCGGGAAGGTGGGCGCGGCGCCCCCGGAGCCCGAGCCCGAGCTGTCGCCGCTGCGCACAGAGTCGCGGTCGTTGCCGCTGCTGCTGTGGTCCGAGGCGGCGGCCGCATGCAGCTCGAGCGAGGCGCGCAGGCTCCAGATGTCGTGGTAGATGGTCTGGGCCTGCTCCGGCCCCGTGTCCCGCTCACCATCTGATTCCTGTTGCTGCTGCTGCTGCTGCTGCTCAGGCCCCGCGCCGCCGCTGGCGCGCTCCAGGGGGGACTCGGGGCTCGCCCCTCCCGCAGCGCCTGCCTCCTCCGCCGCCTCTAACCTGCAAGTCAGGCGGCAGCTATCAGACAGCTGTGCACCCCCCGCACCCGTCCCCCGGCCACCCCGCTTCTGGGTTGCGGAGGGTGGGCACGGGTGGAGATCCTCCGGGCTTGATAAGGCCTTGTGACAAGTTTTCTAAAATGTTGACTGCCGATTTTGCAGAAGATGCTTTTTGGATAAATTTTGAACCTTTCTGGTACCTGCTTTTAAACTAGGGTGTCTCTTACAGTATCTGACCCAAGCGTGTGCTTACGCTGAAAGTGGCTGACCCCTGGTCTGGAAAGAGTCAAGGCTCCCCTTGGGAGTCCCCTTCCTTCTTAACATCTTAGTGTGGGAGAAGGTAGTCAGGGAGGGACTGGACCAGGTGGATTCCAGCTCAGGACCTACCCCTGGATGAGTCTGAGTAAGCATCTCATCCTCCCTCTTGGATTGATAAGAAACCAGGAAAATGACACAAAATCAGAAACATTAAGTGCTCTGGACCTGTTCCTCACCCCACTGATGTCCCCACCCCACTGACTAGGCTCACAGTTTCAGGATAGTTGCCCTTGGGTTGGGGGCGGGGGCCTGCTACCAGAAGGATCACAGCGGTTCCTGAGAGGGGGCCGTCCAAACCTCAGGAGCACGGGCAGGCGGGCGGGGGCCTGGGGCCACCACAGAGCCCTTCAGGCTGTGAACCCCACCAGGAAGTGGCAGTACCCGGGTGGGGACACTCCCCCAATGGCCCTGCCTGGGCAGGTGTCCCGTCTTGGGAACCCTGGGGCCATCATATGGGGCCCTGCCCACCCGTCCACCCTTACCCAGCTTCCCCCTGCTTCCCTCCTCTGGTCCATGCTGGAGAGGTGGCCCCAGCCAGGCAGCCTCTGGGAGGGACGGTGGAGCCGGAGGGACGAGACCGCCTGTCCTCAGGGTGGGGAGAGCACTCCCTGGGCCACCTAGGGGGGACTGGGTAGGGCAGGGGCCCCCAGGTCCACCCCTAGCACCTCTACCTACTGAAAAATACCTGCCGAGAGCGGGGGGCGGGCTGGTGGGGCTGGCGAGAAAGGGGCGGGGGGGCGGGAAAGCCACGGCGTCGCCCGCGCTGGCGATGTACTGGATGAAGTCCACCAGGGGGGCATCCCCGTCCTCCTGCTCCGTGCTCTCGCTCGCCGCCCGCTGCCGCTGGAAGTGGTGCCGCTTGGGGGAGCCTGTGCGGGGGAAGGTGGGTCAGCCCCACCCCAGGCCAGCGGGCCCAGGCTGAGCCAGGTGTGTGTGCACCCTGCTGTGCAGTCAGAGAAACCGAGGCACAGAGACCAGAGGAGCCAGGGCAGACGGGAGTCGAGCACCGAGGCTGTGGCGGCTGCCTCGACCTGCCCTGGCAGACAGGTGTGGTCAGAGCAAGGCCTCACCCTGGACACTTGGTGACAGAAACCGGACGGCGTGGGAGAGGGAGGGACAGGCTCCCGGGGGGCCGGTGAGGGGGAGAGGGGAGGCGCTCTCCCGCCAGCTCCGCTTCTGCTGTGGGCCCCCTGGCCAGTGGCCCGGACCCTGGGAGAAGCCTGGGTGGGGAGAACAATCATCCCCAAACACGTTGTGGGGGATCCTGCACCTGCATGTGACCGTAATCACTCTCAGGAATCCCTGCTCCATCTCAGCTCCCACGGGCGGCAGGACAGGCCTTCCCTCCCTGGCCAGGAGCAGCCCAGCCAGAGCTGACCCCCACCGCTGGCTGGAGCCAGGCCTCAATGAGGGAGCTTGTACTGTCAGTGGCCACGTGCCTTCCCTTTCTCTGAGACACTGCTCGCCTACTCTCCCCACCTCTCCTGGCTCTGGGACCTCCCCACCTCCTCCTCCCCTGCGGCCAAGTCCCGCTGAGCTCCTGTGAGCAGAGGGGTCACACCTGTCAGTGCCCACCAGTCGGGGCAACCCCCTTCCCACTCCCCACACACGTTCCTGCCGTGGGCTAAGTGTAAAGAAGCTCCATGTGTCCAGAGCCCCATGTGACCAGGGCTCTGCAGGATCGAAGGGCTGCTGTCATTAGCCCACGGTGGGCACACAAAGACCCACAAGCCAAATGGGCCCCCCACCTGTTGTCAATAAAGTTTTATTGGCACATAACCCACGTTTACATGTCTACGGCTGCTTCCACGCTGCTGTGGCAGGCAAACCGTCTGACAAGACCAGAATGCTTCCATCTGGTGTCTTATAGAGCAAGTTCACAGAGTCTTGCTCCAGCCTGACAATCCCCCACTTTATTGGGGCCTGGTGTGTGGCCCAACTGGCCATGAGATGCCCACTGGCCAGCAAAGGGCAGGCGCTGGGGACCCCCAGGGAGCAGGGACCCCCTCCCCGGTGCAGAGCCTCTGCTGTCTGGCTGCCTGGGGCAGCAGCGGGCAGCCGACGCCGCGCTCTCTGGGCCTCGCTCCCTGCCAGGGGCTGTCGCTCACCTCTCGTGTCTAGACTGGACGCCCGCTGGCTGGGTTCCAGCTTCCATTTCTTGACCTTGAAATAGGGGCTGGCCCCGTCCAGGCTGGCGTGGCGCCGCAGGCGGGTGAAGAACTGTAGGACGGGGCCCGCCCCGGAGCCTGGGCCCGCCTCCCCAGGCCCCGCCACGGCCCCCGGCCCACTGGGGTTGGCGCTCCTGGCGCCCGCGTCCAGCTGGGAGGGAAGAGAGATGTTCTCAGACACACAGGGCCTTGTCTGCTGGCCCGAGTGCTAGCCCGGCCTGGGCCACAGCTCTGTGCTCATGGGGGCAGCTTTGGCCCTGCTGGTGGGGTGCAGAGGGGGAGCAGGGGATCGAGGTGGGTAGCAGCTACGCTAAGCCCAGGGGCCGGGGCCTCCCCCTGAGACCCTGCCCCAGAGACCCCCCCCCAGGGGTTTTGCCAGGTGCTGGCCAGTCCTGCTCTCCCCAGCCCCAGACGGGGGTTGCAGGGTGAGTGTCCAGGAGCGCTCACGCCCGTGGGCTGGGTCCTGAGTGCCCACCGCGTGTGTGTGTTGTGACATGACTGTGCTGCTCACTCCCCTTCCTCCCGCGTGTGGGGACCAGGCTGGGGCAGAGGGCCATAGTGGGCAGGAGGTGCAGGCTGACCCATCCTGGAGTGGGACGGTGCGTGGGGACGCTTGGGGGCCTCACCGAGGTGCCTTCCCCAGAGTCGCTGGACGCTGAGGGGCTGATCTGGAAGTCGGCAGGGCCCGCGGCCGAGTTGTAGGGGTCACCTGGCAGGGCGGAGCTGGGGCCCACGGAGCGGCCGGTGAGGGCCTTCCCCGAGGGCTGTGGGACAGAGCCAAGGTGGGGGAGGAAGCAGTGACAGGTCAAAGAGCACGGGAGGGTGACGGGGTGTTGCAGGGCCCGGCTGCCCACGGTGACCCCCAGCTGGGCCCCCTCCCCGTCCTGTGATGAGGGTCCCCGCTGGCAGGACAGCGGGAAAGGTGCCGCCCGCCGGGTGGGAGTGGGGTTCCCATCTGCCGAGCCCGGGCCAGCTGCCCCCTACACTTACCTGGAATATGGCAAGGCTGGCCTTGGGGGTGGCCGTGGGGTGGGGCGTGGCGCCCGCACTGGCCTCGCCTGAGTCACACTCGTGGATGGTGACGATCTTGAGTGGTGGCAGATGCAAGTGGGTGAGGCGAGCGTTCTTCAGGTGGTGGAAGTCCCCCTCCGTCAGCGTGTACCTGCGCCCAGCATGCCCGCCATCACTTCTGACGGCCCCGTCCCCCAGCCCACGCCCCGCCACCCTCCCCAGCTCCACTGTCCCCATCGTGCCAGGCCTGGGGGGAGCAGGCAGGACCGGGCACCCGGCAGAGGGCAGCCCGCCCGCGAGCCCAGTCTCAGGTCACGCTGGGACCCTGAGCGGCTGCGCCCCCGCCCCGCTCACCGGCGGCCCTTGTCGTGCGTCTTCCGGCTCTGCTCGAACAGAGCGGCCTCGTTGAAGGACACGCGGCGGCCGGTGGAGCCGGTGGACAGGAAACGCTCCGTCTCCGCATCCTGGCCCTCGGGGTCCTCTGCCCTGAAGTCGGCGCCTGTGAGGAGAGCCAAGAGAGGGTGGGCCGCGCCTGGCGGGCCGCTGGGCAGGGTGGGTCGGGGAGGGAGCTCTGCCGAGGGACCGCCAGGGAGACGGACCACCGGGGACGGGAGGGGCGGGGTGGGCGGGCACTCGCTCATCCGCTCACACACTCACTCGCTCGCTCAGCACGCGCCTGTGCGCACCTACGCGTGGGCTTTAAGGAAACAGAGATGAGTCGGAATCGAGCTGCGCCCAGTCTGGTGGGGGAGACAGACAGACACAGACGGTCAGGCGGCCCGAGGGGGGCAGGCAGGCGGCCGAGGGTGGACGGGAGGGCGGGCAGACGAGGGGCGGGGCCCGGCCGGCGCCTCACCTGGGGCCGGGTGAGCGCCGTTGTCCAGGTAGGTGGTGGTGGTCTTCTCTGCCTCCTCCGTGGCCCTGGGGGGACACAGGAGAGCTGGTGGGCGGGAGAGCCCAGACGGTACTGCCCATGGGCCAAGAACCCAAGAACCCACCTGCGCGGACCTGACCGGTTGTCTCAGGCCACTATGCACCCCCATGACACTCATACGTGTGCATCTGCTACTCTGCACACGCCCTCACACTCACTCCCTCCAGGCCCCCCACCAGGCAGCGGGGGCCACACACCTGTCGAGGCGCCGGTGGACCTCCCAGCAGCGCCTGCACAGGAGCAGCACGCCGGACAGCACCACGAGCGTGCCCCCCACGAAGAGCGACATGACCACCACGAGCAACACGTAGTTGTCCAGGATGGGGTCCGGCTCCGCCTGCGGGCGGCAGGCAGGGTCAGCTCTTCCTGGGGGGGAACTCGGGCCACCCACCCCGCCTTCCCCACCCCCTACCCCTCACTCACAGTGGGGCGGCCGGTGGCGTTGTCCCACGTCGTGGTCAGGGCGGCGGTGGTGGCGGTGGTGGCAGCCATGGCCATGGTGGCCGTGGGCTGCATTTCGAGGCTAGGAGGAGGGACCTGGAGGAGCAAGGCCTGCTCAACTCCAGCTCCTGCGTCTCGCGCCCCCTCTGGCCTCCCCAGGAGCGGGAGCCCCCCCAGGGCAGTGACTCACGGGGAGGTGGGGGAGCCCTAGGCAGCACCCCCTCAGGTCAGCGCTGGGCGCCGGGACCTGCGTTTCCCCATCTTTAAACGGGGGAGGTGTGCACACGGCCGCCTCCTCAGCCGGTGGGGCCGGCCCGGCGAGGTAGCGCAGGGCCCAGAGCCCTGCCCAGGATGGGGAAAGCACCCGGAGAGGAATGGGGAAACTGAGGCTGTCAGCTCAGTCCCGCGAGGACCCGGGTCATCCCTGGGGCCGTCCCCCGCGGGAGGGGCGGCGGGGCCGAGCGCAGCAGTGGTCCCGGGTCACGACTCTGGGAGGTGAAGCTCCCCCCTCCGCCAAGCGGTAGTGGGAGTGGAGAGGCCAAAGAAGGCGCATCTGTTCCCAGCCCTGAAGAATCCGGTTCCCATGGCGACGGAACGGCGGGCCGAGCTGGGGGGGGGGCGGGTTGCCAGGGAGCCGGGGGGAGGGGAGGGGAGGGGATGGGGGAGGGAGGGCAGGGGGGAGGCCTCCTGCAGGGCGGCGGGCCGGCCCCGGGCGCAAGATGGCTGCGCCGCCTCCCGCCGGTGCCCAGCGCGGCCAGCTCGGCCGGCCTCCGCGCCCGCCTTCCGCCGGGGGGGACGCAGGCCGGGGAGGGGCTCGGCGCTCGGGGAGGGCCTGCCGGGACACTGCACCTGAGCGCGTCCCCGAGGCACAGCTCCTCGCGGCGGGAAAGAGCGAGGACGCGCCGGAATCTCGGGGAACAGAGCCCGGGGCCGGGGTGACCACCAGCCCCGAGTCGGCACGGCGCGCGCGCGGCCCTTCCCCCGAGAAAAGGGGAAACCTGTGCACAGGCTCCAGCGTCCCCAATCCTCTCGGGCTTTGATCCTACGCGACAGCGGGGGAAACTGAGGCCCAGAGAAGGGAGGGCGCTCCTGGTGAAAGCCAGGTGTCCTCAGCGCTCCGGGTCAGAGGCTGGCCGCCGCTCCTCGGGGGGAGGGGGCGCGCATATGTAGGTCGGGAAATGAGTTCAGGCTGGAGGAGGAGGGGGCAGGGACGATGACAAGCGGGCAGGAAAGATGGCAGGACGCCGAGGAGGAAGAGAGGTGGGCTCTTCGGGGGTAGGCGGGGACGGCGGCCGAGGGCGGAGGTTCCCCACGGGCCGGCCCCCGAGGTCCAGCCAGGCCTCGGCTCCCCGAGCGAGCTCGCCACCGCGCCCCACCGCGCGCCCCCAGCCGGCCCGGGGGCGGGGATGGCGAGCGGGGAGAGGCAGAGAGCCCGCCTCCGGGCGCATCTCGACCTCGGGCAAAGCCAGGAGGCGGAGACGCCATCGCCCTGGCTGGATCTCGCGGGGGAAACTGAGGCCGGGGGAGGGCGTGGGCGGGGGTCTCTCTCGCGGCCGCCGAAGGGGGAAGCCAAGCCCCGCAGGGGGGCCCCCACACCCGCACCGGCTCCCTCGCTCCCTCCCTCCGGCCTCGCCGCCTCGCGGGGCAAGGCCAGGGGTCCCGGGCCAGAGCGGGCCCCGGAGGCGACCGCCATCCCCCCGCGCGCCCCCCACCCGCCCCGCTGCAGCCCCGGGCCCGCCGCGCCTACCTCAGCGCCGGGGCGCGCGGCCCATGCGCGGCGGGCGGGCGGCTGCGCGGCGCTCCCGGCTGGCTCGGGCGCCGGGCGGCCGCGGCGCAGGCGGAGAATTTATGAATGGAGAGCGCGGCGCGCGGGGGAGGCGGGCGCGCGGGGAGGGGCCGCGCACGTGACCGCGTTGGCGGCGAGCCCGCTCGGACCCGCTCGGTGCCGCCCGGTCCCCGACCGGCCGCCCCCACCGCGTTTGCGGCCGCGTCTGGCTCGCTCCGCGCCGGCCACCGCCTCCCCTTCCCTTCCGGCGAGGGCGGGGGGCGGAGCTTGCGCTCCCGGGCGCCCCCTCCCCACGTGGAGCCGCCCTCTCCCGCGGCGGCTGAATCTCCGCCCCCGGCCCCCGAGGCACGACTCCCGACCCTTCCCGGTCCCCGAGGGCCGGGGGACGACGGGGGGTGCTGGGAGACACGACTCCCCCAGCCCGGGGTCCTGGGGTGCACTGACTCCTCCTTCGCTTCCCCCAATCTGGGGGTCCCCAGGATGCACAGCCCAGGGGGTCGGGCACATGTCCCCATGCGGGGGGTGGCACTGTGCGGGCTCACCATGTGCCCTGCCTTGTTGGGATAAGCAAAGGTAACACCACAACCTGTGCTGAGTGCCACCGGAGCCTGCCTAGCGCCTGGTGACATCAGGACTACCCAGGCAGAAACCCCACATGCGGTCAACCCCAAAGTTTTCCCTTCTTCCTGACAATTGTCCCATCCTTCTAGGTGCTTAGACCACCACACTGCCACCAGCTGGGTCCAGGTTCCATCCCAGCCGACCTGGCCTTGTGCTCAGCATCCGTCAATGGCTCGCCTTTCTCCTCCAGTGAAAGTCGGAGGCCCAGTTCAACCTCAGGGCCTTTGTACCTGCGGGTGTTGAGCGTGTTCGGCTCTTTCCCTGTTCAGCCTCAAGATTCTCTCCCTCGCCTCCCTCAACTCTTTCCCAAATGGCAAAGTCTCCGCGCATCTCCTCTTGGCTGCTTTCTCCAACACAGCAGCTCCCACCCCACACTCCCACCCCCCGCTGTACTCTGCTTTTCTCTGTGACCCAGGACGTTGTCTATGTTACTTGCTCCCGTGTGTTGTGTCCCTACTCACCCCTGCCCCCACTACACACTGAGCTCCAGGGGCGGGAGCACAGGTGACACCTCTAAGGGAGGGCAAGGGGCAGCCAAGTGGACAAAAACCCAGGAGAGCTGGCTCCGAGCGAGTGGGAACTGCATGTGCAAAGACCCTGAGGTAGCAAAGCGTGTTTGCTGAAGATTGACGTGTTGGAGGGAGCACGGGAAACCATCTTGTGGTTCCCAGCAGGGGAGGGACGTGGTTCCTCCGACTGTGAGTGAAGGCACCCGCGGCGAGGCCAGGGAAGGAGACTGGGGCCACCCAAGCCCGTGATGGGAGCTGCAGTGGCCGAGCTGGGTGCGTCCACCGAATTCCAGGATAACCCTCCGTCTGGGACTTGAGTAACCACCCTGGAATGGGATTGGAGAGAAGCCGTCCCTTGGATGGGTTTGAGGAGCCGATTAGAGGAGGCCTCCAGATGGGGTCCGGGCATAGAGGTCAGGGCTGCGCACAGGACGCACCCCCAGGAACTTGGGTAGGGCTCCCCCGGCCCAGGGCCAGGATGACACCCCTCACAGTGCTGGCCCAGAGGGGGCGAGGTCTGCGCGCCAGGCCCGGGGCTTCCTTGGGCGGCCCGGGTGCCGGGGGGCTGGAGCGCGGCGCAGCGCCCCGGGGATCGGGCGGCGAGCCGCAGAGCACCTGCCCACCTGCCCCCCTGCGACCCGCACCCTGCACCCTCCGCTCCTCCGCCCCGTGCAGCCCGGAGTCCGCGTTTTCCCGGAACCCAAGGTTGGGGCGGGGGCCGGCTCGGGACGCAGACCAGCCTGAGCGCGGGGGCGGGGCGGTGACGTCAGCGCCGCGAGCGAGGTTGCGCAGGCCGCAGTGACGTCAGCAGAGCCCCTGGCCGCCCGCGCACGCGCCCCTGCGTCAGCGGCGCGCGGGGGCGGTGGCCGGGCGGGGCCGCGGCGAGCGCATCTCCGGGCGCGGCGCGCCCTCTGCCGGCGCCCTCGGGGTTGCCGCCGACTCGTGCCCGCGCCGCCCGGCGCTTTCGCGCGCTGGACCGTCCGCCTGGGATGCCGGTCCCGGGACGCCTGCACCTGCCTCATCGCAGCCTGCCCCATCCCGCTCTTCCACTCCGCTTCTTAAAGTATTTGTCATTTCCTAACAGACTACAGGATTTGCTTATTTATTGCTTTGTCGGTTAAGTGCCCCCACCGCCCCAAACCACAGCAGGAATCTTAAGATTTCCCTGATGCAGGGCTCTCCAGCCTGGCATCCAATGAGTGCCCCCCAAATCTTGAGTTCAACTCGTGTGTCCTCCTCCGCGCAGGTTTCTGGTTCTCTCCCTGCAGAACCGCCTAACCGACTTCCCACCTGACCAGCAGGCTGGGAGTCGGAAGGAAACTACAACTCCCAGCATGCCGCGCCCCCGGGCGCCGCGTCGTCGTCCGCGTTGCGCGCGGCCCGCCGGGAGTCGTAGTTCGTGGCTGCGCCCTCGCCCGGACTTCTTCTCCCAGAGGCCCCCGCGCGTCGTCCTGCTCGCCCTCCAGGCCGCCCGCGTCCGGCCCGAGTCCGCCGCCGCCGCCGCCGCCGCCGCCATGCTGCCCGCCGCGCTGCTCCGCCGCCCCGGCCTGGGCCGCTTCGTGCGCCAGGCCCGCGCCTACGCCGAGGCCGCCGCCGCCCCGGCCCCCGCCGCGGGCCCGGGACAGATGTCCTTCACCTTCGCCTCCCCCACGCAGGTGCGGACACCGGCCGGGCTCGGGACCCCGCCGTGGCTGCCGCCTCCCCTCCAGAGCCCGGACCCGCGCCCCCTCGCCCGTGTGGTCCGGGATCCGAGCCCCCCGGACCCCGGGGCACCGACCCCCATTCCTGACCCCGCAGTGCCGCCCGTGTGGTCCGGGATCCGAGCCCCCCGACCCCGGGTCACCGACCCCCATTTCTGACCCGCGTCCTGTGTCCTCCCGTGTGATCCGGGATCCGAGCCCCCCAGAACCCGTGTCACCGCTCCGTTCCTGACCCGCGTCCTGTGTCCTTACCCCATGTGGTCCGGAATCTGAGCCCCCCAACCCCCGGGTCACTGTCCCCCGTTCTGAACCTGGACCCCTCCCCCGTGTGGTCTGGAATTCGAGCCCCCCAACGTCCAGGTGTCCGCTCCTCTTCCGCACCGCGCTCTCCGCCCCTCCCGCATGAGGTCCGGAGTCCCAACTCCTGGACTTTCTATTTGCAATCCCACGCCCAAGGGCGGGAGCAGGTCCGGAGCCCCAGCACCTCTCCAGGGTTCTCTGTGTGCTCTTCTGGGACTGCCACACTCTGCTCTGTGTGGTCTCACAGCACGTCCCTGTGAAGGAGCCTGGGTGACTCGATTCTTTTTCTTATAGATGAGGATCTAAGGCCTTGCCAGGAGATCAGAACCAAAGCACCGCCCCGGAGCTCAGTTCCTGGCCCATTTCAGTGCAGGGGAGACGGGGTCCAGGCTGCGTGGCGCTGGCCTGTAGTGACCATTCCTCGTGTATCCTCTGCAGGTGTTCTTCAACGGCGCCAACGTCCGGCAGGTGGACGTGCCCACGCAGACAGGAGCCTTCGGCATTCTGGCCGCACACGTGCCCACCCTGCAGGTCCTGCGGCCGGGGCTGGTCGTCGTCCACGCGGAGGACGGCACCACCTCCAAGTACTTCGGTGAGTGGAGCGGGAGAGCAGAGGGGCAGTGCTGGGCAGGGGCCGCACATCGGTCCCCATCTCGGGTGAGGCCACCACGGGAAGCAAGCCAGACGCACCCACAGCCGCCTCGGTCCCAGGTGTGGTTAAGTAGCATGTCGTGGAGAGGGGGGGTGTGCAGATGCTAGGAAAAGAATTCAAATTTTGTGGGAAGTAGTCAATGTAAAGGAAAAAGGAAGTCTACAAGAGGAAGTATTCCACGAAGGCTTTCCAGTAGCATCTCGTGTGATGGTATAACCAGGGTTTGAGCTCAAACCTTGTTCACTGGTGGGTGAAAGGGAAGCTGTTCTTTCCAGATGCCCATCCCCCATGCTGGACCCTAGGGCACCCTGTGGGGCTGCTCTTCCAGCGCCGAGCTGTCAGTCCTCCTTTTCCCACAGTGAGCAGCGGCTCTGTCACCGTGAACGCAGATTCCTCCGTGCAGTTACTGGCCGAAGAAGCCGTGACACTGGACATGCTGGACCTGGGGGTGAGTACTGGGGAAACTGAAGCGCTGAGCAGGTGGGAGTTGTCCGAGAGCCCCCAGGGAGCAGGGCAGGGAACCTGGGGGGGGGCAGGCACCAGCCCAGGTCACTGCCTGGTCCTCACCCGCCCCCCCACCTTCTCCTGCAGGCGGCCAAGGCAAACTTGGAGAAGGCGCAGTCGGAGCTGTCGGGGGCGGCGGATGAGGCCGCCAGGGCGGAGATCCAAATCCGAATCGAGGCTAATGAGGCGCTCGTGAAAGCCCTTGAGTAGGCGGTGCGTGTCCTTGCCCGCAGGGAAGTTGAGGCCGGAGGTGAGCAGGGCTGTCCCAGGTTGGCAGGACCAGCTCCTGGGAGTCCAGACTAGGGGACAGGGGGTGACCTTGCAGAAAAGGCCACCAGGGGGCAGTGCAGCGCCAGCTTCTGCCCAGAGCCCACCCACAGGGCCCTGTCTCCGCTGGCTCCAGCCGGCTTGGTGGCTTGGTGGTGGAAGTGAGCTCAGAAGCCTTGCTCTGTCCTTGGAAAGACTGTCGCCCCAGGGGGCTCTTCTCCCACCTCCCAAGATTCCCCAGCCTGACCTGCTACCCACCACCCGTCTGCTCTTCCAGAGCCTGCCAGGGAGATCCCTGCTCCAGCCACCCCGTGGGACAGCCGGCCCCCAGCTCGCACCCCTATTAAAGATCTGGGACCTGCCACGTGTGAGCTGGTTTTGTGTCCTGCTGGGGCTGTGGGCTTGGGACCTGCCTGGTTTCTCCCACAGCTTTCTGGTTTCCTCTGTGAGGTGGGCTGACAAATGCCAGCTCAGCTTTGGGGTCCGGAGGCTGTGGCCTGAGAGATTCTTGGGGATCTACAGTAAACCGGGGATTGGGGTTTGTCGGGGGAACAGCCAGTGAGCCCCAGCTGGGTAGTGGGCAGGGTGCTGGCCTTCAGCCTGAGAGGATGTGGATGGGCAAAGGTGACTGCCGGGCCTGGGGACAGAGGGGGGGCGTGGCCGAGCTCCTGGGCCGGGCCGGGGCTGCTAGAGACACCTGGGGTCTGTCCTATTCCAGGCTGTGACGTCCACCCTCTGGGCTCGCGTCGGCCCAGCCACGCTGGGAAGGGACGGGTCCTGCCTTCTCCCACGGACGCCCCGCCCTGTGCTCGCCCAGCCCGTGGGTGGCCCAGGCTGGCCGGGCGCCTGATGCCCAGTGGTGTTGGCATCTCCGTGGCACCGAGTCCCTGGGCTGGCCCCAGATGGGGTGGGGCGGCTGGGCGGGGGCGACTCTGGCACCTCGCAGTGCCAATGCTGCTCTACCTCCTCCCTTTTGCAACTGTGGGGGTGGTCAAACTCGGGCTCCAAGTGTCCAGGTGGCAGACAGGGGACTTCAGGGCAGGGGTCTCTTTGCTCTCTTTCCCTGCCCCGGGCCCAAGCAGGGCTGACAGGGGATTCCAGGGGGGTGAGTGTGTGAGAGAGTGTGGGCCTTCCTGTGTGTCACAGCAGCCAGGAGGCGATGGGGAGGTCACCCCGGGGCATGTCATCAGCATAGACTGTGCACTCGTGTCTCACAGTCCCGTGCCAGTGACTGTCTTGTCACGCTTTCAAGGTTGGACGTGGTGGGAGATGCACGTGCGGGGGCATTCAGGCAAGCTGGTAGTTGTGAGGGGTCTGTCCGGGTTCTCCTTACTCTTGGACAGTAAGGCCTAATCAGCTGTCTTCTATGTCCCTGGGAACCCGTGGTCCCTGAAGGCTGTGGTGGCCATGGGGTCACAGGTACAGCCCCACCCCTCCCCGTCCTGGCTCAGAGCCCAGGTCCTAGAGTTCCTGGCCGCCCCAGGTGCTATAAATAAGACCAAGGACACCGCTGGGGGTGGGCGGGGGCCTGGGGGGGGACACCCTCACCAAGTGGCTGGACCAGTGCCCCCCAAGCCACGGACCCCGTGCCCTGAGAGGCCTCAGCCCCTGCCTGGGGAACACAACCCAACATAGTTAGGACCCCCCCCCCCAGCATAGCGCAGTCACGGGGGGAGGTGTGAGACTTTGGGACACCCGTGCCTGACAGGGGCCGGCGGGAACAGTCCGTGCTGGCCAGGCCGTGTCCTGGGGCAGGAGGCGGCCAGGGTGGGGCGGGTCACAGGGCCAGGAACCAGAGGTCATGACCCCTTCTGCCAGGGCAGGCCGACACCCAAGGGTTCCTGCTCCTGGGAAGGGGCATCCCCTCATGACCTGTATGTGCTCACCCTGGGACCGCCCGTTGGAGCGCAGGAACACCAGACGGGAAAGAAAGCGGGAAGCGTGTCGACTTAGCAGGTTTATTTGTTGAACGTGCAAAGCCAGGCCGGCCCCCGGCCCCCACCCTAAGTGTGACCATAGGGTCCCAGTTCCAGGAGGGCAGCCCCCTTCCCCAGCAAGCAGGGGCACAAGGTCTCAGTCACTCTGAAGTCACACAGCCCTGCCCCCCCAGCACCCCGGCCCATCCCGGAGGCCCTGCATTTGGACGTGCTCCGGCTCCGGGGCCCTCGGCTCCTGGAAGCAGGGGTGACCTGGCCTCCAGGCCCCCAGGCGCAGCCCCTCCGCCTGGCCCGACGACCCCTCTGGGGTGTCGCTCAAGCTTCCAGCACTTCAAGCTGGCTCTTCCCACTTCCTGGGACACCATCTTCTTTGTCTGGCCAACTCCCATCCACCTCTCCACTCCTGCCCCGGTGACCCCACCTCCCCGGGGCTCCCCCAACCCCTCCCTCTGGCCCAGCCCTGACTCTGCGGGGCTGGGAGTGTCTGGGCGCGCCGGTATCAGGGTGGGGGGCCAGAGGCTGCAGGAGTGTTGGGTGGGAGCAGGACGGAGGCCTGGAAAGGACCACAGCCCTGGGAGGGGCGCCCAGGGTCAGGGTGGGGGTGGAGGTGGTCAGGCCAGATAAAGGGAGAAACCAGATAGGTGGACGGGGGTGGGGGAGTAGGGCCTGGGGTCCTTCTCCTTTGGACAGAGAGAGCAGGGGAGACAGAGAGCCCCACCCCAACCAGGGCCATCCTCAGGAAACCCCCTACCTAGGGCACCCCTCAAGGAGAAACAGGATGTGCCAGGTTTCCGGTGCCACTGGCTGTGTGGTCTCAGTTTCCCCACCTGTAGGATGGGTACGATGATCATGCCCGCCCCGAGGCTGGCTGCCAGGCTGCGAGCATACACTAATGAGTGATGATGCTATCGCTGCATCTAGGGGAGGGCCCTACGCCCCCAGCCCCCAGAGTGCACCCTGCTGGATTCTCTCTTCATTCCACGTCGTCGTCCTCCCCCTAGCCCCCCCCCCCGCCCGCTGGAGAAACAGGCTCAGAGAGACCAGTGTCCTCCCAGGTCACAGTGAAGCGAGTGGTGCTGGCCGCACTCGGCAGGCTCGGCGCAGGTTAATCGCTCCATAAATGCTCTCTGAGGTCCCCGTTAAGGGAGGCAGGAAGCCGGGCTGCCAGGGCAGCTGGCAGGGGCACCCCCACTCCAGGCAGGTGACTCCGGCCTGTTTTCCTGGACGGCGGCCTCTGACTCAGGACCCTCTTCCCGCCCCCCCACGCGGGCACCCCCAGGCGGAAGCATCGGGACTGGGACGGCAGGAAAGGGGGTGGGGCAGGGAGCTCGGCTGTGCGCCCCAAAACCCCGTCCCGGGGGCCCCAATAGGGGTGCGTCCGAGTGTCTGACGCGGCCGACCGTGACCCTGGGTTCAGCTGCATTCAAGGACCGGCCCCCTTTTTCAGCGGCAAGGCTTGGGGGGGCGGGTGGCCCGGCCCCACGGCGCCCCAGGGCCCTGGCCCGCAGGCAGGGGCGGGGGCCGGCCTGCGTCACCGCCCGCCCGGCCCCCCGCCCCCTGCCCGCCCAAACTCCACCCCGAGGGAAGGCGGTGCGGATAAAGGCTCAGGGCCGCCTGCTCGGCCCCAGACCGGCCCCGCCAGCGCGCACTCGGCCCGGACGTGGGTTCGCTCAGGACCGTGGGGACCTCGGACTGGCCGCGCCCGGTGAGTGCGGGGCGGGACCTCGCGGCCGGGGATGGGGTCTCCACTCCAGGCTTTAAGGATGCCCCACTTTTCCTTTGTTCTCGGGGCAGCCAAGGTTTGGGGTGTCTTCAGTCTTGGGGAGCCCCCAGGGAGGTGGGGTGGGAGGGGCTCGGCGCAGCCAACACCGCCCCGACCGGACCTCAGTCCCCGCCCCGCCCCCCGGGCACTCCCCCTCCCCGCAAGTGACCTTGAGCCAGTGGGCGTTCTGACCTGAGTGTCCCCGGCTGTGCGGCCCCGGTCTTCTGACTTACAGGTCCCACACTTTTGGCGAGCCCCCGCCCCCACGCCCGCAGCGCGTCGGCCTCCCCCTGCCCCGGGCAGCTCCGCGCCCCCTCCCCGATCCCCGGGCGGCGCTCCCAGGCGGGGCCGGCAGAGGGCGCGCCGGCGCTGCTGACTCACCGCAGCCCCGAGCGGAGCGGCGCGCGCGGGCGCAGCCGGGGACGCCGCGTCACGTCACGGCTCGGGCGGGCGCGACTCGGGAAGCGGACCGGCCCGCGCGACGGGGGTGGGACGCGAGGTGGCACCGGCGCGGGAGGGGTCCTCCCGGCACCGGCCACGTCACCGACACGCCCCGCCCCTCGCCGGGATCTCACGCCCCCGAGTGGGGGCGCCGGCCGACCCGACCGTCCCGCGAGCCGCCCCGCCGGGACCCGGCCACGAGGCGCGGGGATCGCCTCCCGCTTCCGCTCGCGGCGGCTTCCCTGACGGGCGCGGGGGGAGACCCCGCGGCTACCTGCTCCTCCCGACGCGGGGACGACGCCCCCCTCGCCGCGCCGCCGAGCCGGGGTCCCGCGCCCCCGGCCGCCCGCCCTTTGTTGCGGGTGCCCGGCCTTATGAATGGCCCCCGGTGCGGGAGGGGCGCGGGGGCGGGCGGAGCAGCGCCAGCCCCGCCCCCGCCGCGCGCTCCTTGGCCGCCGGGCGGGGGGCGGAGCGAGGGGCGGACCCGGCGGCCACGTGGGGCAGCGCCGCGGCGGCTCCCATTGGCCGGCCCGCGCGGCCTACTGGGCGATCGGCGCGCGCCCATTGGTCGGCGCGGCGCCGGCGGAGTAAGTAGTGAATGGGAGGGGGCGGCGCCCCGCCCCTCGGAACGTTGATACATTATAACTTTTTTTTCTTGTTACTTTCACCCCCAGATCCTCTGAGCGGCGGCGGCGGCGGCTGTTGCTAAGGGAGGGGACGCGCCGGGAAGCGCGGCCCGAGCGGCAGACGGCCCCGAGCGCGGCCGGCCGAGCGGCGCCCCCTCCTCCAGGACGCTCCCCCGCGCCCGCCGCCCCTGAAGGGAGCCGCAGGAGCCGTCCCCACCCCCGGGAGGCGCCCCGAGGAGCCGCCGCGACCCCGGAGCGCCGCTCGGATTTTGGACTCCTGACTTGCCTTCCGCTCCTGGGATCTTCTCGACGGGGACACTCGCTGCCCCCCGCCCCCAGGAACCCCGAGGAGCCGGGTTTGGGGAGCCCCCCGCCCTGCCCGGAGGCGCGGCGAGGATTGGCGGCGCCCCGCGGACCCCAGCCCCCCAGCGCGGGCCGGGGATGGAGCCTCAGCCCGGCGGCGCCCGGAGCTGCCGGCGCGGGGCCCCCGGCGGCGCCTGCGAGCTGGGCCCGGCGGCCGAGGCGGCGCCCATGAGCCTGGCCATCCACAGCACGACGGGCACCCGCTACGAGCTGTCGGTGCCCCACGACGAGACGGTGGAGGGGCTGCGCAAGCGGCTGTCCCAGCGTCTCAAAGTGCCCAAGGAGCGCCTGGCGCTGCTCCACAAAGACACGTAGGTACCGCGCGCCGCCCCGGGCCCCGCGCCCCCGGCCCGCCGCCCCCTCGGGCCCCGGCCCCCGGGCGGGAACAAAGAGCGCGCCGCTCGGGGAAGGAAGGGGGCGGCCAGACGGGGGGCGGGGGCGCGCCGCGCGCTCTCGGGCGCCCTCTGCTCGGCCTTGCCTGCCGCGGCCCCCTCCCCCGCCCGGGGTCGCTGCACAAAGGCGACTGCGAGGGCGCCCCCGGCCGGGCTTAGGCGGCCCCCTCGCGGGAAGGCAGGAGCCCCGGGGCGGCGCGGGGGTCCCGTCTGCGGGGGTGGGGGGCGCGGCCGCCGCCTCCTCTGCCCCCGTCGCCGCCGGCTTCCGCATCTGTTCGGCGGCCCCCTCTGCGTCTGGCTGTCTCACCCTCACTTGCGTCTCCCTGCCCCCCTTTGTTCTCGCCACCGAGCACTCCCCGCAGCCTCCCCCTCCCCGCTGGTATTTAAATCGCCTCCAGGCCGGGGAGCCCTCCCCCCGCGGGCCTCCGGGGACACGCAATGTCCATCCCCAGCGGAGGGGCCCCGTGGGGGAGGGGCGGGAGGGGGAGGGTCTCCTTTGTCTGAGCGGCGGTGGCCTGCGCCGGGGAAGGAGGGAGGAGCGGGAGCCGGTCGGGCAAGCCCCGAAGGCTGAGCCCCGTGGAGCCCACGAAGACGAGCCTAGGGCTGGAGTTGGTGAATTACAGGCAGAGCTGGCGTCGGGCTGGTGGGAGGGTGGCACGGGGCGCATTGGGGCCGGATGATGAAAAAGTGGCTTGCTGAGATGCAGAGGAGGTGCCCCAGTGCAGATTTGGGGTTCCTGGGGACGAGGGGTCTGAACCGCCGGCATGGGGGCTCCCAGGGCCAGACCGTGAACCTCCCCCGCCGCACACTCAGAGCCTTGGATCTGGAGGCCAGGAAGGGGTGGGGGTGGGAGCACAGCCCTCCCCCGCGGCCTCCGTTTCCGCGTCCTTGCCGTGTCTCCGCATAGCCTCACCCTCTTCCTTCCTCCCCCCCAGTCGGCTCAGTTCGGGGAAGCTGCAGGAGTTCGGCGTGGGGGATGGCAGCAAGCTGACGCTCGTGCCCACCGTGGAGGCGGGCCTCATGGTAAACGGCTGGGGCAGTGAGCCCCGCAGGCCCCGAGGCAGGGGGGCAGCCCCTTCCATGCGAGCTCGGGCCCCATCACACACGTCTGGGTCCCCTTCCCCGCCAGGGCCCCCTCCCCAGCAGGCAGGGCCCTCCCCACCCCGATGCCCGGGCCCTGGGACCAGAGCGCCCGCTCAGGGTCTCTTTCTGTCTTTGTAGTCCCAGGCCTCCCGGCCGGAACAGTCTGTGATGCAGGCCCTCGAGAGCTTGACCGAGACGCAGGTGAGAGTCGCGCCGGCCTCTCCTAGCCCGTGGGGGTAGCAGGCCCCGTGCCCGGAGCTCCGGGGAGCCTGGGGGTTGTTTGTGCTCCCAGGCCCGTGGGGAGGGGAGGGGAGGGGACGCGCCGCCCCGCCTCGGTGCCAGCTTGGCCTGGTCACCCCGCTTCCTCTTCCTCCTCCCCCATCAGTCACCACCTGACCTTGAGAGCTTTCTCTCCCACGGTGGCCGCCATGGGGGAGGGGGCTGGGCTTTCACAAGCCCGCCTGTGGGGTGACCTTGGCCCACACTCCCACCCCTGCCTGTGTCCCCAGCCCCACTCCCTCTGCCCGCCGCCGAGCGCCCCTCCGAGGCCACTGTGGTTTCCCCAGAGCGCTTTTTTTTTCAATTTCTGTTGGGTGGAGGAGAGAAGGAGGACTCACCATGCGTGACACTTCTTCCGCCTTTGGTGACCCCATTGTGAGGGGTAGGGAGTCACCTCCCTCTCCTCCCTCTGGCCTTTGTTCTCTGCCCCAAAAGGGAGCGGGGGCGGGGCGCCCAGCCCCAGGGCCAGCGCAGCCGGGACAGGATGTTAGGAAAATATTTAGTAACCTGCCAGGAGGAAGGTCGGGGCTGACCCACACCCGGCTTCCCGGCGCTTCGTCGCTGTCCTTTTTTTTTTTTCATTCCCAGTCCTTCCCTCATTTTTCTGGTGGCGAGGTCCTCCGCCCTGGAGAGTGACACAGGCCTCAGCTATCCGCCTGCTGCCAGGGTGGGGGAAGCAGGCTGCTGCCCGTCCCGGTGAAGGGGTGGGCGGGTTCCCGTCCTCTCGGCTGGGCTGGCTGCAGGAAACCTGCTTAGCGGCTTTCCCTCCTCCCGCCCCGAGGCCCTCGCCCCCTCCCCGGCATGTAGCATCCTGCCCTCTCCAGCGGGCGGGCGCGGAGGAGGGGACCGGGATCTGGGTGGTCTGCCATGCGCGGGAGAGCCGTGGGGTCCTGGGAGCCGGGTGGGGGCTGCACGTGATTTCCTGGGGCAGCCGGGAACTGAGCTCCCTGCTTCTGGGGGGGCTGCGGTTGGCAGGGGGGCCCGGGGCGTGTTTGGTTCACATCCGCCCAAGGGTGCCTGCGTCAGGAGATGGGGGGGGGGCGCTGGGCGGAGTGACTGGGCTCCCAGGGCTGCCTCCCCGCCTGGCACCGAGTCATGCCAGCCCGTTCGCCCTCCCCAGGGAGGAAGTTGTAGGGCGGCGGGGGAGGGAGAGGGACACCCCAGCTGCTCTTGGGAAGCCATCCCAAGCCTTTCCTGCAAGGGGCATCTCTGGGGCTGGGGGCTTGCCGTGCAGCCTGGGCTGTGGGGTGGCGGCCGCACGCTGCCCCCTCCCTCGCCTCCTCGCCTCCTCCCCACGGCCCCCGAGCAGAGAAGGTTACACCAGTCGCTGCCAGTGGAGAGCTAGGAGGCGGTGGTTCTGAGTCATCCTGGCCTGTGTCACTTCTCAGAAACCTCCGCCCCCCCATCCTGGCCCCTGGGGAGAGCTTGGTGCTGGCCAGGCCCCAGAGGAGGGACTGAATGCAGCCGTGAAGGGGGAGCCGGATTTGAGGATTTGTGTGGGCTATGTCGAGGCCCCAGGGAACTGGTCAGGGCCCCCCTTCCTGCAGTGGCCAAGCCTCCCCCTCAGCCTCTGCCCCGCCCAGGACAGATAAATATTTATCTTGAGAAAGCAAAGGTTGGGATGAAGAATTTCTCCAGGAATTCCACCCACTCGCCTCTCGGGTGGCTGCACTGAGAAGAGGGCCTGAGATAGGTTCCCCTTTCATATTCACAAGCAGGATTTGGGGACCGAGGTGGTGAAAGAAGGGTGCAAGATGAGGGTTATTACAGGGCAGTGACAGCTGGCTGGGCCCTGCCCCCTCTGGCCTCAGTTTCCCCTTGAAAGAACCAAGCTGGCCAGGGAGGGCCAGGCCCCCCGTCTGACCCGCCTCTGTCCCCCACAGCCCCCAGCGGCGCCCGGGCCGGGCCGGGCTGGCGGAGGCGGCTTCCGGAAATACCGATTCATTTTATTTAAGCGTCCGTGGCACCGACAGGGACCCCAGAGCCCAGAGAGGGGCGGCGAGAGGCCCCAGGTCACGCAGCGCGGGGGGCCGGGCTGGGCCGGGCTGGGGGCGCCGCGGGCTGGGGCCCTGGGGCTGACAGCTGTTCCTTTCAGGTCAGTGACTTCCTGTCGGGCCGCTCGCCGCTGACCCTGGCGCTGCGCGTGGGTGACCACATGATGTTCGTCCAGCTCCAGCTTGCCGCCCAGCACGCCCCGTTGCAACACCGTCATGTGTTGGCCGCGGCCGCCGCCGCCGCAGCCGCCGCCCGCGGGGACCCCACCATGACCACCCCTGTGCCCTCTCCCTGCCGGCCAGTGTCCAGCGCTGCACGCGTCCCCCCGGTGCCCAGCAGCCCCACCCCTGCGTCCCCCACGCCCGTCACAGCCGGCTCCTTCCGATCCCACTCGGCCTCTACCGCCTGCCCTGAGGTGAGTCTGGAACCCAGACAGCGGGGGGCCCTGGACGTGGGGAGGCCCACCCCGGACCCTGAGATCGGGCTGTCCTTGCACCCCGAGCTCATGGGCCCCCTCCCCCATCAGCAGATGGACTGTGCCCCTCCTGCCAGCGCCAGCCCCCCGTCCACCCCCGGGGGCAGCCCCACGTCCCGTTCCCGCAAACCCGGCGCCGTCATCGAAAGCTTCGTGAACCACGCCCCCGGGGTCTTCTCAGGGACCTTCTCTGGTAGGTGTCCTGGCGCCCCTGGTCATCCCCGTGACCAGTCACGTGCCCACATACACGTCACGGGGGGGCACGCCCTCCCCAGTCCCACCCTGGGGTCTCGCGTGCACACGCATGACCTCGTGGCCCACGTCACTCGCTCCTGCCCTGGGGTCCTGCTGGGCACGTGGGACCACGTGCACTTCTGAGGCCCGGTCTCCGCTCCCTGGGTGCTCACTGGCACCCCCCGTGCCCCCCACAGGCACGCTGCACCCTAACTGCCAGGACAGCAGCGGGCGGCCACGGCGGGACATCGGCACCATCCTGCAGATTCTCAACGACCTCCTGAGCGCCACGCGGCACTACCAGGGCATGCCCCCGTCGCTGAGCCAGCTGCGCTGCCACGCCCAATGCACCCCCGCTTCACCCGCCGCAGACCTCGCCCCCAAAACTACCTCCTGCGAGAAGCTGGCGGCCACAACCCCAGCCTCCCTGAGCCAGGCCCGCGTGTGCAAGCCCCCGGGTAAGCGCCCGCCGCACCCCACCCGCCCCCGGGCCGCTCAAGGCCCCTCTGTGCGCGCTGTTCTGAGCAGCTGACCTGCGGGGGGCCGGGGGGGCTGCCAGCTGCCGCTCGCCCTGCCGTGCGTGAGCCCGGAGAGAAGGGAGCGTGTGTGTTGGGGGCACAAAGTGTCCTTGTGCCTTCCCAAGGGGGGTCCGTCTTCATTTCCTCCTCGCCCCCCTTGGGCACCTTCTCCAGATGGCGCGTGGAGTCCCTGTGAATGGCCGACTCAGGCCGACGAGGGGGCCGGACTTCCTCTCCTGCCCAGGGGCAGCCTGCGTCCCCGATCAGTCCAGAGTCGGGTGCAACAGTGACTCTGTTCTGCCTCCCAGCTTCGGTTACAAAGGGGAAACTGAGGCACAAGGCTGCAAGCCTCTACCCGGTCATGGAAGCGGCCCGAGGGCTTGAGCTCCAGTGAATTCCTGGAGTGGCTGCATCCTACGTGCACTGCCCTTGGGGAGCGAGCCGGGGCCGTGGACGTTTGAACGAGGTTCACTAGCACACGGCTCCGGGATCCAGATTCAGTGGGTGCTCTTGAGCGGCTCCCTCGTTGGAGCCAGTATCCAGGGGACCGTGCCTGGGTCTCGGGGGCATTCGCTTCGGTGTCTGGGCTCTCGGAGGGGGCTCCGGGGTCACGGTCACTCCTCTCCTGCAGGGGACCGGTTGCGGCAGACAGAGAACCGTGCCACCCGGTGCAAAGTGGAGCGACTCCAATTGCTGCTCCAGCAGAAGCGGCTCCGCAGGAAGGCCCGGCGTGACGCCCGGGGCCCCTACCACTGGCCGCCCAGCCGCAAGGCTGGCCGCAGCGACAGCAGTGGCGGCGGTGGGGGAGGTGGCCCCAGCGAGGCCGGGGGCCTGGGCCTCGACTTCGAGGACTCCGTCTGGAAGCCAGAAGTCAACCCCGACATCAAGTCAGAGTTCGTGGTGGCCTAGGAACCGTGGCCCTCGCCTCAGCCCAGGTGGCCAGGCGCCTCGCCCAGCGCAGGAGGGCAGGCGGTGGCAGTGGCGCGGCCGGAGGCCCCTCCCTCCCCGGCCCGCATCCTTCTGGTTTCCTTTACTTTTTTAATTTCACTTCTTACCATGGTTTTCCGAACTCTGCGGACTTGGGTTCCTGCCTCCTCGGTTCAGCTCACACTTCCCCCCACTTCCTCCGTCACCCCATCCTCAGCTCCCGTCCCCGGCCCTGCCCGCGCCGGGTCCCTCCCCGCCCACCTTCCCGAGCTCCAAATATGTAGCAGTCTTTCCAGATGGTTCCACGGAGATGAGGAAGCCGC